>CAKJTW010000003.1:2032500-3322500 GCA_917880005.1 Nanger dama | reverse complement strand
ATAGAATACTTGGATGTATCTGTCCAAATCTTGTTTTCTCACTTTGTGGATTACATGATGTGGTCTTTCTTTCTCCATATGCAAATGACCTTATGCACAACTATTTCCCGCATCCCGCTGGCTGGCGCTAAGTGTAGGAATTTTTGAGGAACTCAAACCCCACCTCCTGTAGAGTTCTTTTAGTTGTCAAAATTATGTGCAATTATTCCAAAAAGCAAAATAAGCTTCATACACAGGAGACAGGGAGCCAGTTCTCAGAGCGCTCCTTTGAGAGAGGATGTACATACTAGCAATTCTGACAGTGTTTACCAGTTTCAGACCTCAGAGGGCGAAGCCACACACCCATTAAGCACGATGCCCTACCATGCTTGTTTATTTGCACAATCATATTTTGGAGAACAAATATTTCCATTCATCTGTGGGCTATTTCTTTTTATTTTTTTACCCCCTTCTTTCATCTACTCTTCTTTTTGCTCTCATGTGATTTCTTACAGTTCTGAGATTAGTAATCCAGATTGTTCTGTCTGACTGAGAAACTTTATTTGCTGTGATTTTTAGCCAGGGACGTTGGAGATTTCATTGAATAATAAAGATACTGCAATAAAAATCCTAGGATGGGAGCTAGACATGCAGAGCTCTAGTTTATGGTTCAGTTTTGTTTTGTTGAAATGCAAACACATCACCATGGTAATCCGCTTGAGCTGAAAATGATCTCTCAAAATGGAAAGATAATAGGAGCTGCCTCACAAAAGAGCCAACTTTATTTTCTGATATTATTATGTTTTCCACAAAGACTCCTTTTCTAAAAGTCCAGTTCTAACTAATGGTTTCACCATCACAACAAATAACCATGTAGTACCAGCAATTGTATAAACTATGAGGAGAGCTTTTAAATACCATTTGCCTATAATCTCCATGGCAGAGATAGTATAAACACACATTAGTGAGAATCATGCAGTAAAATCTCCATGGAGCCGCCTGAAAATGTCCCATGCAAAAGCAGGAGAGTATCTACACACACACACACACACACACACACACACAGCAGACACAGATTACACGAGTGGATGGCATCTACCCCCAAAAAGTTGCGCCTCGCATCTGCCTGTGAGCCTCACGGCAGCAGCCAGCAGATTTTTGGTCAGTCCAGTGCTTTGCTGGTGTCATCAGGCAAAGTTTTAGAAAAGGCTTTTGATATATGCAATTAAATTGTCTTTATCACTGTTTCAGACCTGGATTTTATCACTGTTTCACTGTATTTTATCACTGTTTTTATCACTGCATCCCAGGTGTACCTGGGATAGAGACAAAATCCAGAAATAATAAAAATTCTCAGCAGCTCCACTCCGGGATCACTTTAGTTAAAACCTTTGAAAGTTTTCTTTTCAAAAACTCTGTGGCTTTTCACATTTGAAGAAAATATCCTATTGGAACACAAGATTTTGCATTCAAAACCCAACCAGGTAATTCATTCAGCACATAATTATTAACAACCTTTTACATATCAAAGGTTGTTCTAATTGCAAGGGATATAGCAGTTAAAAAGAGAGAGAGAAAGAAGTCCCCTTCCCCACGCACACAAATCTAGTTGGCTGGGGCAGGCTGGGAACATCTGAGTCTTTGGCCGAAGTCTTTATGGTGCTGTCCATGGTGCCCAGCCCTGGTCTCACCACTGAAGGAAAAGTTTTTACCTAATGACATCCCAGTGATTAAAAACATCACCTTGTAGAGAAGAAAGGACTATTCTTGTAACTATTACAAGTGAAATACAAATAATTATGGCTGATTTGCATTGTTGTATGGCAAAACCAAACAGCATTGTAAAAATTTAAATAAAAAAGGAACAACAACAAAAGACATTTAAAAGAACTATATCAGCAATCACTTCAAGCCAAAATTTATTTGAACCCACTAAGCTATAGGTCAAACTCTAGCATATTTACTCTAGAATAGGATGCCATTCCCTTCTCGGCAGGAGGATGAGACGGTTGGATGGCATCACTGACTCGATAGACATGAGTTTGAGCAAACTCAGGAAGATAGTGAAGGACAGGGAAGACTGGCCTGCTGCAGTCCATGGGGTCACAAAGGGTCAGACACAGCTGAGCAACTGAAAAACAGGAAATTTGATACCAAATCAAAATCAAAACTTTGTACAAGTTGTGATTTATCTTAAGTTCAAGGAAAATCAGTACGGTTCATCTAAGGTTGGGGAAGAAAATCACAGATATGCCGCAGGTTGACTGTTGCTTGCAAATGATTCAGTGTCTGTAAAACCTTACACATCGTCTAAATAATAAATACTAGAATTAAAAAAAAAAAAAACACTGTACCTCTAATAGAAGATATATGGGTCTTTGTTAGCTAAGCCCTCAGAAGCTATGTCCTAGAAATCAGAACAAGTAAGTAATGACACCAGTGCAGATGTGACCCTGGCTGAAGAGTGGTCCTCTTTAGCTGGGGCATGAAGGCAGGCCCATGGAAAGGAGAGGACAGGGCCACTTCCCGATGAGCCGCACCAGCAGCATAACTGCTGGAAATCCCACACCCAGCTGCTCACCGAGCCAGCTTCTGGATTCGCTTTACCCAGAAATCAGCAGCAAAGCCAACAATGTTCCCACCCCAAAATGCCCTCTCCACCATCACATGCACAAGCACACTGCCATAATACTATGGTAACAACGCTAGACAGCTGAAAGGTGATTCGCTCTTCTCTGGCTAACAAGGGTTCAAGGTCACAGTGCACTGGGCAAGCAGTCCACAACAGTCAAGACAGAAGAGCACCCAGATAGAATAAATGTTCCTTCCCATCCCTGATGCTTTTGACCTTGTTCACAGGGCTCCAAGTGCTGTAACACACGTGACCCCTCTCTAGCCTCTCACTCTGACACAGGACCTGAGAACTCAACGTCTTCCTCTCTTCTTCCTTTTGGGAAACAGCTGCCCTCAAGGCACACCCACCTGTGATCTACTGTCTAACTCTCAGATTGTATGAAGAAGCCCATTTTTCCTCAGACATAAGCCAAATCATCCAGTATCGAGGAGACGTAACAACACTGGATTTCAATCTGTCATCTGGTTCGTCTTATTTCTCAGTTGGCTCATACCTTGGGTGGAAAAAAGGGGATGCCATTTACTTGCTTCTTTCAAAGACCCCAGTCATCTCAAGTCTCCCTGCTCCAGTACCCCTGGTACCATGTGCTTGTTTGTTTGTTTTAATTTTGGTGATAGCTGGCCACCTCATGTGAAGGGTTGACTCACTGGAAAAGACTGATGCTGGGAGGGATTGGGGGCAGGAGAAGGGGATGACAGAGGATGAGATGGCTGGATGGCATCACTGACTCGATGGACGTGAGTCTGAGTGAACTCTGGGAGTTGGTGATGGACAGGGAGGCCTGGCATGCTGTGATTCATGGGGTCGCAAAGAGTCGGACACGACTGAGCGACTGAACTGAACTGAACTGATGAGGCAGAGAAAGAGGTCACACCGTGTAGTATGCAGCAAATTCTTTTCAACAGAAGGTGAATTCCCTACTTTAGATTGTGGCCCCTCACCAGGAAGGAACACATGTAACAAAAAAAAGGAAAAGAAGGAGATTACGGTGAGCCTCTTGCTGAGAGTGCTCTCCTGCGAGGAGATAAAGGATTGGGAAAGACCAGTCCTGGCTGGAGCTGTCAAGAAGAGACAAGAACCTTGCCCAGGGACTGGGGGTGGGGGGGCAGGTTTGGTGAGGGGGTAGCTGGAATCAGGGGCCAGAAGGCAGCCGCCTAGCACCGCAGGTCAGCCCAGTGGTCCTGTGCCCCACTGTGGCTCATGAAGGAGCTCTTCAGTCTTCCTCGCCTTTTCTGGCGTCTCTCAGCCATGTCACTGTTGCCTGGAAGCAGCATCCAAGGGCATCTAAAGGGGATGGGAGAGAAGAAAGCCTTCAGATGCCCCCACCTTGGGTGTGTGTAGCCAGGGAGAAGGCATTTGTGGGCTTCCTGAAATAACTGTCTACATGTCCAGGAATCAAGATAAGTGACAAACAAGCATGTGTTTTCTGTGGCCTCCTTTATCTTACCTGGTGGAAGATCTGAAGAAAGCCCCCAAGATGAACCAGATTTAGGTTAAAGCACCTGAGTATTACTGCATCAATAACTGTAAAAATCCCTGGGTTTTATCGGGCAAGTAGTGTGCAATCCCCTTCTCAATAGTTATACTCTTTCTTTCCTTCTTTCTTTTTAGACACTTTTTAATGAAGTCTCGTAGGAATGCCCACCCATATGAATCTACAAAAATAATGAAACAAGCATTAAAAAATCATATAAGGGAAAGATGTGTGAACTAGAAAGGAGGCAATGAGAAGCAAGAAAAATTAAAGTCTTTGAGAAGGATGGGCATAGTGGAGAAAATGACTTAGGGGTTTAGAAAGCAAGATGGAATAATGGTTTTAGGGGTCTAGAATCTTCTTAGAGGTATAAGAAGGCTTTCAGCTGGGTTTGTACCTCTCTCTTTGAGAGACAGAAAGAAAACAAGAGAGAGAGATGCTTGATCTTTCTAGTTAGACTGGGAACAGAGAAGTTTAAATAAGAATGGAACACAGCTTCACAGAAAGTCACACAGAAATAAATCTTAAACTGGGAACCCCTGCATTGAGGGAATTTGACAGAAGCCTCCCGAGCTGAGAATTTTTCTCTAGCAGAATATTTCTCAAGCTGTGAATGAAGTCGAATCCTATAACTTGTCTATTCTTCCATTCAAAAATATTTAATCAGGCACTACTCTTCCATCTGTTATAGAGATAAATCCACAGGTGAGCAAAACAGAACGGCCACCAGCCTCACAGACCTAGTGGAGCCAAGACAAACATTAAACAGATCATCACAGCTTGAGAGAAGCGAACAGCACCCACCAAACGAGAGTATGGAGACCGGGTGATGGCATACGCCTGTCCTGTTCCCATATATACAGCCCAGGATCACCCAAGAGGGAAGTATGAGGGGAAGGGATAGTTAGCGAGCTCGGGATCGACATGCACACACCGCTTTATTTAAAATGGATAACCAGTAAGGACCTACTGCATAGCACAGGGAACTCTGCTCAGTGTTACACGGCAACCTAGACGGAGGGGAGACGGGGCGGGGGGATGGTTACATGCATATATATGGCTGCGTCTCTTTCTGTCTACTGGAAAGTATCACATTGTTAATCGGCTATACTTCAATATAAAATGAAAAGTTTTTATAAAGATCTACCCAAGAGAAAAAAATATTGTATATTATTAACACATATATGTGGAAGCTAGGATAATGGCATAGATGAACCTATTTCCAGGGCAGGAATAGAGATACAGACATAGAGGACAAATCTGTAGATATGGGGGGGTGATGAATTGGGAGATTGAGACTGACGCACAACTATGTATAAGAAGAGATCACTGACTGCGGTGCAGCACAGGGAACCCTAGCCAGCGACCTGTGGCGACCCAAGCGGGAAGGAAGCCCAAGAAAGAGCGGGTGGATGCACGCGCGTGGCGGGTGGACGCATGCGCATGGCTGCTGCATTTTGCTGCAGAGCAGAAGTTAACACAGCACTGCGGAGCAACTGTGACTAGTGGTTTGGCCGCTAAGTCGTGTCCAGCTCTTGCGACCCCATGGACTGTGGCCCGCCAGGCTCCTCTGTCCATAGGATTCTCCAGGCAAGGACACTGGAGTAGGTTGCCATTTCCTTCAATACTCTGATAAAATTAGAGAAAAAGATTCACCTGTGGTAGTAATGAGGCTTCCCTTGTGACTTAAGTCCGTAAAGAATCTGCCTGCAATGCAGGAGACCCGGGTTTGATCCTGGGTCAGGAAGTTCCCCTGGAAAGGAAATGGCAACCCACTCCAGTATTCTTGCCTGGGGAGTCCCATGGACGGAGGAGCCTGTCAGGCTCCATGGGGAGGAGTCCATGGGGTTGCAAAGAATCGGACACGGCTGAGCGACTAAAACCAGCATGGTAGTCAAGGGGGTTACTGCAAGCCAGTCAAGGCAGCAGACTGGTGCTGGAGCCAAGCGACCCTGAAGGAGGCCGAGGAGGTGCGAATGGACTCAGACTTGCCATACTTTGGCTGGTTCCCGCTCCTAATGAAAGTTTCACCGATAGCCTCATGGCAATCATCCAAGGTGGGTATCCTGACGCCTTGATTTGTCCTCTTTGTATCAAAATTTACACAAATGCCTCAAGGACCTCCCAAGTGTGCATGCATTGTGGGCAAATAAATTCATAATTCATCTCTACTTATGCATTGACCATTCTTCCACAATTATTAACAAGTAGCATTGTTCTTTAACTTGATTAGAATGGATTCCATTAGAATGTGGATTTGATTAGACGTAACAGTCAGAATCCTGTTTGTATTACTAAATGAACACACACAATAAATGTCCCTGTTGTTAGTTCACTTGCATAGCTTTTCCTTTTAAGAGAATTAAGTTATATACAAACCCTTTAATAGAGCTTAATGTAATGACAAAAGCATGTTAATTCCTTCATCTTCCATGAAACAATGAGGCTGTTTAGCTATGCAAATGATAGCAGGCGTGAACATTACATGCTCCGTAAGAAAAAGTAATACATAGTGGTCCACGCTTAGTTACGGGCTGCATCTCTGCAGATGACAATTTCTTTAGAAATGTATTCTCCTTCACATACAGTTTTAGATGACTTCAGTCCCGCCAAGAGTTAAATAGAGATGTGCATGCTTTTATGTGAATAATTCTCCTGAGAGAACCAGAAATGGAGACCACCACCACCACCCCCCACCACCAAAGACAATGTTAAAAAAAACATCCAGGCCTTCTGATGTTCTTGTCATGTTGAAAAAAAGACTAGAAAATGGAACTGGACCCACCCTGGTGACACCCAGTGGGAGTGTGCTGTTCAAGACCATCATGATGCTGTTGAAGGCCAACTAACCACCCTACGATTACATCGTGATGGAATCAGATCCTAGGACATGACCACATTAGAGGGTACCGGTCATTCCTTTTGTCTGCCCATCATCTGAGCCCCCTTCTTTGGTCTAGTGAAAGACGGAGACCTCTTCCCAGCACAGAAGCTGAAGAATGCCAGCGACTCACTTCCTGGTCTCCTTACTGCAAGGACAGAAGCATGCAACCCGAGCTCATCCAGCCAGAGAGACGGAAGCCAGACCCTGAACCAGGCAGTAGTGAGCAGGTGTGGCAGAGCGGGTCCTGAAGTGTCCATCTGAAGGCTGTTTCCTGTGCCCCACCCCACCCGCCTTTTCTCTCTCTGGAATCCCAAAGGCCATTCTTAAACGAGGGGTGAAGATTCTCAGAAGCATGTAACCACCTCTTCATCTCCCAGGGACTGGATAAGCCTTAGCTAGGGATGGGCCCAGAGAGGGAGTAGAATGCCCACTCATCCTGGAGAGGAAGGAAGCTGAGAGGGACTGAGTCTCCCTAGGTTCTGCCAGGCAGGACCCCCAGAGTGCAGGACCAGAGGCCGGGAGGCAGGGGTCTGATGCAGAGCTCACCCCTGGGGTGGGACCACCTGCTTCAGCATCTGTGCACAGCCCACCTCCCACGAGTCCTGGATCCTCCCGAGTCTCTTCAGTGAAGACTGGGGGACCGAGACACTGGGTGGAGTAGAGATGAGGAGCAAGAACCTTGCCAAGATCAAGGTGGGGCTGAGCAAGACCAGACGGGCGCTTGCATGGGGGCAAGGGGAAGGAGGGTGGGGCAGGAGGCTGGGGCAGGCGGCAGGCAGCACGCCACCGGTGTTACAGAAAGAGGCGCGGACCATGCGGACTCCATTCTGGGACTGGTGGCCCAAACGGTGGTGGTATATCCCATTTCCAGGGACGGTCACAAAGGCAGTTGTGGCAGCATCGGGGGCCCAGAATCAGGGGGCAGCAAGGCTTGGTGCTGTCTGCCCGGCAGACACGGCCGTGGCTTCTTACAGCTCTGGCTCTATGGCATGACTGGGCCATGGCTCTTGCCTGGGTACCTCCCAAAGCTAGGTCTCCATCCATCTCGGAAATTCAGTAGCTATACAATAGCTTTAAACTTGTTTTTATTTTTTGTTTAAAGTAGCCATTTTTGGTGTCTCTTGATTCAGCTAAACTGCCACTCCTGGAGGTCAGGGTAAGCTGGCTTCAGCCACCTGGAAGCAGGTCAGGGATGTGGCCTGGAATCGGTTCCCCACTGGAATCCTGGGCTCTTAAGATCAGGCAGAACTACAATCAGATGTGATTTGACTGCTTTAGGTAATAGCTCTCTGACAGTCCTAAATCTTAAAAATAAAAGTTTCAACTGTGGTGTAGAAGAGGCTCTATCCACTCCTGGGATGGATAGTTATGGGAAGTGGGGTGCCAGCCTCTAGGCCAGTGGGGCAGGAGCAAGTACCAACCAAGGCAGAGGGGCCTGCCACCTGCAGGAGGGCCAGCAGCGTTGCCAAGAGAGGTCCAGGGTGAGAGGGGAGACGTAATCCGGGAGGAGCTGACGGGGAGGGCCAGGCTGCGGCCAGGACAGGCATGGGCACGCACGTATTCAGTTGCTTCAGTCGTGTCTGATTCTCTGTGACCCTATCGACTGTAGCCCGCCAGGCGCCTCGGTCCATGGAGTTCACCAGGCAAGAAGACTGGGGAGGGTTGCCATCCAGGGGACCTTCCCAGCTCAGGGATCGAACCTGTGTCTCCTACCTCTGCCTGCACTGGCAGGCCGGTTCTTCACCACTAGCGCCACCTGGGATCCCTGCAAGGACCGGAAGAAAGAGCTGGGGAGGGGCCTGCTGGGGCACAGGCGTTGAGGCGACACAGCCATGCAGAGAGACAGGACTCGGAAGTACCATCATCCACCTGTTCCTGATGGTCTCTTTGGACAACAGATTTTCACGTGATTCTTTCCTCTCCCTTAGTACCCTTCTGTGTCGTCTCTCCAGCGACCGTCTACCTCTTTGTAATCTTTGCAGCGAAAGGAAAGGAGGAGAGGTGGAGAGAACGAGGGGCAGGGAGAGGAGGAGCAGAGGAGAGAGAGGACGGGGCCGCCAGCTACCACCTACCACCGGCTGCGCTCTGGCCGCCCGAGGAGCGGCACGGAGCCCTGGAAGCGCGCCGCCTCCTCCCTCGCGGGGAGCGGTGAGGGCCGTGCCCTGGCGGGAGCACCAGAAACAGCCGGACAGTGGCTCCGGCCCAAGGCAAAGCGAGAGAGACGGGCCTTCCGGACCCGGGCCCGCGGGCGGAGCGGCGCGGAACCTGCGAGGACGCGCCCGCCCCGGATCGGCGCCCGCACCCCCGCCCGCGCCGCCTCCCGGCCCCCGGAGCCCCCCTCCCTCCCGCGCGGAGCTGCGGGAGCCCGCCCCGGGCACACGCCGCCCCCGAGGGGTCCACACCGCGCGCCTCTGTGGGGCACACGCCGCCCCCGAGGGGGTCCACACCGCGCGCCTCTGTGGGGCACACCGCCGCCCCCGAGGGGTCCAGACCGCGCGCCTCTGTGAGGCACACGCCGCCCCCGAGCGGGTCCACCGCGCGCCTCTGTGGGGCACACGCCGCCCCCGAGGGGTCCACACCGCGCGCCTCTGTGGGGCACACGCCGCCCCCGAGGGGTCCACACCGCGCGCCTCTGTGGGGCACACGCCGCCCCCGAGGGTCCACACCGCGCGCCTCTGTGGGGCACACGCCGCCCCCCGGCCGCCCGGGCCCGCCAGGGGTCCACACCGCGCGCCTCTGTGGGGCACACGCCGCCCCGAGGGGTCCACACCGCGCGCCTCTGTGGGCACACGCCGCCCAGGTCCACACCCGCGCGCCTGTGGGGCGCACGCCGCCCGAGGGGTCCACACCGCGGGGCCGCCGCCCGGGGGTCCACCCGCGCGCCTCTGTGGGGCACCGCCGCCCCCGAGGGTCCACACCGCGCGCCCCTGGGGCCCGCCGCCCCCGGGGGTCCACACCGCGCGCCTCTGTGGGGCACACGCCGCCCGGGCCCCGCGGCGGGCACACCGCCCCGAGGGGTCCACACCGCGCGCCTCTGGGGGGGGCCACGCCGCCGCCGAGGGGTCCACACCGGGCGCGCCTTTCTGGGCCGCCGCCCCAGGGGTCCACACCGCGCCTCTGCGGGGCACACGCCGCCCCGAGGGTCCACCGCGGCGCGCCTGTGAGGGCCCGCCGCCCCCGGGGTCCCACCGCGCGCCTCTGTGGCCCGCCGCCCGAGGGTCCCCCGCGCGCCTCTGTGGGGCCACGCGCCCGGGTCCACACCGCGCCTCTGTGGGCACCGCCGCCCGGGGTCCACACCGCGCGCCTTTCTGGGCACACGCCGCCCCCGGGTCCACCCGCGCGCCTCGTGGGGCCACGCCGCCCGGGGGTCCCCCGCGCGCCTTCTGGGCCCGCCGCCCCCGAGGGTCCACACCGCGGCGCCTCTGTGGGGCACACGCCGCCCCCGGGGGTCCACCCGCGCGCCTCTGTGGGCCCGCCGCCCCGGCCCCGGCGCGCGCCCCGGGGCCCAGGCGCCCCCCCGGGGGTCCACACCGCGCGCCTGTGGGGCCACGCCGCCCCGGGGTCCACACCGCGCCTCTGGGGCCGCCGCCCCCGAGGGGTCCACACCGCGCGCCTCTGGGCGGGCCCGCCCCGGGTCCACACCGCGCGCCTTTCTGAGGTACACGCCGCCCCCGAGGGGTCCACACCGCGCGCCTCTGTGGGGCACACGCGCCCCGAGGGGTCCACCCGCGCGCCTCGTGGGCCCGCCGCCCCCGGGGTCCCCCGCGCGCCTTTCTGGGCCCGCCGCCCCGAGGGGTCCACACCGCCGCGCCCTGTGGGGCCCGCCGCCCCAGGGTCCACCCGCGCGCCTTTCTGAGGCACACGCCGCCCCCGGCGGGTCCACACCGCGCGCCTTTCTGGGCACCGCCGCCCAGGGTCCACACCGCGCCCTCTGAGGCACCGCCGCCCCGAGCGGGTCTCGCTGCGCGTCTCTGTGAGGCCCGCCGCTCCCGGGGGTCCACACCGCGCGCCTCTGTGAGGCACATGCCGCCCCCGGCGGGTCTCACTGCGCTCCTTTCTGGGCACCGCTGCCCCTGAGCGGGTCTACACCGCGCGCCCCTGTGAGGCACTGCCGCCCCCGAGCGGGTCTGCACTGCGCGCCTTTCTGAGGTACACGCTGCCCCTGAGCGGGTCCACACCGCGTGTCTCTCTGAGGCACACGCCGCCCCTGAGCGGGTCTACACTGCGTGCCATTCTGAGGCACACGCCGCCCCCTGAGGGGTCCACACCGCGCGCCTTTCTGAGGCACACGCTGCCCCTGAGCCGGGTCCACTGCGCGCCTCTGAGGCACATGCCGCCCCCGGCGGGTCTCACTGCGTGCCTTTCTGAGGCCCCGCCGCCCCCTGAGCGGGTCTCCCGCGCGCTCTGGCCTGGCATGCCGCCCCGAGCGGGCTACACTGCGTGCTTTTCTGAGGCACACGCCACCCCCGAGCGGGTCTACACCCGTGCCTCTGTGGGGCACATGCCGCCCCGAGCGGGTCTCACTGCGTGCTTTTCTGGGTGCCGCCGCCCCGAGCGGGTCCCCCGCGCGCTCTGTGAGGCACATGCCGCCCCCGCGGGTCCCTGCGGGCTTTTCTGAGGTCCGCCGCCCCCGAGCGGGTCCACACCGCGCGCCTCTGGGGGCACATGCCGCCCCTGGCGGGTCTCCCGCGCGCCTCTGTGGGCCCGCCCCCGAGCGGGTCTCACTGCGTGCTTTTCTGAGGCACACGCCGCCCCTGAGCGGGTCTATACCTCGCGTCTCTGTGAGGCACACGCCGCCCTGAGCGGGTCTACACTGCGTGTCTGAGGCACACGCCGCCCCTGAGCGGGCCACTGCGTGTCTGGGACCACGCCGCCCCCTGAGCGGGTCTATGCCTCGCGTCTCTTGTGGGGCCGGCCCCGGCGGGCCCCTGGGGGGCCCCCCCCCCCCCCGAGCGGGTCTACACTGCGTGTCTGAGGCACACGCCGCCCCTGAGCGGGTCTCACTGCGCGCTCTGTGAGGCCACGCTGCCCCTGGGGGGGTCCCCCGCGCGCCTGTGGGGCACACGCCGCCCCGAGGGGTCCACACCGCGCGCCTCGTGAGGCGCATGCCGCCCCGGGCGGGTCTACACTGCCGCGCCTTTCTGAGGTACACGCTGCCCCTGAGCGGGTCTACACTGCGTGCCATTCTGAGGCCACGCCGCCCCTGAGAGGGTCCACACCGCGCGCCTTTCTGAGGCACACGCCGCCCCGAGCGGGTCTACACTGCGCGCGCCTCTGAGGCACATGCCGCCCCCGAGCGGGTCTACACTGCGTGCTTTTCTGAGGTACACGCCGCCCCCGAGCGGGTCCACACCGCGCGTCTCTGTGAGGCACATGCCGCCCCCGAGCGGGTCTACACTGCGTGCTTTTCTGAGGTACCACGCCGCCCCGAGCGGGTCCACACCGCGCGCCTCTGTGAGGCACATGCCGCCCCTGAGCGGGTCTACACCGCGCGCCTCTGTGAGGCACATGCCGCCCGAGCGGGTCTACACTGCGTGCTTTCTGAGGTACACGCCGCCCCCTGAGCGGGTCTATACCTCGCGTCTCTGTGAGGCACACGCCCCCCTGAGCGGGTCTACACTGCGCGCTCTCTGTGAGGCACACGCCGCCCCTGAGCGGGTCTACACTGCGTGTCTGAAGCACACGCCGCCCCTGAGCGGGTCTACACTGCGTGTCTGAGGCACACGCCGCCCCTGAGCGGGTCTACACTGCGCGTCTCTGTGAGGGCACCCGCCCCCCTGAGCGGGTCTACACTGCGTGTCTGAGGCACACGCCGCCCCTGAGCGGGTCTACACTGCGTGTCTGAGGCACACGCCGCCCCTGGCGGGTCTACACTGCGTGTCTGAGGCACCACGCCGCCCCTGAGCGGGTCTACACCGCGCGCCTTCCTGTATCTTACCCTCCAAGGGGAGCTGATCACGTGTCGGAGCCCAAAGCCTGCTCCTCCGCACGCTCCTGCGTCTCTCTCCAGGCTGCCGCACACCGCTGGGCTCTCCTTCCCCTCTCAGGCTGGCAGAGCCCCGTCTACCCCGTAGGCCTCCCTCCAGCTCCGTCACCGAGCCCTGCCGCCTGCCGTCCGCGTTCCTTGCCCGTTCCGGTCTCCCCGAGCGGCCTCTTCCTGCTCGTTGCCCGCCTCACCCTGCATCCAGGGGGCCCTGCACGGTGTCTTTTCTACGCTCGCTCCCTCTTTCTTAGCACCTGGAGAAAAGGCAAAAGCAGCTGTTTATATTCCTGAAAGGTATACAGGCGCTTCCTGAATTTTTTTTGTAACCCTATTTGCTTTATAACACCCTAGGAGGTGGCTCGGAGAAGGCAATGGCACCCCCTCCAGTACTCTTGCCTGGAAAATCCCATGGATGGAGGAGCCTGGTGGGCTGCAGTCCATGGGGTCGCTGAGAGTCCGTCCGACACGACTGAGCGACTTCACTTTCACTTTTCACTTTCATGCATTGGAGAAGGCAATGGCACCCCACTCCAGTGTTCTTGCCTGGAGAATCCCAGGGACGGGGAGCCTGGTGGGCTGCCGTCTATGGGGTCGCACAGAGTCAGACACGACTGAGGCGACTTAGCAGCAGCCGGGGACTGGTAAATCTGTGAGGATGTCTGTGGTTGTCACCACTGGATCGGGCCCTCCTGGCACATAATGGGTGGGGAGTTAGGATCGTAAGTCAAAGTATTATCTCAAATTTAACGTGAATAGCCACCGAGGAAAATTCATGAGCTGAGAACATAACTCCCTTCTAGGTAAACAAACACACACACACACACACACATCTTTTGCACAGTTTTGATACAGGCTGAATTTCCTAAGACTGTGACTCCAACGTAAAATTTAGCCAGAAGGCTGAATTTTGACAGGTTGGAACCTTGCCAACAACTGCTCTCTATCTTGGAAAACCACAGCCCTGGCAAGAAAGTCCCCGTGGCACCTTAGTCACTGATGTGACACACCTGGCCGGCCTCTGCACCTGACATGTATTAACAGATGCAAGGTCTAACCACATCCGTGTGTCTCCCAGGGATTTGTGACCAAGCACCCATTACAAAAACACGATTCCTTTTTATAAATTACCTTGCTCTTATTTCTTCTTCATCTTGCAGTTAGAAAATGGTGTGTAGGTTAAGTTGTACTACGTATGAAATTCGTTTGCATGTAGTAAAGGAACAGTAATAAATCGTTGTTCTAAAAGGGGGTGTTGGGCGATTTAAGGTGAAATAAAGGCAGTAAGAATATTGCCTAGCACTTTGAAGAAGGAGAGGTCTGATTCAGTATTGGGCTACTGAACTGTGTAGGAGGCTTCCCAGGTGGCTCAGTGGTAAAGAATCCACCTGCCAATGCTGGAGACACAGGAGATGGGGTTCAACCCCTGGGTTTGGGAAGATCCCTAGAGTAGGAAATGGCAACCCACTCCAGTATTCTTGCCTGGAAAATTCCTTGGACAGAGGAGCCCTGCAGGCTACAGTCTGGGGTTGCAGAGAGTCTGACACCACTGAGCGACTGAGCGCGTGCACAGATACACAGAAATCTGGAGATGAAAGAGGGCTGCCCTTTGGGCCACACACAGGCCTTGGAATTTCCCCTGTGGAAGCAGAGATTTCTCCCCAAACACTATCATCAAGGATCTTACTCTAAGAAAGAACGTTAACTGTGAAAAGCTTTTTAAAAAAAAATTTTTTTAATGAATTTTTGAAGCATAGTTGACCTACAGCACTTACATTAGTTCCTGATGCAGAATACAGTGGTTTGATATTTCTGTATGTTACAAAGGATCACCTCACCACATCTAGTTACCATCTGTCACCACATGGAGACATTCCAGTATTACTGACTGTATTCCCCGCCCCCCGCTGTACATTTCATCTCCATGACTCTTAGTTTGGAACCAGAATTTCGTACCTTAACCTCCCACACCTATTCCATTCATTGTTTAAAACAACTTGACCAAGATGAACTTTCCTCACAGTCTGGTTGGTGAGTTCTTTTCTGTTGCTGTTTCCCTAATAATGGGAGAGAATCTGAATTCAAGATATTTCTCAAAATATTATTAAAGCTAAAGATGTGATCACTTTTTAAAACACTAGAAAAGAGACAGAAAGCAACATGCCCATTTTTTCAGGCAGAGAGCGGTCTCATCTAACCCTCCAACTACCCCCCGGAGAGGCTCCTAGAAGCAGATGTCACATATTTATCCGGCCATCTGGACAGGTCTTCTTCCCCTTCTTCCCTGGAGGAAAAGTTGACAAGCCTCCAAAGGGAAGGTAGGAGAAAAAGACACCCACCAGACATACAGAATCAAAGGGCTAAGGATGATTGAGACTTGTTTTTAAAGAGTAACAGAGGCAAGAAGCAGAGCGCGATGTCAGGAAAAGGATGAAAGCCAAAAGGAAAATGGTTCTAACACTGCCAGCACGCCATATGGCCCTGAGATGGCATGGTTTTGTTTCAAACGTTGATGTTTGCTTTCTTGCTGGTTTTGGTGCCAACTCTGTTACCGTCCTTGATAAAATTCATTTTGAAAAAAAAAAAAATCACACAGAAGCTTCTGTGCTCCCCTGTGCTATCTCATAAAATCCCTTTATCCACACAGAAGCTTCTGTGCTCCCCTGTGCTATCCTTAAAAATCACACAGAAGCTTCTGTGCTCCCCTGTGCTATCCTTAAAAATCACACATAAATTCCTTTGCTTTTTTCCTTAACTGCAAGCTCTAGATTCCTGTTTGTAAGTGTTCAAACTAAAGTGCAAAGCGTTGATCGAATTGCAAGGGAAGACCCCAGTAACTGATAGGAGATGCCGATCACGTTCATCTGTATCTATTTAACCATGAGACAGAAGCGAGGTGGGTGCGGGATGTGGATGGGGAAACAGCCAAATATGAATAATAACAATCTAACACAAGCCCTTCAACCATTCCCCAGGCTCAGGTAGAAATGGTATTGATGTTGTTTACAGTAAAATTCACTTCTGCCAAGGAGTGGAAAAAAACTAACCCAAGGGACATTGCTCAGTCTAAGTGGAGCCCTGGTGGCAAGAACGCAGTCTATGAACAGCAGCACAGCAAAATCCATCTTCCGGGGGCCCCCAGTTGACATTTGAGGAGCCAGGTATCTTTGGGGAGGAAAGTCTTGGAACTCCTTGCTGCTTTATAAAACACACGTACGCACCTGTGTGTCCTGGATCTAGTAAGAGCACATGCAAGTGAAGGGCAACCGACGTGTAGCTGACATGAACTCACTTCCTCTTCTCACTCTCTTTCCACCCACATCTCTCTGTGTTCCATGGTGTTCCACCGTGGACACATCTGCCTAAGCAGCTGCAACTAGTGAGAGGCACAACCTCCCGCCTCACTCAGACGAACGGCAGGGGCTCGCTCAGACCTTCTGGATTCTTCCTTTGCCGATTCATGCCCAGTGCATCTTTTCCTCCAAAGGTAATAACTGATGCTTGAGCTCCCTCCCAGGCCCAACTCCTCCCTGTCCATCAGAGTCCCTTTGTCTGTTACTGCTCATCCGCTTCTTTTCCCCAGCCCCACCCACCTCCACGTCCATCCCTCAGAGGGCAGCTCCGAAGGCTGCCTTAGTAAGCGTCCCCTCTTCAGTCAGTTTCACTGGGGCCACTGAACAGCCTGCACATGTTGGGTATGTGGAAAGGAATCTGTTTGTTTCTCTTTCCAATTCACCATCAATATGTACTTACTGAATGCCTCAGAAGTACTTCCCAGGCGGCTCAGTGGTAAAGAATCCGCCTGCCAGTGCAGAAGATGCAAGAGACAAGGGTTTGATCCCCGGGTCAGGAAGATGCCCTGGAGAAAGAAATGGCAACCCACTCCAAATCCACCTGCAATGCAGGAGACCTGGGCTCAGTCCCTGGGTCAGGAAGATGCCCTGGAGAAAGAAATGGCTACCTTCTTGCCTGGAGAATGCCATGGACAGAGGAGTCTGGCGGGCCACCGTCCACGGGCTCACAGAGTTGGACATGACTGAGTGACTACGCAGGCAGAGCACCCTAGTTCACCCGGTGCTAGAGGCAGAAGAAGGAAGGCAGAGGAGAAGCCTCTGGCCGTCCAGCGGTTAGAACTCTGCACTCCACTGCAGGGCACCTGGGTGCAGTCCCTGGGCAGGAAAAAAAGATGTCGCAGAAAAAGAAGAAAAGTAAAAGAAAGGCAGGGTATCCGTTAGCTTCAAAGCCTTTATGTTTTAATTAAAGAGAATAATCCATTAGCTACATAAGACAGGTGCATCACTGAAGTCTTCAAATACACAAGCCGGAATTCACAAGGCCCCACCCTGAGCTCCGGAAGCTAAACAAACGGTCAGTAGCATCTACTAGGTGCTCGAGGATGCCAGGCATTGCGCTCACATCAGCTAAGTGCCCAAGGCAGCCGCTCCTGTTTTTAATCTCCATTTTTCAAACAAGGAACCTGAGGCACCGCCCGGGGTCACACGGCTGGTGAGTGACAGCTCAAGGTTTATGCCCTGAGGCTGAGTGACTTCTGAGGCCATCTGCCGGCCCTGGCCTCATGATGGACCCCGGTCTTCATTGCGTCTGTTTCCTCCTTGGGAGAAGGGGCTGTCTGTCTTTACTGGCATATACCCCTGCCGTGCGGAGAACACAGGAGGCTTTATTCGATTACTATTAGGCAGCCGACCTGCGGAGAGGTACAAAGGAGCGGGCAGAGTGGGCAGCTGGAGACCGAATCCCTATGAGGCAAAGGCAAGGCTTTCAGAGCGGCAGGGCCGGGCAGAAACCAGGCGTCAGCAGCCCGCAGAGGCCCGGGCAGGCGGGCCAGGGCCAGGGGCACCGGGTGGGGACACGCCCAGCGATGGAGACTCGGCCGGAGGGGAGGGGTGGCAGGCAGGTGGGAGGGAGGCGGGTGGGGCTCAGCCTGTCCACTCTGTCCCCCACGACTGAAGGGGACAGCCAGCACGTCAGTCTCTGTGGCCTGTAAAAGTTAAAGGAAAAGGAAAGAACAAGGGCTGGTGAAGATGTGCAGCAGCTGGCAGCCTTCTGCATCGCTGGTGGGAAAGGAAAAGAGCGCAGCTCCTCGCAAAATAAAGCAGAACCCCCATATGCGCCGGCCATCCATCCCTGGCTGTACACCCAAAGGAGTAAAAACAGGGCCTCGAACAGACACTTTCCCGTCCACGGCCAAAGTGGCATTGCTCCCCAATTGTTGAAAGGCCAAGCAACCCAGGAGCCCACCGACAGACGGATGGCTGGGTAAGCAGAACGTGGTCCGTATCTACCGGGGGACACATTCAGCCTTAAAAAGGAAGGTGAGGCTGACACCCGCTGCAACATGCGCGAATCCTTGCAGACACGGTGTTAAGTGAAATAAACTGGTCAGGAAAGGACAAGTACTGTGCCAGTCCCTTGGGAGTTTCTAGAGCAGCCAAGTTCATAGAGAAAGAAAGCGCAGTAGAGACTTCTGGGGGCTGGGGAGAAGGAGGGAGCTACTGGCCGGTGGGCAGAGTTCCAGCCGCAGTGGAGACAGACGGGCGCTGATAACTGCACAGCCGGGCCAGCGCCCTTACCGCCGCTGCGGCGCCCGCTGGAGGCGGCGGGCGCGGGGCTCCACTGCGCCAGCAGCTAAGACCAGCTTCCCCGCACCACGCACGGGCGCAACCCTGGTCGGGGAACTAAGACCCCCTAATGTCGTGTGGTGTGGCCAATAGACTTTTTTTAGTTAATTTTAAAAAATGGTTAAAATGGCAAATTTTATGTTATGTGTATTTTTACCACACTAGAACAAAACAGGCATAAAGAAAAAGTTGAAGGAGGCTCTAAAGAACCCAACATACTCTTGGGGTCACCTTAAATGAAAAAAGACCTTCTCTGAAATAGTGACTATGGCCAGAACAAAACTGTTAATTCTATAGAAATATGCTGATCTGAAAAGGCAGGCTTGCTCTCTACTTTTATAGTCAGCTTTTCTGATGATGGAGATTGCTTGTAAACATTTTTTTTAAAATCCTCAATTCCCACACATTAAGAGGACATTAAGTGCCACTGATGAGATGGCTGGATGGCATCACCAACTCGATGGACATGAGTTTGGGTGAACTCCGGGAGTTGGTGATGGACAGGGAGGCCTGGAGAGCTATGATTCATGGGGTCGCAAAGAGTCGGACACGACTGAGCGACTGAACTGAACTGAACTGAACTGAGGTGCCACTGATTATGAAAACATATAAAGAAAAAAAGGAACTATGAATCCAGGAATCATATTTTTAATGAACTTAAGTGGATTACTGATGATTACCTGATTTCCTGGTGATGGTAAAGAATCTGCCTGCTAAGCAGGAGACCAGGCCTCAGTCCTTGGGTCGGGAAGATCCCCTGGAGAAGGGCATGGCAACCCAGTCCAGCATTCTTGCCTGGAGAGTCTCCATGGACAGAGGGAGCCTGGTGGGCTACAGCCCATGGGGTCTCAAATAGTTGGACATGACTGAGCAACTGAGCACAGCATTATTCTGTCTACCAACAATGCTTGATGCAAAGAAAGATTCAGGGAACCGCGTCCACAGGGTGAGAACCACAGCTCTGTCTTAAGAAGAGACGAAACGCAGCAGTAAACTTTCAAGATACAGCACAAAATCATTAAGTCAAAGTGCTACGATGCATAAACGCAGCTCTTCTCAGAAAATATCAATAAAATTCAAAGTATTTTCTCCCCCAAAATAAAGTGTACTTCCTCTAACAAGAATGTACATTTCCTGGGCTCCATCAGTTCAGGCAGCCCTTTCTTACTGAAGCTATCAGAGCCTGCTCTGCAGGGCGACCATACCATAGCTAGCCTGCTGTCACCCCCAGGAGAACAGCCTCTTTGGGGTTAAGTTCAGAGCACTGGCACACCTCTCAGTAATGACGTATCCTAAACACTCTCCCTCTCCTAAAAGAAGAAATTCAGAAGTGGCTTGGAATTTATCAGTGACTACTGACACGCCAGTCACAGACCACACACCTTGCTCTGCACAGGGCAGACTCAGGCCAACCCTGGAGTCCCTCAATTGTTAGGAGGCTAATTTGTCAGAGACCCTGATGCTGTGAAAGACTGAAGGCAGAAGGAGAAGAGGGCAACAGAGGATGAGATGGTTGGATGGCATCACCGACTCAATGGACATGGACTTGGGCAAACTCCGGGAGGCAGTGAGGGACAGAGAAGCCTGGCGTGCTGCAGTCCACGGGGTTGCAAAGAGTCAGACAGGACTTGGTGACTGAACAGCAACTTGTCAGAGGCTATTCTAGAGTGTTTTATTACTTGCTTGGTTCACAGAACTAGCATGAGGCTAAGTGTAAAAGAAAAAAAGATGTGTGGTTTTTAATATTGATAAACATAATATTAAAAAGAGAATTCTATGAAAGGGTAAAGGATTATTATTCTATTATATGAGTGTCCTCCAAAGACCCAAACCATCCTGTGAAAATTGGTGATGATGGGCAAACACAGGAAACCATCCACGCATTAGGCTGCTTTTATGAAACTAATAAAAATATGAGCACTAATAAAATTCTTGGATTAAATGCATAACTCAGAAGTGCCTGGAAGTTTTAAAAACCAGTTAGCATACACACTAAGGCGCTACTGGACTGTCAGTACTTTCAAAATGCAAAGATATAAATTGTTTTTGTGGGACTCTCCTGGTGGCCCAGAGGTTGACTCCATGCAATCCAGTGCGGGGGGCCCAGGTTCGATCCTTGGTCGGGGAACTAGGATCCCACATGCTGCGTGACTTGGCCAAGAAAAGAAACAAATAATATAATGTTTTCTTCCCCAATTCCCTGGGATTCTAGGAGGCAGCCATCTCTTTCATGGGCGTGACCCAGAGGGTGAGGAATACCATACAGACATTCCAGAGACTTTCCTCAATTGGAGGGTGGCTTAGGAAGAGCGTCTTCCACCACTCTCCTGGAGTTTGTCCATGTTATTTAGTCACTAAGTCGTGTCTGACTCTTTAGCGACCGCATGGACTGTAGCCCACCAGGCTCCTCTGTCCATGGGATTCTCCAGACAAGAAGATTGGAGTAGGCTGCCATTTCCCTCTCCAGGGAACTTTCCCAAACCAGGGATCGATCCGTGTCTCCTGCGTCTCCTGCATTTGCAGGCAGATTCTTTACCACTGAGCCATCAGGGAAGCCCTTCCATAAGTTTAAGACTGAGTTAAATCCCCAGTGGGAATTAAAATCTTGACATTAATGCCCTCATACCCCAGCTTCTCAAAACCACTGAGGCAATCTGATAAATCCAGAAAAACAAGAGTTGCCTTAGGAAGACAGACCATCTGCCAAGAAGCTGAGCTCAGAGCTGTGTGTTCCTCTTACTGTCAACATCGAGTGGGTTGCACACAGGACAGAAATGAATGGAAGAGTGGAGAACGCAGTCTGCCTGGCAACTCCGCTCGCAGAGGCGGGCCCAGACCTGTCAGCCGCCAGGACAGTACAAGGCCCTCTTCTACAAGTTCACCTTCACATTAATCACACAGCAGACACGAGCGAGGGGCTTCGGCCCTAGATTAATCTGCAGGAGAAAAGAACACCAAGCAAGAGATGTCTGACAATAAAGAGCCAGATTCGGGAGCTGGAGCCAGTGCAGAGAGAAGAATCTGAGGCAACAGGCCAATTCAAAGTGTCCACAGATGAGATAAAGCTGGAAAACCAAAACCCTTTGATTGCAGATAAAGACAGGGCCAATATTAAGTTTTTTTCTCAACTAGCCATCTTTGTCTGTCCCCAGGTCTTACTAAAGCTTTCATGAAAGATTCTTCTGAACCATCACACACTATCCTTGCCTTACAAGAGAAAGAGGGAAGGAAGGATGGTGGGAAAGCCAAGTCTACGCGTGCTCACTGGGATGGGAGATTTGGTTTGGAAGCTCTATTGTCACTTATAGACTGAGTGATCCTGGAGAGCTCACAGAACCAGTTCAAGCTTTCCAATCTCACAGTTAAGAAGGTAAAAATGGACCCTTGAGAGCTTCAGTTCAGTCCAGTCACTCACTCATGTTTGACTCTTTGCAACCCCATGGACTGAAGCACACCAGAATTCCCTGTCCATCACCAACTCCTGGAGCCTGCTCAAACTCATGTCCATCATGTCAGCGATGCCACCCAACTGTCTCATCCTCTGTTGTCCCCTTCTCCTCCTGCCTTCAACCTTTCCCAGCATCAGGGTCTTTTCCAGTGAGTCAGTTCTTTCCATCAGGTGGCCAAAGTATTGGAGCTTCAGCCTCTATCCTTCCAATGAATATTCAGGACTGATTTCCTTTAGGATTGATTAGTTTGATATCCTTGCAGTCCAAAGGACTCTCAAGTATCTTCTCTAAAACCACAAGTTCAACGGCATCAATTCTTCAGCGCTCAGCTTTCCTTACAGTCCAACTCTGACATCCATACACAACTACTGGAGAAACCATACAGCTTACTCTGAGACCTTGATCGCATACTCTAGGTAAAGCCTACAACCCAGTGTCCAGCATACAGTAAATTCTCAAAACCCATGCATATCTTATTTCCAGACTTCCATACTGAGTCCCGCAATAGTCAGCCTGCCTCAACCAAATCCCACTGGACAAATGACTAGTCTCCTTACAAAGATCCCTGCATACAGAAGTTTGCAAGTGAATGCCCATCCCAAAGTAGCAGTCAGATTCCCAGAAGCTTCCTGTGATCAAAGTTTTCCAGAAAGACAAAAAGGGACTCTGTTAAAGCGACCTTAAAAATGTTTAAAAGGTAAACATTATCCAGGCAGTATTTTAAGTAGTTATATTTTAGGCAGTTTGACAGTCTTGCTGTTTTAGGAAACCGGGAAGATGATCTTAAGGGCCATTAGAATAT
Organism: Nanger dama; assembly: GCA_917880005.1. Classification (NCBI taxonomy): domain Eukaryota; kingdom Metazoa; phylum Chordata; class Mammalia; order Artiodactyla; family Bovidae; genus Nanger; species Nanger dama. The sequence continues at coordinate 3,299,658 of CAKJTW010000003.1, read as the reverse complement.
TCATCTCAGATGGCATCAGGACACACCAAAGGGACACTGGCCAGTTATAAAAGATTGACAAGAAAGAGGAGAAATCATACATTAGATTAATCCCTGGTGGGCTAGCTAGAGACAGTGCTGAGATGGTCTGCTGCTGAAGAATAGTGGAACCAACTATCTTTGGGTATATCATCAGAATCAAGCCTCCAGGCATGTTCCCTTATTAGCTAGAATGATCTTATTCCTGGGCTTCCCTGGTGGTGCCAGTGGTTAAGAGCCCACCTGCCAAGCAGGAGGCCTGGGTTCAATCTCTGGGTCAAGAAGATCCCCTGGAGGAGGGCATGGCAACCCACTCCAGTATTCTTGCCTGGAGAACCCCATGGACAGGGGAGCCTGGCGGGCTACAGCACTTGGGGTCTCAAAGAGTCAGACATGACTCAGCACACAGACAACAATCTCATTTCCAGTTTCTAAAGCCCTCTTTAAGGACCCATCTGAGAGAAGAGAATTCTGAGTGGCAACAGCACTGGCCCTGAAGAGCTTGTGAGGAAGATTCAGCCAGGGGACCAGGACGTGCCCCTTGGGACCTGTGGCACAACTGATCCCTTAAATCCAGCAGAGTCAAGCTTCCTAACTGGGACAGTTGTGCCCTCGAGGAGACATTCACTAATGTCTGGATACATTATTGGCTCTCATAAGGGAGACACGGATGATACTGGCATCTGGCGAGGCCAGGGGAGCTGCTGAGCAGCCCACAGTGCACAGGGCGGGCCTTGGCAGCCTCCAGCCCAGGTGCCCACAGCGCCGAGGCTGGGCAAGACTGCGTCAGAGGAAGGGGAGGAGAAGGACCATCCGACCATCATGGACAAGGGCTCCCCTGGTAGCTCACCCAGCAGAGTATCTGCCTGCAGTGCGGGAGACCTGGGTTCAATCCCTGGATTGGGAAGATCCCCTGGAGAGGGGAACGGCTACCCACTCCAGTATTCTGGCCTGGAGAATGCCATAGACTGTACCATCCACGGGGTTGCAGAGTCGGACCCAACTGAGCGACTTCCACTCTCTTGGTCATGGACAAGCTGTGTCGCGGCTGTCATTAGGAGAAGCTGTGTAGTCTGCTCGGTGGTGTCACCTATACAGTTTGTGCCAAGTGAACGTTAGGGACAGTACTCTTGAAGGATTTCAGCCGTCTGCATTTTAAAACAGTCACCAGCGTTTCCCCGGTGGCTCAGTGGTAGAGTCCACCTGTAATGCAGGAGACACTGGTTTGATCCCAAGTCCAGAAAGATCCCACATGCCGCAGAGCAGCTAAGCCCGTGAGCCACACACGCTCTGGAGCCCCTCGTCTGCGGCAGGAGAAGCCCCCTCAATGAGAAGCCCGGGCACCGCAGCTGAGAGCAGCCCCGCCCGCCAGAGCTGGAGAAAGGCAGCAACGAAGACCTAGGGCAGCCATAAGTAAATAAACAAATTTCAGAAAGCATGTAGCTCCCGTCCCCGTCCAGCCCCTTAGGAAAAGTAAGAAAGCAACCTGTTCACATTAAAACCAGGGTCTGCTCTCTGATCAAAATCCATGTAACAGGTGGCTCAGACGGTAGAGAATCTGCCTGCAATGTGGGAGACCTGGGTTAGATCCCTAAGTTGGGAAGACCCCCTGGAGGAGGGAATGGCAACTCAGTCCAGTACTCTCGCCTGGAGAATCCCATGGACAGAGGAGCCTGGCAGGCTGCAGTCCATGGGGTCACAAAGAGTCGGACACGCCTGAGCGACTGAGAACAGCAGAGCATGGCATCCGCGCAGCATCAGTCCTACGGGCTATTTCTCAGGACTGCACTTTGCACAGGGAAAGCGCTGGTACAGGCGTGTCACAGAGGCGGACAGACACACGTTCACACACACACACACCCACACTCCGTCAGGCACTCTCAGCCCACCATCTGGCCCTCCCCCCGCTCCCCTGACTCTTCAGGCAAGATGCTGGTGCGCATAACTAGTACCCCAGTGACCCTCACCAGTACTGCTAAGAGCTGGAAATCATAGCTGAAGCCACAGAGCTGAGAATAACATGCAGGTCCCAAAACAAGAGCTTTCATCTTCTTGAAATAATAATTATTTTTCTCACCCCCACTGCTGTGGGGACTAGCTCAAAGACACCTGGTGAGAAACAGAAGGCTTCCTGCCAGAGGTGCTCTTCAAAACCCTTCCTTGATTCATTCCAGGCACACGGCAGAGGCCTCTGAAGCCCTTGGCTTTCACCACCAGCCCCTTTCTCCAGCCCAAAGTGACTAATTCGCCCACGAATTGAACATCATTGCCAGACTGAGACTGTCATCACCCTGTCTTGAGCATTTGGCGGGTTCTAAAGTCCCACTCAGTCGTGTCCGACTCTTTGCGACCCCGTGGACTGTAGCCCACCAGGCTCCTCCGTCCATGGGATTCTCCAGGCAAGAACACTGGAGTGGGGTGCCATTTCCTTCTGCAGGGGATCTTCCCAACCCAGGGATCGAACCCAGGTCTCCCGCATTGCAGGCAGATGCTTTAACCTCTGAGAAAGTCCCCAAGTGATCACCACATTGATAAGCCTAGGGTAACGTTATTTGTCAGCTACAGCCAAGCTCCTTTGGTTCCAAAGGCAAATAAACATTTCTGCTGTTTCCTTGGGAAGGAAAGGCCAAAGAAGAAAAGTGTCCCTTGGTTTTAGAGGCACTATTGGAAAGCCAGTGGATCTGCCAGATGAGGAGGCAGCTGCTCTTTACCAGAGGCCAAAGTCCAACTCAGAGCAAGAAAATGAGATCCAGGCCAAAATCTGACCAAGGTTCCTACAGCGTCCTATCAAGTGACAGTCAGCCCAGCCCAGCAAGAGCCAGCCCACATCTGGGAAGGCAGAGGCTGCCCACTTCCAAAAGCTCCTTTGGAACCAAGGTCAGCCCTGCTCAGTCCCAAGTAGTTATCCTTCCTTGCTAACTGCTCAGATTTCCTTCTGGAAACCTAGGAAGAACTGCTTTTACTCTATATGTTGTTGCTTAGTTGCTAAGTCGTGGTCGACTCTTTTACAACTCCAAGGACTGTAGCCTACCAGGCTTCTCCGTCCATGGGATTCTCCAGGCAAGAACACTGGAGTGGGGTGCCATTTCCCTCTCCAGGGGATCTTCCCGACCCAGGGATGGCACCCATGTTTCCTGCATTTGCAGGCGCATTCTTTACCGCTGAACCGCCAGGCTTTCCTTATATCATAAATATTTACAAATGGTCCCAAGTCCAGGCTCACTCACTCAGCTCTTTGTGGTTTTAGGCAAGTCACTTAACAAATCATGGGCTCCATCTTTGTTGGATGCAACATGAGCATCACTAGAGATGTGGTCCCCCAAAAGCAAGCTGTCGGCCACCTGCATCTAAATCCCAGGTATGCCTGTCATCCTATGGAGCCAACAGGTAGTCCGAGGGACTCTGCACATGACAGGACTCATCAGCTTACCCACCCCCTCTCCTTCCTGGAGATCACACAGTGCATTCCAGGCCCTCTTCGACTGGGTGGGACAGGGTTGTGATGGGAGGCCCAAGCTCTGAAGAGCAATGTCCTGCCTGTCCCTCTGAGAAGCCCTCCTGTCTGGAGAAACGCCCAGGCAGCAGCAGCCTTGGAGGGGGTAAGAGTAGGCTGCTGGTGTTTGTGACCATCGTACGTAAACTAACCTCCTCCGACAGAGTCAAGGGGCTTCCCAGGTGGCTCAGTGGTAAAAAATTTGCCTGCAATGCAGGAGACATGGGTTTGATCCCTGGGTCAGGAAGATCCCCTGGAGAGGGAAATGACAGCCCACTCCAGTATTCTTGCCTGGAGAACCCCATGGACAGAGGAGCCCGGCGGGCTACAGTCCATGGGGGTCGCAGAGTCAGACACAACTTAGTGACTAAACAACAACAATATCGACTATACCTCAAAAAATAAACTTTTTAATGTGACTGAGTGAAGACATGCTGTCTGGTCCTGAGGCAGCCATCTTGCAAACCACGTGGTAATAAGTCTGTGGATGAAAAGCTAATGTGCCAAGGAAACTAGAGCAGAAAGAGAGCAAGCCTGGGTATTCGTGTCTAATACTGTGATTCAGAATAAGAAAGATGTATGTGGTCACGGTCTTACGGACTTCCCTGGTGGCTCAGACGGTAAAAGCATCTGCCTACAATGTAGGAGGCCCAGGTTCGATCCCTGGGTATGGAAGATCCCCCTGGAGAAGGAAACAGCAACCCACTCCAGTACTCTTGCCTGGAAAATCCCATGGACGGACGGAGGAGCCTGGTAGGCCATAGTCTACGGGGTCACAAAGAGTCGGACACGACTGAGCGACTTCACTTTCACTTTTCTGGCACAGGGCTCCTAACACCCCTGGAATTTCCCAAGAGCCATAAAGCTTCTTTTGTTACGTTATTGAAGTGGCTTTGGGTACCAGGGAAACCAGAAACCAACCAGGAACAGAGGGCCGAGCTTTCAGCCACACCCTCACTGCACCCCCAACCCCTAATTTCCAGTGGGGCTGGGAGAAGAGCTGGAAATTGAATCAATCACCAATGGCCAACGACTCAATCAATCACACCCATGGGATGAAACCACCATAAAAATTCAAAATGGAGGAGATACAGAAGGTTTCCAGCTTGGTAAACCAGACCACTCCACATGCCACCAGGCCAGGCCCTGGATCCCCGGGGGGGGGGGGGGCGGAGGGCACCGCTGCTTTTGGACCTTGCGCTGTATAGCTCTGTGTCTCACTTCTGATCCACACCCTTAAATACTCCTGGTGATAAGGCAGTAGCCTAGTGAGTAAGCTGGCCTCCTGAGTTCCCTGAGCCACTTTAACAAACTATCGGAACCCAAGGAAGGAAGGGGTTGAGGGAAACCTCTGATTCATACACCTCCACTCATCAGAAGCGCAGAAACAAGCTGGACTTGCTCCATCTAATGGGCTGAGCAGGCCTGTGGGACCTGATGCCGATTCCAGGCAGACAGTGCCAGACTTGAGTTGAACTGAGAGACATCCAGGTGGTGTCAGAGAATTCCGTGCAGGGGAAAAATCCACTCTCTGGAACTCGCACCAGAGTCCTTAGCGTGTTACTGGGAAAGGATGCCTGAAGCCTGAAGCAACCTCGCGCCAGGATTCTCCCTGTGTAAGCTGTGTCGAATTCTTAACCCTCTGTAATCGGCACGGGGGCAAGGCCCATTTTCCTGGCCTCGCATTCCACATAGAAGAACGCCAGCCAGAGTAACATTCCTGTGCTTCCTCACGCCAAGTGCAGCTGGGCAGGGGCTCACCCGGCGGGCTCACAAGGGGCACTGAGGCCCCTCAGCGGGCGGGCTCTTCGGGAGGGACCGACTCCCCTCAGCGGGCAGGGGGCACCGGGTCCCCTCGCCCAGCGGGCTCTTCAGGAGGGACCGGGTTCCCTCGTCTCCGCTCGGCCCCTTTTCTCTCTCGTTTGAAACCTTTCTTCAAGGAACTGCACTCTGTCTCGCTCTCTCTGGTGTAGTGAGTAGAGCAGAGCCTGCCCTCACCAAGGAGGCCTGTGCCACCAAAGACCAAGTTGGGGTGGGGAGGCAGGGTCTCTAAAATGGCCAAAGACTCAACACCCTGACCCCCGGAACCCGACGATGAGCGCTCACTCCCACGACTCTTACATAGCACAGTTGACCTTCAGAGATAAGGTGAGGTATCTCACCTCTCATCCAACTGTGGGCTTCTCTGCTGGCTCAGATGGTAAAGAATCTGCCTGCAGTGCAAAAGAACCGGGGTTCGATCCCTGGGTTGGGAAGAGTTCCTGGAAAAGGAAATGGTGACCCACCCCAGAATTCTTGCCTGAAGAATTCCATGGACAGAGAAGCCTGGCAGGCTACAGTCCAGGCGTTACAAAGAGAAGGACGTAACTGAGCAGCTAACACACACACACACATCTAATCACATGAGCTCTTAATCCACAGCGCTTCCTCCAGCTGACAGGAGAGCGCAGAGGGAAAGTCACTGAGACAGAAGGAGGAGTCCATGCTGTGGACTGCAAAGAGGGGACCTGTGCCAAGGGACGCATGCCACCTCGGAGGTGAGAATGGCCCCCACCCTACGACCAGCAAGGAAACTGAAGTCTCAGCCCTACAACCACAGGGAACTTATGCTTTGCCAAGACTTGAATGAGTGTGTAGACACTCTTCCCGAGATCCAGAACACAGGCCTGGTCGACACTGACTTTTTAGCCTTTGATACCCTGATCAAGAACCTCTGCCAAGCCCGCCCTGATGTCTCACCCACGCAGCAACGATGTAATAGACCAGTGCCGCCTGCAGTGCCCACTAACCCGTTACACGGCAATAAAACTAACAGAGCTCGGAAACCCTTCTAAATAGGGCGCCAATGGTTAGGGAGTCCTGGCATCAAAGCTAAAACTACATTCTCTGATGAGCTTGTTAGCACAAAAGCTGGCCTTTTAATCTCCATCTGACTTCTGTATCTATTTCTCAATTAGTTCATAATTCCAGAGGGGGGAAAAAGAGTTTTCACTTATTCACCCCATAAAACCCCCAACAGTCGGATATTTAAGAATATTTTTGGTATTTCTACATAATATTAATACAATAACTCTCAACAGTTCTTTAAAATGAGGCTCAGACCTGGAATGGGATAAAAGAATCCAAACCATGTCACCTGAGAGTCTAGGCACCTAGACTGTATATCTTACCTTTACTCCACTAAAAATCCTCTGTTTCCACATACCAGGTGAAGGAAAAGTCTGCATCACCAAGAAGTGAAAAATGAATAGATCACCCTCGTGGGAACCAAAAATTCACACCCCAAAGCTTTGTTGCTTTATACAATTTTTGGTTCTGAAAATGGGCTTCCCTGGTGGCTCAGACAGCAAAGAGTCCACGTGCAGTGCAGGAGACCCAGGTTCAGTCCCCGGGCAGGAAAGACCCCCAGAGAAGCAAATGGCTACCCACTCCAGTAGTCCTGCCTGGGAAATCGCAGGGACCGAGGAGCCTGGCGGGTTGCAGTACCTGGGACTGCAAAGAGTCAGACACGAGTGAGCAACCAGCATGTCCACTCTTCGAGAGTGAGTGGCCTTTTAGATGTAGTTCAAATGAATAGCCAAGAGCTTTGAGACTTTCTACCAAAACTGCACACAGCAAGCGAACTGAGGCAGAATCACTTGTTTGTAGATTGAGGAAGTGTGCTCATAGTCTTCCTGGAACTCAGACACCCATCCACAGCACCTTCCAATGTTCTGCAGAGGCATACATCGCATGCTGCCAATTCAGTAATATACTGCCAGCTCCTTCCTGAAAGACTCCCAATCTTTGATGGCACCGCAAGGAAGTGAGCAGGCCATCAGCATAAAATGAAACGTGGAATTCTAAAGGCTCGGTCCCAGAGTCCTGGTAATGATCCATTTGAGATGCAGCTTTAAGGGGAAGGAAAACTGTCCTCTCTACTTGCAGTAAGAAATTCATTAGGGAACTAAGTCCCCAAATTCAGGAGCAGATGCCGTCAAAATGATTGCAACCTCTTCCCTCATTTAGAATACAGTTTCCAAATTTTTATTTTTGCTAAGAGGGAATTTCAAAAGCTTATAGTCTGATCTTTCCTTTCCACAAATAAACTCAGATCTAGAAAAGTGATATAAAAATAAAAACACCAGATCAGATATTTCTCCACTTGAATTCTGTTCTTCTGAGTGTTCAAGCCACCAGATTCATTTTCCCCTAACTCCAGAAGCCATGAGGTCATGGCTAACAGGCCACCTCTGAGAAGTTCAAAACAGCCCTTGGAAACAAGGTTGCCATGTCTGGGGTAGGAAGACCAGAGCATCTGATGGTTTCCATGGTGACCACGGAGCCCAAGTGCACACTCTAATAAGGCTCACTGGCCAGCCAGCAACTCAGGCCAAAGGCTGTGGAATGTTCTAGGAAGACCCCCATGTCACCGAGCCACTCATGAAATTCTAACGGGTGGCCTGCTTGCCAACAAGTGCCCCCTTCGGGAGACAGACACTCAGCAGCACTGAACTCTGTGTCCGGCCCTGTGCCAAGCTCTTTTCCAAACATTATTCCATTTCACCATCACCAAGACCTTACAAAGTAAATTCGAATTCCACCCCATTTTGCAGATGAGTAAACTGAGGCAGGGGCTTCCACGGTGGCTCAGTGGTAAAGAATCCACCTGCAGTGCAGGAGACATAAGTTTGATCCCTGGGTCTGGAAGATCCCCTGGAGGAGGGCATGGCAATTCACTCCAGTATTCTTGCCTAGAGAATCCTCATGGACAGAGGAGCCTGGCGGGCTGCAGTCCACGGGGTGGCAAAGAGTCAGACACGACTGAAGTGAGTTAGCGAGCACACATGCAAACTGAGGCAGCTCATCCAAAGTCCCTGAGCTTACAGAAGACATCTCCAAGCCAGTGCCAGTGCCTCGTTCCTCCACTCAACTCAGTAAGAATTTATGAAACTGCTCAAGGGGTGCACTCCCTTACATTCTTCTAAAGGGAAGTTTATGTCATGATTTCTTGTCTCAGAGGGGAAAACAAGTGCAGCCTTAGAACTGATCACTGACCTATTTCTGCCCATCATTTCCAGATTCTGATAAAAGCTCAAATTGTCATTTTTAAATATGAAGCCATCATAAGAAATAATTCCCTGAAGGAAGTTTGAAAGACTTGAGAATTAAGTAAAGAGATGAGAAAGAGAGCAGAAATGATCTTACTCCTAAACAAAACAAGTGTTCTGTTAAATTACATGATCAGGTATGAGCTAAAGGGCAGTGGAAACCCCAGTCCAATCACTCCACATGCCTGTCACTGATACCAGGAATGCCACCTCTCGTAAACAAATCCCTTGCACTGAGACTTTTGTCCCTTGTTTCAAGGTGAGTATTCTCAAAAAGAAAAACTCACTAAGGCAATAGCAATCATCAGCACCTTAGTATGAGTCAGTATGTGAGCAGACTGTTGCTGAGGGAGCGCTCAGCTGCAGGAGAAGAGAGAGGAAGGGGCCATGAGGAGACAGACAGGAAACACAAAGCAGCGTCTGGAAACCGCAGGCGTCTGGGAGAGGTCGTAGAAGCCAGGATCAGCCTAAGACGCCGGGCTTGGAAATGAAACAGAGAGAAGGAGCTCCAACAACAAAACCGATGGGCTTATAATTCTCTGCTTTACTGCCAGGCTTCCCAGGTGCCACAGCGATAAAGAACCTGCCTGCCAGTGCAAGAGGCGCAGGAGACCCGGGTTTGACCCCTGGGTCAGGAAGACCCCCTGGAGGAGGAAATGGCAGCCGACTCCAGTCCTCTTGCCTGGAGAATCCCATGGACGGAGGAGCCTCGCGGGCTGCAGTCCATGCGGTCGCAAAGAGTCGGACACAGCTGAGTGCCTGAGCACCCCTTCATTGCCAGTATGCTAAAAAACACATCTTCTTTCTTTAATAAGAAGCTGCGTATGCCACATGCCTCCAAAATATGAGTTGGAAAATCCACACTTAGCCCTCCTGTGTTGATTCCTGACAAGAGACGAGAATTAGGAACCGTACGTGTGACTACCATGGGTCGAAATAAAAAAATATGACCACAACATTGATCCACCCCATTGAAAGTGAGAGTGGCAGCATGAACCCCTGGTAATTGCTTCTGGATCCTGTCAGGCTAAGGCCAATCGGATCACAGAGGTTAGGGTTTAAAGAGACGCAGTACTCACTCGAAAGACCTTCTCCACTCTTGCAATGCTTTTCCCAAAGATGGTTCCAAGTTGGTCTCCAATTCCAGCCAATAAGAAACCAAAGAGTGGGATTCCAAAGATGGCATATAAAATACAAAAGATTTTGCCTCCTTCAGTGCTTGGAGCAATATTCCCATACCCTGGTGAGAAATATTAAAAGAGAGAGGGAGAGTGGTGAAGCGGCAGAGAAATCAGAGCACGGCACCAAAGAACCTGACTTCCTACAGGGCTGCTTCATCCCCACCCTGAACCTCAGGAATTTTAGGAGAGCTCCATTCTAAAGGCCCTACAAAATAGAGAATACCGTTCCACTGCGACTCTTCTTTCTCTCCCTGTATACAGTTTCAAGAGGGTCCAGGTTTCCAGAATCTGATAAGATGACATGTATTTCATTAGATGACATTTTAGGAGATGTGTGGTTATCTAGAATTGTGTTTCTGGTGGAAAATGGTACCACCTGTTTCAGAAACATCAGACATCTTCGGCGTGTCTGATTTAGGGACACTGGGCACCTGAGGAGGATTTACCACTACTTTTTAGATTTGGAAAGAGCTTCTCCTATCCAGCCTCATCCTGTGGCCATCCCCTCCATGGGCCGGACTGTGGCTGTCTCCTGCATTTGCCTTCTTAGAGTGATGGGCGTTCCACATTAAGGAGGATGGGTGGTCTAGGATGAATTCAGAAAGGACCCCTGGATCATATAGCCCTGCCCTGATAAGCCTGAAAACAGTCAGGAGTGGAGCAGGGGAGGCTGAGTGCTCCTTCTCACGTGGACCAGGATGCTGAGCTCTGCCTGGGTCTCTTTCTCTTCCTTGGGAACTCCACGTCACCTGAGTCCTGCCCACCCCGACCCACCCACTTCTTGCACCAAGAATCCAAGGATTCTTGGATTCAGGTGCGAACTAAAGGTTTGGTGGTGGAATGGATGTGTAAATACAAAACAATCCTCAATAGCCACATCTATTCGCTTGTTTCAAACAGTGCTTCAGAAACACCCACACCCTCATTCTCGAGAGTTCTGCAGTCAGGTAAGCAACTAGGGGATGTGTGCTTACTCTCTCTGCCAGCACAGAAGACAGTGGTGCTGGAAGAAAAAGGCAGACAGCATAACGCGCATCACACGGAGACGAGCCTCCACGCCACTCGGCAGTGCGCCCGCGAGTGTCGCGACATTACGCTAGCTACCGTCTAGCTAGCCACCTAGCTTAGCATTCTCTCACCCAGCGCAGCTGGAGGGGGTCTATCTCTAACCCGCACAGCAAGTGAGTTATTGGGCTCATGGTTATTAGCACGCGGGGAATGCGCCACGGGAGCGATGATGCTGACGGCCGGCCCGTCGCTCAGCCTCCTGTGGGCCTGGAGGACGCACTCTTGCTTCCTGCCTCTGGGTGCTGAGTCGCCCAGTTATTTTCCTGTTCAGTTTTCCAAGTCAGAATCATTCAAACCTCTTATCACAGATCATCTAAATTATATAGCTTCTATTTTTAAATGACTGTTCAGGCAAGCCTTCTAATCTTGCTTTTTTGACTCACCATGATTTTTATTTGTGGAAAAAAAAAAGGCTCTGAACTTTCTTCGAGTGTTTTCAGGAACTTGGACAAAATCATTCTGTCAGCATTTCCCTCTAGAATAATCTGATTTATATTAACACAGCCCTGTAAAAAGGAATAAAGGTGCCTATACAGCTCCAATTCCTGGAGGATTATGGTGATACCTGGAAATATTCTGGTAATTTATGGAAACGTTAATGGCCCTGGCCATAAATTTACTATCTCCCAATTGCCTGATTACTGTCAAGGAAGCCAATTATCTTTTAGTTTGAATATCTCAGAAAGAAGCAGCACATTGCAGGCACAGGGAGACACAGTGAGGACTTGAATCTGCAGAGCTGGCATCTTATTAACCTTAACAAGTGCTGTACCCCTTCCACCAGCTTTTAGAGAGGATCCGCTCCAACGCTTGGGTCAGGACTGTGCTCAGGGGACATTCCCATCATCTAAAGAGCCTGAGAGCAAAGCAGGAAGAAGAAGCTCCAATCCAATACCACCACCTTCACCTGGTTATCAGACCACTTAACATCACCAAGCCTGGTTCTGGGGGGGTTCAAGCAAAATGTGAAGGAAACTTGTCGGCCGTATGCTTCCAAAGCAAAGTGTAAGCAGTAGTCTGGATCTTATTACAGTGGGCTCCTACTTCTGGGTTTCAAAGGCTGCTGCTGCTGCTAAGTTGCTTCAGTTGTGTCCGACTCTGTGCAGCCCCATAGACAGCAGCCTACCAGGCTCCCCCATCCTTGGGATTCTCCAGACAAGAACACTGGAGTGGGTTGCCATTTCCTTCTCCAATGCATGAAAGTGAAAAGTGAAAGTGACATCACTCAGTCATGTCCGACTCTTCACGACCCCATGGACTGCAGCCCACCAGGCTCCTCCGTCCATGGGATTTTCCAGGCAAGAGTACTGGAATGGGGTGCCATCGCCTTCTCTGTTCGAAGGCTAGGACACTAAAATTAGAGCAAAGTTCTCAGGCACTCAAGAAGTCATATTCAAATGAGCCTTGAATAGGGGATACTTTGGCCATCTGATGCGAAGAACTGACTCATTGGAAAAGACCCTGATGCTGGGAAAGATTGAGGGCAAGAGGAGAAGGGGATGACAGAGGATGAGATGGTTGGATGGTGTCACTGACTCAATGGACATGAGTTTGAGTAAACTCCGGGAGTTAGTGGTGGACAGGGAGGCCTGGCGTGCTGAGGAGCTTCCCTAATAGCTCAGTTGGTAAAGAATCTGCCTGCAATGCAGGAGACCCCAGTTCGATTCCTGGGTCAGGAAGACCCCCTGGAGAAGGGAGAGGCTACCAACTTCAATATGCTTTGGCTTTCCTGGTGGCTCAGCTGGTAAAGAATCCACCTGCAATGAGGGAGACCTGGGTTCGATTCCCGGGTTGGGAAGAGCTCCTTGAGAAGGGAACAGCTACCCACTCCAGTACTCTGGCCTGGAGAGTTCCATGGACTTACAGTCCATGGGGTTGCAAAGAGTCAGACACGACTGAGCGGCTCACTTTCAAGCCTCGAGTAGCTTGTTTAAGGCCATCATTTCACTTTGGATGTAAAGCAATCGCCATTTTTGAGTTATGCTGTATCTTGTCCGTATCTGTCTGTCTGTCTGTGTCCCCTGCCTCTGATGAACTATGTGGAGAGGCTGTTCTCCAGTTTGACACTCAACGCTGTTGCTCTAAGAAAATTGCATAAGTTACTTTTTGGAATTTTGCTCTGAGGCAACAGGAAGGACACAGTCCTGGATTTTTCTCTGTTTGTGCTGGGCCCTCGAGACTTCCCTGCCCGTTCTTCCTGAAGGCTTGATAGAACTTTGAAGTAAGGTGTCACGGGGCCTGAGAACTCAGGAAGTTAAAATTCTACTCTGATCCTTCCACTTGCTAACTCTCAGATCGTGGGCAATTTACCTTTCTGGCTCACTTTCCTTGTCTGAACGAGGGGGCTATTAATAGCACCTACCTTACAGCTTAAGAGCTACATGTGAAGCCTGAGGACCCTTTGGAGAGTAAATCCACAGTGAAACAGGAGGCCCAGAGTAAGCATTCAGTAAGGATCTGCAGTTATCACCTTGCCTGGGTTTTCTATGGGAAGGAATCACTTTGTGTCTCCAGCAAAACTAAGTCCCAGGAGAAAAGAGAGCTGCTTCCTATTTTCTCCCCAGAAATTCCACCGTGCTCCCACAGCACCGAGATAACTAACACAACGCCTGTGCCCCAGGCTGGACCAGCTGGGTGGCACAGAGGGCCCACGGCGGGACTTGGGGTGTGGGTCTGGGGGTGAGAAGCTGCGGGCCAGGCAGACGGAGCCCAGAGCATTACAAGTGGACTTCCTAAAGCGGAAGGCTCCGAGGATCCTCCACCAGCTGGCTTCTGATGACGTCTGGCAGGAGGAGACCAGCCTAGCGAGAACACTCTGCTGTGAATGAGAAAGCCTGCGGCAGCGCTCAGCGCCAGTCACCCCCTGGCTAGAAAAGCGCCCGAGCCCTTTCTGAAGACAAAGCTGGTGTTCACACAGGTCGTGGGCCTGAGCAGTGCACATGGAAACCTCCCATCTGCTATTTACGGGCCAAAGTCAAATCTTGGCCGAACCGTGCGCTGTTCAGCTCTGGGGTTTGGGTTAGAGCAAACCTTCTCAAGCCAGGCTGTGCGTTCATGGGTGCGCGGCAGTCATGCACCGTTCCCCACTTAAAAGGGCCTCGCTCTTGGTTTAATGCTCCGCTGTTGTCATTTTGAGGCTCTTAATCATTTTTTTGTTTTTTAATAAGAGACTGCATTTTCACTTGACACTAGGCTTTGTGCTTATGTAGCTGGTCCTGGTGGATAAAGTGGGGCTCTGTGGCTTACTAACCTTGAGATATTAGACAAGCTACTTGACGTCTCTGGGTCTCAGTCCCCTCGTTAGTAAAGTGAGGCAAATGAGAGTTAATGTGAAACTGAGTGAGATAATATACGTGGAGCACAGCTCCTGGCACCTACTGTTGCTGTTCAGTTGCCAGGCTGCATCCGACTCTCTGTGACCTCATGGCCCGCAGCACGCCAGGCCTCCCTGTCCATCACCAGCTCCCGGACTTTAACCAGACTCATGTCCATTGAGTCAGTGATGCCATCCAACCATCTCATCCTCTGTCGTCCCCTTTTCCTCCTGCCTTCAATCTTTCCCAGCATCAGGGTCTTTTCAAATGAGTCAGTTCTTCCCATCAGATGGCCAAAGTACTGGAGTTTCAGCTTTAGTATCAGTTCTTCCAATGAATATTCAGGACTGATTTCATTTAGGATAGACTGGTTGGATCTCCTTGCAGTCCAAGGGACTCTCAAGAGTCTTCTCCAACATCACAGTTTAAAAGCATCAGTTCTTCAGCGCTCAGCTTTCTTTATAGTCCAACTCTCATATCCATACATGACTACTGGAAAAACCATAGCCCAGACTAGATGGACCTTTGTTGGCAAAGTAATGTCTCTGCTTTTTAAATGCTCTCTGGGTTGGTGATAACTTTTCTTCCAAAGAGCGAGCGTCTTTTAATTTCATGGCTGGCGTCACACTGGCAGGCGGATTTTTATCCACTGTACTACCAGGGAAGTCCAGCAACTCTTAATTGAGTTCCAGGAGAGGGACACGGTTACTGGTTACCACCTGGGACCTGAGGAGGGTCTCTCTAGGACGCAGGTCAAGTCAAGTGACCTAATCCAAAAATGCCTCAAATGGGGAATTTCCTGCTGGTCCAGCGGTTAGAACTGTGTGCTTTCCCTGCAAGGGGCATGGATTCAATCTATGGTCAAGGAAATAAGATCCCAAATGCCAAGTGGCAAAGACAAAAAAAAGCTTCAAAGAGGAAATCTAATTGGATTCTAGAGCTGTTGGTGAGAACTCAAATCATTGTCTGTCCTTGCACAAATGACGTTTTGTGGGAAGAACCTGCAGATAGCTTCCTCCAGCTGAGGAAAAAGTATATTTCCTGGAGACCCACCCCGCACAGTCAACAAATAAAAATTAGTTACTGAAAAGGGGACAGGGTGCAAGGTGACCTCAAATAGGACACCAGTCTAGTCTTCTGGCGTGACTCCTGGTTTGGAGAAGAGCTTGAACGTGTTCCCCTCTTGCCGCACATTTGTAGATCTTCCTGTATAGCTGAGCACAAGAAAATCTTGTCAAAAAAAAAAAGTGCTTTGATATCTTCAGATAAAAGGGACCTCTGTTACTGAGTAGTATCACCGCTTTTCAGGAAAAGACTATTATTCCTAAGATCTCTGTATATACATTCTACATAATGAGCACATTTTTTGTGTCTGAATAGCACATAACCTCACGTGGCTCAGGAGAGTCTTTCTGGAGAGCGACTCGGCAAGCCTTGAAAAGGTTCAGGCCCTCTGACACAGCATCCTCTGGGGGATCTTGCCAAGAAAACAAGCAGAGATGAAGACTGTCCTTTGAGAACTAAGATTTTCATTGTGATATCACACTGTCACAGAAGTAAAAACCACTTAAGCCTGCAACAACCTGTGATTACAAGATTGATAGTAGATCCAACAGAACCATCAAAGATGATGTGTTTCCAAAGAACTTTAGTAATATGTTTACAGAATTACATAGCACATTGTGTGAGCTCAAGCAAGCATGCGAATATGTGCGTATTTCACAAGGAATAAAAAAGCTCCTCGGCTCCAACTGCCCTACTGCCTGAGTTCTAAATAACGAAAAATGTCTCAGAAAGAAGAAGAAAAATTAGCAGGCTCTTAGTGTTCTTATAAGCCTTGCTACCACTTGTAATGAATGAATTTGCCACTAAATAATTATGAGAAAACATCATCTCCTCACCTTATTATTCTTTCTAATACTGCACTCCTGTTTCTTTAGAAATTTCTAATGGTGTGACTTTCTAAAACTTTCCACCCTGCAGTCAAAATTTAGCCAGCTAAATAGTGCGCACCTCACAACACGTTATTTTTCAATTAAGACAGAACGAGAGGAAAAAGGAAAAAGCATCTTTCCCGCTGGACAGAAAAGATCGCGACCCCTCATGCGAACCCGGAGCCGTGGCCCTGAAGTGGCCTTGGGCTTTGGCTTTTGTGTTTGCTTTTGGCTGCTGCATGCTGTGCAGTAGTCTCCCGTTCGGCTCCGTCTCCCCTCAGATCCTGGGAAAGGCCCCATCCATCCTCCCACTGCAGAGGCAACAGCATCCCTGGTTGCCGGGACACCAGCAGGTGGAAACCCAGGGGCTTATCCAGCAGGAAGCTCCATCTAAGACTTGAAACCAAGAGCGAGGAGCTCACAGGAGGAGGAGGCGCTGGCCGCGTGGCCAGCAGGGGTCCAGCCCGGGCTCTGAGGTCAGAGGACACTTAGTGGCCCTCTGTGATCTCTGAGCCATAGGTGTGCATTTGTTAGAATTTTTCATTAGGTGAGAGAAAACCCAAAGCACGATAGAGCCCAGCGCAGGATGTTAAACATGTATTAACTCTCTATGGGAGGCTTCACGCCAGCTCAAAGGGGGCAAGCGGGACCTCACTTACGGCTCCTCTTCTGTTACTTGGCTTCTCCACTATCAGCTGAACTCTAGGCAGAAAAACCCCCTCAAGGGAAGGAAATGGACAGCAGGGTCCTGGAGTTACCTTTTTCCCCGATTTACCTCCAGTAAGAAAAAGAAGTCATTTCCTCCAAAACTCACGCAAAAGCCCCTGCAGGAGCCCACTCGCTTACTGGCCTCATCCAGGAGGCCTGTCCATCTCTGAACCCAGGGCTGTGGCCATGCACATGCGTGTTACTGAATTTCTTTCTTTTTTATGGTTCTAATTTAATTTTAATTTTTAAATTTAAGTATAGTTACTTACGAGTCTCCCCTGGAGGCTCAGATGGTAAAAATGTCTCCCTACAATGTAGGAGACCTGAGTTCGATCCCTGAGTTGGGGAGATCCCCTGGAGAAGCAAATGGCACCCCACTCCAGTACTCTTGCCTGGAAAATCCCATGGACGGAGGAGTCTGGTGGGTTACAGTCCATGGGGTTGCAGAGGTGGACACGACTGAGTGACTTCACTTTGCTTTGCTTTTTGCTATAGTAACTTATAAGGTATTAATTTCTGCTGTACAGCCAAGTGACTTAGTTATACATATATATATATATACACACATTTTTTAATATTCTTTTCCATTATGGTTTACCAGAGGATATTGAATAGACCTCCCTGTGCTATACAGGACCTTGTTGCTCACTCATTCTATATAGAATAGCTTGTATCTACTAACCCCAAACTCTCTCCCCTATCCCCTCCCCCTTGGCAACCACGAGTCTTTTCTCTGTGTGAGTCTGTTTCTGTTTTGTAGATAGGTTCATCTCTGCCATATATTTGATTCCACGTGTAAGTGACCTCATATGGTATTTCTCTTTCTCCTTCTGACTTACTTCACCGTAAATTCCCCAGCAACACATGACACCTTTCCCCATCTTAATATCCAGACCGCTGCACACAGTTGAACCTGACACTGGTCTCTGGTCTGCTACAGTGATGCCCTCGGGGGTGCTGAGCTGGATGGCACTTTTTGCCCTTACATCAGATGGTGCCATGCCATCCTGCATCCTTTGTTGGATGCTATGGGATTGAGGACAAATATGATCTAATCCAGTCTGGAGTGTCTGAAAGGCTTCTAGGCCCCAGATTTCCTGGCCTAATTATACCTCTGCTACTTGGAATAATTGATCTTAATACACTTGCAGATTTGTAAGTACAAACCTAGTATGCCAGAAATTATATTAAGAGACTTTCTAAAAAGAATGACAAGTCTCTCTCACTCCAAGTTTCCTTATTGCACATAATTTTCTTGAATGCAACAAGGTAAAAATCATACAGGTTCTGAAGATGAGGTCTATAACCATAAACAAAAACCTGTGCCTCTAAAACAACCCAGAGCTTCTGAAACTTGCACCAATAGGAAGATAATCACCAAAGATGCATTCCCGCCAAACAGGCATACCCTCCAACACCCTGCTCATGTGTGGCTATGAAAAGTAGGAGGAAAAACCTCACAGAAGGCCTCAGAGAGTTATGAGATTTGAGAGATTTGAACTGTGAGAGAGATTTCCTCCCACAGAATATAAACAAATGTTAATGCAAGAATCCTCCCACTGAGTACAGAAGAGTCTCCTTCTGTTTGGCCATCACTGCTATGAACTGCTGATGGCTGTGTATCTCCCATTCTTCTGAATGAGAGTCTTTATTGCAACGTGACTTCACTACTAAACGAAGGCAAATAACTCTCAAACTCTTTTTCAGCAGAGCTGGGAGAGGGATGCAATCTACAGATTCCACCATATATGTCAGGGTTGCCCAAAGAAGCTGAGATTGCAGAGGCAACATGGGAAAAAATATAGAGAAGTACAGAGAATGATTAAAGGGCCCATTGGTGGCAAATCTCAGAAAGTGTCAGTAAAAATTCAATTATGAAAGTGAGAGTCTCACCTTGAACTTCAAAAGATACTTCCCTGTTTGCACCAAGTGTGAAATACAGTGTGAACAGGAAGAGCCACAGAAGCCTTCCTGAGCTTGACCTGGTCCAGAAAAACAGAAGAGGCAGCGCTATGCAGAGAGGAACACGGGTGGGCCGGGTCTGCAGGAGGCGCTCTGCCTCACTAGCAGAAAAGAGGGGCGCCTTGGCGTGCGCGGCCAGAAAGGCTGCCGGCCCTCCCTGCTCTCCTCTTCCGGCCCCGGCAAAGTTCCGCAGAGAGCTAGTCCAGGGACATCCAGTGTGTTTGGCGTCAAAAGAAACTGCTCGGCATGAAGATAAAGCTTCCATTAAAAAAAAAAAAAAGTGAAAGAGCAGCAAAACTTAGCAGTGAATGAAAGACACTCGGCAGAAAGACGCTGCCCCAAGCAGACAAAGCTGTAAACAACCATGAAGTGGTCGCCTCTCAGAATCATCACAGAGAAACCACCAGGATGCAGGAAGCCAGGGAGAAGATGCGCGGCAACAAGTGGAGATGAGGCGTGAGCTCATGGAATTCAGGGGAAAATAGCAAAAGTCCCCTATGATCACAGCAATGAAAGTAATTGGAAGACACGCATGCAGGAGGTAAGCACTGTGAAAACACGCACACCCAAGAAGAGAGGATGAAGGCAAGCAAGTGATACACCCACCTCCCAGAGTAACGGAAATGAAAAATGAACAAAGGGGACCTAATTAAACTCAAAAACTTTTGCACAATGAAGGACGCTATAAGCAAGGTGAAAAGGCAGCCTTCCGAAGGGGAGAAGATAATGGCAAATGAAACAACTGACAAAAAATTAGTCTCCAAAATATACATGCAGCTCAATTCCAAAAAATAAATGACCCAATCAAAAACTGGGCCAAGGAACTAAATGGACATTTCTCCAAAGAAGACATGCAGATGGCTAACAAACACATGAAAAGATGCTCAACATCACTCATTATCAGAGAAATGCAAATCAAAACTACAATGGGGTACCATTTCATGCCAGTCAGAATGGCTGCGATCCAAAAGTCTACAAGCAATAAATGCTGGAGAGGGTGTGGAGAAAAGGGAACCTTCTTACACTGTTGGTAGGAATGCAAACTGGTACAGACACTATGGAGAACAGTGTGGAGATTCCTTACGAAACTGGAAATAGAACTGCCATATGACCCAGCAATCCCACTGCTGGGCATACACACTGAGGAAATCAGAATTGAAAGAGACACGGGTACCCCAGTGTTCATTGCAGCACTGTTTATAATAGCCAGGACATGGAAGCAACCTAGATGTCCATCAGCAGATGAATGGATAAGAAAGTTGTGGTACATATACACAGTGGAGTATTACTCAGCCCTTAAAAAGAATGCATTTGAGTCAGTTCTAGTGAGATGGATGAAACTGGAGCCTATTATACGAAGTGCAAGTAAGTCAGAAAGAAAAACAATATATTATATTGTATAATATAAAATACAGTATATTAACACATATATACGGAATTTAGAAAGACAATAACCCTATATGCAGGACGGCGAAGGAGACACAGATGTATAGAACAGTCTATGGGACTCTGTGGGAGAAGGCGAGGGTGGGATGATTTGAGAGAATAGCACTGAAACACGTGTGTTATCATATATGAAACAGATGACGAGTGCAAGCTCAGTGCATGAAGCCGGGCACTCACAGCAGGTGCACTGGGATGACCCTGAGGGGGTCGTCCTGAGGGGGTGGGGGAGGGAGGTGGCGGGTTCAGGATGGGGACACATGTGCACCCATGGCTGATTCATGTCGATAAATGGCAAAAAAAAATCACAATATTGTGAAGTAAGTAGCCTCCAATTAAAATAAATAATTTAAAATTAAAAAAAAAATTGAAAGCCAATTTTAAGGGTTAAAAAGGAATGGAGGGGAAATACTAGCATAGACAACATGGAAAGAAGGAATGATAGATGTATAATTGGAATCCCTAAAGAACAGAACCAAAACCATACGGCCGAGAAAATGTTTCAAAATGACAATCAAGACAGCTTTCCTGAAATAAAAGGGACAAAACCTAGTAGCTTTATCAGATGAATAATAAAGAAATCATCTTTTGAGTAGCTGAGCAAAAGATCAAGTGACATACTGATAAAAGGAGGGAGATTGCCTGGCATTAGGTTTCTCCACCTCTACATGAGCGAGGGGGAAGCAGAGTAACCAGAAAGATCCTTAAAAAACAATGTGAGTCTCGGATTTCATTTCCAGCCAAACTGCCCTTGAAGGGTAGGGTCACCATCCGACAATACAGACACCCAGGGAATATTGCTCCCAGGAGCCGTTTTTAAGTTTCAGCCAAGCAAGTGAAGACTGACAGAAGCAATGGGGAAACCGCGATGTGCACCAAGGCTAGAGACGAGCACGGGCGATATCTAACCGTGGAGCTACGACCAGCACAAGCGGGAGTGCCCAGGCAGCAGGACAGATGGTGTATTTTACACCCTGACGTTGCAGAAAGACCCAGAGAGCAGTAACTGACAGCGGAAGAGGAAGAGGAGTTGAGATGCTGAGTAAGTTCCCCGACTGCAGTATATATGACCGCTGAGAGCCAAGAGTTATTATTTAAAGTGGGCAAGTCATCTGACAGAAGCTCAAGCATATTTAGTCATGTAAAAGTAAACACTGATAGGATGGCCTCAACTAAAATTGTATGTTGGAGAATGAGATGTCATCACCCATAATGGAGGGCTAATTAATACTGCTTAAAGATTTGCACCCTAAGGTTATTATATGCGATTATAATTATAAAGTAAACCCCTATGACAAACCATTTAACACCTAGGACAAAAATACAAGACTCCCGGAGGATCAGATAAAAGACACACAGAAATACAATGAGAACAAAAATTGGTGCAGAAAGTAAGTACTCAGAGCTCACCTTATGATAAGCTGTGAAGAGCATTTACCCAGCAGAGTAATGCAAACATTCACTTTTGATCTAATCAAACCACAGGGAAGTAAGGAAGGCAGGAAGAGAGCCCTTCTACAGTGGGCAGGGATGAAGAAAGGGAACTAATTCATCATCTTCCTCGATGGGAAGTCAAGAAATCATCACTAAAATAAAATTTGGGAAGTGCAGCACAAGTGTGATATTTAAAGACATGGAGATGAATATCAAAATAATCAAGCAAAAGAGATGAAAGCAGTGTATCCAGGGGAGGTTAAAAAAAGAGGGAAGGGCAGAGACTGCTGTTTTTCATAACAAACTCTGTAGAACAGTTTGGTTCCTTCTTGAATAACTTTAATAAGTACACTTTCAAAAAGGAATTTCAACTCAGCTGAGCAATCTGAGTTCAGCTGACCAATTCAGAGATTGATTTTTTTCACTTTAACCTTCCCATGAGGTCCATTTAAACTAAAGGTCCCCTAGACTTTCATTTTGAAAACTGAAACAGTTCATTCTACTTTGCCTTTTATTGAAAGCCCCACACAAGTACTGCGATAATTTGACAGTGTTTGGGAAGCCTCCTCTGAACCCCCAGCAGTCATGGATTCTATGCGGACAATCTGCTGATTTTAGTGCCGTTATTCAGGAGGGCCTGCCGGGGGAAAGATACTTGCAAACACATGGGTACCTATGGTGGTGATGACCGTTCCAGCAAAGAAAAAGGCACTTCCCAGGTCCCAGTGACTGCTGTTGTTGGAAGAGTTTCCTACGGGGCTCACTCCTGCGTTGTCGGCGTCAAGAGCGTGCTGCAAGGAAAGTGAGAAAGTGTGAGACTCAGTTAAGGAGTTTATCAAGGTGTCCTCGCTCAAGCACCTGCAGTGATCTCTAGACGACAGGCTATGCGGACAGAAGTACGGTCACAAAGTGAAACACTGTGTTAGAGAGGAAAGCACGGCCCGGAACCGCACCGCCTGTGCCAGACCGCACGGTACCAAGCCTGAGCTTACCACCTGACTTTACTGCAGCTCCAACCTGCTCCAGAAACGTGATCTTTTTAATACTTATTCTTTTCTTTCAGTGAAGTGTCGTTGATTTACAATACTATGTTGGTTTCAGGTGTACAGCAAGGTGATTCAGTCTCTTTTTTTATTGTATTCCTTATAGGTCATTACAAGAATACAGCTCCATGTGCTAAATCCCTCTGCTCATCTACTTTATGCACAGTAGTCTGCTTCGGTTAGCCCCACACTCCTCAGTTGGCCCTTCGGTAACCACAGGTTTGCTTTCCGTGTCTGTGAGTCTATTTCTGCCTTATATATAGACTCTTTTGTATCATCTTCAGATTCCACATAGAAATGATATCAGGCTTTCCAGGTGGTGCTAGTGTAAAGACCCTGTCTGCCAATGCAGGCGACACAGAAGACGCAAATTCAATTCCTGGTCGGGAAGAGCTCCTGAAGAAAGAAAGAGCAACCCACTTCAGTCTTCTGGCCTGGAGAATCCCACGGACAGTGGAGCCTGGCAGGCTACATACAGTCCATGGCGTCACAAAGAGTCGGACACAGCTGAAGCTACTTAGCACACACATAAATGACATGTGCTATTTGTCTTTCTCTGCTGAGTTATTTCACTAAATATGACTTTTTTTTCATAAGAGTTATCTTGTCCTATAAAAACCGTCCATTTTGTACAGACCCTGGGAGCATACCTCCAGATGCTAGAATAGATCTGCCCAATTCATAAATCATTGAGTAAAGCCAATTAGATCTTCAAATCTACCTAGTAGAATTTTTTATAGCACTATACACTCACTTATTAAAAGTAAAAAATTAGTTTTAAATGGGAAGGGAACCTGGTATATACTATGTTGTCATTCATGTGAAATTTGCAGAATTCCCAGGTGGCTCAGTGGTAGGGGACCCATCTGCCAATGTAGGAGTCGTGAGAGACACGGATTCGGTCCCTGGTCGGGAAGATCCCCCAGACAAGGGCATGGCAGCCCACTCAGTATTCTTGCCTGGAGAATCTCACTGACAGAGGAGCCCGGTGGGCTATGGCCCATAGGATCACAAAGGTTGCAAAGGACACGAGTGAAGCGACATAGCACGCACACAGGACTTACCCAGTCCTGGCACAGGTTACGCAGGACACATAGGTCTTGCGTATCCATGGCAAGCGGTCTGTGAGGACTGGCCCCCAAAGCGGTCATTCTTGGAAGATGGGATTTCAGTTCCTTTCCGCTCTTGCCTGTTTTGTTGGACTGGTTTACCCTGAGCTGGTTTCTGGAGTTGAGAGCTGGGACCTCAGAACCTCGGGCAAATTATGTTCGCCCCTCTCAGCCTAGATTTCCTCATCTGCCAACTGGAGGTGATAATTCCTTCCCCCACAGAGTTATTGTGAGGATGAAATTAGATGATCAATGTAACACGCCTAACCGGGTGCCCAGCACTGGAGCAGGGCTTAACGAAGAGCGGCCGATTGTGTGACTGCCATTTCACTGTCCCTCCAACACACACACACACACACACACACACACACACACACACACACACACCCCTCCTGTTTAAAATAAGTGACAGTGACTCCTCCCTGGCTACTGGACTTGGAATTTCATACACTTTAAAATCCCCAATGACTGGGCCACACTGACGCTCCAACCCCAGCTCGCGTGACTGGAAAAGCCTCCAGCCCCGGGCAGGACACTCTGGGAGACATCCCCTCGTACTCCTCAACCTCTGCTTTGCGCTCCCGTAGAGGTGCCCCTCCTTCCGGGCCTAATCTGGGCCCCAATTCTTCCAGGAGGTTGTTGGTTCAGGTTCAGCCCCACGGACGGCCTAGGCCCAGGACTTACCCCTCCTCATCACATACACGCCACAGGCCATTGACCATGCATCCGCTGCTTTAGATCCTTCCAGAGCCTCAGCGTGCACAGAACAAGGTGGACAGTTCCTCCGCAGCTCTTCCCGAGCGGGCCCTGCCAACCTCTTTCAAGCCGGGGAAAGGGGAGGAGGAGATTTCAACCAGGTGAGCCGCGGTGGAGAAGGGACAGCAGGGGGCTTCAGAGGGAGGCGGCAGAAACATGAGCTACTTCTAGAAAGGAAGAGAGACTCCTCTCTCTGTAGAAAACTGTGATAACCCCACGTGGATACTGCCAGATGCAATTAACATTGAGATGTGATTATATTCATCCTAAATAATGGCCATTAAGCTTTGTTAACGGAGAAGGCAGTGGCACCCCACTCAAGTACTCTTGCCTGGAAAATCCCATGGATGGAGGAGCCTGGCAGGTTGCAGTCCATGGGGTCATGAAGAGTCAGACACAACTGAGCGACTTCACTTTCACTTTTCACTTTCATGCACTGGAGAAGGAAATGGCAACCCACTCCAGTGTTCTCGCCTGGAGAATCCCAGGGACGGGGAGCCTGGTGGGCTGCCGTCTGTGGAGTCACACAGAATCGGACACGACTGAAGCGACTCAGCAGCAGCAAGCTTTGTTAAAATGGGCAGACAGTGGTTGCCACAAATTAGATGACAACTGAAAAAGTCAACCATTGTTAGTTACGTTTTGCCTTCACTGATCTGAGATATTTCCAACCCTTTAGACCAGGGATCAACACGTTTCCAGAAAAAGCCAGACAGTAAATATTTCAGGTTTTGTGGGCCACATGTGGTTTCTGCTGTGTAGTTTTCCTTTCTTTTTATAGCCCTTTAAATATGCAAAACCATTCTTAGCTCACAGTTGTTCATAAACAGGCTAATGACTGGATTTGGCAAATTGTTCAGTCCTTTAGTTGGGAAGATCCCCTGGAGAAAGGAAAGGCTACCCACTCCAGTATTCTGGCCTGGAGAATCCTATGGACTATTTCATGGGATCACAAAGAGTCGGACACGACTGAGTGACTTTCACTTCACACTTCACTAGACAATTGACAAAAGGAAAAAACCTCTTTTGTTCAAGTCTTGGCTGTAACATGAAATATTACACTAGCCACTGCTTCTCACATAAACCTGGCAGCCCAGAACGCAAAGCCCAGCTGCATGGAGCGTGTCTTTGCCTGTGGTTTAAATCAGCCTAATCTACAGAGATCACTTCTTCACTAGTGGATCTGCCATCCTCCTCTTCGGACAGAAGACAGAAGGTGAGTCCTTTCCGCTGGTAAGATACCCATTTCCACTCTCCTGGGAGTGCCAGCAGACCAACCACAGGCCTTAACCTTTGTTTATCTCTTCGTCATCGATTCAGCTCTGATGGGCCCACCTCAGGGGCAGCTCGAGAGCCCAGTCACTTGAGTGGCCTCAGATCACAGCATCAGTGCCTACTATGTGCAACTTCCATGAAGCTGTGAAAAGAGTTTGGGTTCAGTCCATCCTCACTGTGCTAAAGACAGTACGCTGACGTCCAAAGCAGGCCCAGCACTGCGTGTAGACAGATTTGCAGCGAAGATAACCGGGGATAATTATTGGCTTCATCAAAAAAATCCAACACAAGATTCCTTTTCAAGTTTCTTTTCTCTGAATTATGCAATTGATAAATATTTAATGTTTACATATGTAGCCCTCAAGGAAAGGATCTATCAGTTGAAAGGAAAGGAAGTTAACACTGGCTGAGTGTCTGCATCGAGGCAGGTGCTCTAGAAGCATTCTTCCCTTTAATCCCTGCCACAACCTGCGTGTTATTCTACTCTATTCTTTCTACACTTACGAGCACGTCATATTACCTCCCTCTTTCAAGATACGGAAACAGGCTCAGGAATGTCAACCAGCCCCGTCTGCAGCCACACAGCCAGGAGGAGGAGGGTTCAGAATTCAAGCCCAGACTGATCCAGAGCCCTGGTTTTGCCCTTTCCTCTGCATATGGTACCCCGAACACAATCACACTCATCGACCGTGCGCTCACCTCCAGACACAGAGGAGGGAGAAGGCTTGTCACTGTCCAAGAATTTAGACAGAAGAGACCTCACAAGTGGTCATTTCTTTCTTCTTTTTGGCTACACTGTGTGGCTTGTGGGATCTCGGTTTACCGACCCAGGATCGAACCCATGACCCTTGCCCTGCAAGCAAGGAGTCCCAACCGCTGGACACCGAGGAAGTCCCAAGCAGCCATCTCTAACTAGACTGTCTCCTTGAACTTGCCAATACAGGCATCAGGCTTTGCTGGACTGCTGCAGCGGATGACAGCTCCACGGCTCAGCATTAAAAATTTACAGAATAAATGAAAACTGGGAAAAGTGGATTTTAGAGCCTGAGAGGGAGCAGAGAAAAGAGAGAAGCAGCACTGGGGGAATAAAAAGGGAAAGAAGAAAGCAAAAGAGATAAGCGTCAGTTGAGCTCAGCTGCTGCCACGCCCAAGAATTCTAACAAGCAGGTCCTTTCCTGGCAGCTCCGTGGTAGAGCATCCGCCTGGCAACGCGGGAGACATGGGTTCAGCCCCTGATCTGAAAGGGGCCCCACATGCCAGCAAGCAGCTAAGCCTGTGCGCCACAGACACCCAGCCACAGGCTGCGACTGCTGAAGCCCCACCCGCCAAGAGCTTCTCTGCAACAGGAGACGCCACCGCATTGAGAAGCCCACGAACCAGAACAGAGTAGCCCTCGCTCTACCAGAGAAAACCCGCACGGCAGCAAGGACCCGGCACAGCCAGAAACAGGCAAATAACTGTCTAAATAGAGCAGGTCCATCTGGTACCCAAGTTTAGCCTGCTTCAGATCTCGGATGTAAATCCCTCTCTTGTGCCCCCAAGTCTTCAGTAAAGTGGGCTCTACAAGCGGATGCCTTGGGGAAGTGAGTTTAAATATAAGGGTTCAAATATAAGGGTACAGGGGGCTGGAACATGATTTACAACCAGAAGCAAGAAGGAGAAAAAGAAGGCCTCTCACAAGTCACCAAGCTCTTGGTAAGACTAGAGGATCCCCCAGCCCAGGAATGAGGTGTGATACTGTCTAGATCTTTTAGATCAGAAAGACTCCAGCAAACAACCAGAATTAAAAGGAATTCACAATCTATAGGTTATATACCTACAGGGAAAACCAGAATAAATGGACTGCTATCACTTGAATCAGTCTTCCCTGGTGGCTCAGATTGTAAAGCGTCTGCCTGCAATGTGGGAGACCTGGGTTCGATCCCTGGGTTGGGAAGATCTGGAGAAGGAAATGGCAACCCACTCCAGTACTCTTGCCTGGAAAATCCCACAGATGGAGGAGCCTGGTAGGCTACAGTCCATGGGATTGCAAAGAGTTGGACACGATTGAGCGAGTTCACTTATCACTTGAATCAACGGCACCATTTTAAACTCCATATTACTGATTGAATTCATAATTCTAACTTTATTAAATTTCTAAAATTAGAAAAATCTTACTTGTTTGAACTCAAGTAAAGGCTATTAAATGAAAAGGATTTGCTTTTAAGTTTTTACCCTCTCCATTCAGGCTGCAAAAGCAAAGATAAGCTAGCTCATTAGAAATGTCCAAGCATGTTGCTAATGAAATGATAAAACTGAGCCACAGTCTGGCTTGAAAGATCAGTTATAGGTTAGAGGTACAACCCACATCAGCATCATTTAAAGCCACAATCTCAGACTCAGGGAGCGTCATGCATTCACAAGTTCACCCACAACCAAGTTCAGAGAGGTCTTCTGAAAATCACAAGGAGATAATCATACTAGATGGGATGTGAGAGTTTCAAGGAAAGCATACTATAAATTAGAAGGCATCACTTTAAAATTTAATTCTACTCCTTTCTGAATTTCCTTTATAGCCTGTAAGTTAGAATCTCCAATACCCACCCAGTAAGAGATCCATAAGTGAATGCTTCAGACAATAAGAAATGAGTGAGCAAACTATAGTAATGAAGCAGGCGCACGGTGCTCCCAGCAGTGTGAAAGGGAAGCAACTTATTTCTCTGTAATACAGACAAACATAAGAAAGCAGCCCAACACCAAGAAATATAATGTTTGTTTTGTGTTTAAAAAGCAGGTGAATGAAGAGATGAGGACAGTGGTTAGTGTGCTGACGTGAAAGAAGGGGAAACGGTGCAGTTGGTAAAGGATCCGTCTGCCAGTCGGGAGATGTAAGAGACGCAGGTTCAGTCCCTGGGTCGGGAAGATCCCCTGGAGTAGGGAAGTGGCAACCCACTGCAGTATTCTTGCCTGGAGAATCCCCGTGGACAGAGGAGCCTGGTGGGCTACAGTCCATGGGGTCTCACAGAGTCAGACACAACTGAACATGAACACGTCGGATCTAAAAGAACCTGTTTCTAACTTATTTACAAAACTGAAACATACAGATTTGGGAATCAAACTTAAGGTTACCAAAAGGGAAGCCTGGGAGAGGTGATAAATCAGGAGCTTGGGACTAACACACACACTACTGTGCACATAAAGTAATCAACAAGGACCTAGTGGGCAGCGCAGGAGCGCTGCTCGATGTTCCGTAATAACCTATACGGGAAACGAATCTGCAAAGAATGGAGACTCTTGATTCCCAGCAAGGTGGGTCAGATGCATGTATAGCACTGTGCGCAGGTATGAGTGCTCAGCCATGCCCAGCTCACGAGATTCCCTGGTGGCTCAGACGGTGAAGCGTCTGCGGAGAAGGAAATGGCACCCCCACTCCAGTGTTCTTGCCTGGAGAGTCCCGGGGACGGGGAGCCTGGCGGGCTGCCGTCTATGGGGTCGCACAGAGTCGGACGCGACTGAGCGACTCAGCAGCAGCAGCAGCAGCAGCAGCAGAAGACCTAGGTTGAATCCCTGGGTCAGGAAGATCCTCTGGAGAAGGAAATGGCACCCCACTCCAGTACTCTTGCCTGGAAAATCTCCAGGGATAGAGGAGCGTAGTAGGCTACAGTCCATGGGGCCACAAAGAGTCAGACATGACTGAGCGACTTCACTTCACTTCACGCCCAATAGGCTCCCTCTGTCCATGGGATTTTTCAGGCAAGAATAGTGAAGTGGGTTGCCCTTTCCTTCTCCAGGGGATCGTTCCAACAGGGATCAAACCCACCTCTCCTGGATCTCCTGCATCAACAGGCAATATATAATATATATATCATATATATATATGTATCTCCATATCTCCATTCTTTTTCAGATTCTTTTCCCATAGAAGTTATTGCAGAATATTCATATATACAGTAGTGTATATATATATACTGTATAGTGTATATTACATACACAGTGTGTGTACTGTATTACACACGTAATATAGTGTATTACA
Source organism: Nanger dama (assembly GCA_917880005.1). Lineage (NCBI taxonomy): Eukaryota > Metazoa > Chordata > Mammalia > Artiodactyla > Bovidae > Nanger > Nanger dama. The sequence goes on along the minus strand of CAKJTW010000003.1, from coordinate 3,269,818 downwards.
CACATATAGTGTGTCACACATAATATAGTGCGTTACACATTTATTGTGTGTTACACACGTAATATAGTGCATTACACACATATATAACGTGTCACACACGTAATAGTGTATTACACATGTAATATTGTGCATTACACACATATATAGTGTGTGACACGTAATATAGTGTATTACACACGTAATATAGTGCATTACACACATATATATAGTGTGCAACGGAGGTGTCAGCTAATGCCATGGCGGCCATCATTTTGCAATAACTTCGTATATCAAATAAACACATGGTCTACCTTCAACTTCCATATCGTTAAAATGTCAATTTAATCTCAATGAAACCAGAAAACGAGTGAGTAAAGGAATCTCCTCCCTTCCTGCCCCCTCCACCCGCGGCCTCTCCGGCATCAGGAGCCCCAGAAAAGCGGGGACAGGGAGACTGCAGCCCCCTCAGACGAGGCAGGTCTGGGGGCGGGAAGGAAGGGGGCGGGAGGGGCCCCGGCGGCCTCCACCAGGCTCCCCGCGCCGGTCCGGGCCGGGCCGGGCCGGGCCGGGCCGCGTGAGGCGCTCGGGCCGCTCGCGATGCGCCGCGAGCTTAGTGCTGCTCCGGGAGGAACCGCGGCCCGCAGGGCCCGCCCGCTGTCCGTGGCTCTTCTCCTGTGATCTGTGCGCCCGGGAGCGCATCTGTTTCTCTCTTTCCTCACGTGGCACCGGGAGGAAGACAAACAGAGGTGGGGCAGTAATCACTCGGCTTGCCTAGACTGAGGAAGGCGGCCGGCTGGAGGCGTCCGCAGCGGCGCCGCGACCGCGGGGACGCTTTGCTCTAGTGTCCACACTCGCAGAGGGGAAGCGGCTTGGTTCATGAGTCAGCCCGAGTGCAGGACACGCGGTCTTCTGCCGTGCTTACAGCTCGGGGACGAAAGGAAAGGACCTCGTCCCAGGGCACAGGGCGGCTCCAGGCCTTCTGCATTCTTCATGTCAGGGGCACAGTCAGCAAAGGGATTTAGGAGGGAGATATGCAGCCAGGGGTCGAGGCAAGATGGGGGGCTGGGGAAGCGGTTTCATAAATGTCCTCAGAGCAGGCGCGCTTGCAGCCGTTAGTGGAGAGAAGGAAAGCCACAAGCCCTGGGAGACGGAGAAAGGCGGTGGGTACCCACAGCCATCACAGCTCAGAAGCGCCCCTAATGACTCCAAGCCCACAACAGGGTACAGCATCCTCCCAGCGCCTCGCACAGCTGCGGCGGAGGGGCCCCGGGTGAGAGGGAGGAAGCACGAAATTAATCTGTTCACCGCGGTGGCTTTTATTTCTCGTGCTTGGAAGCATTTCACATATCAATATTTCAGCAGCAGAAGTGAATGGAAAGGCTGCTTCACATCCCAGGGCAGAACCACACCACACAGGTCCTTCAAACAAGAGCACAGGGGGGTATCAGAGAGGAGCACTGGAGCCCCCTCCCAGCGAGGCACCTCTTGATTCCAAGAAGTCCTCAGCGCAGAAAAAGAGTGTAAGCACTTCACATAGTCCTCTTGCAAGTTTACGGGTAAACTGCGCATGTCTAGCCCGTGCAAGGTACTCGGCTTGCCCGAGCCTCGGTTTTCTCGTCTTTAAAATGAAGGAGGGGCTTCTCGTGTGGGCCAGTGGCTAGGACTCTGTGTTCCCAATGCCGGGGGTGGGGGGTGGGGGGGTGGGGAGGTGGGGAGGGGGGGGTGGGGGGTGGGGGGGGGGGGGTGGGGGTGGGGAGGTGGCGGGGTGGGGGGTCTGGGTTGGGGCGCCCTGGGTTCAATTCCCGGTCAGGAAGTAGCGCCCACGTGCTGCAACCAAGAGTTTGCATGTTGCAACGAAAGATCCCGCATGCTGCAACTAAGACCCAGCACAGTCGCATACATCTATTAAAGGTTTTTAAAGAAGGGACCCTGCCTTCCAGGGCTGCTGTCAGAACTCTTTGATGGATATATGACTTCAGACAGCCTGCCCTGTCATCTCGTACCCAATGATATTAATAATAACAGGAATCCTAAGTACTTGCCAGTGCATAGATTAATTCAGTGAACCCTCATGGTGACCTGTGACATAGGCATCCCCCAGGGACACACGAGACAGCAACGAGGATCTTGCCCATGATCGCACATCTCCTGCCTGGCCAAGCCAGCAAGCAGATGCTCAGCCTTGGCACCTGGAGGATCCTTCCCTCCATCCTCTGCAGGCCTCTTTCTCCCTATTGCAGATACTCTCAGCTCACGCAGACCCTCTTAGCCCATTTCCCTACCTCTAGAGAGCAGGCTGCCCCTGCCCTCCAGGAGGAGATGCCCCAGAGGTCTACAAGAGGTCGAGACTGAGGGACACGGTCCCCACCTCCCACCCGGGCAGACGGCCAGTGCAGCACACGGACCTGTGCTGGCCGAGCAGGCCAGCCATCCTCAGTGTCTCCCATCAGTAAACCTTCCACAAGACCTGCGTGTGCCGCACGCTCCGTCACTCAGTCGTGTCCGACTCTGTGCAACCCCACGGACTGAAGCCCACCAGGCTCCTCTGTCCATGGGATTCTCCAGGCGAGAATGCTTGAGTGGGTAGCCTTGCCTCCTCCTGGGGATCTTCCCACCCTGGAACCAGGCCAGCACATAAAAGGCAGCGTGAGCGCCTTCAGCGCCATGGGCGATACGAGAGTGCTGTGTATTTCCCTGCTGCCCTGAGTATCCAGTTGTGCACAAATATTAGCCTTTCCTCGAGTCCCCAGGGGATCCAGGCAGCAGGCTTTCACCAGCGCTTTATTTACAGCCTGGTTATAAATGTACAGATAGGGCCACCTGCAGACTGGACAGAAGGAGGAGAGTATCTGAAGAACAAGAGAGAGAAACCCCCGTGAGCTGAACAGCCCATCCAGAGCGACAGTCTGAGCAAGCGAGCTTTCCTTGCCACCACTACTAGTTATTTCTTTGTGGGGGAAGTTCCATAACTCAGTTCCTTAGCACCTGGGAATATATAATGACTCACCTAGTCAAACACTGTCATGTGGGACCAAGTGGGAGGAGCCCTTTTACCTTTTAAATTGTGCCTTACCACATAGAATTAGTTTTCTTTCTTTGACTACATGCAAGGATGAAATAAGAGAAGTCTGAAGGCATCCAGTACTCTAAGGAGGCAGAGATACATGTGTCTGCTCTGAAAAGATCAATAAACTTTCAGACGAACTAACTGTCACTCTTTCATCTCAGTTTGGACTCAGCCTCTCCAGACTGAGAAACAAATTTGCCAAGTGATGTTGAAAAATCACTCTGGTCCTAAGGAGAATGTCTGAAGCATGCTCCACTCTCTCTGCATTTGAGATTATTCCTATCAAAGATGAGTCTACCCAATTTCTGGGGGAAAAATATATATATTTTTTCCACTGGGCTAGAAAAATCAGCTCCTGGAATTCTGATTCATTGCTGTGTGAGCAAAATCCAAGAGGATTACTCCTTCCATCACCACTGCACTGGAGAGAGCTTGAGATTTAACAGATGATTAATCACGTCATGAAAAAGGGATGCTTCTGCTATCTTGCGCTCATTGTACCTTTGTGAATGGAGCGCTTCCTGCCATATCAATAAACCAGGATGTCACAGTCATCCTCGATTCCAGCCCACCACAGGTGCCTTTCTGAACCCAGGGAGAACCATGCTTCCTATCAGGCAGCCAGCGAGCTGCCACAAGCCTCCACCATTCCCTAAGGTGAGCAGGAACTGAGGATGTGAACCATCAGATCCCAGGATGCTGGCCCCAGAGAGCAGAGTTGCGCGTGAAAGGAATGATTTCAGTACCCCCAGATTCTTGTATCTTCCCACACATAGAAAAGCGCTAAATTCCCTAACTTGAGATATTTTGCTTTTGTTCAGTCACTCAGTCATATTCAACTCTTGGAGACCCCGTGGTCTGCAGCACGCCAGGCTTCCCTGTTCATCACCAACTCCCGGAGTTTACTCAAACTCAAGTCCATTGAGTCGCTGATGCCATCCAAGCGTCTCATCCTCTGTCATCCCCTTCTCCCCTCCGCCTTCAATCTCGCCCAGCATCAGGGTCTTTCCAAGTGAGTCAGCTCTTCGCATCAGGTGGCCGAAGTATTGGAGCTTCAGCTTCAGCATCAAACCTTCAATGAACATTCAGGGTTCATTTCCTTTAGGATGGACTGGTTGGATCTCCTTGCAGTCAAGGGACTCTCAAGAGTCTTCTCCAACATCACAGTTCAAAAGCATCGATTCTTCAGCACTCAGTCTTCTTTATGAGATACCTGGTTTTCCTCAATTAGCCATAATCTTTCAGTGTTCACACTACCTGCCCCTTGCTGCAAACTTCTACATAACCTGACTCCTCTCCCGCCTCTTTGGAACAGTTCTCTCGGAGTTACTTGAGATGCCGTCTCCTGGGCTTGAAGTCCTAAAAATTCCCACCAAATAAAGCATAACTCTCAACTTCTAGGTTGTGACTACTTTTTAAGTCGACAGTTTTCTGCCTGGACTCTTTCTTACTCTTGAGTGCTCAATATTAATCCCCAATTAATATTTCATTTCCTGTGCCCTTAGAAAGTCAATCAGCACTTACCAGCACCTCTCTCGGGTGAGTGGCTTGATGTGTGGGCAGACAGGGACCAGAGCCTCTGAAGAAAGCTCAAGAATGTTCATGAAAACATTCATAGCAGCCAGGATCTACAATATGCCTCCTTAGCTTATTCAACCCAAACAAAACCCCTATAATAACAAATCCTATTATCATTCCCATTGTTTATAAATGAAGCAATAGAAATAAAGAAACGTGCCCACTTTGTAGTAGTTAGCAGGCAACAGAGCTGGCCATGGTTGCAAGTCCACCTTTGACTCTGGCCTTCTCCTGTCTCCCACAGACAACCCTCTGCCCACCTCACAAACCTCTTTCCTAAAGCGTGTCTGAGACATCACCTTCTTCTACCTGAAAAAGGGCAGCATGGAGAAGTATGGAGAATGTGTACCTCTGATCCTCCTTTTTCACAAGACAAAGGCTAAATAAACCCTACCTTCCTCGATAAGGCTAACACTCATCAACCAGCTTTGCATCTCTCCTGCTCATTTCTACCAAGAAGGGAGGGAAAATGCATGTTCTCCATGAAGATGGATAAGCAACCCTCAACTTCAGACTTAAATGATACACTGAGTACTGTGGTTCTTAAATGGAATCTGCTGACTCAGCCCAGTATCCTTATGCGCAGATGTGAGGCCATGCGCCTTGAGAGCATGACCAACAGATAATCATTCCTTTCCGTGGTCTTCTCACAGGAGAATGAGGTCCTTCTGGCGCTTCCCCAGGTTGAGTTGGAGATTCCTGCTCTGTGAATAGGGGCCTGAGCACTTCCTTACCTTCCAGCACCAATTACACTGGATTCTTAATGACCAGCCTCAAGCCACTTCAGTTTCCCCAGCAGAGGCAGACCATCCTGGTGAAAAGGCAGGGGTTTTGGAGTCAGACCGCCTGTGTCCAGAGCCCAGTTCTACCTGCCACTTAAGCTTGGGCAAATCATCTAACGTCTCTGCTCCTCAGTTGCTTACCCCTACCTCAAACGATCACTGTAAAGACTGCTGCTGCTGCTGCTGCTGCTGCTGCTAAGTCGCTTCAGTCGTGTCTGACTCTGTGCGACTCCATAGACGGCAGCCCATTAGGCTCCCTCGTCCCTGGGATTCTCCCAGGCAAGAACACTGGAGTGGGTTGCCATTTCCTTCTCCAATGCATGAAAGTGAAAAGTGAAAGTGAAGTCGCTGAGTCGTGTCTGACCCTGTGCGACCCCATGGACTGCAGCCTACCATGCTCCTCGATCCATGGGATTTTCCAGGCAAGAGTACTGGAGTGGGGGTGCCATCACTGTAAAGACTAAATGACAAAACTTTAGAGCAGTATGTGGCCACAGTAATACTATATAAGTGAGCTAGTGAGACAATGAATTCTGGGCTAGAAGCTTCTGAAGAACAGGCAGTAGGCATCTTGCATCATCTTTCATTTTATTTTTCTGATCGTCAGAGTCTAACACAGTACCTGCAAATTCATGTCCTCTGAGTCAGTGATGCTATCTAACATTTGATCCTCTGCCACCCTCTTCTCCTTTTGCCTTCAGTCTTTCCCAGCATCTGGGTCTTTTCCAATGAGTCAGCTCTTCGCATCAGGTGGCCAAAGTATTGGAGTTTCAGCTTCAACATCAGTCCTTCCAATGAATATTCAGGACTGGTTTCTTTTAGGATGGACTGGTTGGATTTCCTTGCAGTCCAAGGGACTCACAAGAGTCTTCTCCAACACCACAGTTCAAAAGCACCAATTCTTCAGCGCTCATTGTCCTTAGGGTCCAACTCTCACATCCATTTCACACATTACTGGAAAAACTATAGCTTTGACTGTACGGATCTTTGTCGGCAGAGTAACATCTCTGCTTTTTAATATGTTGTCTAGGTTTGTCAGAGTTTTCCTTCCAAGAAGCAAGTGTCTTCAAACTTCATGGGTGCAGTCACTACCTACAGTGATTATGGAGCCCCAGAAAATAAAATCTGTCCCTGCCTCCACTCTTTCCCACCTATTTGCCATGAAGTGATGGGACTGGATGCTATGATTTTGGTTTTTTGAATATTGAGTTTTAAGCAGGCTTTTTCACCATCCTCTTCCTCCGTCATCAAGAAGCTCTTTCATTGCACTTCGCTTTCTGCCATTTGAGTGGTGTCACTGTGTGTATCACTTATCACTTACACTTACAGTGATACATATGGTGTATCACTTATGTGTCACTTCTCTGTATATCTGAGGTTGTTGATATTTCTCCTGCCAATCTTGATTCCAGCTCATGGTTCATCCAGCCCAGCATTTCACATGATGTACTCTGCACAGAAGTTAAACAAGCAAGGTGACAATATATAGTCTTGTCGTACTCCTTTCCCAAATTTGAACCTGTCAGTTGTTCTGTGTAAGGTTCTAACTGTTCCTCTTGACCTGCATACTAGTTTCTCGGGAGACGAGTAAAGTGGTCTGGTATTCCCATCTTTTTCAGAATTTCCCATGGTTTGTTCTGATCCACACAGTCAAAGGTTTTAGCCTAGTCAGTGAAGCAGAAGTAGATGTTGAGTGTGAAGTCAAGTGGGCCTTAGGAAGCATCACTGCAAAAAAAGCAAGTGGAGGTGATGGAATTCCAGTTGAGCTATTTCAAATACTAAAGATGATTCGGTTAAAGTGCCACACTCAATATGCCAGCAAATTTGGAACACTCATCAGTGGCCACAGGACTAGAAAAGATCAGTTTTCATTCCAATCCCAAAGGAGAACAATGCCAAAAGTGCTCACACTACCGCACGGTGCACTTATTTCACATGCTAGCAAAGTGGTGCTCAAAATCCTTCAAGCCAGGCTTTAGCTGTACGTGAACCAAGAACTTCCAGGTGTACAAGCTAGGTTCAGAAAAGGCAGAGGAACTTAACTATATGCCACTAAAATTTTTTAAATTACAATTTTTAAAAAATCTTGTTAAGTGAGATTTTGCTTCACTCTAAACAAGGAACAAACACATCACATCTGTAGATAAATGTGGATACTACAGCAATTCATTTCTGGGTTTTGTTTTATTTTTATGAGACTATTTTTAGAACACTGACTTTGCATTTGCAAATTCAGTTCCTAACATCATGCCAATTGCCATTAGCTCTTTAATTTCTGGCTTAAAAGCTTTAGATCTTCTTCACTAAACCATGATGGAATCAACAACCCCAGGGATGTAAACAATAATAGTAATGAAGTGGGAGCCTGCAGAGACAGGCCGGAGGCTGCAGGCCCTTCTTGCAAATGGTGAACAATCTTCCGCATGGCTGCGCAGCTGGAGAAAGGGCAGTGCCTTCTGACTCCAGGGCAATGGCCGGGAGAGTGGCTTCAGCTCACTCGAGCTGCATCCTGCACTCACCAGAGGTCACCTGCTGCCTTAGTTCTGGTCCAGACCCCCACACAAAGGCTGCTTGGGTCATGACCCGGAGGGGTGGGATGGCGCGGGAAGGAGGCTCTACAGGAAGGAGACGCACGGATGCACACAGCTGATTCGCATTGCTGGACAGCAGAAACGAACACAACGCCGTAAAGTAACTACCCTCCAATTAAAAAAAAACAAACGGCCGCTTGGAAGAAGGGAGAGCCCAGGTCACAGAAGGAGAAGGCTGATCCTGCTGTGAACTCGGCTCACAGCAAGGATTTCCACAGGCCTCTGAGTGCCTGTCTCAGGAGTCATTCTTTCCCTAAAACCATCATGCTCCTAAGTATGTAAAACTCTGGGGCTTTCAACACCAAGGAGCCTGCTCATGCATAAAGAACACAGATATGTACTCTCGATGACCTGACCGGAAGGAAAGGCCTCCGAGTGCACAGAAAGAAATTCGCTTCTGGGAAGGTGCTAAACGAAGGGCTCTTGGTCTCCAAAAGAGATATATAAGCACCACTCATTCAACTGCAAGCATCTGCCATGGAACCAGACACTGTGCCAGGCATAAGGGATAGCTGGATAAAAGACATAGCCCCAATCTCAGAAAGCTCACAAACCTGGAAAAGAGACCGGTGGGAAAATGATGAAGAGCCAATAGAGTCTACAAGCGTTGGTCACTCAGTCCCATCCGACTCTTCATGATCCCAGGGGCTTTAGCCCACAGGCTCCTCTGTCCGCGGGATTCTCCAGGCAAGGATACTGAAGTGGGTAGCCAGCCCCCTTCTGCAGGATTTCTTCCTGACCCACGGATTGAACCCAGGTCTCCTGCACTGCAGACAGATTCTTTATTGTCTGAGCCACCAGGGAAGACCCATAGTCTAGCACAGAGGCAAATGTGAGTATCTGATGCTTCCAGGCCAAGCAGGGTACTACCACTATGGACAGGGGCTGGGGGTTCATGAAGGGTTCTTCTCGGACCTAAGTTTTGTCACCTCTGAGGATAAAACAGTTCAGAAATCCGGAGCAGAACACTTAGCAAAGTGCCATAGGTGGCACTCTGTAAATGTTTAGCTGGTGAATGGATGACTGGACGACTAAAATCCAGCTCATTGCTGCAGCCGCTATGCTCCGGTTTTATGTCAGGGGCCAGAATGGCAATGGACCGATTGACTGGGTCATGTCACCTGCTGCCTGAAACAGTCAGGGCTCTCACGATAAAATCCAACATCAGGCCCTGTGGGATTTCGCCGCTACCTGTCTCCAATGCCCATCTCCCGTTGCCAACAGAACTCTGGCCACAGCACTCCCCTCCTCCCGAGTTCCCAGACGTCCTGGCCTCCTTCCCCCCACGGGGGCTGGCCTTCAGCTCCCGCTTCCCATCTGCTGAGCCAGTCCTGCACACGTGCCCCCAGCTGCAGCTGCTGTGCTTCGGCAGCCTACATCTGGTTGCTGTGGTTTGGTCACTCCATCCTGTCCGACTCTTTGCAACCTAATGGACTGCAGCACACCAGCTTCCCAGTCCTTCACCGTCTCTTGGAGTTTGCTCAAACTCTTGTCCACTGAGTCAGTGATGTCATCCAGCCAACTCATCCTCTGTCATCCCCCTTCTCCTCCTGCCTTCAATCTTTCCCAGCATCAGGATCTTTTCCAATGTGTCGGCTCTTCACATCAACTAGACAAAGTATTGGAGTTTCAGCTCCAGCATCAATCCTTCCAGTGAACATCAGAGTCGATTTCTATCTGTTTTTATTTACGCCTATTTGTGGAACTATTGGTATAAGGTTGGCCTCTCCCATTACCAATCAGCAGGATGACCATGTAATTTATCTTTTGAACAGAGAAACTTTTGAAAGGAAAAGGGGTGCTATTCACAATTATCCCAGGGCTACAAAAGCTGAGCTGTTTGGCCATCCTAGTTATAAGCTCCAAGACATCAGGGATCATGCCTGCCTTTTATTCACTATCGTGTCCCCAGTACTTAGCATCGAGTCTGGCATACAGCAGGCAATCAGAAGATTTGTTGAATTAATGAATGAATGAGTGAGTCAGTGAGTAAGTGAGTGAGTGAGTTATTTGGGGCAGAAGAGAATGATACATGTCACAGCCTTGGGGAATGTTCATGGGTCATGCAGATTAACCAACAGCTCCTGCTTGTGGGGAGAAAGTTTGACAGTTCAAGATCTCTGGCCTTCTGTCTGCAGAACAGCAGCTTCGGTCACCATGACAACATTAAAGGTCCTGCCCAGGGCCACAGCATCCTGCCCAGTCTCTCCTGCAGCTGCTCACACCACAGATTAACTCCTCCTCGACCAGAGAAATGAGTCTCTAGACCAGAGCCCACAGCCCAGCCCCTGGCCCTGGCACGGATGCTCTCTGTATGTTGGGAGGGAGCTCTGGGTTGGAAGGCAAGCCCTGACTCTCAGGAAGGAGCTCTCTGATCCTGTGGTTTAAGTGGGTTTTCTCTTAGTCAGGAGGAATTCCTCCTGATACAATTACACATTCTTCAACCCCGCTGGGTCAAGTCAAGGGCAGGACCTGATTAGGAGAGCACGGGCTCACCTATCGGGGGCTTATCTTTGACAAAGGAGGCAAAATATACAGTGGAGAAAAGAGAGCCTCTTCAATCAGTGGTGCTGGGAAAACCAGACAGCTACGTGTACTAGGATGAAATTAGAACCCTTCCTAACACCATACACACAAAGGAGCTCAAAATGTATTAAAGACCTAAATGTAAGAGCAGAAACTGTAACATTTAGAGGAAAACATAGGCAGCACACTCTGACATAAACTGCAGCGAGGCTCTCTCTGGTCCACCTCCTAGATTAACGGAAATAAAAACAAAAATGAACAAATGAGGCCTAATGAAACTTAGAAGCTTTCAAACACCAAAGGAAGCTGCCGGGAGCCAGCGTGAGGAATCCCGCCGTGGCAACGGCCATGAGGAAGGAAGCCAGACAAAACGCGAAGGTGTGACCCAGCTTCAGGGGTTCCCCGGGTTTTCCTGAGCATGTGCCCCAAAAACCAGAGTCAGCCTGATTTTATTGTTCTGTGCTTCCCACTCTTCTGACACTCTCTGGAAAGAGTTAACTCAGGGCTTCAGTTAACAGTCTCCTGCAAAAGAATGTCTCGGCTTAAAACCCCTCTTGATGGCTCCCTAACTTGCCTGACTGTTAGAGACTTTTACACCTTGTGATTGTTTACAGCCCCTCAACCGGGAGAGGCACACAACTTAAAGCGTCTTAAAGATAAAGAGCCTTTTCTAAAAAGCTAAAAATTATATTGGTGATGGGTTTTCACTGTTGACTCAATGACTGCTGGCAGGCCTCCATATTCTTTATCTTTTAGACACCTGCAGGATATTAATCAATGTAATAGGGATATAGTAGTTTTGATGTTAGCAACACTAGACTTTTGAGTTAATTACTTTTCTTTGTTATATATCACTGCACTCCTTTTGTGTCCTTGCTGTGTAAGAATGTAACTTTATTTAGTGCTCAGAGTGGCACCAGACTTTGGGAAGATCAACACAAATAAGTCTTCTGGTTGACAAACCCTCATCAGAAAAAAAGGCTCTAAAATGTTAATTGGCCTTCTGGCTAGAAGATGATGTAAATCACCTAAGACTTGTTTATACAATTAGGTATACAGAGAGAAAGCCTGGTTTCGATAAGTCAGGGCTGCTGATGCTGCATAACTTTATATTACCCATTGATCTCTGTGTACAATCAAAAGGTATAAAAGGCCTTTCTGGACAATAGAGGTTGGGCCAGTCGCGGGACTGGTTTCCCCCGTGTCTCCTCTTTACTTTAATTTCTGGCTGAATTCCCATCTGGAGCAGGAGGCTCACCATGTCTACTTACTGGCCCTGGCTTTTAAGTTCTGTGAGAAAGAGAGGCCAAGGTGGGACACTCTTCGATATTCAAACGGGTGCCGGTGGCCCGATGTAGATGGTGCAGATCTCTTGTCCTGAGATTTTATTGGCTTTCCCCATAAACCAAGTTATTCAGCATCTTTTCTCCACCTAATTTTCCTACTATACTATTATTTCCTAATCTTATATTTCTAAATAAGCTTTTCCTCGCCTATCTGTCTCCCCTTCGAATCACCCTGGATCCACTGGGGCTGGACCCCAGCAGGAAGCCATAAAAAAAAAAAAAGACAAGCCCTAGAATGGGAGAGAATAGCTGCAAAGGAAGTGACTGGCAGAGGGTTAATCTACACAATATATAAGCAGCTCCCATGGCTCAATATCAGGAATATCAGGCAACCCAGTCAAACAATGGCAGAAGAGCTAAACAGGCATTTCCTCAAAGAAGACATACCATGTCCAACAAACCCACGGAAATACGCTCGCCATCGCTCATCATTAGACAAACGCCAATCAGAACTGCAGTGAGGGATCAGCTCACACGAGTCAGAATGGCCATCTTCAAAGCATCAACAAACAATAAGTGCTGGAGAGGACATGGAGAAGAGGGAGGCTTCTGCAGTGCCGGTACGAATGTAAACTGGTAGAGCCACTCTGGAGAACAGCATGGAGATTACCTTCAAAACTGGGAATAAATCAACCATATGACCCAGAGATTCCATTAATGGGTATATAATGTAAGAAAACCACAGTTCTAAAAGATACATGTACCCCAAGCATGAGCTGGAATCAAGATTGCGAGGAGAAATACCAATAACCTCAGATATATGGATGACACCACCTTTAGGGCAGAAAGCAAAGAAGAACTAAAGAGCCTCTTGATGAAAGTGAAAGAGGAGAGTGAAAAAGTTGGCTTCAAGCTCAACATTCAGAAAATGAAGATCATGGCAAGTGGTCCCATCACTTCATGGGAAATAGATGGGGAAACAGTGGAAACAGTGTCAGACTTTATTTTGGGGGCTCCAAAATCACTGGAGATGGTGACTGCAGCCATGAAATTAAAAGACGCTTACTCCTTGGAAGAAAAGTTATGACCAACCTAGAGGGCATATTGAAAAGCAAAGACATTATTTTACCAACAAAGGTCTGTCTAGTCAAAGTTACAGTTTTTCCAGTGGTCACGTACGGATGTGAGAGTTGGACTATAAAGAAAGCTGAGTGCCAAAGAATTGATGCTTTTGAACTGTGGTGTTGGAGAAGACTCTTGAGAGTCCCTTGGACTGCAAGGAGATCCAACCAGTCCATCCTAAAGGAAATCAGTCCTGGGTGTTCTATGAAAGGACTGATGCTGAAGCTGAAACTCCAATACTTTGGCCACCTGATGCGAAGAACTGACTCACTGGAAAAGACCCAGATGCTGGGAAAGATTGAAGGCGGAAGGAGAAGGGGACAACAAAGAGTGAGATGGTTGGATGGCATCACCAACTCGACAGACATGAGTTTGAGTAAACTCCAGGAGTTGATGATGGACAGGGAGGCCTGGCGTGCTGCAGTCCATGGGGCTGCAAAGAGTTGGACACAACTGAGCAACTGAACTGAACTGAATGTTCACTGCAACAATATTTACAATAGCCAGGACATGGCAGCAACCTAGATGTCCATCAACAGATGTATGGATAAAGAGGTTGTAGTGCATTTATACAAATGGAATATTATTACTCAGCCATTAAAAGGAACAAATTTGAGTCAGTTGTAGGGAGGTGGATGAACCTAGAGCCTCTTATACGGAGTGAAGTAAGTCAGTAAGAGAAAAACAAGCATCATATATTAGCACATGAATATGGAACCTAGAAAAATGGTACTGATGATCCTCGTAGAGAATGGATCTGGGGACACAGTTGTTGGGGAAGGTGAGTGTGGGAGAAACTGAGAAAGTAGCAGTGACATCCGTACAGTATCATGTGTAAACCAGTTAGTGGGGAGTTGCTAAATAAGCCAGGGAGCCCAGCCTGGTGCTCAGTGACAACCCAGAGGGCGGGATGGTGGGAGGCTAGGGAGGGAAGAGATATGTGTGTGTGTATAGTGATGACGGATTCTCATTGTTGTACAGCAGAAACCAAAACATTGTAAAGCACGTTTCCGCCAATTAAAGAAAGAAATAAAATTAAAGAGAGAAAGCGTGGGCTCTGGAGTCAGAAAATCTGGTTTCCATACCCACTTTTGCCACTAGCTAGTTGAGAGGACTCAACCAGAGCCCGTAGCGTCAGTAAATGTGGGCGGTAACAGTAGCTACCCCTTGGGATAAGGAGGAGTGAAAATACGAGGTTAGGAACAGCCTGGCCCCAAGCTGTGCACAGTCAGGGCCTCACCAGTGGTGTCACACAGTAGCCACCAAAACAAGCCTGCAGCCTCAGTACTGAGGAAACGCGCCAAGGCTCAAGGCATTTCTTACCAAAGAATAAAAAACCCTCCGCGACCACAAAGTGAAAACCAGTGGCAAGGATCCTGCTCAGCAACAGAAAAAGGCGCTGAACCAGCCCAGGAGGGGGACACCCAGCTGGACGAGGAGGGACCCCACCCCTGAGGTTCCCACTTCCTGGAAATTCCAGAGCCAGCCCACGGCAGGCCATGGGAAGCTTCCGTCTTTCTTCAGACAAAGAACCAGCATGCAGAGAAAGCCATGAGGGTTCTGAAGGTGAAGCAACTCGACAAGACGAGGACCGAAGTGTGCCGGGGACAGAAGTCAGCCTTCTGGACAGTGAGGTAACCTGCCCGCTGGGGTGTGGGATTCACACAAGTAGCCGTGAGGACACTCTCCAGAGAGAGGGATCTTTCTTGCTTGTGCCATGACCAGGAAACTCCTAGGTCCTCCCTGTGAGCACCTCAGTTAGCCCCTCAGTCATTTCTGGCTCTTTGTGACCCATGGACTGTAGCCCACCAGGCTCCTCTGTCCATGGGATTCTCCAGGCAAGGATTCTGGAATGGGTTGTCATTTTCCTTCTCCAAGGGATCTTCCTGACCCAGGGATCAAACTCAGGTCTCTTGCACTGCAGGCAGATTCTTTACCATCTAAGTCATCCAACACTAAACCCACTCCCGTGAAACATCGCCCCCTCCAGCAGAGCCACTTCCAGGAGAAACTGCAGCCCCATGACCACACCAGACATGCTGAAGACACTCAGAAGTCTTTAAAAGTCTATGAATTCACAGCCTGAAACATGACCGCTCCAGACCCTCACCCATGCAGGCCGGAGCTCCCTCCCCTGTTGAGCAGGGAAGTTGCCCCCTGATTCTGTGCCTTGATGGCTCCAGAGGATGGATGTTCCACTCCTTCCTTCCCGACAAGTCACGAGAGGAAGCTTCCAAAACAACTCTGCTGGAGGCAGAGAAGTAAGCACTAGTGGTATGCGAGAGCAGAGAGGGTAAGATGCTCCTGCAATGAAGTGACTCTCCAACCGAGCTGGTGGGAACGACGACTTCAAAGACTTGCTCAATGGATCTTATTTACCTGCCGAAGCAAGGCAAGCCCTCCAGGTGCGCTTATCATTCGCAGTTCCATTCCCCCCACTTGGCCTTGGAGACGAAAGCTGGAACAGGGAGGAGGGAAATACTGTTTCCTAATGCCAGCTCTGTGCTGGGAGCTCTGCCGAGCACCTGTGTGGGTTATCTCACTCCCTCCTCCTACTACTCCAAATGAGGGAGGAGCGGCCCCAGCCCCTAATAGGAAAAGTAGTTCTAGGTTTAATGGGGTAAGGGGCTCATGGTCTTTCCCTTCCTTGATACCTCCTTCTTTGAACACACAACAGGCCACATGTGGAGTGCTACAGTCCTGTGACTGATTGGTTCAAACTCGGGAAAGGTGTAGGAGAAGGCTATATGTTGTCACCCTCCTTATTCAACTTCTATACAGAGCACATCATTTGAAATGCTGGGTTGGATGAAGCACAAGCTGGAATCAAGATTGCCAGGAGAAATATCAGCAACCTCAGACATACAGATGATACCACTCTAACGGCAGAAGAGGAATGAAGAGCCTCTTGATAAGGGTGAAAGAGGAGAGTGAAAAAGCTGGCCAGAAACTCAACATTCAAAAAACTAAGGTCATGGCAACTGGTCCCATCACCTCATGGAAAATAAAAGGGCAAAAGTGGAAGCAGTGACAGATATTCTTTTCTTTTCTTGGGCTCCAAAATCACTGTAGACAGTGACCACAGTCATGAAATTTAAAAATGCTTGCTGCTTGAAAGTAAAGTTAGGACAAACCCAGACAGTGTATTAAAAAGCAGAGACATCATTTTGCCAACAAAGGCCCATATAGTCAAAGCTATGGTTTTTCCAATAGTCGTCTACAGAGGTGAGAGTTGGACCATAAGAAGGCTGAGTGCTGAAAAACTGAGGCTTTTGAACTGTGATGTTGGAGAAGACTCTTGAGAGTCCCTTGGACTGCAAGGAGATCCAACCAGTCCATCCTAAAGGAGATCAGTCCTGGGTGTTCATTGGAAGGACTGATGCTGACGCTGAAGCTCCAATACTTTGGCCACCTGATGTGAAGAGCTGACTCATTTGAGGAGACCCTGATGCTGGGAAAGATGGAGGGTAGGAGGAGAAGGGGACGACAGAGGATGAGATGGTTGGATGGACAAGAATCTGAGCAGACTCTGGGAGGCAGCGCAGGACAGTGCTGCGGTTCATGGGGCTGCAAAGAGCCGACATGACTCAGCAACTGGGCTACAGCACCACGCCAGCTAAAAACGTCTCCTCCTCCCTCCAGTCTTTTCCCTGGAGCAAAAGGTTTAAGAAAAAGTGCAGACGTAGTATGGAGGAAGCAGACCGTTGACAAGTGAGCAGTCTAGCACAGTGGTTAGACGTCTGGTCTCTGAGTCCGGCATCCCCGTTTAACCACTTATTTGCTGGGTGGCCTTGGGCAAGTTGCTTAACTTCTCAGAATTTATTTGCTCATCCGGGAAACTGAACGATGATGATAGATCCTGCCTGGAGGTCTGGTGCAAGGGTGCAAGGATTAAAGCACTTAGAACAAGCTGAGAGGAAAGGAACCACCAATAAACGGTAGCTATTTTCTATGGAGACCGCAGCTCTGCAGGAAACCTCCCGATACTGTCGTCTGCAGACCCTCTCACCGGGTCTCAAGGGCAAGAGTCCACAGATGGACGGGTCTTCTGTGTGCTCTGCAGACTGAGCTGCTGAGGCCCAGCTCGGGTTAACGGCCTTGCCCCAGGGCACAGACTAGAAGGTGGCCGTTTCTCCCTGAGGACGAACAGCCGGCAGGCCCGGAGGACCCCGGCTCTCACTCGGGACCAGCGGCTCTGCGGTCACCGGTCAGCCCACCGTCCCGGTGACCCCTCCCCGGGGCTGCTCCGTCTCCCGGCCCGGAGGTTCCGCCCACGCGTGTCCCGAGCCCCACAGGGGAGCAGTCAGGGGAGCGGAGGCCACAAAGCCAGCCTGGGGTCTACCGAGTCACCTGGGGCCAGGCGACGCCCCCGAAGCTGCGGGGACAGCGGCGATCTTGGGGGCGGGTAAGCCCCGGAGGACACGCAGAGCTGCGGGGCGGCCCGGCTCCGGCCCGGGACTCCGCGAACGGCCGGCGGCCCGGCTCCGGCTCGCGGACTCGGCACGTGAACAGGCGGCGCCAGGCGACGCTGGCCGGTTAGGACATTTAGGCCCTGAAGCCCGCGGCGCGTTCCAAGGGCTTCCTTCTCTTTCCTTGAACAGAAAACCCCCAGCTGCAGCGGCTGAGGGGCTTCCTAAGCTTTTTTTCCTGCCATTTCCTAAGAAATAACGAGTAGCGGCCACCGGAGCTCAGAGCAGCTGAGCTTTTCCGTTTGATCCTGCACCTCCGCAGCAGGCGACGCTGCCCCGCGATCTCACCCCACAGGAGGGGCTGCGCTGCGGGCGGCGAGGCCGCTCCCGCCCGGGCCCCGCCGCAGCGAGCGAGAGCGACCCGAGCGCGGAGCGCGCTCCAGGGCGGCGGCTGCGGCCGAGCCGGCGGTCCGCGCGGCCTCCGCTTGGAGGCAGGGAGGCGGGCCCAGGCGGGCCCTCCGGACCTCGGCGGAACGAGGAGCGAGTCGTTTCCAGGCCAGCCTCCTCAGGCTCCCGCCTCACCTACCGGCACCTCCGCGCGGCCCCCGCGAGGGCCCGGCACTCTTCCAAACGACTCCCCCTTCCTCCAGCTTCTCCTTCCTCCAAGCCGACATCAGGGCTGAAAGAGCTCTCTCCCCAACAGAGAACGGCCGTCACGTCGCAACTTTCTTGAGTCTTTCAGCGAGGCCCCACCGCCCGCAGCAGGAAGCCCGAACCC
Organism: Nanger dama; assembly: GCA_917880005.1. NCBI lineage: Eukaryota > Metazoa > Chordata > Mammalia > Artiodactyla > Bovidae > Nanger > Nanger dama. The sequence goes on along the minus strand of CAKJTW010000003.1, from coordinate 3,251,700 downwards.
CTCGGCAAGCCTCTGCGAGTCTCCTCTCAGGTCCAGCCCGCCCCCACCAGCTCCCCACACCCTCCCGCTCCGGGCGCGGGCACCCGCAGCCCCGCCAGGGCCCAGGCCGGCGGATGCCCCCGGGGCCAGCTCTGACCCGAGCCTTCCCACCTTCCACGTCTCTGCTCCGACACACTGGGTGTGAGAGAATGGCACACGGGTCAGACTGCCAGGAGTAAATCTGGGATCCTCCAACTCACTCCAGCGCGCAGCTGCACCTGGCAGGCTGCCTCAGAGTCCTCCTCTGGAAGCGGCACGACAGACGATCCTCACACGATCGCCGTAGGGACTAAAAGAGACAAATGCCACCAAGTCCTTCCCTGGCCTCTGCTGGCCTCCGCGGGCTCCCACTGTGCACACGCTTCACGGAACTCCACGCCAGCCAGCATCCAAAGGATGAGATGATAGTGCTGGCAGGAAGCGCAGAAGAGGGAATCTCGGGCACTGTTCACGGGCTTGGAAACTGGTCCAGCCGCCACAGAAAACAGTATGAGTTTCCTCAGAAATCAAAAATAGAACTACCATATGATCCAGCAATTCCACTTCTGGGAATACATCCAAAGGAAACATAAACACTAACCAGCAAAGATGTCTGCACCCCCACGCTCCTAGCATCACTCACGAGCGACGAGACATGGAAACAATCTAAGTGGCCACTGATAGATGGCTGGGTGCAGAAGTCCACACGGGCAGATGCAGGTATCAGGGAATACTATTCAGCCATCAAAAGACGAGGGAGCCCTGCCATCTGCGCCAACACAGATGGACCTTAAGGACATTATGCTGAGTCAAATGCGTCAGATGGAGAAGAGAGATGTTTGCATGGTTTCACTCATGTGTGAAATGTGGTTTTTAAAAAAAACTCACAGAGAAAAATATTAGAGATGGGGGTGAGGGAAGCGGAGCTGAGGGAAGGTGCTGGAAAGCTGCAGACTCCCAGCTGTAAGTCCTCAGAAGGGAAGGTTTGATGGCTTCAGTGAACACTGCGATTCAGCACAGATGAGAGCTGTAAAAGAGGAAATCTAAGAGGTCTCACCACAAGGAAAAAAGTTTCTCTTCTATATGAGATGATGGATGCCCGTTCAACTTTTTACAGGAGTCACTTCGCAATAAATACTCAAACCATTATGCTGCACACCTTGAAGTTACACAGGGATATACGTTAACTATATCTCAGTAAAACTGGGGGAAGACCTCCATTCCAGGGAGCTCCAGATACTGGCTGACATGCCTCTTCCTCCGCGGTTGCTCAGTCTCCTGCCGTGTGAGACTGGATGATTCCTCGTGATGAGTAGGCTGGGTCTTTAGCACATCCCCAGCCTCTTCCCACTAACCTCCTGCACCATCTCTCCAGCGGTGACATAGAAAATGTCTCCAGACATTGTCAGATGAGCCCCCTCCCCCGGAAGCAACCTACTCCCCATTGGGAAACACTGCTTACAGTTCTGAGCTCCTTGAATAACACTATAAACAGCAGCAGCAGCAACATCTCACCACATGCCAAGCACAGCTCAAAACCCTTCTCATGAACCACAGAATTTAATCCTCTCAATGCCCTAAGGATGAGGGGTTTTCAGCACACTTTATTGATAATGAAACAGAAGCATGGAGAGGTTTGTAACTTGCTCAAGGTCCATTTTATTCTTGTTCCCTATCCCCAACATCTAGCCTGTTACCTGATATAACGGAAGTTTAGTAGCAGTGTAAAGAAGGCACAGATGAATCTATTAATCAGTCTCCTCCATAACAGCATCGAGGTCAGGGATGTGACCCATCTGCCTCCTCTGCAGTCCCCCGGTACCCCCAAAAACTCCCCTCCCCAGCTATAGCTCTTTCAAGCTATCCAGGCATTTCAAGGGTGTTAGGCTATTCCAGTGGCTCAGATGGTAAAGAATCTGCCTGAAATGCAGGAGACCCGGGTACGATCCCTGGGCTGGGAAGATTCCAGTGACTGGCATCTGCACTCCAAGATTCTCGCCTGGAGAATCCCATGGAGAGAGGGGCTGAGGGGCTGCAGTCCAGGAGGGACACAGAGTCCAGACACGGCTGGGCGACCACCACTCAAACTGTTCCAACTACCCTCTGTGTGTTATTATCAATGATGTGAATTACACCTTCCAAATTAGCTCTATGAGTGGTTCACTCGGTTCAGCCAAGAGTCCCGACACCACCAGATACATACCATCAATCTAACCTTTTACCTATTGAAGTATCGCTGAGATACAACAATACTATTTTTCCAGCATCCTGAAAACCCTCCTAAACAGCGTGCTTCTTATGAGCACTCCAGAGAGCACTGCCCAGAGGACGCTCCCTGGTCCAAAGGTGTTGCCCCTTACAGCCTATGGAGGAAGCAGTGAACTGAAAGACCGCGCATAACAATTAGATTCTTTATTGCTGTTATTACTGGCTGCGCTGGGTCTCCATTGCCGTGCGGGCTTTTCTCCAGCTGCGGCAGGCCAGGGCTCCTACCTGGGGCGCAGGGGCTTCTGATTGCAGCGGCGTCTCTTGCCACGGAGCACGGGCTTCAGCAGTTGTCTTGCAAGGGTTCAGGAGTCATGGTCCCGGGTTCCTGGGCAGCAGCTCAACAGCTGTGGGACACGGGCTTAGTTGCTCCACAGCACGTGGGATTTTCCTGGACCAGAGACTGAACCCATGTCCCCTGCATTGGCAGGCAGACTCTTTACCACGGAGCCACCAGGGAAGCCCCAGTAATGTGATTCTTAATTGACACAGGTTCAGCATTTTAACTACTTAGCCTTCAAAACTATATATAAACACAGGTATAAACCCTTACACCACAGTAGATGGAGATCTTAAAGTGTCCCATATCCAGGACTGACAGTCTATGCATATGGGGGGGGTGTTTTCTGTTAGAGAGCAAGGAAATCCAATGCTTTTTGACTCTGCTAAAATTCTGGAAAGCATTAAACATGAAGCAAATGTTTAAGAGAGAATTAAGCTAATGATCAAGCGAGAACTACTTAAAGGGCTAAAGACTCATTGAGTGAGGCAAGGAAGAGTCAGGCAAAGCTTACTTTGAATCTCAGCTCTGCCACATTGATGGTTGGAGAGGTATTCAACCTCTTAGCATCAGTTTCTTTGTGAAATGGGTATAGTAGTACCAACTTAGAATGTTATTGAAGAGATTAAATGAGATGATGGATGGAAGGTGCCTAACTCACAATGGATACCTAACAAAGGGTAGATTTTTAAATTGTTATAACAATGATCTCATGGGCACACACACACACACACCCCCTCATTTCACAGAGGAAACTTTGAAGTCAAAGGACGGCTCTTAACCGTAACACCAGAACTACCCTCTGTCATCCTGCTCTTCATTCTGCCTCTGAATTCCTTCATAAAGGAAAAGACAAAGGAACAGACAATAGGGAACTACTGAGTTAATAAAGAAATGCATGAGTAAGCTCAGATACCACACAGCATCACCAGTGTTAGAGATTTCGTTTGATATCTCATTCCAAAAGCATTTCTCTCTTGGGTAATAATCAGATGCAAAGCCATGCAGAGGCTACACGTGGATGCAAAGATAATAAGACATGATCCCTTTTCCCAGTATCTCATTGTCTAAGGAAGGAAAATTCAGGTATGAGTCCAAATTCAATCCAGGCCACCTATTAGATTATTACATGTACTGCAACTAAATAAAAAGGATCTCATTACATATCAATGTAGTATGTATAAGTCCTTACTTAAAATTACTCCAGAATTATGTGCTCCATTCTTTACAGCAATTTGAGCCTTAAACCTGTGCTAAACAGATTAGCCCAACACTCTCATCAGCACAAAACTGTTAGTACTTTCCCATGAAAGGAGAAAAAAAAAAAAGACAAGGCCATCTAAGAAAGAGTGGTATGAAACACTGCCTTTATCTCTTTAAATTGTAAGGTTTTTTTTTTTAATAAAAATTGTGGGACATAGTATGAAGTCATATGCATTCCCAGAAGGAAAATGTCTATTTCTATTAAACTTAAGAGTCAAGTCTGAGGTGGCTCAGTGGTAAAGAATCCGCCTACCAATATAGGAGATGTGGGTTCAGTCCGTGAGTCGGGAAGATCCCCTGGAAAAGGAAATGGTAAACCCACTCCAGTATTCTTGCTGGAAATCCTATGGACAGAGGAGCTTGGTGGGCTACAGTCCATGGGCTCGCAAGAGTCAGACACGACTTAGTGACTAAACCACCACCACCAAGTCAGATTATAGAAACATTTAAAAGATTATATACTAACAAAAAAAAAAATACAATGACAATAAAGGGGTCAGATCATACGTGGCCCCAGAATTCCCCTGCCTATCAGTGGAGCTGAAAATAGATAAAGAGCCAGCCCAGACTTGTGACTCCTATAGCAAACTGATGTGTAGTGACCATTAGAATGTTTTATCGGATTATGCTTGCATTACAATGCTGTGTCGGTTTCCATTATATGCATATATACGCCCACTGCGCCCCACCCCACCCCCAGGCCATCACAGAGCCCCGGGCTGAGCTCCCTGTGTCACAGAGCGGCTTTCCACATCGATTTCACACACGGCAGTGCATGCATGTCAGTCCTAACCTCCCACTCTGCCCCCTCTCCTCTTCCTCCCCCACCGCCAGCCCCCCACTGCTGGGTCTGTGTCTCTATTCCTGGCCTGGAACCAGCTTCATTTTCTATTGATAGATTCTACACGCATGCATTAAAATGCTGCTCATGCTCAGTTGCTAAGTCATGTCCGACTCCTTGTGACCCCATGGACTGTAGCCAGCCAGATTCTTCTGTCCATGGGATTTCCCAGGCAAGAATACTGGCGTGGGTTGCCATTGCCTCCTCTGGGGGATCCTCCCGACCCTGCATGGGCAAGTGGATTCTTTATCACTGGGCTGCCTGGGAAGCCCACGGCACTGATAAATGATATTCGTTTTTCTCTTGGGGTTCACAGGTCGCTCAGTTGGTAAAGAATCCGCCTTCAATGCAGGAGACCCCAGTTCGATTCCTGAGTCGGGAAGATCTGCTGGAGAAGGGATAGGCTACACACTCCAGCATTCTCCTACCATTAGATTTAATGTGGGTCACACCAGGGCCAAAAGAAACTGTGAAAGCTGTCTCCTCCATCCCTCTGCCTTCCAAACTTGAGAACCCCTGAAAAACAGGGGCTCTCCCCTTGCTTCCGTGTCACCACCCTCCACCAGTACACCTTGTGGTTCAGGAGGGTGTGCAGATTGAAACCAAACCCGAAGCTCAGAAGCTTCACCCTCCGTCACCTCTACAGTGAAGCCCTCCAACTGGGCTCTCAGCGGTCCCCCTGTCCTCTTCCTAGGGCTCGGTCCTCTCAGCCTGAGGTGCTTCTCAAGCCTCCCGTTTCTCTCCCCCCCTCCACCCCTGTCCCCCACACTCCCTTCCAGCCTCACTTCGCCCCTGCCAACGCCACCCCACCTCTGCATCCTCTGCCTGGCAGGCAGGAGGCCGAAGTTCTCCATCTCCATCTTTTTTGAATATTTTTCCTTCCTATCCAAAGTACAGAGAGGCCCCAGCACTGTGCCTGACACACAGTGAATTTTCGAAAAAGCGCCTTGCTCATCGCTGTTAGACGTTCTTACTGCTTCATCCTCACAAAGCCACCAAAACCTCTCCAAGTCTGTCGCCACCTCCTCATCCCACTTCTGGTGGCCTTTTTTCTGCTCCATTCTCACTCACCTGGGACAGGTTAAGACACCCCTACTTGCTTAAAAGTCTTTCTTTGACTTCCAGGCCACCCTCTTACCCAGCATCTCACACAGATGTAATGGTTAATCAGCCTACATAAGTGGCCTTGAACTTGGCAATCCAAAGCCCTCAGCCTGCTGCGGCTGCTGAGCACTGCATCCCAGAGCAGGTGATGCGGGATGCCGCCTGCTGCTGTGTGGTCTAGGGGACCTCTTTCCCGCACACTGTCACAGATCTCCGCTCAAACGTCACCTCCCAGAGAGGTCCCCCTCACCACGAGAAGCATCTCGACCAAAGGCAAGGCTCAGCGAGCCAGAAAGACAGACGTCCAGGCCACCCTCTCCCCCGCGGGCGTGGCGATGGCGGACTCCCTCCCTGCTCACCTGGATCAGCGTCTCCAGCTCCTGGGGGCTCACACAGATATGATCCCGCAGAAATTCCGCCTTCTCCAAGGCGATAGTGTTCTTTGGCTGCTCTCAAAGGGCTGCTCCAACGCCCGGAAGACGAGACCCCCCGTGACGAGGTAGAGCCACCACGACCACGAAGATGGCAACCACTGTCTTCCACTTCATGACGGTCTGCAGGCCCCCCTGGGCCGCGCCTTCCATCCTGGCTACGACCGCGGCGCGGAGGGACACGGCGAGGCGAGGCGCCGGCGGAGCCCGTTAGCGGCGGCCTTGGGCGGGCACGCCGCGGGCGCTGCTGCAGGAACGGCCACTGGGAAGCGGGGCGGGCGAGAGGGAGAAGAGAGTTCGTTTATAAACACACACCCCACACCGTGTCACCGCGCAGAGGTCTCTCAACCGGCTGTCAAATGGGAGGGCTCACCATGGGTTCCCCAAGCCCGCAGGGGAGGGAAGTCAACCAGTTGCTAGGTGTCTCCTTGAATGATAAAAGCTGAGCACGAGGGGTTCCAGTTTTCAATAATAATGATTGAGTCTGAAATGTGTATATTTCTCTGCTGCTGCTGCTGCTGCTGCTGCTAAGTCGCTTCAGTCGTGTCCGACTCTGTGCGACCCCATAGACGGCAGCCCATCAGGCTCCGCCGTCCCTGGGATATATTTCTCTACAAGGGTCCAAATCTGAAAGCCATGTCTGTTATTTATCATTCAGCTCCTCCCTCAGTTTTCTTGTTAAGCAATGTGTGAGATAGACTAGGGCTTCCCTGATAGCTCAGCTGGTAAAGAATCCGCCTGCAATGCAGGAGATCTCGATTCCTGGGTGGGGAAGATCCGCTGGAGACGGCTAGGCTGCCCTGTCCAGTGTTCCTAGGCTTCCCTTGTGGCTCAGCTGGTAAAGAATCCGCCTGCAATGCAGGCGATCTGGGTTTGATCCCTGGATTGGGAAGATCCCCTGGTGAAGGAAACAGCTACCCGCTGCAGTATGCTGGCCTGGAGAATTCCATGGACTGTATAGTCCGTGGGGTCGCAAAGAGTGGGACAGGACTGCGCGACTTTCCCTTTCAACAGACAACAAACGACCATATTTGAAAAAGAAGAGTGTACTGTTCAATCCGGACAGGAAGTAGGAAAAGGATACCCAGCAGATTTGTCCAAGCACTGAGGGCTAGGTGATACCAAGAGTATAGAAGATATGAGCATCTCACAAGTTTAAAAGCTCTTTTCTTGAGGTCTATGGCCACAAAAGAAAGGTGAGCTTCCTCTACGGGAGAAGGGCCCAAACTCAAACGCAGCGCCCCTCGGGTCAAGACGCAGGAATAGGAGGAGGACACGGAACTCCCGTCCCCCGTGAGCTGCGCCCCTGGGAGAGGGCTCGGAGGAGACTGGACTGGGAGGAGGCTCTCCCTGGGAGTGAGTGGTTCAAACCCCACAGTGGGGCCCTGCCCCTGGAGTTCTGCAGAAAAACAGAGCGCCCCCGGAGGGCTGGCGGGGGCAAACCCGGAAGCCTGGGAAGCCGGGACCGCGCTCGAGGCGCGCGCCGCGGCCCGGCTCGTCCCCAAGCAGCGGGGAGCGCCCGCGGCCAACTGGTCTCCCGCAGCTGCGCCGCGCGCGCCCGCCTGAGCCGGGGCGCGTCCGGCCCGCCTGCCTCACGCCGCAGCTCCGCGGGCGGTGGGAGCTGCTGTGAACAAGGGGGACCTCAGCTGTGCGCCGCGAGGCGGCTGGAAACCTGAAGCAGCGCCTGAGCGGGCGGAGGCAGCCGTGGCTCGCACCGGCGCGGGCCACACCCAGACCCCGACGGCAGCCGGACCCCCACGGGCTGTACCCCAGCGCTCACCAAGTGCCCGCTCAGCCCCTCTCGCTGCCCCGGAGTGAGGGTGCCAGTGTGAGGAGGGAGAGAGCGCACTTGAAGCGAGCCGAGCTAGCCCGGAAGCTCAGCCCGCAGCGACTCTGCTTGAAGAACCCGGAGGCTGGCCCTGCCCCGCGCCCACCACGGGTGATGCCGGGCACTCGGCCCCGGAGCCCCTGGGCACACCTGTTCCGGCCAGCCCCTCCGTCTCCACTCCCGCCTGCTACCAAGGCGGCAGCTGTCAGCACAACCCGAGGAAAGATGCCACTTGTGTTCCCATCACATCCAGCTCTTCCACCCAAGCCACTGGGCAGACAGAGATCCAACAGGGATGCTCCAACTCAAGGTGCAATGGATAACTACCTTCCCTCGTTTCACAAAGACAGAGAGAGAGAAGGCAAGCGAGAGGACAGGGGAGCTTGTCTCCGCTGGAAAAGCAAGAGCAAAACCCCTGAAAAAATAATTACTGAAACCAAAATAAATGATTTAGCAAATGAAAAATTCAAAGCATGAGTAAAAAGAATACTAACTGAATTAGGGAAAAGAATAGATAAACACAATGAGAATTTTAACAGGGAACGACCAAATGTGAAAAGGAACCACTCAGAACCAAAGAAAACAATAACTGAAATAAAAACACGCTAGAAGGACTTAACAGCAGATTGGGTTGCACAGAAGAATGCATAAGGGATCTGGAAGACAGAATAGCAGGAATCACCCAGAACAGCCAAAAGAAAAACGCATTCTAAAATGAGAGCAGTGTGAGAGATCTCTAGGATAACGTCAAGTGTACCAACGTTCACATTATAAAGGGCCCAGAAGGGGAAGAGACAGAGAGAAGGGGGCTGAAAAAACATTGTATGAAATTCTGACTGAAAACTTTGCAAATCTAGAGAAGGAAACATACATCCAACTGCAGGAAGAACAGAGGGTCTCAAACAAGATGAACCCAAACAGACAGACACCAAGATATAACATGATTAAAACAGCAAAACAAAGAGAGAATTCTAAAGACGGCAAGCAAAAAAAAAAAAAAAAAAAAAGTCATATACAAGGGATCCCCCAGAAGCCTATGAGCTGATTTTTCAGCAGAAACTTTGTAGGAAAGAAGGGAGTGTCGTGGCATATTCAAAGTGCAAGAAGGGAAAGCCTGCAACCTAGAACACTCTACCCAGCAAGATTATCAATCAGAATGGAAAGAGAGACAAAGAACTTCTCAGATAAGCAAAAACTGAAAGAGTTCATCAATACTAAACCAACCCTAAAAGGAAGATTTAAAGAGTCTTCTCTAAGCAGAAAAGAAAATACTACAAGAAGTATCTATAGATATGGTGGGGGCGGGGGAATCTCATTAGTAAAGGAAAGTACATAATAAAGTGTGAGGATCAACCACTTAAGTAAGCTAGTATGAAGATTAAAGGACAAAAAACGTAAAATCAAGTATAACTACAATAATCAGTAGAGGGATAAACATGAAAATGCAAACTATTACATCAAAAACAAAAAAAAATGTGTGAAAGAGAAGTAAACATGTAGATTTTTTAAGATGTGTTTGAACCTAGAGGACTACCTGTTTAAAACTAATAGACACAGTTGCAAGTCAACATATGAGAATCCCATGGTAACCACAAGTCAAAACTTACACAAAAACAAGAGAGAAAAGAACACAAGCATACGGGAAAGAAAATCATCAAACAAGCAAGGGAACTGAAAGAACAAGAGAGAGCTGTCAAAGCAACCAGAAAGCAGGCAATAAGATGACAATGAGTGCGTGCACATCACTACCAGAAATGGCCGTGAACTAAATGCTCCAACTGAAGACACAGGTGACTGATTAGATAAGAAAACAAGACCTATTTATAAGCTGCTTACAAGAGATTTACTGCAGAACCAAAGAGAGATAGAGACTAAAAGTGAGGGAATGAAAGACAAATGTCATGCTAATCGCAACAAGAAAGTAGAGGCAGCAATACCCACGTCCAGACGAAATATATATATTTTTAATACTTTATTCTATGTTACAATACTGAACTGGTTTTGCCATACATTGACATGAATCAGCCACAGGTGTCCACGATCTCCCAATGCCGAAGCCCCCTCCCACCTCCCACCCCACACCATCTCCCGGATCATCCCGTGCACCAGCCCCAAGCATCCTGTATCCTGTGTTGAACATAGACTGGCGCTTCGTTTCTTACATGATAGTATACATGTTTCAGTGTCATTCTCCCCAAATCATCCCACCCTCCCCCTCTCCCTCAGAGGCCAAAATCCGTTCTATACCTCTGTGTCTCTTTTGTTGTCTCACATACAGGGTCATCGTTAACTATCTTTCTAAATTCCATATATATGTGTCAGTATATTGTATTGGTGTTTTTCTTTCTGGCTTACTTCACTCTGTATAATCGGCTCCAGTTTCATCCACCTCATTAGAACTGAGTCAAATTTATTCTTTTAAGGGCTAATACTCCATTGTGTATATGTACCACACCTTTCTTATCCATTCATCTGCTGATGGACATCTAGGTTGCTTCCATGTCCTGGCTATTATAAACAATGCTGCAATGAACATTGGGGTACATGTGTCTCTTTCAACTCTGGTTTCCTTGGTGTGTATGCCCAGCAGGGGGATTGCTGGGTCATAAGGCAGTTCTATTTGCAGTTTTTAAGGAATCTCCACACTGTTTTCCATAGTGGCTGTACTAGTTTGCATTCCCACCAGCAGTGTAAGAGGGTTCCCTTTTCTCCACATCCTCTCCAGCATTTATTGCTTGTAGACTTTTGGATCGCAGCCATTCTGACTGGTGTGAAATGGTACCTCATTGTGGTCTTGACTTGCATTTCTCTGATAATGAGTGATGTTGAGCATCTTTTCATGTGTTTGTTAGCCATCCGTATGTCTTCTTTGGAGAAATGCCTATTTAGTTCTTTGGCCCATTTTTTGATTGGGTCGTTTATTTTTCTGGAGTTGAGCTGGATAACTTGCTTGTATATCTTTGAGATTAGTTGTTTGTCAGTTGCTTCATTTGCTATTGTTTTCTCCCATTCAGAAGGCTGTCTTTTCACCTTCCTTATAGTTTTCTTTGTTGTGCAGAAGCTTTTAATTTTAATTAGATCCCATTTGTTTATTTTTGCTTTTATTTCTGTTATACTGGGAGGTGGATCATAGAGGATCCTGCTGTGATTTATGTCGGAGAGTGTTTTGCCTATGTTCTCCTCTAGGAGATTTATTGTTTCTGGTCTTACATTTAGATCTTTAATACATTTTGAGTTTATTTTTGTGTGTGGTGTTAGAAAGTGATCTAGTTTCATTCTTTTACAAGTGGTTGACCAGTTTTCCCAGCACCACCTATTAAAGAGATTGTCTTTACTCCATTGTATGTTCTTGCCTCCTTTGTCGAAGATAAGGTGTCCATAGGTGTGTGGATTTATCTCAGGGCTTTCTATTTTGTTCCATTGATCTATATTTCTGTCTTTGTGCCAGTACCATACTGTCTTAATGACTGTGCTTTGTAGTAGAGCCTGAAGTCAGGCAAGTTGATTCCTCCAGTTCCATTCTTCTTTCTCAGGATTGCTTTGGCTATTCGAGGTTTTTGGATTTCCATACAAATCTTGAGATTATTTGATCTAGTTCTGTGAAAAATACTGCTGGTAGCTTGATAGGAATTGCATTGAATCTGTAGATTGCTTTGGGTAGTATACTCATTTTTACTATATTGACTCTTCCAATCCATGAACATGGTATATTTCTCCATCTATTCATGTCCTCTTTGATTTCTTTCATCAGTGTTTTATAGTTTTCGATATATAGGTCTTTAGTTTCTTTAGGTAGGTATATTCCTAAGTATTTTATTCTTTTCGATGCAATGGTGAATGGAATTGTTTCCTTAACTTTTTAAAACAAAGTCATAGGAAAAGGCAAGGAAGGGCATTACAGAATGATAAATGAATCAATACAAGAAGAGGATATTACACTCATGAACATACATGTACCCACTACAAGAGCATCTAAATATATAAAGCAAATATTAATGCACATAACAAGAGAAACTGACCAGACTATCATAGTAGGGTACTTTAATCTACACTGATATACAGATCATACAGATAGGAAATCAATAAGGCAACACTGGTCTTAAATGAGGGGCTTCTCAGGTGGCCCAGTGGTAAAGAATCCACCTGCCAAGGCATGAGATGCGAGAGAGAGTAGCTTTAATCCCTGGGTCAGGAAGATCCCCTTGCATAGGAAACGGCAGCCCACTCCAGTATTCTTGCCTGGGAAATCCCTTGAACAGAGGAGCCTGGTGAGCTGCAGTCCATGGGGCTGCAAAGAGTGCGACATGACTGAATCAAATCAGCACACAGGCAACCTTCCCTAAAGACAGTACACTCGGGTTGCACCTGCCCTTGTTGCCACAGAGAGCCCTAGCCTTGTCTGGGGCCGCTCTCTTTCCATTTTGCCTTCATCTCCCTCCCATTCAGGCGTCCTCCTCACTGTATCTCAGCCCCTGGCACCTCTCACCATCGCCGTGGCCACAGCCTCACCCAGGGCACCTTCACACTCACCAGTGACCTCCTTGCTTCCACTTTCACCCACCTCCTGACCCGTAAGCCTGGTGTTCCATATTGTTGCAATGAAAAGGAAGAAAGAGGAATGAGTTTTGCTTTCAGAAATGAGATTTTCTTTCTCTTCTTTCCCTTTATTTAGGACAAAGAATATAAAGAGAATAGGCCTCATCACTCCTAGATTTTACTTCGTTCCTAATCTGTAGTCTATAACTAAGTTGCTGCTGCTGCTGCTAAGTCACTTCAGTCGAGTCCGACTCTGTGCGACCCCATAGACGGCAGCCCACCAGGGTCCCCAGTTCCTGGGATTCTCCAGCCAAGAACACTGGAGTGGGTTGCCATTTTCCTCTCCAATGCATGAAAGTGAAAAGTGAAAGTGAAGTCGCTCAGTCGTGTCCAACTTCACAACCCTATGGACTGCAGCCTACCAGGCTCCTCCATCCATGGGATTTTCCAGGCACGCGTACTGGAGTGGGGTGCTGTTGCCTTAACTAGCCTAACTGCATTGAGCTGCATCCTGCACCGACCACCATTTACCTCCATGCTGATTGCATCCTGTGCCTTCCCTGCGCTCCCTTTGCAGACCACTCTTTGCAGCTTTTTGCATTTCAGAAAGAAGGCCACAGGACAATAAACCAGAGACAAACAGAGCCCAACTAGCTGACACCAGCTATGATTTATAAACAAAGCAAGCAGAAGAAGGGGTTTCCCTGGTGGCTCTGCAGTAAAGAATCTGCCTGCAATTCGGGAGCCTCAAGAGCCATGAGTTCGATCCCTGGGTCAGGAAGATCCCCTGGAGGGAGGCACGGCAACCCACTCCAGTGTTCTTGCCTGGAGAATCACGAACAGAGGAGCCTGATGGACTACAGTCCATGGGGTTGCAAAGAGTCAGATGCGACTAAAGCAACTTGGCACACACACAAGAAGGTAAGACCTTCATGACTTTGAGCCTTATCATTTTCCCTGAAACCATGAGACCCAGGCTATATACAGTGTCTCAGTTCCCCCAGGACGGGGTCACAGTTCTTGAGCCACTAGCCTGCTGTGTTTCCCCCTCTGCCAGCTGAGGCCTAAAGTCATCCTTCTATTTCTTCCAAATTCTGTATCAGTAATTTTTATTCAACACTGATGGGCAGAGAAAGCCAACATTTGGGTGGTAACAATATCACTTCTTGAAGCACGTCCTCTATCTCTCCCCTGCTTGTTCTGTGGTCAGTAAAATAATAGCCCCCAAAGATGCCGCTGTTCTCATCCCTGGGAGCAATGAATACATTACGTAGCAAAAGGGACTTTGCAGATATGATTAAGCTAAAGATCTTGAGTTGGAAAGACTGCTGCTGTTGTTCAGTCACTCAGTTGTGTCCAACTCTGCGTGTCCGACCCATGAACTGCAGCACACCAGACTCTCCTGTCCATCACCATCTCCCGGAATTTGTTCAAACTCATGTCCATCAAGTCGATGATGCCATCCAGCCATCTCATCCTCTGTCGTCCCCTTCTCCTCCTGCCCTCAATCTTTCCCAACATCAGTCTTTTCCAATGAGTCAGCTCTTCGCATCAGGTGGTCAAAGTATTGGAGTTTCAGCTTCAGCATCAGTCCTTCCAATAAATATTCAGGACTGATCTTCTTTAGGATGGACTGGTTGAATCTCCTTGCAGTCCAAAGGGACTTGCAAGCGTCTTCTCCAACACCACAGTTCAAAAGCTTCAATTCTTCGCGCTCAGCTTTCTTTATAGTCCAGTTTTCACATCCATACACGACTACTGGAAAAATCATGGCCTTGCATACGGACTACATACGTGTGCGTGCTGAGCTGCTACAGTCGTGCCTGGCTCTGTGTGGCCCCACACACTGTAGCCCGCCAGGCTCATCTGCCCTTGGGATTCTCCAGGAAAGAGGACTGGAGTGGGTTGCTGTGCCCTCCTCCAGGGGCTCTTCCTGACCCAGGGCTCGAACCTGCGTCTCAGGTCTGCAGCATTAGCAGGTGGGTTCTTCCCCACTAGCGCCACCTGGGAAGCCCTGGGCTGTATACACACACACCCCAGGAAGGATGTCGTGATTAACCCACCTGTTCTGCTCAGAAGCCACAGCTGCTCTCACTTGAAGTCGCCTCGTGAGCTGGGACCTGCCCCTGGAGCTCTCTGTGCCCGCAGCCACCAAAGAAGCAAAGCTGGCCAGATGTGGTTGCCGGCGGCGGTGGCGGCGGCGGTGGCAGGAGCCCCTGCCCCTGCCTGCACGCTGGCTCTGCGCCCGCCGCTCCGATGAACACTGTTTAGTTCGTCCCATCCGGTCTTCACCACGTGGTACTCTCACCCTGCGTGAGCCCAGGTCCTCCCAGAAGCAGATGCCAAGTGCAGATTATATGGGCGTGGATTTTATTCAGGGAAACACAGTCAGGAGGCGAGGAGGGCCGGCAGACACACTGTGAGCCTGATCCCGCTGAGACAGAGTGGGAAGGAAGGGTGGGCGAGGGAGTTCTGGACCACCCGAGGCCTAAGGAAGGCTCAGCACGGCTGACAAGGAGCTCTTGAGCCCGAGCCAGCCATCCTCGGGGTCCTGCATCCTGAGAAGAGACTTCCATTAGGGTGCCTGCTGTCCTGACCCCTGGCTGGAAGCGGTCCACAGGAAGCGGGCCCATAGCATGTGTCAGAGAGCATCCGGGCCCTTGCTCAGTAATACGCCCTCCAGCTGGAGGCCTGCATGGGGTCTCACGGTCATTAGGCATGCCCATTTCACAGACAATGGAACTGAGACCCAGACAGCTTAAAGAGTGAAGCCCAGGTCAGGTGGCTAGACAGTGGCGGAGCCAAGACTCAAATTAGAATAACCTGACCTCAAAGTCAGTTCTCCTCTGGAGTGTAGGAACAGAAAGCTAGGGAAAAAGGAAATTCCAGGGACAAAGTAAAAAAAAAAAAAAAAAACTTCAGAGACTTCACTTCAAAACATGTAAACAGTTTACATGATTCTAAAACAGAATTGTCACCCTGCTTATTTAACTTCCATGCAGAGTACATCATGAGAAACGCTGGGGTGGAAGAAGCACAAGCTGGAATCAAGATTGCCAGGAGAAATATCAATAACCTCAGATATGCAGATGACACCACCCTTATGGCAGAAAGTGAAGAGGACCTAAAAAACCTCTTGATGAAAGTGAAAGAGGAGAGTAAAAAAGTTGGCTTCAAGCTCAACATTCAGGAAACGAAGATCAAGGCATCTGGTCCCATCACTTCATGGCAAATAGATGGGGAAACAGTGTCAGACTTTATTTTGGGGGCTCCAAAATCACTGCAGATGATGACTGCAGCCATGAAATTAAAAGACGCTTACTCCTTGCAAGGAAAGTTATGACCAACCTAGATAGCATATTGAAAAGCAGAGATATTACTTTGCCAATAAAGGTCTGTCTAGTCAAAGCTATGGTTTTCCAGTGGTCAGATATGAATGTGAGAGTAGGACTGTGAAGAAAGCTGAGCGCCGAAGAATTGATGCTTTTGAACTGTGGTGTTGGAGAAGACTCTTGAGAGTCCCTTGGACTGCAAGGAGATCCAACCAGTCCATTCTGAAGGAGATCAGCCCTGGGTGTTCACTGGAAGGACTGATGCTGAAACTGAAACTGCAACACTTTGGCCACCTTATGCGAAGAGCTGACTCATCGGAAAAGAGTCTGATGCTGGGAGGGATTGGGGGCAGGAGGAGAAGGGGACAACAGAGGATGAGATGGCTGGATGGCATCACCAACTTGATGGACGTGAGTCTGAGTGAACTCCGGGAGTTGGTGATGGACAGGGAGGCCTGGTGTGCTGGGATTCATGGGGTCACAGAGTTGGACACGATTGAGCAACTGAACTGAACTGAAAACAAAATTAATGTTAAAAAATGAGTCGCTACCCTATATTATACATGAAAGAGTAAATCCTAAGGAAAAAAAACTTTTTTTTCTATTTCTTTAATGCTATCTACATGAGATGATGGATGTTCACTAAACTTATTGTGGTAATCGCTTCATAATGTATGTAAGTCACATCATTTTGTTGTGTACCTTAAACCAGCACAGTTCTGTATGTGAATTATAGCTCAATAAAATTGGAAGGTTAAAAAAATTAAATGAAATTCCCATTGGAAAAAGCACTTTCGTCCAAAATGTGTCAGCAATGGATGTTTTCCCTGGTGGCTCGGTGGTAAAGCTTCCACTTGCAATGCAGGAGGTCTGGGTCCAATGCCTGGGTCGGGAAGATGCCGTGCAGAAGGAACTGGGGACCCACTCCAATGTTCCAGCCTGGAGAATCCCAAGGACAGAGAAGCCTGGTGGGCTACAGTCCACGGGGCCACAAAGAGTCAGGCACGACTGAGCCACCAACACTTGACATATAAAGCAATCACCAGTCATACGTCACCGCTTCAACAGACAGGGATTTGGCAACAACAGTGCCGTCTAGACTTGATGAGACAGAACATGGTGGAAGACAATCTCCCTTCAGTTAATCTTCGTATTAAAATGCTTCCTCACAAATGGTAGCTCATTCCATCTTTTAACCTAACTGTGGGAGGATGCGGGGGCACATGTGGGAATCTCCTCGTCTGAGCAAGTTCTTAGTAATTTTGTTTTATTCAGGCTTCCCCTTGCCCCATAGACTTAACTGCATAATCCATTCATAGGTTCAGTCGACAAACACATGAGTCTGCCAGGCCCCACACTTGGCACTGGGGATGGATAAATGAGCAAGACACCTCCTTGCTTGCAGATCTAACGGGAGAGCGGACAGAGATCCGATGCCCGCGTGAACTGAGTGCACCCTCACAAAACCTGTGCGGTGGGGCAGGGGTCTTGATCTATCCCCCACAGACAGGTGAGGAACTGCGGCCAGGAGAGGTGACACCAACAAGCCTGTCACAAGCTGGTAAGCAGGGATCCAGCTTCAGACCCCTAACCCCCAGTGCCTGCACCCTTCCACAGCACCTGGGCCACATGGCACCCACGGAATTTTTTAAAAATGCAGCCACCTGGGAAGTACCCTGTCATGCAGCAACAGAACTGTGCCTGGCAACGCACGCAAAGTGCCGCTGTGATCGCAACGCAGGGGGTGTGGGCCGGGGACACCCGCCCCCCCTCTGCAACCACGACCCCCACCAGGCCTGCCTCTGCTCCAGGGCCACCAGCACCAGCAGCTCAGAGCTTCCAGAGGCCCCGGGGAGAGCTGAGCCTCGAGCCCCAAAGGCTGCCCTGGCTGCACCAGAGGGGCAAAGGGCCCCCGGGGAAAGCTGAGCCTCGAGCCCCAAAGGCTGCCCTGGCTGCACCAGACGGGAGGGACGGGCAGAGGAGGGAGAGGAGGAGAAGCCGTCCAGCAGCCGGTGGCCCACCTCCGAGGAGAGCCAACAGGAGGCGTGCGCCGCCTCTAGCCTCAGGCGCCCTGGCAGCCAAGTCTGGCCTCTACTGTTCCCCGCGTGACACCTCCAC
Organism: Nanger dama; assembly: GCA_917880005.1. Taxonomy (NCBI): domain Eukaryota; kingdom Metazoa; phylum Chordata; class Mammalia; order Artiodactyla; family Bovidae; genus Nanger; species Nanger dama. The sequence continues at coordinate 3,233,684 of CAKJTW010000003.1, read as the reverse complement.
CTTAAACATGACCCAGCTGGCCCTGGTGAGAACGCAGCGATGACGCTCTGACAGTCTTGATTTTAAAGTATAGTCACGAGAGAGAAGGCAGTGGCAACCCACTCCAGTACTCTTGCCTGGAAAATCCCATGGACGGAGGAGCCTGGCGGGCTGCAGTCCGTGGGGTCGCTAAGAGTCCAACATGACTGAGCGACTTCACTTTCTTTTTCACTTTCATGCATTGGAGAAGGCAATGGCAATCCACTCCAGCGCTCTTGCCTGGAGAATCCCAGGGATGGCATAGCCTGGTGGGCTGCCGTCTATGGGTTTGCAGAGTTGGACACGACTGAAGTGACTTAGCAGTTACGAGAGAAATGCAGATCAAAACTACAGTGAGGTGTCACCTCACCCCAGTCACAATGGCCATCATCAAAAAAATCAAAGAGCAAATACTGGAGAGGGTATGGAGAAAAGGGAACCCTCCTACACTGCTGGTGGGGATGTAAGTTGGTACAGCCACTATGGAGAACAATGTGGAGATTCCTTTAAAAAACTAAACATGGAACCACCATATGACCCAGCAATTCCACTGCTGGGCATATGTGTGGAGAAAACCATCATTTGAAAAGATACATGCATCTCAATGTTCACTGCAGTGCTATTTACAATAGTCAGAAAACGGAAGCAACCTAAATATTCATCAGCAGAGGAACGGAGATAAGATAAGAAGATACACACATACAGTGGAATATTACTCAGTCATAAGGCAAGAATGAAATATGCCATTTGCAGCAACACCAATGGACCCAGAGATTGTCATACTGAGTGCAGTAGATCAGACAGAGAAAGACAGATATCACATGATATCACCTCTATGTGGAGCCTTTAAAAGGGTACAAACAAACTTATCTGCAAAACAGAAATAGAGGTACAGAGGTAGAAAACACACTTATAATTACCAGGAGTAAGAAGGGGGATGGGATAAACTGGGAGATGGGGACTGGCACACAGACAGTGCTATATATAAAAGAGAAAACGAAGAAGAACCTACTCTGGAGCGCAGGGAACTCCACTCAGTGCTCTGTAATGACCCATATGGAGAAAGAAGCTTAAAGAAAAAGTTGATATGTGTATATGTAAAACTGATTCACTTTGCTGTACGGCAGAAATGAACACAACGCTGTAAATCAACTATATTCCAATAAAAATTAAAAAAAAAAAAAAAAGGCAGTGATGCTCAGCCTAGACACACTGAAGAACCAAGCCATGTCTCCAAAATCCTGCCCCAGACAAGGGTCTCGCTTCAGGTCTAATCACTGCCCTCTCCTTCTAGTCCTCCTTGAAAACTCCAGTATGTGTTAGCAGATGGAAGGGACCAAGGTGTTGTGACGTTGGGATCCTTTAGAGACAGGAGCCAAGACAAGAGGAAGAAGGTCTAAAAGCGGGGGCAGAAGGAGGGAAGACCCCGCTGCCACCGACTCAGCTCTGCCCCGCCTCCTCTCACCAGAATCCCCGCGGCAGCCTCCGGTCCTCCAGGGGCGCTCTCCGGGTTGTGGCTCTGATCACGTCCACCGCACACCCAAGCTCCTCTCCAGGCGCCACGGAGCTTCAGAAGAATATGGAGGCCCTGTGGCTTGCAGGAAGACTCCCTTCCGGGGCCTGGTGCTTGCTTGTCTCCCTGGACTCACTGGCTACCACACCCTACACACAACCTTTCCCCCAGTCAAATCCAGCAGCACCCAGGCCCCTGCACGCCAAGCCCAGAGGAACAGGTCTTGCTTCTCGATCCCTTCTGCTCCCCCACTCTTTATCTGGCCAATGGCTCTTCACACTTCAAAACTCACTTCATGCATCACCACCTCCAAGAAGTCCTCCCTGACTGCCCAGCCCCCAATACAAACAGATGCCCTTCCTCTTGAGACTTTCTCTATATCTCAATGTGGAGTTTAGCACCGTACCTACAGCTGGAAGGCTCCACGTTACACTTCGCTCATTCCTGATTTCATTTATCCATTCATCCATAAATCTGCCTTACACCAGCATTTATGACATCAAGTTCACACACGTGCCCAAAAGAAAGTTTAACCGGGGAGTGTGTTGAATTTGGTATGACTAGTGGCGGTGGTGGTGGTGGTGGTTGTATTCCCACAGACACACATTCTGAATCAAGTTTTTCAAGTTCTCAGAAAGCAAGTAGTCCAAGGAGAGCTCGTCAAGGTTTGTTCAATTGCCAAGGGAGGACTAGAAGGGAGACAGAGAAGTGCTCACTTCACCGAGCTCCAAATGCTCAGTTCTCAGCTTTCTTGTTCACTAAGGGCTAGAAGGTTCTCTTCTACTCAAGCATGCAAAATGTCTTGGGGGTTAAAAACAACAAACCCTGCTGAATGCCATGAATCACCCTTGGTGAGTCACCTCTCTGGTACCAGGCAGGCAGAATTTCTCTCCAGTCAGCCTTCCTGGGGCTCCTCTGAATAGGACCAAACAGCACACATTTGGGTTTCAAACTCAAAGACTGACCCCTGCCCCCGTAGTGCACTCCCAGCCAGAGGAGAAAACAAAGGTTGCCGAACTCATTTGGGGCTCAAAACCCACTGACTTTCTTCTCAGGGCTAGTAAGCAAATCCTTTCTCCCCAGGCAGTTCAGATCAGTTCAGTCACTCAGTCATATCCGACTCTTTATGACCCTATGGACTGCAGCACACCAGGCTTCCCCGTCAATCACCAACTGTCTGAGCTTGCTCAAACTCATGTCTATCGAGTTGGTGATGCGATCCAACCATCTCATCCTCTGTCATCCCCTTCTCTTCCCACCTTCAATCTTTCCCAGCATCAGGGTCTTTTTCAATGAGTTGGTTATTTGCATCAGGTGGCCAAAGTATTGGAGTTTCAATTTCAGCATCAGTCCTTCCAACAAATATTCAGGACTGATTTCCTTTAGGATGGACTGGTTGGATCTCCTTACAGCTGAAGGGACTCTCAAGAGTCTTCTCCAGCACCAGGTTCAAAAGCATCAAATCTGCGGCACTTAGCTTTCCTTATGGCCCAACTTGGAGCAACCTCACATCCAAGGAGTGGTGGCTGCATGGGCGCAGGAGGGCCTAGAGGAGGCATCCCACGTTGAAGGTCAGGAAGGGCAGTGGTGAGGAGATACCACTCGTCCAAGGTAAGGAGCAGCAGCTGCGCTTGCTGGAGCAGCTGTGAAGAGATACCCCATGCCCAGGGTAAGAGAAACCCAAGTAAGATGGTAGGTGTTGCAAGAGGGCATCAGAGGGCAGACACACTGAAACCATACTCACAAAAAACTAGTCAATCTAATCACACTAGGACCACGGCCTTGTCTAACTCAATGAAACTAAGCCATGTCTGCGGGGCAACCCAAGATGGGCGGGTCATGGTGGAGAGGTCTGACAGAATGTGGTCCACTGGAGAAGGGAATGGCAAACCACTTCCAGTATTCTTGCCTTGAGAACCCCATGAGCAGCATGAAAAGGCAAAATGATAGGATACTGAAAGAGGAACTCTCCAGGTCAGTATGTGCCCAATATGCTACTGGAGAACAGTGGAGAAATAACTCCAGAAAGAATGAAGGGATGGAGCCAAAGCAAAAACAATACCCAGCTGTGGATATGACTGGTGATAGAAGCAAGGTCTGATGCTGTAAAGAGCAATATTGCATAGGAACCTGGAATGTCAGGTCCATGAATCAAGGCAAATTGGAAGTGGTCAAACAAGAGATAGAAAGAGTGAACGTCGACATTCTAGAAATCAGCGAACTAAAATGGACTGGAATGGGTGGATTTAACTCAGATGACCATTACATCTACTACTGCGAGCAGGAATCCCTCAGAAGAAATGGAGTAGCCATTGTGGTCAACAAAAGAGTCTGAAATGCAGTACTTGGATGCAATCTCAAAAACGACAGAATGATCTCTCTTCGTTTCCAAGGCAAACCATTCAGTATCACAGTAACCCAAGTCTATGCCCCAACCAGTAATGCTGAAGAAGCTAATAGAGTTTTGCCAAGAAAATGCACTGGTCATAGCAAACACCCTCTTCCAACAACACAAGAGAAGACTCTACACATGGTCAACACCAAAATCAGATTGATTATATTCCTTGCAGCCAAAGATGGAGAAGCTCTATACAGTCAACAAAAACAAGACCAGGAGCTGACTGTGGCTCAGATCATGAACTCCTTATTACCAAATTCAGACTTAAATTGAAGAAAGTAGGGAAAACCGTTTGACCATTCAGGTATGACTTAAATCAAATCCCTTATGATTATTCAGTGAAAGTGAGAACTACATTTAAGGGACTAGATCTGATAGAGTGCCTGATGAACTATGGAATGAGGTTCGTGACATTGTACAGGAGACAGAGAACAAGACCATCTCCATGGAAAAGAAATGCAAAAAAGCAAAATGGCTGTCTAGGGAGGCCTTACAAATAGCTGTGAAAAGAAGAGAATTGAAAAGCAAAGGAGAAAAGGAAAGATAAAAGCATCTGAATGCAGAGTCCAAAGAATATCAAGGAGACATAAGAAAGCCTTTTTCAGCAATCAATGCAAAGAAATAGAGGAAAAGAACAGAATGGGAAAGACTAGAGATCTCTTCAAGAAAATTAGAGATGCCAAGGGAATATTTCATGCAAAGATGGGCTCGATAAAGGACAGAAATGGTATGGACCTAACAGAAGCAGAAGATATTAAGAAGAGGTGGCAAGAATACACAGAAGAACTGTACAAAGAAGATCTTCATGACCCAGATAATCACGATGGTGTGATCACTCATCTAGAGCCAGACATCTTGGAATGTGAAGTCAAGTGGGCCTTAGGAAGCATCACTACGAACAAAGCTAGTGGAGGTGATGGAATTCCAGTGGAGCTGTTTCAAATCCTGAAAGAGGATGCTGTGAAAGTGCTGCACTCAATATACAAGCAAATTTGGAAAACTCAGCAGTGGCCACAGGACTGGAAAAGGTCAGTTTTCATTCCAATCCCAAAGAAAGGCAATGCCAAAGAATGCTCAAACTACCGCACAGTTGAACTCATCTCACATGCTAGTCAAGTAATGCTCAAAATTCTCCAAGCCAGGCTTCAGCAATATGTGAACCATGAACTCCCTGATGTTCAAGCTGGTTTAAAAAAAAACAGAGGAACCAGAGATCAAATTGTTAACATCCGCTGGATCATGGAAAAAGCAAGAGAGTTCAGAAAAACATCTCTTTCTGTTTTATTGACAATGCCAAAGCCTTTGACTGTGTGGATCACAATAAACTGTGGAAAATTCTGAAAGAGATGGACATACCAGACCACCTGACCTACCTCCTGAAAAATCTGTATGCAGGTCAGGAAGCAACAGTTAGAACTGGACATGGAACAACAGACTGGTTCCAAATAGGACAAGGTTTACGTCAAGGCTGTATATTGTCACCCTGCTTGTTTAACTTCTATGCAGAGTACATCATGAGAAACGCTGGACTGGAAGAAACACAAGCTGGAATCAAGATTGCCAGGAGAAATATCAATAACCTCAGATATGCAGATGACACCACCCTTAGGGCAGAAAGTGAAGAGGACCTGAAAAGCCTCTTGATGAAAGTGAAAGAGGAGAGTGAAAAAGTTGGCTTCAAGCTCAGCATTCAGAAAACGAAGATTATGGCATCTGGTCCCATCACTTCATGGGAAATAGACGGGGAAACTGTGGAAACAGTGTCAGACTTTATTATGGGGGCTCCAAAATCACTGCAGATGGTGACTGCAGCCATGAAATTAAAAGACGCTTACTCCTTGGAAGAAAAGTTATGACCAACCTAGAAAGCATATTCAAAAGCAGAGACATTACTTTGCCGACTAAGGTCCGTCTAGTCAAGGCTATGGTTTTTCCAGTGGTCATGTATGTATGTGAGAGTTGGACTGTGAAGAAAGCTGAGCACTGAAGAATTGATGCTTTTGAGCTGTGGTGTTGGAGAAGACTCTTGAGAGTCCCTTGGACTGCAAGGAGATCCAACCAGTCCATTCTAAAGGAGATCAGCCCTGGGATTTCTTTGGAAGGAATGATGCTAAAGCTGAAACTACAATACTTTGCCCACCTCATGCAAAGAGTTGACTCATTGGAAAAGAGCCTGATGCTGGGAGGGATTGGGGGCAGGAAGAGAAGGGGATGACAGAGGATGAAATGTCTGGATGGCATCACGGACTTGATGGACGTGAGTCTGAGTAAACTCCAGGAGTTGGTGATGGACAGGGAGGCCTGGTGTGCTGCGATTCATGGGGTCGCAAAGAGTCGGACACAACTGAGCGACTGAACTGAACTAAACTGATGGTCCAACTCTCACATCCATACATGACTATTGGAAAAGCCATAATTTGACTGGATGGACCTTTGTCAGCAAAGTGACCTCTCCATTTTTTAATATGCTGTCTAGGTTGTTCATAGCTTTTCTTCCAAGAAGCAAGCACCTTTGTAGCATCTTCATGGCTGCAGTCACCATCTGCAGTGATTTTGGAGCTCAGAAGAATTAAGTCTGACACTGTTTCCATTGTTTCCCCATCTATTTGCCATGAAGTGATGGGACCAGATGCCATGATCTTCGTTTTCTGAATGTTGAGCTTGAAGCCAGCTTTTTCACTCTCCTCTTTCACTTTCATCAAGAGGATCTTTAGCTCCTCTTCACTTTCTGCCATAATAGTGGTGTCATCTGCATATCTGAGGTTATTGATATTTCTCCCAGCAATCTTGATTCCAGCTTGTGATTCTTCCAGCCCAGTGTTTCTCATGATGTACTCTGCATAGAAGTTAAACAAGCAGGGTGACAATATACAGCCTTGACGTACTCTTTCCCAATTTGAAACCAATCTGTTGTTCCATGTCCAGTTCTGACTGTTGCTTCCTGACCTGCATACAGATTTTTCAGGAGGCAGGTCAGGTGGTCTGATATTCACATCTCTTTCAGAATTTTCCACAGTTTATTGTGATCCACGCAGTCAAAGGCTTTGGCATAGTCAACAAAGCAGAAATAGATACTTTTCTGGAGCTCTCTTGCTTTTTCAATGATCCAGCAGATGGTGGCAATTTGATCTCTGGTTCCTCTGCCTTTTCTAAATCCAGCTTGAATACCTGGAAGTTCACAGTTTATGTACTGTTGAAGCCTGGCTTGGAGAATTTTGATCATTACTTTACTAGTGTGTGAGATGAGTGCAATTGTGCAGTAGTCTGAGCATTCTTTGGCATTGCCTTTCTTTGAAATTGGAATGAAAACTGACCTTTTCCAGTCCTGTGGCCACTGCTGAGTTTTCCAAATTTGCTGGCATATTGAATGCAGCACTTTCACAGCATCATCTTTCAGGATTTGAAACAGCTCAACTGGAATTCCATCATCTCCACTAGTTTTGTTTGTAGTGATGCTTCCTAAGGCCCACTTGACTTCACATTCCAGGATGTCTGGTTCTAGGTGGGCGATCACACCCTCATGGTTATCTGGGTCGTGAAGATCTTTTTTGTACAGTTCTTCTGTGTATTCTTTCACCTCTTCTTAATATCTTCTGTTTCTGTTAGGTCCCTACTATTACTGTCCTTATTGGACCCATCTTTGCATGAAATGTTCCCTTGGTATCTCTCATTTTCTTGAACAGATCTCTAGTCTTTCCTATTCCATTGCTTTCTACTGATCTTCCCCCAAATCTCTGGTTGTATTTATAAGCCCAGGGAGTGGCACAAAGTCAGGGAACCTCACCAGCAGACAGGCCTGAAGAATGAGGCTCTTAGCATTGAGGTCTCAACTCAGGCAGGAGCAGAAGGGAGGGAGGGCAGGGCTCAGAGATAAGGAAGTAAAATCTATGGGTCCTAGTGACTGACAGAGATTGTGGAGATGCGGGGTTGAGGATAATACCCGGGCACCTGGTTTTAGGAGTGCGGTGTTCCCCAGCACAGAAAAGGCAGAAGGCCTGTCTGCAGCTTCTGTGGCATATGCAGGTTACCTTATCCAGTAGACATTAGGCTAAAGAGACTGGAACTCAGGGGCAAAATCTAGCTGGAAGCCTAGGTTTGAGAGTGATGAGAACATAGGTGGGATTGAAGACACAGACCTGGATGCAATGGTCCAGAGGGAGACACAGAATGAGAAGAGAACGAAAGATGGTGCTCAAGGAGCAACATGTCAGACACAGCAGAGGAGGAGGATCAAAAGCCCAAAGAAAACCCAAAACCACTGCAGATGGTGACTACAGCCAGGAAATTAAAAGACCTTGCCCCTTGAAATAAAAGCTATGACCAACCTAGAAAGTGTACTAAAAAGCAGAGACATCACTTTGCCAACAAAGGTTCGAACAGTCAACGCTATAGTTTCTCCAGTCGTCATGTATGGATGTGAGATAAAGAAGGCTGAGCACCAAACGATTGATGCTTTTGAACTGTGGTGCTGGAGAAGACCACAAGAGAGTCCCTTGGACAACGAGGAGATCAAACCAGCCAATCCTAAAGGAGGTCAACCCTGAAGACTCATCAGAAGGACTGATGCTGAAGCTGTAGGTGCAATACTCTGGCCACCTGATGGGAAGAGCCAGCTCACTGGAAAAGACCCTAATGCCAGGAAAGAGTGAAGGCAGGAGGAGAAGGGGACAACAGAGGATGAGATGGTTGGATGGCATCACCGACTCAATGGACATGAGTTTGAGCAAGCTCTGGGAGATGGTGATGGACAGGGAGGCCTGGGGTGCTGCAGTGTGTGGAGTCACAAAGAAATGGACACGATTGAGGGACTGAACAACAAGAGGAAGCACTAGAAAGAATCAGAGAGGAAAGGAGGAGCACCAAGGCACGGCTTCCATTCCCCTCCCAACATCATTGCCAAAGCCTGGCCTGCAAGATGTCTCGGCCAGCGTATGTTCAATGAGCTGATTACTGTCACATACGATTATCCTGCTTCTCATTAATGATCTTCTCATAGACCATTTTTCTCTCCCTGGCCTCCAGTAAGCTCTTTTCAACAAAGCCTCTGTTCCAGAGTTCCTGGGCATCATAGGTTACTTCTGGTAGTAGACAGGGTTCCTTTATTTCTGCAGGGAAATGAACTCTCATTCAGCCTCACAGCACAGAGAGCCGAGAACCAGGGCTATTTCCTCCACGTGCTGAGCTGACCAGCCTGGGCATCTCCCACAAGCCTGCTCATCGCTTGAGATCCAGGGCTGCCTACGGGCTGGTTCTCCCAACAGACCCCAGACTCCGCCGTGTTGGCAAGATGGACTCAGTTCTCTTGACTCCGTGGTCAAGGCTGAAAGGTGCGCAGCCATGCCTGGGGTTCTTTGGTTCAGAAATGCTTCTTGAGTAACACATGTTACTTGTTTTCTGCCCTGAGTTTTTCCCACACAATTTAAATTAGCTAGAGCACTTGTTGGTTTTTGTTTTATTGTTTAACTGGAGGATAATGGCTTTCCAAGGCTAGTTCCTGCCATACAACAGCATGAATCAGTCATGAGTGTGCATCACCCCCCCTGCCCCCCACGCCACCCCCGGGTCATCCCAGGGCACCGAGCCCCCTGTGCTGGGCAGCAGCGCCACTCGAGCGCTCTGCTTCACACACGGCGGGTACACACATCAGAGCTCCTCCCTCCATTCGCCCCACCCTCCCCTCCCCTCCTCCTGCAGTGTTCACAAGGCTCTTCTCGACGTCTGCGTCTCTGCTCCTGCCCTGCACAGAGGTTCATCAGGCCCGGTTTTCTAGATTCTGTATATATGTGTTAATATGCAACATTTGTTTTCCTCTGACTTCACTCCGCATGACAGACTCTAGGCTCACCCATCTCACTACAACTGACTCACAGCACTTTTCAAAGGGAAGATGCTTTTTCCCTCCCTTTAGGATTAAAAATAATATAAGCAGCTGCAGTTCCCAAAATACCTCCTTTATCCTGGGCCAAGTGCTTTAAATCCTACTGTTGGACCCACTCCTTCAGAGCGGTTTGCCTCTCCCAGGTGTCATGTCAAAAGCAGTTACCTCTCCTGCAGCTTTCTGCAGGGGACCCCTCCCACCAGGCGGGAGCCAGATGATCCTTCTAAAATTCCAATCTAGCTCTTTTTTGGATGTGCGCATGCTAAGTTGCCTCAGTTATGTCTGACTCTTTGCAAGCCTATGGACTATAGCCCGCCAGGCTCCTCTGTCCAAGGGATTCTCTAGGCAAGAGTACTGGAGTGGGTTACCATTTCCTACTCTAGGGGATATATCCTGAGCCAGGGATCGAACCCACGTCGCTTATGTCTCCTGCACTGCCAGTGGGTTTCTTAACCGTGGGGCCACCTGGGAAGCCCCATCTCCTTCTTAAATCCCTGCAATTACTGAGAAAATCTCATGACTCTTCACATAGCCTCAGGGTCCCTGCTACTTCACCAGCCCTACACACCCTACACAAGCAGTCCTCCAACCTCAGTAACCCCCGTTCAGCATCAGCAGTCACAGACACATAGGTCTCGAATAGCTGTGTTCACCTAATCGATTCTTTTTACAGATTCACAGTAGAAAGGAGAACCAAAAAATGGTGTTGATCCATCAGAGAGAGAGAGTCTGTGACTCAGGTCCACAGCGCACGGGGTCCCTAAATCTCTCGCCTTAGGGGTTCCTTGCACCCCCGCCTCGTGACGGCGGCAGAGGCAGCGAGGGGCACCCCGCTAATTCCCACGTTCATCAGAGCATGGGGTGCATGGAAGCATGCCTGTGCCACTGCTTCACAGGGACGAAGGAGGAAGAGGCGTTTAGAACCTTGATGTGTCCTTCATCCACTTTTTCAGCCAGTGCATGCCAACTCTGTGCCAGGAACAGTACAAACTCCACACTCTGTCCAAGCTGCCAAGCCACATCCGCCAGGAAGTTGAAGGGATCAGCTTTTTTGAGACGTGCAAAGCCAGCGAAGGCTCCGTAGCTTTGCTCTTCCGCCGTGTAGCTTTGATCTCTTTTCTGCTCTCCTTGCCTCTGCTCTGATCCAACCTTCCCTTCCTCTCCCACTCCAAACTCGTCCAAAGCTATTGCAGGACCCGCTGCTACAAAACTGAAGCCTGCCCCTGCTTCCTCCATGTTCTTCCCTGACACGTGGGGTCCCCTGAGGACCCTGCACTCCAAGAGCGGCCTTCAGGGGGAGGCGGCTCAGTCCCCGCCGCCCAGTCTCGGGGCCAGGCTGTCCCCGAGAACCAGCACTGAGCCACTCTTGCCAGAGCCGCGGTTCCCCTGAGACCCACGTGGCTCTGGCCCCTTCGTGCCGCCAGTGGCAGACCCGACTTCCCTTGCTTTCCGAAGCCTTCCACCATCCAGGTCCTACTTTCCTCCTGGATGGCTTCACAGTTTTCTTTTTTTCAATGTTTAAACTCTTTTTGAATTTGTTACAACACTGCTTCTGCGAGTCAGGTGGGATCTTACCTCCCCAACCAGGGATCAGACCCCCGCATCCCCCGCATTGGAAGATGAAGTCCTAACCACTGGACCGCCAGGGACTCCCTCTTGAGTGATTTTCACGCCCCACAGAGAGCCTGCCCAATACGCACGCCTCCCGTTTCCCTGATTTCAGCACCACTTACCATCGGCGTCCACATCAACCACTGACTTCGGTCAGGTTCCCCAGAAGCAGACTCGTAGATACAGATTGTCTTATCAGCAGTTTATTTAAGCAGTGTTTCTAGAAGAGCCCCCAGGGGAGTGGGGAAAGAGGAAGATGAAGGGAAAGAAGCCCAGCCCGGGGGCAATTGCAGGTGGACCCCCCACCCCACGCCTGCCTGAGCCCTGGGGAGGGAGTCTGCAGCCTAAGTTACGGTCCTCCACCCCCAGATCTACCGCCCCCTGGTGCAAGGGGGCTGGGAGTTCATGCCTACCACCGGTCACGAGCTACCGACACCCTAGGCTGGACAGACGTCCCCGAACCTCCCAGAAGAAGTGCGGGAAACCAAGGGAAGTCGTCTGAACCGGCCATGGGTCCGCGCTGCGGGGAAGAAGCACCGGGGCTCCGGAGGATGGGTGCGCAGAGCCAGAAGGACGCCCGGGGGGCTCGCAGCATCGACAGGACCCACGGCGCGGCCTCCTCCCGGGCACGTCCCGAGCCTCGGAATCCTCAAGCAAGGGACCCACTGCTGACTTGAGAGTCCGAGCCTGAGGCTCTCTCCTAACCTTTCCCCCATCACCCCTCCCCTCTTTGCCCACTCCTGGGCCTCCCCAGTTCTCCTCCGCCCTGCCCTGCTCAGTGTAGACGCCAGGTTCCACGCTACCCACTTCCGCTCACAGACTCCGCTCCCTTTCCCGTCCTTTCCTGGAGCTACCTGGACACACCGCCTTCCGCCTCCTTCCTGTCCTTTGCCTGGGGTCCGCATCCCGGCTGCTGAACCCCGCCAGGGAAGTGGACCGGCCCGCGGAGGCCTGCCCGTCGCACCCGGCGTTTCCTCCCTCACCCAGCTCTCGGGGCTGCTCGCAAGTCGCCTGCCTCCTTGCTCAGAGACGGCAGTCAGGGTACAGGTCATGAAGACAGTCAGGTGTATCTTACGTATCTGACTATAGACAAACCTGGAGCTGTACAGGAAAATGCCTCTGCAAGATAGATGTTGACTTTCCAAAACGATTTTCTGCAAAGAGCAAGTGCTGCGTGCCTCCAGAATGGGCTTCAGTGTACGGTCATCCCTTTTTGCAAACAGCTGCCGGAGAATGAGGTGCACCCTTGCTCAGCCCGTCTCCCGGGGCCACTGAGCCGAAGTCTCGGCGCCCCCAGTACATTCTGCTTTGCAAGCTGCCTGAGCCGTCTTCACTGACCAAGCAGCTTGTTTCACACTCACTAAAACCTCCTACAAACAACCTAGGCGGGAAAAATTTTTTTAGATGGGGCTTCCTTCACTCTGCCTACTAAGTCGCAAAGATGAAAGAGATCTGTCAAAGGGAGAAAACAGTCTCTCCAGAAGACCCAACAAGATGGCTCTGCGTTTCAGCATCGTCTGCGGATGACTTCCTCTGAAGCGGCTCCTCTAAGGCCGGATAGGTGCCGCTGACGTCAGCAACATTTCGGGGATTTAGTGCAAAAGCAGCCAGCAGGGGCTGGGAGGGAGGGAGGGAGAAACTGAAAGGGAAGCGAATCAGTCCTCCAGGGGCTGGGGAGACAGCCACGCGGAAAACGTGCCAATCCAGCGCTCTGAGGAAGTGATTTGAAATATTCTTAAGAGCTCTCATTAGTGGTCTTCAAGGGACCAGCAGACGTACTGAAAAACTGGGAGATCTTTAAAAAGTAGGGAAGGGAATCTTCAATAAACCCAGCAACACGTAGGTTTGGGAGGGCAAAATGGGTCTGAGGAAGGCAAGATGCTGCCAGGGAAATCCTGGGGCTAAACCAGCCTCCAGGGGAATCTTCCATTCCAGGGAGCTGCTAAACGTAGGTTGGACCTTCTTGCTAGACCAGTACTCACTCCACCCCAGCATCCCCAGAGGGTAAATGCCTCCAGACGACCCTCGAACGAACAGGGACCCTTCCATCTCTGAATTGTCCACAGTCCCAATCCCAGTGCACAGCACACAAGGAGTGTTCAACTCACGTACGCGAAATGGATTTAACAAATGTTTCTCAAAGCCTGTTGTGCTTTAGGCACGAGACAGCGCAAGGTGATGGAGAATTCTGCTGTCTAGGAGCTAAACAAGGCAAAGACACAGGTGAATGGGGGCGGTGGGAGTGAGGGTTATTTCACTTTCATTTCCATGCCATTCAGAAAAGGCTCAGCACTCAAGAATCTAGAGGTGTTCAAAACCTCAGAGAGAAAAAGTTCCCTTGTATGGGTCACACAGAAATCTGCCAAGCTGCCATGCTGGTCCATAAGCTGCTCCCCAAGAAACAGGTCATAAAACAAGGGTGGAGACTTTCCTGCTGATCCTGTAGCTAAGACTCCAGCTCCCAGAGCAGGGGGCCCGGGTTCGATCCCTGATCGGAGAGCTAGGTCCTGCATGCCACAGCTAAGACCTGGCACAGCCAAATAAATAAATATTAAGACAAAAACCAAAGGTGTGCAAAGTTTGCTGTGACATAATTTTCAAGGGTTAAGTCATTCTTCCACACTACCACCCTCTTATCGACCCTCAGACCCAAATCTGTTGCGCAGGCAAACTCTCTTTGTGATGAGTCAGCCACAACTAAGCAGCCACCAAAAACACGCTTCCTTTAAAGGAGGGTGAGAGTGAGAGTGAGCCACTCAGTCCTGTCCGACTCTCTGTGACCCCCGTGGACCACAGCCCGCCAGGCGCCTCTGTCCATGGGATTCTCCAGGCCAGAATCCTGGAGTGAGCAGCCATATCCTTCTCCAGGGGATCTTCCTGACCCAGAGAGCGAACCCAGGTCTCCTGCTTTGCAAGCGGATTTTTTTAGCATCCGAGCCACCACGGAAGTCACTCAGTCGTGTCCGACTCTGCGACCCCGTGGACTGTAGCCCTCCAGGCTTCTCCGTCCATGGGATTCTCCAGGCAAGAGCACTGCAGTGGGTTACCTTTTCCTTCTCCAGGGGATCTTCCTGACCCAGGGATTGAACCCAGGTCTCCCGCGTTGGAGGCAGACGCTTTAACCTCTGAGCCACTAAGCAAGCCCAGAAGCCCCTCTTTTAAAGGAACTGTCCAGCTATAAGAACCATGGGACATTACTGAAAACCCTATGATCAACACAAATTAGACAGTGAACACTGGCACACAGTCAGGCTTGATAAATCAATGTAGAAGGTAAGTACTGCCTTCAGCTCGCCATGTAAAGGAATGTTAATTGTGCATGTGAGAATCTTGTAAGTGGCAAAGCTTGGGGAAAACCACAGAGAAAGAGAGAGGAAAAAAAAAAAAACATTTCATAGAGTGTTAAACCCAGGATTTGGGTTCTCAGATTTTAAACAAGGAATAGGATCTTCACAGAAAATGCTAGCTGATATTTAATCCATCATACACTTTGGGTTCAGCCTGTACTTAAATGCTTAGAAACTGCCTCTGAAGAGGTCATTTGAAATACAGTCTTGTGGTTATGACTTCTCCACCTCCCAGGGGAAAAAAGGAAGGAGTAAAAAGTGGTCTGATCAATTAAAATACCAAATGGCTCGACCCAGCTATCTTGGAATTTGTGGGCATTTCCAAGAGTTCTCTGCCATTTAATGCCCTCTCAGGAGCCGCGTGTATTTAAGCTATTCTAACTTCAAGATGCCGACCTCAGCAAAGCCGTAAGCTCCACAGCCTCGGGGCTAAAGTGGGTTATGTTGTGAAGTCCTTGGTTCCTCAGGTACAGCCAGGATACCACGCCACTTAATTCACTCAGAACTTCCTTGGGAAGCCCACTCCATGGCGTTCTCTAAGGAGCATCATAAGTACAGGGGTAGGTAAGTTTCTCTCCATTCAAACATCACTGCACATAACGCAGCTTCTCTCAAACCAGCATTTGATGAGTGCCTACCAAGCGCAGTATGCAACCTGCACAGCTGTGCATGGCAGCCCCAGCCCTCGAGGAGCACTTCAGCTCTGTCAAGTTTTCAATCTCCCTACAATGTGGACATGAGCTAGAAATATTCTTATGCCAGAAATTTCAAATCTCCTTTTATCACAAGTGAACGCTTGCTGGATGCAGCTATCACACGTTGCCGTCTGTTAAAGAAGAAAGAGGATGATCATCACATTTTAAGGTTATTTTTAAAATCATTTTCCATCAAGAATACCCAATACGAAAAAAGTAAACAGAAAACAAAGATCACAATATGATCACTCTTTCTGGGACATATTTACATACTACATCAGTCAAGATAATCTAACAGACAGATGATCTAAATCAAACTGAACTGTTAAAAAATGGAATAAACTCTCCCTTTCCTATGTCTTTTGGTTCTATGCGTTTGTGCTTGCATGAGCACTTTAAAGGTTATTTTCGGCAGCAGATGGGAATGCAGATTTTGCTAGCAGGAGAGATTTTAACTAGTGACTGAGCTCTTGAGCCTGAAGTTAGAATAATGGCAGCAATACCACTTACAGACCAAATCGTTAAACTAAAAATACCCAAGAGCAAGCAGTGGGAACAGATTAGAAGCGCTCAGACTTTTGGAACAAAACTCTTCTTTCAAGGGGTCTCCAGAGCTCTTTGGGAACCAGAAGATTCGTGGAACACGGTTGGAAACCACAAATCTGGAGGAAAGAATCTGGAGAAAGACCACCAATGAGAATATCCAGAGCTTGGGTTCTACTCCCGGCTTTGCACCAACCAGCCTTGCCACCTTCAGCATCTACTGTGGGACCAGAAGACCTGGGTACTTAGTGACTAAACAACAAACCTTCACTGGTACGTGTGTGTGTTCCGTGCTCAGTCGTGTCCAGCTCTGTGTGACCCCATGGACTGTTGCCTTCCAGGCTCCTCTGTCCATGGGATTCTCCCAGGCAAGAATACTAGAGTGGGTTGCCATGCCCTCCTCCAGGGCATCTTCCCGACCCAGGAAACGAGCCTCTGTCTCTTACGCATCTCCTGCTTTGGCAGGCGGCTTCCTTACCACCAGGGCTGCCTGGGATCCAATTAAACGGCCATACGAAGTATTTAATAATTGCAGGTTATAATAATAGTTAATTAACAAATAAGGTCCACAGAATGAGAAATGAATGCAGTGCACACTGGCGACGTTCGCATTAAACTCGTTTTGTGTCTTGCTTTGACCAGTTTCATTGTAACTGTCATTAGGGACTGTCATTCTCCCCTTCCAGAGAATACTTCATTGAAAACCAAAAGCGTTCATCTTCACCTTTCAGCCTGTCGGCTTCCTGTCGTATCTCAGGTTGTCCCCGCAGCGACTGGCACAGGGTCCTGTGCAAAGTCAGTCTCCCGCCAGCGCTTCTCAGCTGAAGAGAGCTCCGGAGCCGTGACGAGTCAGCCCTCGAACTCCAGCACAACGTCAGTCAAGAGCAGTCAAGCCCTTTAATAAATCCAGGAGACCCCAGTTCCAGAGCACGTCCAAACTTTAGAAGTGTATTGGATCCTCTAAGCCAGTCAGCCTCATCACGGGCCTCCTGGTTAAGCCTCAAGGCAGACCGTCTTTTTTTCAAAACGGGCCACATCTCCCATCTCGAAAATTCTCACTTTGTGACTTTGACATTCCTCCCTTCTGAAGGTGGAATCTATGTTCCTTTTCCTGGAATCTAGACAGGCTTGCGACTAAGGCAGAAGGGACACCACGGGCCCCCCGAAGCTGTCTTAAAGGATCACGGCGCTTTTTCCCGGCCTTCACAGGGCGCTCGGTGCAGGAACCTGGCTTCCTTGCTGTTGTTTTTTGTTAAGTCACAAAGTCGTGTCCGACTCTTTGTGACCCCGTGGACCGCAGCACGCCAGGCCTCCCCTGTCCATCACCAACCCCCGGAGTTTGTTCAAACTCATGTCCATGGAGTCGGTGATGCCATCCAACCATCTCATCCTCTGTCACCCCCCTTCTCCTCCTGCCCTCAATCTTGCCCAGCATCGGGGTCTTTTCCAATGAGCCTGCTCTTCACATCAGGTAGCCAGTGTACTGGAGCTTCAGCATCAAGCCCCAACTAGGCCATGTGGAGAGAGACTGCAGCGTGGGCCTGTGGAAGTGCTCCAGCCAAGAGCCAAGCTAAGATCTCAGCTGAGACTCAGCATCTTCTCCAGTTACGGAAGCAAAGATGCTTCCAGCTGGTTCCAGCCCCTACCACGGCCCTCCTGCTATTGACACCCTCAGCCTCTGAGTCTCCCCAGGTGAGGCTCCATCGTGGAGTAGAGACAAGTCTTCCTTATGATTTTGCAAACTATGAACATAATAAAATGTTTGTTTCATGCCAGTAAGTTGGCGTGGTTATACAGCCATAGCAACAGAAAGTGGCTTTGAGCCATACTAAAGAAGAGGACAAGCTCATAAAACTGAACCATGGCAAAAACCAGCAACGGAACCCAAGCATCTTATACACTATACACCGACTGACAGACGAGTTGAAACAAGATTCTAAAATGATACTCTTAGTATATACAGCACACCTTACCTGACTCTTCTATCCGTTGAATGTACCACAGCAAACAGCAGCATTAAAATCACTACCATCACCGCGCTTATTAAGCACCATTTGTTGTACGCTGGTTATTATTAGGGATTCCCAGGTGGCGCTAGTGGTAAAGAATCCGCCTGCTTATGCAGGAGAAGTAAGAGACATGGGTTCAGTCCCTGGGTCAGGAAGATCCCCTGGAGAAGGAAATGGCAACCCACTCCAGTACTCTTGCCTGAGAATCCCAGGGACAGAGGAGCCGGGCGGGCTACAGTCCGTGGGGTCGCAAAGAGCCCAACACAACTGAGCACACAGTATGTGCCGAGCACCACTCCAGACACCTCACACACGTCCAGTCCAGTCCAGTCGCTCAGGCGGGTCCAACTCTTTGCAACCCCAGGGGCTGCAGCACGCCAGGCCTCCCTGTCCGTCACCAACTCCCGGAGTCTACTCAAACTCATGTCCACAGAGGCGGTGATGCCATCCAACCATCTCATCCTCTGTCATCCCCTTCTCCTCCTGCCTTCAGTCTTTCCCAATGGGTCAGCTCTTCGCATGAGGTGGCCAAAGTATTAGAGTTTCAGCTTCAGCATCAGTCTTTCCAATGAACACCCAGGACTGATTTCCTTTAGGATGGACTGGTTGGATCTCCTTGCAATCCAAAGGACTCTCAAGAGTCTTCTCCAACACCACAGTTCAAAAGCATCAATTCTTTGGCTCCCAGCTTTCTTTATAGTCCAACTCACATCACACATATTAACTCATTTAAAATTCCTCTATGAAGTAAGTACTAGTATTACCCCATCTTACAGATTAGTAAACAAAGCACAGAAGGACTGTTAAGAGGCAGAGCTGCGATTCCAATCCAGCAGTCTGGCTCCAGAGTGGGTAATCTTATGCAGAGCACGTAGGGTGTGTCTTGAGCCTTCTGTCCCATGGCAAGCACCGTCTGAGAAGCGCCCAGCACAGTGCACGTCACGCAGGCAGCGCTCAGAGAGCACTGCCTCCTTCCTTCTCCACCAGCGATGCAACTTAGATGCCACCCTTAGATGCCACCTTTTCTTCCACAAAAATGATGCCCTTCTTAAGCCAAACAGACACCTCTCACATTTTGTTTCACTCCTTGCTCATGTAACTGATGATTTCTGTGTCTTCATCCCCAGTCCTGACCTTACCCAGAATTTGCGGATTTAGCCATCCATTCAGTCTGGCCAACTCCTTCCAAGAATATCTCGATTTTCACCGCGTCTCCCCACCCTCACCCCACTGCCTGGTCCAAGGTGCAGACAGCATCTTATCCAGCCAGCTTCCTCCTGCTGACCCTGCTCCCACCCACTCCCCACACCCAGGGCAACCCCGGAGACGTCTTTCTAAAATGCAAATTAAACCCCACTTCCCCCGGCTTAGAACCCTCCTGAGGATTCCCGAGCAGCCACCTCACTCCCTGCCTCTCTCGCTCCAACCTTACTTCCAACCCCAAACCCTCCAGCTTCCAGTTCTTTCCAAGTTAGCTCCCACCTCTGGGGCTTCCCAGCTGCTGAGCGCTGTGGCCGGAACACGCTCGCCCCGATCCTCGCAGGGAAGCGTCTCCTCAACACCCTGCATCCTGCTGGATGCTACCGCCCCACTGCAGAAAGGCACCTCGGCACGCGAAGGACCACTCGCCCTCCGGCCCACTTCCTGGCCTTCTTGTCTCCACAGATGAAACGGTAGTCTGTACATATTGGTTTGGCTACCATATGTCACCCCCACTAAGGTAAACCTCCCCCTTCAACAGTATTAGATCCGATCTGGTTTGTTCCTTGCTGCATCCCAGCACTTAGATTAGTGCCTGCTACATCACGGATGTTCAGTACCTGTTGGGTAAAATGAATGAATCCATTTAAGGGACTATAAATCACTGGCAGTCAGGGAATAGTCCCAAGTTCTAAACCCAATGTCTTTCCCACAGTAGGTAGTGAAAGAAAGACAGCGGGGAGGGAGAGGAGAGAGAAAAAGGAGGCGGCAGGAAACCACACTGTGCCCTTGAACGTTTCTGATCTGTGATTGTATCCGTGTCAAGCTTGACAAATATCCAAAATAAGTCCCACACTACATGCATTTAATCAATCACCATTATTGAAAAATAATTCCTCAAAATCAAGACTGTTGGGGACCTCCCTGGTGACCCAGTGGCTGGGGCTTCGCCTTCTTGATTATGGATTCAATCTCTGGTCAGGGAGCTGGGATCCCGCAGACCTCCTGACAGAAAAACCAAAACATAAAAAGAAGCAACACTGTAACAAATTCAATAAAGACTTTTTAAAATGTTTAGGGAAAAAAATCAAGGCTGTCTTAAAAAGTCAGAATGTATGGATGCCCTAAATCTCTCTATTATAATTTAAAAAGCATTTTTTTAATCTGTGAATGTGTCTAAAATGGTGTTAGATCTCCTAAGAACAAGGGTGTAGTCAAAAGGGAGGAGAAAGAGTTGTCCCGGAAGGAAAACAAGAGGGTAAAAATGCAACCGCACCCGACCCCACACCGCCTGCCCACCCGCAGGAAAGAATCCAGGGGCCTGCATGCATGGTACCATCTCAGCCCGGGGGAGTGGGAAGGCAGCACTTTCTTCTCTCCTGTCCTCAGCCCATCCAAGACTCTGGATAGGCCCTCCTAACCTTCTCCCTCCTCTAACCTGCCCTGAGGGGAGCTCACGCTGGTCAACCCAGCAGCTGGCCTGGACATTATGAAGTGGAGTATCAGTCGCTCAGTCATGTCCAACTCCATGCAACCCCATGGACTGCAGCCCACCAGGCTCCTCTGTCCCTGGGATTCTCCAGGCAAGAATACTGGAGTGGGTTGCCACTCCCTTCTCTGGGGAATCTTCCCCACCCAGGGATGGAACCCAGGTTTCCTGCATTGCAGGCGGATTCTTTACCATCTGAGCCACCAGGGAAGCCCATTATAACCCCACTCATTCTGGAGGTCAATCTTCACCTCTGCCCTTCACATAAATTTTCCATTTCCACTGAAGAAAATTCTGCAGAAGATTGAGAAGAATGTGCCTTTAGTATTCAAATGTTCCCCTTGAGATGAGCCCAAATGCACCTTCTTTCTGCCTTACAGAATCCCCTGGCGGGCTCTGCATGAGCCACTAGAGAGAAAGTCACTGGGCTCTTCCTTTTCTAGTCTCTGACCTCTTAGAGGTTGTTACACACAACCTCAGGTTGAAGCAGGACCCAGTGAGCAGAGTGTTAGATGACGCTGGGCAGGGACCAGTTCAGTGGACTGATTAACATATGCTATTAGATTCTCCTGAAGGCAAGGCAACACATGCCCAAAGGTCAGGGCCATGAACTTACAGCTTCGGGCCCTCACGGAATCGGGAGAGATATAGTGCCTTCCTCCCCTGGAGTTCTGCCTGCTGCCCACTCTATGATCTGCTCTGCTGCAGCTGGTTCAACCTTTATTTACATGCAGACTAAGAAGGGAGCCAGAGGTGCACCCGCGCATCCTTCCAGGGGCACGTGTGTGTGCACACTCAGCTGTGTCCGACTCTGTGACCCCATGGACTGCAGCCCGCCAGGTTCCTCTGTCCGTGGGATTCTCCAGGCAAGGATACTGGAGTGGGTCGCTGTGCCCTCCTCCAGGGGATCTTCCCGACCCAGGGACGGAACCCGTATCTCCATCTCCTGCATTGGCAGGCGGGTCTTTACCGCTGCGCCATCTGGGAAGCCCTCCAGGGGCACACACAGCACAGGAATCAATCGCATGAGCTTAGAGTCAGAGGGAATGGACCTCGTGTCAGCAGCTCTTGGACGATTAGCTAACAGTGATTAGCTATTAGTGGCTTTAGAAAAGGCACTTAAACTCTCTAAAGCATCTTATTCTTAAAATGAGAATAACACCTTTCCCTTAATGTGATGATGAGACATCAGCAAGTTAATTCACTTCAAGTGTCTCGCAAAATACCTAGCATGTAGTAAATACTCAATAAATGTCAATTAATGCGGTTATCTCTAACACCATCATCACCATTATCATATATCTATTTTGGTATAAACATTGTATCTTATTGTTTTTTATGCCCAGCCCTAAGCAGAGGATCTGGCACACTGTAGACACTTCATTTCAGTTCAGTCGCTCAGTCACATCTGACTCTTTGCCATCCCATGGACCACAGCATACCAGGCCTCCCTGCCCATCACCAACTCCCAGAGTTTACTCAAACTCATGTCCATTGAGTCAGTGATGCCATCCAGCCATCTCATCCTCTGTCATCCCTTTCTCCTCCCACCTTCAATTTTTCCCAGCATCAGGGTCTTTGCCAATGACTCAGCTCTTCACATCAGGTGGCCAAAGTACTGGAGTTTCAGCTTCAGCATCAGTCCTTCCAGTGAACATTCAGGACTGCCAACTTTAAAAATACCCAGTATGAAGACTGCCCTGGTGGTCCAGTGGTTAAAAATCCTCCTGCCAATGCAGGGAACATGGGTTCGATCCCTGGTTTGGGCAGATCCCACATGCCGAGGGACAGCTAAACCCACATGCTACCACTGCTTAGCCTGGGCTCTAGAGTCCATGCTTCACAACTGGAGAAGCCTGAGCACCGCAACTGGAGATAATCCCCGCAGAGCAAGAAGACCCAGTGCTGGCAAAAATTACATAATTAAAAATAACAATAATCAGCAAACCTAAAGTAGAAAATACCCCCTAAAGATGTCCATGTCCCGCTCCCTGGAACCTTGCATGGTAGAAAGATTTTGCAGATGTGATTAAGATAAGGCTATTGACATGAGGAGACTGGGCATCCAAGGCGGTTCAGTGGTGAAGAACCCGCCTGCCAATGCAGGAGACATGGGTTCAATCCCTGGTCGGGAAGATGCCCTGGAGTTGAGGAAATGGCAACCCACCCCAGTCTTCTTGCAGGGATAACCCCATGGACAGAGGAGCCTGGCAGGCTATAGTCCACGGGGTCACAAAGAGTCGAATGTGACTGAGCGACTAAGCACAGCTCAGCATGGGGAAACTGCCCTGGATTATGTGCATGGACCCACTGTAATCACAGCGTCATCACAAGATCCCTACAAGGTGGGACCCGAGATGGAGGAAGTCG
The DNA here is from genome assembly GCA_917880005.1 of Nanger dama. NCBI lineage: Eukaryota > Metazoa > Chordata > Mammalia > Artiodactyla > Bovidae > Nanger > Nanger dama. The sequence continues at coordinate 3,210,613 of CAKJTW010000003.1, read as the reverse complement.
TGTGAGAGCGAGAGCAAAGGTCGGGGTGATGCGGCCCCGAGCCAAGGAGTGAGGGCAGCCTTCGGAGGCCGTAAAGGACACGGGAAGGTTTCTCCCTCGGAGCATCCAGAAGGAGCAGGGGCCTGCGGACACCTTGACATTAACCCCATAGAAGCCACTTTGGAAGTCTGACCTGCAGAATGATATGGTCACAAATCTGGGCTGTCCTAAACCATCCAGCCTGCGATCATTTGTTACAGTAGCAACGAGTACATGTGTGCTAAGTGGCCTCAATTGTGTCCGGCTCTTTGAGACCCTATGGACTGGAGCCCTCCAGGCTCCTCTGTCTGTGGGATTCTCTAGGCGAAAATACTGGAGTGGGTTGCCATGCCCTCCACCAGGGGATCTTCCCGACCCAGGGGTCAAACCCACATCTCTTAAGTCTCCTGCACTGACAGGTCGTTCTTCACCACCAGTGCCACCTGGGAAGCCCAGGCAAAGCGCAATCAGTGACTGGCACTGGGTGAGTGGTCTGGGCCAGCTGCTGTGTGTATGTCTTATATGCTTTCATTAAAGCTCACTGCTGTCCAGGATGGAGGCTCACTCTACTATGAGTGAACAACAAAGCCTTTACAGAAAAAAAAAAATCCTTACTGGAAAATTCCAGCTGACTTTCATACAAGGGAACAAAGCCCTAAGCTACACGGACACAAGAAAATAGCAAATTCGGTTCTGCAAGGTGGGAAGTTGCTATTTTCAGAGCCGGAGGCAAATCTCTTCATTCACGAAAAGGGCACCCACCAAGGCATTTTATGTGGAAGCTTCCAGGTCAGTGTCAGACCAGAGGTGGGTGATGGCCTAGCGGAACGATGCCCTCTGTCACAGCCTGAGAGGTGGTCCTCTGCAGCCCAAACGGGCAACACCGAGGTGCCCTTCATCCTCACACCATGCACACAAGCTGTGTTTTTCACCAGAAAGTCCTGAGCAGGACAAACACTTCGGAGCTGTTAGGAGCAGGGAACGCACCCCGAGGTGGACACAGAGGGCGGCTGTCCACGAACGCTGGTTTCTTCGCGCACAGCAGCCAAACTGAGCTCCCCTCCGCCCGACCGCCCACTGTTGCACCAGCTCTGTCTGCTTTAGGCAGCAGACGGCCCTGCAAGGCTTTACTTGAAGAAATGATTTCTTTGCAATAAGGCAATGTTAAATGCCTTTCCTGCTTTCTTGGGATTTATACTGAGGCTCCAAACCCTTCACCTATGCAGAAACTGCTCAGATGAGGTAAAGCTAGTTCAGAAACCCCCTGCCACCTCCGACCCATAGAAGAAAGCTCTCATTGGAGAAAAGGCATCTCTCAGAAGAAATCCCATGGTGGGGGAGCACTGGGCAGACAGGCAGCAAGAGAACCGCTCAGGCAGATCAAGCGGTTGGCAGAAAAGCAGCCCTCCCTTCTCTTTACAGATTCACCTGTCCATCAACTGCAACTTCCACACTTACCCTCGAAATTCCAGGCTCCCATCTCCAACCGGCTAGCTAAAATTTCCACTCAGGCATCTGACAGGTTTTCAAATGCCATGGAACCGAAACAGCACAGCTGATTAAAAATTAATAATAACAAAATAAAAGGAAAACCCTCAAGTCTTCCAATCTTAAAAAAAAAAAAAAAGGATGCCACTGCTCTTCCAAGCTGTTCTGTCCCCAAACCTGGCTGCCATGTTTAATTCTTTTTCTAATAACTCTCAACACAACCATCAGCAAATCCTGTGGATCCCATCTCCAGAGATGAATCACACCTGCCCACCCCTCTCCATCTCACCTGCTGCCCTTTATCCAAGCCACCAGGATCCCTTGCCTGGACTTCAATATCCTACCCACTGCCGTCCCAGCTTCCAGTCTCATCTGCCCTCTGCCTACCACAGCCACAGCCAACATGTTATAGCAAAATCACCCTGATTTTTTATTTTTATTTTGGCTTTGCTGCACAGTTTGAGGGTTCTTAGGCCCGAAGCAGGGATGGAACTTGTGCCCTCAGCAGTGAAAGGCCAAGAGTCCTAACCACTGGGCCACCAGCGGATGCCCCACCTTGATTTTAGAGCGACTGCTCCAGCCTAATTCTCAGCCCTTACGCTAGATTTCCCTGGGCTTCACGGCGAGCCTCTGGGACTGAAGCACGTGACAAAGGGCCAGGCCAATCAGCACATTTGATCCCCGCCCTGCCCACTACGATTGGTTAAAAGATGTCCCTACACAGGCCAATCAGAACCAAGAAAATTGAGACATGAGCCCTTTTGTTCCAGCCTTAGAGAATTTTACTTTTTCCTGAAGGACGTGAATCTGGAAGCATGAAGCCTGAGAGCCAGTGGCAGCCATCTGCTTACCACCAAGAAGGAACCGCCCGGGGACGGAGCAACGCAAAGGAGACAAATCAAGAAGAGGAGGAACGCTCAGTCCTGGAGGCATTTAGTCTTGAGCCCTACACTGAGCCCCTGCCTTCGCTGTTCAATTATAAGACTCGCTAGTCCACTTTGGAGCTGGATTCCGCTGGGACTAGGCTCTCGGTCATCTGCAATAGACAATGATCCTAACAGATAGATCGGATTATCCAGCAGCTGTGTTTATGCCCATGAAGCTTAGGACTCAGTCAGTCCTGACAAGGAAACGGCCTCATACCCACTACACAAACAAAGCCCATAGGAGAGTTTGACTGGTCTCCACATCAGCTGCAGCCCCAGCGTTGCCATTAGCACCGAATCCTGACCTAGGAATTTGCTGATCTTTTCCTTCTCCGCCTAAACTTAAGAAGCAACTTAAGGATACTGTCCCAACTTTCTCTTCTTCAGTTCAGTTCAGTCACTCAGTCGTGTCCGACTCTTTGCAACTTGCTGCTGACTGCAACAAGTCGGGCCTCCCTGTCCATCACCAACTCCCAGAGTTTACTCAAACTCATGTCCATTGAGTCCATGATGCCATCCAGCCATCTCATCCTCTGTCATCCCCTTCTCCTCTAGTCTTCAATCTTTCCCAGCATCAGGGTCTTTTCCAATGAGTTAGTTCTTCGCATCAGGTGGCCAAAGTACTGGAGTTTCAACGTCAACATCAGTCCTTCCAATGAATATTCAGGACTGATTTTCTTTAGGATGGACTGGTTGGATCTCCTTGCAGTCCAAGAGACTCTTAAGAGTCTTCTCCAACACCACAGTTCAAAAGCATCTATTCTTTGGCACTCAGCTTTCTTTATAGTCCAACTCTCACACCCATACATGACTACTGGAAAAACCATAGTTTTGACTAGACTGACTTTTGTTGGCAAAGTAATGTCTCTGCTTTTTAATATGCTGTCTAGGTTGGTCATAGCTTTTCTTCCAAGGAGCAAGCGTCTTTCAATTTCATGGCTGCAGTCACCATCTGCAGTGATTTTGGAGGCCCCCAAAATGATTTTTCCAGTGGTCATGTATGGATGTGAGAGTTGTACTGTGAAGAAAGCTGAGCATCAAAGAATTTATGCTTTTAAACTGTGGTGTTGGAGAAGACTCTTGAGAGTCCCTTGGACTGCAAGGAGATCCATTAAAACCAGTCCATTCTGAAGGAGATCAGCCCTAGGATTTCTTTAGAGGGAATGATGCTAAAGCTGAAACTCCAGTACTTTGGCCACCTCATGAGAAGAGTTGACTCACTGGAAAAGAGTCTGATGCTAGGAGGGATTGGGGGCAGGAGGAGAAGGGGACGACAGAGGATGAGATGGCTGGATGGCATCACTGACTCGATGGAGATGAGTCTGAGTGAACTCCGGGAGTTGGTGATGGACAGGGAGGCCTGGCGTGCTGTGGTTCATAGGGTCACAAAGAGTTGGAAAAGACTGAGTGACTGAACTGAAAATAAAGTCTCTCACTGTTTCCATTATTTCATTAGAAAGACGACTTTCTGACCATTCAGGGGTGATATTTCCTCTATATTAATAACGAGCTACTATGTTCTGTCATACTTATAAGAGAAAATTAGAAATACACTTTGGTGAACACCTTTGAATTCTTCTCAGTTCCCAGATTTGAATAGCTACCCTTAGCTTTTGAAAGACTGGACTCTTTCAGATAATATGTAAAATTCCTCTTGGCTATTCAATACCTCTCGGCAAAATAACACAGTGATTTTAAATAATGAATCAAAACATCTTAAATTTCCTCAAGATCTATCTACATGGGATCCAAACCTAAAAGGAATCCAATGATGGCAAAATATCTCCACAGATACTAGAAACATAATTAAAATTATTAATTACATCCCCAATGATGGACTATGAGCTGATTCCTAGATCCAGCTTCCCTTGGGATCATGGGCTTTATTAAAATATCCATCACCGAGTTCTGGCATCTTAGCTACAACAACACTTTTGCTCTTTGGGGGTTTGATTAGAATAAAGAAACAAATACTTGAACCTCAGCACTTCACTCATCCAGCTTCCAGGTTCTTCTGGGCCGGGCATCCGGCCCCTCCCAGTCCAGGCCAGGTCATGCACCCGGGCTTCAGCACACAGGGAAGGTCCCACGACACTGGGAGAACCCTGCTCAGAGGCCCTACTCTCGGATTCTGATGCTATTACCCGTCACTGTTCATGTTCTGCTCTGACCCTGGCTGGCTTCCGGGACCTCTCGTGACTGGACATAAATTCACTGCATGTCCTGAGACGCTGGATGCCATGAAGCACGTTGAAGTGGAGTAGAGACTCTAATGCTCCATAGATCAAAGCCTGTATCTCAGCTCTACTCCGACTTACTGTATAATGCTGAGCAAGTCCCTTACCCTCTCTGAGCCTCTCTGTTTCCTACAGGAAATAAGGATAACAGTGATGCTCAATGGATACCTATCTCACAGGACTGTTGGTTTTTTTAAGTAGTGTGTTTGATTCAAAACCACAATGAAATAGCAGTTCACACTGTTAGGATATCTATCATTAAAAAGACAAGAGGTACCAGATGCAGGCGAGGATATGAAGAAAAGGAAACCTTTCTGCACTGTTGCTGGGAACATAAGTGATTACAGCCACTACAGAAATCAGCAAAGTGCCTCAAAAAATTAAAACTAGAGTTTCCATAAGATCCAGCAATGCCAGTTTTGGTATATGTCCAAAGGAAATGAAATCATTATCTTGAGGAGCTATCTCTACACCCATGTTCACTGCAGCTTGGTTCACAATAGGCAAGGTATGGGAGCAACTTAAGTGTCCATCAACTAATAAACGTATAAAGAAAACGCGATGCACAGACAGACACAGATGCAGACATACTATTAGCCTTAAAAAGAGTATCCTGCCATTTGCAACAGCTTGTATGAAACTAGAAGGCATTATGTCAGGTGCAATAGGCAGGCATGGAAAGATACTGCATGGTATGACTTAGAGATGAAGCAACATTTAAAAAAGTTAAACTCCTAACTGAGTAGAGTGGTGGTTGCCAGGAGGTGGGGGAAATACTGAGAGGCCATCAAAAGGGCACAAGGATATAAGATAAGATTTGATGATGCTGCATTGTATACTTGAAACTAAGAAAGTAGCACTTAAGCGTTTTCACACGCAAAAAGGTAAACATGTTAGCAGATGGACGTCTTGATTAACTCAGTGGTGGGAATCCTTTCCCAGTATATACACATATTAGATCATCACATTGTACACATTAAACACATTATCATTTTATTTGTCAATTATACCTCAATAAAAATTTTTAAAGCATATTTTTAAATTGATTTTTATCAGAGCATAGTTTCTTTACAATGCTATGCTCATTTCTACTGTGAGGCAAAATGAATCAGCCGTGCATACACTGGAGTACCCCGCCCTTTTGGACTTCCTTCCCATTCCAGTCGCCACCATGCGCTCAGCAGAGCGCCCTGAGCAGCACAGCGCGTCCCCTGCCACCTATTTCCCACAGTGCCAACCGCGTGAATGTGTCACTCCCAGCCTCCTGGCTCCTCCCGCACCACTCTCCTTCCCCTGCGGTGTCCGTGTGTCTGTCCTCTACATCTGCGTCCCTACTTTTGCTTCCCCGATGAGATCGTCCATACCATTTTCTAGATTCCACATGCGTGGGCTAATTTAAACGGTTACTAACAGGATCCTTGATGAAAGGCGGGCCCCGATGCCTGCTGCAGCCACTCCCGCGCCTCCCCTGTCCACGCCACCGCCTCCAGGCGCACGCCGGCCCAGCCTCCGCGCAGGCTGCCGTCTCCAGCGCTGCGGTCCTGAGTGCTGCGCCCCATTTCCCGGTTCGGCTCTGTCTGGCAGTGCCCGTGCACGGGATTTATGTAGCAGAGCAGAGAAGGGGAGAAGGTGCAGAGACGCAGGGCGCTGGGGAATTTCTCTCCATCCTGCTGTGGCTGCCTCTGCAACGTGAACCTTGACCCTCCATAAACCTTCCGACTCTTCTCTCTTAGACGTGGACACCCGGACACCTGAGTTCTGGCATCCCTGAACCAGCTTCAGTGTCTAAAACTAGAGGCTTAACAGTAATACAGAACTCCAGATGGGTCCACGCATGCCTAGTCACCCAGTCATGTCTGGGACCCAGTGGACTTAGCCCACCAGACTCCTCTGTCCATGGGATTCTCCAGGCAAGAATACTGGCGTGTGTAGCCATTTCCTTCTCCCAGGGATCTTCCCAACCCAGGGATCACACCTGGGTCTCCTGCATTGGAAGGGGATTCTTTACCATCTGACCCACCAGGAAGCCCCAAATGGGGCCGTAATCTTGGCCAAAGCATGGTATGAACAAGAGTGTTGTGTAAATATCTCCTATAAAATCTAATATACCATCAATAACAAAATACATCCTTATTTATGTACTTCTGAAAAATTAAAATTGCCAGTAAAGGATTGCATATCTTTGGTAGTAAGACAGATTAATAAAACAGATATGTATAACATATCTATGTGTATAACAAATCAGATATGTATAACAATCTGATTTCAGATATGTTACTTAAAAAATAATGCTTTCTAGGATTAATGTACTACAGAGCATTTCTCTTGGAGAAACATTAAAAGTACAAAACACAGTTCTTGTGAGTACTTTCAAGAGTCCTGGGCACAGGGCCTAGCAGATAGTAAATACATGTTTGTTAAATGAATAAATACATACGTGAATGAATGCCTTTTCTAACAGCTACATTATAACAAATGAATGCCCTTCCTAATAGCTGCATGATGATGAAGTTTTAGCATTTAAAAAGAGAATTTGATGCAATAGGAAAATGGCACTAAAAATTAAATATATCATGTCATCAAACCTTCCACTTAATTCACTGAAACAAATAAGCAAACTTCACTCCAAACTGTTTGTTGCCTCTTCAGCAAATCGGAGACCTAAATACAGTGATGATTCTAAAGTCTAGTGTCTGGCTGATTGCCAGTTTTCAAGGCAGATGCTATTTTTAGTGTGCTGTATCAGGACCATAAAACTCAGGACCTATTTAGAAACACCTGGCATCATCCTCAGGGCACACTCTGGGTGTCTGGCAGCCCGGAGAAGGCACTGGTGTCTTTGATACCTGGGAATGCAGATCCACTTAAGAGGGCCTTTTCCTTTCCCCTGTATCACTAACCTGGCTCTAGACTCCTCAGAACTCAGCCAATCCCTGCAGAGTGGTGGGGATAAGAGCACGTGAGGCAGGTTCCCTACACAGTTCCCATTAGGAGAATTCTGCCTCCGCTTCCTGTCCAAAGCAGCTCCCAAGAGGCACTCTGTCCTATCTGTTGCAATTAAAATTGGTGCATTTCATTCTGGGCACCACAGGGACAGGCATTATATGAAATAGAGAGACAAACAGCAACTATAGGGACAAAGGTTGAATGAAAATGGATGGATATCGGAGACTCATTCATTTAAAAGGTTCTCTGGGGAATTTTCCGGTGACCGTCACCTCTAGCATCAGCGGGTCACCCTTCTCCTGCTGTGCACATGATGACCGATCCCAGAGTCCGCTCTTGTTAACCCTTCACCCACGGTTTGTCTCAGCGTATTCATATTAGATCTCTCTCCAAGCAGACACAGAACTGCACCCACAGTCACTGGCTATCAGATCCTTTTCAGGTGGAAAATAAGGAGTTGGAAGAGAAAAATCCTGTCATGTAAGGTTCCCTAAATATACATAGATTGCAAGGGAAATGACAACTATATGGATAAAAACGAGCCACTCAAATGACTTATCCGAGTTTCCAAGGATATTTCACCCATGTCCAAGCGAAGAGCAGCAACGTCCTTTTCCGGGGTTGACCAAAATGCTTCCAAAATCCACACCTTATATTACACAGCTACTTCTCCTTGTGTATAATTAAAAACAGAACAAAACGAGGACAGAGCCTACGCTGCTTCCGCTGTTTCACAGCAAAGCATTTTCTGCAGGACACATCCTTTCCCTCCCTCATACATACCAGAATCGCAATCATTCTCTTTTTTCTCCTACATTCAATCAATATTCCCCCAAATTCCATACCTCATGGGGGACACTGCTCTCCTTGTAACTGAAGAAAATGACTGACTCCGGTATGCCAACGGCCAGTGGATCCCCAGACCTCTGTACGGACCCTCAGCCTAGACCTTTCTTCCTCACTTCACCACTGGGTCCTCTAGCCTGACCTCTGTCCAAACCACGTGGCTGGGATTGGATTCATCAAGCCTATATCTCCCCTTCTTTGTGACATGCCATTCGCACTCTGCCGCCTCCAAATCCATTAAGAGCAAAAACTACATGTAATTCATCTTTCATCTCCTTCAGCCAGCAGTTTGCACAAGGTCAGTGTTGGATAAGGGTAGACTGCTGCTGCCAAGTCGCTTCAGTCGTGTCCGACTCTGTGCAGCCCCATAGACGGCAGCCCACCAGGCTCCCCCGGCCCTGGGATTCTCCAGGCAAGAGCACTGGAGTGGGGGTGCCATTTCCTTCTCCAATGCCTGAAAGTGAAAAGTGAAAGTGAAGTCGCTCAGTTGTGTGTCCGACTCCTAGCGACCCCATGGACTGCAGCCCACCAGGCTCCTCCGTCCACGGGATTTGCCAGGCAAGAGTACCGGAGTGGGGTGCCACTGCCATCTCTGAAGTGTAGACTAATCTCCATTTACTCGGTTCCATCATGCCCCAGCTAGAAAGCTGCAAGGCCCCGAGTGTTCCCCAAAGCACAGCAGACGAACCACTGGTGGAAAGCAAGATGACCGCACACTCCAGTGTCACTTTAAGTGACCTTTCTTCTGACCTTAAGAAGAAACCTTCTTAATGGCCGTAGGTTTACTACAGTGCGCACTAGGAAAAATATATAACTAATCACAATACCTATAATGTTGTAGGTACTATTGCTGAGGGAAGGGCTACATTTATTTAATTTTTAAAAGAAGGTCTCAAAGAAATATATCAACAGTGATAGACACTACCACCAAAGACAAAGTTAAATTTAGGTTTTTAGAAGTGAAATCTACTTACAGAAGAATAAACAGTGGTACAGATGATATTTAAATGAAGCAGAAAAATTAAAAAGCAAAGGTGGAATAGGAAAGACTGAAATTAAGAGCCCTTGGCCTCACCAGTATTCCAGTTCAGGTCTGATCTGCTCCCAAATGCCCGCGTCCACTTCAAGTTTGACCTGTGACAGACATCCCTTCACGTCACATCGGGCTCAGAACCCCCAGGAGCTCCCGACACGCAGCCACATCCTGTCTCCCATTGACAGCTCTCAGTTCTCTAGTTCTCTCTTCCCAGCCCACTCTGATTCTCGCGGGTGGAGACGCAGGTGTGCTGCTCCTTGGGCAAATCCTGCAAACAGCACCATCTTGCTGAGATTCGTGCATACTCTCCCCGATCCTTTCCTCCCCACGAGCCACGTGCATCCCTCCCCCAGGGAAGGTTCAAAACCATTTGCCTTTTTCCATCTCTTATCGCAATTCACCTTGTACCGCACACCCTTCATCCATCCCAGTAAGGTGCTCGCTCGTGACATTGCCTTCATCCACATGGACGTTCCGTCACCCCGATGAAGCTGCGAAGTCGGCCAGGGCCAACAGTGTCTCCTTAAAGTCTCTGGTTGTGTAAAGTGTTGTGTAAAGTCTCAGTCCACCCACAAGAGTGCTGAGCAAAGCAGAAGCACTAAGCATCGGTCCTGTCATAAAATAAGCCGAACACTGATGCACCCGAGGGCACGGAGCGCCAGACACTCCGCCAGCGCGCCAGGCGTGAGCTTGGTTTAGAACGCGCTCACCCACAGCACCATCCAGCTGGGATTCTCACTGCACTCATCCCAAAGATCGACTGTTAAAAATTCCCTGCACAAAGAACCTGGCTTAACATTAGAACGCATCCCTGGGGTGATTTAATAAGGAAGTCACTCTGTGGGGGAAAGGGAACCTTTGTGCACTGTTGGTGGCTATGTAAATTGTAACCACCGTGGAAAACAGTATGGAGGTTTCAGAAAAAAAAAAATAGAACTACCGCACAATCCATCAAACTCCACTCCTGGTTATATGTTAAAAAAAAAAAAAAAGAATTCAAAAGAGACATACGCTCCAGTGTTTATAGCAGCATATTTACAACTGCCAGATATGGAAGCAACCAAACACTGGCTTGAAACTCAACATTCAAAAAACTAAGATCATGACATCCAGTCCCATCACTTCACGGCAAAGAGACGAGGGAAAAGTGGAAGCAGTGTCAGGGTTTCTTTTCTTAGACTCCAAAATCACTGCAGACAGGGACTGAAACCCTGAAATTAAAAGACGCTTGCTCCTTGGGAGAAAAGCTATGACCAACCTAGACAGTGTATTAAAAAGCAGAGACATCCCTTTGCTGGCAAAAGGTCTGTATAGTCAAAGCTATGGTTTCTCCAGTCAGGTATGGATGTGAGAGTTAGACCATAAAGAAGGCCAAGCACTGAAGAATTGATGCTTTCAGACTGTGAGGCCAGAGAAGACCCCTGAGAGTCCCTTGGACTGCAAGGAGACCAACCCAGAATAGTCACTGGAAGGACTGATGCTGAAGCTCCAATACTTTGGCCACCTGATGCGAAGAACTGACTCACAGAAAAGACCCTGATGCTGGGAAAGACTGAAGACAGGAGGAGAACGGGACGACAGAGGATGAGATGGTTGGATGGCGTCACCGACTCAATGGACATGGGTTTGAGCAAGCGCTGGGAGATGGCAAAGGACAGGGAAGCCTGGCATGCTGCAGTCCCTGGGGTCGCAGAGTCAGGCATGACTTAGTGACTGAACAGCAACAAAGTGTCCATTAACAGATGAATAAATAAAGAAGATGTGGGATACACATGCAGTGGAACCCTACTCAGCCATCAAAACAGAATGAAAGCCTGCCATTGGCAACAACATGGGCGCACCTGGAGGGTATTAAGCTAAAGTTAAATAACAGGGGCTTCCCTGGCAGCTCAGAGGGTAAAGCGTCTGCCTGCAATGCGGGGAGACCCAGGTTCGGTTCTTGGGTCAGGAAGATCCTCTGGAGAAGGAAATGGCAACCCACTCCAGTATTCTTGCCTAGAAAATGCCAAGGATGGAGGAGCCTGGTGGGCTACAGTCCATGGGGTCCCAAAGAGTCAGACACAACTGAGCGACTTCACTTTCACTTTCACATAAGTCAAAGAAAGACAAATACTGTATGATATCGGTTATATGTGGACCCTAACTTGCGAATATAAACTTGCAAATGTAAAACAAACTTGCGAATATAACAAAAAGAATCAGACTCAGACGCAAACTAGTGGTCACCAGTGGGGACAGGGAAGCGGGCAGGGCCAACCCCGGGGTAGGGGACTAAGCGGCACCACCTGTTATGAAGGGAGTCTGGTTTCAGTTAGACCTGGGTTAGACTCTCAGCTTTACCACGTGGAGCCCCAAAACCTCAGGGACATTCACTCACTCACATAGCAAATATGCACTGAAAGCTGCCATGTGTCAGGCACAGCAACTGGCCTCTGTAAATGGACATTCTCCTCGTTAAAATAGGAATGATAACGTTCCCTGCAGAAGAAACGCTGTCAGGACAGTGCCTGCGAAAGCCCGGCCCTCTGCCAGGCTCGGTGAAAGCCCGGGCGCTGCCGCCGTCGCCGTCTTCCGTCTTTGTGAGACATCCAACGTGGCTCGGAGCTCTCCTTCCCAAAACTCTCTCCCTTGACTCCACCGAGATGCCATTTCAGAGGTCTTCGTTTAGACATTTTTGTTTCTACTTATTAAGTTCATAAGCAGAGAGAAAAACTTTCAGTGGCTGATAGGCAGGACACGGGGACTTAAAACAGAGACAGAGGGCGACCTGCAGGAGCCGGGCGCTGAGACGCGCATCCCGGGAAGGGCGCGCTGGGGCTGAGCTTGCGGAGGGAGGGAGGAGCCGCCACGGGAATCCGGGAAGCGGACGTCGGGAGAAGGCGGCCCGACAGCAGCCCCCGGTGAGGAAGCGCCTGGCTCATTCAAGGAGCGAAGGCAAGGCTTCAGGGGACCATTCGCAGGGCATGAACAGAGACCGGACTCGTGGACACAGCGGGGAAGGGCAGGGCGAGCTGGGAGGGCGGCGCCGAGGGACACACGCGCGTGTAAATCAGGAGAGCTCGAGGGCGCTGCTGTGAAACACGGGGCTCAGCTCGGTGCTCTGATGAGCACAGGGGCGGGTGGGCCGCTGGCCGGGGGTGGGGGGCTCAAGAGGGAGGGCACGTATGTATACATGCAGCCGGTTCCCTGTGTCCGACCGTGGAAACCCGTGGAAACCGACACATTGCGAAGAAAGTTGAAATGGATTATAGACAGCAGGAGTACATGCGGAAGCCAGTGAGAAGACCGTGTCAGCCGTCCAGCTGAGGCTGCTAGAACCAGAGAGAGGAGGGCAGAAGCAGAAACATCCTGGATGGGCTTCAGAGGTCATCGTTGACTGGACTCGCTGATAAACAGTGAGAAATCCCAGAGGTCAAAAGAAAGGACTCGCTCATCATGCCTAGATGTTTCTTTTGGCAACTGTATACACGGCGGAGCCACCCGTGGAGGGGAGAACCCAGCACAGAGGCATAGAGGTTTGGGGTGGGAGGTCCACGGTCCTCTTTCAGTCTCCGGAGCTGAAGACAGACATGTGACTGGGAATATCGAGGAGGCAGGTGGATGTGGAATCTGGAGAGGGCCCCTGGGATGCACGACGGGCAGCTGATACTACCCGGGGAGAACCAGTCACAGACCAGGGCCCTCCAGTCCAAGCGCCTGGGCCGCCGGCCGTTTGGAGGGAGAGCATTAGAGAAGCTGAGGAGGTGAAAACAAACCCAGAGGAAACGATGTCCCCAAAGCAAGCAACGGAAGCAACGCGCTTCTAGAAGGAGGCGGTGGTCGTTGTCAAATCAGCCGTGAGGCGTCAAGGAAGAGGCGGCAGCTCCTCCCCCTTCTGTGCCAACAGACCCAGTTTCACTTAAATGTTGGCTCAGTGGAAACACATTTTAAAAGGTGGGCCCCTGACGCAGGGGATAAATCTTAATCGCTCCAAGCCAACAGTAACCATATCATTTCCCTTTGGCATGTTTAGGGATTGATGTAAGGAGAAATAGGTTGTGGGGTCCCTAAAGGGAAAAGATCCTCCGTGACAAAAAAAAGAGAGAGAGAAGGAAGAAGGCCACTCCACTTCCTATGCTGTGTTTAAACAACATAAGGCCTGCGGAGCACCTGCAGCCCTCTTACCACCATTAGGGAGCTTTTGCCAACATGATGAAGGGGAGGCAAGGCAGGAAGCTGGACAAGCCTGGGTTCTCAGAGGCATTACAAAGCAACCTAGGAGCCCACCTAGGCTCCTAGGAGCCCCCTTGAGATGAGAACTCTTTTACCAGTAAATGTCCATACTGCTTAAGCCTCTTTTCATGGGACATTCTGCAACACGTAGCTGAAAGCAACCTCACTGACACTTCAGATAAAAGAACAAAGAGGATGCGCCAGCCACTGGCAACCCCAGGAGGAGCAGCCCCTGTGATGCGGCGCCTGTGATGCGGCGATGGTTAGAAAGAGGAGGTGAGGAGGCGAGCCCCTGGCTGCACATATTTCTTTCCAGCAGTTTTGCTGTGAAGGGAGTAAAGGGAATTGGGTGGTGGCTGGAGGGGATGTGAGGTCAAGGGGATGATGGGGACTCTGAAGTATGTTTATATGTTAGCAGGAATGTTCAAGCGGACAGGGAGAAAGACGGGCTTTAGGAGAAGGAAGGAGAACCAAAAGCGCGTAAGCAGTGGGGGCCCCAGCAGAAAGGGGAGGGGTTGGCCTGAGACAGGAGACACGCTTCACGCACGGAAGGATAAACGCAAGGAGGCAGGCACAGGTGCAGGCGGGGGATGGCAACCAACCGCTTCTCCTTTTTCAGTGACACAGCAAATGCCCCACGGAGACGGCGACGGCACCCACTCCAGTACTCTTGCCTGGAAAATCCCATGGACAGAGGAGCCTGGTGGGCTGCAGGCCATGGGGTCGCTAAGAGTCGGACACGACTGAGCGACTTCACTTTCACTTGTAACTTTCATTCGTCGGAGAAGGAAATGGCAACCCACTCCAGTGTTCTTGCCTGGAGAATCCCAGGGCCGGGGGAGCCTGCTGGGCTGCCGTCTATGGGGTCGCACAGAGTCGGACACGACTGAAGTGACTTAGCAGCAGCAGCAGCAAATACCCCAAATGCAAAACGCCTCTTTAGACCAGTCAAAGGAGGCTTGGCCTCCCCCTGTGAAGTCCATCCTGTCTTGTATTCTCAAACCCACACCTTCAAACTCCCATGAGACTCTGTCTCTTCTGGAGTATGTGCCCTGTCTGGTGTCATAGTTTGAATCCCCTGTGCCACCAGAATGGAGACTCCTGGAGGGCAGGAAGCATCTCTTAACATCTCAGAACCTACCACAGAGCCTGACACACATGTCTAATAAATATGCTGAATAGAAGGAGAGTCTTAATGCACTGGGGTAAAAAAAAAAAGTCAGCCCTTATTAGTCACAGATTCCACATAGGCAAATTCTCCTACTTGCTAAAACATATTTATAACTCCCTAATCAATACTCATGGCACTTTCACAGCCATTCATAGACAGGTGCAGAGCAGGAAAAAAAAAACCTGAGTCTTGCAACACGCATGTTCCCCACTGAGGTCAAATAAGGCAATCCTCTGCCTTCTCTGCATCAGCTCTCATTCTGCAAGCAAGTGTCCTTTCTGCGGTCTATTTAGTGCCACGTTTTTCACATTTTTGTGCTTTCCGTTGGTCATTTCATTGTTTAAAATTGCACTCAAGCATACTGCTAAGTGTGTCTAGTGTTCCTAAGTGCAAGGTTGGCATTGCCCTTGCAGAGAAAATATGTGTACTAGGTAACCTTCCGTCAGCCGTGAGTCACAGCGCCATGGGGTGAGAGCTCAGCGTGAATGAGTCAACGATACATACAAGTGAGACGTCTTTAAACAGAAACACACTGAAAGCAAAGTCATGCATAGACCAGTGGACGGGAATGTGGTGGCCGGAGGCTTGCAGGAACCTAACCCTAGATTTCCCCTAGAAGCAACGGCTCCGTGTTCACTAACTCGGTGCTTGCGGAGGTTGTACGGAGCTCAAGCACTGCAAACGAGAACCAACTGTATTTCACCCTGCCATCTTCTGAGAAAGGGAGTGGTGGAGACAAAACGGTCTGATGAGGCTCATCAAGCCTTAGCTCTCTTTTCACGCTTTCTGGATTACTCACCAGCACCAGGACTTGCCGCTAAAGAGAAAGCTGCTGATTAGCTGAAGACAAGGTCCATTAGCTTGCCTGAGAAGCATCTTGGGGCCTTACCCTACCTTCTCACTCAAAGCCAGCTGGCTGGGGAACCAGGCAGAGAAGCAAAACCCTACCATAAAATCCTACCATATGTCTTAATGTGGGTTCCCCTAGAAGCTGATCCTAAGATAAAAGACGTGAGCACAGTGGTTGTTGGGAGGTGAAGAAAGCACCAGTTGGGAAATGGGAAAAAAAAGAGACAGAGATGAGAAGGCATCCAAGAAAACCGATAGAAAGTACAGCATCAAGCCAGCTGTCACTACAAAAGAATGGAATTTTTTCCACTGCAGAACATAGTCCTTTTTTTAGAACTTGTTTATTTGGCTGCTCCAGGCCTCGGCTGAGGCACCCGAGATCCATCTTCACTGCGGAAGGCAGGACCTCTGGCTGCAGCAGCTAAACCCTTCGTTGCTACACATGGGGTCCAGTTTCCTGACCAGGGATCGAACCTGGGCCCCCTTACGTTGGGGGCGAGGGGTCTTAGCCGCTGCCCCAGCAAGGAAGCCCCATGCAGAATACACCCCCGATTCACCCCACCCAGGCCCAAGGGAGCCGGGGTATTCACCTAACGTCTCCCACCTGCCCCTGGCCAAGGGCTGCTCTAGGGTGCTGCAATCCTCCTGCACGTTCCGCCTCCACAGGAGCAATAAAGTAGGCTCATAAAGCTGCTGTTGCTGCTGTTCAGTCGCTCAGTCTTGTCCGGCTCTCTGCAGCCCCATGGACTACAGCACGCCAGACTCCCCATCCTTCACGAGGTCCCAGGGTTTGCTCAAATCCGTGTCCACTGAGTCGGTTAAGGGAAAAGGCCGCAAGCGTGAGGGCTGGCAGTCGTGCCATCCAGTTTGCACTAAGAGGGTGAGGGTGGGCACTGATGTGTCTGCCACATCACACAAGGCTCAGAGTCTCACCCTGAACTGGCGTGGGGCCGCTTCCACGAGAAATCTACCGAACAAGCACCCCGAGAGTCCTGGGGTCTCGGGCACATTTGGCAAATTTCTAAATAGAAGACTTAGTCCTACTAAGTCAACATGAGGTTTCATGGTGTTTCTAAAGGACCCGGGCGGTGATACATAAGGTCCTTTTCCTTCTCCTTTGGAGGAAGCAAGATGGAAAACTCACTTGTACTTTCAGGGGTCACGTAGGGCCTTTCCCTAGACTAGGACGGGAGAGTTCAGCAAGACCAGCAGTTTGGGGAAACATGGGGGTCCCGCACGTCACAGGGTGTGCTGTCTCACCACCACAGACTCGCTGGGCCCCCATGGAACACGCGGCAGAGACCCCCGTGCCTGCCCAGAGCCCACTGGCACAAGGGGCCGTTCACTTCCATGAACGGCTCTGCCCCCCCACCCCAGTGCTGCCAAGCATCTCACGGCTCAGAACAGCCCAGGGCGGGGAGGGGGAGAGGTCTGACGGCTCTCCTCTACGATCCAAGCAGGCAAGAAAGACGACCTCCCGCCCTCCCAACAGGTGGCTGGGTTGCCAGGCTCTGAGTCCAGAAAGTATGTTTCTCCCTTCGTCTTCACATTAGTGACTTTCCCAGGTCAAGTCACAACGCTTGAGAAACGGACCAAAGAATTAGACTGGCCAACGCAAGCCAAAGAAGCCACCCAGTGGGTGTTCAGCCATGGAATCACGTCTTCTACATCAGGTGGATGAAGAACATCTGAGTCCTGGGAGGAGGGACTCCCACGACCACAGCAAGGAGCAGGGGCCAGGGCATCCATCCTTGGCGGGACACACGCCTCTCCCTGGAGACAGTGTCCAGCATGATGCAGACGCTCAATCAAAGGACAGCACGTGGCCGAGCAGAGAATGGCCTTGGATGCAGCACGGACCTGGGCGCAAACCCCAGCTCAAGCACTGTCTACCTGGGTGGCCTTGAGCGGCTTTGGTTTCTGCATCTGTAAAATGGACCTAACACTACGTGTCTCAGATGACCGACATTCATTCAAAAGTAGACATGGATGCCACTAATGAATCTTGAAAAAACTACATTGTGAAAGAAGACGATCACAAAAAGCCACATGTCATATGATCTGATTCATACAAAATCCACGGAGACAGAAAGAAGGTCAGTGATCGCCTTGGACTGGGAGAGAGTGAGGGAAATTAGAGAGGGACAGCTGATGGGATGAGGTTTCTTTTTCGAGGGATTTAGAAAACTGAAAATCATGTAGAGGTAACCATTGCACAACAGAATAAAAACCACTGAATTGTATTTAGATGTCATTTTTATAGTATGTGAATTACATCTTAGTAAAGCTGGATTTGGGGGCTTCCCTGGTGGCTCAGTGGTTAAGAATCTATCTGCCAATGCAGCAGCTACAGGAGATCAGATTCTGTCCCTGGGTCAGGCAGATCCCCTGGAGAAGGAAATGGCAACCCACTCTAGTGTTCTTGCCCAGGAAACCCCACGGACGGTGGAGACTGGCGGGGCTACAGTCCACGGGGTCGCAGAGTCAGACACAACTGAGAGACTAAGCGCACACACACACAAGGGTGTCAACTAGGAACACAAGCAGAGTGGCCCCGGCTGCAGCGAAGGATATGCTACACACCAAGGCGCTGCCCCCGATGCGGCCCCCAGCAGACGGGCGCTGCCGGCCCCCAGCACCACCATCGATCAGCTGCCTCTTGCGTGTCCGGCACTGGGCTCCACCCTTTCTGCACACCATCCCATTTAAGTCTCCCAAGACCGAGGGGATGGGTGCTGGAATCCTCCTGGTTCTCAGGAGGACAGCAGGCACAGAGCTGGGGCCGGGGCGAGTCTGAGCTCTCGTACACTTCTCAGCAGCGCCCCTCACCTCCAGCAGCAGCATGTCACCATCAGCAGACACCACCAGGCAGGGCTCCGTCGATCGCTGCCGCTGCTGCTTGGACTGGTGCAAAACAGAGCAGAAAGCGCCATTAGCGGCCACAGACTCACAGCGAACCAACCAGAGCCCTAATGTCCCCCATTCAGAAGACGCGGGCTTCCCTGGTGGCTCAGACGGTAAAGAATCTGCCTAGATGCAGGAGACCTGGGTTTAGTCCCTGGGTCAGGAAGATCCCTTGGAGAAGGAAGTGGCAACCCACTCCATACTCTTGCCTGGAGGATTCCATTAACAGGGGACCCTGGAGGTCACAAAGAGTCGGCCACAACTGAGTGACTAACTTTCACTCTTTTTTTTCAGAAGACATGTAAATGTAGATACTTTGGAAATTATGTGCAGCAAAAAGTTCCTGTCTGCCAGAGAGAAAGAGAGATTATCTAAGAATCTAACATTTCAATCTCTTGCAGTTCCTCTGAGATTAATTTACATGTCATCATCACCGGGGAAACTCAAACTCAGGTCAGGTTCCAGTGATCTACATACAAGCCACAGAGCCCTAATTAACAAAGGTGTTCTTAATAAAATTTCCATACAAACTAGGCAGTTCTAAGGCTCTCTTTCAAATCACTGCATGTTCTAACAAAACGTTGCTGACTTCTACAGGATCAACACTCATTCCCTAGGAAATTAACAAGCTAAACATTTTTTTCAAAGAGTAATGTTACATCAGAATGATCTTATTTTCAACCTGCTGCATAGCACAGGGGTGAAAAAAGAAGGCCCAGTCTGTTTTCAGGACATATATTAAGTTAACCATAAAAATGCATTCCAATATACAGTAGGTATAGACCAAAAATGCTTGATTCTACTTATAAGAGGTACCTAGACTAGTCGACGGAGAAGGCAATGGCACCCTACTCCAGTGCTCTTGCCTGGAAAATCCCCATGAATGCAGGAGCCTGGTGGGCTGCAGTCCATGGGGTCGCTAGGAGTCCGACACCACTGAGCTGGACTTCACTTTCACTTTTCACTTTCATGCAGTGGAGAAGGAAATGGCACCCCACTCCAGTGCTCTTGCCTGGAAAATCCCAGGGATGGGGGAGGCTGCTGGGCTGCCATCTACAGGGTCACACAGAGTCCGACATGACTGAAGCGACGCAGCAGCAGCAGACTAGTCGAATTTGTAGTTGGGGGTGGGGTGGGGAGGGGGTGCAGGGAGCAGGAGGAGGGGGAATAATGGCGACAGTTTCCGTTTCAGAAAGTGAAAAACTCAGGAGATGATGAATGTGCCTACTACCACCGAGCTCTACAGTTAAATGTCGTTAAAATAGCATGTTTTATATTACATGACTTTTACCACAATTAAAAAGATAAAAAATAAAAGAAACGGCCTCATTTTCACCCTTAGCATAAAAAGTTTTAAGCCCTTCTGACTTGCGCCTGAGAGAGATTTCTGAAATGTGCAGGGAACTGACCTGAGAGTCTGTAAGAAAGGTAGGGCGCTCTGGCCAGGCAGTGAGTTTCAGGAGGGCAGGAAGTCTATGTTGTTCATCTCTTACCTCCAGGCCTGGAATAGTGCCAGGCGCAAGGAAGGCGCCCAGTAAGTATCACTGAATAAATGAATGGATGTCTTCTCCAAGAGGCTGAATATACACCCACGTCCATACTTGTTATGGATTACAGAGGATTTAGCTTGAAATCTCAGAACCAGTATGCTCCAGGCTCTGGAAGAGCTGTGTTGCTATTGTTCAGTCATGTCCAACTCTACAGTCCTGTGGACAGTGCCCCCCAGGCCCCTATCTGTGGGATCCTCCAGGCAGGAACACTGGAGTGGGTTGCCGTTGCCTTCTCCCGGGGGTCGTCCCGACCCAGGCCTTCTGCACTGCAGGCAGGCTCGCTATCATCTGACCCCAGGGAAGCCCTAGTTGCCGTTCAGTCACTCAGCCCTGTCCCTGTAGCTCCTCATTAATTATTCTTCCCGAAGGACAGAAACAAAAGCCCCTCCTCTGGTGTTGCACAAGGGGCGTTAAGATATGGATGCAAACACGCACTTTGTTTCCTCTTTGCCGTCTGAGAAAATCGCCTGGACTCCTGTCTTTTCCTCTGAGAAGCTGCAGAGAGTTTGTTGCTGGTGCTTGGTTATAAACTCGTGTCCAACTCATTTGTGACCCCGTGGACTGTAGCCCTCCAGGCTCCTCTGTCCATGGGATTCTCCAGGCAAGAATACTGGAGTGGGTCGCCATGCCCTCCTCCAGGGGGTCTTCCCAACCCAGGGATTGAACTCGTGTCTCTTAGGTCTCCTGCATTGCAGGTGGAGTCTGCAGACGGTCTGCTTTCCCCAGCACGGAAAGCAGTGCTGGGGCTCAGCTGTAGACAGGGACTCAGGGGCTCCCCAAATCCCACCCCCCGGGGCTGTTGGCTTCACTTCCCTTTATAACTGAGTCTGAATGCAGAGATTATTGCCAGAGAAGCGGCATTCATGCCCTGCAGAAGCTGCGTTCTCACCCTGCCTGTTCATAGCCTCTCATTAATTCAGGCTTTGGGGAGGGCTTCCAAGAAGCTGAGGCCACAAGGACTTGCCAAGCAGGGGGTCCCATTATAGTCAAAGGAGAAATACCCCAGTGTCACGATGCCCCCACGCTCCGGGAACAAAGTGGCGGCGGGTGAGGAGGACATGCTGGCAATTTTATTAGGCCCTTTTATTAGGCCCATTATGCTAAACTGATGGCTGAAAGCTTCCAAAAGGTGTTTGAAGTACAAACTACTGTATGTGCCGTGAGTTTCTGGTGTATTGATTCACTGAATCCAGATACGTAAATGACCACAGAATCAAAAGCCACGTAACAAAGCCCAGGAAAAGATTACATTCACAGAGACTGAAAATGCAGCTGCCATTGCTTTGAGATAGAATACCTCCTCCACCGAAAAAAAAAAAAAAAAAAGATACCCTTCTCATTTGCAAGCAGAAGTTGGGAATCGGTTGTCGTAAACCGAAGAGGCCAAGAAAAGCTTTTCCCCTGTCTAAACGTTTCTCGAAAATTCCCATGACGCCTATAAGAAGACAGAGTCCTCTATCTAAGTTTGCCACCCTCCATGCCGGGCACATAGCAAGGATCCTCTGCAAACATTTGCTGAATCAATCGTTCTATTGCAAATGACACTCATTTATAACTTATTTAAATAATCTTTAAAAATACAAATCTGGGGACTTCCCTGGTGGTCCAGTGGTTAAGACTTTGCCTTCCAGCGCAGGGGATATGGGTTCAGTCTCTGGGGAGATAAAATCCACAGCCTCGTGGCCAAAACACCAGAACATAAACATCAGAAGCAGCACTGTAACAAATTCAGTGAAGACGTCAAAATGGTCCACATCAAAATTTAAAAAAAGTTAAAAAAATACAAATCTGATCGTGTCATTCCTCCTACTTCAAACTATTCCATGCCTTCCCATTATCCTCAGGAAGAAAAACTCCTTCCCAGGACCTACTATCCCCTGCACGACCCTGCCACCACCTCCCCACCCGTCCTCACGCCCACGCACCACACCTTACACTCTAGCCAGGATCACCATCCAAGTCCCCTGGCCAGAGACTAGCGGTCCTTCTACTGTGCCTCACTGGCTTTCTCTGTTCTTTTATGACACATCCCCCAACCGAAGATCTAAACCGGAAGGTGAGCGTTATTCAGAAAACTGAGTGTCATGAGCCACCATCGTTATGCAGGACTGCAATGAAACCTAAAATACGTTCCCTACATAACTCTGCCTAATTTTGCAAAGTAAAAGTGGAAAGGAGGGGGAAATGATGTTGGTGTGGCTTGGTCTGGGTCATAACGAATCAGCTGTAGGTCCAGAAATCGAAGGTGGGGACTGAGGAAGTGAAGGGTCCATCAGAAGCTAAAATCCACTTAGAATCACCCTGAACATCAGTCTCCGATCAGGAGCGAGCCTGAGGGGCTCGAAGCAGGTGGGGGGTGGGGGGAGTTCCTGGATGAAGGAAAGGAGGGGAAGGCAGCGGAGCCAGGAGCGGGACTGAGGCCTGTCCGGGTCCTGAGAGCGGGCCAGCCCTTGGTTGCTATGGTTACAGACGCCCTGAGAGTCGGCTCCCGGAATGCAACAGGCCCCTCAGGCAGCCTCATTCAATCCACTCCCACCCCGTCCAGGGCCCCCCCCGCCCTATTGTGGAAGCAGTGACGGGCTCAACAAAGCCTCCGGTGGCACTCAAAGACCCCGCTCACCCGCCTCTGCCCAGACACAGAACTGTCCTCAGAATACAAAGCTGCCTCGGGAACAACCCGGGTGTTCGGCAAGGTGGCAATCTCCAAGCCATCAGACGCATCCGGCTTCCTGGAAATCATTTTCCCTCAAGAATGTGCAGAAAAAACAAGGTGGTTAAAAAAATTAAAAAGTATGTTTACTCCAAATAAGTCCGAGAGTGACTTCTCCCTGTGCTCCGGGTCCATCTCCGCAAGCACCCGGTCCCGGTGCCCTGGCTACGTTCTGACTTGTGCTTTCCTCACACACACAGAAACACACCAGACACCCATTCCCTGAGACTTCCACTGCCCAGCCTGAAGGAGGTCCTGTCTTGGCTTTATCCAAAGTGAAAGTGTTGGTTGCTCAGTCCTGTGACCCCATGGACTGTAGCCCACCAGGCTCCTCTTTCCATGGGATTCTCCAGGCAAGAGTACTGGCTGGCTGCTGCTGCTGCTGCTGCTGCTGCTGCAAGTCGCTTCAGTCGTGTCTGACTCTGCGACCCCAGAGACTGCAGCCCACCAGGCTCCCCCCGTCCCTGGGATTCTCCAGGCAAGAACACTGGAGTGGGTTGCCATTTCCTTCTCCAATGCGGGGAAAGTGAAAAGTGAAAGTGAAGTCGCTCAGTCGTGTCCAACTCTTAGTGACCCCATGGACTGCAGCCCACCAGGCTCCTCCGTCTATGGGATTTTCCAAGCAAGAGTACTGGAGTGGGGTGCCATTGAGTGGGTAACAATTCCCTTCTACAGGGGATCTTCCAGATGCAGGGACTGAACCCGGGTCTTCTGCATTGCAGGGAGATTCTTTACTGTCTGAGCCACCGGGGAACCCAGGCTTTGAACCTATTAAAGAAGGCCGTCCAAGGATGATCTGCAAAAGAAGTGGGTCCCAAGCTGCCTCCCTCAACCTCTGGTTTCACAGTGAGAAGAACTAGGGTGCATCACACGGTTACTTTTTGGTGAAAACTTACTAATCTACACGTAGCATGGTGCCCACACACACAGGCTTTCTGTATCAGAAAAATCTGTATCTGTATCTGCGTGGGCTGGGTGGTATGCTGCAACCTACTGTAAGACCATATATTCGTATCTTATACAAATCATCTTCAGGCTTACTCTTTCTCAAATACCCTTTTGAGCAGTGGGTGATGAGAGGGGTAAATGGGACATGCAGGGTTAAATACAATCAACCCAGTTTCCACTCTGCAGGCTTCTCAGGGAAGGCAAGGAGGTGGACGGAAGAACTCCAGAGCTATGAGGCCAGAGCTACGAGGCAACTTTGGGCAAGTTGCTTAAGCTCTGCAGGCCTCAGCCTCCTCATTCATAAGGCAGGGATAATCATCTCATGTGTTTCTTTGGACCAGCGAGAGGACTACATGAGATGATGTCTTTCAAGAACTTTGCACAATGCCCGGCACTCAGTATGTATTCAATAAGCTGAGCAGGAAATGCTTATGGTGATTTTTAAATATTTCCTCAAATTCTTT
The DNA here is from genome assembly GCA_917880005.1 of Nanger dama. NCBI lineage: Eukaryota > Metazoa > Chordata > Mammalia > Artiodactyla > Bovidae > Nanger > Nanger dama. The sequence goes on along the minus strand of CAKJTW010000003.1, from coordinate 3,186,308 downwards.
GACACTCTCTCCTTCCAAAGTGCATTTAATCACCCCTCCTCCTAAACATGGTGGCTCACATCTCATGAAAAGAAGGAGGCAGCAAATCCGTTTGCAGCCACACAGATGGACCTTGAGAACATTACGCTAAGGGAAATAAGTCAGAGAAAGACAGATACTGGGTGATCCAACTTACATGTGGAATCTAAGAAAGCCAGACTCAGAGAAACAGAGAAGAGGCTGGTGGCTACCAAAGGCCGTAGGGTGGGGAGCAGGTGACCTGAGAGAAGGTGATCAGAAGGCACAAGCTTCCAGCCATAAGATAAATAAGTCCCAGGGATGTAACAGACAGCACGCTCTTTAGAGTTAACAATACTCTGATAAAGATTTGAAAGTTGCTCAGAGAGTAGACCCTAAAAGTTTTCTCATCATAAAAAATTGTTAACAATGTGAAGTGATGGATGTTGACTAAACTTATTGTGGGAATCATCTGACAATAGATAAATACATCAAATCATTAGGTTTTACACCTAAAACAAATGCATGTTTATGTCAATTATATCTCAATAAAAGTAGAAGAAGAAACAATGACTATGGTAATAATAACAATGTATGATTTTTTTTAATTTTACATGACTTTATATTTAGAACCATCTTATGATTTATTAAAAAAAAAAAAAAACACCTCACTCTGCTTTTAATATTCCTAAAAGCATGTTAACCAAAATCTTGATTTAGGGAGACTTAGGACATTGTGCATCATTTTAAATACTTTCATACTTTCAATAACTATTAAAATGAGTTTACCATTAGGGTTTCAGAGGTCCTAATCATATCTAGTCTGTTCTCATTTAATATTTTATCAACTCCATTGTGTGCACACAGATTTCTGAGGTTAGGTCATGAAAGGCCTAACTGTGCTCTCTCTTGAAGGGCTCACTCTGGAGGAAGTTGGCCATGTTGTGAGGATACTCAAGCAGCCTGTGGAGAGGCTCACAGCGGCAGGGAGTGAGGTCTCTCCCAAAGACAGCGGCAATCTGCAAGTCACATGAGCAAGTCACCTCAGAGGCAGATCTCCCAGCCCTCGCCGAGCTCTCAGATGACTGCCAGCCCCAGCCAACATCTGCCCACAACCAACAAGTGACCCCCAGCCAGACAACCCAGCTACGCGGTTCCTGAATTCCCGATAGAGATCATAAACACTGATCACTGGCTTAAGTCACTAACCGCTGGGGCCATTTGTCACACAGCAATACTAACTCTCCAGGAGGGAATGAGGAGAGGCCACTCTGCAATCTCACATGGCCAAGAAAACGCTTGCTCTTCCACACAACATCTGGAAAGATCACTTGTGTCTCATCAAACACACTTTGAGAGATGTTGGTTGACAACTTAGTTTATAAATCTTGTTCACATTTATCATCTCATTTGATCATCTCAGTAAATGTGACACAAGCGTTACCATGCTCTCTCTCTCTTTTTTTTTTTTACCCAGGAGAAAACTAACTCTCCAACAGCTTAAGTGACTTGTCCAGGTTCACATAGCTACTAAAATTGGGAGAACAATAATTCAGACTGAGTATTATGATTCCAAGCCATGTTTTCTCTTTATTATTTTCTCTGGTTCAGTGAGAACAGCCTAAACTCAGGATAAGAACATGAGAGCCTTGGGACTTCCCTGGTGGCCCGGTGGTTAAGACGCCACAGTCCAATCCAGGGGCCCCGTTCCATCCCCCGGTCAGGGAGCTAGATCCCTCGTGCCGCCCGCAGTTAACACTCAGCACAGTCAAGAGCGCTCCAGAAAAGCATCTCTTTCCGCTTTACTGACTATGCCAAAGCCTTTGACTGTGTGGATCACAATAAACCGTGGAAAATTCTGAAAAAGATGGGAATTCCAGACCACCTGACCTGCCTCTTGAGAAATCTGTATGGAAGTCAGGAAGCAACAGTTAGAACTGGACATGGAACAACAGACTGGTTCCAAATAGGAAAAGGAGTACGTCAAGGCTGTATATTGTCACCCTGCTTATTTAACTTCTAGAGCAGAGTACACCATGAGAAATGCTGGGCTAGAAGAAGCACAAGGTGGAATCAAGATTGCTGGGAGAAAGAAATATTAATAACCTCAGATATGCAGATGACACCACCCTTATGGCAGAAAGTGAAAAGGACCTAAAAGCTTCTTGATGAAAGTGAAAGAGGAGAGTCAAAAAGTTGGCTTAAATCTCAACATTCAGAAAACGAAGATCATGGCATCCGGTCCCATGACTTCATGGCAAATAGATGGGGAAACAGTGGAAACAGTGTCAGACTATTTTGGGGGGCTCCAAAATCACTGTAGATGGTGATTGTAACCATGAAATTAAAAGATGCTTACTCCTTGGAAGAAAAGTTATGACCAACCTAGATAGTATATTGAAAAGCAGAGATATTACTTTGCCAACAAAGGTCCGTCTAGTCAAGGCTGTGGTTTTTCCTGTGGTCATGTATGGATGTGAGAGTTGGACTGTGAAGAAAGCTGAGCACTGAAGAATTGATGCTTTTGAACTGTGGTGTTGGAGAAGACTCTTGAGAGTCCGTTGAACTGCAAGGAGGTCCAACCAGTCCATTCTAAAGGAGATCAGTCCTGGGTGTTCTTTGAAAGGAATGATGCTAAAGCTGAAACTCCAGTACTTTGGCCACCTCATGCGAAGAGTTGACTCTTTGGAGAGAATCTGATGCTGGGAGGGATTGGGGGCAGGAGGAGAAGGGGACGACAGAGGATGAGATGGCTGGATGGCATCACCAACTCGATGGACGTGAGTTTGGGTGAACTCTGGGAGTTGGTGATGGACAGGGAGGCCAGGCGTGCTGCGATTCATGGGGTCACAAAGAGTCAGACATGACTGAACGACTGAACTGAACTGAACTGGGGGACCCACAGGGCTGCTTACACATTAGAAACTCATTTCTCGGTAGCAAAACTGTTGCTAGCCAGTACGACAGAATTACAAATATCCACATTTTAGCCCATTCTGAAAGGTCACCGTGACTTTCAGACTCTCCATCACTTGAGCAAATCTGCATTGACTCGTCAGGGATTCCTTTTTAAACTGCAAACACTACTGTTTCCCCTACATCAGGTAACTGGATGAGTAAAGACTAGAACCCTTTGCATAAGAGACAGCAGCTGAGATCAGAGCTCTGTAGAAAACAGGGCAAGGTTGGGGTGTGGAGCAGGGAGAATGAAGGAAGGAAGAACGGAAGGGGAGGTGGAAGGGGGCGCTCCCGTGATCACACGTTATGGAAACGTGGACTCTACAAATTCTATACTTCACCACCATTCCACTTTGCTTCAAAGCTCCCCCATGGAAAAAAGAAAGTAAAGTCATTGGTACAACAGAAACTGGAGTTCCCTGAAATCCTGCCCACCTACCCCTCACACCGCCTCTTATGCCCACCCCCGTCTGCCTCCCTGGCTCTGGGAATGAAGGAAAAGGAGCGCATCATTTCCCTGGGCCCACCCCTCCCTGTGCCAATGGTTCTGACCCTCAACCCCAACGCCAACCCAACATGGAAGACGAGGACAGCAGCTTTCAATTTTCAATTCACAGTACTCAGTCCCAGACACTTACAAGGGGAAAAAGAAAAATTTCAAACCGTGTCTGCAAACCACAAATAGATGTTTTAGGACATAAACACGGGGATTTTGTTTCTCCATCCAGTAATGTGCCTGACACAGTCAGGAGCCCACGGAGAGGACCTGTAGGAACAGAGCCCAGGGCAGCTGATCCGTTTGACCTCTGTGGGAAAGCTGCCAGGAGGGGGAGACCAGCATGTTCCTGGTGCCACATTGGGGCAGACTGCATAGCCAAGGCAGGCAGAGCCGAGCCCCTAACCAAGTCTAACCCCAGCCGGCTCACCCAGAAAGCGCCCTTTATAACAGAACCTGAGCAGAGCCAAAGACGGTCACCTTTACCCACCTTCAGCTTCAGCTAAGGGAGATGTCCAAACTGAGACTTCCTAATTGGCTTTCAGTAAAACGGTTTCATTCTATTTCATCATTAAACTCTCCAATTCCCCATGGACTAAAAGGAAAATGATTCCACTACCTCAAAAAAAGTACATTTGAGACTTCACTGGTGGTCCAGTGGTTAAGAATCTGTACTTTCACTGCAGGGGCCGTGGGTCTGGTCAGGGAACTAGGTAAGATCCTTGCATGCCATGTGCCATGGCCAAAAGTAACTCAGTGCTTTAAAGTGTTACCAGACTTAGAGAATGAACTCACAGTTACGGGGGAGGGGTAGTTAGGGAGTCTGAGCTCAGCGTGTACACACTGCTATATCTTAAACGGATGACCAGCAAGCCCGTGCTGTGCAGCACAGGGACCTCTGCTCAATTCTGTTCTGTGGCAGCCTGGATGAGAAGGGAGTTTGAGGAAGAATGGATATAGGCCTAAGTGCTGTGCACCTGAAACTATCCCAGCACTGTTAGCAGGTTACACTCTGATAGAAAATAAAAGCTTGTATTTTTAAAAAGACAGACAAAGGTAAAAATAAATAAATAAATAAAATTAAAAACAAGTTTGTTTGTTTGTTTTTAAAAAAGGTACAATTTACCTTTTTCGGCCAACAGTGAGTCCCTAGCACTGTGTCGACATTAAAAACCATTATCTCGGCTGCAGTGAAATTTCCCAGTTTGGGGCAAGATGTAGTTTGTATTTTTTAAATGCATCTGATTTAAGATGATGCTCATGAAGAGCCTGCTATGGACTGAACTGCATCCCCTCCCCCAAGAAAAAAAAATTCCTGTGTTGAAACCTAAATCCCAAATGCCACTGAGCTAGTAGCAGGCCCTTCAGGAGGCAATTAACGTCAAGTGAGGTCTTAAGGGTGGGGCTCCCATTCAACGGGGCTGGTGCCCTTTAAGAAGAAGAGGCCTCAGGGCACACCACGCCACAGGAAGGCGAGGGGAGGAGGTGGCCACCTGCAGCCCCAGAAGGGAGCTCTCCCCAGATACCAGCCAGCTAGTGGCCTTGATCTCGGATTTCCAGTCTTCAAACCTGTGAGAAAATAAATTTCTGTGGTTTCAGCCACTCAGTCTAGGACATTTCCTAAGACAGCCTGAGCAGGCTCACACGGAGCCGAATTGCAGATGTTTGAGAAGCAAGGTGGACTAGCGACGTGAACCGACCCATCTTCACTCCAGCCAGTGATCAGTGGAATCCAGAAAGGACTGGGACTCCTCTGGAAAAGAACCTGAGCCAAACCTGGGCCCAGATTGGCTTTGGAACATCTCCTCTCTTTACTTTCTAGGATAATTGTGCTGATTCTGCTATATTACTAACCCCATTTGGAAAGCTGATCTCCTGAAAGTTGGATATTAATTCAACATAGATTATTTTCTTTCCAGAAAATCTAAGCAATATAAATGTGTGTTCGGAAACACATTAATAAAGATTGCACTCCATCCGTCTTACAGGTTGAGCGTGGCTCATATTCACAACGGACCAAAATCTCTTTTGAACCAAGAGCGCAGAAGTGAGATCCAAGGCTCTTCCTTTGAACTCATGGGACAAAGGGTCTTCAGTAGAACTCAGCTACTGCACGTGCAAGCTGCAGAAAACCACCATCAACTCCAAGGGCTCCCTGATCAGCCAAAAGACTTCTTCCTCTAAATCTCTCTTCCTCTAAATCTCTTTCTCTGAAACTATCTAAATGATAGTGTGTGGAATGGACAACAATCCTGGAAGAGAAGGCGGCATGAGGGCAACTGCCCTGCACAAGAGCATGAGGAGGCCTGGGTTGGCACTTCCCGTTTGCAGCCTTGGGCCCCCAAAGAGGCCATTGGCTTGTTCTACTCCCACCAGTAGTAAATCTGAGACTCCAATATTGACAGAAATAGGGCTGTTTAAAGAGCAAATGAGATCATTTGTAAAAAGTGTTCTGTAAACTGAAAGGCAATACACACATACGATACAGGCCTCTCTGGAATTTTGCGTTAAACTATTCACTAAAAATGCAGCTTAAAAAAAAAAAAAAAAAAAACCAGCTCTGGCTCTAAGGCCTCACTTCTTTCTTTGTTGTCTCTGTTGTTCAGTGGCTAAATTGCGTCTGACTCTTCTGCCACCCTCAGGGACGTAGCCTGCCAGGCTCCTCCGTCCACGGGATGCTTCAGGCAAGAACACTGGAGTGGGCTGCCGTTTCCTTCTCTAGGGGAGTTTCCCAACCCAGAGATCAAACCCGAGCATCCTCCACTGGCAAGTGGGCTCTTTACCACTGAGCCGCCAGGGTGGCCCTGCTTCTTTCTCAGAGTGGTTGAGATGCCCGAGAGAGCTGGCATCAGTGGCCAACATGTGCTAAACTATTCCTGGGGCACCAGCCAAATCCGTGCCAGGCCACATCTGCCCACCCCCCTGCCCCTCCACCCCCACTCCTGGTGAAAAGGCAAACAGACGGAAATCAGCTTGCTGGAGGCTCTGCAGATCGCAGTGCTTGCCAGGAGGTGGGAATATCAGGTCCTTCCTGATGCCTCCTCAGTTAGGAATATTACTATCCTATTGTTACTTGTCCTTGCCACCTGTAGCTTAAGAGAGTGCTGGATAATCTTCCACGGCATCCATGGGCCACATCTTCTCTTCCTTTCCTCTCATGACAGACATTCAGATTGTTTCCACATTCTGGCTGGTGTAGATGGTGGAATAGTACTCAGTCATGATAAGGAAGAAAACTGTGCCATTTGCAGAGATGTGCATGGACCTAAAGACTCACACAGAGTAATCGGAAAGAGAAAAACAAGTATCGAATAGCAACACATACATGCGGAATCCAGAAAAATGGTACGGATGAACCTATTTACAAAGCAGAAACAGAGACACAGATGGACAGAGCAAACATATGGACACCAAGCGTGGCTGCAGGGCATAAACAGGAGAGGGGAACTGACATGTATGCACGAATACGTATAAAACAGATAACCAGTGAGAGCGCCCTGTGTAGCACAGGGAACTCCACTCAGCGCTCCGATGGGAAGGAAATCCACAAACGCGTAGCCGTGTGTATGCACAGATGATTCGCTTTGCTGTGCAGCAGAGACTAACACAGCGCTGTGAAGCACCCACGCTGCAACTAAAAAGAGAAAGAGCGTGAAGTCTTCCTCACGCTGGGGGTCTTAGAGACCCTCTTTGACCCATCCCTGTATCCCTACACACATTCAGCAAAGATTACTGAGCATCCACTAACTGCTGGGCACCTCCCAGGGCCTGGGGTTAAGACAGCAAACAGGGCAGGGAACATTCCTACCTGTGGGGCCCACCCACTAGCCAGGGAGGCTGGTATCATGACACATGATGGTTTCATCTCATGACAGGTACCAGGAAGGCAACTCAGCGGGGAACACGATGGAAGTGATAGGGTCAGGGAACCAGAGGCAAGGTTCTTAGATGCAACAGGGAAATCCCTGCTAACAAGGTGACGTGTGAACTGAGACTGAGAGGACGGAAAGAAGGCAGCAATGCCAGGGAAAGTGCGAGTGTAAAGGCCCTGAGACGGGACTCAGCTGACCTACTTGCGGAACAGAAGGAAGCCAGGGGCCCAGCAGTCAGACCCAGGGGAATGCGAAGGGACAGGGTTAACGAGGTCGTGCCAGTGGCCTCTTGGCACCTGGGCGGAAAGGGAAGCGCAGAGAGGCCAAGTGAGCAGCCTGAAGGCACACGGCTATTAACTGCGACAGCTTCTTTTAGAAACGAAGTCTTTTGCCCCAAAACTCAGCTTTTCATACCATGATGATATGCTTGCCTCAAGCTGTAGAGATAGTGTTTGCTGATCTTGTTGGTTTTTAAAAGCCTTCAGCATACAAAAAAGCAGCCAGTCAATCCCAATTCTCAAAAGAACATCATCAAGAAGAGATCCTAACAACTTAAAATGTATGTAGGTTCTACTCTGAAAGCCAAGACTTAGAGCCCATCTCCTGAGAAGGTCCTCCACAGTCACTGTGCCTTAAAGGCTTCAGTTCAGTTCAGTCGCTCAGTCGTGTCCACCTCTTTGCGACCCCATGAATCGCAGCACACCAGGCCTCCCTGTCCATCACCAACTCCCAGAGTTAGCTCAGACTTATCTCCATCGAGTCCGTGATGCCATCCAGCCATCTCATCCTCTATCGTCCCCTTCTCCTCCTGCCCCCAATCCCTCCCAGCATCAGACTCTTTTCCAGTGAGTCAACTCTTCGCATCAGGTGGCCAAAATACTGGAGTTTCAGCTTTAGCATCATTCCTTCCAAAGAACTCCCAGGGCTGATCTCCTTTAGAATGGACTGGTTGGACCTCCTTGCAGACCATGGAACTCTCAAGAGTCTTCTCCAACACCATAGTTCAAAAGCATCAATTCTTTGGCACTCAGCTTTCTTCACAGTCCAACTCTCACATCCATACATGACCACTGGAAAAACCACAGCCTTGACTAGACGGACCTTAGTCGGCAAAGTAATGTCTCTGCTTTTGAATATGCTATCTAGGTTGGTCATAACTTTTCTTCCAAGGAGTAAGTGTCTTGTAATTTCATGGCTGCAGTCACCATCTGCAGTGATTTTGGAGCCCAAAAAATAAAGTTCGACACTGTTTCCACTGTTTCCCCATCTATTTCCCATGAAGTGATGGGACCAGATGCCATGATCTTCGTTTTCTGAATGTTGAGCTTTAAGCCAACTTTTTCACTCTCCTCTTTCACTTTCATCAAGAGGCTTTTTAGCTCCTCTTCACTTTCTGCCATAAGGGTGGTGTCATCTGCATATCTGAAGTTATTGATATTTCTTCCGGCAATCTTGATTCCAGTTTGTGCTTCTTCCAGTCCAGCGTTTCTCATGATGTATTCTGCATGGAATTTAAATAAGCAGGGTGACAATATACCGCCTTGACGTACTCCTTTTCCTATTTGGAACCAGTCTGTTTGTTCCATGTCCACTTCTAACTGTTACTTCCTGATTTGCATACAGATTTCTCAAGAGGCAGGTCAGGTGGTCTGGTATTCCCATCTCTTTCAGAATTTTCCATAGTTTATTGTGATCCACACAGTCAAAGTCTTTGGCATAGTCAATTAAGCAGAAATAGATGTTTTTCTGGAACTCTCTTGCTTTTTCCATGATCCAGCGGATGTTAGCAATTTGATCTCTGGTTCCTCTGCCTTTTCGAAAACCAGCTTGAACATCTGGAAGTTCACAGTTCACATGTCGCTGAAGCCTGGCTTGGAGAATTTTAAGCATTACTTTACTAACGTGTGAGATGAGTGCAATTGTGTGGTAGTTTGAGCATTCTTTGGCATTGCCTTTCTTTGGGATTGGAATGAAAATTGACCTTTTCCAGACCTGTGGCCACTGCTGAGTTTTCCAAATTTGCTGGTATATTGAGCATTAGCTTTACAAATCTGGAGGAAGGCCCAAAGCTCACCAGAGCATAATCGTTTTACACTTAGGTCTCATTTCTCTTGACAGTGTTTTGCTTAATTCACCCAAGTGCAATCAAAACCAATCTGTTCTCAAACCACCATCATCTTCTGCTATTAAGTTGTCAGGTAACAGGGCTGTAAGCAAAACATAATTACAACTTCCTTCCAAAATCTGTGAGCAGAGCCACCCGAAAGTGCAAGCTTCTTCATACCCTGGCGGTGCTTTAGCTGCTAAGTCGTGTCTGACTCTTGCAACCCCGAAGACTGTAGCCTGCCAGGCGCCTCTGTCCATGGCATTTCTCAGGCAAGAATACTGGAGTGGGTTGCCATTTCCTTCCCAACCTAGGGATGAAACCCAGATCCCCCGCATTGCAGGCAGCCTCTTTACTGGCTGAGCCACCAGGAAAGCTCCCTTCATACCCTGCTTCTAAGGAACTTCCCCTCCGCCTATCTATTATGACGCTAGATTCACCTTCATCTCCCCCTTGCTAAACACATTTGGTCTATGTAAACCCTAGACAGCATATTCAAAAGCAGAGACATTACTTTGTCAACAAAGGTCCGTCTAGTCAAGGCTATGGTTTTTCCAGTGGTCATGTATGGATGTGAGAGTTGGACTACAAAGAAAGCTGAGTGCCAAAGAATTGATGCTTTTGAACTGTGGTGTTGGAGAAGACTCTTGAGAGTCCCTTGGACTTCAGGGAGATCCAACCAGTCCATCATAAGGAGATCAGTCTTGAATATTTATTGGAAGGACTGATGCTGAAGCTGAAACTCTAAAACCTTGGCCACCTGATGTGAAGAAATGACTCATTTGAAAAGACCCTGATGCGGGGAAAGATTGAAGGCAGGAGGAGAATGGGTTGACAGAGGATGAGATGGTTGGATGGCATCACCAACTCAGTGGATATGAGTTTGAGTAAACTCTGGGAGTTGGTGATGGACAGGGAGGCCTGGACAGCTGCAGTCCATGGGGTTGCAGAGTTGCACACAACTGAGCGACTGAACTGAACTGAAACCCAAACTTCCAAAGAACAGACCCAGTGCCTTCCGTGACCAGGGACTAACCCCCTCCCCCGGAGGTGGATGGAGAGAGAATGGTTAGATGGGTTAATGGAGAAAGGGATGAGGTACCAAGACTGACTCACTACCTCCCTGCCCTCCTCCTCCTCCCCGACGATCTCCTCATCCTCTTCTCTCTTCTTCCTTGAAAGACGCTTCTCCAGTCCCTGAGCTCTGGGATTCTCACCAGATAGGAGACAGAAGCCTCAGTAATATGAGGGACAGACGGGAAGAGTGTTTAAGGGCTCATAATTTGATCCGACCCACTAGGTGTGTGACCTCTGATAATTTACTCAACCTCTCTGTTTTCAATTCCCTCACCTATAAAATTAGGATCGTCTCTTCCTTCTATGGGCTTTCCTGGTGACTCAGTGGTAAAGAATCTGCCTGCAATGCAGGGAACTCGGGTTTGATCCCTGGGTTGGGAAGATCCCTTAAGAAGGAAATGGCAGCCCGCTCCAGCACTCTTGCCTGGGAAATCCCGTGGCCAGAGAAGCCTGGCGGGCTGCAGTCCCTGGGGCCACAGAAGAAGCAGGACAGAAAGCAGACAACGACTTTCTTTACGAGTAAAAAGAAGACTGAGTAAACGAAGCTTCTGGTTAAACAGTAAATAATTTAATCAACAATTTAATTAACCATTAATACATGCGCACTCATTCTCTACTGGTGTGAGAGTCAGCCCGACTCTCATCCTGCCTCTACCCACTGGCTAGGAAAGACTGCCGCCCACACCTTCAGGAACAACTGTGCCTCAAGTCAGAATATACTATTGCAAGGCAGCTCAGTGGTGTCCCAGTGGCAATCAAGGCTCAAGTGGGGACAGTAACACTGTGCCATCAGCTAGCTATCATGAGCATGACTATGAAATTCCGTACATCAAACACCTGGCACGCAACGATTGCTCACTGAACGCTGTGACTTTTATTGCGGTCTTTTCCTTTTTAGCACCATTGGTTGTGACCATAGGTGCTACTTGCTTGCTTCTTCACTGTTTCAGGCTGTAAAATATGGGATTCGTCTGTATTTATCACTGTGACATAAATAGGTAGAAGGATGATTATATAGAAACGCATTTTAAAAGCCACGGCAAGCTTTTAAATCAGCCCTCCCTATCAGAGCTCCTTGAAAATGCTGATCTGACATTTTAGACAACGGCCCACTTGACCCACCTCCTGAATGACTCAAGGCTGTCTCCCACTCAGCAAGACCTGGGCTGAACTCGGGCCTTTTCCCTCAAGACTGGCCCTGCACTCGCTCTTCCCAGCCATTCCAGCCACCCCACTCCACACTTGCCTCATACAAAACCTATGCCCTCCCGAGCTCCCCAGTCCATCCATGGCTCCATCCCCACAGCCACCACGCCGGCCCACTCCACTACTGTGTCTGGTCCCTCACACCCACAAGAGCCAGATAACACTTGCTTCAAAACTTAGTGTGGATCATGTCACTTCTCAGCTTGAAACACTTCAGTGGCTTAAGATAAAAACTACTCTCCAACCCCGCAATCCACAATTCTTCCCTACATGCAACAATGCCAGACTGTAGGATCTGAGTCCACGGTTTCACCAGCCATGCCTCAAAACACATGCTCACTTGGTCTCTGCTCCAGCCATGGAAACCTGCTTTCAGTTCCGCAAATACGCACACTCCCTCTGCCTCAGGGCCCTTGCACTTGCTGTTTCTTCTTCTGCAAGTTGCCCTATTCATTAGCCGGTTCATCCCTATGTATCCTGCAGGTGTCAATACACAGGTCTGACTATCTTCCCTGACCACCCATCTCCCCTGGTTCTTGTCACTCTCTTCCATCAGACGCTCTCTCAAACCCTTGATGCTCTTTTTCATGAAACATACTAGAACCCATGGAACAGTATATAAATTTGAAATTATGCACTTCCCTGAGCAGTGATTGATTTAAGTCTCGGTATAGACTCCAAAAAGACAGAGCTTTTTTCTGTACCATTCTGACTGTATTTCCTGCATCTGCAACAGCATTTGGTTTGTAGTAGATATTCAACGAATATGTTTTGAAAGGATTCCTCCCCCAAAAAAAAAAGCAAACAGACGGAAAAGGCACAATTCCATATTTCCAGATATGGAGAGAGAAAATAGAAGGTCTGGGTTGTATTCAAGATAGAACAGCCCTGGTGTTGAGAATAGGCAATTATCTCTTCACACTGTCTTCAAGAAGCTGGTCAATTCCTAAGACGTGTCCTCAACAATGAGTGGGTTTCCTCTCTTCCAAACAGAAAAGAAGAAACGCACTCGTAATACACACACACACAGATACACACACAGGCAGCAAATTTCAACCCCAAGTTGCACAGAGGCGTTGTCTTGCCCAACTCAGCCTTCGCATGAGCTAAGAGAAAGGTTCGTCAAAGGCATGACAAAAGCAAGAGCATTCTTGTCAAAACTGGACAGGAGGTTTCAACTTGCTTGGCTGGCAGAGTGATCGCTCAGGAGCAGCCTGAACATCTGTATGCTAATTAGAGGCGCAGCGGCCGACCCTGGGCACACACAAATCTGTCTACACCGCTCCCTTTTTAGTCCAGGGAACACTGCCCAGCGTTGTAAGAGTCCCTACGCTACACTACTACTCGGGCCGGGGGGCACACAAAGCGACCCTCCCCGAGCCGTCAGCAGCCCCACCCTTCTGGAAAACCAGCCCCTCCCTCCCCCTTCTACTCCCACCGGAGCCAAACTCGCCGCTGGTTTGGTGAGCAAAGATCGCGAAGGCCCCCAGGGGCTTCATTATTCCGCGCGCCCCAGAGAAGGGCCACCTCCAGGGGCTGCTTCTGCGAGGCGCAGCCTCACTTGCTGCCTGGAAACCCTTCCCACCGGGGACACGCCGGGCTGGCCGAGGAGCTCCAGGTCCAGGGGAAGGCACCCCACCCACCTTTGCAGAGACAAAGATCAGCAGAAACAAAGGAGACACGCACACACTAACACACTCCAAGTCAGACGCGAACACCGACACTTGCTGCAATCTCAAGCCAAACAGCCCGCTTGGTGTGTCTTTAGATAGATGTTGAAACAGTCCAGGAGGGACAATGTTAGGGGCTAAGGGCAGGCGCGATCCGGGCGCGGCACCCACGCGGCCTCCGCCTGCCGCCCACCCCGCTGCAGTCCCCAGGCGCGGTTTCCAGCCTCCGGACACACGCCGCCGGGAGCCTGGGTGCTTGCACTCCGGGATGCGCGCGCACACGCCGGGGATGGAGGGCAGGGCCAGGGCGGCCAGAAGTAGGAAATACCAACCTTTAGGATCCCAGTTCACCTGTTTTCTTGGAGTCTCGATTGGAAATTTCATTGCTCCGTTGCCCGGGAGGGGGAGGAAAAGGAAAAGAATCGAAATAATAATAAAGTCCAGGAGCTTTACCAGCCTCGGTACGGCAGTCCAGCAAAACAATTTCCCAGGACGGGGGAGCCTCGGGCTGGCTCGTGGAGGAACCCCCGAGAAAGACTAGCGGAGCACAGTTGGCTAAGGCGCGAACGGAAGGCTGCTTGGGTGTTTGCGCCGGTGGCGGGGCGGCCGGCAGCCCCCAGCCCCGGGTAAAAGGAAAAGTAAGACCGGAGAGGGGTGGACCGACCGGGAGGATCGGGCAGATGAGGGAGCCACGCGGCTTCGCAATCGCGGGGCCGGCAGGCGTGGGGCAGAGCCGCCGGAGGGCGGGCGCCAGGGAGAAGCCCACTGCAGTGTCACACCGGCCCCCGAAGGCGTGTGCTCACACACTCCCGCACGCGCGCGCACACGCACACTCGCACACACTCTGCCGGCCGCGCGCTCGGGCGGGCACGGCCGCCTCGCTCGGCCGCGCGGGGCGCACAAGCCCCACCCCGGCCGCGGCTCCGCGCCCCCGGCGACGCCCCCCACTCCCCGGCCGGCGAAAGCCATTGGGCAGAGGGCGGGCGCGGCGCCCGGGAGCCTCCCCGCCGCGCGCCGCGGAGGCCGCGCCACGCGGGAGGGCGAGCCGCGGGTGGAGGCGCCCGGCGCCCGGGCGGGGGCCGCGGCCGGCGGCGGGAGGCGCCCGGAGGCGACGGGGAGCGGGCGGCGGGCGAGCGGCTACTTACTGGCCGGGCCGGCGCGCTCCGCAGAGTCGCCGCGGGAGCCACGCTCGGCCGCCCGGCAGGCGCTGCAGGCGGCGGAGGCAGGGCCGCGGCGGCCGCTCCGCAGACCGAGGGCTCGGCGGGGACCGCCTGTCGCCGCCTCCAGCCCGGGCGCGCCCCCAGCTGCGTTCCTCACTTCGGGTGTTCCCTCCGGCCCCACGCCCGCACCCCGAGCCCGCGTCCCCGGCGCGCTCCGCGGAGGCCGGTGCCAGTCCCGAGCCTTTTGTTCTGGGGGCCGCCCGGCGTCCGCCGCGCTCTCTCCCCGCCCGGGGAAGCTCGCTCCCCAGGCGCAGCCGGGCCCGGCCCCAGCTACCTGCCGCCCGGCCGCGGCCGCGGCTCGGAGCCCCGGGAGGGGCGGGGGAGGGGCGCCCGGAGGGCGGCGCCGGGGCCCCTGCGGAGCACCGAGGTGCCAAGACCTGGCGGCCCCGGGAGCCCGAGAGCCGGGGCAAGGGAGCCCCAGGATTGTTCCCGGAAAGAAGCTGAACCTGGCGCCCTCCCCCCTGCCCCCCAAACACCGCCCCTCGCTTGAAGCCGCCCCTGGGCTCGCGGTGGGACCTCAAGTCTCCAGAAGAACCTGGTGGTGCTGGGATGCTCTCGAATGAGCTGCTCCAAGTACCAATATGTATAATGTTCACAGATTACTTTGGATGCCTAGCGACAGAGACTTGCTCGCAGCAAATGCTCAATAAATACTAAATGAAGGCCTGAACTGCGGGAAGTAGCGCTGCAGCAGGACGGAGTTCAAGTTCCTGTGCACTCACCGTCCATTCTGCCTGTCCTGAGCCCTTCGAGGGGCCGTCACTATGCTAGGTGCTGGCGATATGACAAAGAACCAGCTTGACATGGACCCTGCCTTTACAGGGCTTACTGCCCAGTGCCATGAAGTCCGGTTAGATCACTGTGGCCTTTACTTAAAAATGAAATGGACTTATTCCCCAGCCTGCCTTCTGTGGCTCAAAGTGCCTGCTTGAGCGTTTGCTCTGGGGATGCATCCCTCTTTAGGGCACCTTGAGGCTTCTGGGGAGCCCTGTGTCAGCAGCTTCCTTCTCATCATCCATCTCCTGCTGTCAACCTCCAGGTTTCTGAGTTCCAGGCCAAGATCCTCAAGGCTCACTGTCATCCACGGGAAGGGTAGGTAACTGCTTTGTCACTGACCCGACAGGCGCAGGGGAGCTCTCTGCAGACCCAGTTCAGTAAAACGGGTACCAATCTGATGGCGCTGCTCTGACTCAGACCGTCAGGCAGGTGCTCCTAGGTGCTTCAGAGCCACCTTCTCTGGAACTCCTTTCCACACTGCCTCCCTCTGCTAGGAGGCTGAGAGGATCCATGAGACTGGGAAATAAACGAAAAATGGCCCCTTCCCCAGCTATGCCTCCAGCGTGTGCCCTGCTCAATCACTTCTGATTTCTTTGCGACCCCGTGCCTCCAGACACACCAGTATATGTGTAAATTCTGCTCCGAAACCCGAAGGGAGCTGCTTCTAAGCTCCTGCGCCAGCCTCTAGAGCCTCCTCCACTGCTCGTGGGCCGAAGGGCGCCAGCCCAGTCACTGCAGTGCATTACTGCACCCGAGTCAGAGAGGTCTCCACGGAGAAAAATAGTCTGTCTCCTGAATCCAGGGGTGGGAGGGGGGAGGCAAGACTGACATCTATCAACCGGCACTTCACCTTCTCACACTTCTCTCCATCTTCCCTACATCACCTCCAACTGGCCTCACCTTGCAGATGAAAAGACCAAACCCCTAGAAATACAGGAACCCGCCCAAGGTCACAACACAGACTCAGACCCGAGGGAAGGCTTCTGGTCCTCGGGTGAACCTGACCCTGAAGCTGTCATTCGGGTACTTGGGATAATGAAGACCTGAATACAATAGGTTTCTAAGACTCCAGCCCCCTCCGCTTTAGCAAAATGACTTGGACAAACTTGGTGCCTTGGGATCTATCCATACTTCAGGTAATTAGTTCACTGCCCAAGGCAAATTTGCATGGCACGAAAGGAAGCCTTAGGGTACCTCGTTCAGTCAATCAACAAACACTCATTGAACATCCCGTGTGTACAATACAGTTGGCAGGTTTTTATCTGAAGTTATTTTGGCCCCTGGAGAATCTTCCCCGGAAAAGCATCAGCAGAACGATAGCAGTTTGGGGTGGACATATTGGGGTGAGGTTGCAGAATCAGGGATCTAGAGTTCCTGATGTCGGTAAAGACTTCCACTGGTCTTCGGCTCTTAGGATCATCTCTCACCTAAATCACTCCCCCCGCCCCCCACTCTCCGCCATCTCCCCCTTCTCAACCTCTGGGGCTTCTCTCAGCTCCACTTTCTTTCTCCCTTCTCAGAAGGTACACAAAGACAAGTTTTTGAGGGGGAAAAACATCTACCAAAATCAATGAATTTATGAATTAATCCCAGCACCCCCTTCCCTAAGGTGCCTGAAATCAAGCCCGACCACTAAAGTGCGCACTTGGAATGGACTTCGGGGCGGGGGCTACGGAGAGGACGGAGAGTGAGTTCCGAAACGGAGAGGCGCCACGAAGGGAGCCCCCTCCCAAGAAAAGCAACTTGGCGCATTAACCGTTTGTGCTCCTGCAGTTCCCTTCCTTCGCCTCCAGTTCTTCCCCCTCGTCACTACAGACTCGATTACACTCACCCCAAAAAGGAGGAAAGAAGTGGTCGGTGCAGAGGAAAAGCATCCGAAAGAGGTGCCCTGCCGAGCGGTTCCCTCGCCTTCGGTTCCGCGGCAACTTCCATGGCTAGTGCTGCGGGCGGGTAAAGTCTGGTGGGAAGGGGCCGCCTGCGGTCCCTGCGCTGGGAAAACAAAGCATCGTGGCGCCGGGTCTCCCCACACCCGCTGAGCCCCGCCAGCGGCCCCGCGCCCTGGGCGCGTTCGGGGGTCAAGGGCGCTGGTCCCTGCCCGGGGACGTGTTTCCGCGGGCCGCCGGGTCGCTGCAGCTCAGAACCTGCGATAGTTGCGGCAGCGGTTTATTGGATGCCGTGTGGCCCGGCGTGGAAGGGAAGCTGGAAAAGCCCAGTCATTTCCCGCGAGAAAGTTTCCCGCGAGTTGGTGGCCCCTTTCCCCCTCCCCGCCGCAGCCCCGGGCGGGTTGAGGGCGGAGAGGCGCTGCCTGCCGCGGGGAGTCCGCGCCCCCAGCGCCGGGCAGAGGGCAGCTCCGCCGGCGAGGAGCTGGACCCGGGATGCGGGGAGTCGCAGGGACAGTCCCGGACAGCGAATCGCAGCTTGCGGGATGCCGCTCGCTGCGGGTTCGGCCCGCGGAAGGGGGGAGGACGGATGTGGTTAGAATCTACTTCGAATTCACGGATAATAAAGCGCATTCCTTATTGTGCCTTGGATTATCTCCCTTTGGTCTCCCCATTCCTCCCTGAGGTCCTAAAGAGGTCCCCATCTTCCGTGATCTTCCCCACCCCCAAACACGTCCAAGTCCTCTTCTCGAAAGAACTGCAGAGAGATTTCCAGGTCGTTTTGTGAAAATAGTTCCCCCACTCCCCACCCCCGCCCCACCCCACCCCCGCGGAGACCCAGTGGTCAAACTGATAGGATTACGCACTGAAGTTAACTTAAACTGCTCCACTGTTTTCTTTCCCCAGCAAAGTTTCCACTTTGTTCTCAGCATGTAATCATTCCTACGTTTGTCTTCATGTCCCAACCAGCATCTGCAAAAACACACCCTTAAATATATGTTGCTCTAATCTGAGCCTGTGCTTTTGGCTTGAAAAAGCTGGAGGCACACCAGCAACTAAAGGGCAAGAGGGCTTCCTGTATCATCCTGCTCAACAGTGAACTCTGCGGGTAAATCCTGCACACTGTTTAGGTGACTCAAACCTCTGATCGGGGGGCTAATGAGGACAGCACACTGTGAACCAGGGGAGCTGTAATTAAAGCGCCCAGGCTGAGGAACAGGCTTCACAACCAGGAACCACATCTGCTTCCCTTTTCAACTTCTCTACTTTAAAACCTTTTTATTGAAATATAATTGACATGTAACATTATATCACTCAGGTTTACAACATAATGATTTCAAATTGGTCTGCTAACACCCATTACCAGAAGTTACAAAACTGTTTTTCTTACAGTGAGAATTTTTAAAATCATCTCTCTCACCTTTAAATGTACAATATAGTATTATTAACTATAGTCACCATGCTGTATATTACACACCCAGGACTCTTTAAAATTTTTAGAGAATATTATTTAAGATCGTGTAAGGCATTGTACCAAACATTTTACCGAAAAGAGTACAGAGCCATAATCCTGCTTATTATAAAACAAGTTTTAACGAGATTCCCCCTCTCTGAGTTACCACTAAAACATAATCCAAGGTAATTTTTTTAAAGAGATGAAGCTGGATTTTTTGTTTTGTTTTGTTTTCCCCTCAAATTCTTATTTTGAAATTTTTCAGACACACAGAAAAGTTATAGTTGTTCAATAAAAACCAGAATCCAATCAAAGATTTCATTTGGTTATTATTGCTATTTACTATACTTTAGTCTAGAAAATTCCCTTCATCTTATTTTATGGCATTGATTTTTTTTTAAGAGAACAAATTCATTTGTTTTCTGGCAATGTTTAATGTCATGATGCAGCTAAAGATAAGTTGAGTCAAGGGGAGGACAAACAATTTTCTGACCACAGCAGGTCATTAAAATAGCTCAGCACCTTCTCATTGAATTCAGTGACTCCACCAATATCCATGGAGCAAAAGGCAGTTGCATCCTCAGTCACTCAGGTCTCTCTCTTAGACTTAGCCCTAGCCTTAGTCAAAGAAGTTATTTTTGTTTCTTATCCCCAAATTGGCCATGTTTCAGGAATAAACTAGCATTTTCACGCATCCACACCAGTTGACAAGCACATATGGTACTTTTCTGAATTTAAAAACAAGAACTCAGCAAGGTTACACACCATAATGAATAATTCTCACATCATTCTAGGAAGGTTTTAATGTGAACCAAAATTTGAAGGCATGTGGAAGGCATACATACTCTCAATAACCTGTTTTTTATGGGCAAGTCATTCCCAGAGACTTTAAGCTTGACAAAAAGTTGAAAATCCTTCAGGAGGATCTATTGTCTCCAAATAGTGACAGGTGCTTCTACCAAGCAGCCAGCGAAAGACTTGGGATAGTCTGACCAAGAGAAAAGTTTTGCTCAGCAGAGAATGGGACATCGACTCAAGGTCCACTGGGAATGTTTGATATATATTCATTTCATTTTTGTTGCTTTTAAAACAAGTATCTGTTTGGTTGAAAATGATTGGAACAACTGTAATGTTAGAATTTTCATCTCCTCCCACTAGGTCATCTAAATGTTTGCTGAATCATAGAACCAGATTTGGACTAGGTCATTGCAAGATACTGCCTAGTTCACCTTTCCACCTCTGAATAGGATTCCAGTTTATATGACCATCCAAGACTTCTATAGACCAGGTCCACATAGTCAAAGCTATGGTTTTTCCAGTAGTCAATGTGCCGATGTGAGCAATGGACAATACCGAAGGCTGAGCACCAAAGAATTGGTGCTTTCAAATTGTGATGTTGGAGAAGATTCCTGAGAGTCCCTTGGACTGCAGGAGATGAAACCAGTCAGTCCTAAAGGAAATCGACCCTAAATATTCACTG
This sequence comes from Nanger dama, assembly GCA_917880005.1. Lineage (NCBI taxonomy): Eukaryota > Metazoa > Chordata > Mammalia > Artiodactyla > Bovidae > Nanger > Nanger dama. Next base: position 3,166,118 of record CAKJTW010000003.1, on the reverse strand, counting down.
GAAGGACTGATGCTGAAGCTGAAGCTCCAGCACTTTGGCCACTCATTGGTGAAGACCCTGATGCTGGAAAAGATTGAAAGCAAAAGGAGAAGGCAGGGGCAGAAGATGAGATGGTTCGACAGCAGCATCGACTCTGAACATGAATTTGAGCAAACTCAAGGAGAGCATAAAGGACAGGGAGCCTGGCTCGCTGGGGTCTGGAGAGCTGTAAAGCATTGGACACTACTGAGTGACTAATCAGCAACAGGATTTCTGAATATCGCTAGTAACGGAGATCCCACATTCTGTATGGGTAGGCTTCCCCCAAATTTGCCAGCTTTGGGGAAGTCAATCTCTTCTCGCTTCCAATCTAAATCTCTTCCTTCCTAAGTTTTCCAGTACTTAAATGAAGCTCAGCAAGACCCTCACAATAACTTTTATCTATTAGAGATTAAATTGGGCAACAACCTTGTCTTCATGTCAAGTGATTCTTTTACCCCTTTATCAAGATGTTCAAGCGTTTGGCTAACTCGTACTTTTCTTAAAAACATCTTTTTTCCCACAAGTGTCAGCAAAGAAAATCAAAATCTCTCTAAGCCTTACTGAGTTTCTCCATCTACAGAATAAGGATAAGTAATAAGTATTAATACAGAATATTTGGCCAACCAACACCAATCTTCTTCAGCAGGAAGCACAACCAAGCAAGTGAACTGTGCCAAGTTTCGTTCCGTCTCTTCATCTGTAAAATGAGACAGTAAATGTCAGACGCCAAATGTAGTTCCTACAGGGTGGCTTAAGGGGAAAATAGATAATAGCAGTGCTTTGTGAAATGTGCAAGAATTCACAGATGTAAGGGATCATTATTAGGATTACTGGATCCACGAAGTTTTTCTAACTCTATGCCGGGCACATAGTAAGCACTTTTACAGATCACTCCATTTATTTCTCATAACAATCCTAGAAAATGGCTCCTATTATCATCATAATTTCATTTCAAACAATGCCGGACATGCATTGGGTGCTTAAATATTTGTCAAGGAGGAAGTTGGAGCTTGGAAATGCTAGTGGCTTGTCCAAGTAAACATGCCTTGTTAGAGAAGGTAGAAATTGAACTAGGCCTCCACTCATCTCTAAGTCAAAGTACCATTCCTTATGTGGAACTAATTACATAAAGTTACTTTGATCTCCGGAGTGGAGTCGATTCTACTTGAAACTGCAGCTGAAACTTTCCCTGCATGTTCCCGCCTCCCTGGCATCTACCCACCTTCCGGGTCTCTTACATTCTCTGCCCTACCAAAGTGTGCTCTCTTTCTTCTCTGAAAGAACTGAGGGATGTTCTTCCCACCCCAGAAGTATTTGCATTTCAACACTAGGTGAACCTTTAAACCAAAAGAGTGAATATGAATCTTAGACCATTAGCATCATCAAAGAAATGAACTGTTGGGGAAGCGGTGAGCAAGGAAAGTGAAGGTAGCAGTCGCTCAGTCGTGTCTGACTCTGTGTGACCCCGTGGACTGTGGCCCCCAGGCTCCTCCATGGGATTCTCCAGGCAAGAATCCTGGAGTGGGTTGCCATTTCCTTCTCCAGGCAATCTTCCCAGCCCAGGGATCAAACCTGGGTCTTCTGCCCTGTCTGAGCTACCAAGAAAGTCAGTGAGCAGGGAAGGAGGTGCCTGCTGCCGCCGCTGAGTCGCTTCAGTCGTGTCCGACTCTGTGCAATCCCATAGGCGGCAGCCCACCAGGTTCCCCCGGCCCTGGGATTCTCCAGGCAAGAACACTGGAGTGGGGGTGCCATTTCCTTCTCCACTGCATGAAAGTGAAAAGTGAAAGTGGAGTCACTCAGTCGTGTCCAACTCGTAGCGACCCCATAGAGTGCAGCCCACCAGGCTCCTCCATCCATGGGATTTTCCAGGCAAGATCGCTAGAGTGGGGGTGCCATTGCCTTCTCCAAAAGGAGGTGGGAAAGCCTTTATTCTGACTCTGAAGTCACACCCAATCACAGCAGGTACATGGCCATCTTGAAGAATTCAGTCAGATAAGCAGTCTTGCTGGCATTACTTTGACTTTGCTAGGCCTTACCCAGCTCTCCATGACCACACGATACTGCTGGGCCATTCTTCTCTTCCAGTGGCCAATTAATAATGCTGATTATAGGGAGAGGATCTGTCTCTAGTTTATGCAGTATTTCTATACTTAGATTCGGTAACACACTATTTAAAATAGCCCTCTAATGTTACTGACACACGTTGAAATATGGACCCACTTGGATCTGTGAAATAATTAATGATCTACACCACTCTCTTCATCGGGAATCAAAGTTAAGCTGACAACTATTTCTAGGAGTCTTATTGTATCTATTATGGAAGATCTTTTTTTTTTTCATTTCTCTCCAAATATGGGGTATTATTTTTTCAGTAAAGGAGTCCAGACGGCTGTATTATCAGATTTCAAAATGCTGAGTGATCATAACCTTTCGTTAGAATTCAGCATTTTTAGAAAACCTCCATCAATTATTACCCCATTATTCATCATAACAGGCTTCCCACGTAGCTCAGTGGTAAATAATCTGCCAGTCAATGCAGGAGACACAAGAGATGTGGGTTCAATCTCTGAGTCAGGAAGATCCCCTGGAGTAGGAAATAGCAAGCTGCTCCGGTATTCTTGCCTGGAAAATTCCATGAATAGAGGAGCCTGGAGGGCTACAGTTCACAGGATTGCAAAGTTGAACATGACTGAGTGACTGAGGACTGAGCACCATTAATCATTCCATAGTAAAGTCTTGGCTTGTCAGAACTTACCAGGTTACATCTGCTCCCAGCAACATCCTGGACCAGTCAAATATTTCACTTGCTAGATCTTTCCTGGTGGCTCAGATGGTAAAGCGTCTGCCTGCAATGAGGGAGACCGGGGTTCTATCCCTGGGTTGGGAAGACACCCTGGAGAAGGAAATGGCAACCCTGTCCAGTACTCTTGCCCAGAAAATGCCATGGATGGAGGGGTCTCATAGGCTATAGTCCATGGGGTCTCAAAGAGTGGAACAGGACTGAGTGACTTCACTTTCACTTTCAGTATATAAACAAGTCATTGCAAGTCTAGGTGGACACTTCTATCCTATATGGTAACTAGCCTACACGAACAAGGGCCCTACTGGCCTATACGACCACTTGTTGTTATTGCTGTTCAGGCACTCAGTCGTGTCTGACTCTTTGCGACCCCATGGACTGCAGCACGCCAGGATTCCCTGTCCTTCACCATCTCCCGGAGTTTGCCCAAACTCATGAGTCAGAGATGCCATCCAACCATCTCATCCTCTGTTGTCCCCTTCTCCTCTTGCCCTCAGTCTTTCCCAGCATCAGGGTCTTTTCATCAGGTGGCCAAAGTACCGGAGTTTCAGCTTCAACATCAGTCCTTCCAGTGAATATTCAGGATTGATTTCCTTTAGGATGGACTGGTTGGATCTCCTTGCTTCCGAGGGTCTCTCAGGAGTCTTCTCCAACACCATACTTCAAAAGCATCAATTCTTCGGCCCTCAGCTTTCTTTATGGTTCAGCTCTCCCATCCATACTTGACATTGGAAAAACCATAGCCTTGACTAGATGGACCTTTGTCAACAAAGTAATGTCTCTGCTTTTCAATACGCTGTCTAGGTCAGTCATAGCTCTTCTTCCAAGGAGCAAGCATCTTTCAGTTTCATGGCTGCAGTCACCATCTGCAGTGATGTGGCAGCTAAAGGAAAGCTACTCCCTCAGTGGAATAAGTACCATGTCACAGGCGTGATTTGCAGACAGTGCCTTTGTTCAAGCCAGAAGGCACTCCTTAGGGGCGGAGGGTGGAGGCTGGGGAGGACACACCAGCACCAGGAAGCCCAGTATGTCCAGAACTTGGGTGGGTTTCCGTCCCCACTCACTCATCAGCTGGGTGCCCATGTGCAGTGCACAAACCACACAGCCGCATGCTCCTGCTCTTTATAGAAGATACACAGACGGATAAACGAGCAGGAGTAGGTGATAGGTTCCACTCATTCCAGATCAGTTCAGGGGAAATTTTCAAGTACTTTGTCATTTATGAATTTAAATTAATTTTAGCTTTGTTTTGTAAGATAGAATGTATTTTTATGTTTGTTGCTGAACATTTCCCGCTTCTCGTTTCCCTTATTTTTCTCAGAGGAAGACCAAAATATCACGGCTTTGCAACATCACAACCATGTTCTTTCTTGAAATCAATAAAATTAAGTTTGAACTTAATATTACAGTGATGCCTCCGCTGCTTTTGACCCATGAGTGATGGAAATTATAAATTTAATTCTAAAATACTAGGGAGAAAAACCCACGCTCCACCTCTGACCAGCTGAGTGACTTATTCTTTTATTGGGAAAGCTCCTGAGATGATGTGAAGCTCACACGTTTACAGGAATGTTTTGTTTTCCTCTACTCTACTGTCTCCTTATAAGATAGCATCATCTATTATTTTCCTCTTCGGTGCCAGGGTTTTATTTGTAATACAGACACATTGACTACTTTTCTGGCAAATAGAATTTTAAAAGATGACATCAGAGAGCTCATCTATTAAATTTTACCTTCAAGAGCGTAACCTGCAGTCAGTGCATTTCTCCATGCTCCAGCTCTTTTCCCATGGAAAGCTACAGATCCTTGTCATGTATATGTTTGCAGTGATCCCGATCCATCAAACAGAGATGCAGTTGCTTCAGAAACTTTGAACTTATTTCTGTGAGAAAGCTCAATTGTATAATGTAATCAGTAGTAGAAGGGATTTTATAGAGATCATATGGTGAAAGCCTCCCAACTTTCCAGATGACGTGAAGCAGATTCCAAGGACCAACTGCTGCTTCTTGAGACCCTGTTTCAGTAGGCCTAAGGCTGCGGGATTGCTTTCTTTACTAAGAGCCCCTGGTGATGCTTTCATGCAAAGTCTAGGAGTCTTTGATGTCCTGGAATGGTGATCAGGCCCTGAGAGGTGAGGGGAAGCTCCAGAAGCCAAACAGCTAGTCCATGACAGAGTCAGGACAGGACCAGAAACACCCTGAGCAGGCCTCAAGGGCTCATGAAATGGACTAACCGACCTGAGAAACGCTTGTCAGAAATGTCGGTTATCCGAAGCTCCTCATTTCAGAAGCATTCTGGTTAATCAAGCACTTGTGAGACCCTTGTCCTTTATTTGCTGAACGCCTTCAGCAAGCCTTCTCTCTGATCGGCCTCCAGGTGCTTGCACGCGGTTTGCCGAGCTTCCTTCGCACAGGTAACTTTGGAGCTATCATCACCTCTGTCTTCTTCGTGCCTTTGGTCAGTCGTCTTTTCTCCTTAAAACTTTTATCAAACCAGGTGTGTGTCTCTTCACTCACAGTTCCTCTCCATACCATTAACGTTATCATCCTTTCATTTATGTCTTGCCCGATTTCTCTAGTTTTCCGTGTCAAACTCTAGCACACGCTCCTTTACATGAGCACTGTTTTATGTATGAGACAGCAGTCACAGACTGTAAGGCCATCATGACAGAGAACAGAACCCCTGATGTCTACTCCCAGCTCCGTCACTAGTAAGTTGCATGACCCTGAGCAAGACACTTAGCCTTTCTGAGCTTCTGTTGTTCAGTGAAAATATTGAACCCTGAGCTTTCTTTCTATATGCACACACCATCTCTTTAACAAAGGAGGGAACCCTCTTTTCTCATTTTATTTTTCTACCTACACTGAGCCTATTTCCTGAAGCTACCTAGAGTACTCAGCCATTCAATAGATACTGACGCTTCCCCTCTTAGTCTGGCTTGGCTTTCTCCCTCCCATCACAGATGTACGTGAGCCATATATCTGACCACAGCTGACCTTTGTTTGGGGTAAAGATTAGATTTTTTTAAAAATACAAACTGAGTGTCTTTCCAGTATCACCATTCCTTCCCATAAAATGGCACATCCTGTAGATTGGGCCTTCACATTTGCCATGAAAACATTGTTTCCATATGTCTTATATCTTACAGATTTTTGAGATAAGTATAGCATTTCTGGAGAAGGAAATGGCAACCCACTCCAGCATTCTTGCCTGGAAAATCCCACGGACGGAGGAGCCTGCTAGACTACAGTCCATGGGGTCGCAAAGAGTCGGACACGACTGAGCGACTTCACTTTCACTTTATAGCATTTCTGATTTTTTAATACATTTTGTCATACTATATATTATATACTATTTGATATAATTATACTACATTATATATATATATAATATTTATAATCCTGATGATCTGATCTGATCACCTCTTTCTTTAGAATTTCTATTTGCAATTAGGTCTCTAAGGGATTGACTGATGGTTCAGCAGGTAAAGAACCTGCCTGCTTGTGCAGGAGACACAGGTTGGCTCTCTGGGTTGGGAAGATCCCCTGGAGGAGGGCATGGCCGCCCGCTCCAGTGTCCTTGCCTGCAGAATCCCATGGACTAAGGACCTGGTATGTTACAGTCCAAACAGTCACACAGCGTCACTGTGGTTTGGATCATATTGGTTGATGGTTTTGGGGGCAGGTTTTCTGGACTTTATTTATTTTTAGCCATGCCACACAGCATGTGGGATCTTGGTTCCCTGACCAGGCATCGAACCTATGCCCCCTGAAGTGGAAACACAGAGTCTTAGCAACTGGACTGCCAGGGTAGCCCCTCGTTTGTGCTTTTTTGTCTAGAAGTTACTTGGCCTCACAGTCTCAACCATAAGCATGTTGGTTTGCTTTGATGATTTGTCTATTTTTAGAAGAGTAGCTTTTAAAACATACAGCACTCTATCACATATAAAAATGCTCTGTTCAGTCCACTGACCCACATTCAAATGCACTAACTTTAAATATACATGAGAGAGGATATGTTGTTGTTTTTCAGTCGCTAACTTGTGTCCGACTCTTTGTGACCCCATGGACTCCAGCACGCCAGGCTTCCCTGTCCTTTACCATCTCCTGGAGCTTGCTCAAAGCATAACAATAAGGAAATGATGTCTGGTCACTTGGAGTTCAAAATAATAAACAAGACTGTAGAATAAAAACGTGTGAGATTTCAGGACCTTGGACAGTCAAAAGCACTGTTGCTATAACGCCTGGTGTGTGTTTAAGTACGAAGTCGTTTCAGTCGTGTCCGACTCTGTGCAACCCTATGGACTGTAGCCCACCAGGCTCCTCTGTCCATGGGATTCCCAAGGAAAGGATACTGGAGTGGGTTGCTGTGCCCTCCTCCAGGGATCTTCCCAACCCAGGTATCAAACCCGTGTCTCCTGTGTCTCCTGCACTGCAGTGGATTCTTTACCACTGAGCCACTGGGGAAGCCGCAATGCCTGGTGTCACCCCACAAACAAGCTTGTGGTACATCTGAAAATTTAGAGGGCCATATCAGACAAGGTACCTTGAAACACTGCTCGTCCTTTTTTCAGAGACGCAACAGCAAAGAGCCTGTCCAAAAATAATGTAGAGGATGGGTGGCAATGCCGGAAACTGCTTCCCCATGCTTTCCTCTGACTTTTTCTCTAAAATTAGCATAACAGGAAAAATAACTACTGGGTATTCTGATGCATAAAGTTATTTGAACTCCAATCTGAAACCTAAGGGTAATCAAAACTCCAGACACTGGCAAGTGTAAATTACTGGACCACAGTCTGAAACTTAGATACTAAATTTGAACTTCCCTCTTTATTTCCCCATATATATTTCAGAAAATACAAGCAACAAGCTTTAAAACTGATCATGGGTGCTTTTCTATGACTCATATCTTACAAGAAGAAAATAAAGACTCCTCTGATGAGAGCTATAAAGTCTAGGCTCTATTCTCGGATAATACAAACGAGTGAACATTTTTATCAAGACATTGATAGAACTCTAACCATGGCATGATAATAGCGCTGGTACAGTGCATGCTGAAAGACTGACACAACTCTTTCTTAGAAAATTTGCCTTTTCTGTTTAAAATATAAGCAAACGCTTTGAACTGCACAATTATGAAGAACTATAGGTAAGGAGTATCAGAAGCAAAAATCTCAACTTCACTGCCATCCAAGAAATGTAAATTGAAACAATGGTATGCTGTTTTCCGTCCCTTGGGTTGGCAGAGATTTAAAAGATGTCAAAGGATGAAGGGGAAATGAGCACATTCAGTTCAGTTCAGCTCAGTCGCTCAGTTGTGTCCAACTCTTCGACCCCATGAACCGCAGCACTCCAGGCCTCCCTGTCCTTCACCAAATCCCGAAGTTTACCCAAACTCATGTCCATTGAGTCATTATGCCATCCAACTATCTCATCCTCTGTCGTCCCCTTCTCCTCCCACCCTCAATCTTTCCCAGCATCAGGGTCTTTTCAAATGAGTCAGCTCTTCGCATCAGGTGGCCAAAGTATTGGAGTTTCATCTTCAACATTAGTCCTTCCAATGAACACCCAGGTCTGATTTCCTTTAGGATGGACTGGTTGGATTTCCTTGCAGTCCAAGGGACTCTCAAGAGCACATTCCTGTATTGGTAAATTGGTACAAGTCTTTGATAGGGTGATCTGGAAATATGGATCAAAAGCCTAAAAAATAATGATGAAGCTATATATTTAATAATATTAAAACAGATTCTCAATTCATTGTTATGTAGGAAAAGCAGGTTACCAAGTTATATAAGCATATATTACATATAAGCATGGCATCCAGTCCTACCACTTCATGCCAGATAGATGGGAAAACAATGGAAACAGTGAGAGCCTTTATTTTGGGGGGCTCCAATATCACTGCAGATGGTGACTGCAGTCATGAAATTAAAAGACTCTTGCTCCTTGGAAGAAAAGCTATGACCATCCTAGGCAGCATATTAAAAAGCCAAGACATTATTTTGCCAACAAAGGTTCACAAAGTCACAGCTATGGTTTTTCCAGTGGTCATGTATGGATGTGAGAGTTGGACTACAAAGAAGGCTGAGCGCCAAAGAGGTTATAATATTGAAATGTGGTGTTGGAAAACACTCCTGAGAGTCTCTTGGATGCTAGGAGAGCAAACCAGTCCATCCTAAAGGAAATCAATCCTGAATATTCATTGGAAAAACTGATGCTGAAGCTGAAGCTCCAATACTTTGGCCACCTGATGCGAAGAACTGACTCGTTGGAAGAGACCCTGATGCTGGGAAAGACTGAGGGCAGGAGGAGAAGGGGACGACAGAGGATGAGATGGTTGGAGGGCATCACCGATTCGATGGACATGAGTCTGAGCAAGCTCTGGGAGATGGTGAAGGATGGGGCAAGCTGGCGCGCTGCAGTCCGTGGGCTCTCAGGGTCAGACATGACTGAGCGACTGAGCACCAGCGGAAGCGTATGCTGAATGATGACGCGCTTGTTTGTGTCTTCTCCTTTTTCTGAAAGGACACAACCAACACGTCATAATGCTATGGGGTAAGGTAGATGGGAAGATATGGAGACAGTGCCTACATGTTGTTTACGTGCGTTCTAATGTTGTTGTTCATTCACTCAGTTGTGTCTGACTCTTTGTAACCCCGTGGACTGCAGCACGCCAGACTTGTCCTTCACTACTACCCGGAGCTTGCTCACACTCATATCCATTGAGTCTGAGATGCCATCCAACCATCTCATCCTCTGTCACCCCCCTTCTCCTCCTGCCTTCAGTCTTTTCCAGCATCAGAGTTTCTTCCAGTGAGTCAGCTCTTCTCATCGCGTGCCCAGAGTATTTTGGAGCTTCAGTGTCAGTCCTTCCATTGAATATTCAGGATTGATCTCCTTTAGGATGGACTGGTTTGGTCTCTTCGCAGTTCAAAGGACTCTCAAGAGTCTTCTCGCTGGAGAAGACTCAGTTCAAAGGCTTCAGTTTTTGGTGCTCAGCCTTTTAATGTAACTGTATTCAAAATGAGTTACTGATTCTTTGTGTGTTGGGGGACGGGGCACGGGCAAGAGAGTGAATGGCCCCAGGCAATGTAGACAAACGGCTGGGGTCTGAATTACTCCCAGCTTTGAAGCCTTGGTGAAGACTTTGGATTTTACCCTGAAAGCAATGGACCACCTTTCAGAGACAGAGCAAAGGGGTGACGACTAGATTTGTGAAGTTTTTGTTTTCTTTTGTTGTAATTACTCTGGTTTCTCTGTAAAGGATGAAATGAAATGAGTCAAGATTAGAAACCCTGAAGATCAGAAAGGAGACTGCTGTAGAAGAGATGAGATTAAATCATTGAGAGTTGTTGGAAACAGAAAGATTTGATTTACATTTTGGAAGTAGAAACAGCAAGACTTACCAGTGTGGTAAGGTAGAAGGGAAGAAATCAAGGGTGTCTCATTGACTTGAAATTAGGAATAACTCTGACAGTTATTCTTTAATATCAAATTTAGAAAGACTAAATCACCTTTTGGGTTATTAGTTTTCAAATGTTTGTATTGAAGCATGTCACTGCCGTGGGTTGAATGGTAACTCCTAAAAAGATATGCTCACATCCCAGTATTAGGAATTTGTGAATGCTACCTTGTTTGGGAAAAGGGTATTTGCCAATGTAATTAAATTAAGGATCTTGAGATGTGATCATCCAAGGTTATCTGGGAGGCCCCTAAATCCAGTAACAACTGTCCTTTTAAGAGTGCGGCAGAGAGAATCCCATGGACAGAGGAGCCTGGCGGGCTGGTGTCAGTGGAGTCACAGAGAGCCGGACTCGACTGAGCGAATCACACACAGAGGGAGACAGGTGGGGGAAGGCAGCCTGGCAGTGCCCACAGACACCTGGGTGATGCAGCCACTGCGTGAGCACGGCCGTGTGTGTCAGTCACCGTGCGTGTCAGTCACCCAGTCGTGTCCAACTCTTTGCGACCTCATGGACTGTAGCCCACCAGGCTCCTCTGTCCATGGGATTCTCCAGGCAAGAATCTTGGAGTGGGTTGCCATTTCCTTCTCCAGGGGATCTTCCCAACCCAGGGATCGAACCCAGGGATCATCTCCTGCATTGTAGGTGGATTCTCTGCCATGTGAGCCACTAGGGAAGCAAGTCTACCAGCCGCCAGAAGCTGGACAAAGAATAGATGCTCCGTTAGCGGTGCCGGGAGGGGGAGGGGGGGTCAGCCCTGCGGGATTTCAGACCTCTGGCCTCCAGAACTGTGAGAATACGTTTCTGTTGCTGCGACCCAGCTTGTGGTAATTTGTTAGGAGAGCAACAAGAAACTAATTTTAAAAACACAGAGAGAAATCATAAGCATACAGTTTCATCAATTAGGTCAAAGTGTTCATTACTCTTTCCCATTTAGGAAAAACGTTTAATCATGGAAATGTTCAAACAAAAGCAGGGAGAGTAACCCAGTGCATCTTCACGCTCGCCAAACCCGTTTCAGTGCTCGCCAACACACGGCCAATCCCGTTTCACGGGCAGTTGCACACGCCCCTCTGCAGCGGAACTGTTCGGAAGCAAATCTCAGTCACTGTATCATTCCAACTAAAAATACTTCCTGGGGCTTCCCTGGCGAACCAGTGGTTAAGAAGAGTCTGCCTTGCAATTCAGGGGTCAGGGGTTCAGTCCCTGGTCTGGGGAGACCCCACGTGCGGAGGAGCAGCTAGGCCAGCGCGCCGTAACCACTGAGCACGCGCCCTGGAGCACACAAGCCGCTCGCCCACGGAGCTCACGGGCGGCAGATAGAGCCTGCTCTCCCACGGAGCATGCGGTCGACGAGAAAAGCCGCGCGGGAGACGCCTGCCGGCCACAACCCGAGAAAGCCGCACAAAGCGACAGACTCAGCACACCCGGAAACAGTTAACTAATTAAACAAAATTATTTTAAAAATAAATAAAAATATTTCCTAATAAACCTCTAAAAATGACTCCTTTTTGACATAAGCAAAATGCCATATGTCACCTGAAAACTAACACAATATTCCTAAAAATATCGGATATCTAGTCAATATTCGAATTTGCCCCAACTGTCTCATACACGGTTTCTTTTCAGTTGGCCTGTTTGAAAGGGGATCCAAGCACCGTCTGCCTTCCGTCCTCGCCTCCTGATCTAGGAGTGCTCGTCCATCTTTTCTTCTTCCTCCTAATTTATCTGTTGAAGGAACCTTGTCAGGCCTTTCGCACAGTCGAGTTCCTTGGATTTCAGTCCATTGCTGGAGTGTCGTCGGTGGTTCCCCATCTCCCTGTTTCCTGTAAAGGAGAAACTAGATCTGCAGCAGAGTCAGCCTCATTGGCTTCAGCAGGGACACTTCTTAAGTGAGGTTTGGGGTTTGCATTGCATCACATTAATGCCCGCATGTCTTTTCGGGTGACGGTGAGACTGATCAATGGTTTTGGGTGTCATCAACCTCATCTTCCCCTTATAAAATTCCCCAATAGCTTCCCTCTGTTTTCTGTTCATTTGTGATTATTGCCTAGAGTGATCATTTGGGGTTGCAAAATGATGATGTTCTACTTCTTTTGCTCTTTTGGCATTTGTTAGCTAAAGCTATTGTATAAAGAAGATCATTTCCTCATAAAGTATTTAATTACTTTGAGATATGGAGAATTCATGGACAGAGGAGGTTGGTGGGCTCCATGGGGTCACAAAGAGTCAACACGACTAACACTTTCAGACCTTCAGATGGTCCAAGCAGGAGAGGACCTCTCCCCCAAAAATGTTCAATTTTTTCTCTTTATGAGCCAGTTTTCAGAATAAGGAATTGCTCCCTATCATACTCCAAAGATTAACTAATGAGGTTTGTTTTGTTTTGTCTTCTGTCATTAAAAGTGGTGAATTTTGTTTTAGCTATTGTTTTATTTCTTTGGGGGAGGGGGCACAAGGCTGGCCAGAAGATACAAGTGTACTGTTTCCATGTCAATGTCTCCTGGGAGCCAGTGTCTATGAGTGAATCCTAGACCCATTCACTCTTAAATCTATAGATTCATCACTGATTTCAGCGCCCTCTATAAGGGAGGAGACAGAGGGCCAGAGGCGACCTGGCATTTGCCAGAATAACTCACTTGGCTAGTAGCAGGCTCCAGGTGAGATTCCAAGTCCATGCTACAAATGTACATTTTGGGACTCCACTCCTGGAATAAGGTTATTTTTCTAGCCAAGTGTCATTAGAAGATTTCCAGGTCTTAATAAACATCAGTCTAAGATTCATAGTAAACAATACCTGAAAACAAAGAAATCCCTAGCATAAATACGAACACTAAAAAATCAGATTGTACTTAAGAAAATCAAGAAATTATCCAGTAGATTAAAGGAACTCCTACAAATCAATAAGAAAAGATAGATATCCAACTGGAAATTGGGCAAAATCCCTGGACTGACATTTCACAAAAGCAGCTATCAAAATGACTGATACACATGTGAAAGACTGCTCAACATTTTAGTCATCAAGTAAATGCAGATTAAAAGCATACTGTGATACCACTACTCACTCACCAGAAGTAACAACAAAAAATACCAAAAGACAGCCACCAGGATTCTCATCAGATACTGTTGGGAAGATCCGCCTTGGAGGAGGTCATGGCAACCCACTCCAGTATTCTTGCCTGGAGAATCCCATGGGCAGAAGAGCCTGGCGGGCTACAGTCAGTGGGGTCACAAAGAGTCGGACAGGACTGAAATGGCTTAGTACATACACACACACAGTTGAGAGTGCAAACTGGCACAACCATTTGGAAAACTAGTTAGCAGTACCTATTATGTGCTTGTCCTATGACATAGCAATTTCACTCTTAAATGTATATTCAAAAGATGTGATCAAGAATGTCCATTAGGGGCTTCTCTAGTGGCTCAGTGGTAAATAATTCACCTGAAAATCTGAGAGACACGGGTTTGATCTGGGAGATGCCACAGGCATTGGAGCAAGTGAGCCTGCATGGAGCCCACCACTCCTGAAGCCCAGGCGCCCTAGGGCCTGTGTTCCGCCACCACAATGAGAAGCCCGGCACTGCAGCGAGAGAAGAGCCCCTGCTTGCCACACCAGAGGGAAAGCTCTCACAGCAGCAAAGACCCGGCACAAAGATAAATACCCGAAATTACATGTCTACATAAAAGGAACATTCGTTAAAATGTTCGACCCGACATTAGCAGGGTCGATAGTAGTCAAAACCCAAAAACTATCAAGATGCCCACCAACAACGGGATGGATCAGTACATTGTACAGCTTCATGATTTAGTACTGTACAGCGGAGTGAACACGGACTGAGTGTCAGAAACATAAAGTTAAATGAAAGACCCCAGCCACAAAAGAGCGCGTATTGTATCATTTCATTTACAGAAAAGTCAAGACCACCCTAAACTAATCTACGTTAGAAGACAAGATAACAGCTTTTTCAAATCCTAAAAAATGAAGCTGTTAAAGTGACCTGGAAGAAAGGCAGTGACTTGAAGACTTGGGGGTTTTCAGGACTATTCTGTTTCCTTATGAGTACTAGTTACACAAGTATGTTACGTTTGTGAACATTCAGCTAGGTGACATTTATGTGCATTTCTCTGAATACAAAATACACCGTAAAGGTTAAAAATTTAAAAATGAAAGTTAAGTCTCCAGCCTGTCATTTCCAGCCTATTTCCTTCCATTACCAATTCCCTTGATGTTTTTTAAGTTGACTTTCAACTTAAAGTGGTGGGTCAGTTCAGTTCAGTTCAGTCGCTCAGTCATGTCCGACTCTTTGCAACCCCATGAATCGCAGCACACCAGGCCTCCCTGTCCATCACCAACTCCCGGAGTTCACTCAGACTCACGTCCATCGAGTCAGTGATGCCATCCAGCCATCTCACCCTCGGTCATCCCCTTCTCCTCCTGCCCCCAATCCCTCCCAGCATCAGACTCTTTTCTAGTGAGTCAACATGAGGTGGCCAAAGTACTGGAGTTTCAGATTTAGCATCATTCCTTCCAAAGAAATCCCAGGGCTGATCTCCTTCAGAATGGACTTGTTGGATCTCCTTGCAGTCCAAGGGACTCTCGAGAGTCTTCTCCAATACCACAGCTCAAAAGCATCAATTCTTCGGCGCTCAGCCTTCTTCACAGTCCAACTCTCACATCTATACATGACCACAGGAAAAACCATAGCCTTGACTAGACGGACCTTAGTCGGCAAAGTAATGTCTCTGCTTTTGAATATGCTATCTAGGTTGGTCATAACTTTTCTTCCAAGGAGTAAGTGTCTTGTAATTTCATGGCTGCAGTCACCATCTGCAGTGATTTTGGAGCCCCAAAAGATAAAGTCTGACACTGTTTCCACTGTTTCCCATCTATTTCCCATGAAGTGATGGGACCAGATGCCATGATCTTCGTTTTCTGAATGTTGAGCTTTAAGCCAACTTTTTCACTCTCCTCTTTCACTTTCATCAAGAGGCTTTTTAGTTCCTCTTCACTTTCTGCCTTAAGGGTGGTGTCATCGGCATATCTGAGGTGATTGATATTTCTTCCGGCAATCTTGATTCCAGCTTGTGTTTCTTCCAGTCCAGCGTTTCTCATGATGTACTCTGCATACAAGTTAAATAAGCAGGGTGACAGTATACAGCCTTGATGTACTCCTTTTCCTATTTGGAACCAGTCTGTTGTTCCATGTCCAGTTCTAACTGTTGCTTCCTGACCTGCATACAGATTTCTCAAGAGGCAGGTTAGGTGGTCTGGGAATTCCCATCTCTTTCAGAATTGTCCACAGTTTATTGTGATCCACACAGTCAAAGGCTTTGGCATAGTCAATAAAGCAGAAATATATATTTTTCTGGAACTCTCTTGCTTTTTCCATGATCCAGCAGATATTGGCAATTTGATCTCTGGTTCCTCTGCCTTTTCTAAAACCAGCTTGAACATCAGGGAGTTCATGGTTCACATATTACTGAAGCCTGGCTTGCAGAATTTTGAGCATTATTTTACTAGCATGTGAGATGAGTGCAATTGTGCGGTAGTTTGAGCATTCTTTGGCATTGCTTTTCTTTGGAATTGGAATGAAAACTGACCTTTTCCAGTCGTGTGGCCACTGCTGAGTTTTCCAAATTTGCTTGTATATTGAGTGCAGCACTTTCACAGCATCATCTTTTAGGATTTGAAACAGCTCCACTGGAATTCCATCACCTCCACTAGCTTTGTTCATAGTGATGCTTTCTAAGGCCCACTTGACTTCACATTCCAAGATGTCTGGCTCTAGATGAGTGATCACACCATCATGATTATCTGGGTCGTGAAGATCTTTTTGTACAGTTCTTCTGTGTATTCTTGCCACCTCTTCTTAATATCTTCTGTTTCTGTTAGGTCCAGACCATTTCTGTCCTTTATCAGAGCCCATCTTTGCATGAAATGTTCCCTTGGTATCTCTAATTTTCTTGAAGAGATCTCTAGTCTTTCCCATTCTGTTCTTTTCCTCTATTTCTTTGCATTGATCGCTGAAGAAGGCTTTCTTATCTCTTCTTGTTATTCTTTGGAACTCTGCATTCAGATGCTTATATCTTTCCTTTTATCCTTTGCTTTTCACTTCCCTTCTTTTCACAGCTATTTGTAAGGCCTCCTCAGACAGCCATTTTGCTTTTTGCATTTCTTTTCCATGGGGATGGTCTTGATCCCTGTCTTTTGATGTGATATCTCTATAAATAGTTTGTAGAGTGGTTTTGGAAGTACAGTGCAAATTTTAGTTTTAAACACAATATATTTTTCTCATGGAGATCACACTATAAATCACAGTACTTTTACTCAGCTTTATTCTATCTGTGTAGCACAGGCCCTGGAAACACCCACACTTTCAGCTGCAGATTGTACCACGGTTGATTCCCAGGCAGATTACAGCTATTAGGAGATGTTAAGGCAAGCATCAGATAAAGTCTTCATTGTTGATCTTGAAATCTTGTCTGAAATACTGAAATTCTAAGATCTGCTGTCCTTTTTCATACTATTCCGCAGTAGTGGTCTATGTTTAGTAGAAATGGAATAAAAATCATTTTTTTCAAGTTTTAATAAAAATCATCCTGAAGTCCAAACTCCAACTTCCTCCACAGGAGCCCTCAAGTCTTTCCTCCAACCAGAGCTTTTCTCAGCATTGCAACTTCCTCTCTAAATAAAAGCAAAAGAGTTCTGCATAAATACAGACTGAGGTTGAATTAACACTGAGAATAATCACATTATCCCTAAAAGCTGCATTCTGTTTTTCAGAATAATGGAGTTGATGGACTATGCAAAGCCATAAAAAAATCTAAAAAAATATAAAAACTTTAATATTATGAAACGACGAGTTGATGGCCAGATATTTACCCATCAAAATAAACATACACACAGAGCAAAGGGAAGGCATCAAACTGTCGATCACTCTATTGTAAGTTAAGAACTGCACCCGTTTCGCATTCAGTAAGGTTATGCTCAAAATCCTTCAGGTTGGGCTTCAGCAGTATGTAAATAGAGAACTTCCAGATGTACAGCTGCGTTTAGAAAAGGCAGAGGAACCAGAGGTCAAACTGCCAATCTTCACTGGATCATAGAGAAAGCAAGGGCATTCTACAAAAACATCTACTTCTGTAAGCCAGATATCTTGGAGTGCAAAGTCAGGTTGGCCTTAGGAAGAATCACTGTGAACAAAGCTGTTGGAGGTGATGGAACTCCAGCTGAGCTATTTCAAATCTTAAAAAATGATGCTGTTAAAGTACTGCACTCAATATGCCAGCAAATTTGGGAAACTCAGCAGTGGCCACAGGACTGGAAAAGGTCAGTTTTCATTCCAATCCCAAAGAAAGGCAACACCAAACAATGCTCAAACTACCACACAATTGCACTCATTTCTCAAGCTAGTAATGTTCAAAATTCTCGAAGCCAGGCTTCAACAGTATGTGAACCATGAACTTCCAGATGTTCAAGCTGGATGTAGAAAAGGCAGAGGAACCAGAGATCAAATCACCAACATCCAGTTGGATCGCAGAAAAAGCAAGAGAATTCCAGAAGAACATCTACTTCTGCTTCATTGACTATGCTAAAGCCTTTGACTGTGTGGATCACAACTAAATGCAGAAAATTCTTAAAGAGACAGCAATACCAGACCACTTTACCTGTCTCCTGAGAAACCTGTCTGCAGGACAAGAAGCAACAGTTAGAACCAGTCGTGAAACAACTGATGGTTCAAAATTGGGGAAAAGAGTATGACAAGAATGCATATTGTCATCCTGCTTATTTAACTTATATACAGAGTATATCATGTGAAAGGCTGGGCTAGATGAAACGATGAGTCACAAGCTAGAATCAAGATTGCTGGGAGAAATATTCAACAACCTCAAGTATGCAGATGATACCACTCTAATGGCAGAAAGCAAAGAAGTACTAAAGAGCCTCTTGATGAGGGTAAAAGAGGAGAGTGAAAAAGCTGGCCTGAAACAACATTGAAAAACTAAGATCATGGCATCCAGTCCCATCACTTCATGGCAAATAAATGGGGGAAATGGAAGCAGTGACTGGTTTTCTTTCCTTGGGTTCAAAAATCACTGCAGATGGTGACTGCAGTCATGGAATTGGTAAGACCCTAGCTCCTTGGAAGGAAAGCTATAACAAACCTAGACAGCATATTAAAAAGCATAGACATCACTTTGCCGATAAAAGTCCATATAATCAAAGTTATGGCTTTGCTGGTAGTCATATACAGATGTGAGAGTTGGTCCATAAAGAAGGCTGAGCATCAAAGAATTGATGCTTTCAAACTGTGGTGCTGGAGAAGACTCTTGAGAGCCCCTTGGATTGCAAGGAGATCAAGTCAGTCCATCCTAAAGGAAACCAACTGTGAATATTCATTGGAAGGACTGATGCTGAAGCTGAAACTCCAATACTTTGGCCACCTGATGGGAAGAGCCGACTCACTGGAAAAGACCCTGATGCTGGGAAAGATTGAAGGCAAAAGGAGAAGGGAGTAGCAGAGGATGAGATGGTTGGATGGAGTCACCAACTCATTGGCCATGGATCTGAGCAAACTCTGGGAAACAGTGAAGGTCTGGGGAGTCTGGCCTGCTGCAGTCCACGGGGTCGCAGAGTTGGACATGACTTGGAGACTAAACAACAACAAAATAATAAATAAACCTTGGGGAGAGGACTCACATCCGTGTCCCTGAAGGTCAAGTATCAGGGAAATCAAGACCATGGTGCTTATAACCCATAATGCTAAAAATCATAATTCCTGTCTTTTGGAAGTTGCTAGGCTTTGTTTTTGTTGGTGTAGGGTGGAGAGTCTAACCTTCTAAAAATTTATGACATTATTTTTTGAGATTTCTCAGAACCATAGCCTGAGTTTTAAAATTGAATAAGATATGAAAGTTTATCTTTAATATATCTTTGATATGCAGATCAGTGGTTCTCAAATGGTGCTCTAGGAAGCCCTAGGGGCCTGGGGCTGCTACTTAATCTGTGAAGGGCAGGACCAGCGTTAACAAGTAACAACTAACCCCACTTCTCTGGTTTTCACAATCAGCTTCCACATGGGCTTTATTTAAAGAAACCATAAAGTGATTACTTAAAAAGAAAAAAAAAGTTTTAAGTAGACAACTCATCTGACTGAAGTATCCTCAAAACTGAAGAGTTGACAGTTAAGGAAACTGAGGCCCAGGCAGATTAAGTGATTGATTTGCCCCAAATCCCAGAGCCAGCCAAGGGCAGGACTGGAACCGGAACTCTGTTTTCTGATTCTGATCTGGATGGACTTTCCAAACTACCAGGTACCCATAAAGAGCCTCTGTGGTTTCCAAAAAGAGGGGCTGGAACTCTTGAGTTGAAATTACTACATGCCTTGATAGTTTCCTTTAATTTCAGTGTTAAAACCCTTGATACATTTTTTAAATAACACATAGCATGCTACATGAAATAATATGAGTAACAGAACCAAGGATAAACTATTAAGGCTCCACTGCCTGTTTGCTCCCAAGTGCTATTTTCAAACAGAAAAAGAAATTAGTTGCTAAAAATGTTTAATTGGTTACAGCCTAGAATCCTTCAAGAGTAAAAGTGTCATGGGAACAGATTAGCTCATTTTCAAGTTTAAAACAGACCTTTTAAGTGAAGGTTGTTTTTTTTTTTAAATATCAGGGTGTTAGTTCAAAAATGCTACATATTTAAACACCAGCTTTCTCTCTGTCATGCCAGCTTTATTTTCTGAAGAAAATTCAATTCACTTCTTTTCCCAGTTTGGTAGCCAAAGGGTTAAAGATGGGACCACTTTTAAACGTTACTGTAGTCAGGCTCCCATTCAATCTAAATATAGCCATGCCTTTGCACCATTTTTAACCCTACAAAGCTGAGATTCCTGTCTATCCAAATTAAGGATAAGCTTAAATAGCCCATCCTCAGTTGAAACCATGGCAACCAGTACACAGTACACATCCTGCATCTTACCCGGTAGTCTTTAAAATTCTTTAATCACAAGACAGGAAATCTGTTTTGTTTGGTTGTCACTTGACAGATTTACACTATAGGAGAGTCAACCATCTGCTTTTATTTAGGGAGAAAAATGGATTTATGACAGGATAAGCTTTAAAATTAGGGAGAGACAGAGTGGTTTTTATTTACTTATTTATTTATGTACTGCCTTATTTCAAAAAAGATCTACGGGAAGTCCTAGAACTTCCAAAATGGGAAACAGAGAAACTGAGAAGAAAGATTGGAGTGTGGGCTTTCTACAGTTACGGCCATGTAAACAAGTGGTCTGGCAGTTAGCTAAATAATAAAAACAAAATTCAGGTCTGCCCAGTGGCACCACCAAGCAGCATGATTAACTGGCGGAACATGAAGGAATATTTATTTTTCTGACTTTTGTTTCAAACTGAAAATAGCTTTATGATTTTTTTCTGATTGGAGTCAAAACACATGCTCAAGTAGACAATCCACGCATTTTAGAAAGAAAGAAAGTAAAAAGTAGCCCAAATCACCCAGAGGTAACTGTTCAAAACTGTGGTGACCCTCCCCCAACATCCCTCTGTGCACGGATACGTGCATGCCTTAATAAATGTATATAAATAAAGAGCATTCTGGATGATGATTTGTGACCTGCTTTCCTGCTCAATTCATCGTGAAGATCTCTCCATACTGATTACTATAGATTTGTCATATATTCTACCACATAGATACACCCAGATTAATTTACTACCCTAGTTAGGAGTATTTAGTGTGTCCAGCATCTTTCTCTTATGAGCGACACTACAATGAAAACTTTTTACGTAAATCTTTGTGCTACTAATCAATTACCTCCACAGGATACATTTCTAGATGTGAAATTGCTAAGTCAAAGGGTATATGTACATGTTTACATATTTGGTCCATATCATGAGGACTGCACCCTGGAAATTGTGTACATAAACAAAGCATGTGTGTAAAGCTTCTCGACACCCTCACAATAGTGGATATCTCATTCCTTGTCTTTTCCTATCTAGTAGGCAAGATGTTATTACATTTTGATGATAACAGCTCTTCTCTCACCAATTCATAAATCGAAGAAAATGAAAAATATAATTAAAATTTAGATGCCTAGATGATTTTGAAATGTTCTTCCAGTTTAAACATCCTATAATTCTATAGAATGTCTTCAATTAATTTCTATATTAAGCACCTATTATAAGCAAGAACCCAGGGAAGAGAAGCTAACCGTGAGTGCCTAATGTCTATGAAAACAACCCTTTCAGATGCTTGTTTTAGTGCCATTTTATAGAGTAAGAATATAGAGGTTCAGAAAAAGTTAAATAAACGTAGAATCAGAGCGAGTAATCTGATTAGAAAGCTGAGGGTTTTATCATGCTGTATATTATTGGGGTTCCTGTCCTTCAGGAATATACAGTCTATGCTGAGGTGGGGGTGGGAAGTGTAGGAGAGACCGTTTTCACACAAAAAGAATTTTAAGTCATATCTCCTGATAACTAGGTCAAGCCCTTTTCCTCCTCCACCCACCCCGATCACCACCTTGCATCATTCCCTTAGGACTCAAAGTGGCACTTTATGGATTATAGATGCTCAACAAATAAAGTCCCTGCCCCTCCCCATCTGCCTGCCTATCTGTCCAGGAGGGTTAAAGCGCTCTCACTGTAGACAGGGAGGTTCTACCACATGACAGTTGCTTGGCAGCTTCAGTAGTGTCCGACTCTGTGCGACCCCAGAGACGTCAGCCCACCAGGCTCCCCCATCCCTGGGATTCTCCAGGCAAGAACACTGGAGTGGGTTGCCATTTCCTTCTCCAAAGCAGGAAAGTGAAAAGTGAAAGTGAAGTCGCTCAGTCATGTCTGACTCTTTGCAACCCCATGGACTGCAGCCTTCCAGGCTCCTCCGTCCATGGGCTTTTCCAGGCAAGAGTACTGGAGTGGGGTGCCATCGCCTTCTCTGAGAATTACCACTAGCCATGGGTAACTCACATTTTCTGTCACATTTTCTACGGCTCAGTGTTAATTCAGAATGGCACATCTCAACCACCCTTACTCTAGCTTAGTTACTAGCTCTGAGAGCTAACAAAGAATATGAGCAACGCTGAGGACCACAAAGTCGCTGGGTTCTGACTGCTGACGTTCACTTGTGGTCAACAGGCCCGAAAGCCAGTGACTGGTGCACTTGCGATGGTCTGGGACCTGGACTCTTCATACCATTCTTGCAAAGAAATAATATTTCACATAGTGTGAAATAGCTTTTTAATTTGCATAAATATAGGACAAGCTGCAATTCAACTGTTTCTGTGGATTAAATAATCTCAAGCAACAGCTGGAAAGAGATACACATTTCCATTGCAAAGTTCACAAAAACCTCACCTAGTGTATAAAGCTGGGCTATATTTCCAGACAGTGACTAAGTGTTCCATGTGCCTTGGATAAGCTGCAGAAATGTTAATTTTAATCAGTTTCTATGGTTTTTCTAGGTTCTTGGATATGACAAGTTTCGTTGGTGAGTGGTCTACCCCCTCTAAGATTAGCCTTTCTATGTGAACGAGAGCACCATGGCATAAGGACACAATGATAGCCCATCCCAAGAATAAAAGTGGGCCTATCATATTTGCTGCAATAGACACATGCTCTTCTTTCTAATTTGCCGTCTTTTAAAAGTGTTATTATTCAACAACAAAGGGTCTGACAAGATGCCATAGAACTCATACTACAGAGCGACATAAAAGCTGGAGATGATGAATGTTAAGTGCATTCTGGCTTGATTTATTTTAAAGAGATCACTTCTAAGGCACACTTGGGATCAGTACTTGGGGTATTAGAGATGTGTCCTGACAGCTGGGGCTTGTCGGAACATGGGTGGCTTTGTTCTCTTTTACATCTGTTTATGCCCCTGCGTTTGCTGTCAGTCCCTGCTCAGGGGGAGGGCAGAGCAAAAGATGACACGAGAGAGCAGCAGCCAAGAGGCGAGACAGTCTCTCTGGCTAGAGCGGAGGAGGGCGGATTGGCTGCCCAAAGTTCTGCTTTTCGCAGTTGCTGCTATGATCATCTCAGCCAGTCCAACCCGTCCCTACAAATGACTTCTGTTTGGGCACTGGCACGCAAGTGTAGTTTTCCCTGGTGATCCAAAAGTTAAGACTCCACCTGCTAGTGCAGGGGATAAAGGTTTGATCCCCAGTTCAGGAAGATTCCACCTGCCTTGGGGCAACTGAGCCCGAGCACCGCAATTACTGAAGCCCACTCGCCCTGAGGCCCATGTCCAGCAACAAGAGAAGCCGCCTGAAGCGGAAGCTCGCTCCCCGCAGTGAGAGAAAGCCCAGGCGCAGCAGCAAAGGCCCAGTGCAACCGAAAGAAGTGAATACTAAAAATGCACAGCCAAGCGCACAGCCAAATCCATAACCTCTTCCTCCTGGACACAGAGGTAGACTCAGCTTCTCAGCCTCCCTCGAGAACCGGATGGAACGTGAACGGAAGCTATGAGGGCCACTTCTGGCCCTGGCCCCTAAAGTGGCCCGTGGATAATCCTCCTCTCCTCTCATCTGCCGGCTGGAGGGCCATGCGCAAGTGACCATGAGGTCATGGGGGAAAATGGCGACACCCCCCCAGAGCCAGAGCCTTGAATGATTGTTTGAAGATCAGCTGGCTAACACCAAGACCCCTGTCAATTGGAATTTACGAAAAGAAAATATAAACATCTATAATACCAGTTCAGTTCAGTCACTCAGTCATGTCCGACTCTGTGACCCCACCGACTGCAGCATGCCAGGCCTCCCTGTCCATCAGCAAATCCTGGAGTTTACCCAAACTCATGTCTATCAAGTCGGTGATGCCATCCAACTATCTCATCCTCTGTCGTCCCCTTCTCCTCCCGCCTTCAATCTTCCAGGTTTCAATCATCGGGGTCTTTTTAACTGAGTCAGTTCTTCGCATCAGGTGGCCAAAGTATTGGAGTTTCAGCTTCGACATCAGTCTTTCCAATGAATATTCAGGACTGATTTCCTTTAGGATGGACTGGTTGGATCTCCTTGCAGTTGAAGGGACTCACGAGAGTCTTCTCCAACACTACAGTTCAAAAACATCAGTTCTTTGGTGCTCAGCCTTCTTTATGGTCCAACTCTCACATCCATACACGACTACTGGAAAAACCATAGCCTTGACTAGATGCACCTTTGTTGACAAAGTAATGTCTCTGCTTTTTAACATGCTGTCTAGGTTGGTCATAACTTTCCTTCCAAGAAACAAGCATCTTTGAATTTTATGGCTGCAGTTCCCATCTGCAGTGATTTTGGAGCCCAAGAATATAAAGTCTGCCACTGCTTCCACTGTTTCCCCATCTATTTGCCAGGGCCCCTGAACTGTGGTGGGAAGGGGATGACGGGTTTTTATAGTAGTTCTCCTACCCTGACTACCACAGCATGCAGGAGCCCAGAGCGGGAGGAAGCCATGCTCGCTCTGAATGGGCCTGCTCTGACCTCCGGCCTGGTCACCTTTTCGTTGACCTCCCTGGCTGTTTGCTTGTTTGCTCTCTAATAGCTGACCCTGAGCATGATGGGGAGGAACACTGGAAAAGCCATTATGAAGACGGAGAACACGCATTGTTGTGGAAAGAAATGCCATCCTAACCAACAAATGAATGTTGGACACATTCCCTAAAGGAGTCATTCTGCTAGGTGCTGGGAATACAAAGGCATCAAACCTCTTCTCTACTTTGGAATTAAGACAAACGTTAAAGGTACAATCCTGTCCCTCAATAGGCTTACCAATTATTTGGAAAAACAAGACTTCAAAGATAAGTTGCCTAATGAGAGAAGAATGCGTTTGAGTCGAGCAGAACCGATTTGCCATGCCAGAGATGCCCCTAATTCGATTTATAGAAAATGGATAATCTGTGCCTCAGTATCTTCATCTTTAAACTCAGAAGATGCCTGAGAGGCATGGTTAAGGCTTTTCTTTTTTTTGGCCACAGTACATAGCCTGCAGGACCTTCATTCCCTGACCAGGGGTCAACTGAACCAGGCCCCGCAGTGCAAGCTTAGAGTCCTAAGCACCAGTGAAACCCCTTAATTTTTTAAAATTGGAGTAAAGTTGCTTTACAACGTTGTGTTAATTTCTGCTGCACAGCAAAGTGAATCAGCTACACGTTTACATATGTTCTCTCTTTCTTGGATTCCCTTCCCATTCAGGTCACTGCAGAGTATTGAGTATTAGACACAGTAGGTTCTCATTAGTTAACTATTTTGTACATAGTAGTGTATATATGTCAATTCCAATCTCCCAATTCATCCAGTCCCCACCATGTATTTTTAAAAAGTAGCTTTTTCCTAGTGTTTTAACAAAGACCAAAATTTTGGAGGTTTGTATCAACATCCAAGCCCAACCCTAATTGAATTAAATTAGAATTGCTATGAGGGAGGCCTAGGTATTAGCATTTTTCAAAAGCTCCCCAGAAGAGTGTTAATGAGCAGCCAGGTTTGGCCTCCAACACCTAAAGATCATGACTTACCGACTGGTTTTTTTTTTTTTTTCAATTGGTACTTTCGAATTGTGGTGCTGGAGAAGACTTGAGAGTCCCGTGGGCTGCAAGCCAACCAAAGAAAGTAATCCTAAAGGAAATCAACCCTGAATGTTCATCGGAAGGACTGACGCTGAAGCTCCAATACTTTGGCTACCAGATGTGAGGAACTGACTCGCTGGAAAAGACCCTGATGCTGAGAAAGACTGAAGCCAAAAGAAGAGGGTGGCAGAGGTTGAGATGATTAGATACTATCACCGACTCAACGGACATGAATTTGAGCAAACTCTGGGAGACTGCGAAGGACAAAAGAGTCTGGCGTGCTGCAGGATATGGGGTCGCAAAGAGTCAGACAGGACTTCACAGCTCAACAACAAAATGCCAACTGGTGCTAATGTGTGCTGTGCAACTGGGAGATGTAGTTGATCTTGTCTGTGGTTGAAAAGGAAGCAGAACCTGTGGCCAAGCACCTATCATCCTCACGCATGATGTCAACAGTCCCCTGACCTCAGGCTTTCCCGGCTTCTGATCTGGACTGTAACCACCAGAGGATACCGAAGCATGGTATAGGGAATATGTGAAAACATATTTAACAGAGAAGAAAATAAAAGAAATCTACTTCTTTTCAGTTTAATATAAGATGCCTCACTACAGTCAGTCAACAAGATACCAGACAGAATAATTTACTCCCTCACCCTGAAACTTTTCAATTTTTTTTAAGACGCTAGTGTCAACAATCTGGGTGCTTAAACATAATTTAAGACCATGAATAATTTTCTAAGATCAAAATACCAGTGAAATCACTAACACTAAATCTGCCATCTTCTGTAAGCAGCTTGATAGCATGGGTTCTAAAATAACTCCAAAGTTTTAGCAATTTGGTCTTTATCAGAACACAAGGAAAAGGCTACTTTTTGAAAATACATGGTGTTTTTCACCAAATAGGCACTGGAAGTAACATTTATCGCATTTTAACTCTTTTATTTTAAAGGTCAAGAAACAGGCTCAGAGAAGCTCAGGGAGGTATCACGTGCAAGTTCATACACCCAGTCAGCACCGTGCACCCCAAGAATTTCCATCTCATAAGTCTTCAACCTGTAACATTTTCATGCTATCATAAGCGAAATTTTTAGAATTGTTAGAACAATTATTCGGCATAATGCCGAGAACAGATAATAATGTGGGGAAAGGCAACCTTTACATAAAATTTGAATATGAGTTTGATTTACTTCAAGTTAGTCCTCAAGTTGCTTTTATTATAAATAATGAAAATAAATACCCATATAGAACAGTAAAAAAAAAAATCTATTGTAATTTCTAATTTGGGGAGACATTTTGGATTGTCTATATCAAGTGGCCAAAAAGTTACTTTCTAGAAGAATCCATTTCCATAGTGTAGTTTGAGGTCTACAAAAATTCTAACTATGTTGGGTTAGGATTATGTATAGTATTGAGGAATAGAAAATGCGGGCACTTCCCTGGCAGCCGATTGCAAGCTTCCACTGCAAGGAGCACAAGTCGAATCCCTGGTCAGGGAACTAAGACCCCACATGCTACACAGCATAGCCAAAAAACAATTGCAGAGGTTTAGTTTTACTTTTATGAAAGTGTGACCCCAGGGTTGGACTCTGCTCCAGGATCGATATGAAGCTCCACGGTGTCAAGGTCTCAGGCTCCTTCTAACTTGTTACCATGCTGAGCACTGCCTTCATCCCTGGGACCACTTCATGGTCTGAGATGGCTGCTCCACATCCTGCCATCACGCCTACTTTCCAGCCTAGAGGAAGGAGGAAAGAGAAAAAGAAAGACATACTTCTAGCTTTAAGGACACATCCCTAGTGTTGCATACCTCTCTTCTCTTTTACACTTTAACCAAAATTTTGTCATATGTATTGGACTTCCCAGGTGGCTCAGCAGTAAAGAATCCACTTGACAATGCAGGAGACACAGGACACATGGGTTAGATCCCTGGGTGGGGAAAAAACTCTGGGAGAGGAAATGGAAACCCACTCCAGTATTCTTGCTGGAACCTTCCATGGACAGAGGATCCTGGTGGGCTACCGTCCAAGGGGTCACAAAGAGTCAGACATGGCTGAACACACACACATTCTTGTTGCAGAGCATGGCGTCTCCATGCACAGGCTTCAGCGGCTGTGGTGCAAGGACTTAGTTACCTCCCAGCATGTGTGACCCTCCAAGACCAGAATTAAACCCGTGTCCCCTGCACTGGCAGATGGATTCCTAACCACTGGATCACCAGGGAAGTCCAGAGAAGCTGCTCCTTCTAAGGGGTTAATTCTCCAATGAAAAATGCTCCCAAACTCCATGTGAATGACAGATTATCTCTGGATTACGGTTTAGTGATCATTTCTCAGTTCAATTCAGTTTAGTAGCTCAGTCGTGTCCGAATCTTGCAACCCCATAGACTGCAGCACGCCAGGCCTCCCTGTCCATCACCAAATCCCCAAGCTTACTCAAACTCATGTCCATTGAGTCGGTGATGCCATCCAACCATCTCATCCTCTGTTGTCCCCTTCTCCTCCTGCCTTCAATCTTTCCCAGCATCAGGGTCTTTTTAAATGAGTCGGTTCTTCGCATCAGGTGGTCAAAGGATTGGAGTTTCAGCTTCAGCATCAGTCTTTCCAATGAATATTCAGGACTCATTTCCTTTAGGACTAACTTGTTGGATCTCCTTGCTGTCCAACAGACTCGCAAGAGTCTTCTCCAACACCATAGTTCAAAAGCATCCATTCTTCGGCGCTCAGCTTTCTTTATAGTCCAACTCTCACATCCATACACGACTACTGGAAAAACCATAGCTTTGACTAGATGGACCTTTGTCGGCAAAGTAATGTCTCTGCTTTTTAATATGTCATTTAAGTTAGTCATAACTTGTCTTCCAAAGAGCAAAAATCTTTGAATTTCATGGCTTGCAGTCACCATCTGCAGTGATTTTGGAGCCCAAGGAAATAAAGTCTATCACTGTTTCCATTTGTTTCCCCATCTATTTGCCATGAAGTGATGGGACCAGATGCCATGACCTTAGTTTTCTGAATGTTGAGTTTTAAGCCACCTTTTTCATTCTCTCTTTCATTTTCATCAAAAGGATCTTTAGTTCTTCTTCGCTTTCTGCCATAAGGGTGGTGTCATCTGAGCATCTGGGGTTATTGGTATTTCTCCCAGCAATCTTGATTCCAGCTTGCACTTCATCCAGCCCAGCATTTCTTCATGATGTATTCTGCATAGCTGTTAAATAAGCAGAGTGACAATATACAGCCTTGACGTATTCCTTTTCCTATTTGGAACCAGTCTGTTGTTCCATGTCCAGTTCTAGCTGTTGCTTCTTGACTGCACACAGATTTCTCAAGAGGCAGGTCAGGTGGCCTGGTATTCCCAACACTTCCAGAATTTCCTACAGTCTGTTGTGATTCACATAGTCAAAGGCTTTGGTGTAGTCAATAAAGCAGAAGTAGATGCTTTTCTGGAACTCTCTTGCTTTTTCGATAATCCAACATGTGTTGGCAGTTTGATCTCTGGTTGATCTCTGGCAGTTTGATATATTGGTTCCTCTGCCTTTTCTAAAACCAGCTTGAACATCTGGAAGTTCACAGTCCATGTACTGTTGAAGCCTGGCTTGGAGAATTTTGAGCATTACTTTGCTAGCATATGAGATGAGTGCAATTGTGCGGTAGTTTGAACATTCTTTGGCATTACTCTTCTTTGGGATTGGAATGAAAACTGACCTTTTCCGGTCCTGTGGCCACTGCTGAGTTTTCCAGATTTGCTGGCATATTGAGTGCAGCACTTTCACAGCATCATCTTTCAGGATTTGAAATAGCTCAACTGGAATTCCATCACCTCCACTAGCTTTGTTCCTAGTGAAGCTTTCTAAGATCCACTGGACTTCACATCCTGGGATGTCTGGCTTTAGGTGAGCGATCACACCTTGGTGGTTATCTGGGTTGTGAAGATTTTTTTTTTATACACTTCTTCTGTGTATTCTTGCTACCTCTTTTAATATCTTCTGCTTCTGTTAGGTCCATACCATTTCTGTCCTTTATTGAGCCCATCTTTGCATGAAATGTTCCCTTGGTATCTCTAATTTTCTTGAAGAGATCCCTAGTCTTTCCCATTCTATTATTTTCCTCTATTTCTTTGCATTGATTACTAAGGAAGACTTTTTTTTAATCTCTCCTTGCTATTCTTTGGAACTCTGCATTCAAATGGGTGTATCTTTCCTTTTCTCCTTTGACTTTTGCTTCTCTTCTTTTCACAGCTATCTGTAAGTTCTCCTCAGACAACCATTTTGCCTCCTTGCATTCCTTTTTCTTGGGGATGGTCTTGATCACTGCCTCCTGTACAATGTCATGAACCTCTGTCCATAGTTCTTCAGGCACTCTATCAGATTTAATCCCTTGAATCTATTTGCCTCTTGCATTGTATAATCATAAAGGATTTGATTTAGGTCATATCTGAATGGTCTCATGATTTTCCCCACTTTCCTCAATTGAAGTCTGAATTTGGCAATAAAGAGTTCATGATCTGAGCCACAGTCAGCTCCTGGTCTTATTTTTGCTGACTGTATAGAGCTTCCCCATCTTTGGTGCAAAGAATGTAATCAATCTGATTTTGGTGTTGACCATCTGGTGATATCCATGTGTACAGTCTTCTCTTGTTTTGCTGGAAGAGGGTGTTTGCTATGACCAGTGCAGTCTCTTGGCAAAACTCTGTTAGCCTTTGCCCTGTTTCATTTGGTACTCCAAGGCCAAATTTGCCTGTTACTCCAGGTATCTCTTGACTTCCTACTTTTGCATTCCAGTCCCCTGTAATGAAAAGGATATCTTTTTGTGTGTAAGTTTAGGAGGTCTTGTAAGTCTTCATAGAACCATTCAACTTCAGCTTCTTCAGCATTACTGGTTGGGGCACAGACTTGGATTACCATGATATTGAATGGTTTGCCTTGGAAATGAACAGAGATCATTCTGTTGTTTTTGAGATTGCATCCAAGTACTGCATTTCAGACTCTTTTGTTGACTATGATGGCTACTCCATTTCTTCTAAAGGATTCTTGACCACAGCAGTAGATAAAATGGTCATCTGAGTTAAATTCACCCATTCGGGTCCATTTTAGTTCACTGATTCCTAGAATGTCGATGTTCACTCTTGCCATCTCCTATTTGACCACCTCCAAATGGCAACCCACTCCAGTACTACTGACCTGGAGAGTTCCTCTTTCAGTGCCCTTATCTTTTGCCTCTTCATGCTCATCTCTAGGGCAGGAGAAAAACTGGGCTCAACTGGGCTTGCTCTCATTTTGAAAGAATCATACAAGTTGGTCTTTTAGAAAAATGTGTGGCTTTATGCATACTTCTCTCAGACGCTTAAAAAGAAGTTTGCCTGTGACAAAGGAATTAAGCAAATTCTCATTTACTTTTTCCATTTTATGTGTCCATGATTGCACAATAAAATAAAATTTCTGTTTTATGGGATGGTACATGCATAAGACACTAAACATACATAATGAAATGTCACTGAGATAACTGTCTCACTGCCTGTCTCCTGACTTAGTGGAGTGAGCACTAACTCAGGAGCCAGAAAGCTGAGTTGTGTGGGCTGAGGGTGTGCTCTGGGCTTCAGCAGTCTTTTCTGCAAGATGAAGGTTTTGGCTTGGTGATTACTGGCATCCTTCTAGCCCCTACATTTTCTGACGTACAAGGGAAAATATTTGTTTACTGTTAGCCTTGTTTAGAAAGTAAATCGATGAGGCTCGGAGCATCACTGTGTTTTAGCTTATGTGTCCAGCTATCTTATATAAGGATCTACTCTGCGTATTATAAATGACACGGAGGAAATCATTCTGTGCCCAGACCGTGACCAAAGTGTCTAGACTGTGCCTTCACTGTAGGCTCTGTCTCCTGTACATATTGTTTTAACTCACAACACTTTTCTTTAATTTGAAGTTTCCTATGGGTACACATTTCAGTGGACACTTAATATTAGGTAACAAGAGCTGTTTTCATTATGTATTTTCATACTGTTGGAAATGTTAGTTTAAAAAAAAAAAAACATGAAACAGTGAACACTGAAAAATTGTTGCAGACAAGTAAATGAAAGGATTCAGAGAAAGTTAGAGAAACTTATATTTCAGTCAATAAAGGCAGAGACTGACCATGTCTGGGGGAGTCAGTAACCCAGTCTCATGTCCAGCATCTAAGCTCCGTTATTGTTCAGTCGCTAAGTCGTGTCTGACTCTGGATCCCATGGACTGCAGCATGCCAGGTTCCTCTGTCCTCCACTATCTCCCAGAGGTTTGCTTACTTGCTCGAATAGTATAAAGAAGTAATTAATGCAGTCTAAATTTAAATAGTCCTGAATGTCCTTCATTTCTGTCCTTAATTTTGTTTAGAGTAGAGATTAGATCCCTTCAGTTCAGTTCAGTTCAGTCGCTCAGTCATGTCCGACTCCTTGCGACCCCATGAATCGCAGCACGCCAGGCCTCCCTGTCCATCACCAGCTCCCGGAGTTCACTCAGACTCACGTCCATTGAGTCCGTGATGCCATCCAGCCATCTCATCCTCGGTCGTCCCCTTCTCCTGCCCCCAATCCCTCCCAGTATCAGACTCTTTTCCAATGAGTCAGCTCTTTTCATGCGGTGGCCAAAGTACTGAAGTTTCAGCTTTAGCATCATTCCTTCCAAAGAAATCCCAGGGCTGATCTCCTTCAGAATGGACTGGTTGGATCTCCTTGCAGTCTAAGGGACTCTCAAGAGTCTTCTCCAACACCACAGTTCAAAAGCATCAATTCTTCGGTGCTCAGCCTTCTTCACAGTCCAACTCTCACATCCATACATGACTACTGGAAAAACCATAGCCTTGACTAGACGGACCTTAGTCGGCAAAGTAACGCCTCTGCTTTTGAATATACTATCTAGGTTGGTCATAACTTTTCTTCCAAGGAGTAAGCATCTTTTAATTTCATGGCTGCAGTCACTATCTGCAATGATTTTGGAGCCCAAAAATAAAGTCTGATATTGTTTCCACTGTTTCCCCATCTATTTCCTATGAAGTGATGGGACCAGATGCCATGATCTTCGTTTTCTGAATATTGAGCTTAAAGCCAACTTTTTCGCTCTCCTCTTTTACTTTCATCAAGAGGCTTAGATCCCTTAGGGCATTAAAAGGGATGGTTGTCATTGATGGCTTACAAATTCAGGGTTTTTATTTGATTGCACGTGGCTATTCATGATTCATAGGTACACCTAGAGGAGCTTTATTGCAACTTCCCAGAAATCCACTAATCATTAAAATTTCAGACTATTTTTAAGTGAAAAAAATAGTGTCAGAGTAAAGTAACACATCAGTTATGCTTTTTGCTTTGCTTTCTTTTTAATGGTGAAGACACTTATAAACAGAGAATGCATTAAGTGGAGATAACCAAATCTTTAGGTCAAGCGTCACCTGTGATGTATTGTGGCAACTGATTGCCAGTGGAAAAAGAGAGAAAATGCTCTTCTTAAGCTGTAGGGACAGGCTGCAGCATAAGCACAGAATGAGTACGTTCTGTTCATGGAGACTTCTCTTAACTGGATGAAAAGATTTAAGGAACACACCTGGGGCGCCACGGAGACGTATGATAGTTACTAGTGGGCTTAATACATGCAATTCTACGAGTGATTCTTTTCTTAGTAGCAAGAAATCAGCTACGCTTTCCCCAGAGTCAGAATCTTGTGCTCTTTTAAACTGTAGGAAGGGACGTCCTTGGTGGTCCAGTGGTTAAGAATCCACCCTCCAGTGCAGCTTCAACCCCTAGTTTAGGAAGATCCCACACGCCGCATGCCACATGCCACATGCCACATGCCACAGAGCAACTAAGTCCATGCCCCTCACTACTGAGCCCAAGTTCTCGAGCTCATGAGCTGCAACTGCTGAAGCCCACACGCCTAGAACCCAGGGAGCAGCCCCCTCCCCCCACAACAAAGGCCGCCAGCGGCAAGAAAGACCTAGTACACTCAACAATAACATACATGAATCAGCTTTTAAAAAAACCTTTTTAAAAATAAATCAACTGTAAGGAAAATAAAAACTAAAGTGTGGAATGGAGCATAATAAACAGGGCAGTGACCTCTGTGCAGTGTTACCCAATTGAGAATAGTTTTCTATGGACAAGATGATATTTGTGTTCAGATGTCAGAGTTCTTTTTCCCACGGGAACTCAAAATGGTCTTTGGGGATCAGTTTATCCTATTATCATCCTTTCTTGTCTTTTTTATTTTCTGTTAGGGTCATGTTGCTTTATTGAAAATTATGGTCATCACTGTTCTCTCTAGCTTTAACAATTAAATTAAGGAAAATCAAGTTATAGGCTGACCATGATGACAGTTTTTTATTCATGAAGGGCCTTTAGATAATACAATAATTTCTTTCTGTGCTCAGGAAAGAATTCGGTATACATGTCACTACTATTGGAGAAGTTGTACCTCGGAGTTACGTTTCAAAATGCTTTTCACTCCTGACACTCCTTGAGTAAGATTTGTAGGTTAATATTGTCTCCTGTGGGTTGGCTGTCTTCCTCACAGAGACGCAGTTTAAAACTTTCCTAAAGCCCCCTCTAGTGACAAACAGCAAATTAATCCATTACTTCATAACATTTAATACCACTAAGCTCTAAAGTTCCATTTTCTCATCTATTTATTAAATAAATGATTAAGCTACAGTATTTTGATTGGAGAATGGTTAAGATATAGTCAATAGCTCGAATTTCCAAGGTTCCCACCAAAACCTAGGGGATTTTCTTTTGAAATGAAAACCAACATCATTTAATTCCATTTCTTTTCTCTGCCCTGAAGGATACACCTTAAAAAATCCCTAAAAAAATGTCCTTCATTTTTATCCTTCAGGGACATTAAAGATGAAAATATGTTTATAATTAGCCACTGAATGGGAAAAGATTATCTTGGCCTTTACCTCTTGGTGTCTCCATTACATTCACTGGATAATTTTCATTCATAAAGCTGAGCATGGCCAAACAGAAACATAAATTCTCTAAATTATGAAAGCAATGGTAAGCTATAAAGATATAGATTAAATATAAATGCAATAATACAATGTTTTCAAATAATAAGTAATAAAATACAACCAACTATACAGTATATGTATTTGGCTATATATTATGGTAATAATATATTATATAATAATATATAGCTCATTTCATTTGTATCTCTTTTTCCAAAGAGCTTCAAACTCATCTAATTAAAAATAGGCTTGATTAAACCATTAAATAAGAGAAGAATAAAAGCCTTGAGTTGTATCTGACTCTCTGTGACCCTATGGACTGTAGCCCACCAGGCTCCTCTGTCCAGGGGATTCTCCAGGCAAGAGGTCTAGAGTTGGTTGCCGTTTCCTGCTCCAGGGCATCTTCCTGACCCAGAGATCGAACCCGTGTCTCTTATGTCTCCTGCACTGGCAGGTGGGCTCTTTAACTGCTAGCTCCACCTGGGAAGCCCATATAGAGTGTATGTATTAGGCTATATATCATGGTATATAATAATATATAGCTTATTTCATTTGTGTCTCTATTTCCAAAGAGCTTCAAACGCATCTAGTTAAAAACAAGCTTGATTAAACCATTCAATAAAAGTAGAAGAATAAAAGCCACCTGTGTAATATAGGGAATTAAAGAGATAAATAGAAAAATAGGCTATGAATCGTTATTGCAGCAAAGCATAAGTCTTAGTTTTGAGCTGACAAGCTAAGACGAAAAGAAGAAAGTCAGTGAGAAAAGTAGGCATGCCAGTGCATTAAGGGAGAAAACTGCCTTCCTTCCGAAAGACAGACAGACCAGCCTCTAGACAGCAGCAACGAAAACGCATCATCGGAATGATTCCTTCACTATGAGGAATCCCCGTTTTAATATTCAACAAGAAGCCTCAGGAAGTCTGTGCCCCAAGGACATCGCAGCTGGTGGTGATTCCCCGCTGGAAGCGTGTTCCTGGGCGCGAACTCGACAATAAACCCAGGCCAGCTGCATACATTTACCCATGATCCGGGTTATCTCTGGGAATAGCAACCAGAAGGGATCTTCTCTCGCTTTTTTATACAGAGTGAAGACAAAGGATAATTAAATTAACTGTCATAAAGGGACTCATGATATGTTCTCTGCCATGGTTGGAAAGAAAAGGACTCTATTGTGCACTTCTTGAAAGAACTGGAACAAAGTACTTAAAAATCACGAAATGAGGATGGTTTCAATTGAAGTTGGCTACCAAGCAATGTAGTCTTCACAACCCTCATTCTGTTGTCTCTCAATGGTGGAGCCCCTTTCCTTTTGGAAGCCAAAATTTACTTTTGATGCCCAAAGCCCACTTTCACAAGAGAAACTGGCATCACCCTTGAGTGAGTCAGGTCACTGTGTTGCCTCTCCCAGGGGTGTTTGCCCTCTATGCTTCAGTTCTAATCCAATTTAACAGATGCTTACTGGAGGTCTAGTATATGCAAGATATTTTCCAGATGCTAGTACTGGAATAAAAGGCTTCCTGTTCTTAGCGATTTCAAGCATTAATGAGTAGGTAGCAAGAGTGTCTTTGTTCTCTAGGTAACACCTGACTCTCTGCCCTTCAGTTCAGTCGCTCAGTCGTGTCCAGCTCTTTGCGACTGCAGCAAAGTCCATGGACTGCAGCACGTCCCTGCACCCCTGGGTATCCTGCCCCTGTACCCTTCTAAATGATTTTTCTCGTCCGGGCCACAGAGCCATCACACACTTCCACATCTCAGTTCTGAATCTAATTTTATCCTTTCCCTGGAGTCTCGGAAAATCAGGAATTCAGGTGAATTTCTGGCTATAGATACCCCTTCCTTTTCACAATGTTCCTAATTTACTCCTTTGTGCCTGAATTCCCCTTCTGAGACAAAAGTCTTAAAAGAGAGAAAACTGTTATTTGCTGAACATCTCGTTCTGCCAGGCATTGTATGTGTTAATCCTTACAACTACAAAGTTAGTAGCATCTCTTACATCCTAGACAAGAGGGGCTTCAGGCTTGGAGAGGTTTGCAAAGCAACTCGAGAGATGTGGGAACTAATCGCAGCAGAAAACTCACAGTTAGACGTTCCACACGCCTGCCTTCAAAGACAGTGCTTTCGCCATTACAGAAGAGATGCTGGCGGGGGTGGGGGGTGCAATTTTGCGTCTCAGAGGACCTTTGGCAACAGCTGGGGACCTTTCCTGGCACAATCGGGGGTGAAATGGGCAGGCTGCTACTGCCGTGCAGTGCGCAGAGGTCAAGGCTCGCTGCTAAACACGCTGCACTGCACAGGACAGCCCAGCAATCCTGCATCCAGCCCCGAATGTCCGTAGACCTGCTGCGCACAGGGACACCTTACAGAACGCTGCCCGGCCCCCCCGTCTGTCCTCGCGTCCAAGGATTCGAAAGTAATTCCTTCGAAATTAAACAAATTGTGGAAAGCCACGGATAATTCAACGCCTGTTCATGTTACAACTCTCTTCCATCATAGAGGAAAACTGATGACTTAAGATTTTATTACTGTTTTTTAATATAAATTTTTTTCTTTTCATTGGAGGCTAATTACTTTACAATGTTGTATTGGTTTCGCCATACTTCAACATGAATCCGCCACGGTGTACACAAAAAGGCAGAAGGTGGTGGTGGAAGAGGAGGGGGTGCGGGGAAGCTCAGGAAGCAGAAAGAAAACGTAAAGTGACTACTGGGATTAAGAATTAAGATAATATGTAGATGCTTTTCACCCCCAGGATTTTCACTAATCCAAATGTTCAAGTACTGCTGCTTGTAAATTCAATTATTTGGGGCTTCCTTGCTGGCTCAGATGGTGAAACGTCTGCCTGCAATGCGGAGACCCGAGTTCGATCCCTGCGTCGAGAAGAAACGCAAACATTATTGGGGTTAAGAATTAAGATAATACGTAGATGCTTTTCATACACAGGATGTTCACGAATCCAAATGTTCAAGTACTGCTTGGAAATCTAACTATCTGGAGCTGGTTAAATGCTACCCTGAGTTCAACCAACAATTCTTTCCGGGACCCGGAGACACGGACGCCCGAAGTGGCCAGCATGTGCTCCAGCTCGTCCCGCACCGACTAGGGCCTGCCCGGTGCTGGGGGCGGAGTCCCGACGCGCAGCAGAGCCGCAGAGCCGCAGCGCCGCAGCGCCGCAGGCCGGCGCTGCAGCCCAGCATCCCCACGTCCTCCGCTCCCATCTCGAGACCCGGGGGCGGGGCGGCGGGGCGCGTCCCTGCGCGGTGACGTCACAATCCGGCGCCTCGGGGCCCGCCCCCAGCCGCCCGCCGCGCGTCAGTCTGCGGCCGCTGCCGCCCCGCCGCGCCGCCCCGCCCTGTGGCTGCATCTCGCCGAACCTCTGCCGCGGGGAGCCGGCCCGGCCCCTGGAAGGGCTGAGGGGGACGCCGCAAGTCCCCGCGGTGTGGCCGCAGGAGGACCCGAGCATGGACGCCAGCCGGAGAGGTAAAGGGCCGCCGTCGCGGGCGCCCGCCGGCTGCCCGGCCCCCTCAGCTGTGGGGTCGGCGTCGCCCGCGCGCGCGCGCTCCCGGGCCCCTGCGTGGTCGGCAGCGTTGCCTGCGACCCCTTCCACAAGCTGTCTAGGCCTCTCGCCGCCGGGGGAAGCCCTGCGTGCGGGCTCCCCAGCTGCGCTCGTTGGCTCAGAGTCCGTTACCCCGGCTCCGGGAGGCCCTGTCCCCCTGAAGTCGGGGTCGGAGGCAGACATCCCTGAGCCCTGAATCAACCCCCACCCCCGCACTAGGGGTGAGCTTCGGTCTCCTCATCTCGAACACGGTTGTAAAAACACCCATGTTTTGGAGCTTTTGAGGATTAAATGCAGATAATACCTACAAAGCTCTTGGCACATTGTTAAGTACTTCAGTTCAGTCGCTCAGTCGTGTCCGACTCTCTGCGACCCCATGAATCGCAGCACAGCAGGCCTCCCTGTCCGTCACCAACTCCCGGAGTTCACTCAGACTCAGGTCCATCGAGTCCGTGATGCCATCCAGCCATCTCATCCTCTGGCGTCCCTTTCTCCTGCCCCCAATCCCTCCCAGCATCAGAGTATTTTCCAATGAGTCAACTCTTTGCATGAGGTGGCCAAAGTACTGGAGTTTCAGCTTTAGCGTCATTCCCTCCAAAGAACACCCAGGATTGATCTTCAGAATGGACTGGTTGGATCTCCTTGCAGTCTAAGGGACTCTCAAGAGTCTTCTCCATCACCACAGTTCAAAAGCATCAATTCTTCGGTGCCTTCTTCACAGTCCAACTCTCACATCCATACATGACCACAGGAAAAACCATAGCCTTGACTAGACAGACCTTTGTTGGCAAAGTAATGTCTTTGCTTTTAAATATGGTATCTAGGTTGGTCATAATTTTCCTTCCAAGGAGTAAGCATCTTTTAATTTCATGGCTGCAGTCACCATCTGCAGTGATTTTGGAGCCCCCAAAATAAAGTCTGACACTGTTTCCCCATCTATTTCCTATGAAGTGATGGGACCGGATGCCATGACCTTCGTTTTCTGAATGTTGAGCTTTAAGCCAACTTTTTCATTCTCCTCTTTCACTTTCATCAAGAGGCTTTTTAGTTCCTCTTCACTTTTCTGCCATAAGGGTGGTGTCATCTGCATATCTGAGGTTATTGATACTTCTCCCGGCAATCTTGATTCCAGCTTGTGCTTACTTAGGAAATACAAAATCCTCCATATGGTAGCCCGACCCCCAAACTACAGGGTAACTCAAGAATTCTCCAACTTCAGAGTGAATATTGATTGCCTAGGAATTGTGTTAAAAATGCAGGTCTTGACGGAGAGGCTGAGATTACGCATTTTGAATGAGCTTCCAAATGATACTGGCCACAGTTTCGGTAGCAAAGAACTAATCCCTTTTCACTATGTGTACTTGCACTTGATTGAATACTCTGGGTTAAATGGGCATCACTGTGGAACAGTTGGGAGAAGGCAATGGCAACCCACTCCAGTACTCTTGCCTGGAAAATCCCATTGGCGGAGGAGCCTGGTAGGCTGCAGTCCATGGGGTCGGTAAGAGTCGGACTCGACTGAGTGACTTCACTTTCATGCATTGGAGAAGGAAATGGCAACCCATTCCAGTATTCTTGCCTGGAGAATCCCAGGGACGGAGGAGCCTGGTGGGCTGACATCTGTGGGGTCGCACAGAGTCGGACTCGACTGAAGCAACTTAGCAGCGGCAGCGATGGAACAGTTGGAACCATGTAACTGTAACTCTCTAGGAGTCAGCCCAACCCAAATAGTTTACATCTTCACACTTGTGAGCAAGGCAGATAAGGCAGTCTTCAGACTTCTCCTAATTCAGTGTTCCTATCTATTTTAAATTATACCTTTAAACCAAGCTGCCAGATGGTTCCTAGCAATGTCTTGCTTTGCATACAAGTGTGCCTTTATTAGGTAATCAGCGATCAAAATAAGTGCTGTTCTGAATGTAGGAGATAACTATTCATTGATCAGCAAGCTGTATTTTCTGAGAGTTTGCCATATAAGTTCCAGAAAAGCAAACAATGCGTTTATGGTTTTCAAAAGTTTTACCACAGAAGTGAACATGACTCTTGCTGTATACTGGAAACTATTCCAAAATTATCTCGAGTTTTAGTGCACAAAATATCTTGTACATTGATTTCATGGTGAATAAACTAAAAGATTATAAATAACTTCCCAAAGTCCCAGTAAGTGACACAACAGACTTTCAATCCACGTATGATAAAGCAAAACCTTAGAGTAGCTTAACTATCTCATGGTAGAAATGAGAGCATGGGAAAGGATATATGTAAAAATTAGAGTATCATAGACTTAGTCTATTTGTTAATTAGGTTGTTTTTAAAAAAGTAAGAAGGTTTCTGTTTTTATAACTTAACCAATTTAACTAGCGCCACTTTTAGGGCATTATATGATGTGTAGTATCAAACATTGCTTTTTATTCAGCTTTTAAGAAAAATGTAATACTCAACAGAGATCTGGAGTAATTGTTAATAGAAAATTATAAATAAATTTAGCTAGAGCTAAAATACTTAAGGAGACATGGAGCAATGGACTGGTTTAAAATTGGAAAAGGAGTATGACAAGGCTGTATATTGTTACCCTGCTTATTTAACTTATATGCAGAGTTTTTGAAGTCCAAACCCCCTACCTCAGAATTCGATGGTATTGAAGATAAGACCCTTAAAGAGTTAATTAAGTTAAAATGAGATGGTTAGAGTTGCCCTAATCCCACTTGGGGAACCCCATGGACTGTAGCCCTCCAGGCTCCTCTGACCATGAAATGTATGCAGAGTACATTATGTGAAATGCCAGGCTGGATGAATCACAAGCTGGAGTCAAGATTGCTGGTAGAAATAACAACCTCAGATATGCAGATGATACCACTCTAATGGCAGAAAGTGAAGAGAAACTAAAGAGCCTCTTGATTAGGGTGAAAGAGGAGAGTGAAAAACTCAACATGCAAAAAACTAATATTATGGCATCTGATCCCTTCACTTCATAACAAATAGAAAGGGGAAAAGTAGAAGCAGTGACAGGTTTTCTTTTCTTGGGCTCCAAAATCACTGTGGATGGTGACTGCAGCCATGAAGTTAAAAGATGCTTGCTCCTTGGAAGAAAAGTCGTGACAAACCTAGACGGTACATTAAAAAGCAGAGACATCATTTTGTCGACAAAGGTACATATAGTCAAAACTATGTAGCCATGTCTGGATGTGAGAGTTGGACCATAAAGATGGTTGAGTGCTGAAGAATTCATGCTTTCAAATTGTGGTGCTGGAGAAGACTCTTGAAGAGTCTCTCGGTCTGCAAGGAGATCAAAAGGAAATCAACCCTGAATATTATTGGAAGGACTGATGCTAAAGTTCCGATACTTTGGCCACCTGATACAAAGAGCTGGCTCAGTGGAAAAGACCCTGATGCTAGAAAGGAAGGAAAGCAAAAGGAGAAGGGGGCAATAGAGGATGAGATGGTTGGATGGCATCACCAACTCAATGGACATGAGTTTGAGCAAGGTCCAGGAGATGGTGAGGGACAGGGAAGGCTAATGTGCTGCAGTCCATGGGGTCACAAAGAGTTGGACATAATTTTGCGACTGAACAACAAAACTGCACCTCTTAAATTGATTAGATTTCATTACCTCTGATGATTTTGAGAGCACAGGGTACTAAGACATCTAAAGTTATCTTTTGTCACGGCCTCTGACATTGTGCTCTCTCACTTCTCTGGATATACCTGCTTTTTCTTTTTCTGTGAACTGCAGTGAAACACATGTTCACTAGAAAGGACCTTGCAAGGAATGAACTGCATACAGGAGTAAACTGCATGCTGCCTCGCCTGCCTCACGTGATGCAGTAGTGGCGTGCAGCATGATTGAGCACTAGCAATTTATATTGATCAGGACAGTGTAATGGTCAAGACTCAGGAGCCAGACTGTTGAGGTCTTGGGCAGATGACATGTCTTACCTCTTTGTG
Source organism: Nanger dama (assembly GCA_917880005.1). NCBI lineage: Eukaryota > Metazoa > Chordata > Mammalia > Artiodactyla > Bovidae > Nanger > Nanger dama. Next base: position 3,123,803 of record CAKJTW010000003.1, on the reverse strand, counting down.
CTTCATCTATAGTCCTTGGAAGAAAAGTTTGCCAGGGTCCAGCTCCCGCAGGATCCAGGGAAACCCGAAGGAGGAACGGTGTCGGCGATTGATTTAGAGAGGGAGAGAGACAGATAAGAATGTTGTAGATAAGAAAATAGAGGAGAGAAGAAAAGAGGCTGATGTTCCTTCGTTTATACGGAAAATCAATAAAGTCTCAAGACAAGAGACTTGCGCCCGTCTACGTGAGGCCGCAGGTGCCTTCCCAGTCTCCCGAGGGAGTGAAGGCACAGGGGCCTTCCCGGTCAGGTCTTAGAAACCCAGGCAAATAAGTAGACACGGCGGATCTCTGTACTCCAGATGGGAACCAGCCTGAAAGAGAGAGGAAGAGGAAGAAAATGATTGACATGAGATCAAGCTACTTTGACGCGCAAGATCCGTAGCTTTATTTTTAAACAGTACTTATATACCTTTTTGTACATAGAGGGAAGTGAAAGATGCAAGGTCATACAGAATCAGCCCAACATTTCAGCAGTTTTGCCCTTATCAAAACCATGACTTTTTCTGCATACCTTTCCCACAAATAATGTTGTGTTCAGTATCTTCTGGCCTTGGAGGCCTGTGAACATTGTATGACCCTCTTTTGATAAAGGCTGCTCAACCAAAAAACTTATTTTCCCTCAAAGTGTTTTTCTTTATATTTCTAATCTATGTCAGCCTCAGAAAGTGCCAAAAAGAGTTACGTTTTTCACAGAGCAAAGGTGCAGCGAGTTACAAGAAAGAATCAATTAGCTCAAAAGTCTGATATGGTTAAATTCAAGGCTACATGTGTTTTTCTTGCATTCTCACTATGTTAACTAACACATTCCCAGGTGCACAGTGGATAAGAGATATGGGAACTTAGCAACAAGCATTGGCCCAATAATGAAATCCTACACCAGCACTAGCACTACTCTAATAACTTTTAACTCTTTCAAAGGCTCTGTGTCTTAGGCTTTGCGTGCTTTTCACAGTTGGGAGGCTGTAAATAACTGTATGCATAGCTGTAAGAGTTTGGATATATGTTCCAAGCAAGCTAGAATGCTAACAGAGGGGGTTGGATTTGAGATATTTCTCTCATGTCCAGGAGACTTATTAGCTATAGCCCTAAGTTGATTTTCTTCAGAGAAAGGTGGTCAGGGTCTGCCCCCTGTTAATGTCAGAGGAGTTGGTGAAAGTCATGAAACAGGAAAACAGACAGATGCTGGTTTTGGGGTAGAATGCTTGAGAAAGCCTAGGGAGCCCCTTGAGCTCTGAAGCCTTGCTTAACAGTTCTCTTCCACATGACCTTGTCATGGGTGGGATCTCCCGTGGCAGCTCCCGGCAAAGTTATGACCAACCTAGATAGTATATTCAAAAGCAGAGACATTACTTTGCCGACTGAGGTCCACCCTAGTCAAGGCTGTGGTTTTTCCTGTGGTCATGTATAGATGTGAGAGTTGGACTGTGAAGAAGGCTGAGCACCAAAGAATTGATGCTTTTAAACTGTGGTGTTGGAGAAGACTCTTGAGAGTCCCTTGGACTGCAAGGAGATCCAACCAGTCCATTCTGAAGGAGATCAGCCCTGGGTGTTCTTTGGAAGGAATGATGCTAAAGCTGAAACTCCAGTACTTTGGCCACCTGATGCGAAGAGTTGACTCATTGGAAAAAACTCTGATGCTGGGAGGGATTGGGGGCAGGAGGAGAAGGGGACGCCAGAGGATGACATGGCTGGATGGCATCACTGACTCTATGAACGTGAGTCTGAGTGAACTCCGGGAGATGGTGATGGACAGGGAGGCCTGGCGTGCTGCAATTCATTGGGGTCTCGAAGAGTCAGACATGACTGAGCAGCTGAACTGAACTGATACAGTTGAGCCACTGAACTGAACTGATACAGTGTGAATAATGATAGTACCAATCTCATAGGATTGTTTTAAGGATTAAGTGAGTTTCTAGCTACAAAGTGGTTAAAAGGTTGCCAGGTACACTTAGGAATATTCAGTAAGTGAATACAAGTGAAGAAACCCAGCTCAAATTGGTTTAAGCGAAAGTGGGAATTTTTGAGCTCCTGTGGAGAAAAGTCTAGGCGGGTAGAGCTTCAGACATGGTTATATCCCGGTGCTCAAGCAGGGTCACCAGTGATCTTCTTTGGTCCTGGTTCCACTTGCCTCTGTGTAAGCTTCCTTCTCAGACAGGTTCCCATTGTGTGGGACAAGATGGCCACCAGTAGAGTCAGGCCTGTTCACATTCTAGGGATTTCCTAATAGTTCCAGTAGCAGTCCCAGGACTGTGTCTCATTGTCTGGACTTGGGTCACCATAACTGGCCAGTTTGGGATGATATGCGCACTTCCGACAGTGGGATCCTCTTGAACCAGCTAGGCTAAGCGAAGGGAGGAGTGGTTCCTCAAGCAGGTTGAGGTCCTGTTTTCCTCCAAGGGGCACTGGATTCTGGGTAGGCAAAAGTCAGCAGTTTTTTCCTCTGGAGAAATAAGATTCGTTTACGAGTTTGGTGGTTAGTTCTCTCCTTTTATATTGCTGTGTGCTCCTTCATGACTGTCTTTACTACCAACTTAAGTGTTACCACCTTGTTTCTCTTGTCTTAAATAAGCTAATGTTTTTCCTTCTTGCTCTCTGACTTATGACGTAGATGGAGCTTCTTGGATATTCTTATCTCAGGTGATTTTTTGTTTGTTTGTTACGCTGTGTTCTGGCAGGATTTGTTCTCTCATCCTGGATTTTAGTTCTACTGACTTGATGCCTCTTTTTCTGTTTTCAGACATCCATATTTGTTTCAGACTTTGACTGTTTCTTCTCCACACCTTTACAGCTTATAAAGCAGACTGACCATTTACCCATTTAAAAGATGTCTTGGAATACACTATATTTGCTTGTTGAATTCCATTAAACTCTGTGACTCAGCCTTCCTATCTTGGAGGTTACCCCTCAAAACACAATCGCTTTGGGGGACAGAAGTTGTTTTGTGATGAAGGATATCTCTAGTTTTCTGACAGTGCATCTTGTCTGAAAGGTGAGACACTGATGTTAGGGGAGATGATAGTTTTCTGGGCCCCAGTGTTCATTGCAGCACTGTTTGCAGTAGCTAGGATGTGGAGCCGCCTAGATATCCATTGACACATGAATGGATAAAGAAGCTGTGGTACATATGTACAGTGGAATATTACTCAGTCATAAAAAGGAACACATTTGAGTCCGTTCTAATGAGGTGGGTGAAACTAGAGCTTGTTATACAGAATGCAGTAAATCAGAAAAACAAATTTTGTGTACTAACGCATATGTATGGAATGTAGAAAGATGGCCCTGATGACATTATCTGCAGGGCAGCAGTGGAGACAGACACAGAGAGCAGACTTGGCGTGGCTGGCAGGGGAGGGGGAGGGCAGGGTGTGTGGGGAGAGTGACGTGGGGACACACGCTGCCACATGTGAGATAGATGGCCAGCGGGGGTTTGCTGTATGCCACAGGGGACGCAAACCAGAGCTCTGTAACAGCCTAGAGCGGTGCGATGGGAGGTTCACAAGTGTATGCCTATGGCTGACTCATGGCTAGTGTTTGGCAGTTTACAATTGTATAAAACAATTGTATGATTCATGTTAATGTTTGACAATTTGCAATTCTGTATAGCAATTATCCTTCAATTAAAAAATAAATATAAATAAAAAATTAAATATAAGATGTTTAGATAGCATCCAAGCAGGAGGGTAAATGGATTGGACTAGATGAAGCTTAAGACATCTTTAATTGTTAAGTTCTGACATTTTTATGTACTTTTATGTAATAATTTTATAGTATATAATTTTATAGGTTACTAATTACTCTGAGAGGATCACTTTCTTAAAATTATTTTTAAAGACAGACCAGCCTATGATTAACTAAAATAGTTAATATATATATATTAACTCAGAATTTTATTGATTGTATCTCAAAATCATTTAAAAGCCAATAGGTCAGTGATTTGTGGAATAAAGTCAGTATATCCTCAAGTAACATAATTGATGTGTTTATCATTTTATCCAGTGAATCTTAAGTCTCAAGGCAGAACTTTTAAAAAATAACTTATTTTCTTAAAAAGAAAGTCTTTTATCTATGGCAGCAGGATTTTTATATGATATATTATTGCTGATTAGTAATTGATTGAATAAATTTTAAACAATTTTGGTAAATATAAGCTTATGATTTTTCATGTGTTCCATTGTGTCTTTGTGCAAGTTGTGTTCATTTGTCCTAATTCATGTTTTTTTGTTAAAAGTCAGAGCAACCTCTGTCCTTCCCACATTTGATCCATCATGCCTATTTAAAGGACACTTGAGCACCAAAAGTAATGGTAAGTGAGGTACTTAAAATGGTAAAAGATTGTTAAAAGATCGACAAGTTGTGTTTCCTTTTTTATAAATTATATAGCATGATGAAAAAATACTTCCTTTAATCAGTATTTGAACTTCATACTCCTGCTGGGCTGTGCCCAGTCGTGTGCTGCTCTGTACAACCCCATGGACCAGAGCCCGCCAGGCTCCTCTGTCATGGGATTTTCCAGGCAAGAGTACTGGAGTGGGCTGCCATTTCCTCCTCTTCCGTACTACTACTTAGGATTAAACATTGCAGGAATCCTGAGACTAGAGAGTGCTGGAGCCCATTCTGCCCCTGCATGTGGCCCTTGTCGCCTCCCTGCCCCCTGTGGCAGCCCCAGCCCCGCTCCTCTCTTGCTGGCAGGTTGCCCTGGCTGAAGACTTGCCTTCCTTGTTAAAATGGTGATTAGCAGGTGGTTAAAGACACAGCACTGAAGAGGAAAAGCCAGGCAGAGAAAAAGAGAAATGCACTTGAAAACGCTGTTTTGTATCAGGAACAAACACTTGTCCAGTTGGGCCTCCCTCTTTATCCAGTTGGAATTTCCAGATCTTCTGAAAGGAAAATCAATATTCTCTAAGATGTTCTCTAAATCTATATTCTCTAAGATCAAACATCTTAATGTTTTCACATTTTAAGGACTTTAAATTTTAATGTACATTTAAAATATTTTATAATTGTAGCTTAACATTTTTAAGCCTGGGTTTTTGGTCAAAATAATTGAAAGTCTTTTTTTCCTTATTTACATGAAAAATCTTTGATGCCGATCCTCCAAATGTGAAAGAAGAATCATTTTCACTTACTTATTTCTTGGTAATAAAGCATATATATAAACATGGAACTAGAATCATAAACTTTGAAAAGTAATTTTTAAATAAAAATTTTGAACTAGTTTTAAAAGATACTTACATAGAAAACCAGACTGAAGAGCAGTATGTCATTTACTAACTTTTTTTTAAGAATACGTTGCAGAGCTGGTATAGAAACAGTGATTGTGAGTATGAGATTTGCTTTGGTTCACATCCAAACTATGTCCTTTATCAGCTGTGTGACCTTGAAGACGTTACATTCCTGTGCCTCAGTCTTCACATCTATTAAATGGTGATGATAAGGACTAAATGAGTTGCTGCATGTAAAGAGCTTAGAACAATGTATGCATGGTACCTGTTCAACAGACGTTCTTAGCAGTAGTCGCAGTATCCGTGTCAAGGTTGTCATGATTGCATACGCTTTTATTGTGCATAGAATCTCTTGAGAAGGATGCGTTAAAGCAGTAGCAAAGTTTACTTCTGGGAGAGAACACTTAGGGTCAGGGCAGGAGATTCACTACCTTGCAGTGTTTATGCTGTTTCAGCTGCAATTTTTAAAACTACATGTATGTATTATTCTCAAACACTGTTTAGTATTTTAAAAAGTTATGCCTGTGTTTATGTTTATATTTTATATGTTTATACTTGTATATGCATGCTTAATTCTAAGATTTCTTTTAACAGTTTAGATGAAGTCAGGAAGTTTAATGTCATCTAATTTCTTTGTGATTGTACTTGTCTTAAGGTTGTCCTAATACTTCCATAAGAATGCAGTAAACTGATTTGTAGGTCTTTTTTTCAGGTATAAAATTAGAAATTTTCATCTCAGATAGAATCTTCACCTGTAGGATTTGTTTGATTTCCCAGACCAGTGTATTCAAATGTTAAACGTGACAACATTATTTTTTATCATCAGGCAAGCAGTTAAATATTTTTAGTTATGAGATTGAGGCTCTCAATAAGAAATAGTTTTGTAAATGTAATGGTAGATTATCTTCCCAGAACTCTCAGGCTTGTAAAACTTAGGAAGGTTTGAACCCAGAGTAGTCAATAGCTCGTCAGTTATCATTGCAGGATGACAGCTAGGACATACTCAGCATCACAGATGCAATGCCAGGATCTCCATGGTTAGAGCTCAGAACATTTTATGAAAATGTACTTAATACTGAGTAACTTGTTTATCTCATGATGGTTTTTAATTAATTTTAAATATATAATGATGAAATGTGTTTTAATTTTTAGCTTTTTGCACTGACTCCTCCTCTCTCAGACTAAGTTCCCTCCAACTGGTCAAGACTCACATGGCTGTTCACTATAATAAAATCCTTTCAGCCAAAGGTAAACGTGCGCAAATGTTACTTTCTGTGCCCAGTTTAAACCCTTCTCAGCTTCACTTCTAGTTTGTGTTAATCTGTAGCAAAAATGCATACATTGTGTACCAAGGGGTTTGTGCTTGGTGTAGTAAAGTACCAACTACAGATTCTATACGCCTAGCAAATTTGGAATGCCATTTTATTAACTGTGTTTGAATATAATGTCTCTGTTTCATTTTACCTGTGTTATTCCTAATATATTTTTATGATTAGATGCTGATCTTAATATTGTGATTAGACAGTAATTTATAATCTGTTCTTTTTAGCACATTCATTCTTCTACATATTGTCTATGGTGGCTTATACTAAAAGGCAGAGTTGACTAGTTGTGATGAGGTTCTATGATCCTGCGAATCCTGAGAAATTTATTGTCTGTTCTTTCACAGAGCACGTTACCTGACTTCTGGTACAGACCATTTCCTCATTTCACCAAAAGCTCCTCCCTAGTCCTCTGCAGCCACTCTCTTCCCTCCAGTTCCTGGCAACCACTGATCTCCTTTCTTCACTACAGTTTTGCCTTTTCTAGAATTTCATATAAATGGAATTACACAATATGTATCATTTTGGATCTAACTTATTTCAGTTAGTTAACATTCTTGAAACTAATCCATGGTCAATATTTCTTCCTTTCTTTTTTTTTTTTTTTTTTTGCTAAGTAGTATTCCATTTATTGAATATACCATAGTTTGTTTATCGACATTTGGGTTGGACATTTGGGTTATTTTGACTCACTTTTGGCTATTAGGAATAAAGCTTCTGTAAGCATTCATTTAGAATATTTGACCGTATGCTTCCATTTCACTTGGATAAGTTTATTTACTAGGAGTGGAACTATGGGGTAATATAGTAAGTGTATGTTTAACTTTATAAAAAACTGCCAAACTGTTTTCCAACGTGGCTGTCATTTGTTCGTTTCCGTGACTTCCACATCATCACCAACACTTCCTATTGGCATCCGTTTTTAGCCACTCTCTGGATATGTGATGGTATCTCATAGCATTTTAGTTTGTATTTCCCTAATGCCTGATGATGTTGCTGCTGCTGCTGCTGCTGCTAAGTCGCCTCAGTCGTGTCTGACTCTGTGCGACCCCATAGACGGCAGCCCACCAGGCTCCCCCATCCCTGGGATTCTCCAGGCAAGAACACTGGAGTGGGCTGCCATTTCCTTCTCCAGCGCATGAAAGTGAAAAGTGAAAGTAAAGTCGCTCAGTCGTGTCCAACTCTTATCGACTCCATGGGCTGCACCCTACCAGGCTCCTCCGCCCATGGGATTTTCCAGGCAAGGGTACTGGGGTGGGGTGCCATTGCCTTCTCCGCCTGATGATGTTAAGCAGCTCTTTTTTCTTTTTTAAACTGAAGTATAGCTGGCACACAGTGTCGTGCTAGCTTCAGATGTGCTGCATAGTTGAGTGACATTTGCTTCTGCTCTGAAATGAGCAGCAAGGTGAGTCTACTAACCGTCTGTCCCCCAAAAAAGTTAATTACTGTGTTACTGACTCTTTCCCTTATGCCATGTATTACTTATTTGTGGCTTACTTATTTCATAAAAGGAGGCTTGTACCTTTTAATCCCCATCATTTTATTTTGCCCCACATTCTGAGCTTCCTCTTTTAGCCAACAGCATTTACTGTCTGTATCTCAATCTTCATTTTGTTTTGTTTTTCAGATTCCACATATAAATGAGATCATACTGTATTTGTCTTTTTTGTCCAACTGATTTCACTTCCAATAATACCCTCTAGATCCATTAATATTATAGCAAAACACAAGATTTCATTGTTTGTAGCCAAGGAATGTTCTGCTGTGTATGTATACCACGCCTTGCTTTTCCATTCATCTATCAGAAGGTGCTTAGATTGCTTCTATATCTTGGCAATTACAAACAGTGCTGCAGTGAACATACAGCATACAGCTTTTCAAATTGGTGTTTAATTTCCTTCCAGTAAATTCTCAGAAGTGGAATTACTGACTCATACGGTAGCTCTATTTTTAACTCTGAGGAGCCTCCATAATGTTTCTGTAGTGATGGCACCAGCTTAGAATCCCACCAGCAGTGCATGAGGGGGTCCCTTTTCCTTGGGCAACTTTTCTTATTATTTTCCACCTACGTATCTTCTTTGGTGAGATATCTATTTAAATCTTTGGCCCATTTTTTAGAAAATGGGTGGTTTGTTTTCTTAGTGTTAAGTTGTGGGAGTCCTCTTCATGTAAATACAGTCCTATGTCAGATACATGTTTTGCAAATATTTTCTCCCAGTCTGTGATTTGTCAGTGCATTTTCTTGATTTGTTTTTATTATGAAATAACTTTAGACTTAACAGAAAAGTTGCAAAAATAGTACAGAATGTCACAGAAACCCTTCATCTAGCTTTCTCTGATATTAAGATTTTTATATAGCTATAATACAATTATTAAAACCAGAAAATTAATATTGACCGCATACTATTAACTACAGACCTTATTAGAATCTCAGCAGTTTTTCACTAATGTCTTTTACAAAATTTTTGTTTTACTATTTGAATAACTAAAGTTTTTAAAATTTTGGTTAAGTTTTAGCTTCTACATTGTCTCTGGATCCATTTTGAATTAGTTTTTGCATGGGGTATTATATAAGGATCAATTTTTTTGAATAAAAATGTCCCAAGTACCATTTGTTGAAGAGATTGTCCTTTCCTCATGGAAATGCCTCTGTACTTTTTAAAAGATAATTGACCATATGCACGGGTCTGTGGTAAATTTACTCTTCAGATCTGTTGATCTGTATGTCTGTTATACCACCACACTGCCATAATCACTGTAGCATTATGGTGAGTCTTGAAGTCAGATAATATCACTACTCTCTTTTGGCTCCTTTTTCTCAACTTGTTTTGGGACTCCAGTTACTATGCTGAGTGAGTGATACAGGTAGGTTAAGTCAGTGATGCTCGATACATTGGTTTTCTGATGGTCACTGTTTCATGTTGAATAGTTTCATTGCTGTGCTCAAATTCACTAATGTTTCCTTCTGCAGTATCCAACGAGCTGTTAATCCTAACCACTGTGTTTTTATCAAGGATATTTTTCATCTCTAGAAGTAGCATACATATCAAAACAAGGAGCTTCAAGTTCTGGAACCTCTTGTGATTTTGACTTTTGATAGTTATTGTCGTTTATAAATATTAAGAACAGTATTAATGCAAGTGATTTTTCTCTTTCAGCTGCAGTAGACTGCTCAGTTCCACTAAGCATGAGTGCCAGCATCAAATGTAAGCAACTGTTAACATACTGCCTTTTAAAAATACGGTAGAGTGCACACACAACTTAAAATTTACCTTCTTAACCACTTTTAAGTCTACAGTTCAGTGACGTTAAGTGCATTCTTCTTGTGGTACAGCCATAACCACTGTCCATTTCCAGAATTCTTTTCATCTTGGCAGAACTGAAACTCTGCCGGGTTTGTTGGGATCAGTGTATCCAGGGCAACAGCAAGAAGAGCTGCGTAGCTGGTGTGAAATAAACCAGCTGAAGAGTGACAGGTGATGAGGTCATTGAGATAGGTCAGAGAGATGCAGGCCACACAGAGTTTGGCCATGTGCAAGCAAGTGAAAACTCTCAGTGACATTGGAAGCCATTAGAAGGTCCTGAGAAGAGGAAGAGGATTAGCCACTTTAGCTTTTGAAGTATTTCTCTGGCTGGTAAGTTGAGAATAGTCTACAAGGGGCAACGGTAGAAGCAGAATGGCTAGTTGGGAAGCAGCAATTCAAGTGAGAAATACTGGTGGTTTGGATCGGTGCTTGTAGGTAGAGGATGGGTGTGTGTGCTTGCTCAGTCACTCAGTCCTGTCCAACTTTTTGCGACCCCTATGGTCTGTAACCTACTAGGCTTCTCTGTCCATAGGATACTAATTGAGCTTGTAAGGAGAGGGAGTATGAAATGGCTTGATTCTGGAAACTTTTCAGATGTCTGTCAACAGTATTTCCTGATGAACTGGATGTAGATAGAATATGGGAGAAAAAGAGGAGTGAGTCAAAGATGAATCCCAACACTAAAAACACAAGCGTTATAATTCACTGACGTTGTAAATATAACAGGAAGGTATTTAGGGGAGGAAGTGAATTAAGTGAATCAGGAATTCAATCTTGGTCATTATAAGTTAAAAATAAATACCTATTAGAAATCCAAGTGGAGGTGCTGAGGAGGCAGTTGGAATGCAAAGCCTGGCGCTCAGAAGGAGGTTCCAGGGTGGAGTTAAACATTCAGAAGTTGACAGCATACATGGTTTACTTACAGAGTTGCTCCTATTTTTTGTTTTTAGAATTAGACTTACTTAGTGCTTATTTATCCCATGATACTTTCTGCCTTCAGTCAGTTGAGACAGGAGTTTTTCTTTATGATCATGTAAATGAAAAAAATTGTGATGTCTAGAAGATCCGCAAAGATTATCACCACCACATTGAAGTATAGTTAATAATCATTACTTTGTGTGTAATATAGCTGATGTGCATTCTAATCAATAGAAACTTACTTAGAAATAGGCTTTATAGACATACTTTCAAAAAGAAGTCTCTGGTCTTGAGTCATCTCTGTTTTTATAGTCTTCTGTCAAAGCAGACAACTGAATTGGTAATTTCAGTCATTGTCTGAATTAGGATCTCTATACTTTGTTGAATTAAGTAATGCCATATTCTAATGCATTAGAAGGGCTTTCCTTTTTATGTTTTTAGTTTGGGGCTGTGCATGGGCTTTCTCCAGGTGCTGTGAGCAGGGGCTGCTCTTAGCAGGATGCCGGGGCTTCCCTTTGCTGTGGAGCACAGGCTTGGGAGGTGGGCTCCGTCGCGGCCCGTGGGCTGAGCTGCCCCCCCGCATGTGGAGTCTTCCGGGGCCGGAGACTGAAGCCGTGTCGTCTGTCTTGGCAGGCAGATTCTTAATCATTGGCCACCAAGGGAGTCCCAAGAAAGCCTTTACCTTTTGTAGCAGTTTCATTGACGAATAATTTTCATACCATAGAATTTATGGATTCTTACTAAATATACAAAATTGTGCAGTCATCACTACAAACCAGTTTTAGAATATTTTCATCACCTTAAGAAGATCCCCAAAATAGTAGCCTTGCAGCTGCTTCCTCATCCCACTCCTAGCCTTGAAAGCCACTGATCTGTTTTCTTTCCCTGTGCATCTGTTTATCAGTCGATTGACACATTTGCTGTTTGTTTTTGACCATGATGAGTAGTGCTTCTGTGAACTTTCATGTACAAGTCTTCTGTGTGAATGGAAAGTTTGATTTCTCTTGATTATACACCCGAGAATGGAATTGCTCGGTCATCTCATAAAATTACATTTAACTTTCTAAGAGACTCCCAAACTGTTTTCTGACGTGACCATAGCATTTTACATTCTTGCCTCCGACATATTAGGATTTCAGTTACTCCATATCCTTGCTAACACATTATTGACTCCTTTTTTGATTGATAGCTATTTTAATGAGTGTGAAGTGGTATCTCGTGATTTTAATTTGCATTTTCCTCATGATTAATGATGTGGAACATTTTTATATGCTTATTGGCCATTTGTATTAAATGTATCTTTAGTAAAGGTCTTTTCAAATGTTTTGTCCCATTTTCCCCCAAATTAGGGTGATTTGAAACTTGAAATTATCTTGTCCATCAAGTTGAGACACATTACAATTAAAAAGCATGTTAAATTTAAAATTTAAATGAAAATACAAGTCATTTAATTTATGGTTAGCCTCTTTAAATTTTTATTTTTGGCTGCACTGGGTCCTCCTTGCTTTGTGCAGCCTTTCTTTAGTTGCCGTGAACAGAGGCTGCTCCTCGTTGCAGAGCGCAGGCTTCTTGTAGGACGTCTTCTCCTGCTGCAGAGCCGAGGCTCTAGGCCCGCAGGCGCCAGTGGGCGTGGCCCGCGGGCTCTAGAGCACAGGCTCAGCAGCTGTGATGCGCAGGCTTAGCTGCTCTTTGATGGAATCCTCCTGGACCAGTGCTCGGACTCTCGTCTCCTGCACCGGCAGGCCGATCGTTATCCATGGTGCCACCAAGAAAGTCCCTCACCTTCCTTTTAACTCTGAAACTGGACTAGCTTTCATTTTGCTGTTTTCAGTCTTTGAAAATGACTCAGTACCTGACTTAAAGCTCACTAAAATGTGAAACCACTTTTTTGGTTTGTATTTTCAAATGAATAGCAGTTAAGAAAAATGGAAGTCAGTTATCCTAATTAAAAATAATATTTTAAAATTTAATGTCTTTTTTGTCATAGAAAACTTAAATTTTTATAACATGATATTGACAATAGTATTTCATTTGTAGGGAGGTATATGAATTAATCCCAACTCTGCATTTCTAACCTTTGTATCTCTGTATCTGCTAGCAGTTGTTCCCTTGAGCCCTTAGGCTTAATCAGTTTGTCATATCTTGTTTGTGCTCTTTAAATAGTTAATCCATTTGAAGTTTCAGGAAACCATATGGATTTTTATTTACATATCAAAAATGTATTCTTTCTTAGTCTTCAATCATCAAAAAATTATTTTTTCTATTTTACTCTGAATTTCAAAAGAATTTTTTCCCTCAGATGCAGACCAACAGCGAAGAGAGAAACTCAAAAAGGAATTAGCAAAGTGTGGGAGGGAGCTGAAATTTACTAAGACTACAGTGCATCCTAAAAGTCATTCCAAATCATTGCTTAACACTCTACAAAAGGTAAGATAGTATTTTTACCTTTTCAAAGTAAATGTTTCTAAGATACTTCATCGATGGTGCAACCTGAGCTTTTGGAAACGTTTGCTGTAGGTCAGAATCGGTAACCTGTCCTGGAAACAGCCAAATAGTAAATATTTCAGGCTTTCCAGGCCACACAGTCTCTGCTGCAACTGCTGCGCCACTGGAATGCAGCTGTAGATGGTACTTAAATGAACGATATTGCTTTGTTCCAGTAAACCATTAGTAACAGAAAAAGGTGGTGGGCCAGATTTGATCTGTAGTGGGTATAGTTTCCTGACCACTGCTTTAGGTTTTTGTGATACCCTTTATCATCTGATTAACGAAGCTCTTTTCAATTCCTCATTGCTTAGAGAATTTTCTTCCTTTCTCATGAATATATGTTAATTTTATCGGCTGCTTTTTCTGCATTCTTTGAAATGGTGGTACAGGTTTTCTTTTTAATATATTTCAAATATAGTGAATTAAGATTGAGCTTCTAATGTTAGATCAATTTTGCATCCGTACTATAAATACGGCTTTGTCGTGATGTCTCACCTTTTTTACACATTGCTAAAGACAGTTGCTACATGTTGTTTAGGATTTTAGCATGTGTCCATTGATATTGACCTGTCATTTTCCCTTTTTCTACTATGTCAGGTTTTGCTAGCCTCCTAAAATAAACTGGGTGGTACTTCCTCTTTTCCATGCTCTAGAGTAGTTTATGTAAGTTTGTAATTATTTGTTTCTTGAATTTGATGGATTTCAACATTTAAATTATTTGGCTCTAGAGTTTTCTTTGTGAGATTTTTGATTCAATTTTTGAAATTGTTATAGAACTATTTTCATAATTTGTACATATGTAGAAAGTTGTCCATTTCATCTGAATTTTCAAATTCTTGGTATAGACTTACTCATAATCTTGTAAATCATATCATAATCTCTCTTGAATATGTATTATTTCTTCTTGTTATCTTAATATTGCTTATTTTTACGTTCTTTCTTCTTTTCTTTATTAGTCTCACCAGAGATTTGTCAGTGTTATTAACCTTTTTAAAGGCATGTTTTTTACTCTGTTGATCCTTTGATAATTTGCTTTCTAGTTCAGTAATGTTCATGCTTATCTTTACTCTCTTTTGGCTTTCATTGAGTTTATGTTGCAGTATTTTTCTGCATTTGTTTGTTTATTTTCAGCCTCACTTCTTTTGTAGTATGAACGTTTTAAGGCTGTGTATTTTTCTCCAAGTACTATGTTAGCTGCATTACTCAAGTTTTGATATGTGGTATTTTTATTGCAGTTTAATTCAAAGTATTTCATAGTTTCCATTATAATTTTTCTTTAACTCATTGTCTTTTAGAAGTGTTCCTTAACCTCTATGTCTGTTTTTTCTCTTGGTTTTCCCTTTGCTACAGATTGCTAGCCTAATTGTATTTTGATCAGGGAACATCTTTTTGATACTCATTTCTTGAAATCTGTTGAGATTTGTTTTATGTCCCAATAGGTGGACAGTTTTTTTAATGCACTGTCATTATGTGTTTGAAAAGAAAATACGTTCTATAGCTCTGTGCAGTGTTTAATATATAGTATATTCATTAGATTAAGTTTCATATACTTTAGATGCTCAAATCCTATTGATTTTTTTGTCTGATTAGTCTGTCATGATTATGTATTTAGGTATTTCTCAAAAAATTAGCACTAGCAATTTTCGTTTTAGATATTTTCAGTCTGTATAATTACAGACAGACAGACTTGTTCTTGTTTAGTTGCTAAGTCATGTCAGACTCTTGCAACACCATGGACTGTAGCCCAGCAGGCTCTTTCTCTCCTTAGGATTTCCCAGGCAAGAATACTAGAGCAAGTTGCCATTTGCTTATCCAGGGGATCTTCCTAACCCAGGGATCAAACCCACATATTCTGCGTTGGCAGGCAGGTTCTGTGCCACTGAGCCACCAGAGGAGCCCACAGAGAGACTTGGAGATGATATATTTTCTCGATGTATCAGACCTGTTGTCACTGTGCTTTGAATTTCTTTACCTTGATACTTTTAATGTTAATATTGAAGTGTTTTCTGATAGTAATATGGTTAAACTAGCTTTCATTTCATTCGTATTCCTTTGGTATATCTTTCTCCATTTTTTAATCCTAGTAGTTTAGGTGGGTCAGATTATTCACTGGTAATTTTTATTCTTTAAAGTGAACTGCTTCGTATATTTTTATTTCTTCTTATTGTGTTGTGTTTGACCACCGTAGTAGGCAGAATCCTGAGCCGCACAGTGACGCCTACCTTTAAACAATCCGCTCCTCCTGCATGTAGGCAGGACCTGTAGCTTGCTTCTAACCCATGGCATGTGGCAGAGGTGATGGGATATCGCTTCCATAGTTGTTAATGGCAAAGTGAAGGGAATTTCCCCCTGTGCTCGAGAGAAAGAGAAAATAGGTCTGGGAGTCATTTCAGTAGTGGCTGCTGTTCCCCTCTCCTAGCCATGTCAAAGAAGCAGGAGGAAGGGGCCCTGTGTGTTCCTCGCCGAGAGCTTTTGGTGTGGTTCCTAGAGGAAAAGGCTTGCACGGGTACAGACTCCCCAGGCCTCAGGCCTCATGCGCCTGCACCAGTCTCCGCTCAGTCTCGGCGATCACTGAAGACGCCTCGCGCAGTCTTCTCAGCAGTGTGTGTCTCACTCAGGGGCTTCGGTCACACATAAGCACTTGCTCTGGTCCTGTTTCTCCCTGCAGGTGCCTGTCTCCCTCTGGATTTCAGGTTAGTTGTGTGCTCTGTGACCTTATTTCTCTCATTAGCTCAAGAAAAATTATTAATTTGCAGGGTGTCTGGCTTTTTCTTGTTGAAACAGTGAGAGCTATGTTTTTACTGTTTCTCGGCTGAAACTACAAATCTTTGTGTGTATGGGATGGTCTCTTTAAACTTTTTAATTCTGAAGGTTTTTAGCGTCTGTAAAGACAATGATAGTCCGCCAAGTGCAGCCATGATCAGTTCAGAGACAGACTTACTCCACATAGAGCCTCATTCACTGCCTCCTTCCCAGATTATTTTGATGCAAATACCATATATGTATTTTTTATCTATAAATATTTCTATATGTATCTGAAAGACCACCATACCATTATTGTGCCTTTAAATTAATAATTCTGTGATATCATCAAATATCCACTGTTCAGATTTCCCCATTGTCTCTTTCTTTTTAGTTTGTTAGAATTGGCATCTAAATAACTTCAACTAATTGATAAATTTCTTTTAATCTCTCTTCCTCTCATCTTTTTATCCCACTGCAATTTAGGTGCTGGGAAAAGCCGAGTCATTGGTCTTGGTTTAGGGCTTCTGTGGACCATCTCAGTAATGCAGGTTTAGGCTGCAGCCTTGCATGGAAGCAGCAGCACATGATTTCAGGTTCTCAAAGGCCAGTGTTCCCTCACTGCCAGTGCTAAGATGGGCAGGTTTCCTTGCAGGCCGCTCCCTGGGGGTGTGGCTGTGGAGAGGACCCCAGATTTGTGAGCATAGCCTCCTAGGCTGTCTGGCTGAGGCCCTGGGCTTTGTTTCCTGTCCCCCAGCAATAGCATCACCTGTTGGTAAAGCCACCATCACAGCTGCCCTTCCTAGGCGCCGAGGGCGTTTCTAACTCCAGCTCTTGGTGTTGCACATGAGGGTGTGACATGTCAGCAGGCAGGGCCCTGAGGAAGGGCATTTGTAAGGTAGGAGTGAGCCTGCATCCTTTTTATGTGAGGAGTGTGGGGGAATCAGAGACCACCTCTCAGTTGGGAAGTTAGGTCGTCATATTGACTCATCCTGTGACAGTCTGCAGGGAGGGGAGGGCTTCCCTAGTGGCTCACATAGTAAGGAATCTGCATGCAGTGCAGGGAAGCCAGGTGCAGTCCCTGGGTTGGGAAGATGGCCTGGAGAATCCCATGGACAGAGGAGCCTGGCGGGCTGCAAAGAGTTGGACATGACTGCGACTTCCACTCACTGCAGTGTGGGGAAGAAATGATTAAGACGTGGTACGTAAGACAGCAGAAGGGGCACAAGGAATGTAAACTAGAATCCCCAGGACTTGGTGACTGACTCAATGAAAAGCAAGAAGCAGGAGTTACAGAGTTCCCAGGTTTCTGGTTTGGGCAACAGAGAGGATGGTGATCATTCACTGAAAGAATAGCAGGACAAAGTGCAGGGGTTTTTTTTTTGTGGGGCCGTTGGGGGAGGCAGATAATATAAAGTATAAGGTTACTTCTTGGGACCTGCTTGATTTGAGACGCCTTTGGAACATCTAATACATTGAGTAGAGAGTTGGATAGAAGTGTCTGTGTCATGAAAGAGGTGTGGGCTGAAAACAGACTGGGGGTCATCAGGAGAGCTGTGACTGCATTGACGAGCCTCGAGGCTGTCACACTGATTAGAAAGGACTAGAAACAGAGCAGCTTCCTTTAGAGTAAGCCTGCTGTGCACTGGGAATTCCTACCATCTGGGAATGTGTTCGTCATATTTGACTCATACGTGCATTTCCATTTTTAGTGACTGTATTTTTAAACTGAAAATTTTAAATCCATTTCTATTATCTAGCATTTATGGCACCCCACTCCAGTACTCTTGCCTGGAAAATCCCATGGATGGAGGAGCCTGGAAGGCTGCAGTCCATGGGGTCACGAAGAGTCAGACACGACTGAGCGACTTCACTTTCCCTTTTCACTTTCATGCATTGGAGAAGGAAATGGCAACCCACTCCAGTGCTCTTGCCTGGAGAATCCCAGGGACAGCGGAGCCTGCTAGGCTGCCATCTATGGGGTCGCACAGAGTTGGACACGACTGAAGCGACTTAGCAGCAGCAGCATTTTGAATATCAATTAATAATTATATTCTGAGGTAAGAGTGGGACTTGTTGAAAACAAAATATATAATTAAGTCTGTAAATGTAGGACTTACTCATTTATTTTTCCTTTAGTCATTGTAACCCTGTAACTTTTTTCTCTAAAAAAGTTAGCTCATTATTCTTTTATATAGGTTTTTTTTTACTCCATTTAGACTTCACAGTAATTTG
Organism: Nanger dama; assembly: GCA_917880005.1. Lineage (NCBI taxonomy): Eukaryota > Metazoa > Chordata > Mammalia > Artiodactyla > Bovidae > Nanger > Nanger dama. Next base: position 3,105,532 of record CAKJTW010000003.1, on the reverse strand, counting down.
CAATTCACTTACATTTTTATAAAACTTGATAAATATTTCAGTTCAGTTCAGTCTCTCAGTCGTGTCCTACTCTTTGTGACCCCATCAATCGCTGCACGCCAGGCCTCCCTGTCCATCACCAACTCGTGGAGTTCACCCAAACCCACATTGAGTCGGTGATGCCATCCAGCCATCTCTTCCTCTGTCATCCCCTTCTCCTCCTGCCCCCAATCCCTCCCAGCATCAGACTCTTTTCCAATGAGTCAACTCTTCGCATGAGGTAGCCAAAGTACTGGAGTTTCAGCTTTAGCATCATTCCTTCCAAAGAAATCCCAGGGCTGATCTCCTTCAGAATGGACTGGTTGGATCTCCTTGCAGTCCAAGGGACTCTCAAGAGTCTTCCCCAACACCACAGTTCAAAGGCATCAATTCTTTGGCACTCAGCCTTCTTCGCAGTCCAACTCTCACATCCATACATGACCACTGGGAAAACCATAGCCTTGACTAGATGGACTTTTGTTGGCAAAGTAATGTCTCTGCTTTTCAATATGCAGTCTAGGTTGGTCATAACTTTCCTTCTGAGGAGTAAGCGTCTTTTAATTTCATGGCTGCAATCACCATCTGCAGTGATTTTGATACATATTTAGGTACATTTAAATTAAAATTATCATTTCAGGCATAATATTTTGATAATTGGATGAGTTTTATGGGTAGTAGATGCCTGTGGTTATAATCCGCATTTACTGAAAAGTTTGCTACGATTAAAAAAGTGGTAACTTTAGCCTGTGGACATAGTAGCTGTTTATATACATGAGATCAAGTAATCAAAACCCTTTTCTTTAACTTCCCACACTCTTAATATGGGTTACTCTTTTTCTCTCGCATTTTGACTCACGTGCTGTCACCTCAGATACTCACATCTGCACCTCTGCCCTACACACAGGTATTCACCATTCACTCCCATCATTGGTGCAGCACATACTATGTGCTATTAAGATTGAATATATGAATGTGATTATATTCTTAAATAAATGTGTTTTAAACGCACTGTAAAACAACAAAAATGAGAAGCTGTTGGTTTGTCTTATAAAATACAATTTGAAGCTTTTTGCAAAACAAGTGTAATCGAATTTTTTAATTGTACCCATCCTGTTCCACACTTGAATTGGTTCCTTAACTTTTAATACCTGACAGTTGGAAAATGTCTGTATACTGTTTTTTATGACATTATTCCTGAAAAATACTGATTTAATACTCAGTTGTTCTGTGATTATAAAATTGACATAAAACGTGTTTCTGTAACTTTCAATGATTATCACTTTATATAAATTCTTAAATCACAGGAACAATTTATAGCAAATCACACTGAACTGGAAAGTCACGGTGGCCAGACTGTCACCAGGATGTTTCCCACTGGCATATAACTGATGAGTCCTTTTCTGACTTTAGAACTTTACAGTGATTTACTATTTTAATTTTGGTGAATTTACCATTGTGTTACACATTTTCTGTGAAAATTATATTCAAGCTTTCTGATATTCACAGCTAAAAATTATATAATCTGAAAAAAGCAGATGGATATAGTTGATTTTGCACTGTGTTCTCCTGGTTTCCAAGAAAAGACAAGCTAGGATACATGGTAGAGATTATAAGATACAAAGAGACAGATAAGTTTCATGCCTTCAGCTGACTCAAGAGCAATTTCCCCAGCCCATGTCAGGCACATGAGAGCTTATTTCTGTCTTTAAAGACTTCAGTGTTTCATTTTGTTTATTAAATAGCCATTACTGATAAGAATTTTCTTACAGGCAGTCTGATGCTTTATGCATCTCTGCCTGCTATGATCTCAGTTTGTACTGTTCCCCAAGTGTAAATAATTCCTGTGATTATTATTTAATAGCCCTAGAAGACTTTTCAGATCGAACTAGAAATTGCTTTCCAGGGATTCAGACTCCTCTGATATGTAAGCTGCAGTGTGAACCTAGTTTGGTAATACTTTTTACCACTAACATATTAAAGTCATTAACTAAATAGTACCCGAGTAACTAACAATTTAATGCCAGAATACTTCGTTGCTTTGAGTCATTTTGCCTTATGTTTTGATAGAGTTAGAAAGCACTTGGAAAGGAAATAGGTAGATTTGCCCTATTTTAGGCTGTAATCACAATATCCAGTTATCTGCAGTTTCCTTACGAGGCAGATCAATACTTGAGTTAGCTGACTTGTTCACTAACACAAAGGGAGTGGAAATCAGTTTAAGATTCCTGGAGGTATAAAAATGAATAATTTTCAAACAAATCTGTAAAAACAGCATGACACAATGGGACGAGTTCAAGCTGTGAGACCCTGCACCTCGGTTTCTTCGTCTGTGAAGCAGAGGAATAATTGTGCTGCCACCCAGAAGCTGATGCAGTGGTTAAATGAGTTGTATATGTATATTAACTGGAACAGAACCTTGCACGTGGTATGTACTCCATACCTAGTAGTGAAGTGATGGAAGTTATTACTCCTCTTACTTCTGCTCACGGGCAATAACAGGGTCTTGTGCATTGAAGCACTCAGCTCCTCCTCATTCAGCATATCTTCCTCTTATTTACCTCCCTCGAGCTTGTAGGATAGATACAACTGGCTAAATCCTAGCCTTTTTCACCTCAGTTTAACTTGCATGTAACTTCTCCTGTACTGTTTATTGAAGTGTCTCAGAGTTCTGTTAAGGGTACACAGGTGTCCATAACGTCTGGAATTATAGACAAGATTTCTTGGGCATCTTGTCTGTAAAAGAATAAAATATTACCAATACTCTTAAGCCTTATGAACCCACAGTAGAAATAGTTCTTCCAAAGTTAAAGCATGCATATATACACTGTAATACTACTGAGCCATAACAATGGAATAATGCCATTTGCAGCAACAAAGGTGCAGTGAGAAGTAAGTCAGAAAGAGAAAGACAAATGCCATCAGTTACATTCAGTTCAGTTGCTCAGTCGTGTCCAACTCTTTGCAACCCCATGGACTGCAGCATGCCAGGCTTCCCTGTCCATCACCAACGCCCAGAGCTTGCTCAAACTCATGTCCATCGAGTCGGGGACGCCATCCAGCCGTCTCGTCCTCTGTCGTCCCCTTCCTTCTCCTCCCACCTTCAGTCTTTCCCAGCATCAGTGTCTTTTCCAGTGAGTCAGCTCTTCGCATCAGGTGGCCAAAGGATTGGAGTTTACAGCTTCACCATCAGTCCTTCCAATGAACACCCAGGACTGATCTTTAGGATGCACTGGTTGGATCTCCTATCAGTTCAAGGGACTCTCAAGAGTCTTCTCCAACACCACAGTTCAAAAGCATCAATTCTTCGGCACTCAGCTTTCTTCACAGTCCAACTCTCACATCCATACATGACCACTGGAAAAACCATAGCTTTGACTAGACAGACCTTTGTTGGCAAAGCAATGTCTCTTCTTTTTAATATGCTGTCTAGATTGGTCATAGCTTTTCTTTCAAGGAATAGGCGTTTTATAATTTCACGGCTGCAGTCACCATCTGCAGTGATTTTGGGGCCCAAGAAAAAGAAAGTCGCTCACTGTTCCATTGTTTTCCCATCTATTTGCCATGAAGTGATGGGACCGTATGCCATGATCTTAGTTGTTGAGTTTTTAAACCAACTTCTTCACTCTCCTCTTTCATTTTCATCAAGAGGCTCTTTAATTCTTCACTTTCTGCCATGAGGTTGGTGTCGTCTTCTGTATATCTGAGGTTATTGATATTTCTCCTGGCAAGAATTTTCCATAGTTTGTTGTGGTCCACACAGTCAAAGGCTTTGACATAGTCAGTAAAGCAGAAGTAGATGCTTTTCTGGAACTCCCTTGCTTTTTTCATGATCCAACAGATGCTGGCAATTTGATGTTTGGTTCCTCTGCCTTTTCTAAATCTAGCTTGAACATCTGGAAGTTCTTGATTCACATACTGTTAAAAGCCTGGTTTGGAGAGTTTTGAGCATTACTTTGCTAGTGTGTGAGGTGAGTGCAATTGTGTGGTAGTCTGAACATTCTTTGGCATTGCCTTTCTTTGGGATTGGAATGTAAACTGACCTTTTCTAGTCTAGTGGCCACTGCTGAATTTTCCAAATTTGCTGGCATGTTGCGTGCAGCACTTTCACAGCATCCTCTTTTAGGATTTTAAATCCCATGTGATATCACTTACACGTGGAATCTAAAATATGGCACAGATGAACCTATCTACAAAACAGAAACGAGACTCACAGACACGGAGAACAGATGTGTGTTTCCCGAGGCGGAGGGCAGGTGGGGGGAGGGATGAACTCGGGCTTTGGGGGTAAGCAGATGGGAACTGTTCCATACAGAATGAATAAACAAAAGAGTCTGCTGTATCGGAGGAGGGAACTATACTCCCTATCCTGTGATAAACCATCATAGAAAAGAATATTTAAAAATGTGTGTATATAGCCGAGCCACTTGCTGTGCATCAGATATTAACACAACATTGTGAGTCAACTCTACTTCAGTTAAAAAATTTTTGGTTAAGTTAAACCAGAAAGAAATAAAGCAGGCCAAAATGCCTTCCCTTTCAAAGCTTTCCCCCTTCATGGGAAGTTGAGAAAGAAACATGTATGAACTTTTTCTGGCATAAATCTTTCTTAATTGTGTTTAAAATATCAATCACTTGAACTAGAGCTCCACACGTTGTGAGAGTTCCTTGTCGTTCCTTCAAAGCGTTTAAGTCCCAGCAGAACCGCTGGCGCTAAAGACGGCCGTGACGACAAGGCAGGGAGGGGCAGAGCTGCTGCCGCTGTGGTGGAGGGGGCCGCTGCTCAGAGCTGGTTTAGAAACTCAGATAAAATGGAGGACAGGGCAGCCAGGCGTGCTGCAGTCCATGGGGTCACAAAGAGTCGGACTCTTAGTGACTGAACAGCCGCCACCTCAGGACGCGCGCTCAAGACCACAAATACTGGTATGTTATTAATCACTCTTTTAGTTTCAGAAAGAAAAATGATTGCTGTCACTTGGGTTTAGAACGATATTTTTATATATAAATAATTTTTAAATGAGTATAACTTCATATACGAATTTCCAGGAACATAGATGTAATATTTGCAGGACATAGTCCTGAGGCTCTGCATTTTTTAATATGTAATCAGGAGATCCCCAATTATCTGAATTTATAAATGTGATTGATCACTGTTCAACCAAATGTTCTTAGCCTTCAGGAGAACCACAGGATGAAAACGGTTTGTTAATCGAAGAAGTGAATGAATTTCCGTCTTTTACACAGTCACCAGTAATTTCTTCTGAGAGACTAAGTCTACCTAAGTCTCAGAACATCCTCACGAATTGTACTAAGAAGAACTCCAGCTGCTCCATGTCCAGCATGGATTACGCTGCCTCTGGGTCCAAGAAACCATCCTCTGGAACCTCCTACGGCAGAGGGCCCAGGGGCACGTTCCCGGTTCTCAGAAGTTTCAGTTAGTTATTTCAAAAGCACCCAGTGGGGACCTTTTGGACAAACATTCTGAACACTTTTCTAACAGACATTTGCCATTCACCCCACGCACTTTAAAAACAGAAGCCAAATCTTTCCTGTCACAGTATCGATATTATACACCTGCCAGAAGAAAAAGAATTTTACAAATCGGCGGATAGAAGCTGAAACTCAGACTGAATTAAGCAGGTATCACACAGTAACTTACAGTAGATCCTTTAAGATGTGGTAGAAATTAGATACTCCTCCTTGCCTTCCACCATGTGCCTGCTGTGCCGGGCTCCACGTCTGGCAGTGTCCTTTGATTGCAATGAGACTAATGTAACTTTTTCTTCCATGAATCATTAGAACTATCAGAGTAATTGTTAAAAAAGAGAATAGCCATTAAACTTGTGAAGCTCTTTATAAACATGAATGTTATGTATTTTAATTTATTGTTTCAGACGTGGTTAGAACTTTTGTGTGGTTTTAAATATACTTCCAGAAAAATCTTTAAAATATGTCATCAAACAGCATTTGTGTAAATATGTTTATTGATTTATGTTAGAAATGGCAAAACAGTGGACTGCGTGCGGGGAGAAAAAGCAGTTGTCTAACTACCCCTGTACTCCCCTGCCTGCCGGTACTCAGCAACAAGTTCTCAGGTGTAATGCAGACAATTTGGATAATTTCTGGAAATTAAATATAATTTCCCTCAATATTTTCATGTAGAGGAGTGCCTGGCACACAGTGACTATTCATTACAGGTCGCCACATGATTGAGGAGGAAGCAGGTCTTGTTAAGTATTGTCAGCAGATTTGTAGTTGCTTTTCCTAGTGTTCTGTAAATGAAGACTTATTTGGTACTAGGTTTTAATTATTTTTAAAAGTAAAAAATAATTTATGACTAGTACCTTTTTCTCTGGGTAAACATAGGAAGTATAACATCAGTCTGTATACATTTAAAGAATTAAGAAATTAAATGGTAGGATCTTCAAGTGAAGAGGAGATGATGAAAGCAAATGTTAGGTTGCTGCCAAAGTAATTGAGGTTTCAGACCTTGAATTTTAAATCATTATAACTCGGCTCACACACATCTTTATTGATCAAAATAGAAACCGTTACAGTCAACACACTTTTGCCAAGGAAAATTAGTTTGTTTATTCCTATAGCCTAAAACTTCATGCCTCAGGATTCAGTGACCTCTTGGAACACATTTTCTGCCTCCTGCTGGTGGAAGATTGCTCCTTGGGAAAGTCGTCGGGTTGCTTAGACAAGTGGTAGCTGGCGCGGTCAGGCGAGCGTGGCAGCCGCGGCAGAGCTCTGTGGCCCAGTTCGCTCCAGCTTCTGCGGCGCTGCTTGAGCAGCGAGCAGCTGGGCGTTGTCGTGAAGAACTGCAGGTGCTGCGGTCTTCGTGCAGCTCGTTGATTTGCTGAGCAGACTTCTTAGATGTAATGTTTTCGCTGGGACTCAGAAAGCTGCAGTGGATCAGACCGGCAGCAGAGCACCAAGCGGTGACCGTCGTGTTTTTGGTGCAAATTTGGCTTGGGAAATGCTTTTGGAGCGTCTTCTCTGTCCAACCACTGAGCTGGTCATCGCTGGTGGTTAGATAAAATCCACTTTTCATTGTACGTCACAGTCCGATTGAGACATGGCTCACTGTTGTGTAGAATAAGAGAAGACGACGTGTCAAAATGATGTTTTTGATTTGCAGTCAGTTCATGAGGCACCCCCTTATCGCGCTTTTTCCCCTTCCTAATTTGCTTCAAATGCTGAACAGCCATAGAATGGTCAACGTTGAGTTCTTCAGCAGCGTCTCGAGTAGTTGTAAGAGGATCGGCTTCGACGATGGCTCCCAGTTGGTCATTGTTAGCTCTCGATGGCCGCCACCGCGCTCCTCATCCTCAAGGCTCGGTCTCCTTTACAGAACTTCCCAAGCCACCACTGCACTTGACAGGCGCCATCAGCTCCTGGGCCAAGTGCGTTGTTGATGGTGTGCGCTATCTCCACTGCTTTATAACCCATTTTGAAAGAAAATCACTCAAATTTGCTTTTTTGTCCAACATCATTTCCATAGTGTACATATAAAATAAATAACAAGTAAAAGTCATAGGCAAAAAAACATAAAGCAAGGTATGTACACCAAAAGGATGTGTAACATAGCCACATTTATTTAAGAATGTATTCCAGTATCAAATGGCAAATTTCAACAATGCAAAAACTGAAATTACTTTTGTACCAACCTACTGTGTTGGGTAACTAATATATTGGGTTGGCCAAAGGTTCATTCAAGTTTTCCATACCGTCTAACAGAAAAACCTGAATGAACTTTTTGGCCAACCCAATAACATACTTTTCTGATTATGTTTTTAACAGCTCTTTCAAGGTAATAGTTTCCATTTCCCTAGCCCCATTCTATCCAACTGAAATCTAGCTGCTATTTGAAAAAGGAACAAGAGGCATATGTGATCCAAACCGTATCTGTTTCCCAGTTGTAGCATTAGAAATCTCTCTCATGTTTGAAGGGTTTTTTTCCCCTAGATAGTAAAGCTTGTTTTCACAGTGTTTGTGTCTTCAAGGTTTAACAATAATTTCTTTTAAAATGTTACAGCTTTAAATCTGATTTTGAGACAGTTGAGATCAAGAACGCCACAGATTCAGAAATGAACATAAGACAGGTAATAAAAATGAGACCTCTCTGTGTCACACATTAGAATCATAGCTGCCTTAACTGAATATGTGTAGCTCTTTGAACTGTGAAGAATAATCTTTGGTGACATTTTTTGCCTGTGATATAACCAGTGTACGGAAGTATTGCCTGTTTACCAATGGTTAGAGCTCTCCATGAGTGGCCAGAGGGAGCCTGCCCAGTCTGCTAAGTCACTTGCTGTTCATGTGTTTTCTAGATGGTTGGCTGGCTGAATGGATGGATGGATGAATAAAATGTCTTAAATTCTTTTTTTTATATACTTAAATTCTTTTCAAAGATGCAGACTCAGATCACTAAAGGAGCCAGAAAAAAATGTGCAGAAGTTTAGTTTCTATGCCTATTTTCTTTTTTTTTTTAAGAATTGCCACTGATAATATATAAAAATAGATGGATATTATTCTCCTGTGCTTGCTCTTTTTCTAGATCATAAAAATCTTTTTAGTGTTTGTATTTTGAATATTTAGCAATCATTTCTTTTAAACTGTTACAGCTTTAAGTCTGACTTTGAGATAAACTTTTTATTAATCATGCACTTGTTAATCATACACTTGTATCCTAATTTTCAAGTTACTGTTTGTGAGAATGCTTTGTCTATTAAAATCTCAAACAGACTCAGGGACAGAAGAATAAAATATAAGCGCACTCAGCTTTTCTCCTCCTGAAAGTGGGTAGAGGGTTGTGGGTTTGCATCTCGGCCGTTAATAGCTGTATGACATCGGGTTCTGCCCCTTAAGGCCCAAGGACAGATCAGTTCCTCTGAGAGCTGCTGAGTTACCACATCTAGAAAATTGTACGTTTAATGTTCAGATCATTGGAAGGAACAAGTGTTGTAGGTAAACTACCTAGTCTGACCTGGGCTCGATAAACGATGGCTATGGCTAGCTTGAGACATTGGAGGGTTACCTCCATAGGTAGCTGAACAGACTAAACCACAGGCTCATTTTTATGACATTGTACTCCAAAGGCCTGTCTGTACCCCTGTAAGAAAATGGCATGTCCCTTACTCTATCATCAGTACCACCAGCATCTACTGGAGTGTCAGCTGCAGTAGACACCAACATTCAAAAGCACTTTTAACACTGTCAAGCACTACACAGAAATTAGCATTATAAAGGTTATATGCTTGCCACAGTATTGGCTCCTAGTCAGGGTTCCGTAAAAGTAGAAGTTTGTTAATATTTATTGTTCAGAGTGCCAAAGCTTCCACTGCTTTTGTGTGTTCAATAACATTTGAAACAGATGGGCTATTTTGAGTTTCTGAATAATAGGGTATTTACTCTCAAGTTAACTCAAAACTTGCATTTCATTTTCTCTTTTTATATATGTATGGTGTTTAAGACCATTTAAAATATTCCTCATCAAAGTATAAGAAATTGTTTTATCTTTAAATATATTTAAGAAAAAGTCTTGATTGTATGAAAACTGAATTCTAAAATATCCTTTGTCCTAAAGGCATCAGTCACTTTTTCTGCTGGATATCTCTACTCTCTTTCATCAAATATTTTTGGAAATTTGATGTTTTGCTTTAGCTCTTCTTTCATAATGTATGTTTGAAGCAAAATAAAGATTTATTCTTCTCGTTGCATCTCCAGGCATCTGGTTGTGTGTCAGATGGCACCAAAGGAAGAATAACCCCTTTACCTTTAGAAGGGCATGAGTTACTGTGCGACAAGATTGGAGATGGCGCCCTCCAGTGTTCCTCGTCAAGGTACTTCAACTGTTCACGTCTGACCACTTTCCTGGGCATAGACTGAGAGCAGCTTGAGTCCTGGTTCGTCGACACGCACCGCAGTCTAGCTTGGTGTCATGCAGTTGAGCTTACTAAGGAAATCCTACAGAGTGGGTAGTCACTAAAGAGCTTAAATGGGTTCATCCTGCTAATTCCTCACTGAAGGAAAGGAGGCCCTGGCTTGTACTATCTGCCATCACCATGCATCCAAGGGAGGAGGGAACGGCAGCCACTCCGGTGTTCTTGCCTGGAGAATCCCAGGGACGGCGGAGCCTGGCGGGCTGCTGTCCATGGGGTCGCCAAGAGTCAGACACGACCGAAGTGACTTAGCATTCATCCAAGAAGGTTTTCCCCAAGACAGACCCTGCTGCACTGGTGCTCACCAGTTTACATGGCTTAGATAGTACTGGAGGACCTTACCACTTGGGTACTCGTCGTTTGTGATTTGAACACTCAATCGTATGCTTTGTAGAGGAGGCACTAATTTTTCAAATGGTTCGTCGTGTTTAACAATACGGAACACTGCCTGTAAATAAAATTGATAGGTTGTTGGTCGTATAGAACCTAGAAAATGCCTCTGATAGCTTTAACTGTCAAATGCATTTCCAGTGTCAGAGTTTAGATATGAGATGAAGGTGGTAGAAGGGAAAAAGGACTCAAAGATCAAGAATGAGACCTCCTAGAGGAGGCCCCCTTCCCTCGTGGAGCACTGGTAGAGAATCTGCCTGCCAGTGCAGGAGACGTGGGCTCCATCCCTGGCCTGGGGGGACCCCACTGCCAGGGAGCAGCCCGGCCCGCGTGGAACAACCTCTGCGCCTTGCTCTGGGGCTGGGACCGCAGGCCCTGGGGCCCGCAGGCCCAGACCGCGCTCCGCAGCAGGGAGGCCACCGCTGCGAGAGGCCACCGCTGCGGGAGGCCACCGCTGCGGGAGGCCGCGCGCTGTGGCTGCCGCAGCCCGCCCGCCCTCTCCACGGCGAGGCAGGCCAGGAACTAGGGAGCTAATAAATGCACAAAAGTAATTGGTTTAAGAAAAAACGAATCAAAGACATCCTGTAGCAAACTGGAAGCAAGCACATGCAGTCCCTCAGGGCCCAGGTCCTCCTTGGGCCTTTCCTTGGGGAGAGCTCACCTGTCAAGGCTTTGTGGGGGTTTGTGGGGAGAGGAAAGGGGGTTATTGCTATCTGCTCTGTCTGGAAATCCCTGATGCTTTAGCTCTCATCAGTTGAGCCAGTCTGCAGTGACTGTGAAGAATGACCTCAAGAAAGCAGTAGTCGTCTTTCCTAGTCAGTCAGTTTAGTCACTCGGTCGTGTCCGACTCTTTGCAACCCCATGGACTGCAGCACACCAGGCCTCCCTATCTATCACCAACTCCTGGAGTTTACTCAGACTCACGTCCATTGAGTCACTGATGCCATCCAACCATCTCATCTTCGGGTCGTCCTCTTCTCTTCCCACCTTCAGTCTTGCTCAGCATCAGGGACTTTCCCGGTGAGTCAGTTCTTCGAGTCAGGTGGCTGAAATACTGAAGTTTCAGCTTCAGCATCAGTCCTTCCAATGAACATTCAGGACTGATTTCCTTTAGGATGGACTGGTTGGATCTCCTTACAGTCCGGGGACTCTCAAGAGTCTTTTCCAACACCATAGTTCAAAAGCATCAATTCTTTGGCACTTAGCTTTCTTTAAAAGAAGTAAAATAATTATAATTGAATATACCTGTGAATAGAAAGCTTGGAATTAACTACTGCTGGTATGACTGAGTAACAGCATTTCTCATAATGGGCAGCTTATGGTTTTTCCATAGGAAAATATGTCTCCAAATGTTACCAGCATCATTTATATTTTAACCTTATTCCAAATGATTATCCTTTTTACACGATAAGTTTTGTAGTACAATTTTTAAAAGGATTATGAATTCATAATTAGAAGACTAGTTTCAAAAATCTGTCTTTGCTGCTTACTAACACATGACCTTAGCGGGTTACTTAGCCTTTCTGCCCCTTTGGTGATTTGTTTAGAAGGGTAATGTCTTCCCAATGTACTTGACAGGGTTATCCTAAAGATTAGATAAAGATAATGAATGTGACAGGTGCTTTGAAATTCTGAAACCTGTTTATTACTAAATGTATTACTGTATGCCAACCATTGCTTTGTTCAGATATTCTAATTTTCTCTTTCCAGGGCAGTATGTCAATATTCGCTGCAGCCTCCTTCAGGAAGAAAAATGTATTCTGAGTAAGAGCTCTTTGACTGCTTCATTTTGCTTAGTGGAAATGAAGAATTAAGGCTCACAAAATTCATTAAAAAGTTAAGATTGAACATAAATTTTTCTTTACAGTCAGCTTTGGGGTTTGGTCATATAACACTAAATTTGGGAGAATTATTATTCTTATTAATATTATTGATATTATCCTGAAATATCTGAAATAATTATCAATCACTTCATCTTTATGTCTAATGGAAACTGGTCCCTAGATTAATAATACTTGCTAATTTTTTATAATCAGTACCCATAATTTTTAAAAGTAAAAATAATGAAGATGAGATTTAGAGAAGTGCAGCCTGTTGGTAGCTCAGGATACCGTTCTTGGGCCTTTTAACCTCACCAGTTGTTTTTTTTTTACAGACATTATACTTCTGAACTTGAAAGTTGTTCTAGTTGGGACTGCATTTTTTCAAGGAAAGCAGTCTATTTTTATAGCGTTTCATTTGTTCTCAAATTTGCTGCCTGTGAATTGGTTTGAAAGCAGTTTTTATGCAGTAACTTTCTGCTTGGTGTGCTGGTTAACTCTTCCCCTTACTGTTTACTCACTCCGTAACTGAAGTTGTTTTAGGCATCCCTGGTGGCTCAGCAGTAGAGAACCCACCTGCCAGTGCAGAAGACATGGTTTCCATCCCTGGGCCGGGAAGGTCCCTGGAGAAGGGAACGGCAGCCCACCCCAGGACTCCTGCCTGGAGAATCCCATGGACAGAGGAGCCTGGCGGGCTGCTTGCTACTTACATTTTCTGTCAGTTCACTGATTTTTAGCTAATTAAGATCAAACTTGTAATAGTACCCTACTTCTTGTGTAATAGCTACTAAAATATATAACTCATAAGAGTATAACAGAGAAATGTACCCAAGTAATTAAAAATTACCACTATATGTATGTACACAGATTTTTTCTACTTGAATATTTTTCCTTATCTACAGACTTGTCAAGAAAAAACTATTTTTTTCTGCTCAGTAAATTTCTCCACCTTGAAACCAGATGCCCTCCTCGGAGCAGGAGAGGATTTCATCATTTAGGTTCTGCTTCTCTGGATGACCTTCCTTTTTCCCTTCTGCCTCACAGAGGGATTTACGCCTCTCTGGCTGGACCTGGCCAGGAGCCGGAGGACATTTAAAATGCTCCTTAGGAACACGGCACGCCCCACAGGGTCACCCCTAAGTCGCCCTCTTGCTCCTTTGCCTGGTTGCTTTCTGTTTTACTTAATCCCTGCTGCTTTTTACTGCCTGATCAGTGTTGCAGACATCTATGAAATATTACTCTATTAGGGAATACTTTCGCATCTTTAGTAAATATCCTTGCATAATTTGAGAAGGTAGACATAAATTTGTTTAATAATGTTCCTCTTGATAATATGAGATGGAAGTGCATTTGTAATAGTACAGATATTTCAGTATAGGTACTTAACGCATCCTCTAATTTTCAGCGTAAATAAGCAGCAATTTTTTTTAAATAAGCAGTAACTTTTATGCTGTATATCACTTTGCCTTCACAGTGAAGAAGAACTGCTGTATCTGAGTTTCATTGAAGATGTAACAGATGAAATTTTGAAACTAGGTTTATTTTCAAACAGGTTAGATTTTTAAAATTATATTGTGGTCATTGAACTGTACATTAAAAACTCTTTGGTGTTAATTTTATTTATTTTCACATGTTAGGAAATGGAAATTATATTGCTTTCTTAGGGGACCATATTCTTATAATTGATATAAATTAGAAAGAACATTTAATTCATACTCTTCCAGGGGATCCCTAGTGGCTCAGATGGTAAAGAATCCACCTACAGTGCAGGAAACCTGGGTTCGATCCCTGAGTTGGAAAGGTCCCCTGGAGGAGAGCATGGCAGCCCACTCCAGTCTTCTGGCCTGGAGAATCCCATGGACAGAGGAGCCTGGTGGGCTACAGTCCACAGGGTCGCAAAGAGTCGGATACAACTGAGCAACTAAACATAATTCATACTCTAAGGCAGGTTCACAGTTTAGGGGAGATAGAGAAAAGAATAGAGATTTTATTCATCTAAATACGGTTACATCCCTTAAATACAAAGAGCAAATTGCCAGAGGTGGGGTGGTGGGCATGGGGGAATGGAGCAAAAGGGTTGAAGGGAGTCAGAGGTATAGACCTGCAGTTATAAACTAATCAAATCACGTGCAGCGGTGACAGCTGTCGTTAACAACACCATATTGTATATCTGAAAGTTGCTAGAAGAATAGATCTTAAAAGTTTTCGTTAAAAGAAAGAAAATCATTCTGTAACCATGTAGTGGTGACAGATGGTGACTAGACTTACTGTGATTATTTTACAGTATATACAAATAACAAATCATTATGTTGTATTCCTTAATAAAATGTCAACTATACCTCAATTTCAAAAAAATCTTATCACAAAGAAAAAGAAAGAAATGGTATCCACATTTGAAAGAAAACCATAAAACTGTCTTTATTCAGAGATGACATTATCATACATGTAAAAATCCCATAGAGAGAAGAGACAAAAATACTGTATCTTTTAGTTTATAATAGGCTAGCACATTAAATTTTTTGCTGCCTCTTTGCAAAATTCCATCATCTCTTTTGACTATCTGAAACTGCCATGAAGGTCAAAAGCAGGCTTTCTTTGTTACGACTGTTACTAGTGACGTGAGGACAAGTTAAAGACTAGGTTTGCACACAGCGAGTGAAAGGGGAAAGTTTGTAAAACCGTCTTAGTACTGTAAGTGAAAGGGGAAAGTCTGTAAGACCGTCTTAGTACTATGTATCTTAAGGAACCCTTTGTCCTGAACCAGCTTGAACTTTTATTTAGCTGAAATTCATTTAGATAAAACTTTACGATATGTATCAGAAGACCCTAGTGTGTATCTGTTACGTGCTTTCCCTGTCATAAGAGCATGTCAAGTGCAGACATTTGTAATAAGTTGTTTCTATTTAACAACATGAATATACATAATACTACTGAACTGTAAATTTTAAAATTGGTTAAGATGGTAAATTTATGTTATATAGTTTTGCTTTTTTAACACCACCAGAACAAAAACACTGCCTCCAACTGTAAATCAAAAAAATAAAAGATTAGAAGCCAAAACAAAGTTGCCATGAAAAATACACATTCATGCTTAAGAGCATTAAAACTCACATTTTTCATTTAATAAGGCTTTTTACTGTGACAATTTTTATAGTAGCACAATGAAATGGAATCAACCTGCATACTGAATAGTAAGGTTCAGTTGAATAAATTTTAGAATGTTTATAATAGTAAGGTCTGTTCAGATCTTTTAAATGATGTTGCAGAAGTGAATTTATTGATACATAAAGATGTTAAAAAGAATATAACTGATTAGAAAACAGTATAGATATCAAAACAGTATGTATTATTTAATCCCAGTTTTCATAAAGAAATATATATGCATAGAAAAGTGTCCAGTAAACATCAATGATAGTTGTAAAACATAGGATACAGATTTCTTGGGCTTTTTAAAAATTTCAAAATCAGAAGAATAATTAAATCTAAGATTGTCTCATGACTTCATTGATAATAACAAATGGTAACAAATGAGTAGTTTTCAAAAACTCCCGTGGTAGCTAGACTAGGCTGGTATAGTTGAAAGAATGTGCCTGGAGCCAGACACTTCTGAGTTAAATTCTCTTAATGGCTTGTGACCTCGGGGAGACGAAATCATCATCTGGACTTGCTGTTCTCTCATCTTAAAACGGGTTTTCTAATGCCTTTCTCTGCCAGTGCTGGCTTCCCAGGTGGCACTAGTGGTTAAGAGCCCACCTGCCAATGCAGGAGACGCAAGACGCAAGGGGCTCCATCCCTGGGTTAGCAAGACCCCTGGAGGAGGGCGTGGCAACCCGCTCCAGTCTTCTTGCCCGGAGAATCCCGTGGACAGAGGGGCCTGGTGGGCTTCAGCCCATGTGGTCACAGAGAGTGGGACACGACTGAAGCGACTGAGCACACGTCTGTTGGTCGTGATTAGAGATAGGATCATCACGTGTCGAGCACAAATGGATCGAACCGGGTCCCCAGCACTGCAGGCACACGCTTCGCCGTCTGAGCCACCGGGAAGCCCACGAGTGCTCACGCACTCACTGTGCCCGGCTTACCCTGAGTGGAGTGTCTTTTCAACTAGACTTTAGGGGAGCATTGCAGCGCTTTAATTGTGAAGTAACGTTTGCCTTTGGAAGGATGAGTGTGTGTGACAGAGAAAGGGAGGAGGGGAAGGCTTCTGGTGTTTGTGAGAGAGAAAAAGGATACAGAGCTCTTTAGTGGGGGCCGTTACAACCTCATGTCAAACAGTTTATTTCACAGAAATGTAAGCAGCGTGCAGTCTCTCAGAAGAGACACTGGCATCTGTTAACATACACATACTAGAAGTCATTAGCTTCCACACTGGAGAGCTTGATAGAACAGAGGAGGATTATAGTGTATCTTTGAAAAGAAAAAGGGTAGTCTAACCAGATTTTCCAGCCTTTAGTACCTTAGTTATGGCATGACTATTTAGTCAGCTTTCTCATTTTGAGACCATTAACATTTCTATTTATCATTTGTAGGTTTCTGGAACGACTGTTTGAGAGACATATAAAACAAAATAAACATCATTTGGAGGAGGTTTGTCTTAACTTTATAAGAAAAATCCTAATATAGAAAGAATTTTCAAGTTTTACCTTTCTCTCAAAGAATGCATTAAAAGCATCCCCTTTTTTCTCTCTTGCCCTTTCTGTGTATGTGGGGAAAGGGGAGATGCAGGCAGAATGAGGAGGAGGCAGCATTAACCCCGCGGAGGTGAGCAGCGCTGCAGCACCCTTGACTAGCCCAATTAATATAATTACTCTTGTACTTTTTAATTCCAGGAAAAAATGCGCCGGCTGCTACACGTCTTAAAGGTGGACTTAGGCTGCATGTCCAGGAAAGCTCAGGAAAGCTAGACGACGTGGCTACATTGCATTTACATGATGTTGGAAAGGCTGAGAATTTAGAACAAAATGAAAATAAAAGTGAACAAGATTTAATCATTCAACAGGAACGTCAGGAATACCAAACAGCTTTGAATATGTTATTGACTATACCAAAGGAAGAGAATGAGAAAGTCTCTTCGAATGAATTTTTCCTCCCCATGTATAAATCAAAGTATTCAGAAGGGGTTATCATTCAACAGGTGAATGAGGAAACAAATCTTGAAACTTCAGTTTGGGATGAGAAAAATGGAAGCGTGTCAGACAGTTTGCTAGACCAGGAAACCTCTGTGAGCGTCATTGAGGCGACAGTGACGCTGAGAGGGCTGAGACTGCCTCGGAGCTGTGTTGCCTCAGCACGGCGCTCGTGCCTTCTGTCCAGTTGTGCAGAATCAAAGACAGCCAGGAGGTGGAAGGACCAGCTCTGAGAATCATGGAAATGAGCATTGAGGACTGATCTTGGATGTCTGATCTTCACTAATAAATATCCCAAATGGCCAATCATTCAATATTCCTTTTACTTTTTTTTACTTTCACATGTTAAGAGTTCTGCATTTGTCTTCTATGTTGTATAATAAATTACTATAAATTTAGCAGCTTAAAACACCACACGTATTAGTTACCGCGTGGTTTCTGTGGCTCAAGAGTCCGGGCACAGCTCAGGCGGGTCCTCTCTGCCTTTGGCCTCACACACCTGCCAGCCAGGGCTCCGCTGGGGCCACGGGCCTGACTTTGCTTCCCGACTCCCGGGTGGTTGGCAGGGCGTCTTTCCGTGTGGCTTCCGGGTTGAAGGCTTCTGTTTCCTGCTGACTGTGCCCACGGGAGGCTGTTCCCGTTCCCTGCTGCGTGGCCCTCCCCGTGGACCGCGCACAGCCTGGCTGCCCGCCTCGCTCAGGCTCACAGGGAATGAAGGAGGCTCTGCTAGCCAGACGGAGTCTCAGAGCAGTCATGGCGTGGTGCGTCACAGGAGCGACTGCCATCGCCTTTGCCATATTTTGGTTAAGTCGCAGCTGAGCACACGTGTATTACACAGTAGTGTGTAATTTCTCATGATATGAGAATCAGGAAAGTAAAAGATTATCTGAATCAGGGTTTTCTAAATTAACAGGATCTATTTTGAATTTTTCTGAAATGAATGCCTCTCTTTGCTGATGCTAAATGTACATAAATATTTGTAAAGCTAAATTTGCTATTGGAAAAAATGATTGCTTGCTTGTTTGAACTGAAGCTAAATGCAGTGCTTACTTTTATGAAAGTGAAAGTGAAGTCGTTCAGTCGTGTCCGACTCTTTGCGACCCCATAGACTGTAGCCTACCAGGCTCATCCACCCATGGGATTTTTCCAGGCAAGAGTACTGGAATGGGTTGCCGTTTCCTTCGCCAGGGATCTTCCTGACCCAGGGATCGAACCCGGGTCTCCCACATTGTAGGCAGACGCTTTACCATCTGAGCCACCAGGGAAGCCTTTATAGATAAGAGTTAAAAGAAAAAAAGCGAGATCTTTTTTGTTTTGGCAGTTAGGCAATTTACATTTATTTGGAACAGAGGCTAACCACAGTCTATAATATATTCCTTGTCATAAAAAATAGTGCTCTTTAAATAGAAAATATTCTTTACCCTTGGGATCAGCTTATTCCCCATGTCACTTCTTAAACTAAACCTTTCTGTCTGCCACTGGAGGAGTTTGGTACGACAAGCAAAACCATATCTGTCCATAGTATTCCTTAAAATTTTCTACCTCTTTTCCTGTATTTTGTGATTATTAAGAAATGGGAGCATTGTAAAGTCACAAATTTATGATCGCATATTACTGATGCTATAAAATAAAGATGTTCTAAAAAAAAAAAAAAGTCACAGGTCTTGCCCACATTAAGAGGCAGGATAGAAGGGTGTGAATGCGAGAAAGAGAGTCACCTGGCTCCCCTTAGGGCCAGTGGACCACAATTTCTGAAGTCCCTTTATAGGGGAACAGATTTCACCTAGACATGAGTGATTTTGCAGGCCCTGGGGGAAGGGCCTATAATCTGGAGTAGCTCCTAAAATATTAAGCATTGTCTGCTGTCATCTTGGGGTTTCCCTGGTGGCTCAGGTGGTAAAGAATCTGCCTGCCACGGCAGCAGACCTGGGTTCAATCCCTGGGTCAGGAAGATCCCCTGGAGGAGGAAACGGCAACCCATTTCAGTATTCTTGCCTGGAGAATCCCATGGACAGAGGAGCCTGGCGGGCTACAGTCCACGGGGTCACGAGAGTCGGACACGACTGAGCGACTAAACAACAACGGTATCTTCCATTTCTTTCCTCTGCTTTCCTACAGCATCTGAAGCCTCCAGGCCTTTCTAGTGACCAGTGAGCTGGGATGGCTTATTGACTGAGACGCCATCCCTTCTTGTGCAGATGAACATTCTCCCCTTGCTGTACACTTCATGAACAGGATCCTTAACCGAACTCTGATATGTCTCAGAAGACTCACCTCTACTTAGGTCTTTTCAACCACTCACAGTAATGGAAATATTTGAGTAACTGTTAGATAACGGTTTCATGCCTAGGCACTGTGGAGGATAAAAAGATGAATCAGAATATGGGTGATAACCCAAATGTTCTAGAAATTTAGCAATTTCCTTCAAGGATCTCATTCTTTAATGCAGGCTTTTAGCATTCTTTTGCCCACACAAGTGTTTCCCAAAGGTGGTGCTTATCACTGGAGGTATTAGAACTGATTTCTGGTGGTGGGTGGGTGGTGGTCTCAAGTGTGGGAAACCAGAACCCAGGCTCAGGGACAGCCTGCAGTACGGTCGGGCTGAGTACCCAGTGTCAGGCCCCAGATCATCCCTGGCCCTGCCGACCCTCTGCTCTCACCTGTGGAGTTCTATCTTACCCCCTACCAACAAAAGATACAGAATACAGATGGAGCAACTGTGGGAAATCTAAACTGTCAAAATTCTGCAATAAGGGATGTAATTGGCTTTCGGACTTCTAAATAAACTGTTTTATCCAAGAAATTAGCCATTTTCTAAATCATAGAGAATAAATTTCAATATTATAGGTCTAAAAGACTATTTGCATAACTTAACTATTAATAAGATATATATTGAAATAATTACGTAAAAGCCATTCTTTGAAATATGTTACGCAAAGCATGTATATGGGCTTCCCAGGTGGCTCTGCTGGTAAAGAACCTGCCCACGATGTGGAAGACCCCGGTTCGATCCCCTGGGTCGGGAAGATACCCTGGAGAAGGGATAGGCCACCCAGCATGGTGTTCTGGCCTGGAGAACTCCATGGACTGCGTATTCCGTGGGGTCGCAGAGCGGGACACTCACGAGCGCCTTTCACTGCACTCCGCAGCCTGCAGTCCTCTCACCCCCTGCGACCTCATGTCCCCCTCCATCCCGTCTGGGGCTGCTGCGCTCCTCCAGCTCCCAGGGCTCCTGCCTTCAGCCCCAGCCTCACCACCCCGCAGCCCGCACCCCCTTGCCCTTGTCGGCCCCCCATTTCCCTCCTTCGCTGGAGCTTGCTGCCTTCCTGCTGCGCCTCCCCACCTGGGGCCCTGCCCCCAGACTCCCTGCCCACTCAGACACGTCCGTCTTCTCTACCTTCCAACTCTGGGTACAGCCTCTTGTCTCTGAGGCCATGGCCCATCCTGACTTTATACGTTTTAGGGTATTCTGTTGTTATCCTCAGGATTCCCTGTATACTTTAAAGAGATGAGCTGGTTTAAAGAAACATTAAAAGTGGTTCTCAGATGGCCAAAGTTCTGTAAAGGTGGAGTGAATGGTAGTCTGGGAAACACTGGCTGAGTCTCAGATCAGGATATTAATTTCTCTCTCCCTCCGCTTCTCCTACAGCTCATTCTCTGATTTGCAGAGTCGTTGATGAGGGTTTTGAGCCCAGCTGCTCAGGTTTGATCCTTATGAGCTGTGACTTTAAGCTGGTTACTAACCTTCCTCCTGCTTTTCATGTGTTGAATCGAGCAGTTACAGAGCCTTCATTGCAGAGCTGTAAGAAGTTAAACAGGTTCTTTGAGAAAGACTCACAGGCCGCTACTCTTATTGTCAAACAGACCAACAGACCATGTCACTCCCTTCTTTAAAACACAAGCCAAACAGTTTCCTCTTGCTAACCAGAAAAGGTACAGGCCCCTTTGCATTTGTTTATAAAGTCACGGTTTCCTCCCAATTCCTCTCTCACCAGGCTCGCGCCCAAGCAGCCTCAGCATCTTAATTGCTTCTTCCCAAATAGGTCCCTCCCCTCTCTGCCCCTGCACTTGCTGTTGGCTCCAGACACCGTCTCCCCTGGGGGCCCCATGGGGCCTGCGCTGACAGCCCAGAGGGAAGGTGACATGGAAACGAGCGGCTGCTCCGACAGGCGCCCCTGCTCTGGGTGAGACCTCCCACGTCTGCCGCGCGACTGGTCATACTGTTTAGAATCTACTTGGTCTCCTGTCCTGGCGCTGGGCTTCTCAAGAGGAAGAACCTGTTTCTCTCTGGATCCTCAAAGCATGGATGCATTTGTTCAAGCACAGAGACATTTTTGACCTGGAGGGATGTTTAGCTCTAGACAAGGCTATAGGGAAACAGGACAGATATTTCCTCCTCTCTTTACACTCAGAGGGCAAATTCCCCATTTAAAAGGAGAAATGTAGCAAATTGCTAAATTACATGAAAATTTCCTCATTTGCTCACATTTCAAATGGTTTAAAATATAATTAGCATTCTCCTAAGAAGCTTTTAAAAGCCACATTTTTTCCCCCAGTGAAAACAATTAGAAAAAATCAGAATAGCTTTTATGGGGCAAGATGACTGTTCCCCAAGTGGTTGAATTAGCTGTGTGGTCAGTGACAAATTACTTTATTCTAGGCCTTTGTTTAAAAAGAGTTCAGATTACATGATTGAAAGATTTCTCTTAGTTTTAATATGCCAAAGTTAATCTTAGTTTAATTCTTAGGTTCTTTAGAAATGATAAATTAAATAATCTACACCTAGAAGTGGAGACCCCTCATCACCCGTCAGGTGCTAGTATAGCCTTGGAAAGCCATCTGCAAAACTCACATTCTGGTGATAGGAGATGCTCTCAAGCGTGATGCCTTGTCCAGACCTTTTAAAAGCAGCAGGTGTCCTCGGTAATAGCATATCCCCACCAAAACAAAGCTGTGTGTTGAATTCCAAGGCCAGGGAGAAGACGCTTTGAATTGGGGTAAAGAAAGCTTCGCTCCAAAGTCACCCTTCTTCCCTTGAGAACTGTCCTGTACCAACATTCAAGTTTTGAGGCAAAAACGCCTAGCAGTCCTGGATGCTAGGGTTCCACACTCACCTTCTAAGATTTTAAAACAGGTGGGTTGAGGTGGGCCAAGATGGCAAAGTAGAAAGACCCTGAGCTCACCTTCTCTCATGGGCATACCAAAATTACAACTATTTTCTGAACACCTATGAAAAATACCAGCACCTACAAAAAGATCTTCTCCAGCTAAAAATATAAAGAAGGACTCACAGATGTGTAGGAGGGGTGGAGTTGCATATAACCAAATCCCATACCCCCAGGGTGGGCAACCTACAAATGAAAGAATAATTACAATTTCAGAGGCTCTCCTCGAGGAGCAAGGGGTCTGAGCCTCACACTGGGTTCCCCAACCCAGGGGTCCTGCACCTGGAAGATGGACCCCCAGCACGTCTGGGCTTTGAAGGCCAGCATAGCTGGCTCTCGGGAGTCTCAAATTCAGTCATAAATAGAACGCCATTCTTAAACGGCTCACGCGAAATCTCACATTCCAGAACCTAGGGTGGAAACAGTAATCTGCATGAAGTCTGGGCTGGACTTTCCTGCCGGCCTGGAGCGCCTCCTGGAGAGGCGGGGCCGCTGGAGCCTGCCCCGGGGACTCGGGCACTGGGGCAGCACGTGGGGGCTTGCTCTACCACGAGGGCGCTGGTGCCAGCCAGCAGCATTTTGGAATCCGCCCTCTAGCTTATTTGGAGGTGGGCATGGCAACCCACTCCAGTGTTCATGTCTGGGGACTCCCATGGATAGAGGAGCCTGGCAGGCTACAGTCCACACAGTCTGAGTCGGAAACAACTGAGCGGCTTTATCTGTCTATCTACCTACCTATCTATCTATCTGTCTGTCTCTAGCTTATTAGCCTCAGGACCCAGCTCTGCCCCTGCCCACAAGCCTGTAGGCACCAATACTGGGGCACTTCAGCCAAACAGCCAGCTGGGCAGGGACACAGCCCCACTGCCCTGCAGAGTGCTGTCCGACTCGCTGCAAGCCCGCGGGCTGTAGCCCACCAGGAGGCTCCGCTGTCCGGGGGGTTCTCCCGCAAGAATACTGGAGTGGGTAGCACGCCCTCCTCCAGGGCCCCTTGGGCAGGCTGCCTACAGATCCCCAGAGCCCACAGCTGCGCCCCGGCCCCGCGGCCCAGTCCTGGCCCCGCGCACAGCAGGGGGACCGGAGCCCCGGCTCCAGCCAGGGGACAGGGGACCGAGCCCCCTCCACCAGCCCGGGCCGCGCCCCTGCCCCCCGGGCTTCCGCTCTGGCCTCAGGGCCGGCCCACCCGTCAGAGGGCTCGCCAAGGGGCAGCCACTGTGCCCGCAGTTAGGGCCCCACGGGCAGACACACGAATGGCCCGGCACCGGCCTCCCGGACCCAGCGCCCGGGCCAGACCAGCGTCTCACGTCTCTCGAAATGGCCGTCTTCGAACAAACCACAAACGACAGATGCTGGCGAGAGTGTGGAGAAAGGGAACCTCGCACCCCTGCTGGCAGGGGGGCACACTGGCACAGGCACCGCGGGAGGGCAGGGCGGAGGCCCTCGAGGACGGAGAGCAGGCGCGCCCCAGGGCACCCGAGAGGGCCACGCCGCGGACCCGCCCGAGGAGGAGCCACGCCGGAAAGAGACATGCCCGCCAACCATCACAGGATGACTTACAGCAGCTGAGACGCAGAAGCAACCTAAGTGTCTACGGCAGATGCATGGATAAAGCAGATGTGTTGTGTGTATATATATATATGTAATAGTGTATGTGTGTCTATATATGTGATGGAATGCTGCTGCTGCTGCTAAGTCGCTTCAGGCGTGTCCAACTCTGTGCAACCCCATAGACGGCAGCCCACCAGGCTCCCCCGTCCCTGGGATTCTCCAGGCAAGAACACTGGAGTGGGCTGCCATTTCCTTCTCCAGTGCATGAAAGTGAAAAGTGAAAGTGAAATCGCTCAGTCGTGTCTGACTCTTAGTGACCCCATGGACTGCAGCCCACCAGGCTCCTCCATCCATGGGATTTTCCAGGCAAGAGTACTGGAGTGGGGGTGCCATTGCCTTCTCTAGATGGAATACTGCTCTGTCATAAAAAGGAATGAAATTTTTCCATCTCCATCCACATAGGGAGACTTGAAGGGTTTTATGCTTAGTGAAATCAATCAGAGAAAGCCCATACTGTATCTCACTTACATTTGAGTGAGTGAGTGAAGTTGCTCAGTCGTGTCTGACTCTTTGCGACCCTGTGGACGTAGCCCACCAGGCTTCTACGTCCATGGGGCTCTCCAGGCAAGAATACTGGACTGGGTTACAATCTCCTTCTCCAGGGGATCTTCCCAACCCAGGGATCAAACCCGGGTCTCCTGCATTAGAGGCAGACGCTTTAACCTCTGAGCCACCAGGGAAGCCCTATCACTTACATTTGGAATCTAAAAATACAACAAACTAGTGAATATAACAAAAAAGAAACAAATATAAAAAACTAGCGCTTGCCAGCCAGGAGCTGGATGGGGGAGGGTTAGGCAGGTGCAGGGGTTAAGAGGCACAAAGTACTGGGTGTAAACAGATGAGCAACAAGGGTTTATTACACAGCACAAAGAATATACCGTTTCCTAATAACTGTAACTGGAGTATAACCTTTAAAAATTGGGAATCACTGTGTTATACACCTGAAACATATAAATTGTAAGTCAAGTACACCTCAATTAAAAAAAAAACTGGAAACAATTTTTTTAAAACGTGAGTCAACCATTGTTTTTCCTGTGAAGAGAATATTATGTTTTCTGCTGCTGCTGTAACAAGTTCCACAAACCCAATGGCTTAAAATAAAACCTACCAGCTTACAGTTCTGGAAGCCAGAAGTCATAAAATCAGGATATTGGCAGGGCTGCATTCTTCTTGGAGGCTCTGGGGAGAGTGTGTTTTCACCTTTTCGAGTTTGCGGCTGCCTGCATCCCTTCCCCTGGGGCCTGTGCCTCCATCGACAAGGCCAGCAGTGTGGCTCTTCAAACCTCTCACCTCTGCCTCTCTCATCAAGCCTCTGCTCACTGCGACCCTCCCGCCTCCCTCTGAGAAAGACACCCTGGTTCCTCTGGGCCCACCTGGATAATCCTGGACAATCTCATCTCAAAAACCTTGATTTAAGCGCATTTGCAGAGCCCCTTTCGCCATGGAGAACGTTCATAACTTCAGGGGGCTAGATCATGGACACCTTTGGGGGCCCATCAGTCAGCCACGATTGTAAATATCATTAACCTAATACAAATGGTCTAAATAAAGACATAGTCAACCTATTGACTGTAGCTTGGCTATGTCATGAATCCCAAGTTGAGGTCGGTCTGTCTATGTTGAACATTTATGACTTTTTCATACTGTTTCTGATTCAGAATTTTTAGACATGGGATATGCTTCAAGAATCTGGATTTCAACACATTTCCAATGTTGCTGTTGCTGATCCAAAAATAAGCCCATTAATAAATGAAGTAGACGTTCAACTAATGGCACACTGCACTACTTTGTCCGTCCTAATGGAAGTCAGCCCTGAATATTCTCGGGAAGGACTGATGCTGAAGCTGAAGCTCCAGTGCTTTAGGCATCTGGTGCGAAGAGCTGACTCACTGGAAAAGACCCCGATGCTGGGAAAGACTGAGGGCAGGAGGGGAAGGGGACGACAGAGGGCGAGATGGTTGGATGGCATCACTGACTCGATGGACATGGGTTTGGGTGGACTCCGGGAGCTGGTGATGGACAGGGAGGCCTGGCGTGCTAACAGTCCATGGGGTCACAAAGAGTCAGACATGACTGAGCGGCTGAACAACAGAATAAGTGAAATGGACAGTCACCCAATGACAAGGTGCACTGCAGTGATGACTGTGTGAGAGGCTCTGCCAGCCTGCAAGGAAGCAGGGGAACATCTATTCTCCAAATACATTAACTGTTTGACAAATGTCCTGATTAACAAAGCTGGCTATTTTGACAAAATGCATTCTAACTTGAGCTTAAAGAAACGAAGATCATGGCATCCAGTCCCATCACTTCATGGGAAATAGATGGGGAAACAGTGGAAACAGTGTCAGACTTTATTTTTTGGGCTCCTGAATCACTGCAGATGGTGACTGCAGCCATGAAATTAAAGATTCTTACTCCTTGGAAGAAAAGTTATGACCAACCTAGATAGCATATTCAAAAGCAGAGACATTACTTTGCCAACTAAGGTCCGTCTAGTCAAGGCTATGGTTTTTCCTGTGGTCATGTATGGATGTGAGAGTTGGACTTCGAAGAAGGTAGAGCACTGAAGAGTTGATGCTTTTAAACTGTGGTGTTGGAGAAGACTCTTGAGAGTCCCTTGGACTGCAAGGAGATCCACCCAGTCCATTCTGAAGGAGATCAGCCCTGGGATTTCTTTGGAAGGAATGATGCTGAAGTTGAAACTCCAGTACTTTGGCCACCTCATGCAAAGAGCTGACTCATTGGAAAAGACTCTGATGCTGGGAGGGATTGGGGGCAGGAGAAGGGGACGACAGAGGATGAGATGGCTGGATGGCATCACGAACTCAATGGACATGAGCTTGAGTGAACTCAGGGAGTTGGTGATGGACAGGGAGACCTGGCATGCTGTAATTCATGGGATTGCAAAGAGTCAGACATGACTAAGCAACTGAACTGACTGACTGATTCTAACTCTTAAGTGATTGATGATGGTGGAAATGGGTGATGCCTGTAAACGACTAAAAGAAACATCTATTGTCTGGAACATAATTTAAAATAACCCATCGGAGAAATGGGACTAATTACATACCTCTGCAATAAGAACTAAAATGAAAAAAAAAATAGACAAAAGAGCTGTAATTGTACTGTTCACACACAAATAATATCTAGCTTCAATATTTATTTTAAGGGAAAAATAGACTATAATATATACACTTCACATACATTCAAACTCTTTTGCCTATTAAATGTACACACTTTTACAAACCAAGGACAGTTCAGATTTAAGCTCTTCTGATTATACATTATATATTCTGTTTTTACATTGTCGATCATCAGACAGTAGCACATAAAATTGCTTTATAAACTCGAAAATACTAGACAACTACATATACAATGTTATTCTGAAAAGCTAGAATTCTCGATGCATTGCTTGAATCATAGGGAACTTTCTGAGAAAATGTATTTCATAAAAATTGTCTCTAAATATTTAAGTTTCTATGGACATTTGAGTCATATTAACAGCAGCTGGAATTTTTAAATACATTATCATCCAGATATTCATTTTTAAACTATGCTTTGCTTAATTTGCTATGGGTGGGGTTTGCACTGCTCCAGTTTTTAACAAAGAAATATACAACAAAATTCTATCTTGTTGCGGTGCAATCTTCATCTGAACCAAGTAGCATTGTTAGAATTCAGAATATCTCCCTCTTGAGCACAAAGAGTGAAACACTGAGGTGGTTTCATAGGAAAATATTTAACGTTCACATTATAAAAACAGTTTTATATTTTAATGTAAAAATTACTTGAGAATACAGTAAAAGCAAAAATCTATTCTAAAGGCCCAATGCCAACCTTCAACTGTTCAAGTTTTTAAGGCGTAATACTTTAAAAAATATTTTTATTTTCTGTCCTCATTTTCAATGTGTTGCTTAGAAACTGAATACACTGGTAACTGTGTAATAGCTCAATTCTACAATAAGAAATTAAGGTGCTTACTTTTAATATAGAATTGAAAAAAATCTAACATGGAGAGTCTAAATGCACACTAACAGAAAAATCTTCAAAAACATTAGGAATCATCCCTGTACAACCACTTCAGCTTCTCTACTGAGCCACAGAACCAAGCTATGCAAATAAAACCCACCAAAGCACTACTCATCTAGACGTTGTCACAAGTCACAGCATTTGTTTCCTTTCATCTTTTTGTTTCCTGGGCTTAAGATTTTTTTTTTTTTTTAAATCTCGTTTGTACTTTGCCTGTTCTGAAAATGTTCGTCACCTGCAGAGAACATTTACTTTTTTTCAGGCGATTTGTCAGGCTGACAGCACAGTGAGTGGCCCGTGGTGTCTGACTCTTGCGACCCTGTGGACGGCAGCTCGCCAGGCTCCTCTGTCCATGGGATTCTCCAGGCAAGAACCCTGGAGGGGGCTGTCATTTCCTTCTCCAGAGGATCCTTCTGACCCAGGGATGGAACCTGCTCTTTTTGCATCTCCGGCATTGACAGATGGATTCCTTAAGACTGAACCAGTATGGTAATTATTCCAGTAAAAGCACAAAACCATTAGATCCCTTCAGAACAGTTAACTCTAAGATTAAATCCCGCTTCAATAAATATTTCTCATTCAATAGTCCATTAATTTCATGTGATTTCTAATAAATTTCTGAAAAAAGATGTTTGGAGACTCGTAGCATTTATGACAGAGCAGTTGGACCTGTGATATTTGCAACTCTTATGAAAAATGAGTGACCAAGCTTGTCCTCCTCGTTTATTTGTTCAGTTCTCCTCAGCTGATAAAGGAGCACATGGAGCTGGAAGGCCGTCACCATTACATCAGTCTACCCCAAAGAGTGAGGGCCAACAGACGCATGTCCGGGATAACCCAGATAATCCAACCGTCTGGACTTCCCTGCTTGGTACAGACCTGCTCCTGAGCGTGAATACATCTGTTTTTCACTAAGCTTTCAGAGCTTGAATTTAAAATACACATGAACAACTAAAAATGTTGGTGGTGACAACCGAAAAAAGGACTGGTCTTGATACAGTTTTAAAAGCCCCCTACCAGTTAGTTTAAGACTGCAGAGTCATTACACTGGAATCATGAACAGCTACAGCCAGTGTGGGGGCACTACAGATTCAAAGCCAAGGCATCCTTGAGATTTTAAACGGTCCTTTTAGACGACACACCACAGTCATGTTTAATGGAGAGAATCATGTTCGAAAGATCTACCTATTAATTTTTGAAAACTTTCCAACAGTACGTTAGCCATACTGTTAGTTTTATGCGCACGCTTGTGTGCTAAGTTGCTTCAGTCATTTCCGACTCTTTGCGACGCCATAGACTGTAGCCCACCAGGATCTCTGTTCATGGGATTCTCCAGGCAAGAACACTGGACTGGGTTGCCATGTCCTACTCCAGCAGAACTTCTCAAGCCAGGGATCAAACCTGCATCTCTTATGCCTACAGGTAGTTCAATTATTCCCTTCTTGTCACTCATTTATATTTATTTGTAATATTAAAAGCATAATTTAAAATAAGTATATGGTTACTCATTGGAAAGGACCTGATGCTGGGAAAGACTGAAGGCGGGGAGCAGAAGGGGACGACAGAGGAGGATGAGATGGTTGGATGGCATCACCGTCTTGATGGACAGGAGTTTGGTGGACTCCGGGGAGTTGATGATGGACAGGGAGGCCTGGCGTGCTGCTGTCCATGGGGTCGCAAAGAGTCGGACACGACTGAGCAACTGAACAATAGCAACATACACTTACTTATCTCTTTCTGAACCCAGCAACATATTGGATAAAGTTCAGATTTATTTTACATATTTCTAGAAATACGCCACCAGCCAGGCCCACCTCACACACGTGGGACTCCTGTGTCCTCAGCTGGGGGCCGCAGACCTCCTGCCACCTCCCTGGCCCAGGCCCACCGTCCCCCTCTCCCCCAGGCCAGGACCACCCAAAGGCAGACACGCGGCAGAAGCAGACAAGGCGGGGATGTGCTGCCAGCTCACCCGCCTGCGGCCGGGCGCCCTCAAGGGGGTCTCGGCACCCCGCTCACCCACCCCTGTCCCTGACCTTCACACGCCACTCAAGTTTCTCAGACAAGCAATGGGACACTCGTGACGTGGAACTCCCTCATAAAACACTCATCAATCTGACTTCAGTTGCTTGCTGAGGCCCAGGCCCCACTGCCGGGACAACCAGAATTGCTCCTGTGCTCTGGCCACAGGGTGCAGCGGGGAGCAGAGTTGCCCTGTGTTTCTCTCGGAGTAAGGATGACGAGGGTGTGACTACCTTTTCAGACCCCTGTGGTTTCAATAAGCTTTGGGGGAACAAACCAGAGTTAGGGGCCCACTTACAGTAATATTTCCCTTTGTAGACAATATTCTCAATAGTTTCACATACATCTGAACTTTTAGAGCATAATTTTTATTTGGGAACTACCTGTACTACGCCAGTTTAACAACCCAAGGACCCTTTTGATTATTTTCTAAAATCCTCTGTCCACACACCCCTGACACATGCAAACCTTAAACCACAAAACTTTCTGATTTTTTCTCATTTTTAAAAATTATAGATATTTAGATATTATTTAAATGAAGCTCTTATTGCAGGACTTTGAAAAACTCATGTTCTTTCAAGAATTGTAGCCCTCTTTTTGAATTGTCTGTCCCTCAGTTCAAAAAAAAGGGTCCCCTCTAATTTAGACCATTTTAATAAACTTTAAACTGCAAAGAGATAGTTTAGCTTCTACTGCCTGAAATGTTGATAGAAAGCAAATTCCCTAAATGTCTATCCAAAAGAATTCCCTTTAAAAGTCTGATTTTTTAAATGGTTTACTATAAACTGTAGCTCTTTATATTTTAATAAGACCACGGGAGTGGGTTCGACCCTGGGTCTCCTGCGCTGCAGGCGGATTCTTTACCATCTGAGCCACGAAGGAAGCCCAGTATAAAGCTTCATATTGCATGTAAGGAGAACATTGGCATGTCCCTAATACTGTGAAGCTCAGCCACCGACCCACTTGAAAGGACGATTTTCTCTTGCCCGATGAGGCAGCAGAAAGGCTGCCATGCCGTGCTGCATCAGCCCTCCTCAGTCCTCCTCGGAGCTTCTGTCCCCGCCTTGGTCTTCCCGGGAGCTTCTGGGCAAGCACAGCCGCTGTCTCAATCCTGCCAGCATGGTTTGAAGGCTACATTCTAGGGCTTTCTGAATGTTTCACAGTGGCTTTCTGAATGTTTCACATTACTTATTTTCCAAGAGAAAATAAGTAATGAAGGTTGCAATTCCAAATGAGGTTCTAAAATGAACACTTCCTGTGTTCAAAACTATCCACTGGAGCATTTTATCTAAAGATCCCACTGATCAGAACTGATGCCAGAGATGCCAGCACTCGTCACTGGAAAACACTGGTTTGCAACCTACTCTGTGTGAAAATGCACGTTTTGGTAATTTTGATATGAAACTAAGAATATCAACAAACAAATAAAAGACACTAAAATACTGAAGCACTGTGTAAGTTTGGCAGACAGAAAATCCTCAACTCAGACGTGGTGAGCCAATGAAACCTCAACGTTCTACAGTTTGACCTTGAAAATCATGTTACTTCAAAAGTCCAGAAATGTAGATTTATTTTTATTCAGAAATATTTTCATATTCTCTAACTGTTCATCAAAAGTTTAAAAATTCAAAAGGGACACAAAAAAATTACATGGGTCTTAGAAGCTATGTCAAACATGCGAGTTTTAAGAGTGACATTTATACAGTGTAATTCAGCCCTTGTAATTTTCTTATAATCAAATTATAGCAGGAACACAAACATACCATATATTACTCTTTAAAATTTTTGTTTTACAATATGTTCTTGTCAATGGGACACTTCAAAATGTTTAAACCTGACAGAAAAGCATTAAAAATATATACCAATGGAAGAAAAAGTTTCAGAAGCACACCTGTCCTTGAGCTGGTGTGGAGATGGGGAACACTGTGACAAGAAATGCTGAATCCATTCTCCCGGGGATCGCTCTGAGCATCCACGCTTGGGTCTAGTGTTCTTTAAAATCACTTTACACTTAAAATCAATTCTTGCTCACTTTCAATATTCACTTTCATTGATGCCATCTGCATTTCCTCTTAAGGGGTTGGTTTCTGGGACAGAGTTAGGCGGGGACACGCTGTTTGAAGGAAACCCAGTCTCACAGCTAGCCACAGACTCAGGGCTGACCACAGTGGCGGAACCGCTTCAGGAGTGAACCGGGCCATCGGAACGTCCCTCAGATACCATTCACTGGGGAAGTAACCCTGGGTTTGATGTTTGGGAAGCTTGACGTGTTGGAGAAGCGGCCTCTGGAAGGAAGAGAGGGCTCCCCAGGTAAATGCTCGGGCCAGAACTCCATCACCTCCTCGACCCGCGGGGCCGAGTGCGCCAGTCCCCCTGCCCGCAGGGAGGGGCCTAAAAGGGGTCTGGGGGCGCGGAGGAGGGGGAGCCCTGGGAAGAAGGAGAGGAAACCCTGGGGCGTCCTAGACACCACGGTCATCTCCAGTGGCCCCACAGGTCTGGCTGTGGTTTGGGAAGAAGAGGTGAGACTGTTAACGAACTCCTCCCTTCTTTCAGGAAAAGAAAACAAAGCCTCTTCACAGCTTCGTTTAATAATAATATAAACTTGATTTGTTTAAAAAAAGAGAGTTGTAGGTGGAAGAACTTCAAGGAAACAGAGAGAGCTGTTGCCCATGACAGGCCCTGAGTTTCCCAGGGGTTTCTACGAGGCGGTCACCCGATCTTTCCGAAGCCCGCTCTGCCCGGCGGCTCAGTCAGCGCAGGTGACACTGCGCGCTTTGTAAAGACAAAGGCAGCTTGCATTTCCTGTGCATCCTCTGCAGGACTCTCCTCCTAGTCGTCCTCAGTACTCTTACCCTGATCCCTTCCAAAACACTTTCAATATGTCTGCTGTTATGTACTGTTTCACCTATAAAGCAACATATATATTAAAAACTCACATTTGTTTGCAACCAAAAAAGTGCTTAAAACCATCTTATGCAACTGTTTTTCACTTCATTTTCAACCAAAAAAACAAAACACATTTGGGTTTATGAATAATACTGAAAAAAAAAAAATAGTGAATCTGATTCTTCTCATACATGTATTTAAAAAAATGTGCCTTTATTCCCCATGTTAACTTACATTAACTGACTCATTTCCGTACCTTAATGAGTTGAACTCTTGCTTGGAAAATATAGAAGGTACAAATATAAAGAACTTTTAGGATTAAAAAATTTTCTGAATATAAAAATGCTTTCTATGTTTCAAAAATAACAGTTTTGGATTCTTGTTGTAGTTTTGGGTTTGGTAACTTAACTGTTATGTATCCAAGGGTTTGTTTTTTAAAAAATAACAAAATAACATGGTTTTAAATACAAAGTTATCCAGGAACCACTCACATCTGTGGATCAGTCCCACGGAAAGTTTAGTTTCTCAACAAGAAAACACCAAATATTTTCATCATAAAATAAAATTCCATTATCAAAAACTAGCTTAAGATATAAAACTATATGCCTTAGTGATTGCCAGAATTGCCCAGCACAGCTTCAGTAAAATAGAACTGATCGAGAAAATAGTCTCCACACGTGTGCAAGATCTGCAAGTCAGACAGAGGGGCGCCGGGCACCGCGGCCTTGCCCTTGGGCACCGTCCATCCCGGCGCAGCCCCTCCACCTTGGCCCGGTCCCGGCGCCCCGCGCTCCTGCCGCCACCCACGCCTGAGACTGCGCCCGCGAAAGCGCAAGTCAGCCAGCTCGTCTCCGTCCTTCCCGAGCTGTGACCGCCGCCGTGACCGGCCGGGAGCGCGGGGCCTAGATGAGCCGGGAGCTCCTGAGGAACTGGATGAGCACGCGGTACACGAACGTGTACTGGCACAGCGTCTGCACCATCAGCATCCGCTGCCGCCGCAGCATGTCCAGCACCCGCGGGACGTCCAGCGCCTGGGGGGGACGCGCGGTGAGGGCGCGGCTCCCGAGGCCGCGGGGGTGGGGGCGGCCCTGGGGGACCCTGGCTGCGGCCGGCAGGCAGGCAGCCTCTCGGCTACCGGGAGTCTCCTGCGGAGAAGCCCGAGGACGCTTGTGCAGAAAGTCCTGGCGAGGCCGGGGGGGCAGGGGCCCTCTGCCCGCCCCGCGCCCGCCCCTCCCCGCACCCACGGGGCAAGCACCTCGTTGTGCTCCAGGCAGGCGATCATGATCTCCGACAGAATGACGACGCCTGTCCGCCCCACGCCCGGCACTGCAGTGCACCAGCAGCGGGGGTTGGGGCTCTTGGGCTCGCTCGTGCTGTTTGTATGGCGGCGAACGGACTGGATCTCTTCAAGGTATGCTGCGAGACACGCGTGACACAGACAGACCTGAGGCACTGGGGCCCCTCGGGCCGTCCCCACCGGCGGCGACGGGCGCCGCAGGCCGCGGCCCGGGAGCCGGGCAGGCCCAGCTGCCGGCCCACGGCGCGGTCTCGGGGCCCCTGCCTGCACCTGCGCTCCGCAAAATGCAGAACTCTTCCGGGACCAGGAACTGCCCGCTGCGACCCAGCGAGCTACACCCGAAAGCCCTTCGCTCAGCTCCCCTGGACGCTGGAGGCGTCGTTCAAAGTCCAGCCCGAGCAGGAGGCTGGGGCTGGGGGGGGGCGGAGGCTGGGGCTGGGCGCGGGAGGCAGGAGGCTGGGGCGGGGCGGGAGGCAGGAGGCTGGGGCTGGAGCGCGGGAGCAGGAGGCTGGGGCTGGAGCGCGGGAGCAGGAGGCTGGGGCTGGAGCGCGGGAGGCAGGAGGCTGGGGCTGGAGCGCGGGAGCAGGAGGCTGGGGCTGGAGCGCGGGAGCAGGAGGCTGGGGCTGGAGCGCGGGAGGCAGGAGGCTGGGGCTGGAGGCCCGGGACGGCCCGGTGGGGGAGGCGGAGGGGCTCCAGGATGGGGAGCGCGGGTCCCCCGGGGCAGCTTCACGCCAACGCGTGGCGAAACCGATGCAGTATTGTAAAGGGAAAGTAAAAATTAAAACCCAGCCCAGCCCCGCAGGCGGCAACAGAGGCGGGCGGAGAGGCGCCGGAGCGCAGACACTCACACAGAAAGCCCTTGAGGTCCTCGGGGCAGCCGTGCTCGGGCCAGTCGGTGTACTGCAGGTGCCAGACGGTGCGCTCCTGCCCGCTGAGCAGGTGCTTCATCTTCAGGCCCGTGGTGGCGTAGCAGCCCGAGTCCGTGCGGAAGCGCGTGGTGATCTTGAACCGCCCGTAGGTGACGGTGTTGTGCCTCGAGCCGAGGCGCGGCCAGTACCTGAAGCTCTTCTCCCTTCCGCCCTCCTGTCAGAGACGCAGCGCTCAGGAGCGCGGCCGGGCGGCGGGGGGAGCCCTTTCCCGGGCGCCCCTCCCGGGAGCCCCTGGAAACCCGCCTGGAGACCCGGGCCCGCGCCCCCGCCCCCTCTCTGAAGTCGCGGCCCGGGCGTCACCGTCACTGTCCGTCTGAGGCCGCGAGAGCTCTAGAGAAAGCGAGCCCTCACCTCCTCTGCCGTCACCATGGCTATAATCGCAATTCCCTGTTCCCACCATCTGCCAGAAGTCCGGGCAGGTATTTTGCAGTGGTCCCTGGGTGGCAATGTAGTCCCATTCGATCCCACTGACAGAAACCTGAAATTAGAAAGGGATTTAAAAAACGAGAATGTGTGTGTATGACACGTGCATATG
This sequence comes from Nanger dama, assembly GCA_917880005.1. NCBI lineage: Eukaryota > Metazoa > Chordata > Mammalia > Artiodactyla > Bovidae > Nanger > Nanger dama. The sequence goes on along the minus strand of CAKJTW010000003.1, from coordinate 3,069,760 downwards.
CATCTGTTCATGGTAATACCTAACAAGCAAACTTAACTATTCAGGTAAAGACTTTCATCTTACTCTCTTTCCTTATTAGTGTAATTTCCATTACTGGCACTTTTATAAGCATAAGCGTTATGAGTTTATATAATATCTATATATGACCTGGGACAATTTTCTTAACCTCTCCAAATCTCAGTTCTCATCTGCACAATAAAAACACTCCCTGCCCTCCTGCTGTTGGGATTACTCAAGGCAACATATTCAACGCCCTGCACGTGACAGGGTCTCAATAAATGGCTGTTATTCCTGCTGTGACCTGCTGGTTCTTATAAAAATAAAACATCAGCATCATCACACCCCAGAGTCCAAACACAACCTCCCTCGTGAAGTACAGTACACACTAGGATCAAGTGCAAGCAGTTAAGTCAAAAACCTACGTCAAATGTCAAATTTCCGGGGGGCACGGCAGGGCAGGGGGCGGCACGAGGGCCTCTCTTCCTACCTAAGGAGTTCACCTCTGAACTTCTGAGTCAGGATCACTCCATGTAACGATACTAAATTTCCACTGAAGATTGAAAACCTCCTTGAAAACATTAATAATTATGAGAACTGTAGTCAGGAAACGGGGTTAAATCTCGGCTCCCCCACCACTGAATGACAGCCGTCACCGCCTCCGGGCGCCCGGGAAGCCCGGGGAGGAAGACGCCGCCGGCTCACGCGCCCGCCTCCCACGGGCCCAGGCCCCACAGCGAACAGGGACGGGGGGCGGGCGCTCGCGCAGGAGGGCCGAGGCACTGCCGACGCGGGGCCGGGACAGCGGCCCACACCGCGCGCTGCGCGTGATCTGGGAATTCCTCCCGCTGCTGCTGAAGATCACGGACCACCGCCGCAGAGCCTCAGCATTCTCCTCTGGCCCACCCAGTCATGGGAGACGGGATGCCAAAGAAATGCTCTGTCTTTAAATACGTCACCTCCGTCACGTCCAACTCTGCACAACCCCACGGACTGTAGCCCTTCAGGCTGCTCTGTCCACGGGATTCCCCAGGCAAGAATACTGGCGTGGGGCCGTGCCCACCTCCAGGAGAGATTTTCAACCCAGGGATGGAACCCGGGCCTCTTATGGCCCCTGCACGGGGGTGGGTTCTGTACCACTAGCGTCGCCTAGAGAGCAAAGTCTGCGCGTGGAACTCTGCTCAGTGCTATCTGTCCGCCTGCAGGGGAGGGAGTTTGGGGAGAACGGATGCCTGTATGTGTCTGGCTGAGTCCCCTCACCGTGCACCTGAAACTATCCCAGCATGGTTAATCGGCTACACCTCAGTACAAAATAAAAAGTTTTTAAAAATAAAAATCTTATGCACAGATTCCCAAAGACTGTCAAGGGCAGAGTGCTGGGTCTCCGGGAAGTCTCACTTGCGAAATGGCTCTCATCCAACGTCAACTGCAAACTGAATAAAATGTGGGAAAGAAGAGAGAGAACACCTGATCCTGGATACCTTCTCATTCACTCACTAGAAGGAAACGTCTTCTTTCCAGAGTACGGAACTGACTGTGCAGCCAGTGTGAACAGAGGCTGCGGAGACGGAGAAGACAGAGCCTCTGGCTTTTCTCACCGTCCCGTATGGACCATCCCTTTTCCACTTACCTGGGCGTAGCTACCTCAGGAAAATGGCATTACCCTGCTTGGGGGGCGGGCGCGGGAGGGAGCGGCACCGCCTGCCACGGAACAAAACGGGGTTTAAAAAGGAGAGAGTGGGCAAGGAGCGCAGGGGAGGGACGGCGTTGGTGACACCATCCGACACACACGTGTGTCCCATCAAAATGCAAGGAGGTGCATGACAAGGAAAAAGGAGCCATTCAGCTGCTCCTGAGAGGACCTGTGAGCTGGAGAGAGGGCTTCAGAGTCAGGAGCGCCAGCTGCTCCGGGCAGACTAACGAGCGGCCCCGAAGTCCTGGGCACGATGCTGGGGGCAGAGGGACCGAACACCGTCCTGCCCTGCGGTACGGGTTTCCCAGCCCGCAGAACACTGTCAAAATGGTCCAAAACAAGGGTGTTTTTTGAAAACAAGTCTCACCACTCTTGTGTTAATGATTTAACTGAGGACTCTGCCCCGCCATCCTAACACTCCCCTCACCTTGATGTGGGAGGCGTTGATGTAGCCGGTGTTGTTCTCCTTGGTCGGGACTAGCTCCACCCTGGCATCGTCATAGGGAAGCACGTCCTGGAACCGATTTCTCTCTGCATTTTCAGGGAGGCGTGCTGTTGAGCACTCGCCATCAACTAGCCGTTTTTAAGAATTCTTTCATATTCTGTGAATACCATTCCCTGTTCTAACCGCTGTTCCAGAATTTTACACTGGAAAACACAGAGTGAGAAATAATATTGACTGCAGTCCCATGCCACACACAGCTGCATCTTGACTGCACATCTGAAAACTCGCTTTCTGCCTCAAGTCTACTGTTATCCCATACTGAAAATTCTAGATGAAACCAAAGTTAAATTTAACAAGTCATTACAATGAAAGGAGAAATGAGATAATCTTCTTGGTGAGAAATATAATTCAGAGTTCCGTTTAAACTTTTCTAGAATAATTCATGGAATTCATTTTCTCTAAATCTACAGTCAATTACTTGACCCCCTTAGAAAGTTTGGGACTGACGTATATACTGCTATAATTAAAATGGATAATCGACAAGGACCTGCTGCATAGCATGGGGAACTCTGCTCAATATCAGGTGGCAGCCTGGATGGGAGAGGAGCTTGGGGGAGAATGGATACATGTACATGGATGGCTGAGTTCCTTTGCTGTCCACCTGAAAATATCATAACATTGTTAACTGGCTATACTTTAATATAAAATTTTTTAAAAAATTATCGGACGCCTTAAGAACAGAAAATTTTCCTGGAGAACAGTAAATCCTAGAGTAGGATAATTAATTCCAACTTCTATGAACAAGTGCTTCAACTTTGTCATATGATGTATAAAACACTGAAAATAATCAGAAATTATCTCCAGGATCCAGGTGTAAGCAAAGTAACTTCTGGTTAGCATAATTCATGCCTGCCTAATTTTGACAGAAGAGAGCCTCACAGCAAATATGTCTCAGTCACAAAGAAAGTTTTGGAAACCTCAGTAGTTGATCACTGTCAAAAGTTTTCGATGGCAGGAGAGCAGTCACTGTCTTTCTTTCTTATGAGTCCTCACATGCAATTGCTGCTTTTCTCTCACTTTATGGCCACAAGAAGGTAAAGAATGCCAGCCAGAAGCCAACAGACAAAACCAACATTTAGCCTGAAATCATCTATCGAGGCATTAGCTATAAGCTTGCCCCAGTTCTGCAGTCCAGGTGACAAAGTTCCTAACACTCCTTTATGATCATCAAATGGCTTAGAAAACCCAGGAGATTCTCAGGAAGGCAGCTCTGCAGCCTCGCCGGCCCCGAGAAGGCGGGCGGCCTGGCGGCCCGTACGCACCCGCTCGTCGTTAGTGGCTCTGGCCGGCACGTCCTTCTCCTCATCGGGCAGCGGCAGTCGAGACAGGGAGAGTCCATTTAGAGCAGCCAATCTGAGAGGACCGATTTTTTTTGCATCTCCTCGGCTCTTTTTCATTCCCTACAAAAATAGTGATAGGTGTATATATCAAACATACACACACACAGTCCCTCTGAGAAGAGATTTCAGTGGACTGAAGACGAAGCAAACAGGGAGGGAGGGTTCTCCTAAAGCAACCACTGCAGGAGCGATGACACTCCCACACGCACACACACACACACACATTTGTTTCACAAACAGGAGGAGGAAGACTTTCCATTCAAGGCCAAAGCCTTGATCACTTCCAGACAGAAGGCTCTGCAATGCAGCTGGCTCAGGGCCCTGGGGTGATGGGAGGTGAGGCTCCGGGCCGAGCGCACCCCTTCACAGGGCTCGCTGGACCCCTGAATGCCAGACTGCGGCGCGCAGGCAGATCAGCTGTAGTCCACGGAAGGGCTTTAAACATAGTGGCCTGACTGCAGCAAGCTCTCACACATTAGACAGTTTCTTTTCAGTGCTCTCTGTGGTGGCTCTGTCGTCTCCTACATTCTGTGGCAGACTTGTGTGAGTGGGGTTAGACTACCACACTTCTGGTCAACGCCGCATTTTCAAGCGAAGAAAACAGGAGGGCTGCAATCTCCATCATTACACCAGGAGAGGGTATGAGAGAGGGCATCCGCGAATTCTGTCTTCTGAAAACTGGTGTTTCTTCAAGCTGGCAATTTTGCTCTCGAAGGCAAAAAGAACCCAGGAATGCCAAGTCCTCTTTAATAGTCTACACCTCCTGGGAAGCCACGGGATATAATCACAATGACAGCAGCCCTGCTCTGACAGAGGCGGTTTCCTCAGTTCTGTCTCCTGAATGAGATCACCTTTGCCCCAGCTGTCAGCCCTGGAGGGAGATGGAAAGGGAGGCGCACAGACGGCAAGGCCCCTGCTTGGGTGCCGACGCCAGGATTCTCGGGTGTGTGGGAGGCGGGTGAGCGGCTAACACTGGGCTGCAGGGGAGTGGGGGCCGTGCTGACGGGTGGCGTCTGCCAGGGTCCAGGGTGCCAATTCTCCCACACAGCTAATGTCAATCTGCCTCACAAGAGCCGGAAATGGAAAACTCAGCTCCCGACAGCCAGGAGAAGTAGCCCCAGCACTTCTCGGCCTGAAAAGGACTGAAATGCCCCAGCACCCATGCGCTGGGTGACTGGTAAGGCCAGCTCTAAAGCCAGTATTTGAAGAAAGGGGCTCATAGTCAAAACTCACCCCAAACACCCCTCACTTAGCCCTCAGAGGACATGGTTTTAAATTTACAGGCCAAATGGTGGTTTCCCGAAAGAGAACCACCACTCAAGACTGAGGGTGAGACAGAAACTCTTCCCGTAAACACAAAAGCATTCAAACCAGTCCAGCTCTGCCAGACGGCAATCAAGTCCCTGCAGGTGGAGACGGGCGGAGAACTTGGCCTGTTCCGGCTTCTCTGCAATTCATTTCACAGTTTTTAGTACTAAATCTCCACAACCATAATTCACATTGTATGTTCATTCGCCTGTGGTCACCACTGAACAACAAAGGCAACCGGGAGTTACAACAGGGGGTCAGAGGAGTAGCAGGTGGTTGGACTCCAGCCCTTGGGAAGTCAGTCAGTTAAATGTGTGATCCAACCTCACAGTAATACGTTAAACTTGACCGAGCACTTCCTATGAGCCAGGACCTCACTTTTTCCCCTCCAACAACTCTCTGGGGTTGTCTCAGTTACAAATGAAAAACAGGAGTCAGAGAGATTAAGTTCTTGGTCCAAGATCACACCAGCTAGCTGCCTCCTTGTGTATGGTAAACAGGGTCAAAACAGTAGAAACCCTGCATTCAAGTCCGTCATGCTGCTTGACAGAACTCAGAAGCCCTTTCTGAGCCTAGCCTTCCCTGGGACCTACCACCCCACCGCAGAAGACAGAGGAGGGAGCCTATCCCGGGACGGAGGAGCCGAGGGGCTGGGTGTGAAGGGCCCGGACCCTGGAAGAGAGCCAGTGAATGGCAAGGTCTGGACTCAGAGCCAAGTTTTCCACTCTTAGGTCTTGCACCTATTCCTAGCCCACGGCTGCCATTCACGTTCTTCAAGTAAGAGCATTCCTTATTTGAAGGGGCGGGGGTGGGGGGGCTTCCCTGGTACTTTAGTGATTAGGAGTCTGTTGGCCGATGCAGGGGGCTCAGGTTCAATCTCTGGTCTGGGAGGATTCCACCTGCCACGGGGCAACTAAGCTCACAGGCCACAAACAAGGGGAGCGAATGCATAACCCAGTCACACGGTCGACACCAGAGGCCTCCGTGCCAAGGAGGGGGGGCATTTTGTACCTTTAGCGGACCCAAGTCCAAGTCCTCAGATTCAGCAGAACTCCCTGGGCCCATTCAAAAACTACAGGGACAACAGGCTGGAATACTGGATTCTACTCATCTGGGGCCAGATTCAGGCCCCACATTAAGAACTAGGCACAGTTCTTGATGTAATCAGTGAAGAGTGTCAACTACGAGAGGGCCAGACCAGCTGGCGAGGACTCAGGCCAAGCTACTTCATCCCACAGACACATCCATGCTCCGGCCTGCCCCAAATCACTGACGATGGGCCACCCCTCCACTTCAGCCGACCTGAGACACTGGCCTTTACTGTTAGGCAGTTGAGTAAGGATGTACTCCCAGGAAAAATTAAAAATCAACTTAGAGGAGAATCCACCTGCCAAGGCAGGAGACATGGGGGGTTCAGCCCCTGGTCTGGGAAGATTCCACGTGCCTTGAAACAACTAAGCCGCAGGGACCGAGCCTGGGCCACAGCCACTGAAGCCACACACCCAGACAGAGCCCCGAGGAGCCCCCGCTGCACACCCAGAGCCCCGAGGAGCCCCACCGCACAACCAGAGCCCTGAGGAGCCCCCGCCGCACACCCGGAGCCCCGAGGAGCCTGTGGTGAGCAGCCTGCCTGCCACTATGGAGCGGTTCCTGCCAGCTGCCCCTGGAGAAAGTACATGCGCAGCAACAGAGATCCTGCGCAGCCAAAAGCGAATTGACTGATTTTCCAAGACAAACTTACAGTTCAAAACCATTCAAAGAAAACAGATTTAAATCCATGGCACTGTTAGTCATTCGGGTCTGCGTATACTCATCTATTTCATAACCACTGTAGTACCGTGCTAATTTTACTCCTGCTTGTGAAGATGTTGTGACGTCTCAGAGGATCTAATAATACACTAGACCAGGACCACATCTGCAATGGGCCCTTAGGGCCTGAGCATGCTGACCAGCAGAAACGGGAGGCAGAGGCCCCAGCTGCCAGGACACGGAGGGCACCTGGGAGACGGAGTGCAGAGGCTAACGCATCATTTTTGCCTGGCAAGAGCCCCGGGCATGGGGAACGGAGGCCTGAGCAGAGCAGAGCCTGAACTGGGCAGCCAGATGACCCAGAGTGGACAGGCGGACATGAAACGCCACCGATGCCTGGGCAACGCTGAGGGACTCACAGCAAAAAGGTTTCAGCGGGAAGACAGAGAAGAGCAAGGATGAGACAAGCAATTGCTACTTAATAAAGTATGTGTGTATGTGTGTGTGTGTAGTTGCTCAGCTGTGTCCAACTCTTTGCGACCCCGTGGACTTTAGCCTGCCAGACTCCTCTGTCCATGGGATTCTCCAGGTAAGAATACTGGAGTGGGTTGCCATGTCCTTCTCCAGGGGATCGTCCTGACCCAGGGATCGAACCCAGGTCTGTAAACAATATTTTAAAATATACAATACAACCTCTCTGCAGAATAGTGTAGAAGAGGGGGAGAACCAGCTACAGAGATAAACACGGGTTTAAATTCCGGTCCCTCCCCAGCTATGTAAGCGTGGGAAAGTTACTTAGTATCGCAGAGTCCTCTTTCTCATCTGTAGAAACAATAGGCCTGTTGTAAGCTGGACGCAGTGAAGCAGACGGCCTGCTCCGCACTCGGGAGTGCTCTGGGAATGGCCTTCACCAGCTAGGAGATGTGACGCTGTTTTCTAGTTGGCCTCAGCTCAGTTCAGTTGCTCAGTCGTGTCCGATAACAAAGTGCATGAATCAGAGTGCTTCATCACACTGGGTATGACCGAGCTGCCTTTTCTACCAGGGGCCTTCCTTGGGCTCTCAGCTCCCTCAGCCTCTCTTGTAAAGACATCTGGGGTGCTCCGGGTTTTCCGTAATGTTGAAGCAGCCCAGAATCACCCTCCAGTCCCTGGAGGTCAACCCACTAAGGACACCTCAGGGGAGCGTCCCTGACCCGGCAGGAGCCCACGGGGCCGCAGGAGCCACGGGCCTGCGCCCCCGCAGGCTGCTTTTACCGGTGGCTCACAGGCAGTCTTGGCCTGCCGTGAAATCCTCACTCCTCCCTCGCACCACCTTCCGGAAACCGCCCACTCACTGTTCCTGTCCCGCTCCACAGAGCCTCCTGCGTTCACCTTTCCCTGGGTTTAAGCCATTGTCTCTAGCAATGTCACCAAGATTCCAGTCAATCCCCATCATTTCCATAGATAATCAAACTCAGTGTTCCAAAGAAAGCACAAATAGGGTAAAATGTGTCTGTCTACTGGGCTACGGGGCTGTTTGAAAGAAGTTCAAAAGAAAAAGCTGAAAGACATTAGAACTCGCGGAAGTCAAAGACAAGACGGACAAAGGTCAGACAGAGCAGAGAAGGGCAGGTCTGCAGGGGGCACGACGCTGTGGGGTGAGGCCCCGCGCCCACCCCGCACCACACACGGCTCACCCCCAGCGGCGGGAAGCCCTTCCACTGCGTTCTTCTTCGCGGAGAGGAGATCGGACGCTGGCCTCTTCTGCAGGGAGTCCCTCCGGGCGCGGTACCTCCCCGACGTGGTGAGGTCCGACTCGGAAGCGGATGGCGACAAGAGCCCGTCCCGCCGGGGTCGCGGGCCCCTCCCCAGGCGCGGCGCCCGGGCCTGGGGCTCCAGGATGTGCAGGGGCCCCGCGGCCAGGGCCGCGGCGCAGGGGGCGTCCGGGGGGTGGCCGCCCGGGGCCGGGCGGAAGCGCAGGCCCCTCCTCGGGGCCCTCGTCCTCATCCTCGTCGCTGCTGTGGATCAGCACGGTGGCGTCGGACAGGGACTTCCCGTGCCCGCCTCGCAGGCTGCCCCGCGGCCCGGCGCCATCCTCCGCCCGCGGCGCCCGCTCCCCCGCCTGGGCCGGGCGCGGCTCTCTCCTGCAGCCGCAGGCCCTCAAGGCCGTGCACCAGGCCGGGCCAGCTCGACGCTGTTGCGCTTCTGCAGCCGCGCGCCGGGCGGCCGTCAGCGGCTCGCTCACCTCCTGCAGCGAGTGCGCCACCGGCGAGCTGTCCTCCTGGAAGGTCTGCACCGGGTGGGTGCACGCGGCGCGTGATGAGGTCGGGGTTGCTGCTGCTGACGGGCGGCTGGCGGGACAGGTCCGGGGTGCTGTTGGCCGGCCGCGGGTGCGGGTAGGGGGGGCGGCGGGCGGGCACACCTGCGTCCTCAGGATGCTGGGCGCCGGGCAGTCGCGCGCCTGCAGCTGCGCGTCGGTCAGCTCGGGCACGCTCACGGCGCCCAGCCCCGGGCGCCGCCCGGCCGCCCGAGGCGTAGGGGTGGGGGCCGGGCTGTGGAAGCTGTGGCTGAGGCTGAAGGCGCCAGGGGCCGCAGGCGGGGAGCCCGGGCGCGCGTGCTCGCGGATCTCGGGCTGGCTGTACACCAGGCTGAGGTTCCGCAGCGAGCGGCTCTGCCGCTCGGCCGGGCGCCAGGCCGCGCTGCAGCTGCTTCATGACCGTCTCGTAGTCGGGGGTCGGGCGGTAGGACGGCGGGATCAGGGCACTGTGCCGGTGCGAGGGCACATAGTCGGGCCTCAGGACGTCGCTGCCCGTGATGCTGGGGTTCGAGGACCCGGGCGAGGGGCTGCAGGTAGGGCTGCGGGCTATTCAAGGAGCTGGTGCTGTGCGCGCTGTACACGCTGCCGTTGCGGACGCGCCCGCCCGAGCTCCACCTGCGCGCGATCCAGGCTGGTCTGCAGTGGCAGTAGAAGCCGTTCTGGTTGGTCAGGAAGAGGTTATCTGGGGGGCGGGCGGGACAAGACAGTCAGCATGCATTTCATGAGACTTTTTCCTGAATGTACTGAGTTAGACCAATTACTCAAGACAAACACTGAGACGGCCTGAACGCTGATGACGTTTATGAAACTCCAGGCTTCACACCACGGGACCCTGCACACGCGGTTTCTGGGCGCCTCACCTCCTGAATGAGGTGGTTCTGCCTGCTCCAAGAGTGGGATTCAGAACCTCACACCCAGTAAAGAACAGCCAAATCTATGCTCAGCATTAAGAGTACAACTATACCACAAAACACTGCCCTCTTCTGAAAGCCAAGAGCATGTGTTTTACTAGAGACTTTCTAGAACTCTGGGGAGCTAACAGCAGAAATACCCCTAGGTGTGAGGCCCTGCTGATGCTGGAGTTCAAGCACCGACTGTCTGCAAACATTTCCTGAAATGAAACTCAAGGCGGAATGTGCAGATTCCCCAGAATGGAGATAACAGGGCGAAGAGTTCAGCAGGATCTAAGCCTCACGAGGTCCCCGAGTGTCACTGGCAGCTGCACAGCTCAGCAGGGGCGGGAGGCCAAGACGACCCTCGCAAAAACCCCCAACTCCGCCCCTGCCTGAGTAAAACTGGGGTCACAGTGAGCAGAGTCAGGAGCCTCATGTGTCCACAGAGGCTGCGTGTGCACCTCCTTGGGCTGGAAGGCGGCCTGCTTCTTCAGTCCAGCCTGTAGTTCACCTGGAAAACTATCCAGGGTGACTTTTAACACTTCAGTGGAAAGACCACCAAAGAACAGTTGCCATTGATAAAAACATTCTTTTTCTGACTCAAAAGCCTCCTGATGGTTTTATCCAAGGAAACAGCAGGCCAGCAGTTCATGCTGGTTTCTATTCCGGCGGCACACACAACCACGGAGACACGGGCCTCAGAGGCAGCTCATGCTCTCCCTGCAGATGAACCACGCTTCTCCCGCCTCGAGAGCACCCTGAGGTCTGTGTCTGTGGTGCCCCCTCTCCTCACAGCTGCCAACGCTCGCTCAGCCTCACCCCCGCCCGTTTAGACCAGCATAATACCTGCTGGGTCCTGCTCTGCGCACCCCCAAGCTATCCAATTACGAGTCTGCATGTGTAGAAGACTCTGCTAAGAACTAAAGGGGCAGGGAGGGTGTAGGGAATGATTAGGATCCAAAGAAAAAGGGAAAGGTAAGCACAAAAATCACAGGAACCCAAGGAACACAGCAACTGAAGGAGGGAAGAGCAGCAAGTGAAGGAGCCCAGTGTCACAAGAGCTGGGGGAGGGAAGGAGCGCTTCCGCCTGGGGCTGAGCGATGGGGTCAGGCACACCTCCAGGACACACGGCACTCGGGGCCTGGAGAGCAGGCGGCTGCAGTTTCACCAGTTGGGCCCCCTGGCTCTGAGTGCTCTCAGGGTGCCCTCCTCCCTGCAGAATCACAGTCAAGGGAATGTGAGCAGAGGGAACAGAGGCAGTCTGCTGCCTCCTCCCCCCGACCTCCTGGCCAACCTTCCAGAAGGAAGGGCTCCGACCCAGAGCCTCCTGCCAGGGCAGGGGGTAGGCAGGGAAAGGGCGCCGAGGGTGACAGAGAGGGGCGGGCAGGCGGAGACTCAGCAGAGACAGCATGGCTGGAGAGGGCTCAGAGCAGGCGCGGGGGGTGAGGCCTGGAACACGAGCACGGAGGGGCATCTCAGAGGACGCTGAACACTAGACACGGACGATGGAAATGGGACAAGCCCAGCCTCTGAGTGTCAGATGAACCAGAGAGGGTGGGAACTGAGGACAAGAGTGCCTATGATGCTGCAACTCATGAGAGGTCTCAAAAAAAAAAAAAGACTGCATTGGCAGGAGCAAAGGGATAGAGAGGAAGAGATAGGAACAGACGTTCCATGAAGTTAATCAGAGGCAAGAGGATTTGCAACTGTCTGGGTACTGAAGGCAAAAAAAAGAAAAGAAACATTATAAGCAGTTTGTAATCCGAGGAACCAGAGGGTGACTTCACCGTAAGGAGGAGGGATCCTGGGAAAGGGACTTGCGGAGCAGGGCGATGAGCTCAGCTCCAGGGTGCCACTGCAGCAAGAGGTGGCTGCGGTAGCGGGACGAGCGCTGCCACTCAGCCCGCGGCCCTGGGCCCCCAGGCTGTTGGACAGGGGCACGTGGGGCCGGAGCTCAGGAACGAAGCTGGGCTGGGGAACGCAGACAGTCCTCTTCCTGATACCCCAACTGCGGGATGGGAGAGAGATCAACCGGATGCCTGCGGAGGGAGCGGGCCCTGGGCAGACCTCGGGGGAGGGAGGCACCGAGGGGGCAGGGAGCACCGAGGGGGCAGGGAGCACCGAGGGGGCAGGAGCGCAGAGCATCCACCGTGTGGAAGAGGCTGGAACTCCAGGGTCCGCGGGGAAGGAGGGTGCGGGAGGGCAGCTTGGCGGAGCAGCACAGACAGGAGGGGAAGGGGGGAACCCGCAAGCAGAAGGGGCACTCAGTGGCACCCTCAGAAGTGGGGAGAAAATGAAAGAAAAGATAGTTCACGCTGCAATCTGGAGGGAGAGGGAAAGACATTAGGAGGCTCGCAGATGGAGAAAAAGGAGGACCGCGGAGGAAACACACTGCAGAGAGACTTTTGGGGGTGGGGCGGCGGGTGTCAAAGCCACAGGAGGGCAGTGTGGGAAGGGGAGGAGCCAGCGAGGAAGGGACCGCAGCACCCGAGGTGCACACTGGGACTCCGCCCCCCGCCCGGAGAATCTCACCCAACGCACAGGGCACAGTGCCAGCAACGCGGCACCGCCGCCTCCTGGCCCCCTCCCGCTGCCCTCCAGTCCCCTACGGGCCTGAGTCCAAGCTCCCGCTTCGCCGGCTGTGCCGGGCAGTCACTACCCACCCCACAAAAGCAGGGGCAGCGGCCCCACCCAGGAGCCGCCACTCCCCACCTTCCGAAGTCACCCCTCTTTCCAGAAAGCCTTTCTCAGACTGCCCAGCTCACTCTCGTCACAACACGCCTGTTCCCTGTGTACCTAAGTCATCTGCGTCCTGGTTATCCTCCTCTATTAGATTCTAAGCTTCTTAAGATGTGGAATCACCTCTCTGCATCCAGCTCCCCGCCTTTACAGCAGAGCCTTGTGGACAGAGTAAAGTAACAATGCCTGTAAAATGAATGCTGGAGATACAGCTTCAGAGGCCCTGTCTTCACACAGCTCAACGTGCCCATCATTTGAAAGATAAACATAAACAGAGGAAAATAATCCTTTACAATGGGAAGGTCTCAGGCAGGAAAACACACGGAACAAGCCTGGGACCTCCGGGGCCAGAAATCAGACGCGCTCAGAGCCCACGGGGCACATGTTACCAGGACTTGGGAGCCAGTTTGAAGGAGTGCTGTGGGCCGGATTCAGGATCAAATCTGAGCATCAGAATCTGATACTACATGTTTGCTACCCGAATCCAAAGAAAGACGGACTCTAACAGCAGCCTCTTTCATGAACCCAGATTGGCTTTCGTCATTACAATGATGCTGTGAAGTTAAATTTTAAGCTATCTGTGTGATAGCTTCAGCCAAAGAAACCTGGCTTCAGGATCTCCAAGCCTTCATGATTTATTCAAATTGCAGAATTTTGTGAGGCATTTCAGAAATGGTGTACTTTACCTAGGGAAGAGGTGTACGGTTCTGTGTAATGTCCATTATAGTGCAGCTGGGGTGGGGCGGCCATCGCATAGGGTTGCGGCTTGGGCTAAGAATCGGAAAGTCGGAAACAGGATTAAAACACATCGTCTGTGGAAATATGTGTAAACAGTTCTTTTCTGGCTTCTTTTTCTTCACTGAGAAACTTCTGAAGGAGCCTGATGTATTATATATGAAAAATAAATATCAAGACCCTGTAGCTCTTACCCTATCTATCCTTTCAGGGTTTCCCAGAAAGGCAATGCTAAGCGCTATGCTCTATTATCAGACAACAGACAGCACAAGAAAGCAGGAACAGACAGAGATTTCCTGGAATTCTTATATAAACAATCAACTAGAAGAAACTTACATGTACTATATTTAATCTTATTAGCAAAACCATCTAGTATTTTAAATATCTACTAACTTCTGGATTACTCCTGGCTAATAGTCAATATCTCTAGCATTAGGTTGGACCTAATATTTTTAAATATATAACACAATAAATGTTACATATATAAATATTAGGCTTAAGTTGTAGAAAATCACCATTTCTTTGGTCAAATGTCAGCATACTTTAACAGTTCAAACTAAAAACCAACACTGCTAAAAAGCGTATTTTATTAAGAAAGCAACAGAACTAAAACAAAAGAAGGCAACTGTAATTCTCCTTCTTTCTCACCAGAGACATCCTTGAAGACGACCTCCTCCCAACTGGGCTCACTATGACGGCCTGAGTTTGCCTGTAAAAATAACACATGTCTTTGAGAAACACATATACTTGTGCTCATATGCACACAATCTCCCTAAACATGCTAATAGGGAAGCAAAAGGATAGATCTTCCCAAGCGACAAACTCATCCAGTCATCAGTCAGAGGCAGTTGGTCCCCTGGCTGCACTCCAGGGTCTGAGCCTCACAGAGCAGCCGTCGGTCGCCTGGCCGAGCCCAGGGCTGGGCAGGAGGAGCTGTCCCCACTCCACGCAGGCAGGCCCTCCCCGGAGCGACCGGCAGCAGAGCGGGGGGCGCCAGGCGAGAGGGCCAGACTCATCCCCAGGGAAGAGTTGGCGCAAATGCGCTTCCCCTGCGGGCCGGGCTCAGCGCTCAGGATGGGCCACCAGCTGCCAGCCTCAGAGCCAGAAGCAATGAAGTGCCTTTGATGGAGAGCCTGTGAGCCGCGGTCCATGCACACGATCAAGAGACAAGCTGGGAACTTGGGAAACAGGAATATGTGTGTTAGCTGCTCAGTCGTGTCTGACTCTGTGACCCCCTGGACCTTAGCCCACCAGGCTTCTCCATCAACGGGATTCACTGGAGTGGGCTGCCATTCCCTTCTCTGTAAGAACATATATTTCCTCTAAGAAACTAAGGTAGGGAGAGCAAAGAGTAGGAACATTGGTTCAGTGGGCTGGTGGTAACTCCATTTACATTCCTTTGCAAGAAACTTCTCTCTGGTTCTAAGTATACTTTTAAAAAGAAATGAAAGTATTCAGGAGTCCTGGCTAACAGATAATTTGAGATTTTAAGCTATTCAGAGCAAGCTCCATCTTTGAATAAACGTATGTCACAAATAAGAAAAAAGAAAACTCCTTTTGTTAGAATCTATCTTTTAAAGATAAAGGCAGGCATTTTGTTGTTCCTGTGTGTGGTCAGTTTTATTGCAAATAAGATCTAGGAACCTATACACACAGGATTCTTGGGTTTGATCATGATAAAATTTTCTCAAAGCACTTTTTGAAAAACCTTGGAGCATCTGTTCCTGGCCCATAAGCTTATGTGACATGTAATTACAGATTACAAAAATGTCATCCTTGGTTATAGTGTTCCTAAGGACTAACTACTAGAAAATCCATAATCACAAAGTGAACATTAGTTCCATTTAATCAGTAAATTTACCATTTCAGGCTTAAGTCTCAAAAATTATTCTCAGCACTGTAACAACAAATTTCTTATATTAAATCCCTAAATATTAGTTAATTTTTATAAGATTTTTGAGGTAAAAGAAAGTTATTCCTAATAGGAGCTGTCACGTAGCTGCAACTGCTTTCATAAGTCAACTTATTTTGATTAAACACTTTTTAAAATAACTTATTTATCATTGGAATGTATTAAGATTGCTGATGAAGAATAGATGTCTTTTTCCCAAAGGATGCTCCCATTCTGCCAGTAATTATTCCGCAACCAAAATAAAACGGACATCAATTCCATTAGATTGCAAACATACATCAGTTGGTAAAATATTAGTAAAGTCAGGAGGGTGTATTGAGTGTTTTTCCCCCTTATTTTTAATTGAAGAGCAATTACAGAATTTCGTTGCTTTCCGACATACATCAGCATGGATCAGACACAGGTATACACACGTGCCCTCGCTCGAGCCTCCCTCCCCGCTCCCGCCCCTCTAGGTTGTCCACAGCGCCCGGTCTGAGTCCCCTGAGTCACAGAAGATTCCCACTACCTATTCTACTTATTAGTATATGTTCGTTCTCTTTTGAAACGCTCCCCCAACTGCACGCTGTTGTTGTTTAGTTGCTAAGTTGTGTCTGACACTGCCCCTGGACTGCGGCCCTCCAGGTACAGAGAGCAAGCCCTGCTGCCCTGGCAGGCTGGATCCTTCACCGCCCGAACCAACAGGCGCGCTCCTTAGCTGCACGGCAACATAGTCCTCAACGCAGCAGCCAGGATTTGGCGACACTGCATCTTGCAGCCTCTCCCTTTATCCTCCATCGTCAGGGCTAGGTTTAGGCCCTCCTAGTTGGCCTTTGAAGTTTATATTTGGTCCAGAGACTCACTAAATTGACTAAACCTTTAAAGGACTGCAAATTCAAAATGCAGAGATGAGGAAAAAGGCCGTTGATAGGATCTTCCAACGAGGTGTCCAGAGTTGCCCGGCCAGACACAAAAACAAAGGCTGTTAAACACGAAGCCCAGGGACGTGAGCTTCGGAGCAGGGGTGGTGTCCCCACACGGGGTCTACTCTGGTGCCGGCTGGCGGCCCCCGGATGGAGGTGGCACTGCAGAGGCCACTTCTGCTAAAAACAAACCAGCACGTCTTCCTTCTGCCCAGCTGATGCAGGCAGCCTCTCCGTCGGGTCTACATATTCTAACCTCCTCTGTCTTCTTGCCAAAATCCTTGAGAATGCAGTTTTCTTGGAGACCAGCTAAACTTAGTACACAAGAGAGAACGGTTAACAGTTGGTAGTGTTTCGGGGCACTACGCTGGTGGGTGCTTCTAAAAACAAGATAGCTAAAGATCTTGCGGGGCTGGAAATCACTGGAATGTCTGTACTGGAGAAGACACAATAAGAAAAGGCTGCTAACCCAAGTAAAACAAATGGCATTACTTACTGAAACAGTGAAAGGCTATACACGATTATCTCGGGGAATCCAAACACCAGCCCTGAGAAGGAGGCTGGTTAGTATCCTGATTTTACAGATAAGGAAATGGATGCTTAGATTAAGTAAATTGCTCCTGGTCACATGGCAAATAAGCAGAACCGGCATTAGAACCGGGTGGGTCTGTCAGATTCCTGAGCACACACTCCTAACAGCTGATTATCTGTCTGACGCCCCCTCCCCACCCCAACAGATACATGGGCTCCACCGAGGCAAAGGACACGCCATGGCACCACTGGTGCCTGGCACACAAGGGAGCTTCCAAGTGTGTGCTGAACAAGCGAATGAAACAGCAAGTTGAGGACGCCAATGGATGCTTACGGCCAAGCACTTACAATCCAGGCTTCCCTGATGCTCAGCTGGTAAAGAATCCGCCTGCACATACCTCAAGAAACAAGAAAAAAGTCAAATAAATAACCTAACTCTACACCTAAAGCAACTAGAAAAGGAAGAAATAGAGAACCCCAGAGTTAGCAGAAGGAAAGAAAGCTTAAAAATTAGGGCAGAAATAAATGCAAAAGAAACAAAAGAGACCATAGCAAAAATCAACAAAGCAAAAAGCTGGTTCTTTGAAAGGATAAATAAAATTGACAAACCATTAGCCAGACTCATCAAGAAACAAAGAGAAAAAAATCAAATCAATAAAATTAGAAATGAAAATGGAGAGATCACGACAGACAACACAGAAATACAAAGGATCATAAGAGACTACTATCAGCAATTATATGCCAATAAAATGGACAACTTAGAAGAAATGGACAAATTCTTAGAAAAGCACAACTTTCCAAAACTGAACCAGGAAGAAATAGAAAATCTTAACAGACCCATCACAAGCATGGAAATTGAAACTGTAATCAGAAATCTTCCAGCAAACAAAAGCCCAGGTCCAGACGGCTTCACAGCTGAATTCTACCAAAAATTTCGAGAAGAGCTAATAGTTTCTTACTGAAACTATTCCAGAAAATTGCAGAGGAAGGTAAACTTCCAAACTCATTCTATGAGGCCACCATCACCCTAATACCAAAACTTGACAAAGACGCCACAAAAAAAAGAAAACTACAGGCCAATATCACTGATGAACATAGATGCAAAAATCCTTAACAAAATTCTAGCAATCAGAATCCAACAACACATTAAAAAGATCATACACCATGACCAAGTGGGCTTTATCCCAGGGATGCAAGGATTCTTCAGTATCTGCAATCAATCAATGTAATGCACTACATTAACAAACTGAAAAATAAAAATCATATGATTATCTCAATAGATGCACAGAAGGCCTTTGACAAAATTCAACATCCATTTATGATAAAAACTCTCCAGAAAGCAGGAATAGAAGGAACGTACCTCAACATAATAAAAGCTATATATGACAAACCCACAGCTAACATTATCCTCAATGGTGAAAAATTGAAAGCATTTCCCCTAAAGTCAGGAACAAGACAAGGGTGCCCACTTTCACCACTACTATTCAACATAGTTCTGGAAGTTTTGGCCACAGAAATCAGAGCAGAAAAAGAAATAAAAGGAATCCAAATTGGAAAAGAAGAAGTAAAACTCTCACTGATTGCAGATGACATGATCCTCTATATAGAAAATCCTAAAGACTCGACCAGAAAACTACTAGAGCTAATCAATGAATATAGTAAAGTGGCAGGATATAAAATCAACACTCAGAAATCCCTTGCATTCCTATACACTAATAATGAGAAAGTAGAAAAAGAAGTTAAGGAAACAATTCCATTCACCATTGCAACGAAAAGAATAAGATACTTAGGAATATACCTACCTAAAGAAACTAAAGACCTATATATCGAAAACTATAAAACACTGATGAAAGAAATCAAAGAGGACACTAATAGATGGAGAAATATACTATGTTCATGGATTGGAAGAGTTAATATAGTGAAAATGAGTATACTACCCAAAGCAATCTACAGATTCAATGCAATCCCTATCAAGCTACCAGCAGTATTTTTCACAGAACTAGAACAAACAATCTCAAGATTTGTATGGAAATACAAAAAACCTCGAACAGCAAAAAGCAATCTTGAGAAAGAAGAATGGAACTGGAGGAATCAACTTGCCTGACTTCAGGCTCTACTACAAAGCCACAGTCATTAAGACAGTATGGTACTGGCACAAAGACAGAAATATAGATCAATGGAACAAAATAGAAAGCCCTGAGATAAACCCACACACCGATGGACACCTTATCTTCGACAAAGGAGGCAAGAATATACAGTGGATGAAAGACAGTCTCTTTAACAGGTGGTGCTGGGAAAACTGGTCAACCACTTGCAAAAGAATGAAATTAGATCACTTTCTACACCACACACAAAAATAAACTCAAAATGGATTAAAGATCTAAACGTAAGACCAGAAATTATAAAACTCCTAGAGGAGAACATAGGCAAAACACTCTCTGACATAAATCACAGCAGGATCCTCTATGATCCACCTCCCAGTATACTGGAAATAAAAGCAAAAAGAAACAAATGGGATCTAATTAAAATTAAAAGCTTCTGCACAACAAAGGAAACTACAAGTAAGGTGAAAAGACAGCCTTCTGAATGGAAGAAAACAGTAGCAAATGAAGCAACTGACAAACAACTAATCTCAAAGATAAACAAGCAAGTTATCCAGCTCAACTCCAGAAAAATAAACGACCCAATCAAAAAATGGGCCAAAGAACTAAATAGGCATTTCTCCAAAGAAGACATACGGATGGCTAACAAACACATGAAAAGATGCTCAACATCACTCATTATCAGAGAAATGCAAATCAAGACTACAATGAGGTACCATTTCACACCAGTCAGAATGGCTGCGATCCAAAAGTCTACAAGCAATAAATGCTGGAGAGGATGTGGAGAATAGGGAACCCTCTTACACTGCTGGTGGGAATGCAAACTAGTACAGCCATTATGGAAAACAGTGTGGAGATTCCTTAAAAATTGCAAATAGAACTGCCTTATGACCCAGCAATCCCCCTGCTGGGCATACACACCGAGGAAACCAGAACTGAAAGAGACACATGTACCCCAATGTTCATTGCAGCACTGTTTATAATAGCCAGGACATGGAAACAACCTAGATGTCCATCAGCAGATGAATGGATAAGAAAGCTGTGGTACATATACACAATGGAGTATTACTCAGCCCTTAAAAAGAATAAATTTGACTCAGTTCTAATGAGATGGATGAAACTGGAGCCGATTATACAGAGTGAAGTAAGCCAGAAAGAGAAACACCAATACAGTATACTGACACATATATATGGAATTTAGAAAGATAGTAACAATGACCCTGTATGTGAGACAACAAAAGAGACACAGAGGTATAGAACGGACTTTTGGCCTCTGAGGAGAGGGAGAGGGTGGGATGATTTGGGAGAATGGCACTGAAACATGTATACTATCATGTAAGAAACGAAGCGCCAGTCTATGTTCAACACAGGATACAGGATGCTTGGGGTTGGTGCACGGGATGATCCAGGAGATGGTGTGGGGTGGGAGGTGGGGAGGGGGCTTCGGCATTGGGAGACCATGTACACCTGTGGCTGATTCATGTCAATGTATGGAAAAAAAAAGAAAATATTGTAAAGTAGAATAAAATATTAAAAAATTAAAAAGAATCCGCCTGCAATGCAGGAGACCCCGGCTCAATCCCTGGGTCAGGAAGATCCACTGGGGAAGGTAAAGGCTACCTACTCCAGTATTCTGGGGGCTTCCCTTGTGGCTCAGCTGGTAACGAATCTGCCTGCAGTGCAGGAGACCTGGGTTCCATTCCTGGGTTGGGAAGATCCCCTGGAGAAGGGAATGGCTCCCCACTCCAGTGTTCTGGCCTGGAGAACTCCATGGGCTGTGTAGTCCCTGGGGTCACAGAGAGTCAGACACGGCTGAGCGGCTTTCACTCGGGCTTCCCCAGTGACTCAGTTGGTAAAGAATCTGCCTGTAATGCAGGAGACCTGGGTTCAATCCACACGTCAGGAAGATGCCATAGAGAAGGAAATGGCAACCCGCTCCAGTACTCTCGCCTCGAAAATTCCATGGACAGAAGAGCAGGACAGGCTGCAGTCCATGGACTCCCAGAGGTGGGGCATGACTGTGCAACAAACTTTCACTTACCACTTACACTTGAGCTGTAAAGACAGTAAATCTCCAAGAGCTGACTTTTGCTTTGTGAGCTTTCTTTCTTGTATATTTCAAGCTATAGAGGAGTGAGATTTTGATGCACAAAAAAATATATTGGCTAGAGGAAATACCCAGAAAATATTGACCTCGGTGACCTTCCTTTAATGGGACAGGGGCTTTGTCTCCTTCCAGGCTTCTCACAGTATCTTCAAAAACCCTGCAGCAGGCCAAGAAGGGGGACAGCCCCAGCTCCCCTCCGGGCAGGGCCAGTGCATCTCCTGATCACAGAAGTCTCCAGAACAGACTGGCTGCTGTATTTGTCAGTAGCCCTAAACTGCAAGAACACTCGTCAATGCTGACAAGGCTGAGCAACGAGCCTACTGGCGACAGGAATTCAACCTCCCCTCTAAAGAAAGTCTGTGGAAACTCCTGCCACTTAGCTTTGCAGGTTTGGGGACACCACACTCCCCTTTCCCCTCTCCCAGAGAGGAAAGAGCCTCCCACACACCAAGAACCCTCTCAAGATTCCTTTCCCCTCTGATTCTTCTCATGCATGACTGGGTCTGGGGCTTGGGGTGGCAGAGAAGGGGAGAGAAGTCATTTGACCTAAGAAACTGTCACTACCTCGTTTAATTCCTATTCCAACTCTAAAGAAATGCTGCTTCCCTGGTGGCTCAGAGGGTAAAGTGTCTGCCTGCAATGCGGGGAGACCTGGGTTCGATCCCTGGGTTGGAAAGATCCCCTGGAGAAGGAAATGGCAACCCACTCCAGTATTCTTGCCTGGAGAATCCTATGGATGGAGGAGCCTGGAGGGCTACACTCCACGGGGTCACAAAGAGTCGGACACGACTGAGCGACTTCACTTCACTTCATAAATTAAAAAGCAAAGACAGGGATTTCCCTGGTGGTCCAGTGGCTAAGACTGCACACAGGAGGGCCAGGTTCAATCCCTGGGTGGGGAACTAAGGTCCCACATGTCACGGGCCAACTAAGTCCAAGTGCTGCAACAAAGGCCAAGCACAGCCAAAAAAAAAAGGAATTCACTTCTCTTCACCTGAGGACCAAGTGCTACATTCACTTCCTGTAGAATGAAGTGGGTATCTTCCATCATAAATTATTTCATAGCAATAGTTCAGGAAAATGGACTTCCATGATTTAACACATACGGAAATTAAAAGCAAAATGTAGAAAATAGACCTTTACATATAATTATTTCATTTTTAAAAATACTCATTTTCCTTATACAAATGTAACATATGCAACTGAGGATCTAATATAAATGTGGTTTTATTTATATCTGGGAATAAATAGTAATATTACCAAAAAAAAAAAAAAAAAGCTAAGAGTGAGTCATTTACCCCCACACACACACATTTATTTTCCCTCTGAACTTTAAAACTATTACCAAGTGGTGATTTGCCAAAAAAACTCTTTTAAAAGGTATTAACCAATAGGGATGCCTACTGGAAAAAGATTCTATTTTATGGTTTCTTTCAAATGACTGAATCTCCATTAATTTACGGGGTGGTGGGGGAGTGAACGGAGGGAATGATGGCTCATTATGACGAATACTCTTAAACTTATGACAGGCTTTACATCCACGACAGGGCTGTGGCCCGGGAGACTGCGCAGGTACCGCTTTGAGCGGAACACACGCGTCTGCGCGCAAAGCACTGCCGCCCACGCCGGGCAGCAGGCCGCGGCGGCGGAGCCCCGCCGCCAGGGGGCGCCCTCCTCGCACTAAGGCGCCCGGAGCCCCGAGCCCCGCGGCCGGCGGGGGCGGCGGCGGCCACCGGGCAGGCGGGGCCGCTGCGCCTGGAGGTTCGCGTCTTCCGCGGCGGCAGCGGGTCTCATCTCATGAAAGCACGGTGGAGGGAACGGGGCGCGGGGCCCCTGCGGCCTCGGGGCCGCTTGCTGGACGGCCCTCCCGCCCAGCCGGGCCGGCCTTTCTCTGCAGGCGGCTCCTTCACACCGCCCCCGACCGGAGCGCGCCTCTCCTTCCCGGGCCCTGAGGCACAAGCCGCCCTCCCGCCGGGAGCACAGGGCGGCGGGGAGCAGGACGGCTCGTGCCCCCGGACTGCCCGGCCTGCTTCAGGCTCGTCACTCGGAAGGCGTCCCCGGCCCGCCGGCCGCCCGGGCCTGACGCGCGGGAGGAGCCCTGCAACCCCAGCCCCGGCGGACGGACGCGCGGGCCCGCGAGGCTCGGCCCGGACTCCCGCCCCGCTGCCGCCCGGCAGGGCGCGCGTCCATCCCCACGGCGTCCCTGAGAATCGGCGCCAGGGCTGTGCAGACGGCCGCTGAGAAGCCGGAGGAGACGAAGGCGCCCGACACGGAGGAAGCGCCGACTGACCCGCGGGACACGCGGCAGGGAAAGCAGCACTGAGCGCGGGACGGCCCGGCAGCAGCGCCCGGGCTGATCTGCGCGAACGAGGCCGAGGCCGCCCGAGAACAGCAGGGCGGGCGCCCGGCGAAGGCCCGGGGCCGCGAGGGGCACCCGGCAGGGCAGGGGCGCGGGCCCTGGGAGCCAGGGCGGAGGCTCGGCGGGGCACTGGGCCCGGAGGCGGCGGGCTGGAGGGGGGGGGCAGCGCGGACGCGGGCCTGAGCGATGGCTGGGAGCAGAGCTGCGTCTTTGGCTCATGGGTTCTGGAGACTGCCCAGAGCAGGCGCGACAGGGCCGGCAGGCCGGCAGCTGGTGAGCTGGAGCAGAGGGCAGGGCTTCAAGGACAGCGGTGGGGAAGGAGCAGAACCGCTCTGGTTCACATGGCCTTCTGCCGGGAAGCCTCTCCGAGCCTGTGCTTCCGGTTAGGTGCCCTTCTCCCAAGGGGCTCCAACAGCGCCGCAGACATCCCGGGGCAGGGCGCTAACAGTCGCTTCTCCAGGTCCACTCGGCAAATCCGCCAAGGCCTCCGCCAAGGCCTCCGGGGAGCGAGGCCCTTGCTCGGCACCGGGAATACAGGGGTTAACAAGAGGGGATCGGTCTGGGTTCTACAGCCAGAGCCGAGGGGGGATGGCTGGGAGGGGCAGACCACAAGCAGAGAGGGGGAGACCCAGATCCAGGGGCGGCGGGCCATGAAGGGGAAACAGGTACCAGATGGAGACGGGTGCACGGGGTGGTCAAGAACCGCCTCTCTGGGCCTTCCTGGGGGCCCCTGGCTAAGACTCTGCACTTACAATGCAGGGCGCTTGGGTTCGATCCCGGGTCAGAACTAGATCCCACATGCCACAACGACCCGGCACAGCCAGATAAATATTTAAAACAAACACACCGCTGATGAAGGGCACCTCTGAAGAGGCCCTGATGCAATGAAGGGCCAGTACGTGAAGACTGGGGAGGAGAGGAGGGTCGGAGGACGGAGGGCACGCTCACAGACCAGAAAGGATACTAGTGTGGCTGGAGTGGGGTGAGCAAGGAGGGCAGAGGGAACAGTGGAACCAGGCAAGCAGAGCACATGAGGCTTTGCACTTGCAGGGACGAGGCCGAGTCAGTGCAGGGCCTCGGGCAGAGTGAGAGGGCTCCGGCTGATGATGCAGAGTCGGCTACAGGCAGGGAGGCCCAAAAACAGCCAGGGAGCTGCAGCAGTATTCCAGGTGCACGCCAGCGCAGCCGGCACCCGCTGAAGCAGCGGTCAAGATGGCCTGCCTGAGAGATCCCGAAGGTACAGAGCTCGCGGAGCGCACGGACGAGCTGCGCTGTGAGGACAGAGAAGCGGGAGCGGGGGAGGAGCTCCAGCTCCGGGGCTGGTGCCTGTGCTGTGCTGCCGCCTGAGGAGACGGCAGGAGCCGGAGCAGCAATCGGGCCAGAAGGCGAGCCGCAGGCGGAGTCTGGCTTCAGGGCGTTACCAAATCGGACAAGCCTGTGAGGCACCCAAGTGGAGATGCCAAGGAGGCGGCCAGGGGTGCGAGTCCAGAGCTCGCGGGAAGGCAGGCTAGAGACAGCCAGGTGTGCTGCAGGTAGAGATGGAAGGCAGGCTAGAGAGAGCAGGTGTGCTGCAGGTGGAGATGGAAGGTAGGCTAGAGAGTCAGGTGTGCTGCAGGTGGAGATGGAAGGCAGGCTAGAGACAGGTGTGCTGCAGGTGGAGATGGAAGGCAGGCTAGAGAGCAGGTGTGCTGCAGGTGGAGATGGAAGGCAGGCTAGAGAGTCAGGTGTGCTGCAGGTGGAGATGGAAGGCAGACTAGAGACAGCCAGGTGCGCTGCAGGTAGAGATGGAAGGCAGGCTAGAGAGAGTCAGGTGTGCTGCAGGTGGAGATGGAAGGCAGGCTAGAGACAGCCAGGTGCGCTGCAGGTGGAGATGGAAGGCAGGCTAGAGACAGGTGTGCTGCAGGTGGAGATGGAAGGCAGGCTAGAGAGCAGGTGTGCTGCAGGTGGAGATGGAAGGCAGGCTAGAGTCAGGTGTGCTGCAGGTGGAGATGGAAGGCAGGCTAGAGACAGGTGTGCTGCAGGTGGAGATGGAAGGCAGGCTAGAGACAGGTGTGCTGCAGGTGGAGATGGAAGGCAGGCTAGAGTCAGGTGCGCTGCAGGTAGAGATGCTGCTATGAACCGGATCCAGCCGAATCCCTACGGAGTGAGTGTAGACGAGAAGAGGTCCGGGGGGTGAAAGCAGCCAAGGTGACGGAGAAGAAACAGCCTCAGAAAGAGAAAGAGCAGGAGAAGGGGAGCCTGGCAGCCAAGGAGGGGCAGCGGTCCAGGCGCGGGGAGGAAGGGGCGGGCAGAGGCTCGGCGCGCCCGCGCTCAAGTGAAGAGCCCTCGGAGACCACCGGGTGAAGGTCGCCGTCACTCTGACAGGGGCCACCAGTGAGGCGGTGGCTTAAGGGAAACGCTGGGAGGGAGGGGAGAGAGGACGATGCCACTGTTTCCAAGAGAAAAGAAGGAAGGTGCAGCACCGTGGCTACAGGGGATGCGCGAACAGAGCAAGTCTGTTTAGAGGTAAAATGTGACAGCATGTTTGCGTCCTGACAGGAATGACCCAGCAGAAAGGGGGTAAACCCACGGGGCTAGGAAAATGTACATTATGAAGGGGTGTAAATTCTTCAAATGGCTGGAAGAGCTGAGTGAGCTTTTATGACTCAAAAGTGTTAAGAAAAAAATTTTTTCCTTTTTAGCTTTCAAGAATTAGAATAATTCTGTTACTAGTTGAAAGAAATCTGAGAGGCCGATTTGTAGATACCAGAGGTTGGTCCAAAGCTAAAATGAAAAATAACTGAGAAATAAAATTTTAACATACAAAAGCAAAGAGATTATTATCAAAATGTCATTCAAAAGTTATCTTCTTTTAAAAAAAAATGCCTTTATAGATGATACCCTATAGCTCAAGATGAAAACCTGTAAGGTCATCATTTTCCAGTATCCACGGGCAGGGTATACTTACAGGCTGCACTGATTTAGTCTGTAAAATTTATGTCGCGCAACACAGAGTCTCCAGACGTATTTTGCTGTTTCCATGTCTTCCTAGTAAACAAAAAGACACACAAAGTAAAGCAAAATACATCTGCAACTTGATACAGACCTTATGTGAGAACAAGACAGACATGGGTGACGTGGTGCATCAAGGTCGCTTCTCACACACTGCCACTCTTGTACTGTCTACCGCTGCACCCTGCACAGGAATGTTGCCATTCGGATTCAAACTATGAAGACCACCTGGAGAAGGGAATGGCAACCCACTCCAGTATTCTTGCCTGGAAAATCCCATGGACTAAGAAGCCTGGTAGGCTACAGTCCATGGGGTCACAGAGTCAGACACGACTGAGTGACTTCACTTTCACATTTTTGAGGGAAGTGTACATAAAGGTGTTTGGCTCAAAGTGTGGTGTCTAACAAGGGTTTAATAAAAGTTTCAGTACCTTAAAAAAAAATTATGAAGACCAACAAAAAGCTCTCAATAGTATGATTCTTATATTAATAGTTTCCAGATGACTTCGAAATCTTTTAAATTATGAAAATGTCATCTTTTATTATTACTCAAAGATGTGACTAAACAAAACATTTTATTATTGACAAATAGATACTCAAAGACATTTTTAAAAGAAGTAACTCAGACTCATGGCTTTCGTCAATAGAGTAAAGGGAACTGTGAGACAGTATTTCTACAGAGCCAAGATACAGCGTTTCCTTTCTTCCCTACTTGTGCTCATGCGTGCTTAGTCGATTCAGCTGTGTCCGACTCTGTGTGACCCCATGGACCGTACAGACTCCTCTGTCCATGGGATTCTCCAGGCAAGAATACTGGAGTGGGTCGCTATGCCCTCCTCCAGGGGATCCTTCCGACCCAGGGGTCGAACCCCGTATCCTGCACTGCAGGCAGATTCTTTATAGCTGAGCCTATGTACATAATTTAAAGGTCATCTTAATCAGACAGTATTTATCCAAAGACTCAATTCATTCAACAGTATTTACTGAGCAACTTTACTAAGTGCGATCATGCAAAATGTTATAAAGAATAAAATTTTATGTTTGATAAACTATGAAAAACTATCATTTTAAAGCTACTCCCCTAAACATACACACAGAAATGTTAACTTTTAGGAAAAACAGTCCATGCAAATTCCTAATGTTTGCTCACAGTTTGAAACTGGATGGTCTCCTCTCTATTTGCCAGCTCCAGTGCAAAAAGGACTTATTGTGGGACATGTTAGCAATATCATGCCACCTGGAGAACAAGAAGCAGAAAATGGTCGTGTAAGTACTCAGATTTTTACTAAGAGACAGAAGATTTTTTTTCCTTTTGGAGCTTAATGTATAACCTATTATTTGTTATCATTTTAGGAAGAAAACAGGGCTTTAATTCGTGAGCATGCATTTTATAAATGAAGTGACAACAGGGAGGTACAAAAAGTAACGCATGTATACTAACACAGAGGCAGAGCATTCAAAACTGTAAACTCGGGGACTTCCTGGGGGTCCAGTGGTTGAGACCCCACGCTTCCAATGCAGGGGGTGAGAGTTTGATCCCCGGTCAGGAAACTAAGATCCCACATGCCCCACGGCTAGGCCAAAATAAATACATAAAAATGTAGACTCTACTCATCTTCGTTTGCTGGACTAGTCTGATCAAATATCCCACTCTCAGCTGCCAATGTGCCTTCGTTCATTCAACAAACGCTTTAGTGGGGACCCACTGTGACGTTACCAGGCATCCTGTGTTTGGTCCTGGGGCACAAAGATGGGCGAGGGGCAGCGCCGCCCTCAGAGGGGCTCCGGTGGGGGTGGGGGGCGGGTGGAGAGCACAGACCTAACAAGCACTGTTACCTTCTGGTACACAGGGCAAAATAAGACCCAGAGGTAGAGCAGAGATGCTCTACAAAGCTGGTGAAGCAGGGCCAACCGAAAGTTCGGCTGCCAGGAACCCAAGAGTGAACTATTCTGGGGGTTCACTGGCACTCAAACTCCAATTCTGAACTTTCTAAATGCAGCTTATAGCATGTTAAGCATTTTATTACACACTGCATAATTTTTACAAAGGGAAAAACAGGTCTGGAAGAAAAAAATTTTACCCCTTTATCTTTCTCCATCTTATTAGATTTACATTTATTGAAATAAATAAAATTCATTCACAATAACTTGGTACTTCATTGCTTTTGTGTTTTAATTTTCTGGATGACCTGTGTACAGAGCATGTGGGATCTTAGTTCCCTGACCAAGGGTCAAACCCAAGCCCCACGTGTTGGAAGTGCAGTCTTGACCACTGGACCTTTAGGGAAGTCTCTAATTGCTAAACCGAAAGATTTATATGAGTGTCATATTAAAGAAGGCATTTTGGAACTTCCTATCCAGTGAGATAAAGGAAGCCCACGGGGATGTCTCCCGTGTTCCTGTGACCTTTCGAGCAATGTCAGGGTCCTTCCCTCCGGTGCCAGCCAGACCCATCTCTGCCCCATGCCCTGCAGCTGAGCATGTTGGGGAGATAGTGAGCAGCCTGGGGACCTGAGAGCAACTGCCCTCGGGAGCCGCCTGAGCCAGGACAGGACGGTCCAGGAGCGGCGACCTGTTCCCCAAGCCGGCACACACTCCATGGTCACAGTCACCAGGGAGAATTCAGGCCCCCAAAGGCAGGAGAGCAAAGGAAGTGAAGGGACACGGAATACTGAAAAGGGAGCCGCCTTCGCCTGAAAGCTCACTGCTGCAAGCCAGCCGCGCTCAGCACACTGCTGTCTGCCCTCTGTCCTCCTGACTAGACTGCATTCTAAGATTTCCACAAATGAAGAGTACCCCTCTTTATCATCAAGAAAAGAAAAATCTGCATCACAAAAAGTAATTTAGATGTTGGTATTTTAGGAATTTTGGTACCAACTAGAATCAGGGAAAGCCTAGATTTCCCCATGAGAAATAGCCGGGAAACCAGAGCTCAAATGAAAAATGCGCTGCTTGTTGACATCAGCGTGTGTGCATTTGTTCAGCCCCATGGCGGTGAATTTTGTTTTTTTCCCTAAGGCTGGGGTACAGTGGGCATCAGGGACTTTATTCTGAACCTGATGAAACGTGTTTTTAAGGGCACAGAGCCCTTCAGCCTCCAGGAACTCATCCTAACATGCAAGCCTCAGCTACTGAGGAGAGAAATCTGATTTTGTTTTTGAAATCGACTGGGATCTAAACCCTGAAATAAATACTCATACTTTACATAGAAAAGAAAGAAAAGAAAATTTCACACACCAAGATAAAGAATGGCCTCCATATGGTAAGAAAAGGGTCACACGTCTTTAAACATATCCTAAGCAGGCCACCATTATAACACTGTTTTCTGCAATGTAGTTTTGAAGTAAGTATCTTATAACTATTGCGGTCAGGTGCAATTTTATTCTAAGAAGGGCATGTTTCCATTTCCTAGAGAGGCCTTGGGAGACACTTGTGAGCAATCCAGTCAGCACAGGGACTAAAGCATAATCAGCAACGGAGCCACAGAAAGTGCGCAGAGAGAAAAGTACCTGAACACCGCAGGGGGCCTCCCACTCCTGTGCTTCACAAAGACGCCTTCAAGACACGCGCCGACGGATATGTCGCAGCCTTGGCTGTCCTAGGAGGAGAAAGTGGACAAGGAGACAAGGGGCGGCAGAGACACGGGCGCCCCGGGGCCCCCACTTACCCCCACTCTTGTGTCCCACATGGAAAAGGCTTGGGAGACCTCCCCTGAGGGGGAAGTCTGCAAGGTATAGACATGTCACCTTGGAAACACATGGAAATACAGTTGGGCTCCTTAAGGAATTCTATTCCAAGAGTAATTGCAAGAACAAAAGACAAGACAGGAGTATCTGTTTTGTGAGGAAACTTCGGCCACGAGGACGTCAGCTTTCACATTTCCAAACGTCTGCACAGGTCGGGCCTTTGGGCAGCACAGCATCCCTGGCCTTCCCTGCTAACCTGCTGGAACGGCTCGGGCGCCCTTCAGAGGGCCCCGTCCTCGGGCCTCGCTTACCTTGGCAGGGTAGCTCTCTTCCCCGTAGCCGTCCATTCTCTCTACCTCCTGCATGTACAGCATTTCTGCATCCGGAGCTGTGAGGCCCCTGCAACCCGAGAGATCTGTCAGACAGAGTGTTCACAAACTAAAAAAATTTCAGAAGAGCTTGTTTGCGAGAAACTACATCTCAATCGGGTAAAGCGTTAGAAACATTTCCAGTTTCTAAGCGTCTGTGATTAGTTCATCAGTCCACCACTTTTACTGAGAATCAACTGCATGCAAGAGTGCTGTGCTGAATGCTGAGGGCTGGCCATGTCAGGTCCGACCCCTTGGCCTCGGGGCAGGCCAGGGGAGTGCAGGAAGCAAAACCACCTCCTAAGAAGACTTCAGTGAGAGCCAGACTTCTCTCCAAACCACCAAAGTGTCAGACAGCACTAAGCACTGTGTGCTAAACGCCAGACGGTGAGTGGGGCGAGTAAGGGTTAGCAGCTGGCTTCGGTGCCAGCGTGCCGAGGGTGGGCAGGTAGGCGGGAAGGCAGTGTGGGGAGAGAAGGCGCCCACTGCATGGAGACCTCCTCTCCAACCTCACCTGCTGGTGCTCCACACACCCGAGGTGCCCCCACCACGACCACGCCAGCTCTGTGTCTGAGCATCCCACGCTCCCTCGCGCCTGCGAGCACTTTGCGCGTGCTAATCATGCTTCCCGGTCTAACTGTCATCCACGTGGGCACCTGGTCAACCCTGACCACCATCAAGACTCAGCCTGCGCACCCTCTTGCTCTCCTTCTGGGATCGCTCTGCTCTACGCAGACCCACCACCTTCTGTGCACACCTCTCCCCCGCACTCATGATGAGAGCTACTACCCCTATCACAGCGGGCTGCACTGCCTACCCCTGAAGACTCTGGCAGGCCACGGTTCTATTTCTCTTTGTGCCACAGCATTGAGCACTCTGCCTCAGAATAGAGCGCTGAATTATCTTTTAAGGAGATGCACAGATGAATGGATAAAAATAACAAACGACAGAGAGCGAGGTGTGTGCCCGAAGGATTAATTATGCTGAAAAAAATTGGGTTCATTTGGACAGCAGAAGATAGAGCTGGAATGGCAGGACTGAACCGACTTGTGAGAAGCCTTTAATCCCAGGGGTGATGAACTCAGGCTGGTGGAAAGCAAGAAGATTCATGAACACTTGAGGAGAGGAAGGGAGACAAGTCGAAAGAGCTATTTTAGGAGAATTAATCTTTTGGGAGTGACTGTCTGGATTTGAGTGGGGACAGACTAAAGGCAAAAGGTTATTTTTAATAGGAAGGGGTGAACAAACAATAGGTTAAAATTAGACAGACCTGGGTTCACATCCCACCTCTACCACATGTAACTTTAGGCAAGTTATTTATAGTCTTTGTGAACTTGATTTTCCCAATCTGTAAGGAGATAATAACATTTACCTTAAAGAGTGGTTATTAAGAATTTGACGATACATACAGTGCTTGGGAGTGAGTGGCACTTGGTTTACCATGAAACCTAGCGTTCTCAAGGACAGGGCTTTCAGACAACACATTCAGCGTCACTCTCAAAGACCAGGATCTGCCCAGAAGCAGAGGCCAGAGCAGCACGCCCGCTGCTCCCAGCGCAGCGTGCCCAGAGGACAGGGAGACGGCTTCCAAAGGCGGCCGTGAGGCTGGGGGCAGGCCCAGAACATCACATCTGCCACAGAGGAAAAAGGGTCTCTCTAATCTTGCGTTAACCTATACAGGGCCGGGCCACCGCCCAAACCGTCAGTGTGTGGGAGGAAGGCCGGGCAGCCTTCAGGGGCTGGCCGCTTTCAGCTTTCTCAGCTTCACCAGTGACACAATGTGAATAACAGACGGGCTAACAGGGGAGTGCTCGGAAGAGCGCGTGGCAGGCGGTGCGAGCTCTGCCCAGGTGGGAGAGCTGGGCAACTAGCAGCGGGCGCAGCAGCAGCAGAAAAGGCCCACATTCAATGCTGCCAACGCACGGCCCAAACCCTGACAGGCGCTGCCCCACTCCTCAGCGTACCTGTACTTCTGATGCAGTAGGGCCACTTTTGGGTTGCTTCTTCCAACACTTTTTCATCCTGTAACCACTCCTGGGAAAAACACATGACAGTAAGCATGGAAACAAATCACTCAAATTTCTTAGCAGGCATCTGTGCTACTGTTATTGACTCTTGTCCCCAGCAGGCAAAACCAGGGCTAGAATCAATATCTGAGAGCGTCACTAAAGGACATAATCATGATCTTTCTGAGAATTAAGTGGCTTCTGCTCAAAACCCAAAACACCTGCCCTGCCTTCTCAGTTCATCCCAGAGAAACTTGCTGTTGTCTAGTTGCGAAGTCATGCCCAACTCTTTTCAACCCCATGGACTGTAGCCCACCAGGCTCCACTCTCCATGGGATTTCCCAGGCAAGAACACTGGAGTGGGTTGCCATTTCCTTCTCCAGGGGATCTTCCCAATCCGGGGGATCAAGCCCACGTCTCCTGCTTGGCAGGGGGATTCTTTGCCACTGGGCCCCCTGAGAAGCCCCCAGAGAGAGTTGTAGGCGGGTTATTCCTGGCTGTTAACATTCATCAGCCAGCGCTCCCGGCTGGCTCTGCAGTCGGAGCAGCGCGCCCTTCCTACGGCTGCTGCAACACAGCTTCCCTGTCAATTCCACCCGTGCTGACTTTAAAAAGTAGAAAGCAGGGTCTTTTGGTCATCTACTCTTTAAATTGCTGATGAGAAACGATATTCACGTCAACAAAATTCTGGGAGGTCTCAAGTTTTCAGTTAAAATCAAAACCTCTGTGGTTCCTCAGAAGCTGGAAATGAGCGCCTCTCTTTAGACTCACGTTCAAACTCAAAGTGAATATCTCCGGCTGCAGCCCCAAGGCCACAGACCCTTCTGCTTCTGTGCTTTTACAAGGACTAGAAGTCTATAACAAGGAAAGCAACAACTTGTTTATAAAAAGGAGCTGATTTTTTTTTAACTCTATCCCTGCCTAGTAAGTCTAATATATGGACTTCATTTCAGGGACTATTAAGGGTTTACAAACTCATTGTTGATAAAAATGTCCAATGTCAAAAGAATTCTTACCACAGGAAGCAAGGCAAATTTCTGAAGAAAATCCTGGGATTCATACTGATCAAAGTCACCAAAATCAGCTATATAAAATCACAAGTATTCACATGTCAATTATGTTTAATTGGAAGCAAAACATATACACAACTAAATTCAATATGAAGTATACAGATGGTGTGCTTATGATTTAGAAGTCAAATCTGCGTTATAGCTTATAAAATGTATATTTTAAAAATTCCTTTTAAAGTTTCCAACTCTTTGTAACCCTATGGACTTTAGCCCACCAGGCTCCTCTGTCCATGGGGATTCTCCAGGCAAGAATACTGGAGTGGGTTGCCATTTCCTTCTCCAGGGGATCTTCCCGACCCAGGGATCAAACCCAGGTCTCCCACATTGCAGGCAGATGCTTTAACCAGACAGATTCACATGTCTGGACTTGGAAAAACATGCCTTTTAATAAAGTAGAAAAAAAACACATTACAAATTGTATACAAATCATCTCATTTTTTTGTCATTAAAGGTGAAGTCGCTCAGTCATGTCCGACTCTTTGTGACCCCGTGGACTGTAGCCTACCAGGCTCCTCCATTCAGGGGATTCTCCAAGCAAGAATACTGGAGTGGGTTGCCATTTCCTTCTCCAGGGGATCTTCCCGACCCAGGGATCGAACCCAGGTCTCCTGCACTGGAGGCAGACTCTTTAACCTCTGAGCCACCAGGGAAACAAAAATCTACCCTATAATCATATATGCCTACTTAGGTACAGAAAAAAATGTTAAGAGCAAACCAAAGCGTTCATAGTAGTGATTACCTCTAGGGAATGGAATTAGATCATCTGAATATGTTACAGTAAGATGTATTTGTTTAGAAATTTTTAATTGTTAAAAAGAAACTGATAGTTCAGCAAAAAGCTTATGAAAAAAAACTCTTAAAGCCAAAGATAACACTTAAGATTCAAAGTACTTTGAAAATGAATATCGCTTCGTGAATACAGGGCATTTTTTTCATCTAGGAAGGATATATCTCTCCATGTCTGCTAACGTCTGAAGGATTTTTATTAATGATTCTTCTCATTAAATTTCAATTTCCAAGATTAAATGCCAGTTATCATTTGAAATAAAGTCCCAATAGAAGTCTTTCCAAAGCATATTACACATGTAAACATATACGGATTAAACATATGACAAATGACAACTCAGAAATACATGTGGAATGCAGAACTACCTAGTAATATCATGATTGGCAATGTTCTATGATCTAGGGCAACTGTTTAAGAAACCAAACCAATGGCATATGGTTGAAGTATAAGCGAATGCAACCTTACCAACCCCACTGTTTGGCTGATCTTTCTTCTGAAAATAGGGGCTAGCAGCAGATCAAGTCCCTGCACTAGAGGAATAAACGGCATATTCAATGCTGTGTGTGTGTGTGTGTGTGTGTGTGCACACGCGCACATGTGCATATGTGTGTATTTCCTCTCTACTGTTGGTCTGTGCTCTGCTGACGTGATAACATGCTTAGCCTTACAGAAGTCTCATATTTCATTCAAGTAATTCAAACCCATTCCTCCTCCACAAGGAAGCCCCTTAGATAACAGAAAGAAGATTCCACTAACACAGAAAAACACTCTACAGTAGTTACTTTCTACAGTCAGTTACTTTAAGAATTCCTTGCTGTTTTTGCTTAACATGCATTTTAATCTGATTGATCTTTTACGTTATCAATTGCTGTTCTTTACCTTGAACAGCTAAGCCTGCAAGCTGAATTGCTTGTTCTAATGTACAAGGAATGTTTCCTTCCAAGATATCTTTCTTCAGCTGCAGATAATACTGATACCTGTTAAAAAAAAAAGGTCAGTTTTTATTTTTAATACTTTATTCTACATTACAATACTGTATTTGTTTTGCCATACATTGACAAAGGTCAGTTTTTAAAAGTCAATGTCGGTATTACCTCCAATCGGACACAAGGCATTTTATCGTAACTTGGTAGAGGAGCATCAACTAGCCAAAATTAAGCTCAGATGATTTCAAAGAAAGACAGGGACGTTCCTTGATCATGTCTATACTGACAAATACACAGACAGATACAACAATTTATTGAGCCACTTATTCTTAACTGCAGTTATTTGAAAGCTACAAACTATAGCCACCTAGAAACCAGCTGGTCATCTATCTTAAACCCTGTAAAACAGTCTCTAAGTTTTGTTGTTTTAGTTGGAGAAACCGAGAATCGGTGGCCAATCCATACTTAAAAACTCTTTGGAGCAGCTTGGTGATGTAAGACTTTCCTAGCCCTGGACAGTAAAGTCAGAAGAAAAATGATTCCTGACATTTCAGACCAGGTGCATAATAAAATATTCTTTATTGAAACACCATAAAGGACAGTTGCTAAAATACTTTATAACAGTCTTTTAATGTGGGCTTACTTCTGTTTATGTTTTCAGTATATAGGGTATTAGTTACCAGCACAACCTCTAGTCAAGCAAACTTAAATTTCAGATCTCCAATTTAGCATTTTGCAGGAACTTGGGAAAGTCATAATCTGTAGGTTTAAATTAACTCCAGCAAAAAGGTGGGTACTATCACCCCTTCACAAGGCAGAACACACCAAGGAATATATGTTAAGCTCTTAGCATAAAACTACAACATAGCTGGAACTTAATAAACAGCTCCTCTCAATGCTAGCAGCAGGCCCCCACCTGCAGTCAGGCGGCAGTATTTCACCTGGCTGACTTTTCCAATTTGATAAAGCTCTACAGTGAAGATTTGTTCTGCCTTCCTTTTATTTATTCACTAAGGTAATTACTAGGGCCTTCTATGCGTCAAGCACTTTTCTAGATGCTGGGGATACAGTGCTGAACGAATTTCCCTCCATCAGCAAAGAGCATGCTGGCAGCACTGGGTCTTATCAGAGGAAACCTTGCAACTTTCTCCCGGGACGCTCCTTTCAAGCATCTAAAGCAGTCTGTATCGAATATGCTGTCCACATACTCCGCTCTCAATGTTCTTGGTCTTTTTCTTAACCACATCACTGGCCAACAGGTGCACATTCTAGACTAATGCCTAGATTATGGCATATACTTTCCTAACTGGTCGCCTGTAGTTCTGTAACCTCTAATCTACCTTCCACGATGGGTGATCTTTGTAGAATACACATTTCATCATTCCTTTCCATTAAAACTCAAAAATGCCTGTCCCTATTGGTCTATGACTTTCTGACTTGGGCATCTCTTTTTCCAAGCCTCTGTTCTCCTCTCGAGGAAATATCTGAAATTCCCTGAAAAAAATAATCAGTTGCTTTTATTATCCCCTTACTTTGTACAAGCTACTCCCTCTAACTAAAAAATTCCTTGTAAAGTCAAGTGAAAAGTCACCATCTTTACCTTCCCAATCATGTTCCCACAACCCACTCCTAGGAATCCAGCGCTATAATTCACTTCAGTTCAGTTCAGTCCAGTCACTCAGTCATTTCCAACTCATTGCGACCCCACAGACTGCAGTATGCCATGCTTCCCTGTCCATCTCCAATTCCTGAAGCTTGCTCAAATTCATGTCCATTGAGTCAGTGATGCCATCCAACCATCTCATCTTCTGTCATTCCCTTCTCCTGATTTCAATCTTCCCCAGAATCAGGGTCTTTTCTAATGAGTTTAAGTTCTGCACATCAGGTGGCCAAAGTATTGGGAGTTTCAGCTTCAGCATCAGTCCTTCCAATGAATATTCAGGACTGATCTCCTTTAGGATGGACTGGTTGGATCTCCTTGCAGTCCAAGGGACTCTCAAGAGTCTTCTCCAACACCACAGTTCAAAAGCATCAATTCTTCAGCGCTCAGCTTTCTTTATAGTCCAACTCTCACATCCATACGTGACTACTAGAAAAACCATAGTCTTGACTAGAAGGACCTTTGTTGGCAGAGTAATGTCTCTGCTTTTAATATGCTGTCTAGGTTGGTCATAGCTTTTCTTCCAAGGAGTGAGCATCTTTTAATTTCATGGCCAGTCACCATGTGCAGTGATTTTGGAGGCCCCCCAAAATAAAGTCTGTCACTGTTTCCCTATCTATTTGCCATGAAGTGATGGGACCACATGCCATGATCTTAGTTTTCTGAATGTTGAACTTTAAGCCAACTTTTTCACTCTCCTCTTTCACTTTCATCAAGAGGCTCTTTAATTCCTCTTTGCTTTGTGCCCTAAGCGTGGTGTCACCTGCATATCTAAGCTTATTGATATTTCTCCCGGCAACCTTGATTTCAGCCTGTGCTTCATCCAGTCTGGCACTTCACATGATGTACTCTGCATATAAGTTAAACAAGCAAGGCAACAATATACAGCCTTGACATACTCCTTTCCCAATTTGAAACCAGTCCGTTGTTCCATGTCCAGTTCTAACTGCTGCTTCTTGACCTGCATACAGATTCCTCAGGAGGCAGGTCAGGTGGTCTGCTATTCCCATCTCTTTTAAGGATTTCCCACAGTTTGCTGTGATCCACACGAAGGCTTTGGCATCATCGATGAGCAGAAGTAGATGTCCTTCTGGAATTCTCTTGCTTTTTCTGTGATCCAACAGATGTTGGCAATTTGATCTCTGAGTGAGTGAGTGAAGTCGCTCAGTCGTGTCCGACTCTTTGCGACCCATGGACTATAGCCCACCAGGTTCCTCCAGTCTATGGGATTCTCCAGGCAAGAATACTGGAGTGGGTTGCCATTTCCTTCTCCAATTTGATCTCTGGTTTGTCTGAAATCTAAATTCAGCTTGAACATCTGGAAGTTCTCGGTTCACATACTGCTGAAGCCTGGCTTGGAGAATTTTGAGCGTTACTTTGCTAGCGTGTGAGATGAGTGCAATTGTGCGGTAGTTTGAACATTCGTTGGCATTACCTTTCTTTGGGATTGGAATGAAAACTGATCTTTTCCAGTCCTGTGGCCACTGCTAAGTTTTCCAAATTTGCTGGCATATTGAGTGTAGCACTTTCACAGCATCATCTTTTAGGATTTGAAATAGCTCAACCGGAATTCCATCACCTCCACTAGCTTTGCTCGTAGTGATGCTCCTAAGGCCCACCTGACTTGGCATTCCACTTGACTTCACCTTTCCCTCCTCCAGCAGATCTTCCCAACCCAGGACTGAACCCAGGTCTCCCACATTGCAGGTGGATTCTTTACCAGCTGAGCCACAAGGGAAGGCCGTGCTATAATTAAAGCACGTATTATCATAATACACTGTACCTGTTCATGTACACGGACTGTCAGTTCCCCCAGACTGTGACAGCTCCTCCAGAGTAAGAGTGAAGCACGTCTGCTTGTATATTCGTCTCCCTCAGTGACCAACGTGATCCTTACGGACCATATTATAGCGTCAATAAATGTTCCAAGAAATGAGACAAAGCGGTCAGTTACTGTTTTCTCCTCCTCGCTTCTACTCTGCAATTTTTATAGCTCAGATCTGCCCTGTAGTCAGTTCATGCCAATCTCTAGAACCTGATTCTAGCTCCTTTGGTTATCCTTCATCTTCCAATAATTAACTGCAAACTCAGTACTTAAAAAGAATATTCCACAAACACAGGGCAGTATCAGGTTTTTACTATCTGCAAGCCATTGTGTTAGAAATTATTTGAAAGGCAAAGTTAAAGAAAACATGGGTTTAAAATCTAAGAAAAGATCTGTACACAAATAACTGTAGTGAGAGGCTATGACAGCTGCCATCTTAACATAAGTGCAAGCAAATTCTAGAATAGTCTGGAGAAGGAAACACTCATTCCAGCCTCGGGGGTCACAGAAGCTTTATGGAGGAGGTGCCTTTGGAAATAAAATCAGATGAACAGGATTCCAGTCACATATATCTAAAAGAAAGGTCTAGGACACAAAGGTGAAAATGCACGTAGCACGTTCAGGACACTGGAAATAATCCAGCTTGGCTTGAAAGTAAGGTTAAACAGGGCTAAAAGTGCTGGATTTTGGAGAATGTAAAAGGCAGGCTCAAGAATCCAAATCTGGGATAAGCAACAAGGTCCTACTGTTCAGCACAGAAAACTATATGTAACATCCCATGAAAAACCATAATGGAAAATAATATTCTAAAAGGAATGTGTGTGTGTTTATCTATGTGTATAACTGAATCACTAAGCTATACAGTAGGAATTAACACAACACTATAAATCAACTATGCGAAAGTGTTAGTCACTCAGTCGTGTCCGACTCTGTGACTCCATGGACTGTAGCCCACCAGGCTCCTCTGTCTATGAGATTCTCCAGGCAAGATTCCTGGAGTGGGGTGCCCTTTCCTTCTCCAAGGGATCTTCCCGACCCAGGGAATGAACCTGGGTCTCCCACATTGTAGGCAGATTTTTTACCATCTGAACCATCAACTATACTTCAATTTAAAAAAAAAAAAGAATGCAAACTTTATTCCTTGTTTTTTTATTTTGTTATCTTCAAGAAAAAAAAATTTAGTTCCTCTATCCCACGCCTTAATACATTCTACATTTTCTGCCTTTGTTCCTTTTAAGTGCATTTATTGGCCAATATTTTGTGATCTCAAACCCTTTCCCCACGTCTTTCTCCTTCCACACCTATGTACAGAACATGGCTACTGGGGTCAGAACTTCTACACAATTTCTTGAGGAGTAAACACAGATTTTGTGGCTATTTGTGAAAAATCTCCTCTCTCATTTCATTGTTACTAAGGTCAGCAACAAATCCATAAAAACATTAAGGGTGACATCACTTCAAGAGTTCACAGCCAGGGTAAAACCATCATTTTTCCTTGTAATCGTTCCTTCATGTGCAGTGAACCCATAACTCAGGCAACCTGCCATACAGTACTCTGACACACCCATGCCAGAACCTCCAGGCAATGCTGTGGCTAAAAATGCACGGTGAGAGGGCAAAGGTTAGTTTTACCTCCTGACTCCTCCAACCTTAGTTTCACTTTTCTCATCTCACTGGATTCCCTAAAAACAAGCAGTGCCTTCTTTCTTACCTGGTAATCTCCTGCTGCAGCTGTGAGACGGAAGGCACGTAAAACACCACTCCAAAATAGACGGTAGGCTCCAGCGCGTATTTATCCAGCTGCTTCTTTAGAGGTTTCTCCAAATCCACCCACCGGCGCTGGTTTTGCTTGTTGTAATACCAGAGGCTGAAGTAAGTGATCTGGAAAGAGGGAGAGTCACTGGAGGAGGCAGAAACACACAGAAGAATTTGCCTGCTCTTCACATTTTCATACTGTTCATGGGGTGGGGGAGCGGGCAGAGGGTGAGGCGGTTAGATGGCATCACCGACTCAATGGACATGGATTCGAGCCAATGCCCGGAGAGAGTGGAGGTCCAGAGCAGCCCGGCGTGCTGCAGGGCCATGGGGTCGCGTAGAGCTGGACACAGCCCAGTGACTGAGCGGCAGCAGCACGGCCGTGACCTGGACCAAGAGGCCACCGCCCCCTACTGCTCCTCTTCTCAGCAAGGGGCCATGGCAACACCCAACGGGGCAGGAAGCAGCAGAGAGGCAGGCTCTATCTCTGTGCAGACGCTCATTCAGGAAACACAGGCGCCGGCCTCCTCGGTGGTCCCGAGGTTAAGGCTCCATGCTTCCCCGCAGTGGGCATGGGTTCAGTCCCTGGTTGAGGAAGTAAGATCCCACATGCCACACGGTCGAAAAAAAAAAAAACAGAGGCAAAAGCCAACTGCACTTGCACACGATTTCTTGAACCTGAACAAAGAATGTCTAGATGCCAGAGTCCAGCAGGTGCTGCACAATCTGCTGTACGTTCAGCAACAAAATGCTGGAAAAATACTCAGTTCTCAGAGAGTTCCCTGGTGGCCTAGTGGCGACGATTCAGTGCTTCCACTGTGTGGCCTGGGTTCAACATCTGGTCAGGGAACTGAGATCCTGCGTTGTACGGCCAAGAAAAAAAGTTTAGCTTTTAAATATCAAAATATTAAATGTATCATGATTAATATTTTATAATAAGCATAACTGGGGTTCTTCTTAAATTTTGACCAGACAGTATTAATCCAACTTGTCACTATATTCAAATTTGGCTCTATAAATAAATAATTTCATGTAAATACTGTAAATTCTAGTAGTAAAGATGCAATTGCAATGGCCAAAGCGATCTTGAGAAAGAAAAATGGAGCTGGAGGAATCAGACTCCCTGACTTCATGCTACACTACAAAAGCTACACTCAGCAAAAGAGCTTGGTACTGGCACAGAAGCAGAAAAATACCTCAGTGCAACAGCACAGAAAGCCCAGAGAGAAACCCAGGCACCTATGGTCAGCTAATCTATAACAAAGAGGGCAAGAGTACACAGTGGAGGAAGACAGTCTCCCCAGTAAGTGATGCTGGGAACACTGAACAGTTACACGTACCCTCTCTAATACCATACACAAAAATAAGCTCAAAATGGATTAGACACCCAAACCTAAGGCTGGACACTAGAACTCCTAGCTGAAAACATGGGCAGAACACTCTCTGCTATAAATAGCAGCAACATCTTTTTGATTCGCCTCCCAACAAAAATAAATGGTACCACTGAAACATAAAAGCTTTTGCACAACAAAAAAACCATGAGCAAAAAGAAAAGACAACCCACAGGATGGGAGAAAACATCTGGAACTACCATGTGACCCAGCAGTCCCGCTCCGGGGCCCGTGTCCAGAAAACCAAAACTCAAAGTGACACGTGTCCCCCAAGCTCACTGCAGCACTGCTTACAATAGACGAGGCACGGAGAAACCTAAACGCCTACTGACAGGAGCAGGTAAAGAAGGTGTGGCACACACACACAGTGGAGTGTCACTCAGCCATGAAAAAGAAGGGATGCCGCATGCAGCAGCACCAATGGGCCCGGAAATCGCCATACTGAGGAACTATATCAGAGAAAGACAAAACATCATACGATGTTGCTAACACATGGAATCTAAAACAAACAAACAGTAAAATGAACTTATTTACAAAACAGAAACAGAGCCACAGATGTAGAAAAACTTACAATTAACGAGGGGAAAGAGGGGAGGGATAAATTGGGGATTGGGATTGATATATACATAATTATATCTATTATATTATAGATATAAAAGATAACTACTTAATACTCTCATGACCTATACGTGAAAAGAATCTACAAAAGAGAGGACATATGTATAACTGATCTACCTTGCTATAC
Organism: Nanger dama; assembly: GCA_917880005.1. NCBI lineage: Eukaryota > Metazoa > Chordata > Mammalia > Artiodactyla > Bovidae > Nanger > Nanger dama. The sequence continues at coordinate 3,027,382 of CAKJTW010000003.1, read as the reverse complement.
ACTTGAAACTAATACTACATTGTAAATCAACAATATGCCAATAAAAATTAAAAAATAAAAATAAACTTAAAAAATGCAACTCCAACTTTCCTTTGCCCCTAAAACTTCATTAATTACAAACTTATAAAGTAACTGTAATGCTACGGAGATAAATATAGACACATACACAAGAAAAAGCTATAGCTAAGGCAGTAAAGTTACTTAAGTGTCCTACTCAGAGGCTTAAGAAAAATGCCCAGATATTAGCATTCAAACCTCAGTTGCCGTGTGACAAACTGTTTAAGTAAATCAGTCCTAGCCCTGGACTGGCCACCCTGAAAAGGTGCTAATGCACGGAAGCATTGAAATGACAGCCTCTGGCCACTGCTAATATTCACCTCAAAAATCAACTGACCGATCAAGGCAACTGGAAAAATCACTGCTCTGTCCTAGCCTCTAGAGTAGCACTGCCAAACGGAACTTCCTCTGATGGTTGAGCTGAAGGTATCTGCATTCTCAGAGGATGTGAAATGTGGCTAGTGCAGCTGAGGAACCTACTTCCCAATGTCACTTAATGCTAATGTACTGAAACAGCTGCAGACGTCTAGGGGCCACTGCATTTCATACAGCTTTAGAGCAACAATAATACAATCAATAACAACACACAGGCTGTTTCTTTAACCGTAACCCTCAAAAAGAGTCTTCCAATTTACGGCGGTGGGGGGACCCAACATTAAAACATGTCCTCAATATTAACAAATTTACCTTATAATTTTTTTTTTTTTTAACAAAGGAAGACCCATACCTTTCAAATGAGTCTATTAGGGGCTTCCCTGGTGGCTCAGCGGTAAAGAATCCGCCTGCCAACACAGGAGCGACGGGTTCGATCCCTGGTCCGGGAAGATCCCACATGCCGCGGAGCAACTAAGCGCGGGCGCCGCAGCTACCGAGCCTGGGCTCCAGAGCCTGGGAGCCGCAACTCCTGGGCCCACGCGCTCCAGCTCCGCAACAGGAGAGGCCCGCAGGCCGCAACCAGAGCTAGGCCCCACCCTGCTCACAACAGCTCCAGAAAAGCCCGCAGGCGATGAAGACCCAGCACAGCCAAAAATAAACAAACAAGTTTTTAAAAAGGAGTCTATTAATCACAGAAACTCAACAAGAGTCAGAAACGTGCGCATCCGTTTTCCCTTTATACCCAAAGAGCTAGAGCAGCGCGGGAGTTCAGTGAAGTTTGGGTAGAAGAACGAACATTCTCCTGCTTCTCAGCTGCCACCCAAATTATCACACACGAATGGAATATTCTGAACATTTACTATGCTGGACCAAGTCTGTTCTAAGCACTAGAGCAATATCACAGATTAAATCACCATTACCTTATCCAATAGAGGTTTTGTGGGTGTTAAACTCTAAAAACAGTGTTTCTCCAAATGCTGTCGTTGGAGCACCTCTCCTGGAATTAGCTGGAGCGCAATTAGGCCAACAGAGATATTAAACTCGCAAGTAACCTGGTACCCACTGAAGTTCCGAGCCGCTGCACCATGGCACGTGGCGCCCCGCCCCCTCGACGTTACGCAGGAGACAGTCATGTGAACAGCCTACCCTTGAAAAGCTGCATGGAAATCAAATTTTTGAAAATCCAAACACACTTTTAATATAGCAGAAAGTTGAGCCCTTTTGCTGTTAATTATTGTCTGAAGTTGTGATTGTATTTATAGAATAAAATGTTATCTGTACGAAAAGAATAGTATCACATTTTTTGGAAAACAGGTACTATTCCTATTCCTTCTTTCATCTGAACCTCAACTTATAGGAAACAAAAATCTAGTCATGGGAGGAAGCTGCTGCTAAGTCCGAAGTGCCCGGGCTTAATGTCTAACGCTTGCTTGCTGTGAAGTGGAGAAGTCAATCCAGCTCTCTCAACTGTTATTAAGGCAATAATACCTCCCTCATAACTCCACCATGAGATCTAATTGCCAAACATATATGACTGCATTTTGCCACTAGAAAACCACTGTGTTTTAAAAAAGATTAGTTTCACCCACTCTGCCAAACACCAACAAATCAACTGAAGATCCTGCCTGCCACCCCCCCCCCCAAAAGAAACCTTTCCAATTACATTTATTTGGCAACTGCCTCACAGTGCACTTCTGTTCATTGTATGTTCTGCGTTCTAGTTTAGATCTGGATTGCATGAACCCAGAAGCCTGGGCGTTCTTTAGGAAAACTGTTTGGTCATAAAAATTAAAGGTCTTTAAAATACTCTGTAAACGTTACTTTTCCCTTTAAATCTAGTTGGACTTGAATCCTCTGACCACAAAAATTTACACAGAAGTATAAAACTATACATCTATTATATAATTTATGAACAGACATTATTATATAAAAATACATGAATAATCTGTTAGCATTCTTAAAACGCACACTGTAGAAGGAATAAACTCTTAATATGTCCTAAGCTTATCTGTTTTAGCAATGCATTTATGACTTATGTCACAAACATGGATAGAAAACTGGAAAGAAATGCATTTGTGAAACTGCATCATAATTAGTTTTTTTACAAATGATATACCTTATAAAGGTAGTAAGAACCTTGTGCAAACAGCTGGATATAGACTTAGTAAATTATTAGTTGATTAGCTATTTTAGACATAGGAGAGTCTAAGACATTGGAACATTAACTCCTTTTATAGTGTAGTAAAGTATTTGCCTTGGTACTTATCCCTGTTTTCAAGTGCTATCTTAAGTAGTAGTTAAGGCTAGCCAAAATAAAATTTGTATCATGTAAAACATTTCCAAGGCAGAAATATATATTATAAATTATATTTCTAAAGTTGCTACTAGAAATGTTTATATACATACGGGTAACTAAAACCCTATAACATTATAATCCTTGTATTCAATGCTTTCTTAGAATTTCTACACATAAAGAATGAAATAACATCTGATTCCAGAGACTTTATAGTATGGTTTGCTTTTAAGACGAGTAGGTAGAATTTGAGCAATAAAATGCTGTGATTAAATCTTCATCAGGCAAAGAATTTTCTGTATAAGTCCATTTGGGAGGATTCAAAGACAAGTACAGAATATTTCCTTCCCTTACTCTACAGGCCAGCAATATTCTGATACCAAAGTCAGACAATAGACACCACCTGAAAAGAAAACTATGGATCAATATCCTGTATAATTATAGATGCAAAAATCCTCAACAAAATACTAGAAAACTGAACCCAAAAGCATACTAAAAACATTATACACCATGACCAAGCAAGACTCAACCCAGGAGTGCAAGAGTGATTCAACATACAAAAAACAATCAACGTGATATATCAATATTACGGATGTGAAGGAAAAAAAAACAAGTCTTCTCAATTGACATAGAAAAAGCAATTGGCAAAACCCAACACCTCATTATAAAAAATATAAAAAAACTAGAACAACAAGAGAACTCTCCAAAAGCATTTATGAAAAACCCAGAGTTACCATCATATTGAATGGTAAAAGACTGAAAATTTTTGATCAGAAGAAATAAGACCAGTATGCCCATGTTCACCACTGCTAGTCAACACTGTAACTGGAAATCCTAGCCAAAGCAATTAGGTAAGAAAATGAAAAGCATCCAAACTGGAAAGGAGGAAGTCAAAGTATGTCCATCTATCCACAGATGATATGCTCCTATATATATATTTTTAAAATCTCCAAGATGTCTGTACCAAAAATATCAAGCAGAAAATAAGGGAACAAACAAAAATACTAGAGTCAATAAAGTCAGCAAAGGTGCAAGATCAACATGCAAAAACCAGGATGGAGTCCATGTACCCACAAAGGAAAATTCAAAAGGAACTTAAGAAAACAGTTCCATTTAAAATAGCATCCAAACAAATAAAATACTAAGAAATAAATTTAAACAAGGAAGTGAGAAGATGTGTATACTGAACAATACAAAACACTGCTGAAAGAAATTAAATGGAAATACATCCTGTGTTCATCGGTTGGAACACTTAATATTATTAAGACAGTAAGACTTCCCGAAGTGATTCAAGTGCAGCCCCTATCAAACTTTCAAGAGCCTTTTTGGAAAAGGCTCTTTGGATGGAAAAGCCAATCCTCAAATTCATGTGAATTTGAAGTGTCCCCTGAACAGGCAAAACAATATCAAAAAGAATAAAGTTGGGAGACTCACATTTTTCATTTGAAAACTTACTACTAAAGCTACCATAATCAAAACAGTGAGCTACCAGTATAAGGAGAGACGTTTAGCCCAACGGTATAGAATTCAGTCCAGAGATAAACTCATGCATTTATGGTAAACTGATTCTCAATAACAGTGCCAAGACTATTTAGAGGAGAAAAATAGTCTCTCCAACAAATGGTCCTGGGAGAACTGAAGATCCTTAAGAATGAGGTTAGAACCTGACCTCACACCAAGTACAAAAACTAACTCATACTGGATCAGTGACCTAAATGTTGAGAACTAAACCACAGAGGTTCCCTGGTGGTCCAGTGGCTAAGACTCCACACTCTCAGTGCAGGGGGCACTGGTTCAGTCCCTGGTCAGAGGACTAAGATCCCACATACCTCACGGCACAGCCAAAAACTAAAACATAAAAAAGAACTAAACCATAAAACTCCCTAGAAGAAAATACAGGAGTAAATCTTCATGACCATGGATTTAGAAATAAGATTCTTAGACATGATACCAAAAGTATGAGTGAAAAGGAAAAAAAAAGATGCATTTGACTTCATCAAAATTTAAAACTATATGCATCAAAGAACCAAAATCAAGAAAGCAAAAAAGACAACCTATAGAATGGGAGACAATATCTGCAAATCATGTATTTTCTAAGGGTCTAGAATCTAGAATACATAAAGAATTCACACAACAATGAAAAGACAAACAATCCAATTTTTTTTTAAAGGCAAAGGACTTGAATAAATATTTCTCCAAAGAACAAATACAAACGGCCAAGAAACACATGAAAAAAGTGCTCGATCACCATTTGTTAAATCCAGCTCAGAACCACAAGGAGATACCACTCCACACCCATTAGGAGGGCTATAACTTAAAACAGAAAATAAGCAATGATGAGGAAGTGGAGAAATTAAAACCCTTGTAGATTGATGGTAAGAATGTAAAATGGTTCAGCTGCCATGGAAAACAGTTTGGCAGTTCCTCAAAAAGTTAAACACATGTGACACAGCAGTTCCACTCCTATTTATTTTCCTGCAAGAACTAAAAACAGGTACTCAAACAAGTATTTAATACATGTATACACACGTCTATAGCAGAAGTATTGGCAATAGCCGAAAAGATGGAAACAGCTCAAATGTCCATTGGTAAAGGAAAATAAAAATTATTTATACATATAATGGAAGATGATTTAGTAATTTTTAAAAAGACAGATACGTGCTACAACATGGATGGGCCTCAAAAACACTACAGTAAGTGAAAGGAGGAGAAGGGGATGACAGAAGATGAGATGTTTGCACGGCAGCACCGACCCGATGGACGTGAGTCTGAGTGAACTCCGGGGAGCTGGTGATAGACAGGGAGCCTGGCGTGCTGGGGTCCTCGGGGTTGCAAAGAGTCGGACAGGATTGAGCGATGGAAGTGAAAGAAGATAGACAGGAAAGGTCACATTTTGTGTAATTCCATTTAAAGGAGATATCCATAAAGACAGAAAGCAGAGGTGGAAGTAGGGAGGAAAGGGGAGAAGCTGCTTACTAGGGAGAGGATGGCCCTTTCGAGTCATCAGAGCGTTCTGGAACCAGACAGAGGTGAGACTGTGAACGGGATAAATGCCATCGGACTGTTCACTCTGAAATGGTTCACTTTCTGTTGTGTAAGTTTCATCTCATAAAAAGTTATTTTTGAAGAATCAGAACCACTCATACTTAAAATCAAAATACAGAATTTTTAAACTTCATTTTCAGGGAGTTCCCTGGCTGCCCAGTGGTTAAGACATCACACTTCCATTGCAATGGGCCCAGGTTCGATCCCTGGCCAGGGAAATAAATTTCACAAGCCGTGTGTGTGTGTGTTGGGGCGGAGGGGGATGATTTTTAAATGTTCATATACATCAAATTCAGTCTATCTGACAAAGTCTAAGGGGGAAAATGAAGCAGAGATAGATGAGCCTGGCTATGGGTTAATCTGACCCCTACTTCCTAACACCTATGCTTAGGTGAAGATTCTGGTGCAGTTTGACAAGCTCCTGACAGACGCAATTATCTGAACAGAAATGAAAAACACTGAATAGGCAAAAATGTGACTGAATAATGAAAGACCTGTCAAAATGGAAGTGATACAGTATATACCCTTGACAAAGAAGAAAAATATCTCCTTTCTCTTTTACGGAATTTTTAAAAATTTCATTTTACACATACTTGTAATGAGTTTAGTAACTTGGTTACCCAATTAAAAGCAGATTAAAAGCGGACAAATGAAAGGGAAAAGAACTAAATAGCATGTTGGCAGGAGCAGGAAGTGACAGGTAACACTCTTTTACCAACAGAGAACACATACAAACAAGTCCTTTCGAAGTACATTATAAAGAATTACAAAGACAAAGTAGTCTGGAGTTATTTTTCAAAGGAACAGATTAACTCTAAACATTAATTAGTCATGTATTTAATAACCACCACTGTTGATAACAGTCAGTGTCCTTTTGTTTAAGATGGGTAGGGAAGTTCATAAACCTTTCTAAAGATTGGCACTGCTCTTTGGACCAAGGAGTTCTCTTTGATTATAGGCAGTTAGTTATTTCATTTCCCAAATATAAATAGAAAATTAATATATTTTATATACAGCTTTCAGTACTTGAGCCAACTGTGGCTTCATTTCTTCACTTGAAAGTTCAGCCGTAATTTCCAAAGTGGTGAAACATACTTCCAAGCTTGCTGTTTGGGGGAACTGCTGTTATGCCTACATCCTCCAGGAGCCACGCTTGCGATTCCCATAGTTGCCACTAGCAGGGGCAGTGCCAAGAGCACAGGCCCTCGGCCCAAAGGCTTGGTTCCGAATCCTGGCTCCACCACTCATCCGCTCCTGAGCAAGCCACTTCCTCACTGAGTCTCAGCTTGACCTCAGGGAAAATAACACAGCATACCCTGCCTTTCTCAACAAGTTGTGCAGAATTACTTTCTAAGTTATAACTGGGCTGAAAAAACCTGGGTGTTGCTTTGCAGTTGAGTCGCTGAGTCATGTTGATTCTTTGAGACCCCGTGAAGGGTAGCCCACCAGGCTCCTGTGTCCATGGGATTTCCCAGGCAAGAATGCTGGAGTGAGTTGCCATTTCCTTCTGCAGTCTCTTCCCGAATCGCAGTCTCCTCTAGGGATCAAACCCATGTCTCCTGCATGGCAAGCGGATTCTTCACCACTGAGCCACCAGGAAAAGGCCAAACGCAAACTTAGCAGGTAGGATTTCTTTAGGAGTGTCTGAGAGCAAAACACAAAACCCGAGTCAAGAATGCTTCTTCCCTGAAACAAAACTGCTCAAATAATATTCAGACTAATGCATTCTATTATAATGTTACCAGGCCTTTTTATGTACAAAACTTTGCTTACAGCAAGCTCCCTGTAGGCCTTAAATTTCAGCAATTACCCGTCATTACTCGGTCTAGGTATTTCTTAGAATCATACGTCTTCTCTTTCTTGAGTCCCAATGTTTGGGTTATCCTGTCCTGTATTATCTATGGGCTTGGTCTAATTGTAATAATTTCCCCATAAACCAGCCTTTAACTGGCTTTTGGTTCACGCCTCCCACCACTCCTTATCTAATTAGCCACCCAGCACCATTCCCAGTAAGAAACTATGCCTCCACTCGGCCGCTTTCTCTCCACAGCTGTCTCTCCCACTGTGGCCAAAGCAAGCTGGCCTGACCTGTGGGAAACTCACTGCAGCAGGAACCTCTGAACTTCCAGGGCCCTCTGGGTCAGTTCTCAATTACTGGGCCTTCCTTGGCGGTCCAGTGGCTCAGACTCCACACTCCAACTCACGGGGCCCGGGTTCAGCGATGCTCAGGGGACTAGATCCCACATGCCACAACCAAGAGTTTGACCGTAGCCACTCAAAAACATTTCGCGTGAAGCGACAACGATGGAAGATCCCCGCACCGCAGCTGTGAGACTCAGTGCAGTCACGTAAACTGTTTAAAATTCTCAATTATCTGAACAGTTTTTGTAAAACTTCTTCATTGCCTATGCATATATGCACCCTTTCCTACTTTGTTCTGAACAAACGTGTCAGCAGTTTTCATAAAGTTATTCAATGATTTCTTCAGGGCTATCTGTTTCATAGCGATTCCCTAAAAGTGTACAGATAACTGTGCCTGTTATGTGAGCTACAGTAAAAACAAGCTACACAGTTACAAGACCTGGCTTCTTTCCAGACACGATGTGGTTGACTTACTCTCAACGACCTAACATTTACTCTGAGAACAAGGTGATTTTGAAAACCCAGCTTTCTGCTACCAGATGAAAAGACAGTTTACAAACCTTCGAGCTTGCATAAAGGTGCAGGGCCCCCAGATCGCAGTCGTTTAGAAGATGCCAGCTATTATAAGCAGGCCCAAATCCCGTCAGAATGTAAACTCTTTCCAAATCCAAGTCACTTCTTGTCTAATTATTTTAAGAGTCTCTTAGTTGCACTATTTTTAAAGCAGAGGGACATACAAATTAGCCAGAGGGTTTTTAAGCCACTGATGCACTGAGTTTGATAAAAGTTAATCCCATATAGAATTGCAACTATAATTTTATCCTGATGCTTTTCTTAGACTAGGCAGGAGTCAGAAGGCTTTTCATCAGGAGAGAGATGAGAGGAGACAGCACTAGAGAAAGCCTGTCCCTAGCAGAGATCATCTAACCAGGGTCGTTAACGAGTATTAACCTAATTCAAGCAGGAGACTTAGCTCCACACCATGTGTGCTGTAAATAATGAAGCACAGCACGTCTTCCTTTCAACACATGGTGTGGGGGTCACAGCGCCTCAAAGCAGACAGCACTCTTTTCTGTTTAATTTCAATCCAGTTTCTCCTGTCATTGGTCAAGTAATATATTACCCATTTCACAGTCAAGGTTATAATATACAACATAACTGTACTCTACACACGAGGACTCAAGAAGGTAACAATCAAAAGTACACCTTAATCCTGAAATTATACTGAAACGTATTCAACCGAAGCCCAAGTGACTGAAGTCCTCAAATGATCAGTGCTGGAGCATTTAATTTCCAGGAAAAGAGGAAAATGGTAAACCACTTTCTTGAAAGAAAGTCCAGGGTATGAACCGTCTATATACTATCTATAGAGGACGGCTCATGTCTTTTCTGTTTACCATCCTGGATAAAAACATGCTAGGAAGAAACAATGATCCTGAAACGCAGTAAGACCACTCTTGAAAAATTATACTGTACTTTCTAAGAAAAATGGACCAGTGTCTTAGGAAGATTCACCTATTCCTTCAGTGAAGACTGCCTGAGCATCTCCTGTGAGTCAGACACTGTCCCGGGTGGAAGGCAGACAGCACTGGACAGAGCAACACGGTTTCTACCTTCACATAACCTGCATGATGGCAGGAGGAGAAAGACAAGCCAGACTACCTGGAAAGTCAGATGGTGGTGAGTGCAACAAAGAAAGGTATCCAATTAAAGGACTAAAACGTCAAGCATTTTTAAAGAGTAAGCTAGAATTACACGGGAAATTTTGGTTCATATAACAATTCACCATGCAAAGTGAGAGAAATAACTGAGATGTTACTGTGCACACTTTCAACATCCACGGCTGAGGTTCTCTATGTGTACTACCACATACAAGGGCACTTTGTTTCAGGCCCACGGAACTGAGGGTAAGCCAAAATCTTCCTTTCTTCAATCATTTTAGTTAACTAGTTTGTTCTATTGTGGAATCCTCACTTATATCCCGTTCTAAGAAATGAATTCACTTCAGTTCATTTACTCAGTCATGTCCGACTCTTTGTGAGCCCATGAATCGCAGCACGCCAGGCCTCCCTGTCTATCACCAACTCCTGGAGTTCACTCAGACTCATGTTCATTGAGTTGGTGATGCCATCCAACCATCTCATCCTCTGTTGTCCCCCTTCTCCTCCTGCCCTCAATCTTTCCCAGCATCAGGGGCTTTGCAAATGAGCCAGCTCTTTGCATCAGGTGGCCAAAGTACTGGAGTTTCAGCTTCAACATCAGTCCTTCCAATAAACATTCAGGACTGACCTCCTTTGGGATGGACTGGTTGGATCTCCTTGCAGTCCAAGAGACTTTGAAGAGTCTTCTCCAACACCACAGTTCAAAAGTATCCATTCTTCGGTGCTCAGCTTTCTCTACAGTCCAACTCTCACATCCATACATGACTACTGGGAAAACCATAGCCTTGACTAGACAGACCTTTGTCAGCAAAGTAATGTCTCTGTTTTTTAATATGCTGTCTAGGTTGGTCATAGTTTTTCTTCCAAGGAGCAAGAGTCTTTTAATTTCATGAGTGCAATCACCATCTGCAGTGATTTTGGAGCCCCCAAAATAAAGTCTCTCATTGTTTCCCCATCTATTTGCCATGAAGTGATTGGACAAGATGCCATGATCTTAGTTTTTTGAATGCTGAGGTTTAAGCCAACTTTTTCACTCTCCTCTTTCACTTTCATCAAGAGGCTCTTCAATTCTTCTTTGCTTTCTGCCATAATGGTGGTGTCATCCGCGTATCTGGGGTTATTGGTATTTCTCCCTGCAATCTTGATTCCAGCTTGCACTTCTTCCAGCCCAGCATTTCACATAATGTACTCTGCATAGAAGTTAAATAAGCAGGGTAACAGTATACAGCCTTGACGTCCTCCTTTCCCAATTTGGAACCAGTCCATTATTCCATGTCCAGTTCTAACTGTTGCTTCTTGACTGCACACAGATTTCTCAGGAGGCAGGTAAAGTGATCTGGTATTCCCATCTCTTTCAGAATTTTCCAGTTTGTTGCGAGTCACACAAAGGCTTTGGAATAGTCAATAAAGCAGAAGTAGACGTTCTTCTGGAACTCTCTTGCTTTTTCTATGATCCAGTGGATGTTGGTAATTTGATCTCTGGTTCCTCTTCCTTTTCTAAACCCAGCCTGAACATCTGGGAGTTCTTGGTTCACATGCTGCTGAAGCCTCGCTTGGAGAATTTTCAGCATTACTTTGCTTGCGTGTGAGATGAGTGCAATTGTGCAGTAGTCTGAGCATTCTCTTTGTTCAGATCTCCGAAATTTGGGCCTTTTGGGGCTTGCTTATTAGCTTAATTCACAAATGCCTGTGTTTTAGGGCAACGGATAAATGGTAGCTGTTCTCTTCTTATTGAGAGGACAGTGAAAAAGACAGATAACCTCAGTCTAATTTGGCCATATTACAGTCTTTATATTTCAGTTAAGTCACAGGAAAAAATTTTTTCACGTTTTCTTGAAGTATTAGTTATTCCTTCTCTTTTGTCTCATCATGAGCAATAATTTTAGTTGTAACCATGTACTGTAAAAAAAAAAGAAGGGCTGAAATGGGCTTGCCTATTTTCCTGACATTCGCTTCTGCCAGGTTATATCACAGCTGTTTCACTTAGAGAACAAACTTATGGTTACTGGAGCGGGGACAAAGCGGGTGCTGGGGAAAGTTAGGGAGTTTGGGAGGGTCACGGACACACTATCTTAAATATAGCAGTGTGTACAGGCTGTATTTACAGGACCTACTGTGTGGCACAGGGAACCCTGCTCAAGGTCATGCGGCAGCCTGGGTGGGAGGAGTTTGAGGGAGAATGGATACATTATATGTATGGCTGAATTCCTTCGCTATTCACCTGAAACTATCACAAGCTGCTTGTTAACTGGCTACACCCTAATACGAAATTAAAAGCTTCTGGAAAGTTACAGCTGTCCCATGCTATACTGAAGGGGACTTCCCTGGTGGTCGAGTGGTCAGCGCTCGGGGCTCCCACTGCAGGCGGCACTCGCTCAGTCCCCCATCAGGGAACTAAGATCCCACATCCCAGGCGACCGTGGCCAGAAGACAAAGGAATGCTGATGATGTCAGTTATATTTTGGCTAAGACTCAGACCTCCCAACACAGGGGGCCCAGGTTCGACCCTTGATCAAGGATCACAACATGTCACAACTAAGGCCTGGTACAGTCAAGTAAATAAATATAAATAAATAGATTTCTTTTTTAATGTATACAGTATTTTCATTTTACTCAGAAGCAGAAGAGAATGAACGAGACACCAGTATGTATGTGCTACTAAGGATAACAGGAATTGTCCTCTATTCCTATATCCAACTACCATATATTCAAGGAATATAATGGCTAAAAAAAGGGAATATAATGATAAAAGTCTCAATTAACAACAACAACGAAAAAACGGGGACTTCCTGGCGGCCCAGTGGTTAGGATTCTGCTCTTCCAGTGCAGGGGACTCAAGTTTGATCCCAGACCAGGGAACTAAGGCCCCACACGCCCCCATGATGTGGCTAAAACCAAAGTTTAAACGATAGAAACATGACTTGCAGAAGAATTAAAATGGAATAACAAGGTACAGTGGCCCTGTCCCCATGCCCGTAACTCACAGATGGCAGAACGGTTACACTTGGGTGGCGGGAGGAATTGCTGCAACAGACTGAAAGACACCTGTGTACAGAGCAGCTGAATCTCAGTGACCCGGCTTCAACAATAAAGGCAGCAAGAACATCAACTGGCTGCCTGGCTCCACCACTTCTTCTTGCCTGGAGGCAGACTCTGACTCTAGAAGCCCCCAGGTCCACCCAACAGCACTGCAACCAGATCTTGCCTAGGAAAGTCCCTCAATGCAACTCCCCTGGGCTGTATTTCAGCAGACTACACTTCCAACTCTCCAGGCAACAGGCTAGGGAGAGGCTTCCTATCAAACGGTTCTGGCTCAGCATTTCCAAACCATGCCTCAAGGCCTGATCGTGATTCACGCCCTTCTCAGGCTTTATCTTTCCTTGCCTGATGCAACTTCAACATCATATTTTAAGCAAAATAGATTGTAGTAATTAAAATAAAAGATAACAAATTTCAAAAGTACTTAAAACAATCTCCATCAGATTGGGAGGCTGCAACTCTGACAAACGGCCCTGAAGGGCATGAGCTCTGTGCAGGCCACCTGCCACTGGCCCCAGGTGAACTAGCGGCGGGGAAAGGTGCTGATCAGGGAGCTGGAAGCACTAGTCCTGTTGTGGTTTCTTAACCGTGAGCAAGTTACTCGACACCTTTTGGCCTCAGTTCACCCCACCTACAAAATGGGTATGAGACTGCCTCTCTCATAGGGCTGGTAGGGATCGAAATAAACAGAAACATTTAAAGGGCTTAGAACATGCAAGAGTAAGTCCTCAAGTAACATTAGCTCCAGTTATCAGAGTTTAAGTCCCCTGAAATAGTATAAAATTTCTCATTACGTCTTCTGTAGCATAGAAAATTCTACACTTAAATGCTAGCCCTTCAGTAATAGGGCTTTCTCTCTAGCAACTTTTCCTTGTCTTTCTCTTTCTTTCCTTTTAAAATAAATTATTTAAAAATATATAATGACTGGATTGTCTTTCTTTAGGAAAATGGCAATGGCTCAAAGGAAAAGCAGTGTGCTGCTGAGGAAAAGCGCTAAGCCTGCAGTGGGAAGACCTCGGGCTCAGCTGCCCCAGGCGGCTCGCCCGCCGGTCCCCCAGGCGGCTCAGCCGGGGTCCCCTTCACTGGCTGCCCCAGGCGGCTCCCCCGGCGGGGTCCCCCCCAGGCGGCTCCAGCCGGGCCCGGCGGCCCAGCCGGGTCCCTTCCCCTGGCTGCCCCAGCGCGCCCCAGGCGCTCGCGCGGCGGCCCCTTCAGGCGGCTCCCAGGCAGCTCCAGCGGGGTCCCCTTCACTGGCTGCCCCAGGCAGCTCCAGCCGGGGGCGCCCCCTCGGGGCCCTCACTGGCTGCCCCAGGCAGCTCCAGCCGGGGTCCCCCTTCACCTGGCTGCCCCAGGCAGCTCCGCCCCCCCCCCCCCCCCCCCGGGCGGGCCCCCCGCCCCCCCCCCCGGGGTCCCGCCCTTCACTGGCTGCCCCAGGCAGCTCCAGCCCGGTCCCCCACTGGCTGCCCCAGGCAGCTCAGCCGGGGCCCCCCGGCCCGGGGGTCCCCTTCACTGGCTGCCCCAGGCAGCTCCAGCCGGGGGTCCCCTTCACCTGGCTGCCCCAGGCAGCTCCAGGCCTGCCGCCCCCAGGCCGCCTGGCCCGGGGTCCCCCAGGCGGCACTGTGGTAGACAGTGAAGTCTGCACTCCAGTGACGGGGGACAGATACTGTACACTGATTCGTCATCTTAGACATACGTTTCATGACCAAACATGCTTCTTTTCCTTAAGTCACCATTCAGACGTAAATCTGACTTCAAAATGCATGCCAGTTAACAAAAATACAAACAAATAAGCATTTGCAAAATATGGGTGAGAATTAAGGTTATTTTCTAGATAATCCACTCCATCCAATCCAATCTAATAAACTCTGGAAGGAAGAGAAAGGACATCATTTGGAATATTTTCATTCTCAGTGGTATAGTTCTTGAGCTTAATTGGCTGACTTAAGGACAACACCTTGGGTCATTTTTCTCTGTAAATTATTCTAACCAATTAACAAATTTACATGATGAAAAAAGAAAACAGAAATGGCTAAAGAAAAATAACTCTACACTAAACAAGCAGGGTCTTCCCAGGTGGCTCAGTGGTAAAGAATCCACCTGCTAAGGCGGGAGTCGCAGGTTTGACCCCTTGGTTGGGAAGATCCCCTAGAGAAGGAAATGGTAATCCATTTCAGTATTTTTGCCTGGAAAAATCCCATGGACAGAGGAACCTGGGGGACTACAGTCCACAGGGCCTCAAAGAATCCAGGCACAGCTGAGCAGCTGACCACACACACCACACACGTGTCCTGCATCAGGACCCCCGTGGTCTGGACGCTGCCCGTCTCTGGTCCATTCCATTTCTGAGACGGCGGGAGGAGGAAGGAACTCAGTTACACGCAGGATGAGACTGAGAATGTGTAACGCATCTAGTGCAGTGGCTAGGCGCATTGTCAGCATCCAGCAGAAAGCTACCTCTACTGCCACGTGCAACAGTCACGCGTGAAAGACACAGGAGCCAGAGGCGCTGCTTTCCTTCGGCCACACAGGGGTGCCCACGTTCACCTGGCCCCAGACCCCCGCCTGGTCGCCCCTAACGCTGGAATCTGACGTCCGCTAAAAGTCACTTGACATGGAAACTAATTTCTCAAGTCAAAGACTGAAATAACTATAATGTGACTGAGCAAAGACAAGCTGTTTTTCGATTCACAGAGGAAATGAGCTGCCACCACCCAGCATGGAATTACTTGTATATTTTCTTAGCTTGCTCAGTTAAAACTTGTTCAAAATAACACAATTACAGTGTCCTATTCACAAATAAAAAGCCTGCACACCTTTTCGTGATTTCATTTGGCTATAGATGAAGTGGCACAAACCCTTGACGAGAGTCATTTCTGCAACAAGCCGCTCCTTCTCATACGGGACTCGGGCCACACATGCTTATTCTAGTGAAATTGACATCTTCAGATGATTCTTAGGAATTTAAATTGCCTTTGGATATCCTGTCAGTTCACTGAAAGATAAATCTAAGTGACATTTATGTATGAACAAACTGCTTAGAGAACCAAATAGAAAAATATTTGCTAAAGCAACATATTGTTTAAAACAGTGATGTGAGCCAAAGCTTTGTGAACAGAAAAGAAAAAGCCAAGTTCAGACAGGGTGTGTATTCTGACAAGAAGAGTAAAGTAGACTGCTCAGCAACCGGCCGGGCGGGCGGGGGCTGGCTAATGCGTGAAGGAAACCTGAGTAACCCGGGCAGCCAGGGGAGGACACCTACTGCCTGGGTGGGCACAAAGCGCTGCCTGGTGGGAGAAAGACGAGCATCCGCCGCCAGAGGCGCGATGAGGAGCTGCCATTCACAATCTGCTCCCTTTCCTCCTTGAAAGATTTTCTTTTTTTCTGTAACAGTAAGTTATCCAAGAGAGGAAATGAATACTCCAAATGCCCTTTCCTAAAATCTAAAGGCCATTCAAAACAGGCATTGGTTGGGGAAGGGGGTAAGGAGGTGACACTTCAGGGGCAAATTGTTTTCTTAAAAATATGAAGGTCTTGAATTTTTCACAAATGTTCACTACCACCACCTTCCCTCTGGGAAAAGAAAGAGTAGGGAAGAACGAGACCCTGTTTAGCCGAGAGAAGGGGAAAGACCGCCTCATCCAAGAGGCTTTGAGGGCCACCACCTGAGCTCATCAATGAATGCAAAGAGGGGTGGACCCCAGACTCACCTGAAATTGTGTGCAAGATTCTGCATTTTGATCAGATTCTCCAAAGGGTCCGTGACACTTAAGATTTTAAAACTCATTAAAAAAAAACAACAACTTTACAAGTCAAATTCAAGCAAAAGTCTGACACATACAAACTCAAATTCTGGCTCCTCTGTGTATTAGCTGTACGATTGCCCAGGTGAACACTGCAAAGCACCCTATTTTTCAGAACTTCAGTTTCCTCCTTTTAAAATGGAAGAGAGAATGCCCAACTCACTGTGAGGATTAAATAAGAGATGCTAAGCTTCCAGCAACAACGTGCATCCACCCACAAGGAGGACGGCAGAAAGCTGTTAACAGCACCTAGTATCACAAGGAATGCGATCTGAAGCCATATGCACCAAGGAGAGTGAAGAGCTTAGAGGGCCCCCCTGGAGGCGCCATCAGTTCCCCTGTCTGCCATCTTGTTACCAACTCACAAACCTCTGTATACGAGCAAATCCACTCTCGATTCCATACGGTCACGAGACCACACTGTGGGGACAGACCACTGTGAAAGACGTTCAAGGACATCGGCAACGTCTCTCAGGTGAAAAATCCAGCACTGGCAGAAGAACGTCTCAGACCGTGAGCCCTGAAATTTACTAGAAATTCAGTGAAGGTTGAACACTCCGTTTCTTTGAGTAAATAGGTGTCCAAAATCTGTAATAACTTGTGTGATACATTATTGTAAAGTGCATAATATCTCCATGTTTGTATATAAAATCGATCTACTTACTGATATGACTAGTTTTAATTATTTAGACCAAGTAAGAGAAGTAACAGAAAAATCTAAGAATCAAGAAAAATCCTTGCTCATTTATAATCAAGTTTGGACTTTGGAAAGCTTTCTTTATTTATATAAAGAGGCCAATCTAAGATTTAAATTTGCTTCAGATGGTCCAATAGATCAAACTAAAATATTTACTGATCCTTGTCTATAAGTCAGCCTTACCTGTTTTTAACATACATGCCTGAATGAGTAAATGCTCAGCCAAAAGGCTAAAAAGTTTGCAGGTACTATACTCTTACCTTACACATATTTCAGCTATTTTTAGAGTCCAAATGGAAATAGCTAGTACAGACGGAAATGCGCATGAAATTCTTGAGGGCTACTCAGATAACAGTCAAGATAAGGTCAGTGGATATTTGGAATACCTAAGATGCTAATTTAAAATAAAACACTCTGATGGCCAAGAACACTTTCTAAAGTAGTGCTTGAGAGCAATGGTTTGTATTAAATGCTCGATTCCTCTTTGATTCCAACAAATCCCGCAGCCAAAAAAATGTCCCCATTTGCCAGAAAACAGTGTGAGAAGAATCTGTTTCAAGTTCAGCAAAGAAGCTGCCATTCCCCTGACAGAGCATCTCACCCCCAGACAGCCTCTGACACACGCTCTAAGTATTTCAGAAGAATCCCAAAATGAAAAAGAAAAAGTCTAAAGAAAAGAGGTTCTCTGCTACCTCTGCTCAAAGGCTGTAAATGTTCAACTCTCTCCAGGAAGTAAAACCATACAGCAAATACAGGCTGACTTGACTGAACTGTGGTCTCTGCTTATCAGTCTAAATTCAAAGCAAGAAGCTTGATTTTAACTCAGAAGACACTGATTCCGCAACCACGCACTGTAACGTGGTGGTGGTAGAGTTACTCCCTCGGTCCCGTCTGACTCTCTTTGACCTCCTGACTGCAGCCCGCCAAGCTCCTCTGTCCATGGGATTTCCCAGGCGACAGTTCTAGGATGGGCTGCCGTTCCCTTCTCCAGGGGATGTTTCCAACCCAGGGATGGAACCTGCAGTCTCCCACACTGCAAGTGGGTCCTCTACCGCTGAGCCCCTGGGGAAGCCCACCCTAGGAGGCAGAAGCACCGCTTCAGACACCGGTGACGCAAGTCCTACTACGACGGAGGTTACACACCAAGGAGTCAAAACTTGGCGTGTGTGGGACGCGTTTCAAATACAATTCTAAAAACACTTTCTGAATATCTGTGATAAATCAGAACAAAGTAACCAAATATCAAATTATAATTTTTAAAATGAGAGGCCATAGTGAGAACTTCTAAGTTTTGCTAGACTTTTCAACTTTTTCAATAAATGCTTCATAGATAACCTTAGGGGTGCTTAGTAGCCATTTGAAAACTGTTTATTTGGAAAAGTCATGTATGTATGCTATACATGCAGAAAACAACGGGGATCCTTGTTCCCTCTAAACAAAACATTCACAAACAGCTGAAAGAAAACTGCCCTCTAAACCTTAAGTTATAAAACGAACACAGAAGGTATCACAGCAGAAGCAGGAAAACCTTATCTTCAAAAGCTTTCCAGGTTTGCTTTTTTTTTCTTTTTGGCCATGCCACAGGGCTTGGGGATCCTAGCTCCCTGACCAGGATCCAACCCAGACCTGGCAGTGAGAGCCTTAACCACTGGACCACCGGCAAAGTCCCCAGCAGGCTTCCAGGATTTTTAAAATGTCCTATTTTCCTAACTGGAGATCTAAAAACTTAAAAACTCCAACCAAATGCAAACTTATGCTGAATAAGAACATTAAGATAAAGACAGACATGCTATAAAAAGAAATTACTTTTCCCCTGCTCTCTGCCGGATGAGTACACAGTGAGATACCGGCAGGCTGCCAGCCAGAGGAGAGGAGGGCTCTCAGCAGAGCCTGACCCGCAGTGACAGCTTGACCTTTGACCCCCAGCCTCCAGAAGGGTGAGAGGTCACTCTCTGGATTATGGGCCACGCCATCTGTGACACGTCAGAGCAGCCTGAGTGGACTAAGACACACGCCAAGAAGGAGAATAGCTGGATCATATGCATGTGAGGTGCCGGGAGGGGTGGGGGTGGGAGGTAGAAACCAGTTCTGCTGGGTCCTCCGAAGCGCCATGACCTGCACACCAGGCACAGGCCCCTAGTCAGCGTCGATGAGTGTGTATCAATGAATGAAAACACACCAAAAAAACGATCAAAAGCATATGGGGCAAGGGCCGTCTACTGAGCAAGAAGCTGCAGAAAGGGAGCTTCCCCGGTAGCTCGGCGATCGAGAGTCCATCCGCCTGCAGGTGCAGCAGGCACGGGAAGACGCCTGACCCCGGAGGGCTCCGCACAGCGCAGAGCAGCTGAGCCCCGCGCCACAGCCCGCGGGCCTGAGCTCCCGAGCCCAGGAGCCGCCACCACCGAGTCTGCAGGGCCCGAAGCCCACGCTCCGCAGCAGGAGAAGCCACCGCAAGGGGAGAAGCCTGGACCAGCTGGAGGGGAGGCCCTACTCACCCCAACTAGAGAAAAAAAACAAACCCACAGGCAGGAACGAAGACCTAGCACAGCCGAGGTAATAAATGAATTAAAATTTTTAAGGAAATAATATTTTGCAATGAATCTAATTAAAACCCAGGAGAGCACAATTAAAATGTGATTATCAAATGTAATATAAGAATTAAAAGCATTCCTGAGAAAGACATGCCTTAGAGAAAAATATAAACCTTAAGTCAAAATTTCATTATTTTTTGTTTGTTTAAATCCTAGAGGTTAGAGAGCAAGAGGGAAGAAACAAAGAGTAAAGACCTACTGGAGCTCTGTTTGTGGGCAGTGACGCTGTACCAATTATCCCTGGCCTGAAACAGAGGCTCCAGTATAGCTGCTCTATTACAGTGGTCTACTGAAATTCTGTTTAGTGAGGTAAGTGGCCATTACCAGTGGCCACTCTATTTATTTGTACTATTGATATAAGAACATTTTATTAAAAAAACATGTATTATCTTAGTAAAAGGAAGAAGCAAAGATACTTAGAAATAAAGGAGTTCACTTGAAGAGGTCGGTGAGCATAGCGTGGAAATGGGAATCACAAATGCCAGCGGCGGTGCTGAAGAGTAACACCGAGCGTTTCCCAAATGCCAGGTGCTCTGCTGAGTTCTCTAGCTAAGATTGTACCCTCACAACCCCTGTCAAAGAGGCAACAGTATCATCCCCAGCTCACAGAAGCAAAGCCACTGGGCTTGGGAATTAAGTAACTGGCCCAAGAGCACACAACTGGTAGGTGGCAACACTGGGACCCAAACCCAGGCATTTCCAACCCAGCTGGCACACGTCTCAACCAGTCGCTGAGCAGGCTGGCCTTCTCAAGAGGCCCACAGAGGCAGCGCCCGGCCTGGGCGGCCCAGCTGGAGGCACGGCCACTCCCTGTGGGAAGATACACGGAAGGCTTTCCGGGCAACTTCCCTTCTCTGACTCCACGCTCACCAAGCAATGTCCGGTTTGCTCTGACTCCCAACAGCCTGCCTGCGGCGAGATCCTGGCCTAGCCAGAGGGCAAACCCACTCAGAGCCCTCATCACAATTTACGACACGGCAATTCTGCATCTCATCGCACATGACTACACACGCATCCTGGCTTTACAGACTTCCGGTGAGCTGGGGCAACAGGGCTTACTCTCCGAAACAGGCCTTTAGGTCTGACCATCTCACTCTAGACTGTAACATTCTTTCAGACACACTGCCCCGTGGGTGACGCACTCTTGTCTCACCACCTCCATCAAACCTCGGTAACACACACTTTCGCAATTGGAAAGTTTCTCTAATTCCCGTTAAATGCTGTAAAGACTTTGACAGCCTCTCTTGAAACAGTGTTATGAAATTCAACGACACGCAAGGAGTTTCAGCAGCTCTGAGAGGCTGTTGCTACCACCAACAGCAATGTTTTCCTGCAGCAACCCCCCACACCCCCCATTTTAAAAAGCCACTTTTCACAGCTCAAATACAGTGGGTTCAGAAAAAAGTTGACAATGCACGTTAACTATATTGGATATAAATATACTAACCTTTTAGTTTTTAGTTCCTTAATATACTATCAAATATCTCACATGGTCAAAAAAACTATGAAGACTGACACACATCATTTAATCACACATTCAGCTTACAAAATAAAATACTACCCTACAGTTGAAGCTGCCAGGCATAGCGTTATAATGGTACCACTGTATGGCCCTTATAACTGTCATAATACAAAAAAGAAAGTAAAGTCACATCCAGCTCTTTGGGACCCCATGGAATAGGCCATGGACTTCTCCAGGCCAGAATACTGGAGTGGGTAGCCATTCCCCTTCTCCTGGGGATCTTCCCAACCCAGGGAACAAACTCAGGTCTCCCACACTGCAGGCGGATTCTTTACCAGCTGAGCCACCAGGGAAGTCCAAGGATATTGGAGTGGGTAGCCTATCCCTTCTCCAGCGGATCTTCCTGACCCAGGAATCGAACCGGGTCTCCTACATTGCAGGTGGATTCACAATAGAAGTGAAATGATATTCAGCTTTCAAAGAAAGTAAAGATCTATGCTACCAGCTTACATTTGGGCAGTAGCAGAATCGCATCAGCCAAATATGCATGCTATGATTCTGAGCTTTCTTGACGGGAGACTAGTGCAAGACGACAAACCACTGTCTCTTGACTGAATCTCATGAGTGATGTATGGACACAAAGTAAGACCAGCCGCTGCCCTGACTCGGTGATTTCTAAACAGTCATTGGGTAGGACTAGGCCTGGGCCTAAGCCTCCTGTTTATCTCCTACAGAGCAGGGCTTGTGAAGCTTGGAAAAGTTTGCAATACAAGCTAACTTTCTGACCATGGCTGTGCTGAAATGGTGAGACAGCCTGTCCGGGGGTGAGACATTTTCTAGGGGTCACACCTGTTCCCACCTAGAGCACTCTTCCTTTCTGTTAAAAAAAAATCACTCTCATCATATACCCACAGCTGGATGAAGCGGCTCGTTTCTGAGTCTGATCCTTGCACACAAGGGATGGCAACTTCTCTGGGCTTCTTGACTAACAGAGAAGCAAAGCAATGCCTGTGGGATCAGTTCAACCTGTGCTTATAAAGGACTTTTCATGTCTTAACATATTAACCATAGTTAATTTACTGTAACTAATAAATTAACCACAGTTCTTTAAGAAATTGACTCTAGTGGTTATAGGCAGACCAGGTGCATGAGGAAGAAATCACAGGAAAAAAAAAAAAACAGGAAAAAAGGAAAAATGGGTGAAGGGAACAAAGAGACGGGACTAATAAGTGCAAGCAGGCAGGACCAGCCACTGCGGCGGGCTCTTCCGGCTCACGTTCCCCTTCTTGGGCCGCTGTGCTTCCTTTCCTCCTAAGGTTCCTCTCATCTGAGCTCCGGACCCGTGTATGCTCTGCCTGCTCAGCATCGCCAACTGGCACCTGAAGCTCAGCAGATGCATCGGAGGTGAGCGGCCCACACCCCTCGGCCAACTCCCTCCAGCTTGCTCTTCCTTCTGTTTCTCCCCTCGGGGGTGAGCCCCACCATTTACCGGAAACCTTAGGATCCACCTGGACCCTGGCCAGTCCCTCGGCATCACCTGACAGGTAGATCCCCAAGATCTCCAGACTCAGCTCACCCCTCTGCAGCCCCGTCCAGATCCAAGGGACTGCCATCTGCACCACACCACTCTTTTCTAATCATTTTCTCCAGAGGCGGCACGGCTTCGTAAAAACAATCACACCACCTGCATGTTTAAAGAAACTCTTCCCTGGGACTTCCCTGGCAGTCCAGGGGTGAAGACTCTATGCTTCTACTGCAGGGGGCACGGGTTTGACTCCTGGTCTGGGAACTAAGATCCTAAATGCCTCGCAGTATGGTCAAAAAAGAAAAAACAATTTTTTAAAATAAAGTTAAAAAAAAGAAACTCTTCACTAACTTCCTAATCTGCAGGACAAGCCTCAAACCGCAAGAAGCCCGCACTTGTGGCCCCTGGCCTGCAGCCTTGCCTCTCCCTCCCCAGGGGCCAGGGAGACCACCTGCCTCGTGTCTCTAGACATGTGGGGCCAGTCTTTTTCAGCCCAACTGACCACCCCACCCCATCCTTCAGGTCCTGGCTCAGACATCACTCGCTCCAGGAAGCCTTCCCTCCGCTGCCTCTCCCTAACGTCTACAGCGCCTCCGCTTCCCTCATCATTGCGTGCCTTGTGTCTATTTCTTATCGGTTTCAACGCCAGGCTGAGCTCCCGGTTACCTATATGTGCTGTTCAGTCGCTCAGTTGTGTCCAACTCTTTGTGACCCCATGGACTGCAGCAGAGCAGGCTTCCCTGTCCTTCACCACCTCCCAGAGTTTGCTCAGACTTATGTCCAATGGGCTTCCCTAGTGGTTCAGCTGGTAAAGAATCTGCCTGCAATGCAGGAGACCTGGGTTCGATCCCTGGGTTGGGAAGATCCCTGGAGAAGGGAACGCTACCCACTCCAGCATTTTGGCTTGGAGAATTCCACAGACAGAGGAGCCTGGAGGGCTACAGTCCATGGGGTCACAAAGAGTTAGACAGGACTGAGCGACTCTCCCCTCCCTTTCGTGTCCATCGAGTCAGTGATGCCATCCAACCGCCTCATCCTATGTTGTCCCCTTCTTCTGCCCTCCATCTTTCCCAGCATCAGGGTCTTTTTCAATGTGCTTGGCCCTTAATATGTCTTTAATACTGACTGATGCAATGATGGGATGCTCACCAGGGGCACAGTTTATCTATTCTTGACTTTTCATAAACTATAAATCAGCAGAATTTTCCAGTCAAGACTATAACATAGGCATTTAAGTGAAATAACTAGCTTTTCCATCTCTCTCTTACCCCAGAAGCAGGCAGCCAAAGACCAGAGAAGCCTGGATTTAATTAGAGCCCTTTTCTTCACAGGCCTTACACAGCATTTTAAATGCAGAACATTATGCGGATGCTTGAGGACACCACAACTTCCTTCAGACTGGGTTAGGGCTTTTCCAGGAAAATCCTATGTTACTGTAACAGACTATAGTTATTGGAGCTATGGCTTTACATGCACATTAAATCACACAGTGATTCTGAGTGTTAGGCATCACTGTTACCCTGGGTTCAGATGAGGGAACCTGAGCTCAGATCACATTCTTCACCTAAGGTTAAACACTAAATTGATGCAGAAACCAGAATTCAAACCGAAACATGTCTCTCAAAATTTGGCTTGACCTGTGCCAAACAAAGGGCTTCCCTTGGTGGCTCAGATGGTAAAGAACCTGTCTGCCAACACAGGAGGCGTAAGAGACTCGGGCTCGATTCCGGGGTTGGGAAGATCCCCTAGAGGCGGGCATGGCAACCCACTCCAGTCTTCTTGCCTGGAGGATCTCATGGACAGAGGAACCTAGCTGGCTACAGTCCAGAAGGTCACGGTCACAAAGAGTTGGACACTATTGAAGTGACTAAGCACGCAGGCACACACACATGCAAGAGTCACTGAATGTCAGTAAACTCACTAAATCAGGATGACCGATGTGGGATCAGTACTAGAAGGTCAGAACTACTTGGACACTCCAAAATGCATTCCTTTTTTCTTTTTTGAAGTGGCTTACAACAACTATTTTATCTTGCTCACAGTTCTGTGGGTCAAGGCCTGGGGGCTGAAAGGACCCATTTCCAAGATGGCTTCTTCACACAGATGCCAACATGCATTGCTGTTTCATTTTTGGTTTACATTTTCGGAGAACATATAAACATTTTCAAAACTCAGGCACTGTGGGGATATCCCTGGTGGTCCAGTGGCAAAGACTCCATGCTCCCCACCCAGGGGTCTGGAGTTCCATCCCTAGTCAGGGGCTGGATCCCACACACGGCAGCTGAAAGATCGTGCATGCCGCAACGAGGACCTGCTGCCGCTGCTGCTGAATCACCTCAGTCGTGTCCGACTCCGTGCGACCCAATAGACTGCAGCACACCAGGCTCCCCCGTCCCTGGGATTCTCCAGGCAAGAACACTGGAGTGGGTTGCCATTTCCTTCTCCAATGCATGAAAGTGAAAAGTGAGAGTGAAGTCGCTCAGTCTCGGCCGACTCTTCGCGACCCCATGGGCTGCAGCCCACCAGGCTCCCTCCATGCATGGGATTTTCCAGGGAGGAGTACTGGAGTGGGGTGCCACTGCCTTCTCCGCAACTAGGACCTGGCAGAGCCAAATAAATAAATAAATGTGGAAGGAAAAAAACAAAGCTACTCTCAGTTCAGTTGCTCAGTCATGCCTGACCCTTTTTGACCCCATGAACCGCAGCATGCCAGGCCTCCTTGTCCATCACCAACTCCCGGAGCTACTCAAACTCACGTACATTGAGTCGGTGATGCCATCCACCCTCTCCAATTCTTTTAAGGAGCATCCCAAGAAAAGTCCTCTTAGCTCTGTTTCATTCCTTCCTCGCAGGGAGAGGGGCTCACAGGCTCAACTCAGGTTATCCTAGCGCCTTTGCGGCAAACCACGTCAGTGGTGTCTGACTCTTTTCAACCCATGGACTGTAGCCCTCCAGCCTCTTCTCTCCATGAGATTCTCCAGGTAATAACACTGGAATGGGTTGCTATGCCCTCCTCCAGGGGATCTTTCCCACCCAAGGCTGGAACCTGGGTCTCCTGCATTGCAGGCAGGTTCTTTACCATCTGAGCCAGCAGGGAAGCCCCAGATTATCCTGGCCAGGGAGGTACTTTGAGAAGACACAGCCAGCGTGAGCATTTATAGCAGCTTGGAAGCAAGGAGCAAAATTCGGCTGGAGAAGCCTGCAGTTTTGTTTTTTTTTAGGGGGTGAGGGGTGGCTTACCTCCCGCAGCTCCAGTCTTTGGGCCACAGCCTCCAGGCTCTCCTGGCCAGTGCTCTCCACGGACAGCGTGAACTCTACAAACTCATTGTTGAGCAGCTGGATCCGGGCAACCAGGCAGCTCTTGCTGGATACGGTGTAGCGCCGCGTGCGTTTCAGTTTCAGTCCAAATGGCAGTGGCATCTTCTCTCCTTCAAGAGCTGGAGGCGTAAAAGCGAACAGCACCGCCAGCAGTCCAGGGGTGGTGATGCCCAGAGAAAGCGGTCCCGGCCCGACACCAGGAGCACCGCCGGGTCTCCGACTGCTCACCCGGCAGCTGCTGCCGTCAAAAAGCAACCTTGTCTCCAAAGACCAGGTGACGGGAGCTCCCACGCCAGTGCTGGGGAGAGAGGGACGCTGGTTACAGGGGCGGCAGCAACTCCGGCTTTGTTTTTAAAAATAAAAATCAATAAAAGCTGTTTCTAAGGGATAAGCTTTATCTTCCCTCGGGAAAAAAAGGTCTTGGCAGGCTCTGGGAGGGGCTGGAGAAGTTGCGCAGCCTTGGTGGGTTAGGCCCCGGGTCAGACTCCACCCCTCATTCAGTTCCACAGAGAGTGGCCACCACGCGTGGACGGACTGAAACGACGAGGGGCTGGCACTACGGCCCCAAACTTGGTGGCGAGAATCAGTGGTCCTCTTTCTCAAGTTTTGGGGTTTTTTTCATAGTTAACTCTTTGGCTCCCCGATACTCCAACTGTATCTTTAGCCCTTAAGTGAGTTAATTGTCAAAAACAAAACAAAAACACCTCCAAAGCGCTAAGGTCAAGTCCCAATTAGGCAAATTAATGCCGAACCCGAATGGAATCATCCCGCCACACGTGGCAGCTGCGAGGATCAAATGAGGTGAACACTTAACAGGCATTTGCGGAACTTCCCAGTTTACAGATATTTACGTCACCATTTCGATTTATTTATAAACAAACTGTCTAAGACTCTACACGCTCTGCTGGCCGGTTACCCAGCAGAAGCCTATCAGCTCTGAAAAGCATGGCCCGCGCCCGCCTCCGGGTGGGGACGCCTGGCGGCGGTGCGCCTTGCCCGAGGCGGCACCACAGCCCTGAAGAGGAGCGGGACGCGGTTTCGAACGCCATCCCGAGAGAAAGACGCGAGCACGGCGCTCAGCGAGCCCGGGCGGCCAACAGCGCCGAGGCCTCCGACTCGGCGCTCCCGGAAGAGACGGGCGGCGTTGCCCGGGCAACCGGCGGCCTCGGCGGCGCCGGAACCCTCCGCCTGCCGCCGCGTTTCCGAACGGACGCTCCCGGAGGGAGGACAGGCTCGGGCTGACGGCGGAGGGGAGCTTAAAGGACCCGCCTAGAGGCCGCGCAGACAGGCGTGGGGTTTCGGCGGGGTCCCGTACCTCAGAACTGCCCCCACTCCCTAAACACGTGACGTAAAACTTTTTAAAGCTCGCCAGTTGGTGCGTTAATCCCTGGGCGGAAGCAAAACGGCCTCGAGCGCCAGCTCGGAACTCTGACACTGAGGGGATTTTTTTTTACTCCCCCTCCCCGCCCGCCTTCGAGCGCATCGCCGCCATCGGCAGAGTCCCGGACGGCCCCCGCCCTCCGTCGTCGTCTGAACCCAGGCGGCCTCCGAGGCCGCAGCCTTGGGCTCGGTCACCGCCGCGCGGAGGGGCAGCGCCGGCCCGCAGCGGACACGGAGGCCGGCCCTCCGGGAGGAGCGGCGCGCTCTCGGCCTCCCAGGGCGGCGGGAGCCGGGGGCCGGCCCCAGGCGCGCCCTCCGCGGTCTCGCCTCAGCCCCGGAGGCGCTGGGCGCTCGGGCGGGGGTGAGGAGCACCGGCGTCAGCTCTTAGCCCAGGCTTGCCAGACCTCGCGCTTCATAGTGCCGTCTCCCCCAAGTGGCCTGCGTCTCCGGGGACAAGGCGTGGAGAGGGCCTTCAGGCGGGTGTGCTAAGAAGGACCCTGCGACCCCAGGCTCCTCTGTCCCAGGGACGCTGCAGGCGAGAACTCTGGAGTGGGCTGCCATTCCTTCTCGGGGGCTCTGCCCGCCCCGGGAGCGACCCCTGTCTCGGGTCTGCCTGCGTTAGTCCGGCGGGTTCTTTGCCTCGAGCGCCCCCGGGGAGGCCCCCAGCGGCCTCGAGGAGGCGGCTACGAGTCGCTCGGTCGCGCCCGGCTCTGCGGCCCCGGGGGCGGGGCGGTGGCCGTTTCCCTCCCTGAACGCAGGCCTCCCGCAGTGCAGGCGGGCTCTCAGCCGAGCCGCCAGGGCCCCCTGCTGCCGCCGCCAGGTCGCCTCAGTCGTGTCCGACTCTGCGACCCCGTCCCTGGGGTTCTCAGGCCGGAACGCTGGAGTGGGTTGCCGTTTCCTTCTCCAAGGCAGAACAGTGAAAATGGACTCGCTCAGTCGCATCCGACTCTTCGCGACCCCACGGACTGAAGCCCACCAGGCTCCTCCGTCCATTGGATTTTCCAGGCAAGAGTACTGGAGTGGGATGCCACTGCCTTCCCCGAGGGAAGCCCTGCAGAAGGTCTAAAAGGAATCAACTCCTAAGCCGTCCTTGCTCTTAAGTAGATTACAAGCATGCTATGATTACATACTCAGCTGTATCTCTAATAAGGACCCAACCACGACTTTCTGCTTTTGTTGTCTGGGTTTGGGTTTTGTTGGAGCTCTGGTTATCCACAGAGAGCCAGAAAAATAAAAGTTAAAAACAGGAAATAGAGGGAGAAGGCCAGAAGAAAAAAGAAAACTAGAAGTGCATAAGCCACTGAGTTAACAGCATTTGCTGTGTGCCTCTGGAAGGCACAAGCACCTTACTAAAGCAGGAGTAGAAAATAGGCATTATGAAAAGACATGGGCTCTACCTGCAGTTTTCAGTGCTCTTGGTTGTGTCAGGGTAGAAACCAAATAGCTCGTTGAGACAAAATGAAAAGTTAAAAAAATCAAATGATAACTTGAAATAAGCTTTCAACTAGAAAAGTGCCTATGAGCCATACATGAATAAATTTTAAGATTATAGATACCCTGATAGATAGATATGCTAAATACCCTTTCAAGAGATAAGGTAATGAGTTTAAATTTTACGTACCAATTATGGTAACTGGAAACAGAACAGTTAAGTTGTACACAGGAAAGATGAAAATTTGCATTGGGGCTGTTCAAACATGGTATTCTCTTCACTGCAAATATAGAATTATGCCCTGAAGGCAGTAGATATTACATTATATAACTTAATTATCAACTTAAGCTCTGATGAAGCAGAGTAAACTTTGCTGTCCCTGAGTTTGAAATGTTTTACTGCATCAAGGATATAGACAAGCCAACGTTTTCTCTTTTTATTTTGGTAGATGTTATAAAAGTAGTTGAAAAAGTTGAAGGGTATGTGTGTGTGAAACAACGTACACAATTTTCAGTTATGTACAGTATTTGCTACCAAATATTGTCATAAAGTTATGAATGTTTGAATACAGGAGTAGAAATTGATGCTTTGGGGGTGTCTGTTTCAGGTGTAAAATAATATGAAATAATTTGAAAGGTAGCTGGGTCTGGAAGTCTTTACTGATTATTAAACAGACACTCACAATTAGCTTTTGCAGGAAAGTATACTAAGATATTTTGTTTCTCTACAAAATCACTTTATTTTGAAATTTAAAAAGGCATACATTAATTATATTCAAGTATACAAAAGGTAGACTGAGATATTTATTCATTTTAATGTTTTACATCCCCTCTCAGAAGCTTCTCAAATACACTTTTAAAGTCTGAATCCTGTAGTTTTCCTCTTTGTTGCTACAGTCCTCATTACGTGTAATTTTACTAATGATGCTTTCAAATAAAATAATCTCTAAAATTGTATTCTTAGAATAATGAATCGATATATAGCATTAAATCCAACGCATATTTGTCCTGAACACATTTATGCGCAGAACTGGAGAATAAAATGTGCTGGAAACAGACAACTACTTTCAGAATAAAATTTCTATCATATCCCAAAGTTAGAAAAAAAAATCTATAAGCAACCCTTAGGCATACAGCGGTTGTCACCTGGCGCACACGGAATATTATGAACGCGTTTGCGAGCATACGCTATTATAAGGCTTTCTCAGCAAAAAAGAAAATAAGACGGGCATGCCAAAAGCGGCCAGTCTAATCAGGATTTGCAGAAATCACAAGTCGGAATTTGCAGACCCAAGAATTCTTTTTTCCAGAGTAAACACGCTTTACTCCAAATCCAAAACAAGCCATCACCACGAAACAGTCCTTCGTTCCTCTCCTTCTCGCCAAAGTTATCTGGCAAATCTCGCACTTAATATTCCGAGAGGCACAAACATGCCTAAGACTTTTAAAGCCCCGATGCAGAATTAAGCCGCTCACAATCAACCGAGGAGCTCCGAATACAAGTTCAAGACCCCTCTGCAAATGCCTCAAGTGGAAGAGAGCCTGGAAGAGTTTTCTCTTTGTTACGCTCGTCCCTGCCTCGGGTCCGGGCAGCCGGGACGCGTCCTCCCCGGACTCGGGGGTGTCGGCTGGCGGACACAGCCCCGCGCTCAGCCCCCGCCGCCCCCCGCACCCCGCGGGCCGGGGCCCCGCGCCCTCACCTGCTCCCGCCGCCGCATCCTCGGGGCCGCGCGCCCCGTTCAGCGGCCCGCCCCGCGGGGCCCCGCCGCGCTGCCGCCGCAGCCGCGCCCGCACTCCAGCCCCCGCCGCAGCGCGCTCCCGGGGCCCGCGCGCCTCGCTTCCTGTCGCCCCGGCCCGCCGCGCATTCCCCCGCGCCCAGGGCGGAGGCCCGCAGCTGGGGCCGGCGGCGCCGCACGCAGAGGCCCGGCGCGGGCCGGGCAGCCGGAGGACGCGCGGCCGGAGCAGCGGGGCGGCCGGGCCCGGGCGTCCCTCCCCGGGCCGGGCGGGCGGGCGGATCCGGAGAGGCGGCGGCGGCCCGTGACCTCAGAGGGCTGGAATGCGGGCGGGGAGGCGCGGACAGCTGCGCCCGGCCGCCGGGGAGGGGGCGCGCCGCTGCTTGTTTGAATCATATGACCGCTTATTTTAAGAGTTTCCAAATAAAGCGAGGCCTTACAAAAATGAGAGGAGAGGGTAACGTTTCGGTGCCAGGTAAAGGGTGTTATAACCGCGTTACTAGGTGATCGGTAAAGGGTACTCCTGCCGGAGTTGTTCGTTTACTCGTCTACATGTCTGAAAACAGTTCAAATAGTGTATTTCTTCTCCGTTGCTTTGGTCTAAGGGCATACTCCATAAAAAGGGATTGATAACAGGGTGGGAAGGATTGCTATACAAGGTGGCAAAGGCCCCTTCCCCTAAAAAGACTGTGTGTGAAAGTCGTTCAGTCGTGTCCAACTCCTTGCGACCCCATATTCTGTAGCCCACCAGGCTCCTCTGTCCATGGGGTTCTCCAGGCAAAAATAGTGGAGTGGATTGCCATGCCTTTCTCCAGGGGGTCTTCCCAACCCAGGGATTACGCCCCGGTTTCCCACACTGCAGGCAGATTCCTTACAGTCTGAGCCACCAGGGAAGCCTCCAAAAGATTGATATGCCTCAAATAACGTCTAGGTCTTCAGCAGAGCTGCATGTGCATGCAGTCCAAAGTGGCGCTTTAAGGATCGGGGAACTCCAGAGTCCAGTTGTCTGGGTTCAAATCTCAGCTGCCAAACTAACTAGCTGGAGAACCTTTTGCAAATTTCTTAACCTTTCTGTGCCTGTTCATGTCCTGTGAAATAATGAAAATAATCACTATCCAGCAACTTGTGTAAAACATACATGAAGTGCTTCATTCTGACCCCTAAGAGCAACTTTTATTATTATATGGTACTATTACACTGCATCATCATTATTATTATTATTATTGCAGGTCTACACTTAAGCAAGGAATAAAACTGTGTGGTCCTAATAACCTTAACAATAGGTGTTTCGCTCTTACTTGGCCAGTGGTTTGAGAGACTGGAGCAGAGAAACTTCTGTTATGTAAACTTAATGTAAATTATTTTTAAAATAGCTTTGTTTCTGGAAAGCTTTGTCTTCCTTCCGGCCTGTGGACTTTTTTTTTTCTAGTTGCAGCAGCCATCTGCAAGGCAGGGGTGTGGGATCCTGCAGCCAGGGACCTAACCCTGATGCACAGATTCGTAACCACTGGACCACCAGCTAAGCCCCTGGAAAGCTTTCTTCTGTTAAATTTAGTTTAGATCTCATTTCTTCAACAGTTAACAGATGCTTATTGAGTACTTACTCATGGTCCCTGCTCTCAAAGGACTTCTGGTTTAGCGGGTGATAAACTTGCACACCACACGCAGGACTAGCAAGGCCTAAGAGGAGAGCTTCATCCTAGAGGTAGGAGTGCTACGAGAGAACAAACCCCAGGCAAGACTCAGGTTGAGAAATGGAGCTCAAAGCAAATAAGATTACCCTTTTCCACCTGGGAGAAAAATCGATTCTGCTTTATAACTGAATTTCAGCTGGACGCCATGAGGGGGTCAATGTGTGTGCAAGGAAAGAAAAGAGAAAATGAGTTGCTTTCTGGTCTCATAAACTAGAAAGACTGACATTGTGTGAGTGTTCTCTCCATCCCCAGCCTGTCCCCAAGACCTGCTTGCTACTTCCTCCTTTGAAATGTCTCAGGAATGCTTTCTTTCCTCTTTGTTCCTGAATGCCACCTCCCCGCCATCATTCCAGCCCAAACTTTCACCCCTCATCATTTTACATCTAGATTATTGCAGCAAGGGTGGTCTCCATGCCTCTGGTTTCTGCTCTTTCTTCTTTCCATTGTTAATGCTAGGCTGACCTCTTCCTGGGGTGTATCACTCCCAGTGGACCCTCACAGCTAAGCGTCTCTGCTTGACCTTGGGCCTTAATAAACCAGCCTCAGCTTCCTTGACCATCCACATTTCTCTCCTCTCCCCTAAGGCCCCCTGATGAGCCGTGTCTCCTGGCTCAGAGCACCTCCTGCCCGCCTTCCGCTTGTCTAAGCCTTCCGTTGCTCTCCAAGCCTCAACCTCAAATCAAGGCTCAGCTTCCAAGACAACTTGCTCATCACTCCATTCCACAGTGATCCCCACACTTGGCAAGAACGTTAAAAACTGTCTCATGTAGGCTTCTTTCATATCTCCTAGAATTCCTAGGGCACTACTGGGCAGAGAGTAGGCGCTAAATAAAAACTTGTCAATTGAATCGGGAAGAAAATAAAAGAATTTTAAAAATAGAAAATGATGGTGAAACCCAAGCGATGTTAGACACAGCTGAACTTCCTCCCTCACAGTGCACAAGTGCCGCTTGCTGACCAAGTGCTTAAGCTCTGTTTTCCCACAACCATGTTAATTGACAGTAATGGCCCCATGACACGGCAAGCCGCTGGAACAACGCCTTCAATGTCAGGGGCATGAAATGATTACCCGGCTTATGTTTACATGGAAGGAAGTGAAGTAATTTACATGGTTCAACCCCTCAAAAGTCTCCTTCCTACCCTGCCTGTTCCTCTGGGGCTGACTGGTATCACCATCCTCCTGTGCATCCCTCTAGAGATAGTCTGTGGATAAAGAAGCAATCACATATCTGTATCTTCACCTCTTGTTTCCCAGAGTGCATATTATACATTCTTCTTCCTGTAAAGGTGATTCTTATTAAAATAAAGTAAAATTTTTTAAATTCCTACAGTGAAAAGATGTTCAATAATAAGGAAAGAAACTGTGGTTTTGGCGGTACTTAGGAGCAAAGAAATTAATCTGCTTTGGGACTTTCCTGGCCTTCCAGTGGTTAGGATTCCATGCTTCCACTGCAATGAAGCACGGGCTCGATCTCTGCTCGGAGAACTAAGCTAAGAAATAAATTAAAGTAAATTTTAAGTAAATAGATGTCGGACAGCAAGGAGATCTAACCAGTCCATCCTAAAGGAAATCAGTCCTGAATATTCACTGGAAGGACTGATGCTGAAGCTGAAACTCCAGTATTTTGGCCACCTGATAGGGAGAACTGACTCATTGGAAAAGACCCTGATGCTGGGAAAGATTGAGGGCAGGAAGAGAAGGGGACGACAGAAAATGAGAAGGTTGGATGGCATCACCGACTCGATAGACATGAGTTTGGGTAAACTCCAGGAGCTGCTGATGGACAGGAAGGCCTGGCGTGCTGCAGTCCCTGGGTCGCAAAGAGTTGGACGTGACTGAATTGAACCAAACTGAACTGATGGGTAGTACCAAAATACAAAAATATTAAAAAATAGGGAATTAAATGTTTAATTATAATCTGCCTTGATTGCTTAGTGGGTACTGACTATCCCTCGCTATATGAATTACCATCCTCAGAAAAAAATTTAAAAGGAAAAAAATTACCATCCTTTGCAAGAATCTAAGTTGAAAGAATGCTCCATTCCCATAGAGATGATGGTGCCTGGGAGGAGGAGTGGAAGTCAGAGCTACAAAGGTGAAATCTTCAGTCTCCAAATCTTGACTGTGTGCTCTCTGTGACTGTGTGCTCTCTGTACCACACTCAACACCACCCCCGGGCAACACCTTTTCCACTGCAAAAGAATAAGAATTTAGGGGTTTCTCTGGTTAAATAGCTAAGGCTCTGTTCTCCCAGTGCAGAGGGCCTAGGTCTGAGCAAAGCTCCCCTGGTCAGGGAACTGGATCCCACAGGCTGCAACTAAGACCCAGTGCAGCCAAATAAATAAGTACTTTTTAAATGAAAATCTAGGGGCTAGATACCCCTGAAATCAGAGAAACGATGACGTTGGCAATATATCTGTTCAACTGGACAAGACATTGAAGACAGATATGTCAGTAGCAATAGCAAAAACAAGTATTGGGACTGGAGTTCCCTACACTTAAGGACTTTCGATCCAAGGGTGGACATGCCACATAATATTTACTAATGAAAATACTTGTTCATTCAAACTGCCTTTCTTAGAACCCAAATGCTGCAAAGAGAAAGATAAATAAGATGCATGGCTCTGTTCCCAAAGACTCACGGCATGAGGAACACTCAGTTCAGTCCTCAGTCCTGTCCGGCTCTCTGCAACCCCAAGGCCTGCAGCACGCCAGGCTTCCCTGTCCATCACCAACTCCAAGAGTTTACTCAAACTCATGTCCATAGAGTTGGGGATGCCATCCAACCATCTCATCTTCTGTCATCCCCTTCTCCTGCCTTCCATCTTTCCCAGAATCAGGTTCTTTTCCAGTGACTCAGTTCTTTGCATCAGGTGGCCAAAGTGAGGAACAGGGGAATAATTCTAGTAGGCAGGTATACTTAATAGGTAGATATTTAAAGTCAGGGGTCCCCAACCTCCGGAATCTAATGCCTGAAAGATCTGAGGTGCAGCTGATGGAATACTAATTGAAATAAAGTGCACAGTAAATGTACTGTGCTTGAATCATCTCAGTACTATCCCCGCCCCTTCCACCCCTCCACCAGCCCAGGCTGTGGGAAAATTGTCTTCCATGAAAGCGGTCCCTGGTGCCAAAAGTTTGGGGACCACTGTTCTAAGTGGAGTGGAAATATCTGGTTTATCGCTATGATCAGCTTCTGGCTGAGTCTGGAAGGACAAATGTAAATTCACTAGGCTTCCCTGGTGGTTCACAGGATAAAGAATCTGCCTGCAATGCAGGAGACCCAGGTTCAATCCCTGGGTTGGGGAAGATCCCCTGGAGAAGGGAATGGCCACCCACTCCAGTATTCTTGCCTGGAGAATTCCATGGACAGAGGAGCCTGGTGGGCTATAGTCCATGGGGTTGCAAAAAGTCGGTCATGACTGAGTGACTAATCTTTCAGGCATTCCAAGAAAAACAGAGAAAAGTGTTTCAGGCTGAAGGACGCCCCTCTTCTGATCTCCTCTCCCCTCATGTGCAAAAAGGTGGGCGGTACCCAGTTGGAATTCTGCCCTGATCAGAAGCCAGAGATGCTACGGCACCAGAGTGAAAGGACGAGGGATTCCATGCAGCTGAGGTTGGTACTCAGGCCTCTTTGACTTCAAAACCAATGCTCTTGTTAGTCATCTTCTCTCAGACAGCCCTCAACTGTGATTGAAATCTAGTCCTCATCCAATCTCCTAAAGCAAATATAGGTTTTTCCTCTTGAACCAGAGAGCTCTTCCATGCTGGAAAACAGTTCTCATTGTTGTGCTTAGTCTTTCTCAAGCTGAATACCTACTCCTAGTTCCTCTAATGGTTTTTCTCAAGCATTGTTACGATCGTCTTCCTCTGTATGCAGTGTGGTTTATGAAAACGTGTCTCAGGCACCGTAACAGTGTCAGACCACTGAACCCCATCGCTTCAGTGCGGTTGTTCCCTCTGTAATCCAGACAGACTCTTGAGGTCTAAATATGCACGTTCTTAAGCAGCTTGCAAGTTTCTTTCTGCCATTTTAAATACATTGTCTTGAAAGTTAACTCTCTTGAACACATTTTAATACAAGTTTTCCCTATCCTGAATACATTTTAATGAAAACATTCTCTGTTTTTCAAAAGAACACTTCAAAAATTATCTTTCAATATTATCTACATATCGACTAAGGATTTTATGCCCAGTAATGGCAAAACACGTGTTTTCATTCTTGGTACTGCAGTGCCAGGTAAAGAGAGAGAGTAACGCACCTGTCTTTTGGACTGTGTGTGTCTCGGTTGCAGGGACTCCGTCTCGCTCATCTGTGTGCTCCGGTGCTTAGTACAGCATCTGACTCAGGGGAGGCGTTTAATTTTTAATCAACAACCATAGTACTGCCAGTGAGCCAGGCACAGCTCAAAATACTTCACGATTATTAACTTTATTCTGATAATAACTCTGTGAAAAAGAAACTGGTATCATACTTAGCTCACAGATGAGGAAACTAAGGCAGAGAGGGGATAAGCAACTTGTCTAAGGCCTCAGAGGGAGTAATAGATCTGGGATTCCAGCCCAGACAGTCTGGCTCCAGCATTCCTGTTCTTAGACACTCCGCTCTGCGCCTCTCATGCATTTTGAATGAGTGCATGATCATTGCATTTATCCCTGAAGAATGCTTTTGTAATTCAGGTCATTATTTTATCCTACAAACACTTCATAAGTGCTTGCTATATGTCCAGCATCCTGAAAGAAATTTGGGAAAAGTATAGACCTACCAGGAGTTTATAATTTTGTTAGAGAGGACAAATGCGCTTATGTACACACATATAACCACAAATGAACAATACAGAAAGGATCTTGTGTCATATTAGCAGTTCCCACGTATGTTATAGTAATTCAGAAGAAGAAAAGGATTCTGTGGAGGTGAAGGACCATGTGGTCAACAGACCTTAGATGGCTTCAATATTCCTGCCCATGCTGTTTACACCCTTGAGGGTAAGACAGCACCTGTGACTTGCCTGCAGCTAATGAATAGAAGTAGCCATCATGGTCAACAAAAAGAGTCCTAAATGCAGTACTTGGAGGCAGTCTCAAAAACGACAGAATTATCTCTGTTCGTTTCCAAGGCAAACCATTCAATATCACAGTAATCCAAGTCTATGCCCTGACAGTAAAGATGAAGAAGCTGAAGTTGAACGGTTCTATGAAGACCTACAAGACCTTTTAGAACTAACACTCAAAAAAGATGTCCTTTTCATTATAGGGGACTGGAATGCTAAAGTAGGAAGTCAAGAAACACCTGGGGTAACGGACAAATTTGGCTTTGGAATACGGAATGAAGCAGGACAGAGGCTAGTAGAGAGAGAGAGAACGCACTGGTCATAGAAAACACCCTCTTCCAACAACACAAGAGAAGACTCGACACATGGACATCAGCACATGATCAACACTGAATTCAGATTGATTATATTCTTTGCAGCCAAAGATGGAGAAGCTCTATACGGTCAGCAAAAATAAGACCAGGAGCTGACTGTGGCTCAGATCATGAACTCCTTATTACCAAATTCAGACTCAAATTGAAGAAAGTAGGGAAAACCACTAGACCATTCAGGCATGACCTAAATCAAATCCCTTATAATTATACAGTGGAGGTGACAAATAGATTTAAGGGACTAGATCTGATAGATAGAGTGCCTGACGAACTGTGAACGGAGGTTTGCGACACTGTACAGGAGACAGGGATCAAGACCATCCCCATGGAAAAGAAATGCAAAAAAGCAAAATGGCTGTCTGGGGAGGCCTTACAAATAGCTGTGAAAAGAAGAGAAGTGAAAAGCAAAGGAGAAAAGGAAAGATAAAAGCATCTGAATGCAGAGTTTCAAAGAATAGCAAGATGAGATAAGAAAGCGTTCTTCAGTGATCAATGCAAATAAATAGAGGAAAAGAACAGAACGGGAAAGACTAGAGATCTCTTCAAGAAAATTAGAGATACCAAGGGAACATTTCATGCAAAGATGGGCTCGATAAAGGACAGAAATGGTCTGGACCTACAGAAGCAGAAGATATTAAGAAGAGGTGGCAAGAATACACAGAAGAACTGTACAAAAAGATCTTCATGACCAAGATAATCACGATGGTGTGATCACTCACCTAGAGCCAGACATCCTGGAATGTGAAGTCAAGTGGGCCTTAGAAAGCATCACTACGAACAAAGCTAGTGGAGGTGATGGAATTCCAGTGGAGCTGTTTCAAATCCTGAAAGATGATGCTGTGAAAGTGCTGCACTCAATATGCCAGCAAATTTGGAAAACTCAGCAGTGGCCACACGACTGGAAAAGGTCAGTTTTCATTCCAATTCCAAAGAAAGGCAATGCCAAAGAATGCTCAAACTACCTCATAATTGCACTCATCTCACATGCTAGTAAAGTCATGCTCAAAATTATTCAAGCCAGGCTTCAGCAATACATGAACTGTAAACTTCCAGATGTTCAAGCTGGTTTTAGAAAAGGCAGAGGAACCAGAGATCAAATTGCCAACATCTGCTGGATCATCGAAAAAAGTAAGAGTTCCAGAAAAACATCTATTTCTGCTTTATTGACTATGCCAAAGCCTTTGATGTGTGGATCACAATAAACTGTGGACAATTCTGAAAGAGATGGGAATATGAGAGCACCTGACCTGCCTCTTGAGAAATCTGTATGCAGGTCAGGAAGCAACAGTTAGAACTGGACATGGAACAACAGACTGCTTCCACATAGGAAAAGGAGTACATCAAGGCTGTATATTGTCACCCTGCTTATTTAACGTCCATGCAGAGTACACCATGAGAAACACTGGGCTGGAAGAAGCACAAGCTGGAATCAAGATCACTGGGAGAAATATCAATAACCTCAGATATGCAGATGACATCACCCTTATGGCAGAAAGCGAAGAGGAACTAAAAGCCTCTTGATGAAAGTGAAAGAGGAGAGTGAAAAGAGGAGGAAAGAGGAAAGAGAGTGAAAAAGGAAAGAGGAGAGTGAAAAGTTGGCTTAAAGCTCAACATTCAGAAAACGAAGATCATGGCATCTGGTCCCATCACTGCATGGGAAATAGATGGGGAAACAGTGGAAACAGAGCAGACTTTATTTTGGGGGCTCCAAAATCACTGCAGATGGTAATTGCAGCCATGAAATTAAAAGACGCTTACTCCTTGGAAGGAAAGTTATGACCAACCTAGATAGCATATTCAAAAGCAGAGACATTACTTTGCCAACAAAAGTCTGTCTAGTCAAGGCTATGGTTTTTCCAGTGGTCATGTATGGATGTGAGAGTTGGACTGTGAAGAAAGCTGAGCGCCGAAGAATTGATGCTTTGGAACTGTGGTGTTGGAGAAGACTCTTGAGAGTCCCTTGGACTGCAAGGAGATCCAGTCAGTCCATTCTGAAGATCAGCCCTGGGATTTCTTTGGAAGGACTGATGCTGAAGCTGAAAGTCCAATACTTTGGCCACCTCGTGCGAAGAGTTGACTCCTTGGAAAAGACTCTGATGCTGGGAGGGATTGGGGTCAGGAAGAGAAGGGGACGCAGAGGATGAGATGGCTGGATGGCATCACTGACTCGATGGACTGAGTCTGAGTGAACTCTGGGAGTTGGTGAAGGACAGGGAGGCCTGGAGTGCTGCGATTCATGGGGTCACAAAGAGTCGGACACAACCGAGCGACTGAACTGAACTGAACTGAATGCATAGGAACAGATGAAGGATTTTCCTTTCTTCTTTCTTTTTGAACGTGCTTGGTCTTCCTTTCAGCTTCTCTAGTTGCTCCATGGTAAGTGAGATCTTAGTTCCCTGACCAGAAATAGAATCCTCATGCCCTGTTTTGAAGGGATTCTTGACTGTTGTGGCACCAGAGAAGTTCTCTGGATGATGAATTTTGCAAATGGAATTAAGACTCTAAATCACAATGGGTGTCAGGCCCTTGGATATTGAATACTGTGTGTGTGCTCCTACTGACTGACTCTTTGCAACTCCATGGACTGTAGCCCACCAGGCTCCTCTGTCCATGGGATTCTCCAGGCAAGGATCCTTGAGTGGGCTGCCATGTCCTCCTCCAGGGGATTTTCCTGACACAGGGATTCAACTCATGTCTCTCGTTCTCTCTTCCATTGGTGGGCAAATTCTTTACCACTGAGCCACCTGGGAAACACTGATTTAATAAAATAAAAGCCCTTAAAAGAAGGACTGAGCCTTCCGTGAGCTCAGGAGTCTCTCTCTGAGCTTGATGAAGTGAGCAGCCATGTTGGGGAAGGCCATGGTAAGGAAGTGTGGGAACATCTGTGACCTGAAGGTAGTCTCCAGACAACAGCCAGGAAAAAGCTGAGATCTTCACTCATTAAGCTTCAGTAATTCTGCTTACAATCTAATCAAGCTTGAAAGTGGCTTCTTCCTCAGTCGAACCTCCAGATAAGAGCATATGGGCAGGAGGGAGACTGCTTTCTATGCTTAATCTGATTCTAAGATTTTATGATCAAGGACAGGGAAAATTAAAGTGCTATTAATAGAAACAGTAATGTCAAGAGCAGAAACCAATCTGAGTGGAGGAAGGGGAAGATGAGGAAGATTTCGGTTTTGATGTGCTGGCTTTGGAGCAAACACAAATGCCTGTATTTATCTGGAATCTGGGACTAGGGTTTAGGTGAGAACTCGAGGCTGATGGATATGAGAGTCAGACCATAGAGAAGGCTGAGCACAGAAGAATTCATGTTTTCAAACTGTGTTGCTGGAGAAGACTCCCTTGAGACTCCGTTGGACTGCAAGGAGATCAAATCAGTCAATCTTAAAGGAACTTAATCCTGAATATTCATTGGAAGGACTGATGCTGAAGCTGAAGCTCCAATACTTTCACCACGGGATGCAAAGAGCTGAGTCACTGGAAAAGACCCTCTTGCTGGGAAAAACTGAGGGCAAGAAGAGAAGGAGGCAACAGATGAGATGATTGGATGAGATCACTGAGTCAATGGACATGAGTCTGAGTAAACTCCAGGAGCTAGTAGAGGACAGAGAAGCCTGGCATGCCGTAGTCCATGGGGTCTCAAGGAGTCAGTCACTACTGAGCAAGCGAACAAGGCTGATGGAATATTCAACTATGATCATTACAAAGGTGAGACAGAAGTCCTGAAACTTAAAGATTTCTCCAAAGAAAGGGATTTCAGAGCGGAGCAGCAAGACGAAGACTTGATTTGGGGGAAAAGGCCACGGAGGGATGTGGGAACAGAGAGGCAGAACCAGACACAGGAGAATCAGGGTAGTTGTGGCATCAGAGAAACGACTGTGATGAATTGGCTGTGAGGCACTGGGTATTCCATTTTCCCCTCCAAGTGTGATTAGAATGCAACCGCTGGGAGGCAGCCTCTATATCAAAGGTAGGAAAATTGACTCGAGACTGAG
The DNA here is from genome assembly GCA_917880005.1 of Nanger dama. NCBI lineage: Eukaryota > Metazoa > Chordata > Mammalia > Artiodactyla > Bovidae > Nanger > Nanger dama. The sequence continues at coordinate 2,985,724 of CAKJTW010000003.1, read as the reverse complement.
TATCCAGATCAGTATCACACTAAACCGCAAGTGAAGGTTGTATTCAAATTCAGATCTCACACCGAAACCAGGGATCCTTCCCTGGCAAGCTTCAGTTCAGTTCACTTCAGTCGCTCAGTCGTGTCCGACTCTTTGCGACCCCATGAATCCCAGCACTCCAGGCCTCCTCGTCCTTCACCAGCTCCCGGAGTTCACTCAGACTCAGGTCCATCGAGTCCGTGATGCCATCCAGCCATCTCATCCTCTGTCGTCCCTTCTCCTCCTGCCCCCAATCCCTCCCAGCATCAGACTCTTTCCTCCCAGCATCAGACTCTTTCCCTCCCAGCATCAGGGTCTTTTCCAATGAGTCAGCTCTTCGCATGAGGTGGCCAAAGTACTGGAGTTTCAGTTTTAGCATCATTCCTTCCAAAGAAATCCCAGGGCTGATCTCCTTCAGAATGGACTGGTTGCATCTCCTTTAAGTCCAAGGGACTCTCGAGAGTCTTCCCCAACGCCACAGTTCAAAAGCATCACTTCTTCGGCGCTCAACCTTCTTCACAGTCCAACTCTCACATCCATACATGACTACAAGCCTTGACTAGACGGACCTTAGTCGGCAAAGTGATGTCTCTGCTTTTGAATATGGTAAACGTGCTTAAATTCCAACAGGGAGTGCGGGCGAGGAGAGGGAAGGTCCGAAGGTCACCCACGTGCCGGCAGAGGCGGGGGAAAGCCCGGGCCGCCGCTCTCCGCGCCGCCAGCAGAGGGGCGCCAGGGCGCGCGCCCCGTGGGCCCCCAGTGCGCAGGCGCAGGCGCAGGCGCGGCGCGCGGCGGCGCTCGAGCCTGTGGGGGCGGGTCACGCAGGGCGCGCGGCCGGGAGCGGCGGTGGCGGTCAGGCTGCGGGCGGGGAAGCCGGCGCCGGGCCCCTGGTCCGCGGGACGCCGCGCAGTGCCCGCCGCTTCCCGCCGCGGAGCCATGGAGATCGGCACGGAGATCAGCCGTAAGATCCGGGTGAGGCCTGCGGCGGCGGGGAGGGCCCGCGGCGGGAGGCCGCGCGGCGGCGGGCCGGCGCTTCGCGGTCGTCAGGAGTAACGGGGGCGGCGGGCCGGCGCGGGCGCCGCGGCCTGCGCGTGGCGGGAGGCGCTCCGCCGGGCCGGCGCGGGCCCGGGCGCAGCCGCGGCCCGGGAGCGGGGGCCGGGGGCCGGGGGCGGCGGGGGCGCGGGCGCCGGCCTCTCACGCTCGCCTGTCTTTCCGCCCTCAGAGTGCCATTAAGGGAAGCTGCAGGAGCTGGGAGCGTACGTCGGTAAGTTGCTGCCGGCCTGGCAGGCTGCGGCGCGCCGGGCGAGTTTGGCTCCGAGGGACCGCGTTTTCCCTGTCGGACCTTTGGTTCTGGACAGACGCCCTTTTGCCTGCAGGTCTCCTCGCCCCTGGCCCTTCCGCTTCCCTGAGCCTCGTCGGCGAAGGCTCTCCGTGCAGCGTGGTTTGTGTTTGCTTTTTTGTGCCGTCCCCCAAAGCCCTTCCTAGTAGGGTGTTTTTTTGAAAGTGTTTATCTTCTGTTGAGGCTCTGTCACGTTTCCCTTCATGTTTATTTGATTTTATTTTTCTGGGTTTACTATTTTGCATGTGAATGTTTGATGCTTTTCGGCTTTTGACTCTGTCATGGTTCGTTGAAGTTAACTTTCGGGTCTCTCTATTTTTCCTGTCGGTTTTTTTAGCTCCCCACAGTAAGCTCTTTTCATTTTTAAAAAATGGTTTGTAATTTGAGTGTTGACTCTGGGCCAGGCACTGTGCTTAAAATTGTTTTATATGCATTAGGTCACCGTAATCCCCAGGAGAACGGTGAAAGGTAAGTGGTAACATCCTGAATTACACAAGCAAGGAAACTGAGGCTTTGAGTGCTTGATTTGAGCAGGGTTTTATACATTGAGACCTGGGTCTGTTTGGCTCCAAAGCCGGTGCCTCCTGTAGAAATAATAGCTTACACTCATGGTACTGATTGTCGAGGTGTGGGAGACCCCAAGAGTCTCTGAGGTCAAAGTTATTTTCCTATTAGTACTCAAGGTATTGGCCGTTTTCACCGTGCTGGCATTTGGGTTGTGCAAAAGCGGTGAGTGAAACTACAGGTACCTTAGTTCGAGTCAGCATGTCACACCAAACTTCACAAGAAATCATATTCTTCACCACCCTTCTACTTGCAATTGCAAAGAAAAAAAAAAACACGTTAGTTTCACTTAAGAAGATAAGTGATAAAGTATTCTTTTAAACCTTCTCTTTGATTACATCTTTTTAATATGCAGTGTTAGGAAATAGGGAGTACTTCTGCCATACAGAAGCATGATGGATCGTCTTGAAACAAATTTATGTGATTGGGTTGAGAACTGAACTAGCCATTTTTTTTCCATGGAATTTTTTTTTTCTTTTAAGTTCAGTTGATTTACAATATTGTGTTAGCTTTAAGCATATAGCACAGTGATTGAATTATGTACTTTTTCAGATTATCTTCCATTGCACACTTTTACAAAACCTTATAGTTTCCTGGGCTCTACGGCAAATCCTTGTTGCTTATTTATTTTATATATCGTAGTTGGTTTGTGTTAATCACATACTTAAAATTTATCTATCTCCTCCCCCACATTACCCTTTAGAACATCATTTTTAACTTATAAGAAGGACTGACATGCTAGTTCCATACATTGGGGTATTTAGCAGACATTTTCTTGAAAGTGAGCAAAGATAAAGAATTAATAGACTTTGTTGCCAGTGACAAGGATTTAGCTTTCAGATGAAAATCAGAATTTTGGAAAATTTGTGTCTTCCTCTGTAAATTTGACAGTGTGATAATATTAGCAGGTGATTCTTTTATTTTGAATAATGACAGGTATCCACCACAGCAGTGGTTTGTATAGCTACAGACCATTATGTTTTCAAATGACCAAAGCAAGATGTTTTAAAATTGCATTGGGATAAAAAAATTCAAAGTACAGAATGGATCAATGGATTTTCGTGTAACAAAGTAGAAAAAGTCAGTGATAAAGTTTTGTTTCGGTATTGCTGCTAACCTTGAAAAACTATTGCTTGTTGACTTTTGGTGTAGTGTCACAGAAAAATATCCACATTTTCTGAAAAGGCTACTAGAATACTCATTTTCAATTGCATATCTTGTGAGATCAGATTTTCTTCACATTCTTCATGTAGAACATACCACAGATTAAATGCAAAAGTAGAAATTAGAATTCTATAAACCAGATGTTTAATAAATTTATAAAAATAACGTATTTTTGCATTTTGAAAAATTTAGTTACTGATAAATATAATATTAATATAAATGGTTTTATTGTTAATGGGATAGGTATGTTATTTTAAATGAATTAATAAAAAATTCTCAGTTTTAGTTTCTACTATGGTAAATATCAGTAGATATACGCACATGAACAAAAACTGTTAGTGATCATCAGTAATTTTCAGTGGTATAAAGGGGGCCCTGAGACCAGATGGTTGGCCACATACTAATTACTTGTTGTCAAGTTTGTTATTAGACTTTAACAGATAAGAAAATTGAGACTTAGAGGTTAAAGATGAAGCTGAACCAGCATTGATTTATTCTTTTATTCATTCAACATTTAATGGATGCCAGCTTTGTGCTAGAAACTTGATTTAAGTCAAAAGAAATCCACAGAAAACCTGCAGTGAGAACCCTCTTAATTATAGCACATGAAAGCATAAAGACATGTTAGTTGGGTTGACATTCAATCATAGTGACGATTCTGATCATTTATAAAAAATCTCAACAAGAATTTTAAGCCTCTTAAAAAGCTGATTACAAACTTGCCATAGTCTAATGTGAAATGTAGTAAAGATACCATATATTTTATAGTTTTGAGAGTATTTTCACACATTTCTGTTACCTGAATACAACGCTGAAGTGGGGATGGCAAGTAATTTACTTCTTATAAATAATGAAATGAAATATCTTGGGAGAGCTAAATAAGCTTGGTCAGCGGCAGATACAAGACCTAAGAACTCGTCTTCCTGGTCCGTGATGTTTCTGTTATTACTTATAACAGAAACTCGATGAGCTAACAGGAGAACAGGAGTCGCTGCCGCATGCTTCTGTAGCGCTGGACTGTGCCAGCTGCTAACAAGGCAGCACAGTTTCTCAGCCTGTTTGCCTCTGCTTAACTGGATGTTCCCTAAGGGCAGAGACATTATATTGGTTGTGTCCTAGTGGCCTAGCAGAGTGCCTAATTTTTTTTCATAAATGTTGATTAAGTGGGTAAACAGGGATCATTATTAGATATTTTAAATAAAAAGATTTTTAAATGAAAAGACCCTGACGTGGGAAAGATTGAGGGCGGGAAGAAAAGGGGACGACAGAGGATGAGATGGTCGGGTGGCATCACCGACTCAATGAACATGGGTTTGCGTAAACTCCAGGATTTGGTGATGGACAGGGAGGCCTGGCGTGCTGCAGTTCTTGGGGTCACCAAAGAGTTGGACACGACTGAGCGACTGAACTGAACTGATATGTTATTCATTTACAATTAGCTACTTAATTATTTGTATGTATATGCATAATTTTCCTGAAAAGAGCATCTTTCTAATCCCTTTCTTTGTGTTAGAATCCTAAAACCTTTAAGGTTGTGGAAACGATCCGTTAGTAAATATTTGAGTATCTATTTTCAAACCATTTAATGGGATACAAAAGTGAACAACTTTTTGTTAAGAGTTGATAAGGTTTCATTCATGTGTTTGTCCAAAATGGAATGCTTCAGGGAGGTGGCAGTTATAACTCAGAGCAGCTTTCAATTTACATTTTAGATGCATAACCTCACAGAAACCTTCAGCATTTTGCAGTTTTCCAGTACATAGATTGCAGGTGATGTTGCACATGCTATTAGAATTTTGTAGGAATGTATCATGAACACATTTACTTTTCCTTATGTTATTTCCCATTTTGAATCTAAGAGAACAGTATTACGAATTTCTAACATTTTTGTTAAAATATAACTGTCTACCATAACCAGCCATTTAAAGTGTAGTTTGCTGTGTCTTGATATATATACATCATAATCAAACTAATGAACATATCCATCACTCCCAAAGTTGCCTTTTGGATTTTCTTGGAGCTCCTTTGTATCCCTCCCTTCCATCTTTCCATGTCCCCACCATGTGCCAGAGCAATCACTGATCTCATCCATATAAAATCTTGTTAAATGCAAACTGTAGTGTCAGAAAACACAGCCTGTTTGTCTCCATTAGTGACTTTATGAGGGAGAGAAAGTGTCAAGCCTGCCACAGCACTGCAGCTTGCTCTCCTCTTTTGGGGCTACCAGAGGCGGCCTGTGCTAGTGACACTGCGGAGATAAGGGAGGAGGCTTCTTGATTAAAGCTGCCAGAAAGCAGTTGAGCCTTTGATACTACAAAGAAACTAATAAATGAATGGCTGCTTGCATGCTTGCAGCAAGTCTTCTGATTTCTGTTTCCATTTGTAGATCGATTTTCACATTATATTTGTGCTTTTCTTGAACTAGATTTTTTTGATATTTCTTCTTGAAACAAATGTCTGATAGTACTTCTTAAATGAACCTTCCTGCCTACATAGAAATGTTATGAATATTTAAGGTACTAAAGAATCTAAAAGAATTGGTTTTGGTAGGGATCAGAGTTCCTGATAAATGGCTTTTGCTTTGTTTTTGCTGTGGTGGTTTATTGTTTTGTTTTGTTTTTGGTCTCTTAGGAGGGTGTAAGAATGAAACAATGAGTTGAGTAGACATTATTTAATCTTTTTAAGATATAATTTTTTAAATGATGTAGAATTTTGGGATCATTTTAGTTTACTTGATGTTTCTGCCAGTTTGTTACCCTAACTGAAATATGCCTTTACCAAGGATAAAGGTGTTCCTTGAAAAATGAGTGTCATTTTGAAATATAGAACTAAAGAGAACTCAGTATTATTCTTGAGAAATGTCCACTATGCTTTCTGGAAGCTTTTCTGGAATTAATGAGCATTACTAAAAAGATTAAAAGAAGCGAATGCTCTCTCAAGCTTGATACTGTGATTCAGGATATCTAGTTGTATAAGTGTTCATTACTTATTCCTAATTCTGTTCTTCTAGTAATTCAAATACCTGTGGAATAAAGAGAAAGCTATACATTTAAACCATTGTAATTCCAGTAGAGCTGAGGTATTCTTAGAGCTACGTCTATATCTTCAAGCACGTCAACTTCAAGTAGAAGAAAATATTAAGGAAAGCATAAAAAGTCTTTATATACTTTTCCTTTTAAATAGATGAAGAACTTCCTGATTACATTATGGTGATGGTGGCCAACAAGAAAAGTCAGGACCAAATGACAGAGGACCTGTCCCTGTTTCTAGGGAACAACACAATTCGATTCACCGTATGGTATGTTTCTGAATATTTACCCCTCAGAACAAAGTTTGGCATGAGCCAAGAGCAGGTATTCTGTCTGCAGCGTGGTTCTTGACAGGAAAGTCAGATTTAGTCTTATGAGGTAGGTTGTGAGCGTTGAGAGCACAGCCTCTGGAGCCAGACTGCCAAGGTTGAACCTGCCTGTTTCCTTGGTTTTTCCATCTACGAAATGGGAATAGTAAATCACCTCTATGGGGTGGTTGTGAAAATTAAATGAGCTAATACATGTGCTTACAGCTGTGCCTGGCCCATAGCAAGTCCTCAGTATGTGTTGACTGTAGTTACTGTTTCTTTTTAAACTTCAGCGTTTTATCATTCCTTTTCCTCCACTGAAACCAGTTGTTTTTTGGACTCGGTTGACTTCCTAAATTGCTTTCTCCAATAAGCTAATAATCTAGGGGCTAAAGTTTTTTACAAAGTTGCAAATCATTTTTTTAAAGTTTGAAATTTTGAAATAGGCTTTGTGTTCAAATGTGAATTAATACTGTAATTTTTCAGTGTTCTTTTTCAGACCACACATTCCTTTAGTTGAGCATACTGATTGGAAGCATGAAGTCCAGCTTAAGGGAGACCAGGTTCTTGTGTCAGGCTTGAGGCAGAGCGAGAGCTGGGGAGGGTAGCGCTGTGGCTGAGAGCAGCGCAGGAAGGACTCAGGGAAACTGGGGACCACCAGTTCAGCAGGAGTGAGTGGCGATGGAGCAGAGCTGCCTGAGCAGAGTGGCCGGCTCATTGGAACAGCAAGGAACGGGGAGATGCGAGGCGGTGAGGAGGGGCGTGAGACTGACGGACTCCCATTCAACCAGAGCTCCTCTTAAAGGGGTTTCTGCCCCAGCAGGCAGCTGTGTCCTTTAAAACTATCATGACGCTTTCTTGAAATTCCACACAGAGTTCTCTGGGCTTATACCGCACACTTTTGAAGAACACTGAGTGCAGCGCTCCGTGAGCGCATTCAAGGAGCGTTGGCCCATGCACTCCTGCAGCGCGGCTGACTGAGCCCACTCACTGCAGTTTGTCCTCCGAGTTCACCAGAAGCCTAAGGGAGGTTGTGGCACTTTTGACTGGGGAAAATAACCTTATCATGAGTATTGCTTTTTTTTTTTATTAAAGCCTTCAGCAGGTCAGGTCCTTGTTTTGTTTCATGCACGTTTTTTATGACTGGACTTTTGGTTCAACACTTGGATCACTTTGAGTCCCACTAGTATGGGAGACTGACCGAGTAGATCCTTTCTCAGATAACTTGAGGGAGTAAGACAAATTTCTTACATAAACTGTGGACTGAATTTGAATTTAAAATCAGTTCAACTCTTTCATTTTACCATAAATTTAATTCTTTAACATGTTCTGATAAAAGTAATGGTGTCTCTATTTTGACACTTTGGCTTTCTTAAGCGTCCATCAACACCAGCCACGAGCACTATTCCTATTCTTTGGAGCCCTGCAATAACTGTGTCTTAGGGGACAGTGGCATTTGACTGGGATCTGGGTGAAACATTATTATAATATTTTCAGAAGGCATGGCCTCCTAGAAGGATTGTTAGCCAAATTTGCCTTGTACATAACTACTAAAATAGATTATAAGTAAGATGGTGGTTTGTTTACAGCACTAGTTTTGAAAATAATACAGTAAAATGATGTAGTAATTTTGAAATTAAGTTTTTCACCTCGCAGAATTAGGTTCTTCTAGACGCCGTCTAAGTAGATAAAAAATAAACAGTTTTTCAACAATTTTAGCAATGTTCTATTACATATTTATGGTATTTTGTCTTATTTTATCATAAACTACCTTGAATCTTTTGTCCTTTTGAAATAAAATACTATTCCTTGTGGATCAAGACTGTGTGGTCAGATGATATATTTGCCTTTATTTTTGCAGAAACTAGATGACAAAAATAGTGATGAAAAAATAAGATTTTTAAAATTATCCTACAGTGTTTATATAAAGGCTTTTTTTAAATGTAAAACTTTCTTTTAATACCATTTATCAGTATTTAACTGAAGAATTGACCTGTAATGTCAGATTTAGAGTGACAGTTGAAATCCATTCTTTCGTGATAAAAGGAAGTTTTAACATTTTGGGTTTGTTTTTTTCTTTTAGGCTTCACGGTGTATTAGATAAACTTCGTTCTGTAACAACCGGTAAGGTTCATAAAAATCATGTTTGGGTTTTTTGGAATTTGCTGTAATGTGATTGTTTTTCAAAAGTTATTTATACTGCTTTGGGGAAAAAAACCATGAATTTGAAAACAGTAGTTCATTTGTACTTTTTAAGGAAGCACACGCTTTTATGTATTTAAGAGCAATAAATTTAGTATAATTTGAAGACAGTTTAAGTAAAGAAAGGAAACTAGGCAGTTTATCCTAAGGAAATAAATATAGATGTGCACAATGATTTAGCTTCACGGATGTTTCAGTGTTGAAAATTACTTAAAAGTGCAGTAATAATAAATTAGATAAATTTATATAACTATGGAATAATGTTCAGCCATTAAATATGTTGTCAAGCACACATATTTATTGCCTTTAAGTAATCAGTATAGCTTAAAGGGACCATGTATTTTTCTTTCTAGACCCCTCTAGTCTGAAGTCTTCTGACACCAGCCTCTTTGATGGTAACGTGCCTTCAAACAAGAGCAGCTTTAGTCGAGGAGATGAGAGAAGGCACGAAGCTGCAGTGCCGCCTCTTGCCGTTTCTAGCGCTAGACCTGAAAAAGAGAGTCTAGAGTGTCTGCAAGCTCTCAGGAGCAGAAAGCCACTAACGTCAGGTAAGAGTCTTGTGGAGACATTTGGCAGATGGGTGTGTGTGACATTTTATTTACATTAGTTAATGTGTCTTTTAAGTTGCTGTTTCTAGACATTTTTGAAAACAAGTGGTTGGGAGCAGTTTTTGGAGTAAAATAAGGATAAGACCAAAGAATGATTATATTTGTATATAATGATTTACTTTGTAGTAAATCAAAGTAAAAAAGAATGCAATTTCGTAGTACTTTTTAATAGAATACATAAAGTTCTTTTCTATACTCTTTCATTGAGATGTATCTGACTAGTCTTTGAATAGTAGAAGATGCTGCTTTAAACTAGTAACACACCCTTTTTGGTTTTGTTTTCATTTTTAGCAGACAGACTTACGATGATGGAGCTGCAACCCGACTAATGTCCACAGTGAAACCTTTGAGGAGCTAGCACCCTCTGAAGATGTGATTGATATTAAGCCAGAACCAGATGATCTCATTGATGAAGACCTCAATTTTGTGCAAGAGAATCCCTTATCTCAGAAAAAAACTACAGTGACGCTTACATACGGTTCTTCTCGCCCTTCTATTGAAATTTATCGACCACCTGCAACTCGAAACGCAGACAGTGGTGCTCATCTAAACAGGTTGCAGTTTCAGCAGCAGCAAAACAGTGTTCATGCTGCCAAGCAACTTGATACTCAGAGCAGCCGGGTGTATGAAACAGGACGCTTGTGTGAACCAGAAGTGCTTAACAGCTTAGAAGAGACTTACAGTCCCTTCTTCAGAAGCAACGCAGAAAAGATGAGTATTGAGGTTTGTATATACTTTTGAATTCTGAACTGTTCTGCTGAAAATGGTCAGTTCTTAATAGTAAGTTGTATATGAAATAACATCATATATTGCAGGTTTGTTCTAAACTGATCTCTGAGCTGCTCAACATAGTACACCAGTTGCATTTTCCTCTCCACAACCGGCTTCTGCAGATATCTTGCATCTTGTTTATTTTCCTAGGATGCTAACATTTGAGATAGCTTTAACCTTACGGTATAATTTTGGGAGGATTTTAGGTCAATTTTAGATCCTTCATGGCTATAGTAAGCAATTGAGGAACTCCACTTTACTGGCTTCCTCAGCAGTACTGTGTGCTGCCATTTATGAATGACAGTAAAGCACTTTTTGCTTTAGCTTAAGATTGATTATTAGAGATATTACTTTTATTTATATAAGAAAGCAGGAAATAGCCCATGAACTTAATTCTTAATATTGCTTGGCTTTTTCTTTATTAAGTATTCTGTAGTAGAACTTTTATCTTTTGAGACTAGATAAGTGGAAATTTATATGATTGCAGGAAGAAAACTTTCGGAAGAGAAAGTTGCCTGTGGTAAGTTCAGTTGTTAAAGTAAAAAAGTTCAGCCACGACGGAGAAGAGGAGGAGGAAGAGCGACGATTGTGGGTCCCGTACAGGAAGCATCTCCAGCAGTGTGTCAGTGCCAGCAAAGCCTGAACGGAGGTATCTGGGCACGTCTGTAAATTAACCTTTCATTGCCTGATGGAGTCTTCTGGGTTTCTTGAAGAGGATATCATGAAAATACAAATTTAATCCCATGTAAGACTTTTCCATCCCTGGGTCAGGAGGATCCCCTGGAGAAGGGCATGGCGACCCACTCCAGTGTCCTTGCCTGGAGCATGCCATGGACGGAGGAGCCTGGGGTCGCAGAGTCGGACGTGGCTGAGTGACCAGCACACACACATGACTTTTCCACTGATAATCTTTTCCATTAAAAACTGTAACATGGGTGGGAGGAAAGTTGATCCAAATTTGTTGTTTGAAAAGTTATAAGGTTCCAATCCAGTTGGTATTTCCTAAAGACTACAGCTAGTCTGTTCCAGACCAGAGAAGGCTGTAGTAAAGATACTGTGGATGGCTAGCATGTAAAGAACTCCAATCTACAGTTGAGTTAAAATGCCTTTCTTTTTCAGACCTTCACTTCCACCTTCTAAACAAGCTAACAAGAATCTAATTTTGAAGGCTATATCTGAAGCTCAAGAATCTGTAACAAAAACAACTAACTATTCTACAGGTAATTTGAATGTTTCTAATTCCCGAGTAAGCTGTAGGTGATTGCTCCAGCAAGTGGTGATGAAGATGCCTGCTAAACGCTGAGGCCAAGGCGAGAATGATTAAAAGGGGATGTGGCCACTGTGAGAGACTTTCTAAACCGTCAGTAAACTTAGTTCTTTGAGCAACTGTAATGCCTTTTATTCCCTTTTTCTAATAAAGGTAAAATATATAATGGAAATCTTAAAAGGAATTTTGGTAAATAAGAGATTTTTATGTTTATAGCATTATAGCCAGCATTAGATACAAATTTATGTTGTATGAAAGGGAGCAGAATCCAAAATCGGTTGGAATTACAAAGATTTGTGTAGCATATGAACAAGTTGGTTTCTTTCCTTTCAGTAAAACCTGTTAATGGAATATGAGGCAGAGAATTGACTCATGTTCTTGCCCCAGTCCTAGTGGAAGTACTAAATGGTTTTATGAAAGATTATAAAGTATTAACATGTTTTTAAAACAGAGGAGAAGAATGAGCTGTAATATCTTACAGGAAACTCGTCCTAAAATGTATCCGAATGATGGGCGTCATATTGCTGTCAGGCTCGGTGCTCTGTGCCCCGCGTGCTGTATCTAGTATGCAGAACTTTCTGCTAATAAGCTGTAATGCTTATGCACTCTAAATTTTTAATTTTTACTTTTGCTATGGATTTGATGACTGTCCTTTCAGCATTTTTCTGCTTTTCTATTCTCTTTTGCATCTCTTTGTGTGACCCTTTGTTAAAATGAAGTAAACTATAAGCTAGCAACTTTCAAGCCTGATAGTCATCTGTACCCTTATTTCTCATCCCTAATTTAACCCTGAACATAAACAGCATTTGAATTATTAGGTAAAGGCCAACTTGACATAACAGTTCCTCTGTTTACATTTTCTTTTTGGTCTGTCAGCAATTTTGAGTATTTAGAATGGTGAGAAATTTAGACATCACTGTAAACTTGAAATGTCCTAGTTGTGTAATAGGAGGGAGTCTCAAAGATTTTTGAGACATAGCATTGAAATTCTTTATTCATACTATCTAGATTATAATTTGAAATTATTGTACAACCATGAAGCAGAACCCAAACTGCATATGGTTAACAACACACGTGTGCTGCAGTGTATTTACTGCATATAGTTTAAGATGTATAGATGTGTTTATATAAGCTTGGGTAACTAAGAGTATTGAAAGGGAACATGAGGTCTCTATGAACTGTTTCTAACAACTCATATATTCTAAACCCAAGGAGGCGTTTATGTTTAATGTGATACTCACTGTTGAGTTTTGATATATCACTTCATTTGCATTTCCTTCTTTTTTTTGCTTTTTATGTAAAAGTCTCACAGAAACAGACACTTCCAGTTGCTCCCAGAACTCGAACTTCTCAGGAAGAATTGCTAGCAGAAATGGTCCAGGGACAAGGCAGAGTTCCCAGGATAAGTTCTCCTATTAAAGAAGAGGAAGCAAAAGGAGATAATATAGACAAAAGTCAAGGTAATAGTTAAATGGTGTTTCATTTTCTGCTATACTTTTTTTCATAAGACATCACATATTTTCCAGTGAGTATTTATGAAATCTTGGTCATGCTGTGAGAAAAGGCTCAGTAGGCCCATGAATAGAAAAAGGGACCACGAGGGAAGTCTGTACACTTTTCAGAATTTATTTTTTTTAAACATTTATTTGTATTTATTTATTTGGCTGCTCTGGATCTTAGTTGTGGCACTCAGGATGTTCAATCTTTAGTTGTGGCATGTGGGATCTGGTTCCCTGACCAGGGATCGAACCTGGGCTTCCTTCTTTGGAAGCCCAGAGCCTCAACCACTGGACTGCCGGAGAAGTCCCACCTTTCAGAATTTAAAAGGCAGGTTTTACTGGGGAGATCTTCACTGCTCTCAAAAATGGGAGAATGGTGCAGTGAGTTCCCATGGACCCAGCCACCCAGCTTTTCTAATATTCTGCCAGTCTTTAGTTACGTGGACGCCTGCAGCCTTCCTTACTTTTTGATAATCCTACCCTTGTCCCCTTGAACTTGAAGTTTTGTCTTTAAATCTCCCTTTCTGAGCATCAGGTCTCTGGCCTGTCAGAGCTGCCTCATTGTCCCGGTTATACTAGTTTATTCCCTTGGGTCTGACATACTTCCAGCTAATCTTTCTGCTTTCTTTCTCTCAGCCCCTCACCCCCAACTCTTGCACAGACCCTCTATCTAAGTGTGACTCTGATCCTGTAACTCCTTTGTGAGAGCATTTCTGGCTCCTCCTCCCACTCTGCGACAACCAAGACTGATGCCAGCACCTTGGTCTTCCGGCAGCTTCATTCATTATCTGCCCCCGGGCCTGCGCAGCCCTTCTCCACTGCTTTTTACCCCGTTTCTTCTGTTCCCATTAGGAAAGACTCTAGTTCTTTCCCTCTTCTATAAAAAAACTCCACCAAAGCTGTGTGCTAATTGTGACTTAATACTTCTATAATGCTGGAGCATATTTTTTCATTTTCATTCCTCCTCAGCTGGGTCCTTTAAATTGTTCCAGGGTCCTCCCAGATTTACTTGTTTCATGAAACCTTACATTTCCATCTTACATTTTTCCCTTCTCTCTCCTTTTTTTTTTTTAAAGTCCTTAACCCAGGGTGTGCAGTTTGCCGTGTCCATATGTGTGGTTCCAATAAATCATGGTCCTGAAAATGGGAAAACCCCAAAATAGCCAGTAGGTACTCATTCAAAGTATAAATGTGCCAATTTGTTTAAAGCAGTGGAAACTGGGATTTGAGCTTTAGTTAAGGATTTGCAGTGAATTGGAGTCTGTTCAGAGATTAAAGCATCTGCCTGAAATGCGGGAGAACTGGGTTTGATCCTTGGGTTTGGAAGATGCCCTGGAGAAGGAAATGGCAACCCACTCCAATACTCTTGCCTTGGAGAATCCCATGAAGGGGGAGCCTGGTAGGCTACAGTCCATGGGGTCGCAAAGAGTTGGACACGACTGAGCAACTTCACTTTCACTTTCAAACAGGTTTGAATATGTGATTTCATGATGGGTTCCCCCCGGCCCCTCATGGTGGTATTTTTAAGTAAACCCCTGATGGTGGTGGTGTAGTTGCTAAGTTGTATCCAACTCTTTGGACCCCATGGACTGTAGCTTGCCAGGCTCCCTTCTTCTTGGGATTCACCAGGCAAGCGTACCGGAGTGGGTTGCCATTTCCTTCTCCAAGTAAACCCTTAATTGGTCTTTTGGAGAATAATAGATACTAATTCACTGTCGTGAGAACCAGAGAAGTAAAATTGAGCATTTATGCTTTCTTTGCTTTAAGGGTGGTACCACAGGGTGGCAGAGTTATACCGGAGTTAGGACTTGTTTCTGTAAGTGACATTTTATCAAACTGAGCCATGTCCACTTATTTACTTATGGTCTGTGGCTCTCTTACTATAGCCACAGAGTTCAACAGTTGCAACAGACCATGAAATCCACACAACTTAAAATCGAAAGTATTTGCTATCCCTTTTGATATAGTAGATGAAGGGAGCATCTTTTAAAATTATTTCAGCTTAGAAGTGAAAACAAAATGATAGAATTATAGTAATTTTCTCCCCCAACTAACAGTGAATTAGTGAATCTAGGCACTGATAATGGCTACTAAAACTTTTTAAAAGTGAAAATCCACTATTTTGTGTGCCTCCTGATGAAAGAATAAAAGATGACCCTAGTCTTGATGGAGGATGTGAACCTGAGTGATCAAGCCTCTGATGCAGCAGGCAGCTGGCAGGAAATAACTGAGGCCCATGAGTGTGCAACAGGCAAAATGTAGTTCTGGGGGCATTATATATATCACTAGACTTAAAAAGGCAAGGGACAAGGGTAAGGTGGTGTGTCTGGGTATGTACACTTGTATGATAAAATCACAAAGTAGATATTACTCTAAAAAGCATCTATGATTCCTTGTGGATAGGAGTACACGGACGGAGGCCAGTGGGCTGGCTTGTTGTCCGGTCGCCAAGTTGTGTCCCCCCCTCTTCATGACCCAGTGGACTGCAGCACACCAGGCCTCCCTGTCCCTCACCATCTCCCGGGGTTTACTCAAACTCATGTCCATTGGATCCAACGATCTCATTCTCTGTCTTACTCTTCTCCTGCCTTCAATCTTTCCCAGCATCAGGGTCTTTTCCCATGAGTTGACTCTTTGCATCAGGTGGCCAAACTAATGGAGCTTTAGCTTCAGCATCAGTCCTTTCAATGAACACCCAGGACTGATCTCTTTAGGATAGACTGGTTGGATCTCCTTGCAGTCCAAGGAACTCTCAAGAGTTTCCTCCAACACCACAGTTGAAAAGCATCCATTCTTTGGCGCTCAGCTTTCTTTATGGTCCAACTCTCAACATCCATATATGACTACTGGAAAGACCTTGGTTTTGACTGTATGGCCGTTGGTTGGCAAAATGATGTCTTTGCTCTTTAATACACTGCTTTGTCAGTAGCTTTCTTTCAAGAAGTGTCTTTTAATTTCATGGCTGAAGTCACCATCTGCAGTGACTTTAGAAACAGAGAGGAGATCTGTCACTGCTTCCACCTTTTTCCCTTCTGTTTGCCATGAAATGGAGTGATCTTAGCTTTTTAATACTGAGTTTTAAGCCAGGGTTTTCATTCTCTTTCACCTTCATCAAGAGGCTGTTTCGTTCCTCTTCGTTTTTGCCATATAGAGTGGTGTCATCTGCATCTCTGAGGTTGTTGATACTTCTCGGGGATCTTGGTTGTAACTCATCCAGCCCAGTATTTCGCATGCTGTGGGGTGGCTTACTTAGTTCTATTTTCTAGACCCGAATAAGATTATAATGGTGTTTTGCCTTACAAGAACTCATTAGGTGTTTTTGTGAGGCTTTCTATATCATTGTTTTATTTCAAAGTAAAAGGTTAAGAAACTGAAAAGGTGTGAAGTACTTCTCCTACTGAAGACTAGTACTGCTGTTGCTGGTATCATCTGTTACCAGCGCAGAGTGGCGCTGCAGAATTAATTAGTGTGCGTAGGCACTGTCGGCAGCTTAGGCACTGTCGAGCAGCTTTGTCTCTGACAGGTTTTTAAAAATGTAACTCTGCACCTATCATGGCTGGAGCTGTTGATGTGCTCGCCATCTCTCTGGCCTCTGTATTGTAAGGAGGCTAGCCACCTCACAGTACTTTGCTTTTGTCTTGGGTTAATCTGTCGCTCAAAATGTGTTTTGCCAGTCTTTTGAAAGATTTATCACAGCAGCAGTTCTTGCTTTACTGATTCTCTTTTGGTGTGTGTTCCCTTTCACTGATTTTTGCTCGTACTTTTAATATATCTATCTTGTTTCTTATTATGTTAGCCTGGGTTTTGTAAATGTAAGCATTTAAACTATGAATTTCTCTTGACGTGCCATTTTTTTCCTACACGTCACAAAGTTTTTGTTATCATTCAAGTGCATTTAATGTATAGAATATGGACGTTTTTGTTTTAGTCTTTTAATCATTTTAACCATATACTCTTCTCATGAGGTGGCCAAAGTACTGGAGTTCCAGCTTTAGAATCATTCCTTCCAAAGAAATCCCAGGGTTGATCTCCTTCAGAATGGACTGGTTGGATCTCCTTGCAGTCCAAGGGACTCTCAAGAGTCTTCTCCAACACCACAGTTCAAAATCATCAATTCTTCGGTGCTCAGCCTTCTTCATAGTCCAACTCTCACACCCATACATGACCACAGGGAAAAAACCATAGCCTTGTCTAGACGGACCTTAGTCGGCAAAGTAATGTCTCTGCTTTTGAATATACTATCTATGTTGGTCATAACTTTTCTTCCAAGGAGTAAGGGTCTTTTAATTTATTTCATGGCTGCAGTCACCATTTGCAGTGATTTTGGAGCCCAAAAATAAAGTCTGACACTGTTTCCACTGTTTCCCCATTTGTTTGCCATGAAGTGATGGGACCAGATGCCATGATCTTCGTTTTCTGAATGTTGAGCTTTAAGCCACCTTTTTCACTGTCCTCTTTCACTTTCATCAAGAGGCTTTTTAGTTCCTCTTCACTTTCTGCCATAAGGGTGGTGTCATCTGCATATCTGAGGTTATTGATATTTCTCCGGCAATCTTGATTCCAGCTTGTGCTTCTTCCAGCCCAGCATTTCTCATGATGTACTCTGCATAGAAGTTGAATAAGCAGGGTGACAATATACAGCCTTGACGTACTCCTTTTCCTATTTGGAACCAGTCTGTTGTTCCATGTCCAGTTCTAACTGTTGCTTCCTGACCTGCATACAGATTTCTCAAGAGGCAGGTCAGGTGGTCTGGTATTCCCATCTCTTTCAGAATTTTCCACAGTTGATTGTGATCCACACAGTCAAAGGCTTTGGCATAGTCAATAAAGCAGTAGTAGATGTTTTCCTGGAACTCTCTTGCTTTTTCCATGATCCAGCAGATGTTGGCAGTTTGATCTCTGATTCCTCTACCTTTTCTGAAACCAGCTTGAACGTCAGGGAGTTCACGGTTCATGTATTGCTGAAGCCTGGCTTGGAGAATTTTGAGTATTACTTTACTAGCATGTGAGATGAGTGCCGTTGTGCGGTAGTTTGAGCATTCTTTGGCATTGCCTTTCTTTGGAGTTAGAATGAAAACTGACCTTTTCCAGTCCTGTGGTCACTGCTGGGTTTTCCAAATTTGCTGGTATATTGAGTGCAGCACTTTCACAGCATCATCTTTCAGGATTTGAAACAGCTCCACTGGAATTCCATCACCTCCACTAGCTTTGTTTATAGTATTGCTTTTTAAGGCCCACTTGACTTCACATTCCAAGATGTCTGGCTCTAGATGAGTGATCACATCATCATGACTGTCTGGGTTGTGAAGGTCTTTTTTTGTACAGTTCTTCTGTGTATTCTTGCCACCACTTCTTAATATCTTCTGCTTCTGTTAGGTCCATACCATTTCTGTCCTTTATTGAGCCCATCTTTGCATGAAATGTTCCCTTGGTATCTCTAATTTTCGTGAAGAGATCTGTAGTCTTTCCCATTCTGTTCTTTTCCTCTATTTCTTTGCATTGATTGCTGAAGAAGGCTTTCTTATCTCTTCTTGCTATTCTTTGGAACTCTGCATTCAGATGCTTATATCTTTCCTTTTCTCCTTTGCTTTTCGCCTCTCTTCTTTTCACAGCTAAGTGTAAGGCCTCCCCAGACAGCCATTTTGCTTTTTTGCATTTCTTTTCCATGGGGATGGTCTTGATCCCTGTCTCCCGTACAATGTCACGAACCTCATTCCGCAGTTCATCAGGCACTCTATCTATCAGATCTAGGCCCTTAAATCTATTTCTCACTTCCACTGTATAATCATAAGGGATTTGATTTAGGTCATACCTGAATGGTCTAATGGTTTTCCCTACTTTCTTCAATTTACTTCTGAATTTGGTAATAAGGAGTTGATGATCTGAGCCACAGTCAGCTCCTGCTCTTGTTTTTGCTGACTATGTAGAGCTTCTCCATCTTTGGATGCAAAGAATAAAGTCAGTCTGATTTCGGTGTTGACCATCTGGTGATGTCCATGTGTAGAGTCTTCTCTTGTGTTGTTGAAAGAGGGTGTTTGCTATGACCAGTGCATTTTCTTGGCAAAACTCTGTTAGTCTTTGCCCTGCTTCGTTCCGCATTCCAAGGCAAAATTTGCCTGTTACTCCAGGTGTTTCTTGACTTCCTACTTTAGCATTCCAATCCCCTATAATGAAAAGGACCTCTTTTTTGGGTGTTAGTTCTAAAAGGTCTTGTAGGTCTTCATAGAACCGTTCAACTTCAGCTTCTTCTGCATTACTGGTTGGGGCATAGATTGAGATTACCATGATATTGAATGATTTGCCTTGGAAACGAACAGAGATCATTCTGTCATTTTTGAGATTGCATCTAAGTACTGTATTTTGGACTCTTTTGTTGACGATGATGGCTACTCCATTTCTTCTGAGGGATTCCTGCCTGCAGTAGTAGATATAATGGTCATCTGAGTTAAATTCACCCATTCCTGTCCATTTTAGTTCACTGATTCCTAGAATGTCGACATTCACCCTTGCCATCTCTTGTTTGACCACTTCCAAGTTGCCTTGATTCATGGACCTGACATTCCAGGTTCCAATGCAGTATTCCTCTTTACAGCATTGGATCTTGCTTCTGTCACCAGTTCTGATTCTTACTCCGTTATTCATACTAGAACTTTTCCTCTGGAAATATTTAGGATTTTCTCTTTTCTTAATGGAAGAGTAGTTGATTTCTGTTTCAGGTGTTCAGCAAAATGATTCATTTATATATACATATGTACATACACATACATACATACATACATATATATATATTTTTCAGATTCTTTTCCATTATAGGTTATTACCCTGTGTTCTTGATGTCTCAAATGTACTGTGATGAGTCTAGGTACTATTAGTTACTGTCTTTTTGTGTCAGTTTTGATTTGATCTTGTTCTGCTCTGAAATATTTCCTTGACTTTCTCGTCAGTTCCCCTATTTTTCTTTTTTTCCAAAACAGGCAGATTTTAAAAATTTCCACAAGTTCTCTCTTGTTTTGTTTTTCATATTATCTTGTGAATATAGGATCATTTCAAATTGTCTGAGGAACGTAGAGGGCTTGAAGGATTTTTGTTGGTTTGTTTTAAGAATTCTTTTTGTCCCCTCAAAAATAGTTTCCTATCAGTTTTTGTTTGCTCTTTTGCCATTTCATTTTGTAGGCTCTTTTCAACAAGTCTGGTCCTAATTTAAGGAAGTGTTAGACACAGTCCTGTCAGACTTGGATCCCGTGGACTGTAGCCCGCCAGGCTCCTCTGTCCATGGGATTCTCCAGGCAAGAAGACTGGAGTGGGCTGCCGTTGCCTTCTCCGGGGGATCTTCCCGCCCAGGGTCTAACCCAGGTCTGCATTGCAGGCAGATAGATCCTCTACCATCTGAGCCACGAGCGAAGACCCTAGTTTAAGAGAAGGCAGTACAAAGACTTCGCTAGAGTTGGGCATGGGCTGGAGGCTTTATCGTTGGCAGGTTTTGTTTTAAATAAAGCAGGCAAGGAGCTGCTTTATCGGCCTTGAAATTGCAGAGGAATTTCCTGGGGGGCCCTAATATTCCCACTAGCTGCCTAGATTTTCTCTAGATCATTTGCTGAGTTTCGTTAGAAAAGAGTTTTTTTTTTTTTTTAATTAAAAATTTTATCATTTAAATGTGTGCCTATGCCTTTCGGAAAACCTAGTTTTTTGTTTCATATCCTTTGAAATCTTTGCTCATTGCTCCAACCTTTCATGTGTGGGTGTCCCTTTGTTCATTTCATCTGGCTCAGTACTGTCAACTCTCAGATTTATGTTTGGACCTTGGACCTGAATTCCTATCCAACTGTTTTATATATCTCCTTGGATACATAGTGAACCCTTTTAAACTTGTCTGAAACCAAACGGCTAATATCTTCCCGTCCAATCTGTTCTCCCTCCAGCCCTCCTTGTTTTAGTTAATGGCAGCTCTTCTTTCCAGTTGCTCAGGCTGGAAGCCTCTGCTGTTCTTTCTTTCAAGATTTCTGTGCTTCTCCTTTCCTCAGTCTCCTCTCCCTCCCCCTCTCTTCTCCCCACCTCCTCTTCCTTCCCTTCCATCCCCTTCCTCCCCTCCTTCCCTCCCTCCCTTCCTCCTCTCCCCCTTCCCTCCCTCCCCCCCTCCCTTTCAGTTCCTCCCCCTTCTTCCCTTCCTCCCTTTCTCCTCCCTGCCATCATCTACCTTCCCCTGGTATCTCTGTGTCTGTTGCCCTCGGGTAAGCCGTTGTCCACAACTTGCCTTGATGCCTGCAGCAGTGTCCTTCCTGGTCTGTCTCTCGCAAACTTCCCTGTTGGCTCTCTGTCCCCACAGCAGAGAGGGATCCTTTTAAACCGTAAGTTGGATCTCGGCACACCCTTGCTCAGAAGCTTCTAGTGACTCCCTGTTATGCTCCCAAGGACAAAAGCCCTCCCGATCTCATCAGCTACCTTGCCAGGCCCCCATTCTGTTCCCCTTGCTCTTCCTCAGACCTGCTTGGTGTGTTTCTCTTTGGAGCATTCAGAGAAGAGTATGTGTGAGCTGCTTTTGCCCTCTTCTGGGAGTGTTTTCTTCCTGTCGTCTGTAAGCTTGCTCATCTCTGAGGCCTTCCTAGGCCCCCAACCCCATTCTCCTAATCCACTTTCCTAAAACTATTCTTTTCCTCTGCAGCACTTAACTGCAGTCTAATACATATTTCATACTTTCATCGTTTAGTTTCACCCAGATTTGGGGCTTTAGATCGCTTGTGGCTCTCTCAGTGTCTTGTTGGTGGCTCCTCTGCTGGGCCTCCACCAGCATTCATGTGTGTGCTTTCTGTTTCCAGAGGCGGTTGAAATCTCATCTGCTATAATCTGCTCCCTAACCATCACAATGCTAAAGTCATTTTTCAGTGTGTACACTCAGTGTATGCATTTCGTTTGCATACACACACTCAAATGCTATTATTGATATGTAAGAACATGTAAAAACAGGGTTCTAAGGAGTATAGAGATAAAAAATATTTTTAATATAATAGAATTTCTGATTTCCTTTCTCCACCTTGGTGGAGGAAGTGGATTATCATCTTGGAAACCCAATTTGAAACCTCCTGCTATATGTTGGTGAGGATTTGTGCCATTTTCACATTCTTTACTTCATTTTTATGGACTCTGCAGAAGGAGAGGGTATAAATGTATATACTTAATGTATATCATGTTGGACTGGAATCACTGTGAAAGACTCTTAGTGAAAAGGAGTTTTCATATTAAGAGAAAACAAGGAAAGTCCCCTCTTCATGCTGCCCACTGCCTTCCTCCGAGGTAAGCACTGCACTTGCAGACCGGTGTGTGTCTGTAGTCTTAGTATTTTTAAAAATATGTTGTACATATCCATCCTTTCTGGGTAGAGTAGAGTTCTAAGTGTATTTCTGTACACACATACACGTATCTATAAAAAGAGTTATACCATGTGGGCTTTCTTTGTAATGTATTTTGTTCCATTTACTGTATCATAGAAGTACGGTTATGAGTACAGACAGTGGTTATGAGTAGGGGCTCAGGAGACAGACAGCTAGGGCGTTAAACCAGGCTCTGCCACTCACTCACTGACCTTCACCTTTCTTGAGCTTCTAGTTTCCCAGGAATATATGGACTTTCTCTGTTGATGACCATTCACACTGGAGTCTGTGGAAGGGTCTTTGCTCACTTTGCATTCTGGAGTTGAGCTGGGCACACATGGGCGAGCAGGAAGCCTCCAGCGGGCTCCTTCTGGGCACCTGTTTCTTTGTGGCCCCATCCGCTGGCAGCCTCCTGCTTCTCCCACTGCAGCGGTGTCTGCTGCCCCCAGTGGCCCCTGGCGTGCGGGGGTGCCTGGCCGAGGGTATGGCCCGCCGCCTCTGTTAGCTGGCGTTCCTGAGTAATGCCATGTGGCTCCAAAGCCTTGTTAACTTTGAAAACTATTTTCTGTATAAAGATTTTGAAGATTTAGGTTAGTTTACAGGTAAGAGTGAAGAAGTAAAGATTCTTATATAAATGTCAGTACTTTTTCTTTATTCTGTTATGGAGAAGCCAAAGGCTGCAATTCTTTATACAAATTCTTTTGGAGGAGCTGTGGGAAGTCGTGTTTACCATCTTGCATCCTCATATTTTGCACAGCTTATTTGTTGGCTTAGTGAGTAAACCAAAGTAAAAACCTTTCTCAAACTATAGCCATGGAGAGAGATACTCTGATGCATTCTCTGAATACAGGAGTCATTCTCTTGGATTGGAAGGGTTTAATTTTGTTAAGATGATGATACTCCTCAAATAGATGTTGGATTCAACTCAGTCTTTGTTAAAAATCTCTGCTGCCTTTTTTTCCAGAAGATTCAAGCTGATTCTGAAATTTACATAGAAGGGGAAAGGACTTGGAATAGCCATAACTATTGAAAAATAATAAAATTAGAGGACTTATATTTTCCAGTTTCAAAACTTACTGCAGAACCGCAGCTGTGCCATCTCCTGGCACTGGCATAAGGGTGTGTGTATAGATCCGTCGAATCAGGGTGAGAATCCAGAAATGAACCAGTGTGCTTGTGATCTGTTGAATTTTGACAAGGACATAAAGGCTGTTCAGTGGGGAAAGAAGTCTTTTCAACAAATGATGCTCGACAACTGGATAGCCACATGCAAAAGAATAAAGTTGGATCCTTACCTGACACCATATATGAAAATTGACTCAAAATGGATCAGGTGCATAAGTGTAAGAACTAAGATGATAACACTCTTAGGAGGAGGAGTTCGCATAACTAAGTGGAGTTGGGCTGGACAGTGGTTTCTTGTATATGGCACTAGCAGCATGCAGCCAAAGAAAAAACAGGTGAGGTTGGACTAAGCGTCTGTGCTTCAAAAGATACTATCAAGAAAAAGGCAGCCCACAGAAAGGCAAAAAGTCACCCATCTAATAACGATCTAGCAGCAAACCAAGGCCAACTCCTCACTGTCTCTTATCTTTAAATTTCCACCATGTCTCATATAAGTACAGTTGGATTCCATCATCACCGCAGACACATGGGTGTGATCAAAGGTCCAGTTAGCTTCCAAATAGTGTCCTGTTACTATTTTCAAGGGAAATGAAATTCAAGATACTAGATAAAGCAATTTAAAAATAATGTGAAACTTGACAGTTACGGGTACATTGATGAGCAAAAGGACATTAAGTCCACATCATGCTCAGGTGTAAAGCACTTTATGTTATATTGCTTATTTATGCCTCAGATCTTCAGTGGCCTTTTTCATATGGAGGTAAATAATAGGAAATTCTTGATGTGTTGCCTGTCTGCTTCCAGCCAATCACAAGCCAGAATTGTTTCCTGTGTAATAATAGGGTCTGTTGTTTGGAGAGGAGCTGTAAGTAAGACTTATAGGATACAGGGGCTGCATGTTAAGGCTTCTCAGTTGAAGCAGAGAGAAAACTGGTCTGGTTTGTTGAGCATTTTCAGATTTACTTGGAGTTCTGACTCCAGAAATGTACAATCCTGTCTTTTCACTTACAGGTTTTAAAATGTTACTGATGTTTAATACTTCTTAAAGTCACAGCCTTAATGATTGCTTTTACTTTTGATGAAAGCTTAGTGAGCTGTGAAAGAAAAATCACCAAATATTAAGAAGGAGAGAGAATTTTGTGAAAATGTCATCAAGGTTTCCATCACCATCTTTACCAATTTTCTTTTCACCTGGGCCAGTTGACTTAGGTTCCGTAACAAGTTCCTCTTGTTCACTGAATGAGCTAGACAGTATTTCCCATCTTTTAAGGAAAATATCAACTGATATCAATGAAATTAAAGGGATGAAAGCAGCAATTTTGACAGTGGAAGCAAATCTATTTGATCTTAATGTTAGAGTGTCACAGAATGAAGCAAAAATTTCATCTTTGGAGGTTAAAATGAATGAGTATTCAACATCTGAAGGCACCAGACAGTTTGAAGATCTTCAAGAGGAAGTAGATTCTGAATCACAGTCAAGGACTACTGATGTAAAAATAATTGGTTTCCTTAGAAACATTGAGAAAGGTAAATTTTAGAATGTGGTATCATTGGGTAACTTGACTGTAGTTTTCATATGGAGGCAGCAGGTCACAGAGAACTTGAATTTTTCTTGGACCTTTAATGACAAAATCTTGTACATGATTTACCTTAGAAACCTAGACCTTAGAATCCCATCCTTCTTTGTGGATCTCTAAAAATGATGTTTGAAAGGTTAGAGAGGTGAAGCAAAGCTTGAACTGTGAGAGCATGGTCTTCTTGTATCTATTTTGTGAAATTACTTTAAAGTGTGTAATTCTGTCATTGTCTACTGTTTATGCTTAAGAGACCTATTAGTATTTGAATTGGAAGAGCATACTCCCTGTCACCTAATTGCACGTCAGTTTCCCAGGCAGCCCTTCAGGAATACAACTTGGCTAAATATCTGTTTCGGGTCAGCTCCTGAGGATTTACTGGATTTTCACCCATGGTAGAAATTAACTTATTTTGGGGAACAGGAGACATCATTAAGGAGTAATGTAGTGTAACTTATATTTAAAGAAAATAGCTGATAAAAATTAGGCAAATTTTAAACTTTTAAAAACCTCTTAATGAAACATGATAGTCGGTAAGCAGCTGCCAACTTAACAGGCTTGCACTGAGTGAGCAGACTGTCCTGGGAAACTGACGTTGTAGGCTTGCTAAGTGTTAGTGCGCACGATTGGAGAAGGTGACGGCACCCCACTCTAGTGCTCTTGCCTGGAGAATCCCAGGGATGGAGGAGCCTGGTGGGCTGCAGTCCATGGGGGTCGCAAAGAGTCGGACATGACTGAGCTATTTAGCAGCAGCAGCAGCAGCGTGCACAGTCTCACTGATGTCTCAGTAGTGTTCAGAGCCCTATCAACCACGTCCCTTCCCGTGCCCCACTGCATCACCTCTAAGACAGCGAGTGCGGCCGAGGATCTGCTAGGCTGGGGGTGTGTGGGGAAGGATGACGCCCTCGCAAACCTCAACCTGAAGATAGAAAAATCAGTTCTGTGTCTCTGTTTTGTTTTCCAGTGTCACTGAGAAAACTGTGGATCCCTTTTAGGAACTGATGCGCCAGCTGTGTCTGTTCCTACGGGGCCTCTAGGTGCTTGTCCTGCACTCTGTGGTGCAGGGCCTGGGCTCCAGTGCTCCGAGTCTAGTGTCCCCGTCCCTGTGTGCTGCTCTCTGGGCCCGTCTGGGCCTCGGTGTGTCCTTTGGGAACTCTGCTCTGCGGTGGTGGCTGCCTCACCCGCTGAGAGCCCAGCAGCAGAGGGAGACCCTCCTCGCGGGGATCTTGCCGCCGGCTGTCGCCCGTCTCCCAGGGAGCCAGCCGAGGGCCCAGGCAGCTCCACCCTCTGGCTTCTGCAGCCCTTTGCCTTCACCACTGTGCTTCTCTCCAGTCCAAGGAGACCAGCTTCCAGGCAGGGAGAACCGTGGTTATTTTTGGTTTAACCTGAGTACAGGTTTTTGTCTTACAGACCTTTGGTCTAGGATTATTATTAAATTGTATTGTGGAAGCTTTAAGTTATTTTAAAGACTTTCAGTTAGGAACCCAGAAAGATTGTTTTGGTCTTAATTTCTGGGAAGCACATGAACTGCTACTGTTTGTTTGTTTTTAAGCATAGTGAAGTTTTTAAATTTATATTCTAGGAACTCAACAGAGGCAGTTGTTATCCCGATTGCAAATTGATCCTGTAATGGCAGAAACTCTGCAGATCAGTCAAGGTTGGTACCAATATTAAATTTTCATTTGTAATCTAGCATTTTTCAGTTGCTATTTCCATTCCTTACACCTCATTTAATGTATCCTGTATCTCTTAGATTGTGCCCTGAGATGCTACATTAACATCTGTGACGATATTTTAGGGCCAGGAGTCAGGATCTGCATTTTCTTCATGCTGTGTGGTGTTGACATTGTTCACCTCATGCGGAAATTTGCTGCTTCTGACACCATTTCACCCTGGTCCCTAGAAACCGTTGGCTGCTCATGCCGCTGCTTTAGGGACCTCTTGAATCCTTACCCTGCTTTCCATTGAACTTTCTCCATTGCTCTGAGCTGCTTTAGTGTCCTCTGGCCTGTAAAACCGTATTCTCACTTTGACTTCATGTTAGAATGCCGTGGCCAGGCGTTAACCCAGAGCGTATCATTCTTGGAGCTGCTGTACCTTGCTTGCCTGTCTCCCTGACCCCCAGCGCACACACGCACCTACCACGAGCCGCCTCAGGGCCGAGGCGCGTGCCTCATTCACGTCTCTGTTCTCAGTGCCTGGCCCTGCCAGATGCGTGTGAAGGGCTAATAACTGCTGAATAAATGAGGGCCATTGGATCCCTGGAGTCTTAAATTCAGATCCTGTTTTTTCTGTTTCCTCTAAACCTGCCCGTTGTTGGAAGCTCTGGTTCCTCGACTGCTCCGTGTCGACTCCTAACTGCACTTTCCTCACCTGTGTTCAGGATTCTACAGTCAGTGACGATATTCCCTTACCCTTCCTGGCCTTCTGCTCAGAAAGGTGTGCTTATTCTTTCCGACGATCACCTTCTGCCCAGATGCCACATCGTACCCAGTTGGCAAATACTTTGGTGTTGACACCCTTCTGTGGCTTTCCTCTCTGCCTCTCTCTGGTTCCTCCCTCTGTCTGTGAAAGTGCTGAGATTCTCTGCGTCCTGGATGTTGCCCTCGTCTCCCAGCGTCCCGTCCCGTGTCTGCGTCGGAGTGACTGCTCTCTCTCTCCGGCGCTGAGTGCTCTCTCTCTCCCTCCCCCAGCGTCCGGGAGGTGCTCTCTCTCCTCCCAGCGTCCCCGGTGCTGGTGCTCTCTCTCTCCCAGCGTCCGGCAGCTGAGTGCTCTCTCTCCCCAGCGTCCGGGAGCTGAGTGCTCTCTCCCCGCGTCCGGGAGCTGAGTGCTCCTCTCTCTCCCCCAGCGTCCGGCAGCTGAGTGCTCTCTCTCTCCCCCAGCGTCCGGGAGCTGAGTGCTCTCTCTCCCCCAGCGTCCGGGGGAGGCTGGTGCCCTCTCTCCAGCGTCCGGGCTGGTGCTCTCTCTCTCCCCCAGCGTCCGGGAGCTGAGTGCTCTCTCCCACGTCGGCGCTGGGTGCTCCCTCTCTCCCCCAGCGTCCGGGAGCTGCTTAGGTGCTCCTCTCTCTCCCCCCCCAGCGTCCGGGGCTGGTGCTCTCTCTCCCCGAGCGGGCTGGTGCTCTCTCTCTCCCGCGTCGGGGCTGGTGCTCCCCCGCTCCGCGTCCGGCAGCTGAGTGCTCTCTCTCCTCCAGCGTCCGGGGGCTGAGTGCTCTCTCCCCCAGCGTCCGGCAGCTGAGTGCTCTCTCTCTCCCCCAGCGTCCGGCAGCTGGGTGCTCTCCCCCGCGCCGGGAGCTGAGTGCTCTCTCTCTCCCCCAGCGTCCGGGAGCTGAGTGCTCTCTCTCCGTCCCAGCTGAGTGCTCTCCTTCCCCCAGCGTCCGGGAGCTGAGTGCTCTCTCTTTCCCCCAGCGTCCGGGAGCTGAGTGCTCTCCTCTCTCCCCAGCGTCCGGGAGCTGAGTGCTCTCTCTCTCCTCCCCAGCGTCCGGGAGCTGAGTGCTCTCTCCCCCAGCGTCTGGCAGCTGAGTGCTCTCTCTCCCAGCGTCCGGGAGCTGAGTGCTCTCTCTCTCTCTCCCCCAGCGTCCGGGAGCTGAGTGCTCTCTCTCCTCCCCCAGCGTCCGGGAGCTGAGTGCTCTCTCCCCCCCCAGCGTCCGGGAGCTGGGGGCTCTCTCTCTCTCCCCCAGCGTCCGGGAGCTGAGTGCTCTCTCCCCCAGCGTCCGGCAGCTCGCGCTCCCTCTCTCCCAGCGTCCGGGAGCTGAGTGCTCTCTCTCTCTCTCCCCAGCGTCCGGGAGCTGAGTGCTCTCTCTCCCCAGCGTCCGGGAGCTGAGTGCTCTCTCTCTCTCCCCCAGCGTCCGGCAGCTGAGTGCTCTCTCTCTCTCCCCCAGCGTCCGGCAGCTGAGTGCTCTCTCTCTCCCCCAGCGTCCGGGAGCTGAGTGCTCTCTCCCCCAGCGTCCGGGGGCTGGGTGCTCTCTCTCCTCTCCCCAGCGTCCGGGGGCTGGTGCTCTCTCTCCCCCAGCGTCCGGGAGCTGAGTGCTCTCTCTCTCTCTCCCCCAGCGTCCGGGAGCTGAGTGCTCCCCTCCCCCAGCGCCTGGCGCTGAGGCCGGTTGCGCTGCGTCCGCATCGCCAGTGCTTGCACGCCTTTGTTTCCTTCTCTTCGCCCACAGTGCACACGCTGCTCGCATCGAGCCACATCAAGGCTTATGAGTGAGCACATCCTTTGCCTACCTCCCACTTTCCGTTGTTTCTGAGAGCCCTTTTGTTTCTGCATATCCCTTTTATTTTTTTAATACCCTGGCTTTATTTCATGTCCTCTGTGCTTTCTTATTTCTCTGAAGATATTACAGATGGCTTTGGACATTTCTCCCCTCCCTTCTTGGTCTTGTTTTCCCCAGGTGGGTGGTTTTGATCACTGTTTTTCATGATAGAGGTTCTCAGATGTCTGAGGATCCTTGCTTGGCTTGTATTTAAGAGCGGGGTGCTTAAGCTGATTGGCTTTTGGGGTTCATTAATTAGAAGATGAGGTAAGGGACACTTGACTTTTGAATGTAGGTCCTGCAGTAGAAGAGTGGCTTGTCTGGCCTGTCTGCTTTGGCGCTGCTGTGATGCCCGTGTCTTTGAGTCTTTTAGGTTGGTCACCTTTTCCAGAGAAAGATCATTCAAGAAGAGGATTGGTTACCAGGGTTTTGGGAGCTCAGTGGGGACGGGACTGAGGGAGGCACCTCAACATTAACATTTGCTACACACACACACACACACACACACACACACAGACACAGACACACACAGACACAGACAGACACACACACAGAGAGACACAGACAGACACACACACAGAGAGACACAGACAGACACACACACACAGACACACACAGACACACACACACACAGACAGACACACACACACAGACACACACACACACACAGACACACAGAGAGCACAGACAGACAGACACACACACACAGAGACACACAGACACACACACAGACAGACACACACACACAGAGACACAGACAGACAGACACACACACACACAGAGACACAGACAGACACCACACACAGAGGCAAATACACACACAGAAACACACTCTGAGGGAGGCACCTCAACATTAACATTTACTATACACACACACACACACAGACACACACACAGACACACACAGAGACACACACAGAGAGAGACACACAGACACAGACAGACACACACACACAGAGACACACACAGAGAGAGACACAGGCAGACACACACACAGACACACACACACACACACACACACACACCAGACACACACAGACACACACAGAGAGAGACAGGCAGACACACACACGCAGAGAGACACAGGCAGACACACACATAGACACACACAGAGAGACACAGACAGACAGACAGACACACACACACAGAGACACAGGCAGACACACACAGACACACACACACACACACAGACCAGACAGACAGACAGACACACACACACACACAGAGACACAGACAGACACACACACAGAGGCAAATACACACAGACACAGAAACACACTCTGAGGGAGGCACCTCAACATTAACATTTACTATACACACACAGACAGACAGACAGACAGACACACACACACAGACACACACACACAGACACACACAGAAAAGACACACAGAGAGACACAGACAGACACACACACACACAGACACACACAGAGAGACACAGGCAGACACACACACGCACACACACACGCAGACACACAGAGAGAGAGACAGGCAGACACACACACACACAGAGACACAGGCAGACACACACATAGACACACACAGAGAGACACAGACAGACAGACAGACACACACACACAGAGACACAGGCAGACACACACACACACACACACACACACACACACACAGACACACACACACAGAGAGACACAGGCAGACACACACAGAGAGAGACACAGGCAGACACACACACAGACACACACAGACAGACAGGCAGACACACACACAGAGGCAAATACACACAAACACAGAAACACACTCTGAGGGAGGCACCTCAACATTAACATTTACTATACACACACACACACACACACACACAGACAGACACACAGGCAGACACAGAGGCAAATACACACAGACACAGAAACACACCTCTGAGGGAGGCACCTCAGCAGTGACTACTGTGTGATGTTTACTACACACACACACACACACACACACACACACACACACACGAGTTTTCAGAATGGTACTTCTTTCAACATGGCTGGCATTCATTAGTCTAGAAACCCTCTGTTTTTGCCTTTTTAAGAGAGTCTGAAGCTCCACTTTGCTCCAGGGGAGAAGTGGTCAGAGATGATCAGGAAACCTAACTGCTTTTTACAGTTTTAATCGTGTGCATTGAGTTGATTTTGCACCTTTTCTGTCGGACCATGATGCTTCATCAGTGCGCCTTGTGAGCAGTGATCACAGGAAAGAACCTCTAGTTATTCCCAGTGTCTTCAAGGGTCACAGTAGGGGAATAGCTGTGGTAAGAATAACAGAAAAAAAAAACAACCAGATACACAGAGTTTATGGAGAGCTACCTGCTTCTGGATGGACCCCTGAACCCGCTTCTGCTGTGCTCTGCCTTCTCCCAGTCCCTCCCAGGCCAAGAAGCTTGCGACCCATATTTCTTCATTGTTGAAGACTCAGCTTTTAGAGATGTACTAAGTTAGTTTTCCGCTTTTAAAATGTGGTTATTTCCCGCGACATACCATGTACCCCCTGCAGTGGATGTGTAGACTCTTAACCACTGGAGCATCAGGACAGTCCCTGGTTATCTCTTCTTTTACAATTATTTTCTTTGTGAGGCATTTTTTGTTTTTTAATTTAACCCTTTACTAACATTTTATTAGAGTTTCAGTTCAGTTCAGTCGCTCATTCGTGTCCGACTCTTTGCGACCCCATGAATCGTAGCACACCAGGCCTCCCTATCCATCACTAACTCCTGGAGTTCACTCAAACTCATGTCCATCGAGTGGTGATGCCATCCAGCCATCTCATCCTCTGTCGTCCCCTTCTCCTCCTACCCCCAATCCCTCCCAGCATCAGAGTCTTTTCCAATGAATCAGCTCTTCGCATGAGGTAGCCAAAGTATTGGAGTTTCAGCTTCAGCATCATTCCTTCCAATGAACACCCAGGGCTGCTCTCCTTTAGAATGGACTGGTTGGATCTCCTTGCAGTCCAAGGGACTCTCAAGAGTCTTCTCCAACACCACAGTTCAAAAGCATCAACTCTTCGATGCTCAGCCTTCTTCACAGTCCAACTCTCACATCCATACATGACTACTGGGAAAACCATAACCTTGACTAGACGGACCTTTGTTGGCAGAGTAATGTCTCTGCTTTTGAATATGCTGTCTAGGTTGGTCATAGCTTTCCTTCCAAGAAGGTAAGCGTCTTTTAATTTCATGGATGCAATCACCATCTGCAGTGATTTTGGAGCCCAAAAACATAAAGTCTGACACTGTTTCCACTGTTTCCCCATCTGGTCTTCGTTTTCTGAATGTTGAGCTTTAAGCCACCTTTTTTCACTCTCCTCTTTTCACTTCATTAAAAGGCTTTTTAGTTCCTCTTCACTTTCTGCCATAAGGGTGGTGTCATCTGCATATCTGAGGTTATTGATATTTCTCCCAGCAATCTTGATTCCAGCTTGTGTTTCTTCCAGTCCAGCGTTTCTCATGATGTACTCTGCATAGAAGTTAAATAAGCAGGGTGACAATATACAGCCTTGACGTACTCCTTTTCCTATTTGGAACCAGTCTGTTGTTCCACGTCCAGTTCTAACTGTTGCTTCCTGATCTGCATACAGGTTTCTCAAGAGGCAGGTCAGGTGGTCTGGAATTCCCATCTCTTTCAGAATTTTCCACAATTTATTGTGATCCACACAGCCAAAGGCTTTGGCATAGTCCATAAAGCAGAAGTAGATGCTTTTCTGGAACTCTCTTGCTTTGATCCAGCGGATGTTGGCAATTTGATCTCTGATTCCTCTGCCTTTTCTAAAACCAGCTTGAACATCTGGAAGTTTACAGTTCATGTATTGCTGAAGCCTGGCTTGAATAATTTTGAGCATGACTTTACTAGCATGTGAGATGAGTGCAATTATGAGGTAGTTTGAGCATTCTTTGGCATTGCCTTTCTTTGGAATTGGAATGAAAACTGACCTTTTCCAGTCGTGTGGCCACTGCTGGGTTTTCCAAATTTGCTGGCATATTGAGTGCAGCACTTTCACAGCATCATCTTTCAGGATTTGAAACAGCTCCACTGGAATTCCATCACCTCCACTAGCTTTGTTCGGAAGAGATACTTTCTAAGGCCCACTTGACTTCACATTCCAGGATGTCTGGCTCTAGTTGAGTGATCACACCATTGTGATCATCTAGGTCATGAAGCTCTTTTTGTACATCTTCCTTGTATTCTTGCCACCTCTTCTTAATTTTTTCTGCTTCTGTTAGGTCCATACCATTTCTGTCCTTTATCGAGCCCATCTTTGCATGAAATGTTCCCTTGGTATCTCTGATTTTCTTGAAGAGATCTCTAGTCTTTCTCATTCTGTTGTTTTCCTCTCTTTCTTTGCATTGATCCCTGAGGAGGGCTTTCTTATCTCTCGTTGCTGTTCTTTGGCACTCTGCATTCAGATGCTTATATCTTTCCTTTTCTCCTTTGCTTTTCACTTCTCTTCTTTTCACAGCTGTTTGTAAGGCCTTACAGTTTCAGGAGGGTGCAGATGTGTGGATCCAGCCTGTGGTCCTCACCCAGGAGGTGTCTCTAACTCTGCCATCTGTCTGTTCTGCCTGACCCAGGCCACACTCAGGAGTCTTGACGGGGAGACGAGAGGCTCGTGTCGAGAATAAAGCTGTTTTCTGTGTATACTTCTCTGCACTCTGTGATGTATGGCCCTGGCATTCCCATGTTGTTTTCCATCTTCTATATTTTGTCTTCCGGCACTTCACTGTCTGTTTTCCAGTAGTTTCTTTTCCTTCTCATTCAGTTCCCTTCCTCTCTTGCCCCTTAAAATGTTACCTGTATCCTGTGTCCTGCCCTGAGCGCTGTTTTCGTCTCGTCCATATTCTCCCGAGATGCAGGCTAGTAGAACTGCTGTGCCTCAAGAGGAAGAGGGTGCTGAGGAGCCTCAGCCTGCGGACTGCACGCTGGCCCCTCCATCTGCTAGCTGTGCGGACGCGGCGAACCAGAGGAGAGCTCTGAGTGCAACCCGGGCGGGACCTGCTTCCTGGGCTCCCTGTGAGGGCTGAGGGAGAAGATAGCCGTGCTGAATATGTACAGTTGACCACATGTTCTCATTTCACCATCAGCAGAGACTCTGTTTCTTTCTTCTTTCCCGCTCATAATAATCAAATCTGAGTTTTCAACTTGTTTGTGAACAGCTGAGAGTCCTGCAAAGACCTCGAGCTAAAGAAGTCTGCAGTTGAAATGTGTCTTTGCCCCCCACGAAGCCTGCGCTCCGTCCTGTCCTGACGCGTGTTCCTCCCTCTCCTCCTGCTCCTGTCTCGTCTCTCCTGCCCTTGCAGGGGGCAGGTTACCTCCTTCCTGGTGGGTAGTTGAGAATGCACGTGCTGTCACTGCTGGTGCCCACGTGAGTGTGGAACGTGTTTCCTCTCCTCTAGGTGTGCGAGAGGGTGACAGTGTGGGCAGCATCCCCATGGGGCTCCAGTCCATTCCTGCCCCTGTCTGTCTTTCTAAAAACCCTGCTCACACCACTCCACTGCTTAGAAAGCCTGGTTTACTTAATACTCCTCAACCAGAATCTAAGCCCATCAGCACAGGGGCACACACAAGACCCTTTAGGCCTCGAGCCTTCCTGCTGCTTAACTGCTCAGCCCCCTGGGGCCCCTGTGTTCTTGTTTCCCCTCTGTGTAGCTAGCACAGTGCTCTCAGGCCCTGAGTCAGGGTGCTCTGAGCTGTGGTCTCCGTTGCCTGTTGGGGAGCAGAGCTGCTCCTGACAGTGGTCACTGATGCCTGCTGCTACGTCGCTGGTCCGTGTCCTGGGCTCCAGGTCCTGGTGTATTTTGTAAAGTAGTTGAGCTTGAAAGTCAGGCTGTAGGCAATGGGCTCTGTGGCTGCCTGCATTAAGATCAGTGTTACCCTTGCTGTGCTTTTATCAATGTCTGTTCATCTTAAAATTCTTTTTCAAAGTAGTCTGTCTTCAACCAGGCACAAACTACACCACTCTTACTGTTTTCATCAGGGTGTGTGCTGTTCTGTGAGTGTGCAAAATGAACAGAAAAGAGTTTTTTAAAACAGCCTTCGTATCATGATGCTAGGGCACATTAGGAGTCTGTATTCTTTGTTTATAGAAAATATTGTTGTACTTTATATTGTTAATATTATCCCATTAGGTGCCTCATGGAAGAACCTTTCTTCTCTGCTGTAGGCAGGAAGTTCATTAGAATGCCTTGGTAATACGCTGATGAGCAAAGGAATGTCTGACTTCTTTGAAAAGATGTTTGGCATAGAATTGCAGCCTTATTCCTAAGTAGAACCATTGTAACTTTCCTTTAAAATAATTACAAATATATAAAAGGTTGACATTCTTCTCACGTGTGTGATGTTGGGAATGCAAGTTATATTCAAAAGTAAACATTTGTGGCCAATTTTTTGGCTCAGATTACTATGACATGGAATCCATGGTCCATGCAGACACAAGATCATTTATTCTGAAGAAGCCAAAGCTGTCTGAGGAGCTAGTAGTGGCAGCAAACCAGGAGTCGGGGATGAAGACGGCAGATGCCCTCCGGGCCCTTTCAGGACACCTTGTGCAGACACGGTAGATGGCTTCTTTTTTTTCGTGTAGCTCGTGTGCTGATAGATAGTGGAGGTTGACTGCCAGTGCCCAGCTCCCTCCTGCCAGGCCCGGCCCCGAGTGTAGACGCTGTATTGACTGAGCGGTTAGGCCGTGCGCCATCGGGCACACCCACTTCTCAAAAAGTGCAGTTCATCTTCCTTATTCAGAAATCCATTATTGTACAAATAAGTCAGTGTATGATTTAGCTCTTTTAAGACGATCATTTTCTCTATGCACACCCAGAAAATGAAATTTTAAAAGCCCGATGATAAGAATTAGGACCTCTCAATCAGAGAGTTAGCAGATAGGGTTGGGGTGATTATTGCCGTAGATAATGGACTGAATGTTCTGTAAGGAACCCAACGTAGAGTTGATAAACTCAGTGTAAGTATAGAACAGCTGGCTCTTGTGTTCTGAGCATAGGTGCTGACTTCTCCTTTTGTTTCCACATGACCCTGCGAGGTCCCAGTGGGTGCCGGGGTCAGGGCTGAGGGAGAGCGCCCTGAGGCAGCCTGAGGCCTGGTGTCGCCGCCACAGTGCTGGGCCCTAGCCGTCCCTGGGAGGCCTGTCAAGGCTTGTTTGTTAGGGAAGAAACTGCAGGCCAGTCGGGGCAGTGGTAGTTTATTGAAGAGCACCGTAGGCGGCGCGGCTTTCTGTGCGTTCCCTAATTCTGTGGTGTTTTCTATCTGTCTGGCAGAGATCTTGTACAACCAGATAAACCTGCGAGTCCCAAGTTTATAGTGACGCTGGACGGTGTCCCCAGCCCCCAGGATACATGTCAGATCAAGAGGAGGACATGTGCTCTGAAGGAATGAGACCCGCACAGCACCCTGCAGCCTCACACGGGGGCCTCGCGGGCCCTCCTGCCCCCGCAGCAGTTGCACCTGCTGAGCAGGCAGCTTGAGGACCCAGATGGTAGCTTTGCAAACGGTGTGTGGGGCTCAGCCCGCCCTCTCAGGGTGCTGGCGTCGTGAAGGATGTCTTTGCCGTGTGTCTCTGCCTCGTAAATGAATATTGGTTGGAGGTCTTTTATTTATAATTTGGTAGTGGCTCTTATACTTCTTCACACAAAATGACCAATTGAATTTGAAACTGTTTGTCCTTTGTGTGTGCTCAAATGGAGTTCCACCATGGCGGCCAACAAATACCTCTCCTTGATGCTTGTTAAAGGATGAATTCTTGCTTGGTGCCTTGTTTACCCTTTTTTTTCCCATTTAGAAACTGTTGTATTTCCCTTGAACCAGCAGTGGTCAGTTACACTTGTAATTAGTAATTAACTGGACAGAAAACTCTATTTGGATTTTGATGTTGTTTCTATTTCAGTGAAATTCCCTTGAAAGGAATTTCTTATCTGATACTTCAAAGTACTTCTTAG
Organism: Nanger dama; assembly: GCA_917880005.1. NCBI lineage: Eukaryota > Metazoa > Chordata > Mammalia > Artiodactyla > Bovidae > Nanger > Nanger dama. The sequence goes on along the minus strand of CAKJTW010000003.1, from coordinate 2,948,706 downwards.
AGGTTTAGGAAAAAACCTTCTGTCTACATTGATATAGAAGCATAGTAGTAGAGACGAACTCAGCTCAGATAGGGGCAGGATTTCCAGGCAGAGGAACGCTTCTGAGCAACGCCTCTCCCCTGGGGGCCAGTGAGTGCAGTGCCTCGAGCGCTTCCACTCTCGATGGTGACCGCCGGTCACGCTCCTCACAGTCTACGGAGATTGTAGGGACACTGTCATTGGTGAGGGAGACGATTGCTGAATATTAAAGATGAAGAGCATCAAAGAAAAGGCAGTAATGGGCTCTGAAATTTTCCCACAGTAATCCTCTTGTTAGAGATATGAAAATGTATTAAATACCATTTTTAGTCACTAATAATACAATAGCCTTTAGGGGAGATCGCAGTGAGCAAAGGACATATTGCTGTTATCTTGAACAGCGTGGACTGCTGTGAATCAGTTCTGATTGGTGGAGTGAGTTGTAAAATCTTGACTTTTCTTTCAAAGGAAGAAAAATTGTAAGTGTTAATAACTGAGGTGATAAGAGCTGCAGTAGTCAGGCAGTTCAGATTTCTTGACCCCGTATATTTTGTTTAAAATATGAGATGATTCCGGTGTTTCTAGTACTTTGGATTTCAGTTTGGTAGTTTAATTTTTGGTACCTCAGGGTCTTGTTTAGTTGCCAAGTTGCGTCTGACTCTTTGTGACCCCAAGGGCTGTAGCCCACCAGGCTCCTCTGTCCATGGGATTCTCTAGGCAAGAATACTGGAGTGGGCTGCCATGCCCTCCTCCAGGGAGTCTTTCCACCCGGGGATGGAACTGTCCTCTCCTTACTGGCCCGTGGATTCTTTACCCCTGAGCCGCGCGAGAAGCACAGTTCCAGGTCTAACTCTCTAAACGTAGACCTGCGTGTGCAGCTTTGCTGGTGTAGGCAGCCTCGCGCTGGCCCCTGGGTAGTGGAAGCTGCCTCAGGCTGCGCGGTGCTGTGGCCGTCACGGAGACGCCTGTGGTGATGGGGGAGCCGCCACCATCACGGCTTTGACCCGGGCCTCTCAGTTTCTCGCTGCTGCTCAGACGGAGCTCTGCAGCAGAGGATGCAGGGAGGCCGAGGAGGCTCCGTCGGGAGGCTCCCGTCCAGCCTGCGCTGCCCGCCCAGGTAGGGCTTTGGCGCTTGTTAGCTCCTTTCCTGTCCAGCATCTCAAGGATGCCACCGATTGCAGTGGCTGTTCCAAGCCACTCTGGCTGGCCTTTCACAGCAGCCCAGATTTTATACTTTGCAATAAAAAGTGAATTTGCCTCTTAAACAGGAAGAGTGTTGATAGCTTATGAAGTAAACGTTAGAGAAAACCAGTTGTGAACTTTGTATATATATGACATTTTTTCATCAGAAAGATAGTTTCCTTGTACAAGAGTTTTAACCTCTTTAGTATCACTCCTGAGATCTCTCAGTAGCTGCTTTACTCCATTTTGCAGAATACCCATTTCTCAGATGTCTTGGGTCAGTAGCTGGCGTCTCATTGTGGTCTTCAGGCGCTACTTGGTTTATTCTGTTTTAAGTTTCCGTTAGTTGCTGCCATTTAAAAATGAGATACCACGGGGGCTTTGCTGACCGTCCAGTTGTCAGGACTCCCAGCTCCCACTGCAGAGGCCTGGGCTCCCTCCCTGGTCGGGAGCGGAGACCCCACGCGCTGCCCAGTTCAGCCCAAAAGCAGAGCTTAGATCCCAGACGGAAAGGTGTTTGCTTCCCAAGTCGGGCGGCAGTCTGGTGGCATGAGTGCTGTTTTCTGGCCTTAGCGTCGTTGATGGTGCTGTTTGGCCCGGCCCAAGAGGGGGAGGTGCTGAGTAGCATCTCAGGGCCACGCATGTGCTCTTCAGGCCGCTCCTCTGAGCAGGTCTCCTCCATGAGGCTTTCTTCCATTGGACCACCTTACATCTGGGCAGCCTCACTCTGATCTGTTAAGTGATCCTCTGGACCCCTCTGGGTCATAGGACGTTTGTGATGCTCTAGGCAAAATCTTTTCCTCCCTTTGTCCGTTGGTGTGAATTTGTCGCCTGCACCTAGAAAGCTGCGCATACCTCAGTGAGTGGGGACACTTGTTTTCAGACACTAATCATCTTAACCTGAATATGGGAATTCGTTCCCATTTTTTATCACCTCGAGTTTCCAGTTCCCATTTCATTTCATTGCTTCCCTAGTTGACACTCTTTTCTCTCTCAATCTTCATTCAGCTGAAATAGTTCTGAGAATTGGAATTTGCAGGGAGAGCCGACTCTCGCTGAGCGTCCCTGCCCACTCTCCTCCCAGTGAGAACACTAGGGTGCATCCTAGAGATCTTCTGTAAGATGCTAGCTGTGGTGCTAGCTGTGGTATTTGGGCTCGTGTGTTCTGTGTAACTGTAGACATAGGAGCCTAAGGCTCTAAGACTGGGTGTCGAGGAGGCTTACTAAAGGTGTCATGTCCTGAATTGGTTATGATGAGTGAGAGACTTCTACTTCGTTCCCCTCTGTAGCTGAGCTGAGCGAGCTGAGCGTGGCGCAGAAGCCGGAGAAGCTGCTGGAGCGCTGCAAGTACTGGCCGGCCTGCAGGAACGGGGCCGAGTGCGCTTACCATCACCCCGCGTCGCCCTGCAAGTGAGTCGCAGCAGCTCGCTCCTGCTTTCAGGTCACTTCCTCGGGAGAGCTTCCTTCTGGCTCCTTGCTGTGACCAGGCGTGAGCTTTGTAACCACGTGCCGCAGCGGCACTTGTGTGCCCCCCAGGACAGCACACACTGGTGTCGTCTGAGGGCGAGGTGGCAGGGGTCGCCTCTGTGCCTCTTGAGATACTGAAACTTCTGGGTTTCTCTGAGGATTCTGTACATTGAAGGAGTAACAGACAGGTCTGGCCTTGGGAGTATAAGATGAAGCAGGGCAGAGGCTAACAAGAGTTTGCCAGAACGCACTGGTGGCAGCAGATGCCCTTTTGCATAAAATGATAGAGAGACCTCAGTTACAGAGTAGATGGTGTCTCTTCCTGTCCCAGGAAACACTTCTGCCTCTCATGGTGACTTGGCCTGAGATGAAAGTCTGTTACCCCCAGGCTTTGAAACAGGCATCTGTGTCCTGTGTTGATATCTGGCATCATTTAGAAATGGGAGTTTGCTTTTTTTTTTCTTGTCACTTCAGTGTTTCTCAAAACAAGTACAGTGGACCATCTCTACAAAAAAACATGTATTTAGGAGATTAAATATGAATAATACATTTTTTTTTTGTTTTATAGAGCCTTTCCCAATTGTAAATTTGCTGAGAAATGTCTGTTTGTTCATCCAAATTGTAAATATGATGCAAAATGTACTAAACCGGACTGTCCCTTCACTCACATGAGCCGAAGAACCCCAGGACTGCCTCCAAAACCAGGTCAGTGACTGCACTTATGCATTTGAGTGAAGAGGGGAAAGCTTTGTGACTGTAAACTGAATTAAAAAGAATAGTTTGAGATCATTGGGTAAGAATCAGTTAACTAGTTTTACAGAACAGGTGTGTCCCTTCTGTAGCATTCTGAAGTAGTGTGTTTTGAGTAGTGAATGTTACAAATGTCCACTTTTTTAACTGGTTCCCATGAGAACATCCACAAACCGCACTAAGAATGATCTTGCCGAATCTCATCTCCCGCAGCCGCAGCAGCAGCGCCGCCCTCCAGTGGCCAGCTGTGCCGCTACTTCCCGGCTTGTAAGAAGATGGAGTGTCCCTTCTATCATCCGAAAGTAAGAACTTCCACCTTCCCCAAAAGGAATTTAGTGGCAGCCTGTTCACTAGCAAACGATAGATTGTTTTCCTTTTTTTTCTTTCCCAGTTTAACTTTTTGTTAAGTTCATGGTTTTTAAGACCTTTAAGTTATTCCCTAGTTGTCCCTGAACCTGTGTGTGGCCTGTTAGGCCAAGTTGTCTGAACCAGTTTAATGTTAGTAAGACTAATCTCCTGTGGGCGTTGCTGGTGGCTCAGACGGTAAAGAATCCACTTGCCAAGTAGGAGACCCGGGTTCCATTCCTGGGTCAGGAAGACCCCCTGGTGTTCTTGCCCAGAGAATCCCACGGACAGAGGAGCCTGGTGGGCTGCAGTCCGTGGGGCTGCAGAGACTCGGACACGACTGAGCGGCCCAGCACGGCAGCTTCCCCTCCCAGGAGAGGGACGCTCCCTGCTGCTTGCTGGGTTCCGCTCTTCTTTGCCCCAAACGTGTGTCCCCTTGCCCCACCCTCATGCCAGTCCGGAGGCACTGAGGTCCAGTAGTACTTAATGGCGCCATCAGCAGTCCACACACGTATCCGCAGTTCTCACTGTCTGCACTAGAGATGGGCCGCTGCGTCTCCAGCTGTCTGGCTGCTGGAATGAATCACCTTCTCTCTGAAACGGCAGCCTGGTGGCCGTGTGAAAGGCCTTCAGTTCCCCAGCTGCGGTTGGACGCAGTTTAGGGTGAAGATGGGGGTGCTGGGCAGGATTGGTGCGTGGCTATTGCCCGAACGAGAGGAACTGTATTATATGCTCAGGTCCCTCTGAAGTTTACCTGTTAACTCTTTGATTAGGATTTTGTTTTGGTGAGGGTTCCTGTTTGAGGGCTTCAGTAGTGTTGAAGCCGACGTGAACGGGCTGTATCTGCTGCCCCACTGCCCTTCTGGGCGGGCTGCTGTGGCCCCGGGCTGCTGTGGGTTTCTGCGCCAGCTCTGCGGAGGTGCTGACCCTGCTCTCTGCCCGCAGCACTGCAGATTCAACACTCAGTGCACACGGCCTGACTGCACCTTCTACCACCCCACCATCACTGTCCCACCACGACACGCCTTGAAATGGATTCGACCTCAGACCAGGTAAAGGTTAGAAGTAGTTTTTCTAATGTCATTTCAAATGCTGTTCTAGTATATGTAATACTTTCTTAAATTTGTAAGCATACAGATTTGGGGGAAGCATCACTTTTTGTCTGCTGTTCAATTAGGGTCTTTGGCAAAATAATTTACTACATAAACCAAATTTTGTTTCATTCAGCAATTGTTTGTTTGCCTCAGACTTCTTTTAGCTTCTGAATACACTATGTGAACTTCGGCCTTCAGATTACAAATTTTCACATCAGTTTTCTTGGACATTATTAAACAGTGAAATTAAGTTTCAAAATATTTTTCCTGTGACCCTTACATTTAAATGCATATATTAGTATCTTTTATGAACAACTTTATCTTTACATTGTAATCTGTAGAGCAAATGTTGTCTGGAAATAATCAACCTCTATTAACTGACCTTAATTAAAGCAGTTAACTGGAAAACTTTTGTTTTTGTTTATTCAGTGAGTGACCGCAGTCCTACCTGACCGAAGCCTGTGGCGTTTGAGAGTTTCCATCACTGATGAAAGATGCTCTGCAGAATTTGTCAGATCTTTGAAACCTGGACTATATTGCTTTCATAATATGAAGTTTATTGCCTATCTGAAGTGTCTAATTTTTCAAGTTTGTAAGTTTATTAAGTGATTTTAACATTGGGTCTTTTTTTGTTGTTTGGTTTGACTGTGGAAAGACAGTTTAAGGAAAAGCTAAAATCTATTAAAACACCTGAGGCATGTTTGTACACTGCTGTGTTCAGGTTTCAGAATTCACAGTGTGGCGCTGTCTCTGCTGGTGCTGGTGGTCCAGCTGAGGCGCAGCAGTGCTGCGTGTCGGGTGCTGAGTGAGGGGAGGGCCCTTATTCCAGAAGCTGGCTGGCCGCTTTCACTTTCCGACTCCCCAGAAAACAGGGAGTGGCTCCGAGTGCTGAGGTGGCCTCACTCACTCACTCAGCCCTGCTCTTCCAAGCGGCGGCCCAGGCGCCTGCCCCCTTGCTCTCCGAGACAAGGGGAGTGAGGTGGGGCGTGCAGGGGACACAGCTGGGATGGCAAAGGCAAAAATTGCAGCAGTTCATTAAAACGCTTTCATTTACTGTTGACATACGCTTTTCAGATAAGTATCTGGGGATCTACAGTATCACAAAGTTATACAAAAATATTCTACAAGTATATACATGTATCAGAACAAACTTTAACTCACAAGATTATAGCTATACATAATTCTCACGTTCTGAAAAATAACATTCTCAGAGATAACTCCACAGAAAATATAGTTATTATTGAAGATAATTTTTTAAATGTAAAAATTAGATTTAAATAGTATATTTTAAATGACGACTATATAATTACAGAGATCAGATGGGTAAACTGCAAAATAGGACTTAACTTTTGAGATACTGAATGAAAATATAGAGTTTTGTGTGTGGTTTTAAAATTGTTAAGGCAAGAAGTGTCAAATTCTTTAGAATTAAATAACAGATCACTGATTTTTAAAGACAATGTAGCTTTTTAAAAAGTAAAGCTAAAAGTTGGTTAGAAAAAAAGTTAATGCAAAAAGGATAGTAAAGATCAAAATATTCTAAGGACCAAATTAAACTATTAAAAAAAAGTTTGACATGCTTATTAGTTATGCATCCAAGGGATAATAAAACTACATGTGTGAAAGTCCATGTTCCACATGCTAAGACCTGCAGCCTTGTGGCCATCTCGTTGCTGTTGGAAGAAGAAAGAATTAACCAGTTATTAAACCATCTTTTAAGTTGCACTTTGCTGTGCTTATAAGACTTGAAACATCAGAAGCAAGACGGCACACAGGGCATACATTAAGCCACTGTGTGGTTACCCTCAGGTGAAATGGCAATTCTACTTCATTCTGAAAAGTTTTACTCCACCAAATCTAAGGTACTTGTTCATTTGAGTGTTGACTTACTTGAGATGCTTTATTTCTACAGAAGAAATTTGTTTTAAATTGTATTTACAGAAATTTAAACAGACTTTTATATCAGTGCTCATAAATGGAGTATATTTGTATTCTCATAATTTCACTGTAAAGAATGTAAGCGGGAGACAAGAGCTCAAGTGATTTAGTTCAACCATTTTGTGAGGAAATAATATGCTGAAATCAGATTTTTTTCTATTTAAGGAGACGCATTAAGAGTTTCATCTTTCAGTTGCTATGGTTTATGGGCAGGCGGAAGTTCATTATAACTTGGTCCAAAATGAACCACCATCAAAAAAGTTCACTGAAAAGGAAGGGAGCAGAGGTGGCCGTGAGTGGCACCAGGGTGTCTGGGCATGCGTTTGCCTGCGGAGAGGCGGCCAGTGGTGCCAGAGGAGGGCTCAGGTTACAAATTGGGGAGCTCAGTCAGGTACAACCCATGGGAACAGCCCTCTGGGTTAAAAAATAAACGGTGTAATCCACACGGCCTGTCACGGCTGTTCACCTGGCCTCAGTCGACGGCTGGTGTGAGGACGGCGGGTGTGGGCTGACGACTGAACTCAGCAGGACCGCGTCGGGACACGGACAGCGGGGATTGAGGCTGCCGCGGGGAGAAGGACAGCGCAGGGGAAGCAGGTCACCCTCTGTGGCTCCGTGATTATGGCCGGAGTTTGTGCCCCCGGTGTGATGAGACTGGAATTTCTGTTTAGCCGAAAGCAGGTAAACTTGACCCAAGGAATATCTGAAGCAGCAACGGCCTCAAATAAAGGGGGAGTGTGGTTCAGGGGAATTTTTAGCTTTAATTTATCAATTGCTCTTTTATAGTATACATGAATAGAAGCTTTAAATCAAATTGGGCTTAATTTAGGAGAATCCATTGACATGAAAATGAAAGAAAATGATCTTAATGTTTCAAGCTTCTTAAAGGAACACCCCAGTCAGTCCTTCAGACGCAGCTGTTCAGAGCTCTAAAACGGACCAGGTTCAGCCACTGGTTGGGCTTCCATGATGTAACTCGGCCTTTTCTGGGTTTCATATTTACAGGGCATTGCACATAGAAAACAGAAAACCAGACACCTGGAAGGCCCGATTACACTACAGAGATAATTAACGCATGAAAATAAACAGTCACAGAGCCCACACAGCGTCTTACTTCTTCACACTTAGAAAAATGTTTTTAAATAGCAGTCTGCATAATTTCCAGTCATCAGGAAACTGCAGATGAGCTAAACAGGAAGTTCCTGAATGGCAAGTACTGATCTTTGGCAGCATTTAAAGTGAACAGGAGTAAAGAGTTCAGCCCCAGTCCACCAAGAAAGAACTGTTACAGACAGGTTTTATAAGTGGACCGATACTCATTCCTTTTGGAAGTCAGCCTATGGGGTGGCATACATTATAAACAAGTTTTTCCATAGAAAAAAGGCTATAAACATTTTAAGAGTTACTAAATTGTGTAACTTTGTAAATGTGAATTTAATGCTTTAGTTTACATGTTAAATGTTTCTATTAGCCTGCATCTTTAAATACTCAACATTCTCTCCCAGTTAAATGGTACTACTGTCTAAAACCTTAAACTGTACATCACTGGAAATGATTGTTTATCATACTTTTCCATTAATGAGGCTATAATCATGTTTTACTGTTTGAGTTACAGGCATGAATTCTGGACATAAGAGTGACAGCTCAAAAATGGAAATGCAGTGATCTGATCATACACCACTGACTCGGGATTTGCTCTTGAATTTAAAACTTTCAGGAGAAAAATGTCCTTTATAAGCGGAAGTTTATTAACGCTTAGGAAGCATTATATTCTCCAGTAGACCTCGTGTATGTTTTCTTAGGGAAAATAATGTTTGCCTTTAAAAACTGTGATCCTTTAGGGTGATGGTATATTTCCTTTAGGGTGATGGTATATTTCCTTATGTAAACACAAAGATAACATACTGAACAGTTGAATCTTGAAAATAAAAATCAAAAAAAAAAAAAAAAGTTCTGTTAAAAAGAGGATGAAAATTATCCAAGTTGGGTTTTTGAGGTTTTGGTTCGTTTTTTTGAGGAGCTCTGTCTCCCAAACCTCCCCAGCAGGTCTGCCAGATCTGCACACTCCCCAAAATGGGGGCTGGCTGTCACCATCAGTCCATTTAATCCTTTCTTGACATGGGATTACCTGGAAGTGTGTGGATTATGGACAGTTACCTCGTGCATATTACAAATATTTTGAACCGATCAATCATTTTGACAAGTTTGGGCATTTATCCCTGTTTCAGTCTTAAGTTAGCACCACTTGGCCGTGCAGGGCTTGGTTGTGATTATTTTTTCCCCTTGTGTAGTCCTGCTTTTCTCAAGGCTGTTAATTTACAGAATCTTCTCAGCATCCGTATCTTTCAGTGAGGCATATGTACACATTTCCAGACAAATAAACTGCAATCAGAAAAACAGCAGTGAGTTCATGATATTTCTAGATTCTCAGAACAGTCTTTCAATTAAGCTTTCAAATCATACATGAATAAAATTTTTCCTTTCTAAGTCCTTTTAGTACACAGTATACAAACTCCAAAGAGCCATCTGGTTTTGCTACCTTAATGATGTTTACTAGCTGAGTCCATACAATGAACCTGTTCGAAGAAGTGATACTAAATCTCTTAACGAGTAAGTTGGCACATCTTGGGCTGAGAAAGTCACCAACCTGCAGTCATCACCGCCAGCACTAACAACATGTCGGTCACCGCTGGTAAATCGAATGTTTGTCACGTGGGGTGAATGACCCAAGAACCTTTTGTGTTTTGCCTAAAAAACAATAAAGAACAAGGCTCAACGTGTGTGATAAACACAGAAGTCAAAGGTTTCTGTCAGGAATCACTGTCTCCATCACAGAGACTGGAGAGAGTCAGCAGTTTGGACCACAGCTATTGATTCAATGCTTTTTCAGAGTGATGGGGCTGCGTTGAAAAGCATCTGCAGTGTGGCAGCAGATGGATTACAGGTCTGGTAAAAGGCTGAGTGCAGCTTTGTTAGGATGGTTTGAGAAGGTGGCATGACTTTTGAGGGTAAGGGGAGAGAATTTCTAACCACTTTTATTTCAGAGTAATGGATTTAGAAGTTTGGGGAAAAGTTTAGAATCTCAAATTTCAAAATATTTTCAAATCATGAGATGACAATATATTTTAGCACATATTATGTGGGAAAATGTACTAATGATTAAAAGTAAATTGGGGGTAAAGTTACATAAAATACTAAACCCAAGATAAACTTACAAATTTTTCAGGACATGGGAAGTCAAATAACTTAACCATGCCAAAGTCATCTCCTGTTACCAGGCTGATTCCTGAATGAGACACACAGGCACAGTTGACATCTGCTTTCTCAGCGTGTCTGGACCAGATTCCCATAACTTCATCTCCTAGAATACTACAGAGAAGGAATAACAAAACCCACCATAGCAAACACAGGTTTACCATCCTGAAAAAGTTTCATGGTGATTAATCTCTAAGAACCTAATTACGTTATTTAGATATAAGAATAAATTATGAAAAGGCATTACCTGGAAGCCTGAGTTTCTCCTGGGATGTGAATCCCCTGCACATAACCTTTTCTTTTTGAAATTTTACAGTTTTAAGGGTTTCTAGACTAAACAATCTTTCAAAAATTCAGTTAATACTTTGCAATAGCTGACAGAACTATTTTAAAAATTAAGTGTTTATGTTATAGGAATTTGATGGTATCTTTCATTTTCATTGATGATTACTCATGGTTAACTGTTCCACAGCCAGCAACTTTGAACCCATTCATAACGTTTCATTTCTAACAGCTATCAATAACATTCCTATAGAAAGAGAAATAATACTATCACCTAACAATACTCAATACATGTTTTTTTGTTATCAAACCTACTTAAGGAAATATGGTATCCTTAAAGTCACAACTTTGATTTCCTTTAATTAAAAGAACTGATACGGAAATATATTTGATCAAGAGGGGTCCCATCCTGAGTATATCATTTTCTTAGGAAGAATTCAAGATGGTAACAAAAACTTAAAACTCAATTACTTTCCCTCGGGAATGGCTCTAGCTGTTCAGAAATAACAGTTTCTAATTTTCCTGACTTTCAGTTCGTTCTTCCCTTCGAAATACAATAAATACTTACCTAGTCCATGTAGCCCAAGTAATTCTGTCAATGGCAGCCTGATCCATAAGATGTTTTCCTGAAGGCACTTCATAGACATGCCGCTTATAGCAACCAGTGGAGACCTTTCATAATATTAAAATGGAATAAGAATCCCATCATGTGAGAAGTAACAATCCAGAAATAGTTTATAGTATACTGGCAAAATGCTATTTGATTTACACTTCTAAAATAATTAAGACTGAAAGATGAGAATAATCATCTGAGCAAAAAAAGGACTCAGCAGATTAGTAAGGAATTACACAGAAACTGTGAACATGGTAGTGAGCGAAAGGCAAGAGTTGAGCTGGAAACGGGAGTTTCAAAAGCACCAGCATGCGGCAGAACTCCTGAGAAGCACAGTGGGCGCGGTACCTGGAGATGCCTGCTGTCTGCAGAGAAGTCCATCTGGATGACGAAGCTCGGGATGTCTTTGCAGTAGCTGATTCTGGTAAGGGTGGGGCCCAGTGTCAGGTCATAAAAATCCACTGAATTCTCACTGGAACCCACGGCTAGAAACCGGGAATCTGGACTAAATCTGAATGTACAACAAGAGATTACATGCAAAGGTGCATTAGACCACATGAAGCACAGCAGTGTGAACATTTAAGGGGCTCCCTGGTAGCCCAGGGGCTGAGAATCCACCTCCCAGTGCAGGAGACGCAGCTCAGATCCCTGGTCCGGGAGCTGGAATCCCACGTGCCTCAGGGCAGCTCAGCCCGGGTGCCACAGCTAAGGCCCCTGGAAGCCACATCAACTAAAACCACCTTAGACCAGGGACTCTTCCTGTTTGGTCCTTTGTAAGTATTCAAGATGTGTGTGTGTGATAGGGCCTCAAGCATATTTACCTGATAGGCAAAACATTCTATAGGCTGATACCGTATTAGTTCCCATGAAACAGGTTTATATTTTACGTCAGTGCTAAGTGATTCCTCATTTTACCTTTAAAAATATCTCAGCTTTTAAAACACCACTAACAATTTACATATATTACTAGGTTACATAATTCAGTAAGATAGGATTCTTTTATCTGCTAAGGTCGTATCTTAACAGCAAGGGACACAGACCAGCTTAACTCGTGTCAGGCTATTAGATGAAGGGATGCGACTTGGAGCTTGGACGAAGTTATTTTTAAATAAAGTACTATCTGCCACATAAATACACAAAGTACTGTTTGCCTAGTGACCACGTGAAGCCATGTGGTTTGGTGGTGTGAAAACACTCCACGGTCTTGCTGACATACCTTTGGGACACTGGAGGCTTAGGGACACCATAGTTACTGTTTTATGTGCTAACATCCTGAGGTAGGTGTCAGATGTAAAAACGGTCTCATGGTAACAGAGCAAGTTTTGACAGACCCGATTCAGCAATCTGTGCTGGTCACACAAGTGCTCAGTAAATGGCGTGCACATGTACTGAAAGGCCACTTCAGTCGTGTCTGACTCTGCAACCCCGTGCACTGTGGCCCCCAGCCCCTCTGTCCACGGGGGTCTCCAGGCAAGAAGACCACAGTGGGTGGCCATGCCCTCCTCCAGGGGGCCTTCCGACCCAGGGATGGAACGCAGGTCGTCTACACTTCGGGGGCTGGCAGGTGGGTTCCTTGCCACTAGTGCCACCTGGGATGTCCCGGGCTCAATAAATGGTAACCACTGTTTAACAAAAGCTTAAGCACTGAAAAAGGCTCCAGAAAAATTTTAATTCAGATTCTGGAGCACAGATGTTCACTGACAATGGATTAAGGGAATGAACTATATATTCAGTAGAGATCAAGAGAAGTAAAGGTGTTTGAGGTTGAAAGTTTTAATTTTCTCGGCTTTGTAAGAAATGTTAGGGGTTTTAATTTTCCAGTTTTTTTACTGTGCCATCTGCCTGTGGTACCCTAGTTCCCCGACCAGGGACAGAACCCGGGCCGTGGCAGTGAAAGTGCCCAATCTCGACCACTGGACTGCCAGGGCATTCCCTGACTTCCCAGGCTTTCAAAGGGCAGGTGAAAGCTAACTCTTGGTGAGATGAGCTTGCTGGACAGGTGCTCATCAAGCTTCCCCGAGGACTCACTGCCACAAGGTGCTGTGGCTGGTGCCCAGCACTCATGACTCAGCGAGAAGCATGCACGCATGCGGGCAGCCGCGTCTCAGCACGCAGGTTAAACCTATTCCACAGCAGCGTGCTGGACGCCTCGCGTTAGCGAGTCCTGTCCTGAGAGTGAAGAGCAGTGTGACTGCCTCGGTATAGACAGTCGCTGTAGGTGCACCGACTGCTGATGCCCGTGAATGCGTGGCTGCCTGGGAGCTGGGGCGATCTGTGCTGCTCTGCATCACAGGAGGACTGGACCAGAGATCGCTGGCTGGGGAAGAGCAAATTAAACATTCTAATAATTAATTAATACTTAATTAAACATTAAGTATGCTTTCCATTGAATGTGTATGCGTGCTGTAATTCATGGGGTCGCAAAGAGTCGGACACGACCGAGCGACTGAACTCATATGCTACAGGCACTAAGGGCCTTTTCTCCAAGCGGGATCACTTAGAGAATTCCCTAGATGCCTTGTTCCGCTGGTCGACTGACCTGATATCATGGATCGCACACCGTCTGTCTCTCTTCTTTCCCCATATCTTTAGGGAGCTCACAAGTAAAATGATGAATTCTCCGTTCTTCATCCCAATGGCCACCATATCCCCGTCCGGGCTGTAGCAGACGGTGCGAGCAGCGTGTCCCAGATTCACCTTGTTCAGCATCTTCTGCATCAGAGCCAGGGGGTCAGAGAGAGAACGGCAGTAAGTAGAGAGCTTACAAAGTCAAGTCTCCCCCAAATTCTCCACACAGTTGTGAACTTGCTAAGTGCAGTTTAGGGCTCTGCTGCTTAGAAACTGTAACACCGTTTAAGAGCTGCACGCACTCTGTCAGCAACGTCCCAGAGCCTCACTGTCCCGTCTTCCGCGGCGGACAGGAAGAAGTCCCTGGAGGGGTGGGTCGCGAGTCCCCACACAGGGCCGTCCACGTGCCCGCTCACCAGGACGTTACACGCCGCGTTCTTCTCTCCAACTTCGATGATTTCAGCGTTCCTTGTCCCTACCAGTATCTTGCCCTGAAACACAAGTGGGGCCAAAACAGTTACTGGACCACCACAGCTGCTGCTCTTAGCAACCTAAGGATGACCTGCTGACCTCTGGGATGCTGCAACTCGCAGTAGGAAATACACGCACCTTCCTCGACCTGCAGCGGGGTCGCCTCTGATGAGCCCATCATAAGGTGAAAATGTCGGAAGTGCACTCACACACCTAACCTACCAGACGCGGCAGCCTGGCCTACCTTACACACGCACAGGACGCTTAGCTAAACCTATTCCACAGCAGCGTGCTGGACGCCTGCGGGAGCGAGTCCTGTCCTGAGAGTGAAGAGCAGTGTGACTGCCTCGGTACAGACAGTCGCTGTAGGTGCCACCGACTGCTGATGCCCGTGAATGCGTGGCTGCCTGGGAGCTGGAGCGATCTGTGCTGCTCTGCATCACAGGAGGACTGGACCAGAGATCGCTGGCTGGGGAAGAGCAAATTAAACATTCTAATAATTAATACTTAATTAAACATTAAGTATGCTTTCCATTGGATGTGTATGCGTGCTGCAATTCATGGGGTCACAGAGTCAGACACGACTGAGCGACTGAAATGAACTGAGAATTGGAAAACCTGAACTTGCAGACACTCAGTACGTCTGGTCTTGTTCCCAGTTACTGGCATAAAGCTCCTAAAGGTGAAAGTCTGACTCTGCGACCCCGTGGACTATAGCCAACCTGGCTCCTCTGCCCATGGGTTTCTCCAGGCAAGGACACTGGAGTGGGTTGCCATGCCCTCCTCCAGGAGACCTTCCTGATCCAGGGATCAAACCCAGGTCTCCTGCATTGCAGGTGGATTCTTTATCAGCTGAGCCACTGGGAAAGTTTCTAAAACCCTTGGAGTCCCCTGGGTGATGAACAAGATGGGCACCTTTTATGTTAGTAAGGTGGCATCTGGACCTCACGTAAGGAGGTAGCCTGGCAGTTTCACTCTCTCTCCCCCACGCCTCGGGGATGGGAGGGGGGCTAGACGACCAACAGTGAAAGAGCCAATCAGTCAAGGCTGCATCGGAAGCCCCCACCAAGGCCAGGGTTTGGAGAGCTTTCAGGCTGGTGAACAAGGGGAGAGGCGGGCTGAGCAGTCTGAAGCTCCACACTGCTCCACGCACACCACCCTGGGCAGCTCTGCATCTGGCTGTCCCGGAGCTGCACCCTTTACAGTAAACTGGTGATCCAGTAAGGAACACGTCTCTGAGTTCAGTGAGCCGCTCAAGCAAGTTAACTGAACCCGAGGAGGTGCCGTGCAACTCTCTCACTTATAGCCTGTGGGTCAGGGCACAGGTGACAGACTGGTGTCTTAAGTCCAAGAAGAGTTGTCGGAGCCTCCGAACGACAGCTGACAGAGGTGCAGGCATAACCACCTGGCATCTGCAGGGTGTGGGGTGGGCCAGTCTGGCAGGCCTGAGCCTCCAGCCTCCTGTGGAACCTGGCGCTTGCTCTGGTAGATACTTTCAGGATATAGCTGAATTTATGGACACGCTGGAGAATTCCTTGGTGCTGTGTGGGTAGCACTCCTGAACTCAGCGTCCACACACTGGATCTGCATCCAAAACCAAAACAACCTACTCTCAGAGAACTTTTTGCCTGGACTAATCTAAGCAAGCCAGGCATCAGCTCACGCAAAGCTTTCTATGGCCAGAGGTGCACCCAGGAGCACTCGGCCAGGCGCACCGCGTGCCTCGCTCCTCCAACATCCACGTCTTGGCGCCGACTGTGACGTCTCAGTCTGAACCCTCCAGAGAGGAGTGCGTGCCCTGGGACACGGGCCGGCGGCTCTGCACCTCAGCTGGAAGCGGCTGTGAATGAGAGCGAGCACACCCGCTGTTTACTAGACTAAGGGCGATGCGTGTGTGCATTTCATAAGCATGCTTATTGTGAGTGCATGCGTGGTCAGCGGTTTCTAGAGCAATGTGTGGCTTTTCATCAAATGGAGACAGCTGCCTTAATCAAAATGAGTCAGCTGGCAAAAGAATTCAACAGTCTACTGGAGTGGACTCAAGAAAACGAGGAGCGATATGGACACAGAGCTCCAGGGAGCAGCTCCCTGTCTTTCCGCAAAGGAAGCAGCAGGGAAGAGGCGGGGAGACTGGCTGCGCACCTTCTCAGCGCTGCCCAGGGCCACCCCCCGCCGGCACGCACCTTGGCTCTGCACACGGAGCGCACACAGTCGCTGGCCTGGCCCGTCTCCAGCCGGAAGGCGCGGCACCTCCTCAGCTCCTGGTCCCACAGCTTGACGGCTCCTCCCTCCTTTGACCTGAGACAAGAACCGCCCAGACCAGAAGACGCACTTACTGTTGGCGCTTACAGATACTTTTTATTATAAACAAAGACTAAACTACAAGCAGAACGCTAGAAGATGCTCCAGTCTTTGCATTAAAGTTTCTATGGTAATTTAAAAACACACTGGGTCTCAAGCATTCAGTTCAAGCAAATTCTGTGGAAATTAATGTTTCAGATGTAAGCACAAGTCTACTTAGTCTGTCCTCACCATATATGCCTTTTACTCTCATAATACTTTTTACTAAGGAAATGTGCGAAATGATTCTTTTGTTCTTTTCTGGTCATGCCATGTGGCTTGTGGGATCTTAGTTCCCCCACTAGGGATTGAACTCAGGCCACAGAAGTGAAAGCATCAAGTCCTAACCACTCGATCTCCAGGGAAGTCCCCAAAATGACTCAATGGTACGAGGAAACTGGAAATGTAAGGTTAGATAATAGGATTAGCGATGGTATGCTACAGAATATATTTTCAGGGCCCAAAGGCACATTTCTTTCCGCCTATTATTATTAAATATGCCACAGTTTAATAGGTTACTAGTGAGTAGGAGTGTGCAAGGCTAGCTGAGGTTTGGAAACATCTGTGTTGCAGTAACACGTGTAAAAGGTCGGATGCAGCCTGTGTGCGGCTTTGCTTTTGGAAGAGGTGGAAAGTGCTCTCCTTTTCTGCTGGACGAACTGTCTCAGGACAGAACCGTGCCCATAGTGCTGTGCACAGGCTTCCTGCCCGTGCGCTCGCCCAGTGTCGCACAGGAGTGCGCTTAGGTCCTGGCCCCATACACATTCCACGTTAACAAGGTGACGAAGGTATTAGTAGAAAATCAATGGTAAGCATCTCGTTTCCACTGGGAGATTTAAGTCACTCAGAAAAAGGCCTTTCTTCAGACTTACATTTTGAGGTCTTAACTCTATCTAACAAGTCTGCCTCGAGCACAAGCAAACCAGGCTAAGTCTATTTCTGGCATCCCTCATCCTTGTCTAGTCCAGCAGAGTGCATCTCATCCCTTAGTATCCAGTTTGAACAAAACAGAAAGCAGTCAGGAGGCATCCCAAACCCAACGGCAAGGACCCCCGCAAAGGTCACCAGCAGAATGCTACTCAGCAAATATTTACACAGGCAGAGAGACATGAAAATCAATTCCTAACCTGCAGGATAGCTACCCATGAATATTCCAAAAATGATCACCCCAGTTGCTGGAGCTTAGATTTACCTACAGTGTCAAAAAAACTGGGAGCGATTTAAGGCCAGAAATAAGAATCATCACGAAGGCACTTTTATAAAAGGCAATAAAGGAGAAGCACTTGACGAGGAAGGTCAGAGAGGCTAATCCCCGTGACCCTGAGCTAACTGCGAACCACAGCGTCATGACGCAGGGGTGTTCAGTGAGGCTGTGAAAAGAAAGGGGACTCACGGTCTCTCCTTGCCCCCGGTGACGATCAGCCCGTCTCGAAGGGTGGTGTACATGGCAAACACAGGCCCGTTGTGGGCTCTGGCCACGATTCTACACAATATGTGGTCTTTCCACACACAGACATCTCCACTGATGGTACCTGTAAACGTCAAGTTATTCTGAAAAGGAGTGGGGAAGGGGAGATAAACTCATCAAAGGTTCAGGCAGAGTCAAACAGCAATTCTCTACGTAGCGTGAGCTGCGGTCACCCTTTTGATACAAGGAGCACGGATGGCAGGAGAAACAGTGGGGTCAAGTGTCAGAAAACCTGAACTCAAGGTTGTTAGGGCCACTTCCTTTTCCACGTCTGTTGCCTATTAGCTGGAATAACCTTGGTCAAGACTTCTAACCTCCGCCAGTATCAACTTTTTCCTGTGTAAACTGAGAGCATTCACACTGAGTTCCCTTTGAATTGACAACGCTGTGATCCTGGCTTATTTCACCCCTGTGAATCGCTTCCCTCTAGTTCCCCAAAGAGTTAACTTCAAAGCCACTAGCAACCCAGAGTGAAAAAAGAACAGGAAGTGAAAATAACTTCCATAATAGCTTTGATAAAATATTTTGTCATGGAAGGTGAAGCTTATCTGCAGAAAAATAGTAGTTTTGCAGTTGTATATGAAAATTAACATTTCCCATGATTTCTTAAAATACAAAAGTCATTGCATTTCTGCAATGAATCCAAAAATAAGATAAATCTGTTAAGGTGCCAAAACTTTAAGAATACTTTAGATGATTTCGAGAATTTCAATCGATATAGTTCATTTATGCAAAAACAAGAGAAATCAAACCCTGCATTATGTGCTATTTTGCCTTCAATTTAACTTCCCTTTTAGAGTGGCTTGTGTAAGATCCTGCACCGAAAACAATATGGAAAGAACCAATCAGAGAGTGAGATTTGAATCACACCAAACCAGACCCCCTCTAATCTCTCTGAGAATACCAGCTTGCGTGGTTGATTCCCCTGCAACAGCTTAATATTATTTCAGATTCCTCATATTTATGCTTAATCTCTATAACTCACATTTGGAAAACGATGATACTTGTCATATAGGAGCATCTTTAATTTATGCTTTATCTGTGACTGGAATGTAAACACTAGCATTTTACTTGCCCTGCTCTTCGCCTAGCCCCTAGCATGGCGGTGGTTTAGTGGTTAGGTGGTTTCCAACTCCTTCTCTGTCCAAGGGGTTTTCCAGGCAAGAACACTGGAGTGGGTTGCCATTTCCTTTTCCAGGGGGTCTTCCTGACCCAGGGGTCAAAACCTGGGTCTCCTGCATTGTAGGTGGATTCTATATCGACTGGGCCACCAGGGAAGATTAGAGGATATTCAAAAAGGCTTAAACTGAGTCAGTTCAGTTCGGTCACTCAGTCATGTCTAACTCTTTATGACCCCATGGACTGCAGCACGCCAGGCCTCCCTGTCCATCAACTCCGAGAGCTTGCTCAAACTCATGTCCATTGAGCCAGTGATGCCATCCAACCATCTCATCCTCTGTGGTCCCCTTCTCCTCCTGCCCTCAATCTTTCCCAATATCAGGGTCTTTTCCAAGCAGTCAGCTCTTTGCGTCCGGTGGCCAAAGTACTGGAGTTTCAGCTTCAACATCAGTCCTTCCAATGAATATTTGGGACTGATCTCCTTTAGAATGGACCGGCTGGATCTCCTTGAAGTCCAAGGGACTCTCAAGAGCCTTCTCCAACACCATAGTTCAAAAGCATCAATTCTTCAGCACTCAGCTTTCTTTGTAGTCCAACTCTCACATCCATACATGACTGCTGGAAAAACCACAGACTTGACTAGACGGACCTCTGTTGGCAAAGTAATGTCTCTGCTTTTCAACTTTTCAATATACTATCTAGGTTGGTCATAACTTTCCTTCCAAGGAGTAAGCATCTTTGAATTTCATGGCTACAGTCACCATCTGCAGTGATTTTGGAGCCCAATAAAGTCTGTCACTGTTTCCACTGTTTCCCCATCTATTTCCCATGAAGTGATGGGACCGGATGCCATGATCTTGGTTTTCTGAATGTTGAGTTTCAAGCCAGCTTTTTCATTCTCCTCTTTCACTTTCATCAAGAGGCTCTTTAGTTCCGCTTCGCTTTCTGCCCTAAGGCTGGTGTCATCTGCGTATCTGAGGTTATTGATATTTCTTCCAGCAACCTTGATTTCAGCTTGTGCTTCATCCAGTCCGGCATTTCACACAATGCACTCTGCATATAAGTTAAACGAGCAAGGTGACAATATACAGCCTTGAGGTACTCCTTTCCCAATTTGGAACCAGTCCATTGTTCCACTTCTGGTTCTAACTCTTGCTTCCTGACCTGCATACAGATTTCTCAGGAGGCAGGTCAGGTGCTCTGGTATTCCCATCTCTTTAAGGATTTCCCACAGTTTGCTGTGATCCACACAAAGGCTAGAGCATAGTCAATGAAGCAGTAGTAGATGTTTTTCTGGAACTCTCTTGCTTTTTCTGTGATCCAGCAGATGTTGGCAATTTGATATCTGGTTCCTCTGAGATCTAAATTCAGCTTGAACATCTGGAAGTTCTTGGTTCACATACTGTTGAAGCCTGGCTTGGAGAATTTTGAGCATTACTTTGCTAGCCTGTGAGATGAGTGCAATTATGCGGTAGTTTGAGCATTCTTTGGCATTGCCTTTCTTTAGGATTGGAATGAAAACTGACCTTATCCAGTCCTGTGGCCACTGCTGGGTTTTCCAAATTTGCTGGCATATTGAGTGCAGCACTCTCACAGCATCATCTTTCAGGATTTGAAACAGCTCCACTGGAATTCCATCACCTCCACTAGCTTTGTTCCTAGTGATGCTTTCTAAGGCCCACTTGACTTCACATTCCAAGATGTCTGGCTCTAGGTGAGTGATCACACCATGGTGGTTACCTGGTTCATGAAGATTTTTTTGTACAGTTCTTCTGTGTATTCTTTCCACTTCTTCTTAATATCTTCTGCTTCTGTTAGGTCCATACTATTTCTGTCCTTTATCGAGCCCCTCTTTGCATGAAATGTTCCCTTGGTATCTCTAATTTTCTTGAACAGATCACTAGTCTTCCCCATTCTATTGTTTTCCTCTGTTTCTTTGCATTGTTCACTGAGGAAGGCTTTCCTGTCTCTCTTTGCTATTCTTTGGAACTCTGCATTCAGATGGGTATGTCTTTCCTTCTCTCCTTTGTCTTTTGTTTCTCTTTTCTCAGCTATTTGTAAGGCCTCCTCAGACAACTATTTTGCCTTTTTGCATTTCTTCATCTTGGGGATGGTTTTCATCATCACCTCCTGTACAATATCACGAATCTCCATCCACAGTTCTTCAGGCACTCTATCAGATCTAATGCCTTGAATCTATTTGTCACCTCCACTGTATAATCATAAGGGATTTGATTTAGGTCATACCTGAATGGTCTAGTGGTTTTCCCTACTTTCTTCAACTTAAGTCTGAATTTGGCAATAAGGAACTCATGGTCTGAGCCACAGTCAGCTCCTGGTCTTTTTTTTTTTTTTTTTTGCTGACTGTATACAGCTTCTCCATCTTCGGCTGCAAAGGATATAATCAAACTGATTTCAGTTTGATGCGATGATGTCCATATATAGAGTCGTCTCTTGTGTTGTTGGAAGAGGGTGTTTGCTATGACTGGTGCGTTCTCTTGGTAAAACTCTGTTAGCCTTTGTCCTGCTTCATTCTGTACTCCAAGGCCAAACTTGCGTGTTACTCCAGGTATCTCTTGACTTCCTACTTCCGCATTCCAGTATCCTACGATGAAAAGGACATCTTTCTTGGGTGTTAGTTCTAAAAGGTCTTGTGGGTCTTCATAGAACCATTCAACTTCAGATTGTTCAGTGTTAATAGTTGGGGCATAGAGTTGGATTACTGTGATATTGAATGGTTTGTCTTGGAATCGAACAGAGATCATTCTGTCGTTTTGAGACTGCATCCAAGTACTGCATTTCAGACTCTTCTGTTGACCATGAGGGCTCCTCCATTTCTTCTGAGGGACTCCTGCCCACAGCAGCAGATGCAATGAACACTGCCCATTTTGTAACAAAACATTTGCACTGATTTACACTGTTGCTTCAAACATAAAAAAGTCAATTAGGACTAAAGTGCTTATCTTCAAGTTTATTTTCCACTGGGAATGGGCAATTGATTAAATAAGAAATTTTATATGTGAAGAAAGTTAATGTCTATAATAATGTCAAGCATTTGAGCATGTACATTTTTCATCTGGAAAGGAAATTACCGGTCTTGTATTAAGAAACTCCATGGTATTTAGCTGACATGTTTGACATGGCATAACGAGCATTTTCAGTGGTGTTTTTCCTCAAAAATGTAAGTTTTAAAATTCTGGAATTATACTTTTCTTCCTTCAAGTATTACACACCCATCATAAATACTTAAAGAAAACCGACTTAGGTTTTTGATGCACCAAAGGATTGAAAAAGCCTGGCCAGGACAAGATATTAAAGGAAAGAGAAGCGTCTTGTAAACCAGAAGTCCAAGCAGCACAGGGGGTGGGGGAAGAGACGGCCCTGGGGCACCCTTCCTAGGAAGCCAGGGCAGGGCTGTGCTCGCCTTCTTCCCCTGATGAGACACGGGCCCCGAGCACGTCCAACCTCAGGATAAGCAGTGAGTTAAGACGACAGGAAGCACAGGAAACCCTAAACCAAGCACCCTCTTAAAACACTGTAAAGTCATATGTCACAATTTGTCTTTTATTCTGACAAATTATTAGGGCCTCGGAGACGCAGGGTGACGGAAGGTTAAGGACAGCTTTGGGGAAAGGCCACAGCCCAAGGACCCAAGTCTCCATGGTAACCCTTCTCCCTCATTTACTTTCTTCCCCACTCCCTGACTTCTCAGAGTGTCAGAACTGGGAAGATGAAATACAGGCAGGACCGGGACACAGGCTAGAATTCGTGGCCTACAGCGCCATGCACACCACACCCATGTGGCTCGTCTATCTAAGGCGAGAAAAGCCCGAGCAGTCCAGTCTGGGTGAGTCACAGCTACACGAGCACAGGCAATTGAAGAGACATACTGCACCAAACGCAACAGCAAGCATGGTCTGCATCCGCGCATCCTCCAGAGTGCTCAGGAGCCCCTTCCTGCTAAGAAGAGCTCTTCCTGCCAGGGTCCAGAACTTGACGTGCTTTACTCCCACAGAGACAAACTGGGAGTCTGAATCTGGCCGGAATTCAGCCACAAAAATACGCTGGTTGTGACCAGCTCTGCTGGCAATTTTGGCACCTAAGAAAAAAGATACAACAGAATTTTCCAGGTGAGTATAAGAACTAAGCTGATTTTTAAAATAGGATTAAGAAGTTATTAAAAACATATAGTTCAAAAAACAAATGGTTATGGAAAGAAAGCACAGGGAATTGCCCAGCAGTCCAGTTAGGACTCATCACGTTCACTGCCAAAGGCCCAGGTTCAGTCTCTGGTCGGGGAGCTAAGATTCCACAAGCTTCATGGTGCAGCATCCACCCCCTGCCCCCTACACGCGTGCGCACGCACATACACAGAGGGCCTGTCTCGCCCTTCATGTGACAGATGGTTACTAGTGCCCAGGGTCTTTTTACACATTTTGCAAGTGACGTATGATTCGAGGAGAGCTTCATTATTATTTAAGGGGCATTTCAGATTGTGGGAACCATTCTCTCTTCTTTTCTAGGCAGCTCTATGAATTTCACTCTTTATTTTCTCACAGTTCAGGTCTCTGTTTTCTCTGTGCCCATCAGGCCATGAATTCACAGGGAATGGGTTCCCACAGTTAGGCTCCTTCCCACTGGTTCTCAGGAACTGTGCTTCTCTGCATGGACCAGCTGGAGCTTCTCTCTGGCTTCCTTCTTTTTCTGATCATTTTCCTTCAGGCATTTCAGGAAGCTATCCTGGCTCTCCATGTTTAAAATGCTCAGTGCACACACTGATTCCCTTGGCAGAATCTTGCCCCTGTTTCTCTACAATAAAGCCAGACAGCAGCCCCCCATTCTGCCATGTGGAGGGCATTCCATTTTGAACAGTATCTGTTCCCTTGATATCTACACTATCACCTTCATCCTGGATTTGCAAGCATGTGGCCAAAGGACCGACACAGGGCCATGCTTTCTGAGAGCCAAAGAACATGCAGCAGGGGCCTCTCCTCTCGCCCTGCGTGCTGGTCATGCTGGCGAATTACTGGAAGATGGCAGTTCTGGCCGAAAGGTGAATTTCACTTTTATAACAAAGTTTTGTCTCAAGTGTATTAGAGTAGTATTACCTTATTGCTCTTCCATTACCACTTACAACATAATTCATTTCCATTCTTCAGTAAGATCCTTTCAGTTCAGTTCAGTCGCTCAGTCGTGTCTGACTCTTTGTGACCCCATGAATCGCAGCACGCCAGGCCTCCCTGTCCATTACCAACTCCCAGAGTTCACCCAAACTCAACATCCATCGAGTTGGTGATGCCATTCAGCCATCTCATCCTCTGTCATTCCCTTCTCTTCCTGCCCTCAAACCCTCCCAGCATCAGAGTCTTTTCCAATGATCCTTTATAACCAACCAAATAATAATTACAAGACCTTTTGATGCACAATTTCTTACCGAGAGAAGAGAGCAGGGAATCATTTTTAATCTTAGTAACTCATTAATTTATGCTTTGTTTCCAATTTCACTAGGTTTTTAAAGTGGAACCCACCTTTGTATGTGTACTGAGTACACATACAACAGGGCTGTATGTAGTGGGCTGTAATGAAAAATGGTTTCAATCAACAAGTTAATACAAATATGAAACAGAAAATGCATTTCACCCTATATTTATTTATTTATTTAAATTACAAAGAGAAAAATCCTACCTTCTTGCCATCTCCAAATGGTAACTGTATGCTCTGGGTCTAGCCCCACAGAGAGGAGGAGTTTCCCAGTAGCACTGAAACTGACTGAACACACCCCCTTTGAATGGTAGCATCTTAGAATGGACAGAGTCTGCTTGTTCACGGCATCCCAGATGTGAATAGATGGAGCTGTGGCTAAACAGAGATAGCATCCAACAGCTGTAATACACCTGTTACAGATGTTTCCATTGCTAAGGCTGATGCATACTTATGTCTGAAACATGGAAAAAATATATACCAAAGGACTGTATACTTAATAAAAAGTAACTCAAAACTAAGACTAAATTTTAAAAAAGGAAAGCAAAGAGAGAGAAACAGGGAAAAAAAATACAGACTACTTCCTCAGGCTATAGCCCAACTGCACCTTTGAGAAAATAGATTTTAGACAAACAAATTAGGTGATCACAACTAAACAACTTTTCCAAAAAATGCATGTTCCAGATACATGTTAAGTCTTTATATAATTATGTATATTATGGAGAAATATACAAACATTACACAATAATGAAATACCAAGATATATGTAGTACTTATGTTATATGAAGGAGAGACTGAAAGTGAATACAAATTGCGAAAGGCAATAGGTAGGAAATCACATGAGAAGGTCACAAAGGAAATTTTCAACAGAACAGACATACATCTGGTAAAAGCTAAGTGCATATCACTCTATAAGACAGTATTTTTAAAAATACTTTTCTTCCCCCTTTGTAGCCATTTTTACTGCTTAAAAAGATTTCCCAGTTCTCTGAAATTTCTAAGTTAAAAAAACATAGTTTTGAACTGTTCTTTTTCATGAATTGCACCCTATAAAAAGAAACAGACTTATGTTCAGTCTTAGAACACAAGTACTGTTAGTAAAATAATTAATACATGAAAGTGCATTTGCTTCAAATTATAAATCTGCTACAAATATTGCAAAAATAGAGAAATATTACATATTGACAAGCTGTCTTAAAATCACTTGATGCAGAAAGAAATTCTAGTCTCTGAAGATAACAGTCTGATAGATTTAGACTATATTTTACACCATCTACAATTTATAGTATACAATGATAAAGCTGACAGTTCTTCACACAAAGTTACATTATATTAATCCTGGGAGTTAAATTTGAAGATTGTTCAAAGATTTATGCAACTGTTAAAAATAAAACCAACATGGAAATAGACATAAAATTTTACCACATAATAGAGCATTTATGTGTGAAAAATTGATCACAATAATTTAAGCACTGGACTAAAATTAGAATGTTCCTCATTCAATAAAGGTGAAAGGATATGAGGAATTGGTAAACTTAATTCAGTAGGAAATGCTGGTGATTTACACACACACACAAGATCATTCTTTAATTTTTTGCCAGTGACAAATATTAAACAGGTCTTCTATGATACAGAAATGCTTTTATATCTATAAAAAGAAAATCTGGGCAATCCATATATGGTATTTGTCTAAATGTGATGATGTAGCTAATGGATTAAGAAAGAACACTCAATATTCTCCAAATTTAATATTTCATAAATTACAAAGCAAGTAACTTTCAGTAAACTGAATTATTGAACTTTTCGAAGTTTTATTTAAAAATCAAATGAGATGATAAGAACTTATACCAAGAATTTACATCTTAAAACATATAGGTAGGACTATGTTATGAGACTGTTACACATTTAGAGTGCTCTAAACTTACATCAGTAGCAATATTTAAGATTTAAATTATTGGACACTCTCAAGGCCTGCCTTGCTGCTAAGTCGCTTCAGTCATGTCCAACTCTGTAAGACTCCATAGACGGCAGCCCACCAGGCTCCCCAGTCGCTCGGATTCTCCAGGCAAGAACACTGGAGTGGGTTGGTTGCCATTTCCTTCTCCAGTGCGTGGAAGTGAAGTCGCTCAGTCGTGTGCGACTCTTAGTGACCCCATGGACTGCAGCCCACCAGGCTCCTCCGTCCATGGGATTTACCAGGCCAGAGTACTGGAGTGGGGTGCCGTTGCCTTCTCCACAAGGCCTGCCTTACACAAGGTTAAATTATGTCATCTGGCTTTCTCCTGTAATTTGAAAGTGGTCATGCCTGAAGCTGAGGAGTTGAGATACTCCTCCTGCTGCTGCCCTTCCTGAGGTCGCCAGAGGCACGTCTCACGGACTTGGCATGTGCACAGGGACATCCCGTCCTTTCCGATCCCTGCTTCTCAGGCTCAGAGAAGCGAAGTGCCTTGCCAGGGGTCGCACGCTGCGGTGCAGAGCCAGCCTCTAGAGGTACGGGCTGTCAGCCCCTAGCTGCCACACTGATTTTCTCCGGAAAATCAACCCTACCAATGATCCGTAACTACTCTTCACTCTCCGTCTCCATGACACATAGGGCCCCTCTCTCTCTTAAATAACTTTATTGGTTAATTTACGGCTGTGCCGGGTCCTCGCGGCTGCACAGCGCCTCTCGAGCGGCTGAGTGTGGTCTTCTTGCTGCAGGGGCCTCTCCTGCTGCAGAGCGCGGGCTCTAGGCTGCGCCGAGCTCCAGGCCCTTCAGCAGCAGAGGCACGTGGGCTCAGGAGTTGCGGCTCCCGGGCTCCAGGGCACAGGCTCAGGAGTTGTGGTGCCTGGGTTTACTTGCTCCGCAGCCTGTGGGATCTTCCCCGGACCAGGGGTCGAACCTGTGCCTCCTGCATCAGCAGGCGGATTCTTTACTATGGAGCCACCAGGGAAGCCCATAAGGGTCTCTTAAAATTACAAATGGATTTCATAAGAATCAAAGTTTTAAAGGATTTTTTTTTTCATTCTCACCCCACTCCAGTACTCTCACCTGGAAAATCCCATGGACTGAGGAGCCTGGTGGGCTGCAGCTCATGGGGTCCTGAAGAGTCAGACACGACTGAGCAACTTCCCTTTCACTTTTCATTTTCATGCACTGGAGAAGGAAATGGCAACCCACTCCAGTGTTCTTGCCTGGAGAATCTCAAGGATGCGGGAACCTGGTGGGCTGCCGTCTATGGGGTCACACAGAGTCGGACACGACTGAAGTGACTTAGCAGCAGAAGTTAGCACTGATGCAGCATAGTAAACAGTGCATTTTAAAAACAAGATTTTAATATGGACCATTAAGTGTACCAATGGCTGAGATGGTAAAAGCATCTGCCTACAATGCAGGAGACCTGGGTTCGATCCCTGGGTCAGGAAGATCCCCTGGAGAAGGAAATGGCAACCCACTCTAGTATTCTTGCCTGGAAAATCCCAAGGATGGAGGAGCCTGGTAGGCTACAGTCCAGGGGTTGCAAAGAGTTGGACACGACTGAGCAAATTCACTTCACTTCTTCTATACTGGACATTACTGCTCATGTTGGGCCCAGCATCCTTCCTTCCTTCTTTCTTAATAAAGCTCTGATTTCATTCAGGAATCCATGCCTCCCTCAGGCAATACAAGCGATTCAGGGGAAAGACACTGCGTAGTCATAGTCTGGGCCCACTGTGATAAGACCTCCACACAGCCTACAGTCCTTCTCATCACCCACCCCCTCCACATCAGTGATTCAGTTCAAGGCTTTGCTCACATCCTAAAATGACTCACTGAGGCTAAGAGGCAGAACTAATTCGTTACTATTCTTTAAAAGATCCATGCATTCGGCTGCACTGGGCCTTGGTTGCGGCGTGTGGGGTCTAGCTCCTTAGCCAGGGCTCGACCCTGGGCCCCCTGCGTTGGGAGGGAGCCGTCTCGGCCACTGGGCCACCCAGGGAAGACCCAGGAAGCACTGATTTTAGGTTGTGGTTTTGAAAGAGGATTTTATTCTCTTTCCCACTTGATGAAAAGGCAAGGAAGCATATAACACAACCCTTCTATAACACAAATACAGCAGCCTCGTGGGTGAAGCCAGTGCTGCGGATGGCAGAGCGGAAGGGCCGGGGAAGCACACTGGGGCTCCTGAATCCAGCACAGGCAGGCGGGCACCCTCCCTCTGCACTCCCGGGCAATGATCAATTTCCTTCTTCTCAGTCATAAGCGGGCCTGTGGAAGCCCACTAAGTCATGTAATGAGCTGCCTATAGGGACGTATTCCAGACAGAGCTCTCTCTCTCTTGACTTGCCTTAAGGATCAAAAGTGTCAGACTCTTACCTCCTCACACAGTCTTAGGTGGGCTGAACAAACCCTGCCAGAGAGAAAAGACGTCCCCTAGGGTCTACTCAGAGCACAGCCACTGGACTCAGACGGCAACCAGACCACACCTTCCCTAACACAGCATTCACTCTCCCACTTCCCAAAGCGGGGGTGTTGGAGCTCCTCTCACTGCCTCAGCAGCCCCTCACCCTTGGATGATGAAACACCAACAGAAGCCGTCAGAGAGGACCTCCCTTACTTCCCGCCTCCAAGCCTGCTAGTCGTCCCGCACCTGGCCCTACACTCCCTTCACTCCTAATGGCTGCAGATAGCTTCTTCCTGCCCAACTCTCTCTCCCAGTGTTCCGCTATCTCATTTAGCCAGTTGCTCAAGCAAGAAATTAAGTTAGTCTCTATTCCTTACTCTCCATCATGCCCCAATCCACTCTATCAGAAAGACTGCTGGATCTACCTCTAAAATCTAAGCCATCTTTGCCTAGCTCTATTTTCAGTCCTACCACCCTAGTCTAAAATGCCTTTGCTTGGACTGCTGCAAGAGCCTCCCAATGTTCTGGAGGCCCTTCCCTCTCTGCTCTCAGTAGTGCAGAGAATGGTGCCCTAGAGTATAAATTGGACCACATGAACTCCCTTGCCCCCAGCTCTCCGGTGATGGGCTCTACTTAGCACGAAAGCAAGCTCCTCTCCATGACCTGTGAAGCCCCACGTGACTGACCCAACCTCTTTCAAAGTCCATTTCAGAGGCCTTACTCCAGTCACACTGACCCTCCTGTTTCTTGATTCAGCGTTAGGGCCCCCACAGCAAAGAGTTAACACAGCAGGACTGAATTCACCATCACTAGAATGGCCTGCTTGCCAGGGTGTAAGAACCTGACTTCTGAAATGTTTCCTGTGTTGATAAGGCTATTTTGTCCATCTGGGGCACCGAATACCTGCCTTCACCTGGGAGTATGCTATTTCAGTCGTCGTGGCTCTAGGTCTATGCGATCAGCCCCCAATAACAAATCTTGGTCTCTGAGTCTTCAGCGGGCTACCCTGGGCAGAAGGTGGTAGAAGCAGGTTCTGTGTGACCCCCGGAGCAGTGCTCTGAAAGAGACATGGATCTAGGAGCACCATGCCTTGATGCTCCAGGGCCACTGGAGGTGTGGCTGCCTAGGAGCCTGAAGCCAGGCCTGAGTCTGGGGTCCCAGACCACCCTCTGGCCTTCGCTATCTAGCATCATTTTTGGCCTGTGGCTAAATCTTGAAAGTGAAGCCGCTCAGTTGTGCCCAACTCTTTGCGACCCTGCACCAGGCTCCTCCGTCCATGGGATTCTCCAGGCAAGAGCACTGGAGTGGGGTGCCATTTCCTTCTCCAGGGAATCTTCCCAACTCAGGGATCGAACCCAGGTCTCTCACATTGCAGACAGACGCTTCACCGTCTGAGCCACCAGGGAACCACTCCTGAAAACCACTGCTTGTTGCTATCACCCTGTCGTTTTTTTATCATGTTTATCACCATCTTAGATCGTGCTATTTTTAAAAAATGTACTTATTTATTGCCTGTCTCCCTCTAGAGTAGGACTCAGCAAACTTTTACTGTAAAAGAGACAAAACTGAAGATACTATGCAGGTTCTTACGTAATACAAGAAAACAATTTTCTTTTGTGGAAAACAAATTTTCACAGAAGTTTTACTGATGAAATTCACTGAGTGAAAATTTTTATAATATCAATCTACTAATGAGAATTAATTTTTTTGAGGGGGAATATTAATTCACTTAAGTGGGGTTCAAAGTCAATTTTTTTTTAATTACAAATGTTCATCTGTTAATGATGACCTATAATGATTTTCAATTCTGACAACGTCTCACAGATAGGTACTGTCAAATATGATTATCAGTCTGAAAGTAAATGATTTTAACTGAATACGTTAATCACTTGGAAGGCATTCAGAAAACTGTATTAGCGTTCTTGCCTGATGTTTGTCTTTTTAGCAGGTACTATATTGCAGAATAATAACTATAAATTGAACATTAGGTGGAAGTTCCTCAACTGTACAGTTAAACAGATTTTTAAAATATGGCAATTTTCTTTACACTTGTATCAAGATCTTAAAAAATGCTGCTGGAACTGAAATTTGAGCCCAGAAAATATACTTGCTGCAAATGTGAGTGGGAAAGGGACCCTGGAGTCTGAGTTTCTGGCGGGATGAGGCGTGCACAGCACAGTCCAGCACGGCTTGTGACTCAGGGATTAGCTGCCACCAAACGGCTCTCCTGAAGATGAGCTCACACAGAAGCACTGTGATTTCAACGTGTGTGACTGTAACTGCAGTTCCCTTGTAACTTCAGGTTGAATCGTTAAGAAACACTTTCAAATCTGCAGCAAAAACTCATTTCCAAAGCTATTCAGTTTTCCATAATAGAGACCGAGGGTAGTTCGTCTCAGAAAAATTTCAGTCCTGGCTCTGAGTGACAGAAATTGCAAAGAACAACAGCAAAAAATGTTACTCCCGCTGAACCACTAAACTGCTGTGGTAGGGCAAGCCAGGACACTCGCCTTCTATTTCTGACAGAAATTAATGGAGTTGATGATGGTTAAGGCAGCAAATGATGGTTATGAGAGCAAATAAAGTTAACTGCTGATTCTCAAAAACAAAACACTGGGGTTCAATTATACATGATAGATTGAAATATTTTTCACAAAGCAACTGCTGAGGAATAGCGCAGCGAATGAACCATAGGCCTCAAGTGCCTTTAAAGTTATAGGCCTTGTAAATTTTACAAATTATCCTCTTTTCTGCTCTTGCTCCACACGTATTTTTACCACCTTCAGCTGTAGTACATCTTAACAGATTCCACTTCAGGCTGTACTGAATTAATGTTTTCTTAAGTTATTTGAAAATATTATCTTTTCAAGTTGTTCCATGGAGACCATTTATAGAGGCAAATTGTCACTTAAAAGTCAGCACTGATTCCTCCAATAAACAACTGGCAACATCTGTCAACCTATCAAGAACCATTCAGAATCATCTGCCCCCTTTCTTGCCTGTTTTTAGTGATTACTGATGTTGTTCGCAAAGCCCTCAATTGTTTTAGCAATAGTTCTTGGCAAAAGATCTTAAACAAGTTTATTTTGTCTGGACACTCATTCGTTGCAGCCAAACATGACTTAATTAAGCCAGCAATAAACAGCTTGTCCTAATTAGCTAACAAATGAGTCATTCAGAATCTTACTTAGGTTTTAGCCAAATTTTATTTTTATTTTTTGAAGAAATTCTGTTGTGATGAGATATTGTGTTGTTTAAATAATTTTTAAATTCTATTTTATTTATTTATTTTTGGCCACACCACACTGCATGCAGGATCCTAGCTCGCTGACCAGGGACTGAGCCTGAGCCGCCTGCAGCAGGAGCCTGGAGTCCCAGGCACTGGACCACCAGGGAACCCTCAAGATACTGTTTTAAAGTTCCTAATTTTTCTGATTTTTGCTTTCCTGTGACCTGGGGATACTGCAATAATTCAGTGTGAAAACGTTGACATATACTGTATTCTTTCAGTACAGATACAGTATCACTGCATAAAAAGCACAAAGTTTTACCATCTCATTTGACAACAAAATCCACACTTCACTGTGCCTTTATAGTTTGACATCCAGCCTATTTTTCCTTTCCTGTCTCTTGTCTCACCAGGATAGATATGCCATGGTTAAAAACTAAATGGCAGCAAGGTGGGTACACCTAGAGAATGTTGTATTCAGTGAGATAAGTCAGAGAAAGGCAGATACTGTGCGACATCACTCATATGTAGAGCCTAAAAACCAATACATATGGACGTATACGCAACCCAGAAACAGACTCACGGATACAGAGCGGAACTAGAGGCGACCTAAGGAGAGCGGGAAGCGGTGGGGCAGATGAGGGGCAGGAGGTGAGAGACACAAACTGCTGTGTGCAAAACAGGTGAGGATATAATGTATAGCACGAGGGAAGTATAGCCATTATCTTAATAACTTTTAGTGGTATATAAGCTATAAAAAATGAATCACAGTGTTGTACACCTGAAAGTTACATAATGCTGTGTATCAACTATACTTCAACAACAACAAAATGTTGTGGAATATAGCAATACATGCCGCACTCAAAACCTGCAAGTTTTAAAACAGGACCACTGTGGCCTGCAGTGTGCCAAGCCGCACTGGAAGGCGAAGAGTGCTGAAACCAGTCTCTGCCGCAGCCCTGCCACGAGAGCACCAAGGCTGCCGTGGACAGTGCATGACGCAACAGGCAGGGCCGTGTTCAGAAGCCTTATCTGTGGACACGGAAATCTGAATTCCTCACTGCTCATGTTTTGTGAAATTTTATTCTTCCTTTGATATTTTCCAACTGTTTAAATGACTAAAAACTATACTTAGTCATGGGCTGTACAAAAACAGGTGGTGGGCAGATGTGGCCCAAGGGTGCTGAGTCTGCGAACCTCTGCTCCTGAGTGTAGCTCAAGAGAGCAAGGCCACTGTCTGCTGTGCCGAATACATTTTTGGCTGAATAGTCAAATCACAAAACCATGCTTTATCCTGGAGGAGAAGGAAATGGGTACAAACCACTGGGAAATGTTTTCTTATCAGACTGTTAATTCTTACTATCTTATATAAACTGAAATTGAGTTGAAAAAGCCTAAGCTATTATAATATCTAAAAACAACTGACATGCATTTGTTCATCTAAGAGGTTTGTAACTTCATAAAGTCATGGTCAAATTCAATAATAAGTTACTTTCAAATCTTTAAATGTTCTGTTGATCTAACATATGCAGTAATTTTGATAATTATATAAAAATAGTAATTAAAAGTTTTTACTTCTAGGCAGTAAAATTTACTGATTCATACTTAAGATCAAATTTTACCTTTATTCCTACCAGCTATATGATATTGGCAAGTTAATACCTACTATGGAGAATTCTTGTGATGACTAAAGAGGTATTACAAGTAAAGTGCTTACAACAATTCTGAGCATACTAAGAAAGTCAAAATATATAAGTTTAAAAAATTACTGTAGATTGGGCTCAGTATCATGACATTAAAATGATGTATTCTTGACTTTTAAAACCCAAAATAGTTCAGCTATCTTATTACTCTATAAAAATGTAGGCTATCACTACTTAACAATATGAGTAAAATAGAAAGTGATAGATTTCCTTACCTGACATGTCTGCTGAATCACCTATAATGGGAAAGTAGCAGAAAAACAATGATCCAGAAACAGCATAAACACTACATGTAAAATTTATAAAGACTCAACTACCATAAGATAATTTTAAATAGCTTAAATAGCTGTGTCATATATAAAATTATGTGAAATCGAGTATACTGTAAGTGAACCCACTAATTTCAATTATAAATGCATGTTAGTATTATATGCATATGACCTTTCAATCTTTAGATCAGTATTTTCTTTAGTGACTTAAATGAAACTATAAAAATGTTTAAAACAGTACTGATATGGTTTAAAATTGATATGACTTTATTTTGGTTTACAAATGCCCTGCTAATGCATCCTTCGGGCTTTTATGTAGCTCTACTTGAAGGGAAGAATCAGATCTAAATCATCTGAAAGAAATGATGGTAAAAGTTGGCATGTAACTCAAGGAAAGGAAGGCTCTTAATTCAGGCCACAAACTAACCCCTTTCTTATTTTTTTAACTAAACATTTTCTGTCTGAGTAAGAAATTGCCAAAAAAGAAAATACGAAATTCACTGTAACTTACAGTAAAAATACTTATTAATAAAAACTGTAGAGTCAATAATCTTTAGCAAGAAAGAAAGCAGGAAACTTTAGAGCCTTTGTCAGAGAGAGGGTTGTTCTCTGCTTTATCAGAACTTTATGTCCTTGGGTGCTTCAGCTGTGTCCAGCTCTGTGTGACCCCATGGACTGCAGCCCACCAGGCTCCTCTGTCCATGGGATTTTCCAGGCAAGGATCCTGGAGTGGGTTGCCATTTCCTTCTCCAGGGGATCTTCCCGACTCCGGGACTGAACCCAGGTCTCTTATGTCTCCTGCACTGGCAGGCGGGCTCTTCACCACTAGCGCCACCTGGGAAGCCTATGAAATTACTGTTTCAAGGACATACTGATAATGAAGATGGAGTGTGTCCTGACCTGGAATATGAGAGAAAAGGCAATAGCGTCCTTGCCTTTGCTGAGGAGACCAGTCAGGACACACCACTTTTAGATCTGAACGTGCTCCGATGACAGCTAAACGATGACAGCACTTGAAACTGTCACATAAAGAACGGTTTAAAACCGAGGGTTTTGGTTTTGGAAAACAGGCTTATCCTGGAATATCTGTGGGCCTGGGGGCAAATAAAGAGTACAGATAAAGACCTCACCATCACAGGTCTAAATATTCTAGGTGCCCCAAAATGAGGACTGGTGAATCGCAATGAAAGAGAAACAGATTTCTGTTCTATATGAGGAAGCATTTTACAACAGAGCTTCCTAAGGAGAGGTTAGGAACACTTACATATAAAAACATTCCTTCAGGCCCACAAAGATAATTGTTTCTCCTAAATTCATAAAGTCAGAGAAACACTGATTTAAACAAGTAAAACAGCGCAAAGGAACCGTTCTCCAATGGTTTCTTAGGTCAATTTACAAAGGCAATGGAAATAAAAGCAAAAATAAACAAATGGGACCTAAGGAAATTTAGAAGCTTTTGCATAGCAAAGGAAACCATAAATAAAATGAAAAGACAACCTACAGATTGGAAGAAAATATCTGCAAATAATCTGACCAACAGAGCTTAATTTCCAAAACACACAAACAGCTCATAGAACTGAATGACAAAAAACAAACAACCCAATCAAAAATCGGAAGAAGACCTAAACAGACATTTCTTCAAAGAAGATACACTGTTCAATATCACAAATTGTTAGAGAAATGCAAACCAATCACTTGAAAGACGTCAGAATGGCTGTCCTCAGAAAGTACCATTTGCTTCGAGGGAGTGGAGAAAAGAGAACCTTTCTGCACTGCTAGAATGCACGTGTGTCAGTCCCTCAGTCGTGTCTGACTCTGCGACCCCATGGACTGGAGCCCACAAGACTCCTCTGTGCATGGGGTGCTCCAGGCAAGGATCCTGGAGTGGCTGCCACTCCCTCCTCCAGAAGACAGTGTTGCTAGGGATGTAAACTGGTGCAGCCACTGTGGGAAACAGCATGCAGTTCCGCAAGAAGCCAAGAACAGAGGCCATATGATCTGGCGATCCCTCTCCTGGGCACATATCCAGAGAAAACTCTACTGTGAAAAGATACATGCACCCTAATATTCACAGCAGCACTACTTACAAGAGCCAAGACATGGAAGCAACCTAAGTGTCCGTCAGCAGATGCGTGGCTAAAGGAGCCGTGGTGCGTATACACACAGTGGAGTAACACTCAGCCTCAGAAAAGAGTGCAGCAATGCATCTGCAGCAGCACGGGTGGACACAGAGAGTTCATACGAAGTGAGCAAGCCAAAAGAGAAAAGACAGACTCCGTATGATACCACATGTATGTGGAATCTAAAATATGACACCAACTAGCTTACTAATAAAACAGAAACAGACTCACAGACATGGAAAACAAATCAATGGCTACCAAAGGAGAGAGGACATGGCGGAGGGAGGAACTGGGAATCTGGGGTCAGCAGACACAAACTACTATATATAAGACAGATAAACAACAAGGTCTTACTACGTACCACAGGGAACTACAGTCAATATCCCGTGATAAGCCGCAATAGAAAAGAAGTGAACTACCCTGCTGTGCATCAGAATCCAACACATCATGTATCAACTACACATCAGTAAAATATAAATAACTAACAAATTCAAAGCTTAGGATATTGTGTATGTAACAGGTTAAGAACTGACCTTTCTTTTTAAAAAGAGAAAATTTTTACAGAAAGGAAGATTACAAGGGTCTTCGTGGCACAACTGTAGAACTAATAGATAACAGAGCACCGGTTTCTAACTGATCATGTTGAAGCCTGAAGTATCTCATTCAAGAAGAAAACAGTGCCTGGAGAGTCGCCTTAGCCGTCGCGGCTTACTGAAACCAGCAAGCCCAACGGCTCTGACCGCTTCACACGCGTCAAGGGCCGCGAAGGCCCCGCTGCGCCCTGCTGTGCCGCCGGCACCGCGGGCAGTCACTGGCAGGTCTGTCCTAAAGAGACCTGCCACCCGCTCCTCATTTCGCTTGTGGAGTTATGACCTTTGTCAAAATTTTCTAGAGTTGAAAAAAATAGCAAGATGGGGGATTTCAAAACCAGATGGCAAATCCGATCACCGCCAAAGGCAAGGGCGAAGGGCTCAGCGACAGCACGGCTCGGCTTCTCCGCTCTCCAGGGTGTCCCCAGAGGCAGAGGCTCTGCCCGCTCATCAGTCACTTCTCAGCTCCTCTTTCTTACCACTCCCACCTCAGACTCTTCCTTCCTGCTTGACATGCTATGAAATTAAAACTTTCTGCTGCTCAGAAATTTCTGCTAAACGATTACATCCAACTATTTCAACCACCATAAAATACAATGCTCTTCATTCTGAACTGTCTGAACCAATACAGATAAGCAAAGTGGAAAAAAAGTACCTGGAAGCAAACAGTACGGGAAAGCTGGATGTGCGCTTCAGGCACAAACGTATTTCAAACAATGCACGCAAGTGCTTCGTTCTTTTCTCCCTAGGGTACTGAATTAGTTTAAAGAAGACAACTACTTAATACTATTTCTTTTTAAAATACAGAAACATACCTACTTGGCCAGTTGCCACTATGTTGATAAATTTGGGGTGCTGATTTACAGTGAGGCACAGAATATCATCATTATGTTCCTGATAAAAACTCTGAGTCCCTACAAAAAAGAATTTGAAAATTAAATTTGAAAACTTTAACGTGAAATAGTCAAAAGCACTTTACTCAGAGTAATAAACTGCTGTGTTTAACTTCCTTGCTTATTTAACATGTATTTTTTGAGCACAGTATATATACTTCATCCTAAGGACATAAACGTGACTGACAAATCCTTAACGCAGTGAACCCTGAAAGGCATAACCCATGGAAAACCAGGTTGGAGACATCAAGTGCCACGAGAGAGTTAAAGATCAAAGCACTATGGGGATATGCAGTGATCTGTTCTTCTTATGAACAGATGGCACTCCTGAACTGACACAACAGATTCTGGGAATTTGAATGTGGTGGGGGCAGGCGTTTGAGGAAGAGGAATACTTGAAGCAAAGATACAAAGGCAGGGAAGCCGTGGGTATGCATACAGATGGCTCCTTTGGCTGAAATACAGGGTAACAAAAAAGAAAAGTGAGAAATATCGTTGGACAGGCAAGTTTGAACTAGAATTACAGAGGATTTTGAAAGCAAGCCTATTTTTAAATTTTATATTTATGCTGTAGTCAGTGGGGGAGGTACTGAAAGAATTCTGATCAAAGAAGTGATCTGATTCATCTCGTAGCAGCGGCAGTGGAGAGGCCCTGGCAGACTGGCTGTGCAGCAGGCAAGGAAGGGAGGCTCCTGCAGGCCAAACGGAGAGGCAGGGGCGAGGCCAGGCTGGCAGCCTGGGCCCAGGCCACAGGGCGCTGCCGACACCAGGTCCCCCAAAGAGCAGAACAAGACCAAGAAAACCATTTTTAAATAACATTGGATATATCTATCATTACTTTTGAACTTCTTCTCAAAGTAAAATGTGCTTCATATTTCTCAGGGCTGAGTTCAGTTAAAGGAACAAACAAATAATTCTATGCACTGCTGACCAAATCAGTCCACCACCTGTCAGATCAGGACTTCTTGGGCTATGCACACAGCACTGTACCTGCAGAACAGAGAGAGGCCGCTGGGCTGAGGCTCAGTCACCCCTCTACCCCGGCTCTCTACACTCCATCACTGGGAAGCCGAATAACTAAACCCAGGAAACCGAAGCAAACGACATGTGCAAATATGGAGATGCATTCATACGTCCATCCTTGTGTGGCATGTCTTTTCTCCTATATTCTTTGTGAAGGATAAGTGAAGCCTCAGAGAGGATTTTCTATTAATAAGAGGTATTTTGAAATGACCTAAGTATTGAATAGAAAATTACCATTGATTTGTGTAATCTTGATGAATCTTTTCTTAAGGAAACTAAAATAGATATACCATATTAATGACTAATATTGACCAGGGGTAGGGGATTATGACTCACATAATCCATTCTACCTAATTAGAGTGAAGCTACCAGAGGGAAAAAAAGCCAGAAATGTTTGTACTAGATAAACTGTATCTTTAATACAAACAGTGACAGACTATTTTGTTGGGCTCAAAATCACTGCAGATGGCAACTGCATCCATGAAATTTAAAGATGCCTGCTTCTTAGAAGGAAAGTTATGACCAACCTAGACAGCATGTTAAAAAGCAGAGACATCGCTTTGCTGACAAAGGTCCGTCTAGTCAAGGCCATGGTTTTTCCAGTGGTCATGTATGGATGTGAGAGTTGGACCATAAAGAAAGCTGACTGCTGAATAATTGATGCTTTTGAACTGTGATGTTGCAGAAGACTCTTGAGAGTCCCTTGGACTGCAAGGAGGTCAAACCAGTCCATCCTAAAGGAGATCAGCCCTGAAAATTCAGTGGAAGGACTGATGCTGAGGCTGAAACTCCAATACTTTGGCCACCTGATGCAAAGAGCTGACTCATTTGAAAAGACCCTGATGCTGGGAAAGATCAAAGGCGGGAGGAGAAAGGGACGACAGAAGATAAATTTGTTGGATGGCATCACTGATTCAATGGACATGAGTTTGAGCAAGTCCCAGGAGATGGTGAAGGACAGGGAAGACTGGCGTGCTGCAGTCCATGGAGGCTCACAAAGTCGGACACGACTGAGCAAATGAACAGCTTTCTGACTTTATGAAGTTTATAACTTTATGTAATAAAGCAATTCAAAATTAATAAAGAGTATTACTAGTAGGATGATCACATCCTTGGTCATCAAATGATGCTTAGAGAACTTTTTCAACAATACAATCAGTTAAATAGACGTCAAGAAATATTTTCCCATCTCTTGGATCTAACAGGTATTATCAGTCAAGTCACAGGCAAGCAGCTTTCTCAGTTAACCTTTTGGCTTTCCAAGTGCTCAGCATGAACACTGCCACTCCACCACCAGTCCCTAGCAATCACTCACCCAACACGTTCCTTTCAGTCACTAACTATCAGAGACAACCACTTGCGGGAAACAGAAAAAGTTACCAATGCCTCTGCTGTGAAACATGCTTTCCCCACACAGACATCCTTCACTTCTGATTGAGATCTATAAGCAGTCGGCATTAGGAAGTCCTTTTCTGCTGTGCCATACTCTCCCTAAGACTG
The DNA here is from genome assembly GCA_917880005.1 of Nanger dama. NCBI lineage: Eukaryota > Metazoa > Chordata > Mammalia > Artiodactyla > Bovidae > Nanger > Nanger dama. The sequence continues at coordinate 2,908,624 of CAKJTW010000003.1, read as the reverse complement.
TAAATTCCTTAAAATATTACTAGGAAGTGCTACAGTATGAAATATTCATATTCCAGATTCATGTCTTTTAATTATTTATATGTTTAATTGAGTTTTAAGATGCTAAATAAAAAATTCTCAATTTTAAAAAGAGGGGAATAGAGAATTAGGGTTTCCTACCTGTAGCAACATTGTGAAGAATTCCAACAGATGCGGTGTGATAAATTATATCATCACCATCGTTTAAATAATGAACATTATTCCTGCAGTCTCGGCCTCGATAGCCAAAAACAAGCTCCAACACAAGGTCCTGAAACAGTGATAAAGTTGTTATGCATCTGCTCGTGTCTCAATGTGCACCGCTACTTTGTTGTATATAGTGCTGGTGGTCTTCAGTCAAAATGGAGGATGCATTTTTGATTGATAAATTTCAAGCACAAAACTAAGCTAGATGCACCTCTCTATTTAAGCTTTTTGAGCAGCTGAAACACATATCCCATCCTTTTCTACGTAAATCTATAAAAATGAAAAGGGAAGCACACTGTCATCTGACTCCAAGAATTTTAGTTCTTAAGATTTTGTGTGTTGAACAGAGATACTTTGTGTCCAAAAGAAAAATATTTCAATTTGTGTTAACTGTTAGTCAAAAATACTTGATCTGTACATATAACTGAGGATAAATTAGGTCCAAGTGATATGCTTCCAAGGATCCAAAGAGTTTATCAGCTTCATATACTAAGCATGCCGTCTCTGATAACTCGTGCTAAAGATAATTCTGCTACTCCAAGTGCCCATTTTCTCTGACCGTGTGAGGCTGAGTGGGGCAGGAAGTACAACAATCCCCCTCCCACAGCTTCACACCTTGCTTTTGACCTTACTGAGCAGTCTGCCTAAGGACTTCCCTGTAGCTCAAATAGTAAAGAATCTGCCTGCGATACAGGAGACCAGGGTTTGATCCCTGGGTAGGGAAGATCCTCTGGAGAAGGGAATCCACGCCAGTATTCTTGCCTGGAGAATTCCAAAAATAGAGAAGTCTGGCGGGCTACAGTTCGTAGGGTTGCAAAGAGTCAAACATGACTGAGCGACTAGCACACACCCAGCAGTCTGCTTGTTATTGCTGATACCGGAATTATGAAATTATGAAACGTGGGAGAACTCTTCTCTTTTGGTCAATTATTGTTTAAAGTTTCTTTGCTTGGAAGTGGGGGCCATTATTAAACTCTACAGTGAATATCGCATGGGGTAAAAGTTCCTGATTTAGTATAAATATTAAATCTTTTTTAACTTATAAGTTCAAACCACTAAGTACAGGACACTCTAAGGTCACTATGCTTGTATAAGACACAGATTATTCCATACATTTACATTTAGAAGTTCTCTGAGATATGGTTCAATTCAGGGTATTATTCATAGAAAACTAAAAGACAAAAACACACACACACAAAAAAAAAACAGAACAGAGGATGTCAATACAAGCTCAGACTCGACAGTTAAGCAATCAATTTTTACAACTGAACAAAAAAGAATACTCCATACACTTATTTTCATAAAGAGTAATGGTTAAGATTTGAGTGTTCTACAGAAAGGAAACAGAATAAACCCTGGACATATTCTAAGGTACAAGTTAGCACCGGGGGTGGACTGTCCTCACCTCTATGGGCCTCTTTTTTCTTGCCAACGTTGTTGGTCTGGAGTTTTTCTGGCTGCGGTGGGGCCCTGCTCACCGGAGGCCTGAAGCAGAGAGGCGGAGAGAGGAAGGGAAGCGTCACCCAGCGCCCTCACCCAGCTCCTCTCAGCCCTCCAGAGAGCAATGTCCAATTCTCCACCCCAAGAGTGAACCCAATCTGTGTCTCTCACTTGACTCTACCCTCTGTATCTTGGTGTCTTCTAAGGCAGCAAGGTAGAAAGAAAATGTCAGACTTCTATTCACTTTTCTTTTAATTTCTTTGATGTATGTTCCACAGATGCAACTAATACAACAGCACAAGAACAGATTGATGATAAAAATACACAAACGTCAGTTCTACAAACTCAAAAGCTTCTCGATGGGGTGTGTTATCAGCAACAGCCTAGATTACTGCTCTAACGTAGCGATCTCAGTATCTTGCACATGGCAAGTACTCAATATGTTCTTCTTGAATTTTGAAAATATGTCTATACACTTCCCATGCTGTTGGCGATGTAAATCACATCTGAGTTCAAACGTGTACGCATCGCCGGGTCCTCCGTGCCCGTCATCTTCTCCTCTGAAGTTCCCAGTGTGTTTACGGCCACACCGTCAGTTAGGCACACAAGACATTTTACGGCGACTCTTGCCTCCAACTCCTCTTCCCTCATTTTCACTATTCACTTCATATTTTGCGAACTTACACAGTAGCTCTCAAATCTATTCCTCTCCCTCTGTTTCCACCACTAAGTTCAGAATCTATTTATAATGTGTCATTAGGTATATGGAGCTCCCATTTTCAGCTATTTAAATGTGGCAACTCTTCCCTAAAAAAGCCTTTTGTTTATTATTTTTTAAAACTCACATCATTTAGTTTAAACTCAGATAGTCATTATTCAAACGTTTAATAAGCTGAACAGTGAATCTAAATCAATCATATATCACCTCACCCTTCAAATTCTAATATTAATTGAGTAACAACTAAATCTGAAAATGATACAAGTTAACTTTCCAGTCAAGAAAACTCTAACATTTCTGAATAAATTCACAAAATTAAAGGCAAAACAATATATTTGCATTTTCAAAGTGATTTTCAAGGTACACACCTATAAAAAGTAAAGAAAGTGTTATGTCTTGAACATGTAATATATATGTGCATTTTCATATGCATGTGAGGCAGTATGTAGAAGTCTATAGCCATGCTGGGCAACATAAAAGTTCTGCACTTGCAACACTATATGAAGGACTTTTCAAATTATCACAAAAATTTTTATTCCAAACCTTTTTCATACCTTTAAAATGTCTATAAGTAATCAATAGAATCAACTTTATATTATTTAGTATTTTAAAATATTTCTGCTAAAATCATTTTAAAGAATGGGAGCAGCCTTGCCTTCTCCAAGTTCTTGACCTTTATTCAGTGTTATTGTCTGACAGCTTTAAGAAGTGTATAATTTTTATCTCTAAAGGTAATGTATATAGCATATATTATTGCTTAAAATTATACAACCTGGAAAATTATACAAATCAAATGGATTGAGTTTTAGTAAGGCAGTTACTTATATATTATGAATCCAATTATTGAAGTGAAAAAGTCATGTCCAACTTTTGTGACTCCATGGACTGTAACCCACCAGGTATGAATCCAATTATTAAGATATAGTCATTTCAGGGATACTGATTTCAAAGGAGAAAAACATGGAAAGCTGTGAACAGAGGTAAAGAACACCAAGTAACACAGCTCATTAATAGTAAATATCAAAGATAATAAAAAGACAAAATCAGGCCTTATGGACTAGAGCAAAGAGAGAGGATTACCTGGAGCCTCTTTCCAGCAGCAGATAAAAAAGGGGAAAAGATTACAACACAAATCTGAATTTAAAATAGTAGTAAAATATGTCCTGTAATAAAATACTTATACAAATTTAATGCAGATAAACTATATGGTATATAGTAAAGGCCTATTGTTTTCATTTATTGCTGTATATAAAAAAAGGCTTAAGTTATCCCATTAATGGCAGGGAGATCAGAAGAGAAAAGGTGAGACGGAAAAGAATCCAACATGTTCTATGCTGTGTCTAGCTTGCCACTCTTATTTTCCACAGTGCAAACTGAATTTCAAACAAACTATTTAAGCTTATTTAATGTTTATTAACTTAAAAGGTTGGTAGCACTGCACTGCTATTAAGGACTGTCTAAGGAACCGAAGCTCCCCCTCCTCTGACCCCAGAGGGATTCCCAGTCAGCCAGTGTAACCAAGCGTGCAGGGGAAGTCTTGAGACCACGTGGCATTTGAGACTGTTCCAACAAAGGAGGTAACCATAAAAAAATCCCCCACAGCAACATGATGGCTGAACAGAACTGGAAGGATCATAGCTGTTAATCTTATCCCCCTCCCAATGAAACCAGAACTCTCTTACATGTCTAGAACATCTCTTCACAACCCTGATGACAAGTGGGCATTTACTAAATCCTGCATGAACAACTGCTTGTAAAAAGTCAATTTTATCTCCATTTAGTTTTCTTTTTTTTGGGAAACTAGTGATTCCAAAATGATGAAGTATTCTGTATGTGAAGTGGCCACCCGACTTTCCTTTATCCTGCGCTTCTTTCTAGTTCACTGTGAATTGTCAATGTCCCTTTAAAATGCAGAGCTCAGTCCCGAAGAAGCTATACCAGGTCTGATGCTAGGTCTGAATGTTTTACTTCTGTTAAAACAGTGTAAGATTATGAGGGCCTTTTAAAGAAGTCACATCACACTCCAGACTCATATCTTTGCACACATCACCTCCGTTTAAAACAGTGAATTCCTGCTGTCTGCCAAATTAACTAAGGAGTACCTAACATTTGAAGTTCTGAACAATCTTTCTCAAATTTACTTGTTCATCTTATCTGTCAGCATTTCCCTGCTGTTGCCTTTTCCAACTTCCAAAACAGACGAGGCTTTTCCATACTGTCCTGTTTAAGAAACTGTCTGAAGACACTTTTATTTACTAAAGGCAGCTATCAAACGACCCCAAACAGTCCTTTCTTGCAAATATAATTTTATTAAACATGTAAATATCATTATTGCCCTATGTTGATGTTTTGAAATTAATGAATATATTAAGTATGACATGAAACTAATAGGTTTGCTATCAACTGGAAAAGTTCTCACTGATAAATATGTGTGATTACTGTTTTTACAGGTCTTTGAAATTTAAGGAAAAACTAAAACTCTTAGAGTACAGGCGTTTATGAAAAGTCATCTGTGAACACACCGATTATAAGAAAGACCCTTACAACAACACTCACATACTGTATCTTCAAATGCAACTCTTTTTAGGATTTGTTCTCTTTCATTTTCTAATTCTTTCTCAGCAGAACTAGTTCAGTGTTTTATAAGGAAAAAAATCAATACTTTAAAATACTACAAAGACCAAAACAGAAGAATAAATTTTTGAGTAAAATATTTTCTTAAATAAAATAACTTACCTTACTACTCCCTGCCTTCAAAAGAAGCAAGAGAAAAAAGGAGATAAACAGATATGAAAATTGATGATGAATAAAATGTATCAGTTTAGTAGACAGAATAAAGGTAACATGTCAATAAAATTCTAAGGAAATAAAATAATGCCTAAATTTTATGTCACGTTCTGATTTTTTTAAAATATTGGAAATTTGATTGACAAGTAACTACTTTAAATACATTAAGATTTGTCATAAAAATACTTAAACAGAAAAATAAAAACATAAAATCAATGTCATTTAGGAAAAAGAATCCACAAAAAAATCAACCAAACAGTCAAATTGTCATCAGAAATATTTTCCTTTTAAGTAGATATTTGACAAACATTTGATTTGTTTAAAAAATGTTTTGTATTTGATGATGATATATTTTATTTAAAACTGAAGACAGTTATGTATACAGACCATTTAACCTCTTCACAAAAGTTGAAGTTGATGAAAAAAAAACCTTCATTTTTATCTCCTTTGATTCTTGCATTTGATGAAAATGAGGCCTCCTAACTATGAATCACAATAATGACTTTTCTGCCTTGGCATTTTCAGGAGAATTTAGTAGAGCTGAATTATAAAATAATTTGAGAACAAAGTACAAAATAAATAAATAAATCTGAGAATGAAAGTTAACAGCAAAGATTACAATTATGACTGTCAACCATTCTTTGTGAGCAGTAAAATATTTCTGTCAGAACTTGGGTCACTTTCACAATCAAGGAGGAAATTTGAGTGTTTTACCATGAGGGATGGTCTACAGATTAAAATTAAGTCACATTTTCTGACATACTCCATTTACCTGATAAATGATAATATTTTCTTTAAAAATCAATATAATAAATGAAAAAGATTAATGAGAACATCTAGAGTTTCTTCTTCCCTACATTATATTTTTCATGACCTGTGAGATATAACTTCTTTTAGGGAATATTAAGTACTATACTGAAAATATTCTAATTATGAACACCCACATTTACATACTGATATGGCTTTAATTAATAAATATACAGGTAGTCTTTATCACTCTGTGGGTATTTAATTTCAGTACTAAGAGAAAAAGCTCTTAGGGAGCTCCCTGGAGTGCAGCTGTTAGGACTCAGTGCTTTTACTGCTGTGTCCTGGGTTCAATTCCTGGTTGGGGAACAAAGGTCTTGCAAGTAGTGTGACGTGGCCTAAATTAGAGTAACAAAAAATTTTTTTAAAGGAAGTGTGTCAGTATTAACCAGATATCTCTTTAGGTTACTTTGTATTTTAGTCCAAGAAAGGGGTGGTGAAGAATTACTACCTAAATTCTTTATGTACATTACTTTATTTCATGAAAAACTCCATAAATTGTGAATTGTAATGTTTTTGTTTGTTTGTTTGTTTTACCTCTGAGGAAACTGAGGCTCAGAGAGAATGAAAAGTTTCTCAAGGTCGTACAACTGGCAAACAATAAAATGAGTATTTTAACCCATTTGCATGCTAAGTTGCTTCAGTTGTGTCCAACCCTGCGCAACCCCATGGACTGGAGCCTGCCAGGCTCCTCTGTCCATGGGATTCTTCCTGACTCAGGGACCGAACCTGTGTCTGCCTGTATTGGCAGGTGGGTTCTTTACCATTGGCATCACCTGGGATCTTATTCCAAAAACCATGCCCTTTGAACTGTCTTCAAAGTCAGAGTCAAATCACCTCAACCTGGAATATCGTACAAGTATTTAGATCACGGTATGTTCAGCATTAAAAGAAACACACCTCTGGTTTAATATTCTGCCCCTTCTCATGCCTTTATGGCCTCCCCCATAGCTCAGTGGGTAAAGAGTCCACCTGCAGTGCAGGAGACCAGGGGTTCAATCCCTGGGTTGGGAAGATCCCTTGGAGAAGGAAATGGCAACCCACTGTAGTAATCTTGCCTGGAGAATCCCACGGACACAGGAGCCTGGTATGATTCCTTTAATCATACAGACTTTATATATAGCATCATTCCCTAAGCTACTTGCAAAGGACAGCGTCATTACCAAAAAGTATTTAAGGACAAACATGGTTTCTAAGAGAAGGTGGGGACTGTAAAATGCAAGAGTACCACCGCTACTTATTTTCTGCAACAAATTAATTCAGTTAAACAATCAATTCAATTTCTAATACTGGTATCTTTTTCTTCATCTAGTTTTAAACTTGATTGTTACCTCTCATCAGTTGAGGGTTCTTTTTGTTGCAAATGAGGCTTGATTCCAAACATTGGGCGAATATTTGTTGATAAGGCTCTGATGGTGTAACTGATTTCATTCTCCCTTGTGACATCACTGTCATAGCCTAACATCAAAATATAAGAATTATTCTCTATGTTATAGCTGAGGATCTCAATTATAATCTTAAAAATCAGGTACAAGGATGTTGAACAATATGAAATAAGTTAAATACATCGTGTTATAGTCAAATTATGAAATAACAAACAGCTAGTAAAGATGATGTAGAATATTCAGTGATAAAGAACACTGATTAAATGGTAATAGCAAGCTACCAAAAAAAAACAAAACCACCTCAATATGATGCAATTTTTGTTAAAAAAAAAATGTATATAAATACACATACCCCTATGGGTAACATCCCAAATGTTAACAGAAGTTACCTCTCTGAGTGTTCAAATTATGGATGCTGTCTTCATTTTTTTATTGCAAAATGGACTTTCTAACTTTTCTACAATGAGTGGGTATTACTAGTATAATAGGAAAAAAACAAAACTATTTTAAAGTATGAGGTTCAATACTATAAATTTATGTTAATAGTACTTCTTTAAAGTATGATTATCACACATTGCTAAATGAAGAATAAGTCATCAGTGTATGCCAACCTGTTATTTTTAGAGTCACACAAAAAATTCTGGTGTTAAACAGACCAAAAAGACTAAAATGATAATTATTCAAGCATTATTATTACTTATTAAACTTCCACAGTTTAAATCAGTTGTGCTAAATTTTTTCTATGTTTTTGTTAAAATATCTTAAAATGACACACCCCCATCTTCTTCAGAATCTATATCAGATTCTTCACTATCACAAGGTCTTTTTTCTCGATAGCCCTCCATCTCATTTGTCCAAACCATTAAAGCCGTGTCTGCGCCTCCCAAGGTGGCCAGCATGCCGTCATCGTGAGTCCAGCGAACGTTCGTCACATGTGCACTATGGGCCACGTACCTCTTAAACTTTCCAAATTTTCCCTAAAAATTGAAAAAAATTCAAATTTCTGAGAAATTTTATTACTTGAAAAGTTTTTATAATTTTGAACTTTTCTTAATCTGATTGGAAATTAATCATTGCAAAGGCACTTTGTTAAAAAAAAGAGAAAATACTGAAACTCACTAAAATAAAAAGTAACAGCTCCCAAACTTAGTGAGGATAGGATAAACTAGTAGTTTTGCACACTGCTAGTACTATGGACATAACTCTTTTGAAATCAACTTGGTATTCTACATTGAAAAGTATGAAAATGCTGACCTTTGTCTCACCATCCCTTTTTAAGAGTATATGCTAAGGAGACCTTATCTACACAAAAAGCATTTGCCATAGTACAGTGAAACATTTTAAATACCGTAAATATTCCACACAGTAATAGTTAATTATGGTGGATATCTTTTAAAAAATGATGGCTATGCAGACATATTATTGTTGGAAAGAAACACAATAACTGAGAAAATCAGGATACGAATGCCTACGTACATAGAGCATGGCCATATCAACAAAAAGTAATTAGCAAACACTTCAATATACACCCATATAAATATCTTTCATTGTAATTCATTAGTGTCTTTGATTATAAGCAGATGTTACACACAGTAATGTATTTTTCTTTTAAATATAAGGAAAAATCCAAGATACTGGTAACTTCTAAATCTAGAACACTATCATTACTGGATTACATAGGTAAATTTCAGATCAACATGTCATAAGCAGGTTTTATATGGATATCTTTTCAAGGGTGTTAAAATAACAAATGTCTTAAATAAAAAAACGTTCAGTCGCTTAGTCATGTCCGACTTTGCAACCCCATGGACTGTAGCCTAACAAGCAAGTATACTGGAGTGGGTTGCAATTTCCTTCTCAGGGAAACAAAACATAGTAATAGTTAAATCAGTGGATTCTTTGGAAACGAGGAATCAATAAAATGAGCTGAAATCAAAGCGAAATCTGTCATGGAAACACCAGAAGAAGATAGTTTCCCTACAATTTTGTGGTTCTTGCTACAGTGAGGAGAAGAAATCTGTGGACCAACATTCTAGGACATATTCTTAGGGCTTCTATACCATCTAGTATACTGAGAGTGAAGTTTTTTTACTAATAAATGTTTTATTGGAACACATTCTTATTAAGTAAGGTACTACAACTTCAGTGTATCTAAAATAAGCACTCGTGAAATATTTTCTTGGGTACCTGAGTTCTCTACGGGAATTTTTAAAACTTATAGTTTCATTTCAATGCTGAAATGAATTAATTAAGACCATCATGCACTGAATATCATGATTTCAGTGCCATATTTCAAACTTATATTTATGTTCATGTTGGTGCTAAATTATAACATATATCTGAATTTGTGACAAGTAAATATGTATATATACTTGATTTCATGAATTTTATTTTTGTGCTAAGTGAAAGCCTAATGCTTCCCAGTAGTTTGAACAGAAAGTGAAGTCGCTCAGTTGTGTCCGACTCTTTGCGACCCATGGACTGTAGCCCACCAAGCTCCTCCATCCATGGGTTTCTCCAGGCAAGAATACTGGAGTGGGTTGCCATTTCCTTCTCCAGGAGTTTGAAAAGAAGAAAGCAGTAATAGGATTTAGTCATCACACAGCACACAGTTAATGTGGGCATGTACATTTCAAAGAATCTCTACAGTTTGGTTTTATAAAAACAGTATTATTCATCACATCAAACCAATGTTGTTTACTTTGATTTTAGAGGTATTATAATTTATAGTGTTTTATATTTAATCAGTGGAGAAGGCAATGGCACCCCACTCCAGTATGCTTGCCTGGAAAATCCCATGGACAGAGGAGCCTGGTGGGCTGCAGTCCATGGCGTCGCTAAGAGTCGGACACGACTGAGTGACTTCACTTTCAATTTTCACTTTCATGCGTTGGAGAAGGAAATGGCAACCCACTCCAGTCTTCTTGCCTGGAGAGTCCCAAGGACTGGGGAGCCTGGTGGGCTGCCGTCTATGGGGCTGCACAGAGTTGGACACGACCGAAGTGAGTTAGCAGTAGCAGTAGCAGTATATTTAATCAGAACATTTTAAATATTAAAGTTGTAAATATCAAAGAGTTTGTATTTAGTGTTAATGATACATATGTTATCAAAAGAATACTAATATTATTTAATATTAGGACTAAAAGAATGATTCTTCTCAAAGGAATATTTATACTACTCAATAGTCAGAAACCATACAGTATAATATATAACTTAAGATATGGGATCATAAATTATAATACTACTTCTAGATAAAAGCTATAAACATGATGTCAAGAATAGGAAATAAATTATGAACTTTTCATATTACAACATTACGTATTCCATATGTGATATTCATATTACAACAGTGAAATGCCATGAAAAGGCATTACCTTACCATTTTTATAGTTATGACCATTAGGAGAATTAAAGAAAAACACATACTTTAGCAGGATATCTAAATAACTTCACAAATCCCAAATCATCCCCAGTAGCTAGGACTGCTTTGTCACTGGTGAGGCAAGAGGCAGTTACATCCGTGACGTCCCCAGTTACTGGCCAAATCCCCTCGCAGCATGAACCAAGCACACTTGTCCATGATGCCCAGCCAATTCTTTCTGCCTAAAACATAGAAAAAGACTGCTCTAAGTTTATAATCTCTCACTCTAAACCATTAACAACAAACACTGAATATTCTTTGTAATTAATTACAGATCTCACAAGTAAAATTAAAAGCTTCATAAAAAGTGAAACATTATTAGCTGCTCTGGTTTTGTAGCTTGCCAAGTCCACTAGTTCCTGCAGAAAAATTTTAACATAACATCATTCAAGATTTATTTATCCACTGTGTATTCTACATGCTGAACATTCAGTGACAATATTAATAAATAGGACTTTTTCTGCTCTTAGAATATCAGAAACGGATTCTTTCATTTCATGTCTAAATTTCTACTAGTACTTTATAAGCATGTTTTCCAATTAATCATTATTGGAAAGTAAGATTTGACTTACAATCCCTCTCCTTACTAAGCCACTTTCAAATTAAATTTAGTTTCTCTTCCTTGGCCATGTCAAAAAGTTTTGCTAATGATGTCAGTCACAAAACCACACACATTTTTTTTCCTTTTTCTTTTTCCTTAAATAGAAATTTGCCAGTAAGCATCTTAGGTACATGGGTTCCAAAAGCTCTGACAGAGATGCAGTAACCCAATCTTAGATGGCATGCCTCTCACCTGCTACTGCATGCTTCTTGTCTTTTAAGGAAAGTAATTAGAGAAGAGCAGGCCATAAAAACAAGCAATTTATTCTTTTCCTTAACAGAGCGTATTTTCCTGCACCCAGACAGGCATCTGCTTTCTAACCACTATTAGTCATATCAACATTACAAGCACTACTATCTTCCTACCTCTCCACTGGGAATGGTTTGTTTTTTTCCCTCTGGGAGCTTCAAAGAATAATTGTTCTTTAGCACCAGTGTTGACCTGTAAAAGCTTTCCTTAAAAAAATTAAAAAATATACACATATATAAAATATAAATAATACAGAGTTAGTATGATGTTTAACTTTTTGGGAAAAATTTAGCCTTAACATAAAACCATTTTCCTTTGCAGTCAACCATAATAAAGTAATTAATATATAATAAAGTAATTAATACATAATAAAGTAATTAATATATAATAAAGTCATTAAATTCCTGAATGGCTTAATTTGTGTGTGTGTGTGTGCTTCCCAGGTGGCTCAGCAGTAAAGAATCTGCCTGCCAGTGCAGGAGGCGTAAAGAGATATGCGTCCAATCCCTGGGTGGGGAAGATCCCCTGGAGGAGGAAGTGGCAACCCACTCCAGTATTCTTGCCTGGAAAATCCCACGGACAGTGGCGCCTGGTAGGCTGCAGTCCATGGGGTTGCAAAAGTTGAGTGAGCATGCATGTGTGTGTGAATAAGCTATTTCTGTCATTATGCATATAAAAATCCTAGAAATTAAATTTGAAGTATGTTTTAAAATAGGAAAAGGAGTACGTCAAGGCTGTATATTGTCATCCTGCTTATTTAACTTATATGTAGAGTACATCATGAGAAACACTGGGCTGGAGGAAGCACAAGCTGGCATAAAGACTGCCGGGAGAAATATCAATAACCTCAGATATGCAGATGACACCAGCCTTAGGGCAGAAAGTGAAGAACTAAAGAGCCTCTTGATGAAAGTGAAAGAGGAGAGTGAAAAAGTTGGCTTAAAGCTCAACATTCAGAAAACGAAGGTCATGGCATCCGGTCCCATCACTTCATGACAAATAGATGGATAAACAGTGGAAACAGTGGCTGACTTTATTCTTCTGGGCTCCAAAATCACTGCAGATGGTGATTGCAGCCATGAAATTAAAAGACCCTTACTCCTTGGAAGGAAAGTTATGAACAACCTAGACAGCATATTGAAAAGCAGAGACATTACTTTGTCAACAAAGGTCCGTCTAGTCAAGGCTGTGAGAGTTGGACCATAAAGAAAGCTGAGCGTCAAAGAATTGATGCTTTTGAACTGTGGTGTTGGAGAAGACTCTTGAGAGTCCCTTGGACTGCAAGAAGATCGAACCTATTCATCCTTAAGGAAATCAGTCCTGAATATTCATTGGAAGGACTGAAGCTGAAGCTGAAATTCCAATATTTTGGCCACCTGATGCAAAGAGCTGACTCATTTGAAAAGACTCTGATGCTGGGAAAGATTGAGGGCAGGAGGAGAAGAGGATGACAGAGGATGAGATGGTTGGATGGCATCACTGACTCAATGGACATGGGTTCGGGTGGACTCCAGGAGTTGATGATGGACAGGGAGGCCTGGCATGCTGCGGTTCATGAGGTCGCAGAGTCGGACATGACTCAGTGACTGAACTGAACTTTTAAAATATATATTTTAACGGTATTTGCAAAAACTAATTTACAATACCATATTTACAGAGGTGACTATCTGAAACATCAACCTCTCAAAATGGAGCATTTAAAATATTAATATCCAAATTATTAACACTGACATATGCCACACATTCTGCTAAAAAACAAAGATATTAATTAAATCCTGTATGTTAAACAACTATGATAATTTTAGGGAATGTATTTTATTGAATGCTGGGGAAATTACATTAAAATTAGGAATTCCCTAGTGGTCTAGGGGTTAGGACTCCAGCCTTTCACAGCTGTGGCCTGGGTTGAGTCCCTGATCAGGGAACTGAGAGCCCACAAACTGAAGAGCACAGCCAAAACACAAAGAAAAAGGCCAAACACTGCTCTTAAAATTAACAGAACTAATTAACAGAACTGTTTTCTAAAATTTCAGTGACTATTTATATCAAACTTATCTGGCAAAAACCAGGACAAATGACTAAAAAAGAATAATATTTAAATTACTTTACAAATTAAGAATCTATCACTTACTGTACTATCATGTGAATTATATTAGACGAGGTATTGAAAAGTCTAAACTCCCAGCATTCATCTTTAGGTATGAAATAAAGTAGTGAAAATCATTTTGAGAATAATGTTTGTTTTTCACAGTGCTTTTGAATTCATCTGTCTGATTATTTGTCTCTTTAAAGTAGCTGTACTCAATCAAATGAAACTTTATCAAATAGTAAGCTACTGAAATTCTTACCTCGAATATCCCAATCGACATGGGTTATGTGACTGGTGGCGCCTTTGCACACTCCTACTCGTTTACTGCTCATGACATTGTATATGTCTATAAAGCTATCATGCGATGCTACAGCCAGATATTTCCCAGAACCTATAATAGAAACATATTTGCCTGAAATTTTCTACAGTTAGAAATATTTTTTATACTGTACAACTAGAGTTAATTTTCTTAATTTTTTGGAGGAACTTTAGGTGTTTTGCATGTTATAAAAAGACAGATGAGTCAAGCAATTAATGGTAATATTTTTCATGTATAATTAACACAATGAAATAAAAATTTAATGTAGTGAGGTAGTGTGATGGAAAGAAAATGTCAAAAATTATACACAAAGTAATTTTGATATTCTTTGCATTGAACAAGACTTTAAATTTAGGAAGAAATATAAGTAAGCTAACATAAATAAATTTTGCCTTAACATTAGTAATTCTATAGTAGGTTTTGTCATTAGTAATGAATACATGGAAACTGATAAAGCAAAATTAATGTCATTTCAAAAGCATTAGGAATATAATGAAAACAGTTATCTAATCCCTCTTATGTTACAAATGAGGAAAGGGAAGCTCAAAGAAATGCCTTGGCACAAAAGTCACCCAGAAACTTTAGCGACAGAACTGGCCCTAAGCCAAACATTTTGCTGCTGATCTAAATACAGGGCTTTCACCTCTCCCTATACTGCCTCTTCTAGTAAAAAACTAAAACTCTGAGATAAAATAACGGTAAATAAAAATTCAGACATTGACATATTCATTGTCATACTCAAATTAATAATCAAATATGATTTCAATGAGATCTTACCTGGTGAAAATCGAATATCTGAAATAGCATCTTTTCTGTGGTGAAAGGATACAAGATCTTCTAGGGTATCTGCATTTGCCATTAAGAAACTTCCATCATTGAGACCTACAGCTAAAGCTTTACCATCAGGAGAAAAACAGCAACACCTCCCACCTAGAAAACAAAGAAAGCAGGTATCGGGATTTTCCTCTATTAAAAAAAGTATATGCTTGAGAAAACTTTGATTTCACAGAGGAGGAGTCCTATATTTATTATAGCTTCAAATCAATATTATAAATAAAGACACAGATAATAAAGTTTTTTATTGAGAACAATGGTACAGAATTCCAAGCATTAATTGAGACAAACTATTCTTTTTCTGAATGTAGGAAAAGTGAGTACTGATAGTGACCTTGAAAGAAACTAAGCTGATGGAAAGGATGGGAGATTCTAACTGACATAAGAAGCCAGTGATACATGTAGAAACTTTGCCGTCTCTGTTAGGGGAATTTGCTACCTTTCCAGTTTCTATCCAACAAATAAGACATTTAAGAAATAAGGTCATCTTTATAAAAATGATTTCAAATTAAAAAAACCTGACAATAGGCAATTATTAGTTTAAGCCAGGAAGATTTATATACATTTCAAAATTATACATGAAGAAATCATAATATTAATATTATTAATTTAAAAAAATAAGGGTTAATGCAGAACTGGCAAACACAAAAAATGGGCTTAACCCAACAGCAAAGGATGTAGCAGGCATACTCACAGCCCTAAGGCTTTTGATGTCTTGCATAAACTCTGGAATGGGACAGATAAGGTACAGCCGTTACAGAATGAAAAGTTATAGAATGAATTGAGAATGAGCAGTCACTTTTATCAAGCATACATTAGAAATCCAGGATGTGATTTCTGATATTTAAGAGTCAAGAGATGATGGTGACCTGAAGCAAAGCAGCAGCAGTGGAAAATGGCAGGATTTGTATACCTTTTGAAGAAACAGATGGCAGGACCTTGACCAACTGGGAGCAAAGCAGGAAAAAAGAGAGAGGCAGAGGCTATGTCTTTTGTTTGAATGACGATGTTATTTGCTGAGATAGGAAACACTAGGGGAGGTGTGAGTGTTTGGTTTTATGCCCTTAAGAATGCCTGTGAGAAATTCAAATGAAGACAAGAAGGCATTTTGTTATATTAATACTTCTCTGGAGGTCAAGGGAGAATATAGGGCAGAGATATATTATACCTAAAAGAGGTAGCAGTTACAGCCATGAGACTGGACAAGGACTGTTATTCATTTTCTGCCTCGCAACTCCAAATCCGCCCTCATTTTTCCTGCTCTCTGATTACTGGGGGCTTCCCAGGTGGCTCAGCGGGTAAACAATCTGCCTGCAGTGTAGGAAACAGAGGAGATATGGGTCTGATCCCTGGGTTGGGAAGCTCCCCTGGAGGAGAGAGCACGGCAACCGCCCCCCCGCCCCAGCATTCTTCCCTGAGAACCCCGTGGACAAGAGTAGGTTGGTGGACTACAGCCCGTGGGGTCGCAGAGACAGCTGAAGCGACAGAGCGTGCAGGAGAGCCTACAGATGTCTTTCCTTTGCCGGCAGAGGTGCTGGAGGGAAAGCCAAGGACAAAGGAAGCTGAGGGGACAGGGGCCGGGGGCAGGGGGTTTCTCTGCCTTCACAGCAGCAGATCTAGATCAGCCCACGGGCAAGCTTCTTTTCTATAGGCAGGCAGTGTGTTCCTGAGGCACCTACACCTTTTCCAAAGAGATCTGAATCTCTGCCCCAGGGGAAGAGGGGAGGGCAGAGGGGAGGGCAGAGGGGGAGGGCAGAGGGGAGGGCAGAGGGGAGGGCCCACCCTTTAAGTTTATCCCTTGATCACTGTCCACTAGCTGCAGAAAGCAGCTGCCACTTGCCCTTAGAATCCTCTTTTACATCTTTTAGTAGTTAAATCACCTTTCATTAGCTAACACTCCATATTAAAACTTCCCTGTTCAAATTACTGGGATGGTTTCTGTCTATGATTGATACAGAACAGAAGTAAAGTGGTCAAAGGAGGCATATTGTTCAAGATAAGATTTATGGAATTGGTTCAGTCATCCCTTTGGGCTTCAGCGTAGTGCTGGGTCCCTGCCAATGGGAAATGGGATGCGAGCCATCCAGGGTGTGCACTGGCATAGCAACGAACTAAGCTGTGCCCTGTGGCTGACTGAAGTATCCACTGCAATAAGTGCCTGGGAGTCCAAGAAGCTGCTTCCCTTCACCATGACAACAATGATGATGACCACGAGCTCTGCACTGTACAGAAGATTACACTGAATGCACACAGAGTTAACAGAATGAAATAACAAGCCCAGGTCCTCTAAACTCTCAGCGTGAGTCATGGTCTGAGTAGAGAGAGGCTTCCGTGACAAACCTAAATGAATTTCTGACGGGGCTGATACTGCCAAAAATTTACAATGTTAACTGAATTCACAGACTTGCCAAGTTTTCTTGCGTGAAACTGAGGGCACTGATTGGGAAAAGAACTCTTCACCGTGGACTGGGAGCTCCTGGCTGGACTTCGACAAAACTGAGTCTTGATCTTCTAAGTTGTTTGGAGTTTCACTGGCCAGCGCAGAGAGCTCCCTCTCCTGAAAGACTCACCTTTGAAACAGATGCTTGCAGAGGATGTTTAACCTCCTGAAAAACCATCCCCATCATTCCTTTGCTGTCACTGGGCCCCTAACTTGGATCAAATCTCAGCATGCTCTAGGGCAAAGGTTGGCAAACTTCTTAAAGGACCAGAGAATAAATATTTTCAGCTTTGCAGACCGCATCAGCTCTGTCACAGCTACTGAGCTCTGCTACTGCAGTGCAACAGCACACCGAGACGACACCTGAAGAAACGGGCATGGCTGTGCTCTGATAAAGCCTGGTTCACAAACTCAGCAAGTGGACTGGACTGGATGCATGGGCTCACCTCTGACACAGAGGAAGGAATCCAGAACCCCAGAGAGGTAAGAAGACTGGAGAAGATCTTTCACATGCAACCTGCATACCCTCCCATCAATTACAGGTCCCCTGAAGAAGTCCAGAAACTAGTCCCTTCATGAAAGTATTGAGAGATACATTAAGGGCAGCATCTGCATCAATGAGAAGCTCTGGGTCCCCCGCTTAGAGGTCAGGAAGTTGAAATGACACCACAGGCTCCCTGATGAAAAAGATACTCCTGGAGAAGCAGACGCCAAGCAGCAGTGCTTAATCAACAAAAACAAGGTATGTTCTTTCACCCAAAAGGGCAGGAGGGATGTACTACTAACCACAACATTTTAGCTTGTGGAGATTTCTGTTGGTGGTTAATTAATCACAGGGTCTCCAGGAATGAAATAAATAAGTTACTAGATTAGTGCTTGATCTACATAATAGGAAAAACTCTAGACTTGTTGGCCAAAACACCCGACTTAAATCATCACAGTGGAGAGGCAGACTCCCAACAACTTTGCAGACCTAAGCAAATTCATATACTCAGAGCCCCTTCACTGAAGGGAAGGCCAAGTCCCAGTGAGGAAGAACTATGAGGCACGGTCACAGGCATGCAGGTGTGTAACATAAACCTTCCTCCAAGGTTCTGTGGCCACTTAGGAGGATGACTGTGAACTGAAGGAAAGGAAAGACCCAAACTTCTAGGAATTACTAGACACGGGCTCGCAGCGACAGTAGCTCTTAAGAGCACAAAATGCTGCTGGTGTACAAGCAGTACAAGTGGGGCCTTAAGGGGATCATGCGATAGGTGGATTCTAAGTCCAATTTCAAATCACAGTGGGCCCCATCCAATCCCTGAAGTGGAAGAGATACACTTGGCAACTTGTAGAATGCTCTACGCTGGGTCTGTGGACCCAAGGGGTAAGGAAGAACTAAATGAAAACCCGCGGAAATTTCTCTGTCTACTAAGACAATAAACGGAAACAAAACCGCAAGCCTGAGAACTGCAATCAGTGATATTGCCTAGGACATGAAATATGCAGGAATAATAGTTCCTCTCATACTGTCATTGCTTGTTTGGTCTGTGCTGAAGTAAGATGAATTTAGCTAATTACTCTGGATAATAAATTTAATCAGGAGATGATTTCAACTGAAGCTACTATTCCAGATCTTTACTAGAACAAATGAACACAGTCCCTAGCATTTTACAAGCAGCTGCTTCCCTGGCCAATATGCCCTTTTATCTCCATGCCCACTGTAAAGCCCACTAGAAGCGGTTTGCCTTTACCTGGCTTGCATCTGTGGACACCTTCAAATCCTTGCCTCAGGGCTATTTCAACTCTCCTGTTCTTTGCCATAATAGAGTCCACAGAGATCCTTATCATCTTGACACTCCATAAAACATCTCAGTGGTCCACTACATTGATGACATTATGTTGAACGGATCTGGGGAGCAGGAAGCAATAAGTACTTTAGATATCTTAGTAGGACACAAGTAAATTAGGAGAGTGGCAGATAATTTCCACAAAGATATAGGAACTCTGTCACCTCAGTGATGTTTCTGGGGATCCAATGATCTTGGAGTATGTCAAGCCATTCCCTCCACCGTGAAAGACAAACTGCTACACCTCCCATCACCTACCACAAACACAAGGAGCAGAATGCTTGGGAGGCCTTTCAGGAGGCAACACATAGCACGCTTGAGTGAGCTGCCCCACCTGCGTGTCAGGTCGCTTATAAGCTTCCAGTGGGGCCAGGACTAGAAAAGGCAAGCTGATCTTTAGCAGATTTAATGACCTTCAAAGTGTCTGCGGTGCCTCTGGAAAGCTCCCAAAGGAACCTAGTTCAGATGGGAGAAATTCCACGTCCTCCTTTACAGGTAACTATTTTCCTTTTGAGACACAGCTTCTGGATTGCTACCAAGTCTCACTAGACAGTAAGTAAATGCCTAACTATGGGATATCAGGTAACTGTGTCCTGAGCTTCCTTTCATGAACTGAAAATGACGTGACCAGGCAAGTTACTGACTGGGTGTGCAGATAGCAATCTTTCATCAATTCGACACAGAATAAAAAAGGCCAGGCTTGGTGAGACCTGGAAGTCAGAAGCAATTTGTATGAACAGGGGGCTCAGAATCCTTCAGCAATAAATCCTACTGCAACGTCTCTTCTCTCTCTCAGTCTGTACTCATGGCCTCACAGGGGTTCATTATGATCAACTGAGTGAAGAAGAAAAACACTGAGCCAGATTTTCAGATGTTCCTACACGGTATGTTAGTCTTGATGAAACTGAAAGAGGCAAGTGAAAAAGTTGGCTTAAAGCTCAACATTCAGAAAACTAAGATCATGGCATCCGGTCCCATCACTTCATGGGAAATAGATGGGAAAACAGTGTAAACAGTGGCAGACTTTATTTTGGAGGGCTCTAAAATCACTGCAGATGGTGACTGCAGCCATGAAATTAAAAGACACTTACTCCTTGAAAGGAAAGTTATGACCAACCTAGATAGCATATTCAAAAGCAGATCCATGTAGTCAAGGCTATAGTTTTTCCAGTAGTCATGTATGGATGTGTGAGTTGGACTATGAAGAAAGCTGAGCACCAAAGAATTGATACTTTTGAACTGTGGTGTTGGAGAAGACTCTTGAGAGTCCCTTGGACTGCAAGGAGATCCAACCAGTCCATCCTAAAGGAAATCAGCCCTGGTATTTCTTTGGAAGGACTGATGCTAAAGCTGAAACTCCAGTTTTTTGGCCACCTGATGCGAAGAGTTGACTCCTTGGAAAAGACCCTGATGCTGGGAGGGATTGGGGGCAGGAGGAGAAGGGGACGACCGAGGATGAGATGGCTGGATGGCATCACCAACTCGATGGATGTTGAGTTTGGGTGAACTCCGGGGAGTTGGTGATGGACAGGGAGGCCTGGTATGCTGCAGTTCATGAGGTTGCAGAGAGTCAGACACAACTGAGTGACTGAACTGAACTGAAGCATCACAGCCACACTAGGGGTGACCCAGAAGGACTGTAGTGAAACTCCCCAGTGGGCAGCTCTTCAAGCAGTGCCCCTGGCTTATCGCTTTGTAGTGAGAGATGACTACACAGACAGATTTACACTGATTCATCAGGAATTGTTCACTATCTGAATAAATAGGAACTGGAAGAAACAGGATTGGATGATGAGAGGAAAGGAAATCTAGAAGATAAACATGTGGGTAAAACTCTCAGAAAGGGCATGCATAGGCTGTGGAGATTTTTGTGTCCAAACTGAAGTCCAATACATGTGCCTATTGCACAGGAAGCTCTCAATAATCAGATGGACAAAATATGTTTTATGGGCATCAGGGAGATTCTTTTCCTAGCCAGCTAGCACCTGCTTGGTGGGCCAAAGGTGGCAAGGGCAAAGTCCATGCTTGGGTTCAAAACAGAGACTTTTCTTTACCAAGGCTGGTCTTGGTGCTGCCCAGTCTGCTAACAGTAGAGAGCTCCTGAACCTCTGACAAGGTGCCACTGCTCAGGGAAACTAGCCTGGCATCTGGTGGCAAGCTGGTTACACTGAGCCTCTTCCATTGCAGAGAGGACAGAGTCATCCTCAGTGGAGCAGACAGGACTTTCGGGTTCGCCTTCCCTCGCCACAGAGCTTCTGCTAGCACCACTACCCGTGGCCAGGGCGCCTCGCCCACCATCACCAAATTCCAAGACCCTCACTCTTCCACAGTAAAGGAAGAGCAGCGCTGCGCTCACACCTACAGAACTGGCCAGTTTTATCACAGACCCTCATCTTTTCACAGAGGGCTACTAACAAAATGATGGAATGGCTTACTGAAAACTGATTTATAGAATATTTTGCAAGCAGTGTCCTGAAAGACCAGGGTTGTGTGTTACAGGATATGCAGTATATGCTTTAAAGCACTGAGCACTATATGGTGCTGTCTACCTCGAAGTCAGAATCCATGGGTCTGGAAACCAAGAAGTGGAGGTGTGAGTCACTCTTCTCACTATTATATCTAATTGTATCAAGTATTTTTCCTGTAAGCTACTTTGTCATAGACATTTTGCCACAAACATATTCACCACATAATTAACTGATTATGAGGCGATTTTGCTATAAGAGATAAAATAACTAGTTGACAGTCTGGTTTGACATATGCAAAAAATATGTATGATGATGAACTCTTATTTTGAAACAAACTACACTGGATGAGAAAGAGACTGAGGGCCTACAAGGCACAGAATTGAACCCACAGATCCCACGGAACTTTAGAATGTTTATCAACAGACAAGGGACAATCCATGCTCATTAGTAAAAATGTCCACACCACCCAAATCAATCTAAAGATTCAATATACTCCCCATAAAAAATTCCACTGGCATTTGTCAGATATAGAACTAATCATCTTAAAATTTGGATGGTACTACAAAATACTCCAAAGCCAAAGCAATCTTGAGAAAGAACCACAAAATTGAAGACCTCACTCTCTCCGATTTCAAACTATATTACTAAGCTACAGTAACCAAACAGCATGATGTTCGCATAAAAACAGACACAGACAATAATGGAAAAGAACAGAGCCCAGAAATAAACTCATGTACATATGGTCAGTTAATTTACCAAAGAAGTCAAGAATGTCCAGTGGAGAAGGAGAGCCTCTTCAATAACCTGTCCTGGGAAACTAGAATGGCCACACGCAAAAGAATGAAACTGGGTCACTATCTTACACACAAGCAACAATCAACTCTATAAGGACTGAACACTTGAAATATAAGAGATGAAACCAAAGAATTCTTAGAGGAACACTTAGGTGGTAAGCTCCTTGACACAGATCTTGGAAATAATTTTTTGATCCTGACAACAAAAGCAAAACCACCAACAACAAAATAAATGAGTGAGATGACCTCAAACTATGGAGCTTCCGCACAGGAGAGAGAGTCAGCAGCAAAGCGAAGCAGCAGCCTGCTGAACGGGGAAAACAACTGCAGATCATAAATCAGATAAGGGGTGGCACATCCAAAATGAATAAAGAACTCATGAAACTCAATAGCAAAAACCCACATTGGTTTAAAAATGAACAAATACTGAACTGATATTTTTCTAAAGAAGATATACAAATGGCCAAAAGGTACATGAACTGATACGGAGAACAGAGAGCAGTTACAGAGGGGTGGTGGGATGGGCTGGGGTAGTGGAAAAACATTCAGGTTTGATTATATTAAAAGCTAAAGTCACAGATACAAGTTTTAAATAGGACATCCCAATATATCCCTATACAGAAAATTGCAAAGGCTGGCAAATATTTATTTTACAGATATTAAGAATACAAACATTAATTCATGTTGCATATTTATATTTCTGGTTATTTTTATAACTAGTTACCATAAAACTGAAGTATTTGGCAAAATTCTAGTTTATATTAACTATAATGTTAAGCCTCAGGATCATAATATTTGCATATTCATTTTCTGAAGAAAATAGTATTTGCTTACTGAATGTTTAAAAGCAATAACTGTGTTTTATAATATTTAAACCATTATATCAGTATTTTGTTATAATTAAGCCAATCAGCATAAAACCACATGTCTCTTTAAAGTTATGAAAATCCACTTGTTTTTCTCTTGAATTAATGAAGTAAAAATAAAAATTATTATAGAAGAATATTTAAGAACAAAAATACAGTGTTATGACTCTTCTCAACAACCTAATACAAAGATCTACTTCTAGAAGGAGCCAGTAACACTGGTAGGCAATTTTTGTGGTCTAATACATGACATACATCCAAAGATTCAGAAGACACAACAAATCCTAAATAACAGACCACATACATGCACAACGGTATTAAACCTCAAAACTATAGAAAATGTAAAAGAAAACAATGGAAACTACTGAAATAATAACTCTGAGTCAAGAACTCTAGAAGCAGTTAAATTAGCATTCAAGAATGAGAGTAAAAAAATCAAAACGTGTTCAGACTAGTAGTATACCAAGGGCAGGGCAGCGGTAACAGTTCACCCTGAGTGGTACTATAATGCCAATCAAAAACTTAAAAATAACAATGAAAAACTGAATAAAACTGATCTGCTTTTAAAGAACTGCAGCATCAGTGATAGAATATTTCTGTTAGAATAGGCCATTCCCACCGCCCTACTCTTATACACTGCTGGTTCATTCAGAGGACGATGAGAGAATTTCCAACAAATCTTCATTATGGAAATTCTGAAACTGTATTTTAGAAGAAAATGACCAAAGAAAATGTTTGAGATACAAAAAAAAAAAGGTGAACAAAGGAATGCACACGCAAAGATAAATCTAAGTACACTGACTGCATGAGATGATAACGTCCACTTGAAGGGAGGTTTAAAAAAAAACAGAGATCCTCAGAAAAATTAAAAGTAGAACATCATATGATCTAGGAATTACACTTGTAGGTATTTATCTAAAGAAAACAAAGACACTAACTCAAAAGATACGAAACCCCTATTTTCACTGCAGCATTCTTACAATAACCAAGACACAGAGACAGCCTAGGTGCCCAGGAACGCATTAGAGTGAAAGAAGTGAGGCTGCTCAGTTGTGTCCGGCTCTTTGCGACCCCATGGACTGTACAGCCTACCAGGCTCCTCCATCCATGGAATCTTCTAGGCAAGAATACTGGAGTGGGTTGCCATTTCCTTCTCCAGGAGATCTTCCCAACTCAGGGATCGAACCTGGGTCTCCCGTATTGCAGGCAGACGCTTTACCATCTGAGCCACCAGTGATTAAAGGATAAAGAAAATGTGGAACTGTGGTAGAGATATGTCTGTATGCATATACGTGCACACGTGTACATATACATACACTAACACTGTTCAGCCAGTAAAAAGAATGAGCTCTTGCCACTTGCAACAGCATGGATGGACCCGGAGGGCATTATGCTAGGTGAGGTAAATCAGACACAGAAAGACAAAAACTATATCCCACTCATACATGCAATCAAGGAAAGAAGCGCAAAGATACAGAGAACAGACTAGGTTGCCAGTGGTGGGGGTGAGGGGACTGGGTAAAACGGGTAGAGGGAGTTAAATGATGTCAACTTCCAGCTATAAAGAAAGCCAGTCATGGAGGTGTCATGGGCAGCATGGTGACTAGAGTTAGTAATACTGCATTGCATATCTGGAAGTTTCTGAGAAAACAGGTCTTAAAAGTGCTCATCATAATAAAAAAAATTTTTAGTATGTATAGTGATGTTATGGTGATTATTTCACAATATTTACAAATATTGGATCAATATGTTGTACACCTGAAACCAAGGTAAAGTTCTGTGTCAATTATATCTCAATTTTAAAAAAGAAATAAAATCTGATAGGTAAGTGTGTTCTGAATTTGACTCGTCAGGACATCCAATAGACTTGGGAAGGAAAGAATTTTTGACACTGGTTTTCTATGCACAAAGATGTGATTGTGGTTTTAGACTCTAACTGTAACTGTTCACATTGAAAGTTCATGTATAAAACCACCGGCAATTCTCACTAGTTTCTGAGAAAAATAAAGAAATACAGTATGTGCAGGCACGTGCACACACACACACACACACACACACACACACACACCGAATGAAAATGCTAGAGATCACTAATTAACAGAAGAAGGGGTAGGGGAAGGACAGTGACTGGAGCTCTAGGGCTCCACAGACTGTGATCAGCTTTAGATGTTCAGTTAGGCATACAGGAGAGGAGCACTAGAGAGAGCGAGCTGGCTCTTTTAAGTCAATAGAAGGAGGGAAAAATAAATCAGCTGAATGAATTATAACAAGTTACCTAATTTCAACCTGGTTCTTATATTGCTGAGTAATTCTCTCCTTTATCTGTGTACTCTATCATATTTCTTAGTCACAATTCCCAACTTTTTCAGCCAGAGCTCCTCCTAAAACATCCCCATGCTACAAATAATATTCTCTACCACTTTCCCAAGAAATTTGAACCTCATCTAGCCTAACAGTGAAAATCTTGCCCCAACAATTGAACTCTTCGTTGTTTTATACTGACAGGATATCCTATAAATGTGCTCAATTCTGTTTCATTCTAAAATACCATTCTCTAGGGATTTCCCTGGCAGTCCAGCAGTCAGAGTCCACGTTTCCAATGCAGAGGCTCCAGGCTTGACCCTTGGTCAGGGGATCCCTGCTCCCTAAGATCCCACATGCTGTGCAACACAGCCAAAAATAACAATAAAACAAAATGAAATTAAATATCCTCTTCTCAACTCTGCTACCCTCTTTTAAGCTAAGGCTTAGTTTCTGATTCTAAATTACATATAATCTATAGTCATAAAGGGTAGAAAGCTTAGTTTCTGTTTCCTTCCTGTATTCTTGTTTCCAAAATGATATGGAAAACTGACTCAGTATAGGCATGAGCAGAGAAGGCCCCACAGATACAGAGTAAATATTTAAAGTATTTTTATATATTTAGTATAGCTTTCTTACATTTGTGAGGGTTATAAAATTGTGACAATTAAATCTATGCTCAAGTCTGCGAGGCACTTACCTTTTTAAGTTTCCGGACGGCCAACATACAATGACTAGGAGAAAGATCCCATATCCTCAAGGTCTTATCTTCACTTACAGTAGCACAGATGGGCAGATAAGGATGTGTAGCCAAGCCCCACACCTCTCCTTCCATGTGTCCCTGTAAAGAAAACACAGTTAAGACCATTTCAACCTAAAGATACTTGTATTTAGAAGAAAAATAAAAGTCAATAATATATGATGATAGGATAATGAATAATAGATAACTCTAGTAAAACTTCTCTCTCTTTGGAATATACCTTAAAATATCTTTTCTAACAAGTTTATCTTCAAAGTTACAATCTATATCAAGTTACTACTGAAACTAGCTTCAAAATCTTCTAACATGCATGGTTTAGTTGCTAAGTCGTGTCCGACTCTTGCAACCCCATGGCCTGTAGCCTGCCCGGCTCCTCTGTCCATGGGATTCTCCAGGCAAGAGCACTGGAGTGGGGTGCCATTTCCTGCTCCATCTGACATGGATGTGGTAGAGAAAACAGGAACTGGCTGCCCAGGAATGCCAGCGACGCCATGGCTGAGGGACTCCCTGCATGACAGAGTGGACAGCGCTGTAGGCTGGTGCACCAGTGAAACTGGCAGAAACTGTTTTTTAAAAACTAAGTCTCTGGAAATGGTTTCAAGGAGATAAAACAAAGGAAGAAACATTCGCCTAAGAAAGTCCGCTAAAATTCAGTAAGAGCAGTGAGAGCTTGCTGGATCTTGTCCTCCCTACCCAGTGACACGCACACCCCGTACCAGGCTGATGGAACCAAGAGCAAGGGCGCGCTCTCCCCAGCCTAGAGCTGGGCGCCTCCTCCCACACAGGGCAGGTGTCCGCCCCTCCACCTGCGCCCGGGCTCCCTGTTACTCAGGCTGAACTCCCAGCGATCGCCGCCGAGAGGTACGAGCTCTCGCTCACTCCCAGTTCTGAGACGGAGGCTCTACCTCAGGTGCAGTGGCCGGTGAGAACACTGGGGCCTCAAAGGCAACCCAAGAAGGGCCGAAGCGACTGCTTCCTCCACACGGGTGGGCACTCACATCTAGAGCAGAGGACACTCAGAAACACAGAAGCATTCCATTGTTTTCACCCTCAACTCCAGAGCCCTGGATCAGACATTTTTCCTGAAGGGAGAAGCGAGTCATAACACACCATCCAGCTTCTTCTCAAAGCAACTGACTTCATTTACTACAGTGTGGCAAAGTTGAAGACTGAGGGTGCTCTCAGAAACAACGGAGGTTGTGATAAAAGGAAACTGGGAAACAACCGAGACTCCTGGACATGGCTAAACCGAAGCCAAGGAGAAACAGGAAAATCTCAGAGATAGATGGGAAGAGACTGATTAAATTCAGAACAAATCTGAATGCTTCTTCCCAAAATCAGAAACAAGACAAGGATGTTTACTCTCATTACCTTTGTTCAACACGGAACTGGCAGTTCCAGGCAGGATAATTAGGTAAGAAAAATAAATAGCAGGCATCTAGATTGGAGAGGGGAGAAGTAAAACTATCTCTATTTGCAGATGACATAATCTTACACAGTCTGCAAAAAATCCTAAAAAAATTACCAAAAAACCTCTTAGAATATATGAAGTTATTTAAACAAAATACATACATGTATGTACACTGAAAACTAAAAACATTGTTGAAAAAAGTTTGAAAAGATCTAAATAAATGGAGAGATCCATGTTCATGGATCAGAAGATTTAATATTGCTAAGAGGCACTAGCAACCCACTCTAGTTCTCTTGCCTGGAGAATCCCAGGGACAGAGGAGCCTGGTGGGCTGCCGTCTATGGGGTCGCAGAGTCAGACATGACTGAAGTGACTTACCAACAGCAGCAGCAGTCCACAAACTGATTCACGGCACACTGCGGCTACAAACACGGTTGAATGTGGTTTTTTGGTACAAACAGGAATGTACTTCTGTGGTGTACATATTAAATTACTATAGTTTTATATTATATTTATTTCTAGCATGGAAAGTTTCCCAAAAGACTTTTTGACTACTTTTAAATAGTTTCTCTTCTAGATGATTAAAAAAAAAACTTCCCAGCATTTGTGAAAAATGTCATTAGGATTTGGATTAGGATCATACTGAATTATTTAAGTCTCTTCTATCTTTAGTAAAATTGTATAGCTTTCTTAACACAGGTCTTGCATTTTTTTAACCATTTTTATTTCTGGTTGCTATGCAGTTTTCTTTGTGAGTACCATTTTTGTGTCATTTGCTTTAGCTGGTCATTGCTAGACCAGCTAGACCATGTAGAAATACTACTGACTTTTACATGCTGATTTTGCATAAATGCCTAAGGACTTAATTAGTCATAATAATTTTTCAGTTTATTCTCTTGTTCAAGGCGTAAGTCATAACATCTTACAATACTGGCATCCATCCAGGGTCACCCATTTGTTTCTAATATATATACCTTTTATGTTTCGTTTTACTGGATTGGCTCAGACCTCACACACAATGTTGGAAAAAAGTGGTGAGACCTGGTATCCTTGTTTCTGACATTTAGGAGACAGTAGATATTTGAACTCTTTATAATAAATATTAGAAAACAATAAGATGTCATTTATTACTTCTAAAAATCTTTTCTTACAATTATAAAACCGTCTGTATTTTTGAACAAGCCCATACATGGATTCGTCTGTAAAAGTGTATCTGTGTAAATATTTTCCAGGAGATCATAAATATTTAATCACCATGACTCCAACATCTTTTTACTTTAAAGGTATATCATGTGACTGAAATTAAAGAGTAAGACATGAAGGTTTCACAGGTAATCTAACATGTAGTGTTTTGCTCTTTGCTTACAGATTCTCCTTGCTACATTAGGACAGTCTGTTAACATTAAAGCACAGTGCTTTCATCTACACGTGCTCTTTGGTGACTTAACAGGAAAGAAGTAGGGGTTGGAAGAAATCAGTCTGCATTAAGAAAGAAAACAATTCTTTTTCAGGGTAAAAGACAAAACTCAAAGGGTGTTACTATACACAGTTGCATGAGGGCAATTTTCCATTAAGGCAGATCCTACCTCACCTGCTATGTCTTATAGGATCAAAACCCATAACATATATAGGAAATGTAAACTGAAAAATTAATATAGCATTTCTGATAGAAATGTTAAGCATTAGCTAATTCTGCTATTTCATTTTATATTTCTTACACACAAAGTTTGTACTTCTGGATTTTCAAAATTATTAATATATTTTCACTCAAAAATGTTTTCAGGAGTAAAATTTTGGCACACATTCAGTTTTTGCTTTTCTAAGTTAGAAACTTGAGAAAGAAGGAACTAAAGAGTTTCATAGAAAATCAACTGCCTTAGGTTCAACAAATATATTCCAAAGAAATAAAATATAAAATAAATGGACTGGGTTAAATTAACTACAACTAGCTTTTCTTCCTACTGGTTTTGTAATAAATTACTGAAAATATTGGTAATTATTCCACATGATAATGTGCATATTATTTACTGATACTACTCATTTAGCTATAATTAAATTTAATTTTTTTGCAAATATTAACAAGTATTTCCCTAAATAATTTAACAGTATTTTTCACCACTGTCAGCTTTTGGGTTTTATGTATTGAACTGACTGTATACAGAGGGGGAAAAACACATTAATATTTAAAATTACCTGGACCAGAAGTGTTATTGGGCCACTTTTATCCACTTCTAGTATTTCACCATTCTTTGTGCCAACTAAAATATGACCATGTCCTAATGATATGGCACGTATAGATGGGTTATCTTCCAAGAGGAGACCTAAAATGTTAAATGGAGATGTTCTTCTAGGTATGAAGTTAATATAATACAAGGATGTATATCCTGCCAATGATGCTATTTTGACAATGCAAATCATGTTACAAAGTTGCTTTCTCCTATATCTTAAATATTCTAATAAATGTATCACATTTTTCTCAATCATTCAATTTACTAATCACAAAAGTGAGAGCCACTTATATACTACAATCCCATTATTATATATTATCCCAGATCCCCTACTATCAGTCTGACAACTGTTTCTTTTCCTTCTATATTTGCTCCTCACCCACATCTGGCCCCTCTTAGAGCATGTACAATATTCTGGTTCATAATTTTAATTGAATTCTACCTAAGATTAATTCATTTATGTTTACTGTGCCCTAGGCAGGCTTCAGAGACGTACTGGTAAATGTGACAGAGCCGAGCACCTGCCCTCAAAGAGCATTCAATGAGGAAAACAGACCTGTGTGAGGAACATACTGAAAAGGGAAGACACGGGAATTGAACCTTTCTTGAGGTGAGAGGGGGTGGGGGTGTAGGGAAGCCTTCCAGGAGAAACAGTGTTTGAGATCTGAATGATGAGTGTGTGCCCGCGTGTGCTGTCATCTCCGACTCTTTGCGACCCCACGGGCTCCTCTGGACCACAGGCCCCTCTGCCCATGGGATTCCCCAGGCAAGAACACTGGAGTGGGTGGCCACTGCCTTCTCCAGGGGGTCTTCCTGACCCAGGGACTGAACCCGTGTCTCTTGTGTCTCCTGCACTGGCAGGCGCTTTCTTTGCCACTGTGTCACCTGGGAAGCCCCCCAAAATGGTATACGGCCAGGTAACTGGAGGAAGTGGGGGGGGAATTCTAGGACAAATGAGAGCAGGCAGACAGGCCTGGAGGGCAGAGGCAGAACGCTGCAGTGCCTCCACACAGGAAGGGTGAGAGAGGGAGGGCCAGCAAGACTCCACAGTAAACAAAAGGCCAAGTCTGAAAGCAAATCCCTGACTGGCGGTAAATGTGACATTCACATGGCGACTTTCTTTGAAAAATTACAAATGTTAAAAACAACTGTCTCGTATTTATGTACATTTTACTATGTGTATCATTGAGAACAGATTTTGAAAGGACAGCCATCATTCTGGGATCCAGATAAGTAGCTTCTCTTTTTAATACTGAATACTGACACATGTTTAGTAAAGAAGGAAAACTGCACCCCATGTGCTCCACCTCAGTGATCACCATGTTAATGAGCAATTAATCTTTTTTCCTACAAATCTGCAAATGTCAAATCACCTTTAGATCCTGGGGCCAAAGCAGCTCTTTTTATAGCATAGGTCTTGAGACATCTTTCAAAGGAGTCATCCCAAAGAGCGACTACCCCATCTTTCCCTCCAGTTACAAACCCCTATGAAAGTGAAAGGTTTAATTACGTTAATAAAAGTCTAAGTATTTTTAGAAGAATCATCTTCCTTTATAATGAAAAACTCTAGAGAAAACAAAATTTACAGCCAAAAATTATAGCATGTAAAAAAACAAACATAGAATCCATTACATTTTTTAAACATCAACATGGAACCTGCAAAAATATTCACAGTGACACAAAGCATTCCACTTTTAGACTAGGGCTTTGAAAGCAGTTCCCACCTGGAGCCATACGTAGCTCTACCACCTTCACCTGAGGCTCCATAATCCATCCTTCAAAAGAAGGGACGGTAATAATAGCTACCTCACAGGATATGGTGACAACATGTAAAACACGTGAACAATTGTCGACACATAGTAAGTGATTGACAAATACTATTAATATGTTAAAATTTTTTTAACAGCAGACATATTCTATTCTGGGTTCGGGAGTTTGAACCCAGACCTTATTTTAGGTCAGGAAGACTCCAGCTCACATATCATTATTGGTAGCTCAGCTAAGTAGAAACTTAGTGCTCTTGTACTTGTGAAAATGTTTTACATTCCATGGTCAAACTATGTTTAATTCAGAGTTTATTTGACTTACTTTTTCCAATGCATGCATACTGAACACTGGTCCATCATGTGCTTTAACTGTCTTTACAAGAAAGATGTCTCGCCAGATACACACGTCTCCTGTGGACGTTCCAGAAAAAGCCATCTCCTCAGTCCATCCATACACTGCACACATCATGGTGTCACTTTTCCCCAGGGTGCCCACGTAGCCTTTTCTTTCCAATCAATCCTCCCCCTGGTTCATAAAAAATATTATCAAAGTGCCACTTTCAAAACGTGTAGAATACAAAGCCATAAAATTTCTTCTCTGCTGTTTTTCTTATTTAAAGAGAAAGACACGTAACAGTAAGGGGAGTTAAAAAAAAATACAGGTCTCTCAATCGGTGACCTGGACAACATCTTGCTTGGCTGAGGCAGCCATACTCACGGGTGCATGAGGTCATAGCTTTTGGATAAACAAAAATATATACTAAAAGTCAGTTCAAATCCATCTTTTGATTAATTTTTAAGAAAATTATATATCACAGAGTTGATACAAAAGTCATAAAAAATACAACAAACTCTTCTATATCCATTATCAACTTAGACAAAATTACTACAACAACCAAGATGTGTGCTAATCACATCTCCTTTCTTCATCGCTCCTCCTATTCTGGATGTGATGGTGATTATTCTCACACACTCCCTTACACATATTTTACTACTTATTTATGCATCCTTAGGTAATAGATCTTTTTCATGTTTAAAACTTTCCATAAATATCATCCTATATGTCTTCTTTTGAAACCTACTCTTTTTACCAATGGTTTACAATGGAGTTTTACCCCTAGAAACTTCATTTTCATAACTATATAGCATTCTATCATAACATTTTATATTCCATATAACATTTTCCTATCAATGGGGACTGAATAAAGCTGTTTCCAAGACCTGGCTATTGAAAACACTGTTTCTCTGAACATTCTTGCAAGGGCCTTTTCTATCAAAGTGCAGGAGACCGTCTAGGGTGGCTTAGGAATGGTCACAGAGTATCTGCAAAAAAAATAGCGCAAGACGGAGCTATCATCTCTGTCGCCAAACTGTCCTCTAAAGTTGATGTAACAATTTATAGTCCCATTAATGGTGAAAAGAGTTCCTGTGCCTTCTCACCTCTCAAGAACACCTGGTCCTTA
The DNA here is from genome assembly GCA_917880005.1 of Nanger dama. NCBI lineage: Eukaryota > Metazoa > Chordata > Mammalia > Artiodactyla > Bovidae > Nanger > Nanger dama. The sequence continues at coordinate 2,875,420 of CAKJTW010000003.1, read as the reverse complement.
TTGGTCATTCATTGCCTATTGATATGTTTTGCCCATTTTCCCAAATGAACTCGTTACTCAATCATTTATTCAAGAAATATATATGGGCTTCCCTAGCAGGCCAGTCAGTAAAGAATCTGCCCACAGTGCAGGAGACCTCGGTGCGATCCCTGGGTCAGGAAGATCCCCTGGAGGAGGAAACAGCAACCCACTCCAGTACTTTTGCCTGGAAAAGCCTATGGACAAAGGAGCCTGGTGGGCTACAATCCATGATATCACAAGAACTGGACATGACTTCACAACTAATCCACCACCACAATATATATATATACATAATGAATTCATTTGGAAAAATGGGCAGAACATATTAATAGGTAATAAATGACCAATAAAAGCTCATTAATAATTAGAGAAATACAAATTAAAACCACCATAAAATCTAACTGATATTTTACATCCTCCAGCCTTGCACAGGAGAAAGCCCATGAACTCTTCTCGCCATTACTGGACTCTACGCTGTCTCAGCTGCAGAGGACAGTCTGGCAACAGTAGCACGGTAAGCACTCTAAGGATTTAACTTTTACTCTAAGTGAGATGAAAAACACTGGGGTAGTGGAATGACAAGACTCTGCGTATCACTTATTACCAGGTTCGTTCGGATTTCTGTGTTAAGGGTAATTTGAATAGTGGCAAGGATGAAGAGTTAGGCTATCTGGATCATCTGGGCAAATGGTAACGGTGGTATGGGCCTGGTGGCAGCACAGAGAATGATAAAAACAATCATTTCAAATGTATTTGAAAGACTGTCTTTTCTTAACATAGCAGCCAGAATTTTGAGTGCCACTTGCAAGGGCAGTTAAAGTCAAGTGGTGATGGGGAGAAAACAGATTACACGTCTCTCAAGAGAAGGCGAAGATAAAGAACGAATTTCCAGTGTAAGCAGGGGTTTCCTGGGGGCCCAGTGGTTAAGGCTGCACTCCCAACACAGGCGGCCGGGCACGACCCCTGGTCAGGCAACTACAGTCTGCAAGCTGCAGCTTAGATCTGGTGCAGCCACACAAACTAACAAAGAAACAAACAGAAACAGTGCATGAAGTGTAAGCAACTATTTGGACATGTTTTAGTAGGCAGATTAGAAGAGAAACTGATTAGCAACTGGAGGGTAGAGCTGAAAGAGGGTTCCTGCTTTACTCATTTAAGGTGAAGCAATGGCACCACATGGGTATGCTGAAGGGGAAGAGCAGAGAGGGAACCTGAAGGCACGGAGGAGAAAGGGAAGGAGAGCTGGAGCGACGGCCTTGAACGGGTGAGAGACTGGTTCCGGCGCACAAGCGGAAGGGACTGGCTTCCACTAGAGCACACCTGTCCATTCAGGGCCAGCAAACGATGGGCTGTAGGGCACATCCTGCCACCACCTGCTTTTGAACGGTGCCCAGGGGAGCACAGCTGCAGGGACGATGTCTGTCCTGCTCTGCTCCCCGAGCCTGCCTCCCTAACTTTTGGCCGCCAATTAGCGACTGCCACGGTCCTGAGTGGGTCAACACGCGTGAGCTGAGAACTTGACTACGGCAACTGCTGGGCCCTTAGCAATGAAATCAGTCCCAGAACTGCCTTGCCTCTGGCCATCTGCCCAGCCTGAGAGGGCAATGCTCTCCAGAAGAAGACGCACGGGAATCACTGTCGCCAGGGCAGGGTGAGGTTGGCCGTCGTCCCTCCAGCCCAACCTGCCAGTCCTGTTCGCCACTGGTCTTGCAGGGAATGTCTCTAGCTGACGGCAACTGGGTACAAACTAGGTAAGAAAACCACCCGGGTAGGAGTTTTCTCTCTTGTCCTGTAAGTTCCTACATCGTGTTCTTGATTTTTGTCTCTGGGTCTGAAAAGCCTAAAATATTTACTAATTTGGCCAGTTACGGTGTTTTCCACCTCTGCTTTAGATGATCATTACTGTTTCCTGACGCACACAGCACAGAATGTCGGTACTGTACAAGCTCATGTCATTGCTGCATTTAAAAACTTGCAGTGGCTTCTGGCCCCACTCCTTAGAGCAAACTTCTCTAAGACTATGTCTGGGACAGGAGGTAAGAGACCCTTTCAGTCTCAGTCCTAAGTCATCTTTAACTTTGTGTACATAAATCTATGCATGTAGAAGATAGTCAGATGGCATTTATTCAGATAAATAAAGTGGCTACTTATTTCCCAGTTGACTAGTGAATTCTGAATCAGAACTGCAAAAGTGAGAAAGGCTGAAATGCACCAAAATCTTCACATTGACCCTTTCCTGGTTCAGTTTCAAGTCTACTTTATGTCTAATCAAAATTAAGGAAAAAACATATTCAATTGCAAGTCTTTTCATTTTAAATATAGGCTTTCTTTAAGTCTCTTATTTCCAACAAATTTATATTTTAATTTTTTTCAATACTGCAATAATAAGCATCACTTGCCTTGCTGCGTATTTGCAATTCTCTAAGATACTCAAAAGTTTTGTCTAAACATATGGGAATGAAAATGACAAATGTGAAAATACTTTTCACTTTGCAAATGTATTAATAGAACACTATGATACAGTGAATTTGTGATAAAGTCTTAAATTCAAATCTGAAAATCGACTCACGTTCAAAGTAGTTAACAATTTGAAAGCTAATTCAACCTGGGAAATATCTTCACCAAGCCTATTCTTTCCTAACCTATGCTTCAGTCCTCTCTATAACTTCACATTTTATCCGAAAAGTTTAAGTGTACTGAGACTTTGTCAGACTGCTGGAACTTATAAGTACACTATATGATTTGGAAAAGAGACTTTCTAATTTTAAAATGTGAACTTCTACTGTCAGTAATTTACTAAATAATTAAGGTAATAAAACATTCTATTTCTATATCATTTTATAGCACATAAACAATTTTGGGAAATTTTTTTCATTTTCAGTTAGTACTACAAAACATGTCTTTAACAGAAGAAGGAAGTCCGGATATCACTTGATTAATTTCATAAATTAGTGTTTTTTTGCAAATATGAACACTATCAGTGCAGCCAATAAATGATGATAAAATATTTGTTTAAAATGTATCAAGAAAACTATGGATTGTTTTTTAAAAGAAACTTTTCATTTTGGATAATTTTAGATTTTCAAAGAAGATGCAAAGAAAACACAAAGTGTCCTCATATACTTCTCATCCACCCAGTTTCCCATAACATTAACATCTTAATATACTGTAGACTACCTGTCAAAACTGAAAACCCAACATGTTTGATATGTTACTACTGACTGAACTCCAGACTTCAAGACCACACTGCACTTAATCAAATCACTTTCAAAAGTAACACTTACTTAAAATTTCAAAGGAACAAAACAGAAGCACTTCCTTACCTGCTCTACGCCAAAATTTCATGTGTTTAATTCCAGCTGTAATTAATTTATCAGGCACGTACGGGTTCATTTTTACAACAAAAATCTTATCTTTACTTCCTCTGAAATAAATACAGAAATGTTTTAATGCTAAAGATAAATTTCTCCTGTAATAACCTTTTGCCTAGTCCATACCCTATCTTGATTACTCCATTACTAAATGCTTGGTCCACTTGGGCTATGCAATGATGCTTTTGTACATTTTTTATTCTGTCATTATTTTTATTAACTCTTCTCAACAGAATCTTAAAAGGAACAGTAAGAACTGAACTTATTTTGGATGGCATCTACTACAGTACTATGCAAAGACAATGTCATTTGCAGCATAAATGAGTTAAAAAATGTTTAAGAGTACTCAGTTATAGCTTAATATAATCTTTACAAAATCCTCTTAAACTATCTTTTATCTGGGTACTGTTTATATACTGTGAGAAAAGCATTTATATTTTAAAAATGCTTTATGTATCTCTTTAGGGAACTCAAAATTAAAAAAATAGTCTCTGACACTGCTGACTATTTCCTCCTTTAAAGCAATTGTTAATATTTTTACTATTACAGAAATAATAATCCTCACTGTAGAAATTTAGGAAATGAAAACTACAACAGAAAATAATCTATAGCTTCTTTGTAATATGTGTATATGTATCTCCTTTCACTCAAATACATGAGCATTTTATCATGTTTTCAAATGACTATAGAATAGCTTATCTTACAGTGAAATTCACTATAAGAATTTAGATAATAGCTACTTCCAATATCATATTATAGTTACATTAATAAGTGTGTTCACAAAGGATAAACCCACAAATGAATTCTGAAATCGTCTTTTTACCACAATTACACTATTTATTCAATGGTAATAAAGGCAGCAGCAATTAAAAATGTTACATGTTTACTTGATTTCAAAACTGTTATAATTTAAAAAATTTAAGTCCAAAGGAATCTCAGTCTTTTGCCAATGTGATAACGAAGTTTCCTTCCCTACCTTGCTATTGAAAGTTTCTCTCCTTTCTTCCAGTCCCACAGCACAACAGTGTGGCTATCATCTATTCCAACTGAAGCCAAACGTTTCCCATCAGCTTTGAAAATTAATCAGAGAAACACACTGGCCATTAACATTCAGAAGATAAAAACAGTGCGTATTCTGTCACCACAGTGCAATATTTTAAATTTTATAAAATAATGTTAAATAGTAGGCACGCACATAGCTGGGCTTTCCTGGCGGTTCAGTAGTAAAGAATCCACCTGCCAATGCAGGAGACTTGGGTTTAATCCCTAGGTTGGGAAGACCTCCCTGGAAGAGGAAATGGCAACCTCCTTCAACATTCTTGCCTGGGAAATCCCGTGGACAGAGGAGACTGGTGGGCTGAGTTCACGGGGTCACAAAAGAGTTGGTCACAACTTAGCGGCCAAACAACAACAACAATGCACACAGCTCTGAAACAAGCAGAGTTCATAAGGGGAGGGTAGGTTTTCAGTGCACTTATCTGCTGACTTTCTCTCTGACCTCATTTACCTCATTTACCTATCAGCCTGGGATAGGGGAAAGGAGGAAGATAAGCAAAGTGGAAGAAAGATATTTAAAAGATGAGAAGGAAGGAGAAAACTAAGACAGAAGGAAGAAGCGATACACACTAATGAAATTCACCAGAGGAACTCTACTGTGAGAAAAGAAGTCATAGGGATTATAAAAAGTTAGTCAAGTAAAAAGATGTAGGTTACAACTTCTCACATAGCTCAGTCCGTTAAGAATCTGCCTGTGATGCAGGAGACCCGGGGTTTGATCCCTGGGTTGGGAAGATCCCCTGGAGAAGGAAATGGCAACACACTCCAGTATTCTTGCCAGGCGAATCCCATGGATGGAGGAGCCTGGCAGGCTAGTCCATGGGGTTGCAAGAGTTGGACATGACTTAGTGACTAAACCACCACCACCACTACATATTGCCATTAATATGATTGTGGAAAAAAATTACTGTAGTGAAGATCAATTATTTTAGATGTCAATACTGTCAAGTAATAAGTAATGGATATTAGACAAGTGATTGAGCTAAGTCAGCCACACTGGCAGGTGTGCATGTGTTTAGAAGTTGGAAAGATTCAATCTGTAACAAAATGCTTGCCACTCTGCCTTACTTTCTGCAAACCTTAATGGTTTGTTATTGCTCCCAGTTGTTACTTTTCTCGTTGATCCGCTATCACTCCGTTTCCTAACTTTTGTCAGATATGTGTACGTGTAAATACAGCCCCTCCCAAACTCTACTATGAATAATTCACCATCGCTCCAGACAGAGCAGCAGAAAGCACTCATTTACTGTTTCTTCATATAAAATTCTCTATTAAAGGCATTTCACCCCTCTCTCCCTACTGGCGTGCTGCAGGCCATGCAGTCGTCAAGAGCTGGACACAACTGAGGGGCGGAACTGACCCCTCTTTCCAATCAGCACCCTAGCCCTCACTGTAGATTGAGGTGTAGGTGTTTAACTTTCATATGTGTAGCAAAGACTTAACTTTGAGATCTAAAGTTATTCTCGTAAGACAGATTAGAACTGTCACTTCAAAGAAATGTTATAAAACAAGTATTTTAGTTTTCATCTCTTTCTTCCTTAGCTTTCATCCTGGTGGTAGTGGTGGTTCAGTCACTAAATCCTGTCCGACTCTTGCAACCCCATGGACTGTGGCCTACCAGGCTCCTTTGTCCATGGGATTCTCCAGGTAAGACTGCTGGAGTGGGTTGCCATTCCCTTCTCCAGGGGATCTTCCTCCCGACCCAGGAATCAAACCTGGGTCTCCTGCATTGCAGGCAGACTCTTAACTGACTGAGCTATGAGGGAAGCCCTGCTTTCCCCTAAATATCTTCAAAGTTTACTCTGTAACTGCAAAACGTTAAGGAAGATCAGGGTTTTCCCAAGTGGGACACATATACCACTAGCGGTATCTGAGATATCTCCAGAGGTTATGTCGACAAACATCTTTTATTTAAATAAAAACATCTTTATAATAATGGGTATTAAAATTATACTCATTATAATTATAAACCAGCTGGCAAACCCACACTTTTATAGTCTTGACAGGCTAGGACCACAGTATACACACTTGATAACTGGTCTTTTTTTAAAAATGCCAATCAGATAACTTTATTCCCTTATTTAAAGCTCCAGTGACCTCTCATACATTTAGAATGAAATTCACATCCTAGGCCCTTTACAATGTGATCCATCTGCCTTCTTGATAGTCTCTCATGAAATTCACTTTTAAATGGCAAGTTTAGGCAACACTGATTAAGGCAAAAATACTGTATACTGCCTTTGAATTTTGATCATTCTTATTGAGACAGAAATTCCCTTACCTGAGAAATCAACAGCACAGACACCATATTGGTGGTAGCCCTTTAATATCGACAATGGTTTAATGGTTTCCGTGTCCCATATGTGAATTGAGGGATCCCTACCTACCTAAAATAGAAAGAATGATAAAAGTCATTTTATGCAATTAAATCATTTATTTTCATGCCTACAAAAGGAAATAAACAAGATATTTTGCAACTTTTGTCATATTTACTATAGATATCAAGTAAAAATATAAAGATTATGTGATCAACATTTTCCCCATACGTTTGTTGAAAAGCTAATGAGACTAGGCTCAGTGTTTACAGGAATGTTCTAGAACTATATAGCCCCTAAACCGTCTCCTCTGCTTCGTCAGTAGAGATGATGCTTCCTGAGCACCCACTCCTGGCAGTGTCAGCAGCCTAGTGTGCGCCAGTGTGCACCAAGACAATCAGATAAATTTTGCAAACTCATTGGGAAAATGAGATCTTTTCTGCTAAAATAAAAACATCTGGTAATATGTGCTTAATGAGGATGAAAGGCTGTAGAGAAAATCTTCATGGAAATTATGTTACTTGTCCTGGGCCTTCAAAGAGTGTAGGTCTTGGACAAAAAAGAAAAGCAAGCAAGCACATTCCAGGCTAAGATAATGGTACAAACAAAGATGCAGAGAGGTTAAAGCACAAAGCAGGTTAACAGGACTTAAATTTTAATTATTCCTTTGGACTCAAGTAATCACTTTCTCTATACAGATTAAGATATTTTACATAATAACTTTGTCTATAAAGGCAACTCCTGAAATAACGGGGCTGCCAATTATCATTGATTTTGAGGTTCGTTTTCTATAAATATATAACTAAAAACAATACTGTGATCAGTCAACATTTCACTAAGTTATTAAACGCTTTCCTCTGTCCTGACATTTCTCTGCAGATCTACTATTTTCTATATGAGCTGGAATTCTAAATCACCATTTTGAGTTCTTCTGGTTTAGGTTTCTCCCAGGTGATATGAATTGCTCCTGTTAATGGCACAGGTTGCCATTCCCTTCTCGGGGATCTTCCCAAGCCAGGGATCAAACCCAGGTCTCCTGCACTGCAGGCAGGTTCTTTACCATCTGAGCCACCAGGGAAACCTGGTCTTTTTGTCAGAGTCCCAGCTAAAAGTCCAGGGTAGGAAGAGGTAAGGTCTTCCTTCCCTACATTGGTTATCCAGGGATATCCTGTGGGCATCCTGACTTCTAGTTCACTTTGGCCCAGACTCTCTAGAATGCCAGAATCATGGCAGTGAACGACCAGTTTTCGCAGTCTTACTCCAGGAGTACCAGAATAGTGCCCAAGCTCCTTCCTGCAGCACTGCAGCTGACCCCTGCCACACACAGCAGGCACATAGCTATGTGTTAAGAGGAACCTGGATCCAAACCAACAGTGAGGGTGGATGGTGCCCCTGAGGCCCCCGCTAACCCATTTAATTAGTTCTTCCACTAAAGTCCACGAAGAACTCTAAGATTTGTACTTTAGGTTGCTCACAGTTATTTAAAGAAGCTATGTTTTATTTCAGTTTTTTTTTGCTCCACTGTTATACAACATAACAGAAAACCTTCCCCAACCTGCCCTCTGTCAGGTAAGCTACTGAGTTCAAATGGCATCATCTCTGTGAGGGGTTCCCATTCCATCAGGCATGATTAAGCAGTCCTTTATTGCATCTCAAAGGGCTTTATACACACCTCTACCCTAGTGGTTCTCAGCAGGGGGTGGCTTCTGCCTTCCAAACGCTGTCTGGACATGTTTTTGTTTGTCACAAGTAGGGGGCATTGTGATTGGCATCTACTGCGCAGAGGCCAGAGATGCTGCTAACACTGCAACGCACAGGATTCCACTGTGCACAAAAATCCAGTTATGTTTACAACAAAAAGTATCTGGCTCCAAATGTCAGCAGTGCCAAGGTAAGAAGCCCCGATCTATACTTCTGACCTTGCATCACAATTTTCTTGCATGTCTGCCTTCCCTCATAGAGTATAAATGTCTTACCATGGCAAGAAGATGTTCTGTTTATATTCCCAGAGATTTTCCTGACACACAGCACATGCTCTATGAGTGTTTTTGAATGCATGGAAGAAAAGGGGAAGAAAAGGAAGAAGGGAAGGAAAGGGCAGAAACAAACAGTGAGGGGAGATGCAAACCCAGGGAGGGGAGATGGGAGAGAGAAGGAGTTTTCTCACTTTCCAAGGAGCTACCTGGGATGATGCAAGCTGCCTGACCCTACCCTCAATCTATTCCCGAAGAGATCCTTAACCCAGTGTTCAAAGCCAGACAGACTAAGGATGTTGGGTTTTTACCACGTATTAGCTGAGACATTGGAGAAGGAAATGGCAACCCACTCCAGTGTTCTTGCCTGGAGAATCCCAGGGACAGGGGAGCCTGGTGGGCTGCCGTCTATGGGGTCGCACAGAGTCGGACATGACTGAAGCAACTTAGCAGCAGCAGCAGCTGAGAGATCTTTGAGAAAATCATGTATTTTCCTTAAACCTAAAATTCCTCATTTATAAGCTGGGGGAAAATGGTTTCACTCTCATATAGGTGAGGTGACAATAAAGCAAATATACATTAAGAAATTAGTAATGTGCTTACACAGAGTAAAGTGCTTAAACACAGTGAGAATTTATAGGTATACCCCTTCCTTTCCTTCTCTAAGAATAAACACATAAAGAGCTTTATCAGTTATGACCTTTCTGTCTTTTCTGCCTTGGTAAACCTGAACATGTTACTATCATGATAGAAAAATAAACACAGTCATCCTATTTGTTACAGAACATTTCTTAGATAACTTCTTTTAGATAATTAAAAAACCAGACTTCTTAACTTAATGTTTTTTATGTTTACTCACAGATTAAAAAAATATTCTGACAGAAAGAAGTAAAGTTGAAAATTCAAATTAGAATAATAGGTAAAACAATAAAACTCTAAGGAAAACTATAATAAAGAATTTTCATCTGTAATATGAAAATAAAATCCCATTCTAAAGAATTCATTTCCAAGAATACAAAAAGAAAAAAAATGGACTACTCTAACTTTAAACCCAAACAAAGGTCTAACCTGTCTAGCCTGTCATCACATAGTCTTTCACAGGACCTACCTGGCCTGTTGCCACATAGTCTTTCAAAGGATGGACAGCCAGGCAGAGAATGTCGTCATCGTGGCCCAGGTAAAAGCGCTGCGTGTTCTGTTGTCGGTTATAAATGATGCCCACTGCTGCCACATGGTACACAATTTCACCGATTTGCGTGTAAAACAGATTACTTCGACAGTCATAACCTCTGTAACTAAATATACAAAATATATCATATAACATTAACTTTGGTCTTTCACTGGTAAATACAGACTATACAGAGGATGTTCAATTTCCAGTTTTACAAGATACTGAATAATTAAAAAAACACAAATATTTCAGATCCCAAAACTTTTTGAACTGCTCTGATTACAGACAGCTAAATCCAAGTTACAATACTCAGTGAAATAAAGTACAGAAAAGTGTATATTGTACATTACTATTTGCATAAATATAAATACTAAGTTTAAATATTATAAAGCAATGAGTTGTTTTTACAAGTGAAAGGGTATAGAAAAGAATGTACATTTGTAGTCACTTGTATTATACATAAATATTTCTGAAATTAAGTAAAAGTAATTCCCTTTGGGTAAGACAGAATGATAGCTGGGAGGGCAGATGTACGGAGAAAATCTTCAGAGTGTATCCTTTATACACACTGTTGAACCATGAAAATATTTTATATATATATATATATTTATATAAATATTATATATATATATATATATAAAAACAAACAATTTAAAAGTAATATATACGTCCAGAAAAAAGTAGCCAGGTCCTCTAAAAATGACCAATATAATTCCATTTATAGGAACTTCAAGAAACTCAATTCATAAAACCTACGTGCAGAGAAATAGTGTCCATTTTAGTCATTCGTAGTAACATGGATGGACCTAGAGACTGCCATACTGAGTGAAGCAAGTCAGAAAGAGAAAGATAACTATCACATGCTATCACTTACATGTGGAATCTCAAAACATGGTACAAAATGAATTTACTTACAAAACAGAATACAGTCACAGATGTAGAAAACAAACACGTTACTGGGGGAAACTGAGGGGAGGGATAAACTGAGAGATGGGGAGTGACATGTGCACAGTGCTTTACATGAAACAGATGACTGATGAGGACATGCCGCCTAACACAGGGGCACTATCCAATACCCTGTCACGGTCTACAGGGGAAAGCAGTCTAAAAAGGGAGGAGGCACATGTATACGTACACCTGAGTCAGTTTTCTGCACCCCTGAAACTACCACAGTGCGAATCAACCACACTCCAATGAAAATGAACAAAAACCCCAAATGCTTCCACTGGAGGTAAAACGCTTTTACTAAATAAATCTGTTTTCAAATTCTTAAAAACATTATAAGTCAGGTAAGATGATTACTAGGTGAAGGGAAGGAAAGAGTTGGATTGGAGACTCTGTGTCCCAGGATGAAATGTGAACCCTGGATTGCCAGATGTTCTAAGGGAATCCAGAAACAGTATTTTATTGAAATTAAGACATGAAGGCCAAATTGCTTAGGCTAAAACAAGCCACAATATCATTCCAAATTAGACATATTTAGGAGCATGGAGAAGGCAGTGGCACCCCACTCCAGTACTCTTGCCTGGAAAATCCCATGGACGGAGGGGAGCCTGGTGGGCTGCACCCCACGGGGTCGCTAAGAGTCAGACATGACTGAGCGACTTCACTTTCACACATTGGAGAAGGAAATGGCAACCCACAACAGTGTTCTTGCCTGGAGAATCCCAGGGATGGGGGAGCCTGGTGGGCTGTCGTGTATGGGGTCGCACAGAGTCAGACACGACTGAAGCGACTTAGCAGCAGCAGCAGGGGAGATGATAATCTATTTCACTTATTTTTTCTTGTTTTAAGGTAGATCAATTTCTTATAAATACTAAATTTTTTCACAAGACAATTTTTTATTTAACAAACACTTATATAGTGCTTATTATGCGCCAGACAATACTCTAAGTCACTACAAGTATTGACTTATTTACTCCTCACCAGAACACTATGAAGTAAAGTACTGTTATTTCCATTTTACAGATGGTGAAACAGAAACAGAGAGGTTAAGTGACTTGCTCAAAGTCACACAGCTAGTAAATGTGAACCAAAATTCAAACACATAAATGAAAAGTAGTTGTTCTGTACCCGTGAACAAAGTGCAACCGGATGCTATTTCCTGGAGCCCGCTCTCTTCTTTTAGAAGCGCCACTTCTTTGTTTCTCTTTGTACTGTTCTTTAAGCTGAGGTAGATCTTCTTTGTAAACCTTAAATAATGTACATAAGTAGAAATATTCTTAGGATATAAATTAACAAAGGTGTTGTAGATTCCTAATGCAACTTCAGACATTGCAGTAATTATGATCACTAAACTTTTACTAACTGTCTTAAATAGGAAGGTTCTTCTTGAAATTTACTTCCTTGGAAAGACAAACTAATTTACATTGTCTAAGTATCACACTGACAGATACATATTCAGTTTCCGTGAAATTTCTATACTTCGTAAGAGAACATTTTAAAGGAATTTAATGTAAGTGTACTGTGACAAAAAACACATATATTATATAATAAAACACAATACAGGCACAGTCAGTATATCAAGCACTTAATGTAAGTAACATTTTACACAACTATACTTTGCCTCTTAAAGAGGGAAACAGCCATACATTTCTTGGAAACTTAGAAACCACGAAAGGTAACAACAGATGAGTAAACAAGGAGCAAGATAAAGAAGAAATTTTTTCAGGAAAAGCTCATGTGGTAATAGAAATTACCTGCCGACGGTAAGTGAGCTGGGTCTCTTGCTCAATTTCAGAATCCAGTTCTGGAACATCAGACAGGTCTGAATCTGATTCATCACTATTAGAGTCTGCAAGACTTTCTATAATTTATAAAAATGCATCATTACTTGTTTAAGTAAGATTCACTTTCAAAACAGCACAATAAAATTAAGGATTGCGAGCTGACTGCCACCTGACATGGAGACAAGCCATAAAACAATCAAACGAAATGACCTATTCAAGTGACACAGACGTCAGTAAACTGTACTACATCTTATCTTCCTCTCCACTCACTGCAAACTCAGTAGTCCCTTTAAATCCCTTCACTGGCTCCCCAATGACCGCTACATCACATTTAAATGTCTATGCAAATATAAGTAAATATAACCTATTATTAACATGAAAAACAGCTAGAAAAACTGTATGTAAGAGAGGAACTGACATTAGATAATTTTTCTTGTCAAAAAAATCCAAAAACAAATATGAAACCTAGATACCCATCTCCCAGAGACTATATTAAATGTTTGCTTTATTAATGTATGCTTTTCACTCATCGGATAGATTAAAGTTTAACCAAAGTACTTTGTCGTCCATGCTCTGCGACATTTGACTTTAAATATATAAACAATATTTTAACATTTCCGCTAATAATAATCTATAATGTTAACATAAGGCTAGTGTACATTTCAACAATAAAATTATTATTTGGGAGCTACATGGAGAACTATCTGGCAGAAAGCTGTTTAGGCAGCATGCACTACTCACCCTGAGGCGCTATGTGAAGAGCATCCTTTAGCTTTCTCTCAGGAATGAATTTCCACTGAAAGACAGAGTGATCTGCTCCACCAATAGAAATAACCCACTGATAATCATGCGACCATCGGACATTAGTTACATGAGCTGAGTGGCCAATATATTTTTAAACTTGGCCCCTATAACAAAAATATACCTTTAAATTGATAAACAAATGCCAATACACACAAAAGCCAATATAAACAACAATTTCTATATCTGAACCAATGCATCCTACTTTTTTACTTTAGTTATGATCAAAGGGGAAAATATTAATTAAAAAATTCAGTGAACAAATGAATGAGTGTACATGAAGGGGTAGAAATCTTTGCTCCACTGATTCACAATATAATTTGGTAAGAATCACAAGGGTTGTGAGGCATTATCTTACTGCTTTAAGAAATGCCTGTAGCAACAAGAGTTTTCATTTCACAATGTTTTCATATTAGGATATTTGAATGTTCTGGCCTGAGGCCTTCTGTTTTAAGTGACATTGACCAATCTAATCTTGCCCCACTATCCTCAGCCCCAGCTGAGGAATACCCTGTTAAAGCTTAAGTCATCAACAAAATACACATAAAAGGACTACACACCAAAACCAAATGGGGTTTATGCCAGGAATGCAAGGTTGGTTTAGTATACAAAAATCAATGTAATATACCATACTAACCAAAATAAAAAATGTCCAGTTGTCCTAACAACTGTCATTTTTTAAACCTATATGTTGTATAATGTCTTTCAATGTGGGTTTGTCAGCTCTTTCTTCATGATTAAATTCAGATGTGATTTTTGCACAGACAATGATGTGTCCTTTTGGATACATCATTTCAAGGGGCACAATTCTATCATTAGTGATATTAAGTAGCAGCATTTGGAAACAGATTTCTCCATTTGTAAAGGAGTTGTTTAACTTTCTGGCTAATTTTTTTAAAAATCCATGTGATGATGGGAACCATTTTTGTGATTCTAAAGTTCAGAATATATTTTCTATATGCTGCTTAGATAAATCTGATATTTGGCAACATGCCTATGTCCCTGTGAGAGTACAAGAAACAGAATAATGTTCGACTTCATTTTGACAATGTTTTAAAAGCTTTATATGACATTATATAAGGCCTGTATTTCACTATGACAAAGACCCATCAATTATAAACTTCAGAAAAACTTCCACCTTGGCCATGAAATTAGGGATAGCCGTCTTAATCAAAGAATAAAAGTTTTAACCAAAACTATATAAATTATAATTTACTTCTACCCAACAGAAATGCTATTATTTCAGTAATCAATTTTTATGTAGCTTAATAGAAGTTACCTTCTAGATGGGTAACTTGCCACAATTCACTCCACAAAGTCCGGTAAGTTAAGACTGAGTCCCATCCTTCTTATATGAGAATGCATTATTTGCCTGTCAAGAGGACTTTGGTCATTACTTCCTTTGATGGGGCCCTTCACATACTATTGGGCACCAGAGAGTTCTCAACAGTAAAGCCAGAAATTTTAGCAAATAAATTCCAAGTTTTTAAAATGTACTAATTTTGTTATGTTTAGAGCAAAGAAGAAGAGTTATTTGAGCACCTATTCTATTTAACTGTATTGGGTTAACAGCTCGAAGAAAGGTACAGATAATCCTGTAAGGCTTTCCAAGTTATTTTCTCTGTGACTTTTCTAAGATCAATTCCTCTGGAAGAACCAAGGCAATTCAACAAGAAAGCCAGCTATTTCTAATCAAAGTGACTATATTAATGACTATTTAATAACCAATACTCTTTAACTATGATAAACAGTTTATCTTAAAAGTAAACCCTAGATATCCTATCTTTTAAGAAGTGACCCTGACTCACCAAGACCAATCACATCCTCTTACATGCTTCCAGAATTCCCAGTGATCACACTCATGACACTGAGATGCAACTGCCTATCTACTTGTTAGCTCTAATAAGCTATGAGCTCTTTATCACATATCTCTAACGCCTGACCCAGAGCAAATGTTGATTAGTGTTTGAAAAAAGAGAAAGAAAGGAAAAGAAAAAAAGGTCCTATTTTCCCTCACTCTGCTTATACACTTGAACTGAAACTCTATAGATTCAGAGGAGGCAAAAAGAGTACTGAGAAGCTATGAACTCCAGCCCTTATTATGAGTCATTAAAGGGGACAAAAGTCTGATGTAAAGAATATTACAGTTGAAATCAAAAGTCTAGAGTTTGAGCATTATCTTGATGACTTAAAAGGACAGGAGTTTTGAGTACATCACTTAACCTCTCTTAGACTACATTTCTATTAAATTCTAGTATAAATTCTAGTATAAATTAAATTCTATTAAATTCTAGTATAAATTAAATTCTATTAAATTCTAGTATAAATTCAATTATAAGCTCTCAAAGGCCCTTCATTATTAATACCGACCTATGATAAGAAAAGATAAAAGAACAGGTAAGACCTAAACAGTATGTCCTCAAATAGGACTAACATCTCAGAGAAAAGATTTACCAAGAAAAGTTAGAATGGTTATAGAAGCTTTCATAATTTAAATGAGAAGAGAATGATAATTCTTGGTGAGGATAAAGCAATATACCGCAATATTTATGTTTCAGTGGTCTCATTTCTTTTCTCACTTATTTTGGGGTGTATTTTAACACAAA
The DNA here is from genome assembly GCA_917880005.1 of Nanger dama. NCBI lineage: Eukaryota > Metazoa > Chordata > Mammalia > Artiodactyla > Bovidae > Nanger > Nanger dama. The sequence goes on along the minus strand of CAKJTW010000003.1, from coordinate 2,859,377 downwards.
GTTAACACTAGCTAAATCTCTTCATTAAATTGTAGTAAAATGACAAAAAATTTTTTCCCATTTAAAAGTATTTTGATGACCTTAAAACTTCTAGATGTAAAATATAGGAGAATATCTTTTTTAGCTCTAGTAAAAAGGCAGAGGAACCAGAGATCAAATTGCCAACATCTGCTGGATCATCGAAAAAGCAAGCGAGTTCCAGAAAAACATCTATTTCTGCTTTATTGACTATGTCAAAGCTTTTGACTGTGTGGATCCCAATAAACTGTGGAAAATTCTGAAAGAGATGGGAATACCAGACCACCTGACCTGCCTCTTGAGAAACCTGTATGCAGGTCTGGAAGCAATAGTTAGAACTGGACATGGAACAACAGAATGGTTCCACATAGGAAAAGGAGTATGTCAAGGCTGTATATTGTCATTTAACTTCTATGCAGAGTACATCATGAGAAATGCTGGGCTGAAAGAAGTACAAGCTGGAATCAAGATTGCCAGGAGAAATATCAATAACCTCAGATATGCAGATGACACCACCCTTAGGGCAGAAAGTGAAAAAGAACTAAAGAGCCTTTTGATGAAAGTGAAAGAGGAGAGTGAAACAGTTGATTTAAAGCTCACCATTCAGAAAACTAAGATCATGGCATCCGGTCCCATCACTTCATGGCAGATAGATGTGGAAACAGTGGCTGACTTTATTTTGGGGGCTCCAACATCACTGCAGATGGTGATTGCAACCACGAAATTAAACGACGTTTAATCCTTGGTGTAAGGTCAGACCCCGGGGGCAATGATGGGCCGCCCTTGTCTCTCCCCTGCTGGCGGGGGAGGTTCTCTAACAGTAGGAGCCTCCAAAATCCTGGGGACCAATGACAGCACACTCTGCCAGCTAAAGCCGCCCCACCCCAGCCACATAGAAGGACCCGTCTGCCCGTGATGCCTAGGCCTGGCAACCTATCCGAACCCCGGTCCATCTAGCCTGACCATCCCTCGCAACCACCCCCAGCACGGTCAGGGTGCTGACTTCCCTCAACCTGCCTCGTTTGGGTCTGGGAACCCCGCACGGGAGCGCTTAGCCATTAAAAATGCTGTTAGACACTCTTCTGGTGTCCTGGTCTTTTACCTAACATTTGGTGCCCAACGTGGGGCCCGAGGTGAGGGCCCATCCCATGACGAGTGGGATTTGCAGCCCTCTTGGGTCTGGCCAGCACTAGACCAGGTCACCCCGTCACCCCTCTGGGACCATTCAACCATCTGGCAGGAGACGGGGTAAGTTCTATCGGCTGGGCTCTGGGAGTTGCTGCTCCTGTGGCGATTATGCCTAGGGTGTCCAAGGACCCCTCCTCCGGAAGCCAGGCTTGCTCCCTCGCCGCCTGTCAATTTGGAGACGTCCATCTTGGCTGAGTGGCCTTCTCCTCCCTGGGTTGATGGCCCGTTCGGGGACGCCTTACCGGACAGCTCCCAGCCTCACTTTCCGATAGGTCCAGGACCTTTCATATTCGCCATGGGGGCGGCTGCCTCCAAGGCCAACAACCCTGGTGGGATGTCTACTTGCCAACCTCAGAACTCTACATATCTCTGGAGAAATTGCTCCAAGCGCTTAACCTTCCTTTGTTCTGAGGCATGGGCCCAATATTCTTTAGATAACAGCTCACAATGGCCAACAACCGGAACTTTCGATTTTAACATCCTCCGTGACTTAGATAATTACTGCCAGAAGACGGGAAAATGGTCTGAGGTACCCTACATACAGGCTTTCTGGCTGTTGCGCTCCCATCCCACCCTATATACCCACTGTTCCCCTCCTGAAATTCTTCTATCGCCCTTGCTAGCTTCTCCCATGTCTTCCCCTCCTCCACTGCCCTCACAGCCCAGCCCTCCTGTGACAACGCCGCCTCTATATCCACCCCTCCCTTCATGTCCGGCTTCACCGACCTCCCCACAACAACCCCCCCACACCATCGCCCTTGTCAACTTCTCCCATGTCTTCCCCTCCCACACCGTCCTCACAGCCCTGTGACTACGCCTCTCGCAGCTCTCTTGTCTCCACCTCAATATCTACCCCTTCCTCCATGCCCATCCCTTTCTGGCTCACCAGTCAGCTCACACACAAGGTCGCAGACCGCTCCCAATCTGCCTCCAGCTCCCCTGCTTCCTCTCTGCCAGGTGGCTGGCCCGGAGGGCCTCATGTCCACGTACCCTTTTTACTCCAAGACCTTGCCCATATTGAACAGTGGCTAGGCTTCTACTCGGCCAACCCCTCCAACTACATCAAAAACTTTACCCAGCTGTCTCGGTCTTACGCCCTCACCTGGCAGGACGTATTTGTCATCCTGGGGTCCACCACTACCCCAGAGAAAAGAAAGGCCATTTGGGCCGCAGCAAGAGTGGTAGCAGACCGGAGGCATCTAGCCAACCCAGCAGACCCAGGCCTGCCACCCGGAGCGGCTGCTATTCCAGACGCAGACCCAGACTGAGACTATCAGGAGGGACAGAGAGGCGGAGCCAACATTCGACACATGGAAAAATGCCTACTGGAGGAAATAGAAACCACCTCCCTCAAGGTGGTAAACTTACTTAAGCTAGATGAAATAACCCAGGGCCTCGATGAAAACCCAGCAGCCTTTCTTAACAGGCTGACAGAGGCTCTCACCACCTATACCCAGATTGCCCCAGATTCTCTGGTGGGGGTTACGAGCCTAGCCAACCGTTTTATATCCCAATCAGCTTCAGACATAAACAAACAAACAAACAAAAAACAACTCTCCAAGGCTGAGGATGGGCCTCAGACCCCACTCCGAGACCTGGTAAAAATGGCCTTTAAGGTTTACAATGCCCGAGAGGAAACCGCCGAAGCCAGCCGCAAGGCAAGCCTTAAACAAAAAGCCAAACTCCAGGCTGACCTCCTTGAGAAACATACCTAGGCACTGGTAGCAGCCCTGCAGCCGGTCACAGGACAGAAGGTGGGTCCCCAGAAGCCACCACCGGAAGCCTGCTTCAAATGCGGTCACGAGGGCCACTGGGCCCGCCAATGCCCAAACCCCTAACCCCCAACAAAGCCGTGCCCTCGCTGCAAACAACCAGGACACTGGGCGAGTGATTGTCCCCAGGCGACTCAGATCCCGACCTTACCGGGCCGAGGTCTGGGCTCCCAAAGGACATTTCCTCCCCACACCCCCGCCTTGGAACATCTTTCCTTTGATGAAGAGTCTTGACGGCGCCCAGACTCGGGGACCCCCATGACCCAGACCGAGCCCAGGGTAATGCTTCAAGTGGCGAGTGAGTCTATCAACTTCTTGACAGATACGGGGGGCTGCTTACTCGGCTCCTCCCTTCTTTGGGGGGCGCCTTGCATCCTTCCCAGGCCTCGTTGGTGGGCATATTCGGCACATCGTCACGACCCTTGCAGACTGGGCTACAGCCCTGTCAGTCTGACCACTTCCTGTTCACACTCTTTTCTGATAATCCCTTCACGCCCCACTCCCCTGCTGGGGCGGGACATTTTAACTAAACTTAGGGCCACCATTCACCTACCTTTCTCACTTTCCCAATCTCTCACCTTGCCCCTACTCCTTCTTTGCTCCCCTGAGGCTCCAATTGTCAACCCTACCATCTGGGACACTGAAATCCCTCTGGTAGCAACCCATCACACCACTATCCTGATTAAATTACGTCATCCTTCCCACTTCCCAAGCCACCCTCAATTCCCCATCTCTCAGACTCGCCTACGCGGTCTTAAACCAATCATAGCCCATCTCTTAGGCCAGGGCCTCCTGGTCCCCACGACCTCTCCCTGTAATACCCCCATTCTCCCAGTATGGAAAGCTTCTGGTGACTACCAATTGGTTCAGGACCTTCGACTGATAAACGAGGCCATAATCCCTGCTGATCCAATTGTCCCCAATCCTTGTACCTTGCTTTCTGACATCTCTAGCAGTACGACTCACTTGACTGTCATAGACCTCAAAGATGCCTTTTTCACTATTCCCTTACACTCAAACTGCCAGTTCCTTTTGCTTTCACATGGACCGACCCAGAAACCCGAGAGTCCTCCCAGCTAACATGGACAGTCCTCCCCCAAGGGTTTAGAGACAAGACAGCCCCCATTTTTTTGGCCAGGCTCTGGCCCGGGATCTGGCCACATGCCCTCTGGCCCCTAGTGTCCTCTTACAGTATGTGGATGACCTTCTGGTCTGCAGCCCCTCACAAGCTCTCTCTCTAGACACATACCACTATTCTTCCTAACTTCCTTAGCTCTAAAGGATACCAAACATCTCAACAAAAGGCCCAAATCACCCAGACCTTGACAACCTACACCCTGCCCCTGGAGCTACACCAAACAAGACCAAAAAAAAAAAAAACACCTGGGTTCACAACCTACACTTGTGTCCACCGAGACAGTTAATGTCTCACCTGCCCAGCCATGCTCCCATGGGGTTAAATGGTATTGGACATCCAAGAGCCTTGGGACTGCAAAATCAAAATCAGCCTCTAACTGCTATAAAGCTAGAGACAAAGACCTCTGTTTCACCATACAAACCCACTACGAAATGACAGACAGAAAGGGGGCCCAAGATCAGAGACAAAAAGAAATCCAACATAAGCTCCAACAGGACTTAATAAAGTTGACAACTAAAGCCTCTAATCCACACCATGAGCCCAATAAACTCCTACCGAGTTGTACATACAGCAAGGTGAAAAATGCAGAATCAACTCAACATTCCATCAGTATTAACTTTTATCGATATCAGGTTCCTTCCTGCAAGAGTCTTTTTGTACAGGAGGCCTCCTGGCCCGGAGGCCTGTTGATATTTTATGACCCCTTTTTGATAAAGGTTGGTCAGCCAGAACAATAATTTTCCCTTAAAGTGTTTCTTCTTAAATTCCTAGCCTGCGTCACCCTTAAAGTACAGAGTTACATTTTTATGGAGCAAAGATTCAGCGGTTACAGCAAAGAAAGAGCTTATTAACTCAAAGTCTAATGTTGCTAATGCTAAAGCTGTTGCTTGTTTTTTCTACATCCTGACTATATGCACTCCCAGGAACACAATGGATAAGGGATGTGAGAGCTTGGCAGCAAGCATAGGCTCAACAGTGTTGCAGCAGTCTGGATAAACCTGCCCAGTAAGCTAGAATGCTAACAGGGGTTTGAAACACTCTTTCCATGCCCAGGAGATTTATCAACTAGAGCCCTAAGTTAACTCTTTCTAGAGAAAGGTGGTCGGGAACTGCCCCCTGTTAATGTCAGAAGAGTTGGTGAAAGGCATAAAATAGTAAGACAGACGGATTCTGGTTTTGGGGTAGATGCTCGAGCAGGTCCAGGGGTCTGTCGAGTCCTGAGGCCTTGCTTATCAGGACTCTTCCTGCATGACCTCGTCATGGGTGGGCTCTCCCGTGCTGGCTCCCGGCATCTCCCTCTTTTACAGCAGCCACAGCAGCATAGCCAAAAATAGTAGACAGAATGCTTTTTCCTAAAATAAAGTTAGCGAACGCATGGAAAAAAATCATTTGCTACTCCTGCGGCAGCAAAATCTAATCGGGAGTGTTCCATGGGGTCTGTCTTCCCTTGAGACCCCGACCATTTCTCGCCCAACCGATCCCCCAAAATAGATAGAGGCCCAAAATCTCACTCAAAATGCCACTGAAGTAACCTGGCCAATGGGGCCCTTGACCACTGAGGTACTGTACCTCCCAGCCATCGCCTCTTGTGTCCTGGCCAACAACCCTCATTAACCACAGTGGCCTGTGACGGCTCGAGACGAGACCCCCTATCCCCAAATCCTCCAATATGCAGAAAGCCTGGATATTCTTTCTCTGCAATCAAACCACCTTATTACAATGCTTCCCGCCCAACTGGACTCAGCCTTACACCCCAATCTTCCTTACTCCCTACCTGACCATGCTGACACCCCAGGCAATGGAGGACCAAACCCAGTCAACCCGCCGCCGGAGGGCACTAGCTGCAGCTCCCCTGCTCCTCAGGGGAAGTTTATTCATGGCCTTAGGACTGGGGGCGGGAGGACTGGGATCAGCCACACACTTCTACTATAAGCTGTCCGCAGACCTCAATCGAGACGTGGACGAGGTGGCAGACCCCTAATGGCATTACAGACCCAGATAACCTCTCTGGCAGCAGTGGTTCTCCAAAATCAAAAGGCCCTAGACCTGCTAACGGCTGAAAAAGGGGGAACTGGTCAATTCCTAAGGGAAGACTGTTGTTTTTTTCCATTAATGCCTCGGGGATAGTTCAGAACAAGGTCCGAGAGCTGAGAGAGAACATCAGACTTAGACAGGCCGAGTCGGGGCGGTTCCGATTTCTTGGGATGGTGGATGTCATCTTGGGTAGAATTGGCTTCTCCCACTTCTCAGACCCCCTCACCACCTTGTTCCTTATCCTGTCAATAGGACCTTGTGTTTTTCAGATCCTCCTCCAGAGGGTCAGGGACCTGACCCAGACGGCTACTGGACAGATGTTGATGGTGGCCACATACTCCAAACTCCCATCCAGAGACCCTGAGGCCCCCTAAAGGTCACCAGGATCCGGCCACAATCCTCAGCCCCAAAGACACCCCAGTTCAGCAGGAAGTAGCCAGAAATGATAACAGCGCCCCTTATCCTATCAAAAGGGTCAAAATGTAAGGTCAGACCCTGGGGGCCATGATGGGTCGCCCCTTTCTCTCCCCCACCGGTGGGGGAGGTCTCTAATGGAAGGAGCCTCCCAGATCCCGGGGACCAATGACAGCACACTTCGCCAGCTAAAGCCGCCCCACCCCAGCCACATAGAAGGACCTGTCAGCCCATGACGCCTTAGCCTGGCAATCTATCCGAATACCCATCCATCTAGCCTGACCATCCCTCGCAACTAATGTATAAACACCACCCCCAACACGGTCCGGGCGCAGACTTCCTCCACCTGCCTCGTTCGGGTCCGGGGAACCCCGCCAGGAGCACTTTGCCATTAAAAAGCTTGTTAGACACTCTTTTGGTGTCCTGGTCTTTTACCTAACACTTATGACCAACCTAGATAGCATATTTAAAAACAGAGACATTACTTTGCCGACAAAGGTTCGTCTAGTCAAGGCTGTGGTTTTTCCATTGGTCATGTATGGATGTGAGAGTTGGGCTGTGAAGAAAGCTGAGCGCAGAAGAATTGATGCTTTTGAACTATGGTGTTGGAGAAGACTCTTGAGAGTCCCTTGGACTGCAAGGAGATCCAACCAGTCCATCCTCAAGGAGACCAGTCCTGGGTGTTCACTGGAAAGATTGATGTTGAAGCTGAAACTCCAATACTTTGGCCACCTGCTGTGAAGAGCTGACTCATTTGAAAAGGCCCTGATGCTGGGAAAGACTGAAGGCAGAAGGAGAGGGGGATGATAGAGAATGAGATGGTTGGATGGCATCACTGACTCAATGGACATGAGTCTAGGTAAACTCTGGGAGTTGGTGATGGACAGGGAGGCCTGGCGTGCTGCAGTCCATGGGGTTGCAAAGAGTCGGACATGACTGAGCAACTGAACTGAACTGAAAAAGTAGAATTCCTTGTACACAAAACAGGACTGTTCAGAAAAAGGAGAAACTGCCTTGACTATACTGAAATGAAAACTAGTCAACAAAAGACATCATTAAGAAAATAAAAAGACAAGTCACAAACTCAGAAAAGACATTTGTAATCCATAAAAATTACAGATCATTTGTATCTAGAGTATATAAAATTATTTCCATTAAACAATAAAACAAACAACTCTAAAAATAGGCAAAAGATACGAACTTGTGTTTGATAGACAAGGAAGTACAGAAAATTAAAAAATATTGGGAAAGATGGTCAACCTTATCATAAATAGTAGAGAAATGTAAATTAAGACAATGTGACATCATTTACACTAACTAGATTTACAAATAACAACTGTGGTGATGCCAAGTGTGGAAGAAGATATATTCAACAGGGTTGTGTAAAATGGTATAACTATTTTGGAAAACAATTTGGCATCTTCTTATAAACTCTCTATGACTCAGCAATTTCACTCCTAAGTATACATCTTTGATAAACTTGTAATTATAACAAAAGGCTGCAAAGAACCCAAATGTCCACAGACAGGAGAATAAACACATGAACTGTAGCACATTTCACAACAGTTTTTACAGCAATGAAAAACAAATACATAGTAGTATATGCAACAAAATCTTAGAATCTTAGAAAAGCAGTGTCGAGTCAGTCTCTTATCACAAAGCTGTTTTGTTGTTCGATATTTGTTTTTCCAAAGAAGTTTCTCCTGGAATCTAAAAGTGTTTTTGCCCAATATAAATTTTCTTGTCAATAAGTACTGAAAGAGTCTTGGCAAGTATTAACAGCGATTAAGATGTCAGATTAAATCATCCTGCCCGCACCTCTCCACCCTTCACCACCCTGGCCTCCTCATTCTCTACCACAGCCTCAGTGCTGCTGCCTGGGAAACACCTGATAATTTGAGAGGGGTTATGGTCAAGAGCAGGAGAATCCAGAGAGAAGAAGATAATAATAGACAGACAGACAGACAGACAGACAGAAAGACAGAAAGACAGACAGACAGAAAGACAGAAAGACAGACAGAAAGACAGAAAGACAGAAAGACAGAAAGACAGACAGACAGAAAGACAGAAAGACAGACAGAAAGACAGAAAGACAGAAAGACAGAAAGAAAGAAAGACAGACAGACAGACAGACAGACAGACAGACAGACAGACAGACAGAAAGAAAGAAGAGTAATGTTTTGGACTGGGATTTGAGGGGGCTGGGCTTCCTGTCAGCTCAGACAGTAAAGAATCCGCCTGCAGTGTGGGAGGCCTGGGTTTGATCCCTGGATCGGGAAGATCCACTGGAGAAGGAAATAGAAAACCACTCCAGTATTCTTGCCTGGAAAATCCCATGAACAGAGGAGCTTGGCAGGTTATAGTACATGGGATCACAAGAGTCAGACACAACTTAGTGACTAAACCACCAACAAACTCTGGGTTACCTTCATTTTATGTTTCAATTACAATGATTCTATAACATAAGCAACTTCTATTACTTAACTTCTTTCCATATTTTGTAAAAGCTTTACTCCTTAGATTATAATGGATATTACCTAAGTGGTTAGCTAAAATACATTAACACATCAGACACAATCTTTTCCCAAACTTAAGTTGGATCAATAGTACAACTTACCGTAATGAAATAATGTACAACTGCATAACTAATCTAAAAGAAAGAGAACTTTTCTATAGTGATACCACTAGCTTTATGCTAGTTTGTAAATTCAATAAATACACAATCTTAAAATACTTCTACTAATCTTTTAAATATGCAGTAGTTATGGTTTGTCTTATCTCCTAATTACCTACCCACAGTCTCAAGCTGACTCACAAATGCTTAGAAATAAAAACTCTTTTATCATAAAACAAATGTCTAACAAAAATCTAAAAAAGAGAAAATAAGAAAAACAATTTATACTTATATTCTTTTTTTTTTTTAATACTATATTCTTGAAGCAGTAACTGAACAAGACTAACTTTTCTTAAAGACTTTGGTAAAATATTCCTACAGCAATTCAGAAGACTACTACATATTTTATAAATGAAACAAAATTATCAAGCAATAAAATACTGTCTTCTCTGTTGCAAAAGATAAAACGAGAGTAAATCCCATCCATTTGATTAGGAAAATTCAGAAAATTAAAGTACTGTTTTGTCCTGCATAGTAGTCACTATATGAAACAATGAGTTGAAGCAATGTCTAAGATTAATATTATTATGATTAATCTTACTAAATCTCACATCTTCTAAATAGGCAAGTATCATCTGAATCACAATATAACTTGTGCCTGGTGACTCTCATGTCCTGGCTATGTGGTAGAATCCAGAAATAGGTTACTTCAATTGCTAGAGATTTAGCTAGCCTTTAACATCCTTAGCATTATTCATGGAGGCACTTTCACATGCATCTAGGAAGCTGACACCTGGCAGGCAGGAATGGACAAGATGAAACAGCTGGTAGGATCTGGAACTCAGCACTTGACTGTAGAGGCATAACAAATACCAGTCTAGACTTCTGGGAAATGTGGGCCCTTAACCTTAACATCAATGGACTACCTAAACTATTTAAATAAAACTACTTCTGCTGTTTCCAAAATTACCTTTTCCTAAATTCCATTTTAACATTTGTCCAACCGCTTTCATTAACAACCAGGTGAAAATTACGACTGCATCTGCTATAGATGTTGATACTATATTCAACCGTGCCTAATAGAAGGCCCCATACTACAGGAGAGAGCTCTTAGAAGATTAAATCTGAGAAGAAACTTGGCCTTCTCTGAGTAGCATGGTTTTACTTTTTTTTAAATAGCTACAGTGAAAATTATTCTGTGCTTTACTTTATTTTATTTTTGGTTTCAGGAAGCTCAGATTCAGTTTTAATGTTTGACTACTGTTAATTTCTTTATCTGACTTTAACATGGTATCTATTTATATTTCCCTTGGTATGAATTCTTTACTTACATAATTATTTCAGTGCTGACAGACTTGCCATAAGCTGACTCAAATACCTTCTGGAACAAGGCATGGAACGAATGAATGACTAATAGAGCATTTCATGTAATTATCCTCATGTCTATTAACAGATCGATTAATATCATTTTAAAAGGCACCCAAGAAAAAGAGGTCATACATAAAATATATAGAATATAATCAGTGATAAGACCTCTTAATTTTCTTCCACCACCAGTTATGAAAAATAAATAAATATCAAAACAATATATGTTAAGGGTTTGAGCAAAAACACTTTCTCAAAAACCAACAAACCAACCAACGGACTCCAAACTGTGACTTAAGCTTAGACAGCTGGCTACTTCATCAGAATTCTTAAGAAAATAATGTAAGAAAAATGTCTCGTAAGAGATATATGTTCAGCAAGTTAAATGAGTAAAGATAACAAGTCATAAGAAAACTATAACTATCATTGTATATTCTGACTATATTAAATAATTCTGGAAGTAGAGAGAAAAATAACTCCTTAAAAGAAAGAGGTAAAGTATTACCCACTTATAATATATGAATTCAAAAACAACTTTCTAATAAAAACTTCATAGCCAAAGATAAAAGTAACACATGACAATAATTGCTTAATTGCCAAAATACTGTAGCTATTTCTGTTCACTTTCATGATATCTTTCACCAAAGAGTCACCACACATATTTTAAAAAGTATAAACCTTATTTATCTTAAGACTAATTTTCTGGAAGAATCTAAAGGTCTTTTGTAAGAGTGAGGTGAATTAATACTATTTTGAAAGAAAAGATACCTTTTCTTAAGCAAGGATATCGAAATAATTTTACAATTCCATAGTCATCAGCTGTAACTAAAACTTGGCCAATATAATTCCCATCTACTGAGTTTATATCATTAATATCTGAATACTTGGGCCAAATTCCATTTACTTCAAGGCCTGAAACGCATGTCCACGAAGCCCAATGAACACCTTTTATTTCTTCTTTACTTGCCACTTCTTTTCCTCCTAAAAATAAATTAGAGTATTAATTTAAGAAGTTACTTCCTTTAATTTTTACTCAAGGATAAGTTATACTGATAACATGGTAAATTCCAAAATTTAAGTATCTTTCCAATCCAGTTAAAGGAGAATACATGAATAGGTAAGTGACTATAGTAAGGAGAGGAGAAAATTAAGTGCAAGGAGTTGTTAAAAAGCCACTACCAAAATTATACTGATTCAAAGAAATATAGATCTGACGATGATGTAGCTTAGTAGGGTCACCATGTGGACAATAAAACTGAACAATATTAAAGTCATGCTATAGATTAGTCACAATGGGGTAACTTCGAAGGAAAAGTAAAAGTTATAAGAAAGTAGCAAATTATGTATTAAAAAAGAAACCTAAGAAGATACATGGTTGAGGAAAAATAGATAATTGAAAGGCTCATAAAAGAAGGGTGAGTGACAAGTAATACATTTACATTAGGCAACATGACTTCAGGATTGGTCAATCTTTGAAAGTTACAGACTGTTAATGAAAACTGTTTGAGTGATATATTAATTTAATTATGCAGCTAGTCTTATTAAATAAAGTACTGCAATATAGTTGCTAATTCATTAAGCATCGTACTAAAGTACTGAGAGATATTTTGGTGATTCTGTCTTTATTCTTCTCTTTTTAAAGCTTTGATGAAAATTCTGTTTTTCAAAATTAGTTTGTCAGCTACATTATTAGTATTTGCAAAGTTTGAGATGACAACAGAAGACAATTTACAGTCATTATACCCATTATGTTTAGCTAATTAGTTGCACCCATTAAAAGTGATGTTTTGACTTTCTAATACATACTAGGACTCTACCATATGCTACTCGTATGGCATGGAATTCAACATAAAGTAAGTCTGTCTTAGATTCTCCAAACAAAGAAGTTTTAATTAAAAAGCAAAGGATTTCAAATGATAAGGCAGACTTGTAGAAAAGATCACAATGCCTCCAATATTAGCTCCTGTTTTCTTTGATGTCCTACATTCAAATGTAACTGACACTCTGCCTCCAGCGAAATCTCAGATATTTTAAAGGAACTAAAAATCTAATTTATAGAAAGTTTTTACCTGGCATCCTGTAGAAAAGTCTTTTACCATTCCCATCATTTGTCTGTAAATATCTACTGTCTGAGGACCAGTCTAGATGAGTGATGAAACTAAGTGATCCAACACACTCTCCAAATTTCTTATAGCGCTGAGCAACTCCATAGATATCAACTGAGCTGTCATTGCAACCGACAGCAAGGTAAGTTCCGTCTGGTGAATATTTTAACTCATGGATTGCTTCCTTCCGATCTTTAATATGCACAACTTCTGTCATATCTCTGCAGAGAAACAGGAGCGAGATCACAGGGGAAAAGTCACTACAGAATCAGTTCAGCTTTCCAATGTGTCTAAAATGACATCAAATATTTATGAACCACAAATATAAATGATACAAACAGTATTAATTCAGAAATAATTTTGCTGAACAGAAATATATGAGGACAATACATGCTAGAAGTAGAGAAAAATGCTAAAGTTCAGTTCCTAAATTACTTAATTTTAAGTAGTTCAGAGATTTGTATTAAATTTCCAAAGTAATACAATAACAGAAATCAAGCCATGGGATTTATATGATGAAGCTTCTTATAAGACCAGGTTTATAAAAAAAATGCTTGATTATGAACACCATGACATTCAAATTAAACTTCTGTAATGAACCAAATGTACAAAATTATACCCAGGAAATAAAGGAGACATTGATTTGCATTATTTCAGTAATATATTTGAATATATATCTGTATATAGCTACCACATTATTTTTAGTTCAACCTCTCTGACCTCTTTGAATAGAACACAGTTCTTCCCAATTAGCAATCATTTCAGTCAGCAATGTTAAACATTTTTTAATGATGCCTTATAACTGACTTTCCAGAATAATACAGGTATTCATAGCGGCCATAGAAACAGACCAGCAGCTAAATACTGCTGAGTGTGAAAGCACATGGGGGTGGTGGAGAGGCAGAGAAGACGGGGCGGCAAGGGAGGGGCAGGGGGAGGTAAGGGTGTTATTTCCAACTGTTCCCACAGACGTTTTTCCAAATAAACTTTGCATTATCCATCTGAAATGCTCCCAACAGATAATTCTAAGAATAGAAGCTTAAATGGCTATTTCCCAATTTTTACAGTTCCCAAATAGACAATTCAAAGTAATAAAATTCATATTTCTTTCAGAAACACTAAGTATTTAACTTTGTTTTAGACCCACGGGATATGAATATGAACTCTTCTTCTGTGAGAGATGGAGATAAAGTAATTATACTTCATAACTAAGAAAATGCAGTGAGTGCTCGAAAGGTTATGTATGAAGTTCTATAAGAAACACTGAAAAAGGGTTAAGACCACAGGCAGGCAGGGAGTAAGGAAGAGTGATACCTATTTGAGCCTAAAACCTGAGGGGGCTGGCTAATTATAAAGAGGAGCGCAGGTTTTCCAGAAAGAACACACAGCACGGGCAGTGCCAAGTACATGGCACATGTGAAGAATGGAGCTTCCCACGCGGCCCTGGTGGTGAGGGAACCCCCTGCCAAGGCAGGAGATGTAAGAGAGGCAGGTTTGATCCCTGGGCTGGGAAGATCCCCTGGAGGAGGGCATGACAGCCTATTTCAGCATTCTCACCTGCAGAATCCCATGGAGAGAGGAGCCTGGCAGGCTACAGTCCACAGGGTTGCAGAGAGTAGGACAAACAGAAAGCCGCTTAGCACAGCACACAGATAATACAATGTAGAAACAACAAAGTGGGAAAGTAATGACCTGATGGGGCTAAAGAGACACACTGAAGACAGTGTGTAACGGGTCTGATATGTTACCAAGGAACCTGGGCTTTATGCTGGTGTTAATCATATAAAAAAAGAGATTAAATCATCTTAAGTGTAAAATGGGATAAGAACAAAACAAAACAAATGAAGTGAAAAAAAAAACTTTTTAAAAAGCTTTCCCTGCCAACATTGCTCTTCCTTACACACTGCAGCTTGCAAGGCCCTCTTCCTAAGCATGAACCAACATATCTTCAGCTGCCGATAGCTTTCCAGTGGCTTCTTCCTGTAAGTTCTAATTAAATTCATGTATCTTATCTCCCTTTCTCCACACCCATTCATCCATCTAGCCACCCAGTTCAGTTCAGTCGCTCAGTCATGTCTGACCCTTTGCGACCCCATGGACTGCAGCACGCCAGGCCTCCCTGTCCATCACCAACTCCCGGAGTCTACTCAAACTCATTTCCATTCAGTTGATGCCATTGAACCATCTCATCCTCTGTTGTCCCCTTCTCCTTCTGCCTTCAGTCTTTCCCAGCATCAAGATCTTTTCAAATGAGTCAGTTCTTTGCATCAGGTGACCAAAGTATTGGAGTTTCAGCTTCAGCATCCGTCCTTCCAATGAACATTCAGGACTGACTTCCTTTAGGACAGACTGGCTGGATCTCCTTGCAGTCCACGGGAATCTCAAGAGTCTTCTCCAACACCACTGTTTGTGGCTCAGCTGGTAAAGAATCCACCTGCAATGTGGGAGACCTAGGTTCGATCCCTGGGTTGGGAAGATCCCCTGGAGGAGAGAAAGGTTACCCACCCCAGTATTCTGGCCTGGAGAATTCCATGGACCGTATAGACCATGGGGTCACAAAGAGTCAGACACAACTGAGTGACTTTCACTTTCCATCCACCCATCCATCCACTAATCCATTCATCTAAATCTGTATGGAGTAAGATTTTTAAGAAAACACCTAAAGCATAATTTCATACCTTCTATTTTTTGTACATTATTTATTAAAGATAAGATCACTCCAATATCAACCACAAATATTAGTTAAATTGCTCATGGAAAGTCCTTCAGAGTTATTTTGTCTTTTTTTTAAAGCTTTTTTTGTTCGAGAGATTTACCGTGCCCAGTTAAGGAGAGAAATAAGTGTGGGTATCTCAGGATGTCTCCTGCTTTCTACCACTATGCCCCTGCCCACCAACCAAAACTCAAGCACACACACACACACGCACACACAACCAAAAGTGATGGAAAGACAGATTCTGATTAGTTTTATAGTATGTATTATGTTACCGTGCTAAGTCACTTCAGTCATGTCTGACTCTTTGTGACCCATGGACTGGAACCTGCCAGGCTCCTCTGTCCATGGGATTCTCTACACAGAATACTGGAGTGGGTGGCCAAGCCCTTCTCCAGCAGATCTTCCCAACTCAGGGACTGAACCCTCATCTCTTGTGTGTCCCACATTAGCAGGTGGGTTCTTTACCACTAGTTAACATGATTATATAAGTCACAGATGGTGACTGCAGCAACAAAATTAAAAGACGATTGCTCCTTGGAGGAAAGCTATGAAAAACCCTGACAGCATATTAAAAAGCAGAGACATCATTTTGCCAACGTAGGCCCATAAAACCAAAGCTAAGGTTTTTCCAATAGTCAGGTATGGATGGAAATTAGACTGTAAAGAAGGCTGAGCACTGAAGAATGGATGCTTTCTAACTGTGGTGCTGGAGAAGATTCTTGAGAGTCCCTTGGACTACAAGGAGATCAAACCAGTCCATCCTAAAGGAGATCAACCCTGACTATTCATTGGAAGGACTGACACTGAAGCTGAAGCTCTAATACTTTGGCCACCTGATGCAAAGAGCTGACTCATTGGAAAAGATCTTGATGACAAAAGGAAAAGTGCAGAAGAGAATGAGATGGTTAGACAGCACCACCAACTTAATTGATATGAATCTGAGCAAGCTCCAGGAGACAGTGGAGGACAGAGGAGCCTTGACAGGCTGCAGTCCATGGGGGTCACAAAGAGCTAGACACAGTTTAGAGACTGAACAGTAACAAACAGCAGGATTAAGACCAATTAGAAGTCTACTATGAAATTAAAAGACGCTTATTCCTTGGAAGAAAAGTTATGACCAACCTAGATAGCATATTCAAAAGCAGAGAGATTACTTTGCTGACTAAGGTCCGTCTAGTCAATGCTATGGTTTTTCCTGTGGTCATGTATGGATGTGAGAGTTGGACTATGAAGAAGGCTCAGCACCGAAGAATTGATGCTTTTGAACTGTGGTGTTGGAGAAGACTCTTGAGAGTCCCTTGGACTGCAAGGAGATCCAACTAGCCCATTCTGAAGGAGACCAGCCCTGGGATTTCTTTGGAAGGAATGATGCTAAAGCTGAAACTCCAGTACTTTGGCCACCTCATGCAAAGAGTTGACTCACTGGAAAAGAGTCTCACGCTGGGAGGGATTGGGGGCAGGAAGAGAAGGGGACGACCGAGGGTGAGATGGCTGGATGGCATCACGGACTCGATGGAGGTGAGTCTGAGTGAACTCCGAGAGATGGTGATGAACAGGGAGGCCTGGCGTGCTGCAATTCATGGGGTCGCAAAGAGTCAAACACGACTGAGCGACTGGAACTGAACTGAGAAGTCTACTATAGATGGTGGTTGCTCAGAGTTCAGAAAGAAGTGAAATGATCTGAAATATACAATATTAACCCTTACTGTTATAGTATATAATATATAGTGTATGTCCAGTTCAGTTCAGTCGCGTCCGACTGTCACAGCCTGTCACAAGGTGACAGTATACAATATACTCCTTTTCTTATTTGGAACCAGTCTGTTGTTCCATGTCCAGTTCTAACTGTTGCTTCCTGACCTGGATACAGATTTCTCAAGAGGCAGGTCAGGTGAACATCAACATTCTAGGAATCAGCGAATTAAAATGGACTGAAATGGGTGAATTTAACTCAGATGACCATTATATCTACTACTGCGGGCAGGAATCTCTCAGAAGAAATGGAGTAGCCATCATGGTCAACAAAAGAGTCCAAAATGCAGTATTTGGATGCAATCTCAAAAATGACAGAATGATCTCTGTTCGTTTCCAAGGCAAACCATTCAATATCACGGTTATCCAAGTCTATGCCCCAACCAGTAATGCTGAAGAAGCTGAAGTTGAACGGTTCTATGAAGACTCACAAGACCTTTTAGAATACCCAAAAAGATGTCCTTTTCATTATAGGGGACTGGAATGCTAAAGTAGGAACTCAAGAAACACCTGGAGTAACAGGCAAATTTAGCCTTGGAATGCGGAATGAAACAGGGCAAAGACTAATAGAGTTTTGCCAAAAAAATGCACTGGTCATAGCAAACACCCTCTTCCAACAACATAAGAGAAGACTCTACACATGGACATCACCAGATTGTCAACACCGAAATCAGATTAATTATATTCTCTGCAGCCAAAGATGGAGAAGCTCTATACAGTCAATAAAAACAAGACCAGGAGCTGACTGTGGCTCAGATCATGAACTCCTTATTGCCAAATTCAGACTTAAATTGAAGAAAGTAGGGAAAACTGCTAGACCATTCAGGTATGACCTAAATCAATTCCCTTATGATTACACAGTGGAAGTGAGAAATAGATTTAAGGGCCTAGATCTGATAGAGTGCCTGATGAACTTTGGAATGAGGTTCGTGACGTATATTATACAGGAGACAGAGATCAAGACCATCCCTATGGAAAAGAAATGCAAAAAAGCAAAATGGCTCTCTGGGGAAGCCTTACAAATAGCTGTGAAAAGAAGAGAGGCGAAAAGCAAAGGAAAAAGGAAAGATATAAGCATCTGAATGCAGAATTCCAAAGAATAGCAAGAAGAGATAAGAAAGCCTTCTTCAGTGATCAATGCAAAGAAACAGAGGAAAACAACAGACTGGGAAAGACTAGAGATCTCTTCAAGAAAATTAGAGATACCAAGGGAACATTTCATGCAAAGATGGGCTCGATAAAGGACAGAAATGGTCTGGACCTAACAGAAGCAGAAGATATTAAGAAGTGGTGGCAAGAATACACAGAAGAACTGTACAAAATAGATCTTCACAATGCAGATGATCATGATGATGTGATTACTCATCTAGAGCCAGACATCTTGGAATGTGAAGTCAAGTGGGCCTTAGAAAACATCACTACGAACAAAGCTAGTGGAGGTGATGGAATTCCAGTGGAGCTGTTTCAAATCCTGAAAGACGATGCTGTGAAAGTGCTGCACTCAATATGCCAGCAAATTTGGAAAACTCAGCAGTGGCCACAGGACTGGAAAAGGTCAGTGTTCATTCCAATTCCAAAGAAAGGCAATGCCAAAGAATGCTCAAAATACCGCATAATTGCACTCATCTCACATGCTAGTAAAGTAATGCTCAAAATTCTCCAAGCCAGGCTTCACCAATACGTGAACCGTGAACTCCCTGATGTTCAAGCTGGTTTTAGAAAAGGCAGAGGAACCAGAGATCAAATTGCCAACATCCACTGGATCATGGAAAAAGCAAGAGAGTTCCAGAAAAACACCTATTTCTGCTTTATTGACTATGCCAAAGCCTTTGACTGTGTGGATCACAATAAACTGTGGAAAATTCTGAAAGAGATGGGAATAGTATATATTAAAGATATTGTAATTCTAATCTTATTCACAAATCTTAATCAAAATGCTCCTAGAAAACCCATAAGGTAAGAGAAATCAACAAGATATGGTGACTGGATTAGAAATGATAGTTAGAGAGAGGTATCAATGATAATGCCTAGTTTTTCAACTTATTCAAGAACATGGACTATAGAGGCTTTTGCTAGAATAGTTCCCTCGTGGCCCAGTGGTTAGGATTCTAGGCTTTCACTGCCATGGCCTGGAGTTCCATCCCTGGTTGGGGAACTGAAAGTGCACAAGCCATGCGGCATGGCCAAAAAAAAAAAAATATTTTTGAGTTGCTAAAATACTTATTAGAGGTAAGAAATTATTCACCTAGTTTATTCCAGACAATAATGAAAGGGTAAGTAACTGTATAAATGAAAAAATAACCATCACTATTTTCAATGTGTAGCAGCTTTTTGCGGAGAAGGCAATGGCAATCCACTCCCGTACTCTTGCCTGGAAAATCCCATGGACGGGGGAGCCTGGTGGGCTGCCGTCTATGGGGTCGCACAGAATCGGACACGGCTGAAGTGACTTAGCAGTAGCAGCTTAGCAGCAACTTTCTGATAAAAATTCTTAGGTGTTTTACATGCATTTTAAATTCCTGGCTGTGAAACAATGCAAATGTACTTAATGAAACTAAATTTTACTCATAAAAATGTTTAAAATGGCAAATTATATATTATGTATATTTTATCATAATAAAAAAATTAAGAGAAAAATCTCAGCATATTTCATTATAGAAACCCACCCCAGAATAAAGAGTCCTTTCTATAGAAGCTCAGAAGTGTAGAAGCTTGATGAATTACTATCTGAGGAAGTGAAAGATATTTTATACATGTTAAAAGAAAGAAACTGAGGTGGAAATAAACAGGCTGGAGAGATGGGCACAATAGGCTTTGTCAAGAATTATAAACCTCATCTTAGGGATAATGCAATGCTTTTATCATACTTTAGAAAGAGGAGGAATGCAAACAAACATGTTTTAAAAGGCATCACTATAATGGAAAGTGGAAAAAGAACTTGAGGAAGCAAAATAGGAGATAGGGAGATCAGATGAGATGCTATTTCACCAATCCACCAGAAAGAAGTTAGGAAATAGCAGAGGTCTGTACAAGAGCACAATGGTGAAAATGAAAGTAAGCAGATTAATTTGAGAGCTACTTAAGGAGGTAGGTTAGTCAGAATTCTGTGATTAATTAGACACAAGAGACAAGAGAGAATGGTTTCTGGACTGAGCAACTGGGTGGACGGTCCCATTATTCAGTAAACTAGATATGAAAAATTCATAAATACTTATTCTCATGAACACGTGTGGCTCTACAGCAAATTTTTAAATGACTGTATAGAAGTCAACTGCCTGCACCGTATCTATAGATATTCAACACAAGATGTTAACTGCTTTAACAATTTCTTTAAACTTTCTTACTATCCAAATGAAAGAGGAGATGCAGGCACTTTTTACCAAAGCATAAAGCTGCAAACAGAAACAAAACTACTCACTCATTTTTAAGCATTTCAAGGTCTCCTTCTCCCTACTCCATGGCAAAAGATCATTACTAAAAATCAGTACTACCAAGAAATAGAAATCAAGACCCAAACTTGTCTCAAAATTTTATTCATTAATTTACTAAGCAGTCTTAATCTCCAAAACTAAAGTTTGAGTTAATTTTCTGACAAAGCCATTTATATAAACATATTTTTTTATATTTCATGAACAATATCTGAAAAATATATTAATAAGGGAGAGGGAAAAGTGGGTAAGTGTAAGTATTACAGACTCTATCTCACTTAAGAGAAACCTGCTGTTTCTATTTCCACCCTAACACATACCTTACTCTAAGTACAGTGAACGAGCCATCCTTCATTCCAAGGGCAAGGTGGATCCCATCGACATTGATAGCTGCACAACGAATTGGTTCTTCCATATTACACCTTGCTATTAGTGCATGATCAACCAGGCTCCATATTCTGTAACATTTAATTAAAATAAAAGAGTAGTTAGCTAATGTATGCTTTAAAATGTTAGAGTATATGAAAAAATATTGGTTAAAATAATAATTTCACTTTAAGGAAGAAAGGTAAATCTAGGTTTTTAACTGCATGCTTTGTGGCAGAGAATTCTTATCTACAAACTAGAAATACTGTTAATCCTTAGAATGAAAAGTGTTAATAGAATCCTTTATTTTTAAGACAATGTAATGACATTAACTTTTTCTAATCAGTTATTTTAGATAGAGGATTTCTACCCTGATCAAAGGGGACATATATAGTATACCGATGTATGTATACACCATATTTAAAGTCTTTTAACTTAAGAGTGACACTTCAGATTATGTAAATTCAGTCTTTTCTAGACTCTAATGTTAAAAAACTGTAACAAGTAGTAAAAATACCCGTTGTTTAAAAGTTAAGAATTACACTTCCAAATAACCTGAACAAAGACCAAAATTACTAATGAAAATTAGTAATATTTTGAATTAAATTATAACAAACTTTTACAGATTATATATCACTTCTAGTGACTGGTCTGTTCAAGTTATGTTTCTTGACTCAATTATCACAGTTATGCCACTAGAAATATATCCATTTCTTCTAGGTTGTCCAGTTTGTTGGCATATAACTGTTCATAGTACTGCGGTAACAACTTTTTTTTTGTATTTCTGTGGTATCAGTTATTTTTTCCTCTTTTTCATTTCTTATTTTGTTTGGTTGGGTCTTTTCTCTTTTCTTCTTGGTGAGTCTGACCAGAGGTTTGTCAATTTGTTCATCTTTTCAAAATATTCGCTCTCGGTTTTATTGATTTTTTTCTCTTTTAAAAAATATTCTCTATTTATTTCCTATTTGGTCTTTATTGTTTCCTTCCTTCTGCTTACTCTGGGTTTTGCTTGTTCTTCTCTTTCTAATTCTTTTAGGTGGTAGGTTAGGTTGCTTGAAATTTTTCTTGTTTCTTGAGGAAGGCCTCTATCACTATAAATCTCCCTTCCAAAACTGTTTTTGCTGCATCCATAGATTTGTAAAGTTGTATTTTCACTTTTCAGAAAAAGCGACGGCACCCCACTCCAGTACTCTTGCCTGGAAAATCCCATGGACAGAGGAGCCTGGTAAGCTGTGATCCATGGGGTCGTGAAGAGTTGGACATGACTGAGAGACTTCCCTTTCACTTTTCACTTTCATGCACTGGAGAAGGAAATGGCAACCCACTCCAGTGTTCTTGCCTTTGCATGTGTCTAACTAACTCTATGATTTCTTCTTTGATTTCATCATCAATGCATCTATTTTTTAACAGCATGCTATTTATAGTCTTGGGATCTACCAGCCTGGGGCTGCCCTGGTGGCTTGCTCAGCTGATAAAGAATCCACCTGCAGTGTGGGAGACCTGGGTTCGATCCCCAGGTTGGGAAGATCCCCGGGAGAAGGGAAAGGCTGCCTACTCCAGTATTCTGGCCTGACAAACTCCATGTACTGTAGAGTCCATGGGGTCATAAAGAGTCGGACAAGACAGCAACTTTCACTCACTCACACTATTTAGTCTCCAAGTGGTTGTTCTTTTCCAGTTTTTTGTTCTATGGCTGATTCCCAGTTTTATACTTTGTGGTCAGAAAAGATGCTTGAAATAATTTCTATTATCTTAAATTGCTAAGGCTTGTTTTTTGACCTCGTATGTGATCCATCCAAGACAACGTTTCAAGTGCAATTGGAATGAAAGGGTATTCCAGGCTCCCCCCCTTAATTGGATATCAATTAAGTCCAACTGATCTACTGTGTAATTCAGAACTTCTGGTGCCTTATTAGTTTTCTGTCTGGATGATCTGTCCACTGACATCAGTGGAGTGTTAAAGCCTACTATTATTGAATTACTGTAAATGTCTCTCTTCATGTCTGTATTTGTTTTATATATTTAGATGTTCCTATATTGGGTACTAGTGGTAAAGAACCCACCTATTGATGCAGGAGACGTAAGAGATGTGGGTTCTATTTTTGGGTTGGGAGAATCCCCTGGAGGAGGGCATGGCAACCTACTCCAGTATTCTTGTGTGGAGAAATCCCATGGACAGAGGAGCCTGGCAGGTTACAGTCCATAGGGTCGCAAAGGGTCAGACACGTCTGGAGCTTGCCACACATGTACATGTTGGGCACATATATGCTAACAAGTGTAATATTCTCCTCTTACATTGATTTATTACTATATGGTGTCCTTCTTTGTCTTTATGGCCTTTGTTTTTAAGTTTATTTTGTCTGATATGAGTATTGCTATCTCCACTTTCTTGCTGTTTCCAATTTGTATGAAATATCTTTTCCCTTCCCTTCACATTTTTCATTATCTGTGTTTTTTGCCCTGAAGTGAGTCTTCTATAGGCAGTATATTGGAGATTCTTTTTAAAAATCCAATCTGCCATTCTGTCTTTTAATCAGAGTATTTAGTCCACTGACAGTATGCAAAAATACGGAATGGTGGCTGGATGAAGCACAAGCAGGAATCAAGATGGCTGGGAGAAATATCAATAACCTCAGATACACAGATGATACCACCCTTGTGGCAGAAAGTGAAGAAGAATTAAACAGCTTCTTGATGAAAGTGAAAGAAGAGAGTGAAAAAGTTGGCTTAAAACTCAACAGTCAAAAAACAAAGATCATGGCATCTGGTCCCAAAACTTCATCGCAAATAGATGGGGAAACAGTGAGAGACTTTATTTTGGGGGCTCCAAAATCACTGCAGATGGTGACTGCAGCCATGAAATTAAAAGACGTTTGCTCCTTGGAAGAAAACTTATGACCAACCTAGACAGCATGTTAAAAAACAGAGACATCACTTTGCCAACAAAGATCCATCTAGTCAAAGCTATGGTTTTTCCAGCGGTCATGTATGGATGTGAGAGTTGGACTGTGAAGAAAGCTGAGTGCCGAAAAATTGATGGTTTTGAACTGTGGTGCTGGAGAAGACTCTTGAGAGTCTCTTGGACTGCAAGGAGATCCAACCAGTCCATCCTAAAGGAAATCAGTCCTGAATATTCACTGGAAGGACTGATGCTAAAGTTCCAAGATTTTGGCCACCTGATGTAAAGAACTAACTCCTTAGAAAACACCCTGATGCTGGGAAAGAGTGAAGGCTGGAGAAAGGGGTGACAGACGATGAGACGGTTGGATGACATCACCGACTCGATGGACATGAGTTTGAGCAAGCTCTGGGAGTTGGTGATGGACGGGGGAAGCCTGCTGCGCTGCAGTCCATGGAGTCACAAAGAGTCAGACACGACTGAACTGAATTGACATTAAAAGTAATTACTGATAAGTAAAGTATGTACTTATTGGCATTTTAATAAATTTTCCAGTGATTTATGTAGTTCTTCATTTCTTCCCTTTGTTTTTCCTTTTGTGGCTTTATGATTTTCTTTTGTAGTACCCTTGAGTTCCTTTCTCTCTGGTTTTTATGAACCTATTGTATATTTTTACTTTTCATTACCACAGAGTTCAAGTATATTAACCCATAACCATATCAGCATCATTCAAATTCAAACACATTCTATATGATTTACATTTTTATAACTCCCCTATCCAACATTTTGAGATTTTGATATCTGATGTCTTATTTTACATCTTCATACTTATCCTTTTACTGTTTATTATAATCATAATCACTTCTACAATTTTTAACTGTTTTAAAATTTACATGTGATTTAAGTGACCTTCAATCCTTACTATATATTTGCCTTTCTTATTGTGATTTTTCTCTTTCATACAGATTCTTGATTCTTTTCTGTTTACAGAATATCCTTCAATATTTCTTTCAGGATAGGTGTAGTATTGCCCAAGTCTTCTTTGTCTTAAAAATTCTTTCTCTCTCCTATTCTAAATGATAATCTTGCTGGACAGAGTATCCTAGGTTGCAGGGTTTTTTTTCCCTTTCAGGATTTTGAATCCATGTCATTCCATTCTGGCCTGAAAAGTGTTCACAGAGGAATCAGCTGATAGCTTTATGGAGCTTCCCCTGTAATGGACTCTTTTTCTCTTGCTCTATCTAGAATCCTCTCTTTAATTTTTGTCATTTTAATTATAATATGTCTAGGTATGGGTTTGTTTGAATTCATTTCATTTGGGACCCTCTGTTCTTCCTGTATCTGTATACCTGTTTTTTTTCTTTAGGTTTGAGAAGTTTTTAGCTCTAATATCTTCAAATACATTTTTCATCTCCTTCTCTCTCATTTCTTCTTCTGGAACTCCTATTATTCATAGGCTGGCACATTCTTCTTTATCCTACAGGTCTCATATATTGCTTTTTTTCATTTTGTCTTTCTGTCTGCTGTTCTGATTGGATGATGTGCATTATTCTATCTTTCAGGTCACTTCATCCTTCTGTGTCATTTAGTCACCTATTTGTTGCTTCTAGATTGCTTTTGGAGAAGGCACTGGTGACCCGCTCCAGCACTCTTGCCTGGAAACTCCCATGGACACAGGATCCTGGTGGGCTGCAGTCCACGGGGTCGCTAAGAGTCAGACACGACTGAGTGACTCCACTTTCATGCATTGGAGAAGGAAATGGCAACCCACTCCTGTGTTCTTGCCTGTAGAATCCCAGGGACGAGGGAGCCTGGTGGGCTGCCGTCTACGGGGTTGCACAGTCAGACACGACTGACATGACTTAGTAGCAGTAGCAGCAGCAGATTGCTTTTTATCTCAGTCATTGACTTATCTATTTTTGTGTTGTCTATTTTTGACTGGTTCATCTTTACGGTTTTTAATTCCTTGTTACAGTGATCTGCATTCCTATCACTAATCTTTTCTAATTAATTTAGCATTTTTATTTCACCTCTTTGTACTTGGGGTCTGGTAGACTGGTGAGCTCTGTTTCATTATTTGTAATCTTTCAGGGAATTTCTCTTGTTCTTTTAATCAGTAGTTCCTTTGCCTTTTCATTTTACTTAACTTTATTTTTTAACTTTATTTTTTTAATTGGAGGGGTTTCTGCTGTACAATGTGGATCAGTCATAACTATACATATATACCTCTCTTCCCCCTAGAGCCTCCCTCCCACTGTCTCTATAAATTTAGAAGAAACTGTTTTCTACTATAATCTTATAGAGCTGTCTTTAAGATGTTTTTATGTGTGAGTGTCCCTGTGTAGCCTATGTGTGTCCAATGCCTTTGGTGTGAGGGTTGATTTTGGTATGAATGCCAGTCACATCTCTTCCCAGGGTCTGCTAGCCATCATCCCCCTGACGGGGAGGCAGAGGTGCCGGAGGATCTAAGGCCTGTTCAGGGAATACAGCAGGACTTCCTCTCTGCTCCAGGGCTACTGCCACTGCATCAGGAACAAGGCTGCCCGCTCAGCTGCTGGCAGAAGCCCTGATGGCTGGCTGTGACAAGGCTCTGCTGCCCTTGAGCATGTGCCCTGCCCAAGGAGGCGAGAGTGCTGAAGCCACGATGCTTGGGCATCAGAGGACCTACACACACCCTGTGCAGGAGTCCAGGGCTCTGTTTAGAAGCAGGCAGGCTGAGATTACATCCCGGCCTCTGTCACCTTCAGCCCAGATCTGGTATACGGCTGTGGTGCCGAACAGGCTGAGGCTGGGCGTCAGGGTGCTGTGGCCGCAGGAACTGAGGGGCTGCACGGCCGCCAGAGATCTGGGCTGCCTCAGTGGCCGTCTCTGCCCAGGATCTGTCTGCCCCAGGCCGATCACGAATCTGCAGTGTGCGGTGGGCGGGACTGGGGAACGCCGCTGGGAGGCCAACTGCTGCCTGCTCCCGCGTGTGATGACAGGGGCCGCCGCCACCCTGAGCCCCGTGGTCTGTCTCTGCGTCGCTTCCCGGGGCCTGGCTGGCCTAGGTCTTGTGCCAGGCTGCAGTGGAGTGAGCAGGGCCAGGATGTTTGCACCACTCGGACTGGAGAGCGCAGGTGTGGTAGTAGCCACCAGCACAAGGCTCTCTCCATCTGGGCTACTGGCAAGTCAGAGTGTGCACACTCCTTCAAAGCGGAGTCTAGACTTGAGGCCTCTGTCTGTCCCAATGGCTCTCCCAGAAAGCAGGGGGCTTTATCCTCTCTGCACTGGACCCTAGAACTGGTACGGCCAGCTTGTGGCTTAGCCTGCTCGCTCTCCAGGGCCAGGTCCTCCCGTGCAGACTGACTCCTTTCAAATCCCTCCCAGGGGTGCAGGTTCCAACCTGATACTTTTATCTCCATCCTACCAAGCCACATGAAGCTCTTTCTTGCAGCTCTGGTTGTGCAGGAGTTCTGCCAGTTTCCAGTTAGCTTTCTGTGAGGATGCTTCCATATGCAGATGCGCTTCTGATGTGTTTGTGGAGGGGAAGTGGGCTCCACATCCTGCGCCATCTTGATCTCCTTGTTTTTACATTTGTAAATGTTTGAAAAAATGATCAAAGAATAACATTTTGAGTCATGAGAAAGTTATATGAAATTCAGACTCAGACTTCAGTGTCTACAGGTCAAGTTTCCTGGGAACATAGCCACCCTGCTTTGTGTTCCTACTGTCTGTGGCGGCTCTCATATTCCAGGGGCAGAGTTGAATGCTTGCAGGACAGACGGGAGATGGTGGCACCCATCGCCTCGTTCTGCTCCTCTGACGCACTATAAATCACACCGACACTACTAGAGCCTGACGGAACCTCAACTGTGTGCACTGTGGCATCATGGCATTGTACTTTTTTTATTTCCAGTACATACCCACCACGTCGTACCAAGAAAGAAAAAAGAGAAAACTCTGAATGTTGTGTTTTAAGGCACAGTAGAGTGTGGATTACACAACTAGTGAATTAGATGGTAGAGCACTGTGTCTATTATTCAGTGATATCATAGCTATCCTAAAGGAGTACAAAGGCACATTAACATTGCCAGACTAAGCACTTATCATGATATTTTCAACTCACAGGAAAGCAATGGTCAGAAAAATTAGAAAATTTAAAATCTCATTGTAGCAGTACTTCTTTACACATTCAAAAATTAAAATGAGGTTTTGCTTAAAAAACCTACTAAGAAAGTTAAAAACCTAGATGTCCATCAGCAGATGAATGGATAAGAAAGCTGTGGTACATATACACAATGGAGCACTACTCAGCCCTTAAAAAGAATAAATTCGACTCAGTTCTAATGAGATGGATGAAATTGGAGCCGATTATACAGAGTGAAGTTAGCCAGAAAGAAAAACACCAATACAGTATACTGACACATATATATGGAATTTAGAAGGATAGTAATGATGACCCTCTATGTGAGACAACAAAAGAGACTCAGAGGTATAGAACGGACTTTTCGACTCTCAGGGAGAGGGAGAGGGTGGGATGATTTGGGAGAATGGCATTGAAACATGTATACTATCTTATAAGAACGAAGCGTCAGTCTATGTTCAATACAGGATGCAGGATGCATGGGGCTGGTGCACGGGATGATTCAGGGAGATGATATGGGGTGCAGGTGGGAGGGGGCTTCGGCATTGGGAGATCGTGGACACCTGTGGCTGATTCATGTCAATGTATGGCAAAACAAATACAGTATTGTAATGTAGAATAAAGTATTAAAAAAATTAAAAAAAAAGAAAGTTAAAAAAAAAAAGTGGCTCACTTTTTAGACAAGCAAAGAAAGTTGCTTATTGGTAATGGATTAACTAAATCATTTTGAATTGTTACAGCTGAAGAAATCTGTCCAGAAAAAATCAACTTGTTTAAGACAATTAGCCTTTGGGCGAGAACAGTTGCTTACAGAGTTGAGGGTTTGGGAATAACACTAACAGTTAATTAAAAACAAGGCAAATACTTTTGAGTGGTTTTCCTAGAGTTTTGATAAGTCAACAAATGTTATTGTTACTACTAAGTGGTTTATTTGACAAGTCAATGCCAAGTTTGAAGTGATAAAGAATTAGCTTTCATGAATAGCTTGCATGGAATAACTACAGGCTAGAATATTTTCAAAGACACTAGTGAAAAAGCAGTCATCCAGCACAACGTCAAGTGGAATCACACTGGGGTAAAAAATATGTAGGGGGAATGGCTTATAGACAAATTATAAAGCCTATAAAAAGTCAAGCTGTTTAAAGCCTTACAATTATTCACTGTATTATCTTTTCACAATTTTGCACACACACACACACACACACACACACACACACACAATCTTGAATCGTGCCTTTTAGAACCAATAATGTTAACAGTGAACTTCATTTTCTCCAGTGGATTTAACCATTATTGGTTTTGAGTTTCTGTCAGGAACAGAAGCTAAAAATCCTAACTTGCCCTATAACACTTTCCAATTAAAACTTCCCCAATTTTGCTAGTTTGGGAAAGATCCTGATGTTCTTACTTTTTGCAGGAAGTAATACAGCCTTTCTTCTCTCGATCTTTGGTTTGACTGTGTCTTTTGGTGTGGCGCCCACCAAGAGGTGAACCCAGTTTTCAGGTAACACAATTACTTTTTAAAGTATCAGCTGCCTCTTTTATGAAAGCAGCCAGTACCAGCTGTCCTCCTAGACTGGAAGAAACTCCTAGCAAATCATGTGGGTAAAGTGTAGCCCCACATCAAGTTTCCATGTGGACAGTTCTATGGCATCCTCTATCTACAGAAAACCAAGTGGCACAAAGACAGCAAGTGCCATGACTGATTAACATACCACTTAAAATATCAGTAGTTACCTGGAAAGAATCAGGTTGCATCTCCATCTCACTTCTTACACTAAAGTAAATTTTACAAAGATTAGGAGTTAAACATAAAAGTAAACCCACTAATACACTAGAAGAATATACTAGAAAAAGCTTTTTAACCTTAGGGAGGATTTCTCTATGCTAGAAAACTCAGAAGTCATAAAAGAAAATGTTGATAAATTCAGATGCATAAAACAAAGTAACAAAAAAACCCTTTTCATGACAAAAGATCTAAGCATAATAAAGAAGCAAGTAACAAGGTGGTGAAAAGTACTTGCAGCTTACAGTCCAAAGGTTTAATATCCATAATATGTAAAGAGCTGCTAAAAATAAAGGAGAAAGATACCTACAATGCACAAAAAATGGCAAGAAATGTGCATAGGCCACAGAAAGAATTCCATGGAACCAAGTATTTTTTACTTGTAAATATTAAAGAATTATGCATTTTTCTGCTTTTCCTGTACAAATTTTATCTAGGATAATCAAACAGTTAATGAGGAGAAATTATTTTTATACAAACATGGCAGCTAAAAATGAATAATGAATGACAGAGTTAGAATACCACTACTTGAAACTCAATAACATAACAGATTTAGGTCACATATTCTTAACAGGGTAATATTGCCCCTCAAAAGCTAAAAATTAGTTCTTAAGGGTGAAAATCTTAAATATTACAGTAGTTTGTGGCTCTCTTAAGTCTACAGTACAAATACATATATGTACATATTCATATTAATACATTCATACATACAATTTTTTGTGGTGCTAAAATTTCACAGGGAACGAGTGCAATTGCGGGGAGGCAATGTCTTAAAAGTCTCATTAGGAGAGCAACAACTTTAAAAAGTTTGAGAAGTACTGATCTAGATAACAACGATCAATGGCTGCAAATATGGCAAAAAGGAGACTACATATTACCATTAAACAAGGACACACATTACTACCTACGAAATATTCTGAGTGAAAATTCCTAGCTGCATCTCATCAAACTCTAGATCTAACTATCAGTTTGCAGAATACATGGAAGAGGGAATTCATTAAAATATACTATAGGTATTTAAATCCAGAATGTGGAGAACTCTAGAGGGCAAATATTAAGTTTCTTCAACAAATAAACGTAAAGAGAAAAATCAAAAAGGGAAGAAGGGAAGCTACAGAATAAAAGAGATTTAAAGGACATGTTAACAATTGCAATAAATGGACCTCATTATAAGTCTCATTCTAAGAAAGGCATCCAGTGATAACAGTATTGTGGTGGTGTTAGTTATCTCTCAGAGGTACAAATGGAAATATTAATACAGATGGAATGGGGACAAAAGACAATATAAAAGTGGGAAAAGTATTTCAACCGGTTCGCTGATCAGTGCTTCTCAAACTTTAGTATCTAGAAAATGCTAGATAGGTGGATTCCTTATACAAGGTCCTGTATAAGGCACGATAAATTTGCATTGCTTACTAGTTCCCTTGTAATGTTGATGCTGCTGGTCTAGGAATCACACTTTAAAAACTACCGTCATAGACAAAAGGCTAATTGCTGCTTTCATATATAGACAGGTATTAGATCCTATATTAAAATAATTAGAAAAAGACCAATGAACTAAGAGAAAATATGCAAAGAGCTTGAACAAACAAGTCAAAGAAAAGGAAATATAAATGTCCTCTAAACATATGGAAACATACTCAAGATCCCTCAATATGAGAGAAAAGCATATTTTTAAAACATAACAAGGTATCATTTTTCACAGTTCGGGGTGATTAGTGCTGGCAAGAGTGTGAGAGAAAAGGCTCTGTCACACGTTGCCGATAGGTGTGTAAATTGTTACTGCCTCTGTGTAAGGCACTATTCATTAAAGTTTAAAATGCATGTATCTTTTGAACACTAATATGTCGGGAGTCGGTTAGGCATTACTGGCAAAATAAAGGGAAACAGAGGCGCGGCCCTAGACCCCCTCCCGTTGCTCCGTAGGCAAAACCCGGAATGAAAGAGTTAGGCTTTGTGATTCTGACTTGTTTTTCCTTTCCTCAGCTGAGTTGACTGAAGAGAATATTAAGGTGCTTATTGTTTTTGAGAGGAGCAGGAGAAGGCATATAGCCTCCTGCAGCTGTGCTCAAAGAATAATTCATAAAGTTAATCACTGACATTTGTTCAAGAACTTTTGCAAAAAAGTGTTCCAGGGTGAGCACACAGGCTGCAGCTTGAGGCCATCGGAGGGACCGCTATCTGAAGCCCATCTGTGAGAAAAGTGTTTACGGCAATGGAGTTTGCTGGATTTAGGGCTTAGGAATAATTAAAATAGTTAGAAGCTAAAGATTTAAGGACTGCTGTAATGTTACAATATTCTACTATAGCTTATAGAAATTAAGGACTTTAGACATATTATTAGCAGGAAGTGCTTTCTAAGAAATAGTGAGCTTAGGAAGCTAGGGGCAAATAGGACTCAGAAAGATAAGAATTAAACTGAGGAATGTGGTACGCAGCCCAGACATCAGTATGAGTTACAGTGTATTCACAAGGACACATGAGAAAAAGTAGGTAAGAGAATCGCTGAGGAAGGAATTCCTCTTGAGGGGCAACAATGATTTTTGGAGAAAAATAAATCTGGGTCAACGGGAACTAAAAATATCAAACCTCTGACCTAATGCTTTTATAAAAGTATAAAAGAGAATCATAAGTTTGAAATAAACAGTCAACTGGAAGGCTGCCTCAGTTTCTCGCCAACACCGCCCATCCCTTCAGTCTGGATCCCTGGCTGCTGGAGCTGGGCCCCGGCACTGAGGAGAATCTGTCACAGAAACGTCCTCATTTGCACGTGGACTACACGGCAGAGGCACAGTGGCACACTGCAAGCACGGCACTCACAAGGGCACAACTGGCAGGACCTGGCCTCCCACCAGGCGGCAGTTTAGCGGAGCGAACTACAGTGCCCAGGGGACTAGCGCACAGCTGTCAAAAGAGGAGGCAGTTCTGTGTATTTTTATAGGAAACAAACTCCAACCTGGGCTTCTAAGAGAAAAGCCCAAATCTTATAAATAGTTGTGAATGCTGTACACTGTTGGCACCCCTTATGTTCATTTGTTGCTGATAAAATTTAAAACTAAGCTTGGGGTTTTTTTAAGTTTTTATTCTGTTGCTCTAAGGACAAATTCCAGCCTATGCAATTACTCTGTGGTTTGCTTACCTGACTGAACGGTCATCGCTTCCAGTCACGGCCAAAGGCTTAGTAGGATGGACAGCAAGTGCCCACAGCTCGCCTTCACAATGCCCTTGCATAATTAGGAAAGGCTTGTTTCTTTCATGAACCACAATTTCAAAAATTTCGCCATCCTGTGTTCCAACTAGAATGTGGTCTCCTCGCCAACACACACTCCTCACAGACAAACCTAGTCAAAACAGAATTGTACTTAAGATTAGTACTGTAATAACAGAATGCTAATCTGCCTAAACCCCTATTAATTTTTGTATCTTTTATACCTAAGGTGTAAGATAGAAGGAATCTTGGACCCACACATTTTCTTCATGTATCCATATTGTTTTTCTATGTGAAATATTTCTTTTATATACCCAGTTTCTACCCAGCCTTCAGGACATACACTCTTCTTCCTCGTTAGACAGCATCGGTCATAGCCCGATTACTTCCTCAGTCAGCGCCTTGTAATCCACAGAGTAATTATTCAGGGGCTGCCCTCGTGTGCTTAGTCGCTCAGGCCTGTGCGACTCTGCAGCCCCATGGGCTGTAGTGCGTCAGGCTCCTTTGTCCATGGGGATTCTCCAGGTAAGAATATTGCAGAAGGTTGCCATGCCCTCCTCCATGGGGATCTTCCCAACCCAGGGTTCGAACCAACGTCTCTCACATTGCAGGTGGATTCTTTACCATCTGAGCCACTAGGGAAGCCTATAACTGCCACCATGCTGCTGCTGCTGCCGAGTCGCTCAGTCGTGTCCGGCTCTGTGCGACCCCACAGACAGGAACCTGCCCGGCTCCCCCGTCCCTGGGATTCTCCAGGCAAGAACGCTGGAGTGGGCTGCCATTGCTTTCTCCAACTGCCACCATAGAATTGTTTTTTTTTTCTCTAGAATAATCTGATTTTTATGTGTCTATATTTCACCTCTTCAATGTGCTCATAAAATCATTAAGAAGAAAGATTTCTACTTTCTCTCTATACAATCCCTTTTACAACCTCAGGAAAGCTGCTATTTCCCTCAGTTTCCTCATCTAGATAGTATGGTCAACAATGAGCTACTGTGTAACTTACAATGTTATGAGAATCAAATAAGAAAAAGTGTCAAATTATTTTATAAACTTTACAGTACAAAAATGCTCAGCAAAACTCATGAAAACAATATAACAGCTAACATTTACTGGATGATAATTATGTACCAGACACTCTTCTAAAATTTTTATATATATTAGCTCATTTTATCTTCTGAGCTATTTCTTTTCTCATTTTACAGATGATGGTATGCAGCCCAAGGTCACATGTCTAATAAGTGACTAAAATATGGCATAAATATAGACCTGTGTAACTTCCAATCCTACTCTTATAATACAACACTAGTGGGTAATACATTTACTTTTGTAGTGAAAGACTGCTTTATTACATCAATTTTTTAAAATCCTCCAAAGAAAAAAATTATATATTGGCTGCCGACAAATTTGGATGGAGGAAAAACACACATACACGCACTTAAACAATCTTAAACAAAAGTTCCTCTAACTCTCAACACACTATTTTCAACAGTTTATTTGCTAAGTTACATTTAGCATTCAAATAGCAAAACATTTCCAAAATTTAAGGTTACCAAAGTAAGTACTTATCACATCTCTCTGTGGGTCCAATTATAGCTGGAATCTTTGTCTTAACAGTAAACCTCCATAGTCTTCAGGCAAAATTTCTCATCAGCAGAAGGATTTTAATTAAATGTATCCAGTATGAAGGAGCAAATGTAAGCCTCATGTATATTTATAAACATGCTTTAAGTTTACTGAAAGAAAGAGGCAGCCCTTGGTCTAGTTGGAATCTGCCAATAATGAGATAACTGCTTATTACCTTTGTACCCCTGGTCTGTTTCCCTGAGATCAATCACAGTAATTGGTTTAAAAGTTAAATCCCAAAGACGAATACAGCCATCTCTGCCACCAGTAGCAAAGCCTTCTTCACAAGCATTCATGCTAAAAATTCCTGCCTAGAAGAGAAAATAAAATAATTTAACAATATATGCTTTTTAAGAAAATACACTACGTGGGACAGTAGAAATCCACGTAAAACTTCCTGACATGGCAAAGGACAGTCGAACGCGTCAGAAAATACAGATGATAATCCAGAAGTAGATCTGAGTATATAGAGGAACCCATATAGGACCAAAGTGGTATTTAATTATACAAGAGAAAATGAAGTTTAACCTATAACATATACAAAAATGAATCAGACAAAACCAAAACATACAGACAAAATTCTAACTGTAAAAAATGAAACAAATATGTTAGAAAAGAGTCAAAAGAACACTTATGTAACTGGGCTATGAAAGAACTTTATAAGTACGGCAGTTGTCCACAAGCCATAAAGGAAAAAATTTAAAGTTTTCATATGAGAAAAGATATCATAAGTAAAAACAAACAGACTGGGGAAATATTTGCAATGTGTATGACTGTCAAAATGTGTATTATATATCAATGTGTATGACTAACACACAAATAAACAAAATAAAATCCAACAACAACAATAACAACAAAAAAAAGAGCAAAGGATAAGTCAAGTCGATTAACATAAAAGGAAATTCAAGTATAGTTGACCCTTGAACAATGCAGGAGTTTTGTGGAGTCGAAAATTCTAGTATAACTTAGAAGTGAACCTCCACATCTAGGATTTCTCCATGTCTGCAGTTCCACAGTATCTGTGAATTTAACCAACCGCAAACTGTGTAGTACTACAAAGCTACGGTTTTTCCAGTAGTCATGCATGGATGTGAGAGTTGGACCATAAAGAAAGCTGACAGCCAAAGAACTGATGCTTTCGAATTGTAGTGTTGGAGAAGACTCTTCACAGTCCTTTGGACTACAAGGAGATCAAACCAGTCAACCCTAAAGGAAATCAATCCTGAATATTCAATGGAAGGACTGATGCTGAAGCTGAAACTCCAATACTTTGGTCACATATATGAAGAGCCGACTCACAGGAAAAGACCCTGATGCTGGGAGAGACTGAAGGCGGGAGAACAGGGGGACAGAGGATGAGATAGTTGGATGGCGCCATCAATTCAACGGACATGGGTTTAGGCAAACTCTGGAAGATAACACACAACTGAGCATAAGCATGCACGCATGTGCACACATGCAGTATTTACCACTGAAAATAATCCCTATACAAGTGGACCCTTGAGGTTCAAACCTATGTTGTTTAAGGGTCAACTGTAGTCAGTAAATATAAGAAATTTCACAAATCAATGGGAAATAAAATTAAAACAAATAGTTAATATTTTTCACCCAGAAGATAAGCAAAAATTTACAATAGTGATCACATCCTGCGCTAATGACTATGAGGAACAATCTGGTATTTTTATACTGATGGTACAAAATGTGAAATGCCACAACTTTCTCTAGAATCTGCTATTTCTGGTCTTCAGACATTTTGCTGAAAGCAATACCTGCTCTAAGCAGTTAAGTATACTGAACACGAAATGTATTATACATTTAATAGTGATTCATATTAATTGTGTGTGTGCGCTCAGTCATGTCTGACTCTTTGCAACTCTATGGACTGTAGTCCACCAGACTCTTCTGTCCATGGGATTTCCCAGGCTAGAATACTGGAGCAGGCTGCCATTTCTTTCTCCAGGGGATCTTCCTGACCCTGCGACTGAACCCACATCTCTAGTATATCCTGCACTGGCAGGTGGATTCTTTGCCACTATGCCACCTGGGAAGCTCTCATGTTTATCTGTTTAATCGCTTTTCTGCCTGAGATGCTCCTGATAACAATATGGTGGCTCTGTGCCCCTAGGTCCTTTCACTCTGTGAGGGACCCAACTGCCAAAAGGGCCAAATTAAAAAACACTAAAAGGTTTTCTTTTCAAAAAATTTTATCTTGTATTGGGGTATAGCTGATTAACAATGCTGTGATAGTTTCAGGTGAAGCGCAAAGGGGCATGCACCCATTCTCCCCCAAACTCCCCTCCCATTCAGGTTGCCACACAGCATTAACCAGAGTTCCATGTGCCACAGCAGGCCCTACTGGTAACCACAGCAGCGTGTACATGTCCTTCCCAAACTCCCCAACTATCTCCTCTCTCATTCTTCCCCCATAAGTTCATTCTCTGTGTCTGTGAGATTCTTTCTGAAAAATCACTAAAAGGTTTTAACAACAGATCTTTTTTCCTGGTTTGGTAATTTACTATATGAAAATCTCATAAAGTACAAAAATTTCTTTGTCACTCACTTAATCAATGATATTAAAATTAAAAAGTTAATATTATCCTAGAACTATCCCCAAATTTCCCACTGGTCAATTAGCCACAAAAGCACTAGTTTTATTCTAATGTGGTTAATCTAGAATACTTTTAGGTTAAATTTAACAAGCTTTGTCCAATAATGAAAGAGACACCATACTAAAACAATGGTTTGAACAAAATACTAATTATACTAGTTTAATTGCATAATGTTTCTTCATTGAAATCTTGAAAACAAACAGACAAATTAATTCAATTGTAATAGCAGCTTTCAAGTAACTGAATTGATTAGAATGTCTGCTATTATGGAACTTTTCATTCTAAGACAAGGAAGTAAGTAATTTATACCTAAAAGTATTCAAAATATTTAAATATACTTACAGTATGAGCTCCTTGTACTGTTCGTATAAGATTGATTCCTTTCCAAACATATATATCCCCATTGAGTGCGCCAGAATATGTTAATTCATCCCTTGCACAGGCCAGGCACAAGATGGTCTGAAGGTCACCAGTCTTCCCAAAGACCCCTCGTTTTGGGGTCAGAGCATTTCCACATAAACTCCAGAACTAAAAGTATATAGTATAATCAAATTACCACAGAAGGCTCATAATATAAATATTTCCAGTACTTTGATGCTATATTAGAGCAGGAGACGAGAAACTACCCATGAAATTCCCTTATGATCCAACAGCACTCAATGTCCACTTCCTTATCCTAGTGGGGTCATTAGCTACATCACAGCAGATGAATCACTGGTTTCAATCCTTACTGTAAGAATAAAGGGGGCTGAACTGGAATATTTTTAAAATATGCTATTTCCCTTAGTTTTCTGGGAGAAAAAACTACATAAACTTAGATTGAAAAGTTGGGAATAGATTAGCAATGAAAGTGAAGCTAATACTCATTTCTATAGTCACCTTGGTATTTCAAATGCTCAAGAGCCACATCTGTCCAGTGGTCACTCTATAGCAAAGCACCGAGTTGGATTCTAGAACAATGGTTCTTAACTCCTGCTGAGCATCAGAATCATTTGAATACCTGGGCTTCATTCTCCAGAGATTCTCCCTCAGTACATCTCAGTGGGGGTTTGGGTATACTATGCTTTAATTTCCCCCAGATGATTTTAATATTCAGCCAAAGTTGATAATCACTGATTTAGAAGAAAATAACAGACTGAAATTGGGACTTACTAAAAGGAAGAGAACAAGTTATGCTTATGCACAGAAATCATGAAGCTTTTAAATTTAAATATCATTAAGTTTCATTGATGAGAGCATTCATTAGCTATTTGAATGGATAACTCACAATTTTTTGTCCTCTGAGGCTTCTAATTTTAAACATATATATATATCTGTGTGTGTGTGTAAATTGCAGTGTGATGTGTGCTTAGTAGCAGAGAATAAGTAATCATGACTATTATAAGTAAGACTCTTCCAGTACCTTGATATGTTTTACACCACAGCTGACAAGTTTATTTGGCTGGTATAAATCCCAAGAAATATCAAATATCTGTAAAAATATATATATCAGATTCACTGTTATGATACTTATTTTGAAAACCATTTAAGAGTCCTGTCCAAAAGCCCAAATAGCCCAAAAGTCTACATATCAGAAAACAATATTCCTCAATAAATAAAAATCAGAATTTTACATTTCTATCTGAAATTTTAAAAATCAGAAATAATTTCTATCAGAAATAAAGTAGCAAAATGAAACATTTCTTAGTTTCTATGAACCATATGAAACAACTACTGGAGTGAAAATTAACACTTCTATTTTTAATTTAAAAAAAAATTTGGTCTATAAATAACAAGAATGATTCAACAGAACTAGGGCAGGAGGCAGGCACCTGCATAAATTCTACAGAGGAAAGATAATGAACAGAACATACACTTAACACTTTTGCAGCTAGAAATAAAAATAAGAGAACATTTTTACAGCTTTCTATCACATAGAACTACTTATATAAAGGATCCAAATATTTATTTCACAGTAAAAATTCTGTTTCCAGTTTTCTACATTGTTTAAATTTTCGTTACTGTATAAATTTTGGAAATCCCCAGACTTAATTTCTAAGACTTTATAAGTTATAAACAAACAAATCTTTGTTACAAAATCAAACAAGAAAAAAACCCAGATGAAATAAAATATGCATTAGAAATATGAACTTTAACAATAAATAAAAGAAAACTTAATATTTGAAAAAAATTTTATAGCAGAAAAAAAATTCTGCTCTATGGCAGTCTTCACCATGTTTCTCTGACAACTGCCTGCATAATCACCTAATGTGCTTACTACCTCTAAAAATTTCCAAAGTGATAGTTTTCAGTGACAATGAAGAAAGAACACATCTTCAAAATAAACATTTAGCAACTTACCATAATACAGATTAAATGAAAAACATACTTTAAAATACTTCTAAAAGTACCTTTAAAAGAACCTTTCAAAATACTTTAAATCAGTCTGTTTATTAAGTCCAAAGTACTAATGTGTGAAATGCTTTGATCTAAGTAAGTCAGAATATATAACTGTATAATAAAATGCACCTAACACTCTAATCATTATCTAAATTGTTTGCATATAACAGACCTCTCTGAGAATATGCCAAAACCAAGTTTATTTTCCAAAATACAAATGCATACAAAAATTTTTATACAACTTTTACTGATTCATAGATTAGCCCCAAATAGAATCAATGACTATAGCTCCTATGCTAGTTCAGGTCAGGATTTTACTATATACCAAAAAAATCAGACATTTTTAAGAGTTTAAGACAAAATTTTTGATGTATTTTTATAAAAGTAGTATAATATTTAATTAAAAACCTGACTACAATATATTCATTATGTTAATCTCATACAACATGGAATAAGGAATACATTTTTAACAAGTTTCCAAAGTGAAAAATGTTAGGTCTCTAACATAATTTCAAATTTACACACACAATATTATTTACCCTAACTATAAGACTTTTATAACAAATCAATGATAAACCAAACTAAATAATAAATAGAGCCTAGGCATGACCCATTCAATTTTTTAATTTAGGTCTGGACAACTTAAAACTCATCATTTTTGCTGAAGCAAACACTGGATTAAAGGTTTTGTGCTAAAACTACATATCAAGTTATGTTTTTGAGTATTACAACACATATATGCACTCTAAAATTTTATAAGTACTTTCAATTACACTTTAAGTTTTTAATTACATACAAACAACTGACAATAACAATAACAAAACACAGAAACATAAAATCCCCTGACCCTCCCCTGGCTTCTTCCAAGGCAGAATACTTACTCTATCTGTGTGACCTGGAGCCATAGATAACATTTTCCCTCTTTTCCAGTCCCAAACGCAAACTGCATTCTTTGAATCAAGTCCAACTGAAACCAAGCGCTGAGTTATGGTCAAGAAGTTCGGAGGGCAAGGGAAATAAAAAAGCAAACAAATACAAAATGAACAAAATTATAAATGGCAAACAAATACTACTCACGGCTATTACAAACATCAAAACTTACACACATATTTTATAGACCTCACAGAATGGCTGGATGTGTTTCATTTTATTAGTATTTTTATATATGTGTAGCTTTCTAACAGTGGTGGTGGTGGTGGTGTAGTCGCTAAGTCATGCCTGACTCTTGCAACCCCACGGACTGTAGCCTGCCAGCAGGATTGACAAAACACCCTATTATACATCTCCTGCTAAAAGCTAAAAATGCTAGATCAAATGTAAAAACATCTTTTTAAATGCACTTTTGAGTTGTCAAGGAATTAAGAGAGAACAAAACCAAAGTGATTTTCTATGGGAATCCTAGAAGTAGGAGAGCTCCTATACCCACTCAATTCTAAAGTTATCAGCTAACTCTGGGAAGCCTGATTTTTGTTCTGCAGACTGAAGACGAATAGATGATAAACTTTAGGGCCTGCCCAAGGCAGGGAATTGAATCACAGACCTTTGGCTAAAGCAGTGAACTCCTAAGAGTAAGGGAGAACAAGAAACCATCCCTTTTCAAAGAGCGGGGCAGCAATGCACAATGGAAGAGAAAACCTCCTTCAAAGTGTGTGGCCACAGTGACCTTCACATGGTTGGAGGGTCCAGATCCACACTGATCCTGAATCCTTCAAGTGAAAGCTTTCATTCAGAGTGGTCCTAAAGACTGCAGAGTTTTTACACATTTTCAACAATGGGGCACAGGCAAGTACAAATTCTACATGGAGGACAGATCCTGTAATCCATCCCTCAAAGAATTCCTACAAATAGTAATTCAATAAAAATAATATAAACAACCTCATCCTCGACAACCAGAGGAAATAAGGGACAATGAGTGAGAATCAGCAAGCTACTAAAAACAGCAAAATCAACCTTGAAAAGCACCAGACATTGAAGTTTTTAATTATGTTTATTTTTCATTTCTAGAAATTCTGTTTGCTCCCTAAAATTTGCTGGGATGCTTTTTGTAATCTTCCATTCTTTCCCCATATGAAGATATTTGGAAGCCTTAAATTTTATTTTTCTACTTATGTGCGCAGAGTAGGTATTTGGGAACTAGAGAGTATCTCTACTTATGTGAGCAGAGAAATAAAAATTTAAGGCTTCCAAATATCTTCAATATGGGGAAAGAATGGAAGATTACAAAAGCATCCCAGCAAATTTTAGGGAGCAAAACAGAATTTCTAGAAATGAAAAATAAATAAAATTTAAAACTCAGTGGAAGTTCATAGGCGATAAGAGGGAGATGAAGAGATAGAGTTGAAAAGGGGATGGTGAGATGGGAAGTATGACAGAGGTTAAGAAACGTGAGAGATGAAGTTTCAGTCATGAAAGAGTATCAGGGTCTGAACTTGCCCCCTGCCATAAACGACTAGAAAACCATACAAAATATATAAAACAAGTGTTTTTGGACATTTTTAATAGGAAGTGAAGCAGTATAAACCCTGAATGAGGGGAAAGCAAACAAGGTATATTCTGCAGTTGCCCTAGCCTTCATCTAGGAGGCGATTTACAGACTATAGCACAGAAAGGTGGAGTCCAAATAGAGCCCAGAAGATTTGCTGATCTGAGAATATGGAGCCTGGAGTTCAGAGAGGCCAAGATTGCTACAGTTTGCGGGCAGAGAGAGAACTCTAGAAAATCTGTTTACAGGTGCCCGGAGAGCACCAATCTTTGTGTGCATAGGGTGAAATTCACAAGGAACACTTCTGAAAAAGAACAATAGCTGGGGAGGTAAAGCCAAGCAGTTACCAGAGATCACAAAGAATCAGGATTTTTCAGACTTCCAGCAGCCAAGAATGGAGATATGTACACTTGGATTTCAGTGTGTATTCAGTAGGGATTCCAGGAGCGTCACAGCAGAGCACTCCAGTTTAACCAGTAGTCCTAGAGAAAAGCTGCTCTGCTGCTGCTGCTGCTGAGTCGCTTCAGTCGTGCCCGACCCTGTGCGACCCCATAGACGAAGCCCACCAGGCTCCCCGTCCCTGGGATCCTCCAGGCAAGAACACTGGAGTGGGTTGCCATTTCTTCTCCAATGCATGAAAGTGAAAAGTGAAAGGAAGTTGCTCAGTCATGTCCAACTCGTAGCAACCCCATGAACTGCAGCCTACCAGGCTCCTCCATCCATAGGATTTTCCAGGCAAGAGTACTGGAGTGGGGTGCCATTGCTTTCTCCGCAAAACATCCTACATTTGATTAAAAAAATACAAATCCACAAATCTGAGATAGTCAAGATTCAAGCAGAATAATCTCACACACAGAAAAAACACATTAACACACACGGTCTCAAACTGTTGAACCACTGGCCAAAAAGAGACAATTTTGGTGTCTAGAAACAAAGATTTAAAAATTACCCTAGGTTTCTCATCTGATGTTATGCACATCAAATCACAATTAATAGCCTCTTTAAGTGCTGAAGGGGAAAAACGTCAACATAGAATTATATACCTATCAAAAATATTCAAAACTTGGGTAAAAATAAAGTTGTTTTTTTACTTTATTTTGAGCAAATCCATCATCAACAAAGCTATACTATAAGATATGATAATGGAAATTTCTTCAGGCAGAAAGAAAATGATACCAAAGAGAGACTTAATTTACATATATGAATGAAGAGTACCCAAATGATAAATAAAAAGACTTTTCTTATTTTTAATTTTCTTTGAAAACTGTTTAAGGCAAACAAAATAACAGTTATTACAGAGTTTACAGAGCATGTAAAATGAATGAAAATGAAAGCTGTAAAATAAACGAAAAAATAGCATAATAAACAGAAAGAAAAAAGAAACAGCAGAATACATACTCTTAAAGTGCACAGGAGCCCACAGGAAGACAGCAAGAGTTTGAATTACAAAATAAGCCTAAATAAATTTAAAATAACTAAAATACACAGTATGTTCTCTGACATAATTCAAAGACAAAATTCAATCAGAATAACAGAAAGTTACACAGAAAATTCTCCAAATACCTGGCAACTATCAATACAATTCTAAGTAACTGTAGGTTAAAAGAAAAAATCACAGGGACAAACTCACAACACATAGTTTGAAAAACATTGGTTTAAAAGCAGGGGTACGAAAATTACAACTCTCGGACTTGCACCCTGTTTTAATAAACAAAGTTTTACTGGAACACAGCCACACCTATTCCTTTATAAGCTGTCTATGATGGCTTTCAGTCTAACACGCAGCTGGAGTAGCTGTGATAGAGACCATATGCTCACAAGCTTAAAATATTTACTGACTTGTTATAGACAGCTTTGCTGGTCTCAGGTTTAGAGCACAGAGTCTGCCCAGGTTTAAACACCAGTTCCATCTCTGTCCCTGACTGGATTCCCAATAGCAAGTAATCTGAGCAATTACTTAGCCTGTCTATACCTTAGGTTCCTCTTAAGTGAGGAGAATAGAATAAAACCTTAGGGTTAAAATGAGAATTAACACATATAGATGAGTTAGAAGAATGCTTGGCATATGCTTGCTGCTGCTAAGCTGCTAAGTCGCTTCAGTCATGCCCGACTCTGTGCGACCCCATAGACGGCAGCCCACCAGGCTCCCCTATCCCTGGGATTCTCCAGGCAAGAACACTGGAGTGGGTTGCCATTTCCTTCTCCAAATAAGTTATGCTTAATGTTATATAAATGTTTGCTATCATCACCGTTATTTTTACCATAACCATAATTAACTTTAGGAATCCATGCCTTCTAC
Organism: Nanger dama; assembly: GCA_917880005.1. NCBI lineage: Eukaryota > Metazoa > Chordata > Mammalia > Artiodactyla > Bovidae > Nanger > Nanger dama. The sequence continues at coordinate 2,815,056 of CAKJTW010000003.1, read as the reverse complement.
CCATCTGAATAAGAAATACAATTGAGTACCTAGTTAGAAAGTTTCTGCAAAGCAGAATTATTATCTAAGTCCCCAAATGGAAAGAATGAATGACTCACATAAAAAGATACAGAATACAGTTTGTATCTGGCTCTCCATCAAGTCACAGTAGCAGAAATTTCAAGTGAACTAGAAGAGACAACTTGCTCCCTTGGGAACTAGAGAGTAGCTGCATATGTTGAGCTAAAGCAAACATTTCTACCTCTTGCTATGGCGCACTGTGTGAAGATGAAAACTCTACAAGACAAGGATAAAGTGAGGGACAGTCAGCAAGGCAGTGGGCATCTTATCAGTGCCTCTTCTCTCTGGCTAAGCTGGTCACACACAGTGAACCACAACTGTAAACTTTAAAACTCCAGGCTTCGCAAGTGGCTCAGCGGTAAAGAATCCACCTGCCAACTCAGGAAGATGCCAGAGATTTGGGTTCAATCTCTGGGTTGGGATGATGCCCTGGAGAAGGGAGGGAAGCGGCAGCCCACCCCACTACTCTTGCCTGGAAAATCCCATGGACAGAGGAGCCTGGCGGGCTACAGTCCATGGGGCTGGGAAGAGTCAGGCACGCCTGGTGCCTGAGCACGCATGCACCTCAGCAGGGGCCCAGAGCGTCTAGCTCTGCACAGGCGGTGCCAAAGCAGGCCTGGGAGCACTTCCTCTGCGGCCCTGATAAACACTGCACAGCCCAATCAACCTCCCCAACCACAGGTGGCACCCCACTCCAGGACTCTTGCCTGGAAAATCCCATGGATGGAGGAGCCTGGTGGGCTGCAAGCCATGGGGTCGCGAAGAATTGGACATGACTGAGCGACTTCACTTTGGCTTTTCACTTTCATGCATTGGAGAAGGAATGGCAACCCACTCCAGTGTTCTTGCCTGGAGAATCCCAGGGACAGAGGAGCCTGGTGGGCTACCATCTGTGGGGTCGCACAGAGTCGGACATGACTGAAGCGACTTAGCAGCAGCAGTAGCAGCAGCAACCACAGATTAAGCAACAACCACAGATTAAGCAACAGCAGAGAGGAAAAGGTAGACACAACCAAGCAAATACTGCCCTCTTAGATTTCTATAATTTTGTACCTTATCATCCTTTCTCACAGGTGTGCATAAAGTTTTCCAGTGAAAGTAATGCTTGAACTATATCTTAGAAGACAGAGTAAGAGACAGTTGGGCAGAAAAGTAAAACAAAATTTCAGACCAAAGTATACCAAGATGAGATAGATGATGGTGCTTTCAGGAAAGAGTTAGTACTTTGATGTGGCTGAGGGGAAGAGCTACCTGCTGGGAAGTGGCAGAAGACAAGACTAGAGAGGTAGCGAGAGCCAGGAGAAAGAAAGAAGTTTTGTTTTTTATTTTTTTATTTTTTTAAATTTATTTATTTTTTAAATTACAATACCGTATTTGTTTTGCCATACATTGACATGAATCAGCCATAGGTGAACACAATCTCCCAATGCCGAAGCCCCCTCCCACCTCCCACCCCACATCCTCTATTTGAATCATCCTGTGCATCAGCCCCATGCATCCTGCATCCTACATTGAACATAGATTGGCGCTTTGTTTCTTACAAGAAAATATACATGTTTCATTGCCATTCTCCCAAACCATCCCACCCTCTCCCTCTCCCTCAGAGTCCAAAAGTCCACTCTATACCTCTGTGTCTCTTTGTTGTCTCATATATAGGGTCATCATTACTGTCTTCTAAATTCCATATATATATATGTGTCAGTATACTGTATTGGTGTTTTTCTTTCTGGCTTACTTCACTCTGAATAATCGGTTCCAGTTTCATCCATCTCATTAGAACTGAGTCAAATTTATTCTTTTTAAGGGCTGAGTAGTATTCCATTGCGTATATGTACCACAGCTTTCTTATCCAATCATCTGCTGATGGACATCTAGGTTGCTTCCATGTCCTGGCTATTATAAACAGTGCTGCAATGAACATTGGGGTACATGTGTCTCTTTCAATTCTGGTTTCCTCACTGTGTATGCCCAGCAGTGGGATTGCTGGGCCATAAGGCAGTTCTCTGTGCAATTTTTTAAGGAATCTCCACACTGTTTTCCATAATGGCTGTACTAGTTTGCATTCCCACCAGCAGTGTAAGAGGGTTCCCTTTTCTCCACATCTTCTCCAGCATTTATTGCTTGTAGACTTTTGGATTGCAGCCATTCTGATTGGTGTGAAATGGTACCTCATTGTGGTCTTGATTTGCATTTCTCTGATAATAAGTGATGTTGAACATCTTTTTATGTGTTTGTTAGTCATCCGTATGTCTTCTTTGGAGAAATGCCTATTTAGTTCTTTGGCCCATTTTTTTACTGGATCATTTATTTTTCTGGAGTTGAGCTGCATAAGTTGCTTATATATCTTTGAGATTAGTTGTTTGTCAGTTGTTTCATTTGCTATTGTTTTCTCCCATTCAGAAGGCTGTCTTTTCACCTTGCTTATAGTTTCCTTTGTTGTGCAGAAGCTTTTAATTTTAATTAGATCCCATTTGTTTATCTTTGCTTTTATTTCCAGTATACTGGGAGTTGGATCATAGAGGATCCTGCTGTGATTTATGTCGGAGAGTGTTTTGCCTATGTTCTCCTCTAGGAGTTTTATAGTTTCTGGTCTTACATTTAGATCTTTAATCCATTTTGAGTTTATTTTTGTGTGTGGTGTTAGAAAGGGGTCTAGTTTCATTCTTTTACAAGTGGTTGATCAGTTTTCCCAGAATTCAGTTTTAAACATGTAATAAATGGTATATCTATATGACATTCAAGGAGGCTATATGGAGTTGGAGAAGGAAATGGCACCCCACTCCAGTACTCTTGCCTGGAAAAACCCATAAACAGAAGTGCCTGGCAGGCTACAGTCCACAAGGTCACAAGAATCGGACATGACTTAGTGACTAAATCACCGCATCATATGGAGTTGTGGAGAGAAGCTGGGGCCACTGTTAACTGATACAGGAGTTAAAGTCATTGATGTAGTAATCCCAAAAGAGAATAACTAAAGCAGGGGGTGAAGGGAAAGAAAAGCTATATTAATAGAACACTGATATTTAAGAAGCAGCCAGAAGGAACAGCTCCTGACAGAGGAGCCTAGTAGGCTACAATCCACGGGGTCGCAAAAGAGTAGGACATGACTGAGGGACTTCACTCACTCAAGAACAAGGGTGAACATCGACATTTTAGGAATCAGTGAACTAAACGGACTGGAATGGGAAAATTTAATTCAAATGACCATTACATCTGCTTAAAGAAGGAAATGGCAATCCACTCCAGTATTCTTGCCTGGAGAATCCCATGGACAGGGGAGCCAGGCGGGCAACCATCTATGGGGTCGCATAGAGTCAGACACGACTGAAGTGATTTAGCATTATATCTACTACTGCAGACAAGAATCCCTTAGAAGAAGTGGAATAGCCCTCATAGTCAACAAAAGAGTCCAAAATGCAGTACTTGGGTGGAATCTCAAAAATGACAAGGCAAACCATTCAATGTCACCTTAATCCAAGTCTATGCCCCAACCACTAATGCCAAAGAAGCTGAAGTTAAATGGTTCTATGAAGACCTACAAGACCTTCCAGAACTAACGCCAAAAAACGATGTCCTTTTCATCATAGGGGACTGGATTGCAAAAGTAGATAGTCAAAAGATACCCGGAGTAACAGGCAAGGTTGGCCTTGGGTACAACATGAAGCAGGGCAAAGGCTAACAGCGTTTTGCCAAGAGAACACACTGGTCATAGCCAATACCCTTTTCCAACAACACAAAAAATGACTCTACACATGGACATCACCAGATAGTCAACATCAAAATCATACTGATTATATTTTTGCAGTCAAAGATGGAGAAGCTCTATACAGTCAGCAAAACAAGACTAGGAGCTGACTGTGGCTCAGATCATGAACTCATTGCCAAATTCAGACGTAAATTGAAGAAAGTAGGGAAAACTACTAATGTATGATTATACAGTGGAAGTGACAAATAGATTCAAGGAATCAGATCTGATAGAGTACCTGAAGAACTATGGACAGAGGCTCATAGCACTGTATAGAAGGCGGGGACCAAAACCATCCCCAAGAAAAAGCAATGCAAAAAGGCAAAATGGTTGTCTGAGGAGGTCTTACATATAGCTGAGAAAAGAAGAGAGAAGTGAAAGGCAAAGAAGAAAAGGAAAGATATACTCGCCTGAATGCAGAGTTCCAAAGAATAGCAAGGAGAGATAAGAAAGCCTTCCAAAGTGATCAAGGCAAGAAATACATAATAGAATGGGAAAGACTAGAGATCTCTTCAAGAAAATTAGACATACCAAGGGAACATTTCATACAAAGATGGGCTCGATAAAGGACAGAAATGGCATGGACCTAACAGAAGCAGAAGATATTAAGAAGAGGTGGCAAGAATACACAGAACAACTATACAAAAAGAGCTTCACGACCCGGATCTAGAGCCAGACATTCTGGAATGTGAAGTCAAGTTGGCCTTAGAAAGCATCACTATGAACAAAGCTAGTGGAGGTGATGGAATTCCAGTGGAGCTGTTTCAAATCCTGGAAGACGATGCTGTGAAAGTGCTGCACTCAATATGCCAGCAAATTTGGAAAACTCAGCAGTGGTCACAGGACTGGAAAAGGTTAGTTTTCATTCCAATTCCAAAGGCAGTGCCAAAGAATATTCAAACTACCACACAATTGCAATCATTTCACATGCTACCAAGGTAATGCTCAAAATTCTCCAAGTTAGGCTTCAACAGTACATGAACTGAGAGCTTCCAGATGTTCAAGCTGTATTTAGAAAAGGCAGAGGAATCAGATATCAAATTGCCAACATCTGTTGGATCATAGAAAACGCAAGAGAATTCCAGAAAAACATCTACTTCTGCTTTACTGACTACACTAAAGCCTTTGACTGTGTGGATCACAACAAGTTGGAAAATTCTTAGAGATGGGAATACCAGACCAATATTCCCACTTCCTGAGAAATCTGTATGCAGGTCAAGAAGCAGAGAGGGAACAATGGACTGGTCCCAAATTGGGAAAGGAATACGTCAAGGCTGTGTATTGTCACCTTGGCTTATTAAACTTCTATGCAGAGTATATCATGGGAAATGCCAGGCTGGATGAAGAATAAGCTGGAATCAGGATTGCTGGGAGAAATATCAATAACCTCAGACATGCAGATGACACCACCCTTATGGCAGAAAGCAAAGAGGAACTAAACAGTCTCTTGATGAAAGTGAAAGAGGAGAGTGAAAAAGGTGGCTTAAAACTCAACATTCAAAAAGCTAAGATCATAGCATCTGGTCCCATCACTTCATGGCAAATAGATGGGGAACCAGTGGAAACAGTGACAGACTTTATTTTCTTGGGCTCCAAAATTACTGCAGATGGTGACTGCAGCCATGAAAATCAAAGACGCTTGCAACTTGGAAGAAAAGCCACGAAAAACCTAGACAGCATGTTAAAAGCAGAGATATTACTTTGCCAACAAAGGTCTGTCTAGTCAAAGCTATGGTTTTTCCATTAGTCATTTATGGATGTGAGAGTTGGACCATAAAGAAGGCTGAGCACCGAAGAACTGATGCTTTGAACTGTGATGTTGGAGAAGACTCCTGAGAGTCCCTTGGACTGCAAGGAGATCAAACCAGTCAATCCTAAAGGAAATCAGTCCTAAATATTCATTGGAAGGGCTGATGCTGAAGCTGAAGCTCCAATACTTTGGCCATGTGATGTGAAGACCTGACTCATTGGTAAAGACCCTGATGCCGGGAAAGATTGAAGGCAAACGGAGCAGGGGATGAGAGAGGATGAGATGGTTGGATGGCATCATCGACTCAAGAGATATGAGTTTGAGCAAGCTCCAGTAGATGGTGAAGGACAGGGAGGCCTGGCGTGCTGCAGTCCATGGGGTCTCAGAGAGTCGGACACGACTGAGGGACTGAACAACAACAAAGAAGTAACAGGGAGGGGAAGAAACAGATAAAGAAGCCCTCTCCAGCTTTCCAAACTCCCTCCTGATCCTGTCTCCAGAGAAAGTCTTGGTTGGGTCTTTAGTTAAACTAGAAGTAAAGCTTTGAAGTTCCTGGCTTCACTTACACTCGGGTGTTTTCCAACAGCAAACGCTACAGCACCGCACGTCTATGGTTGGTTGAATCCACAGCGGTAGAGGAACCGTGCACACAGAGGGTCAACTGTAAGTTATATGTATGCTAACCCCTGCATTGTTCAATGATCAGCTGTATTTATTAAAACGTTCTGGCACACTAAATACTCAAATGAGAAAAACATCTCAATAGGCACAACTAGATGCATTCCTCGAGTGTCTTCAAGTGTGAAACACATTCAAATAGTAGACAATTAAAAGAGTCTAGTATTGAGTGTGGGGGTCCTTGTGATTTCAATATTTATTGAGTGAGGACTAGTTGTTACAGATGTCACAAAGTAAAAATCACAAATTGTGCAAAATATCTAGGACTCAACAGAGTAAACATTGGTCAAATCATATAAAAAGCTACAAGAAATCAGGATTTGGACAGCAAAAAAAGAGATGAAAACTCAAAAATAATACAATAGGCACTTGAGATATGTCAAGATGTTAAGAGATTACTAAAGGCCCTAGGAATAAAATCAGTGAATTCCTTTAATATTTTTGTAAAAATGGCTCTCTTCACAGTCATGTGTCAAAAATCAAAGGTAAAAGGCAAAGGAAAGCATTTTACTTTATATCAGCATAAAACTGACAAAATCAGGTTAAAAATTAACATTTTATTCTTAGTTCATACTATAAATTGGCAGAGTTTTAACTGTAACTTAGGGTTTTGTTAAATATGTGAATGTGCTTTTATAGATTATGGTTGTATTTTCAAGATAAAAGGATTAATGCCTTCCTTACACCTCCTCTCTCTCATTTACTATGAAATTTTTATCACTGTTTGATGTAAATTTATATAGCCTTTGCATGCCCTGATTATTCCCAATAAGACAGACTTCCAGTATTAGCATGGATAGTCAACCACGCTAATACTGGGAAAAACAGCTAGGAAAAGAAAATTCAGCATACTTCCAACAGGAAGACTCATTCACTGGATAAACCTATTGATCACTTACAGTTTCAAATCTAGTAAAAAATGAAAAAAATTAGATAATATTTCCTAATTGGTACTTCACAAATAGTTATAGATATTAGTGAATAATATGTTCTCAAATTTCTTAACTAAAGCATCTTCTCATTAGTATAATTTCAGAAATACTCTTAAGTTTCAATTGATCACAGTTCCTTACGAGTTTCAACTGTACTTAAAATGAATGAATTCCTCCTGAAATAAATAATCACCTCCTTAGTTCCATGTTTGGGAGGCAGTAGGGTGTTGGGGTTAGAAACATGAGCTCTGGAGTATGACTGACCTGGGTTCCCGCTCTGGCTCCATTTACTAGCTGTGTAACCTGGGGCAAGTTATTTACCCTCTCTAAGTCTCAGTTTCTTTATCTGTAAAATAGAGATAATAATAATATCTATTTCATAGGGTTGTTGTGAGGATTAAATGAGATAATGTAAGCTTAGCACAATGCCTGGCAGTTAGTATGTGCTCAATAACTTTTAGCTATTATGATTTTATAAGCTTACATTTTTAAGTAACATGTTCTTATGAAGATCTGTGATAATAAAATGCATGTACCAAAGATGTTTCTTATAAATTACTTAAAACAAGCAAAATTAAATAAAGCTTTCAGCTAGTAAAAGCTCCTGGTATCATTTCTCATTTCATATAAGAGAAATTCCTCAGCACTGCAATACATTTAGAAAGGGTAATTTTAAAATTAAGAAAAAAAAAAATCTATATTTAAAGTATACAAGTATAGTTAAACCATCTTAGATATAATACTTCTGGGAAATAATTTTAAAAACAACTTTTGTTGGTTTGTTTCATAAAACAATCTCTTGCAAAGTAAAGAAAGAATATTACTTTCTTCCTTTCAAGAAGGAAAAGGAAATTCTCATATGAGGACATTAAGGGAACTGACAATAATAGCAAAATAGGACATGAATTAAGGTTCTGGAATTGCCAGTCACCGCTACCCAGTGATTCTAAACCTAGAAGCACATTTTTCTGCAAATGAGAAGTTCAAGTTACATCTTTATAGGTTTTACAGATCTCTTACCAGACTCTTATCAGAAAGTCATATTAATCTATGGTACTCAAAGGAGCTATTCCTCAGAGTCATATATTAAAATATGTACTGGCTATCAAGTGACTAGAGCAAAATGTAACATGTTTCTGTGAAATACAGATCTAAAAAATTAATTTTAAGAATTAAAAAGCAGACAACTAAAATTCTTCTAAAAGTTAAAATTATTTTTAAAGTTTAATTTCACTGTAAAACTTTTAAAGATTATAAATTAACTAAATCTGCAAAAAATAACTTCTTACCACTTCTTAAATAAGTGTTAGGTATAACAAGTTCCATGAGTACCCCAAAACAGCTGTTGGCTTAGTGTTTTAAAAACCACTGACTAGAAGTAAACAGTAATCTGGGAACTGATTAGTCTTTTGCTATGAACGTCGATCGACTTTATATAAAATAGCTCATATAAGAACTACCTCACTGTTTTCAACTAAAAATATAATTTTAATAGAAATAGATAAATAACTAAAAATTAAAATGGTTACAGCTCTACTTAGAGAAACTTCATTTTTTTCAAAGATATCTTATAATACCTGGAAAACAGTCATATGTAAAATTTTCTAGAACAACCAGGTAATGTTCCACTGACTCAGAATCACTTAGGCCTTTATAGTACAAATTAATTCAGCTGAAAAGTTCTTCATACAATGAAATAAAAACTCATTATTCTTATTTTTCTTATATATATATCTACCACCCACCCCATCTACCCACATCTACCTTGAACAAATGCTTTTTGTCAATTGCTTTCCAATTTAATATCTACAGGTTTACAATAATTATAATACACATTTTAAAAACACAGCTTAGAAAAAGAGGAAAGATTTTAACATACCTGTCCATCTAAGTCGAATGCTAAGCAAGCTATACCATGTGTGTGAACGTCCTTCAGAACGGACACGGTCTGCACAGTGTACGAATCCCAGACACAGATATAAGGCTCCTTCCCAACTTGTCCTGTTGCTACCAGTGCGCGCTCAGGATGCAGTGCAAGGCTGCAAAATACATCATGAACAAACAGATTTGAAACTGCTTATGGAGCTGTTATATCAAGGTGAAAATTAAGACTTTCATTATTTATCTACTTAAAATAATTTGGATTTAAAATGCCTTCCATAAAAGCCCATGCTAACAGTTACTGCGTCAGTGGTCCATGTGGCAGGCAGTTAGGACAGGCTTGATAATTCTGTTATATGATGCAGTGTGTGTAAACTCAAAAAAAAAAGAGAATTCTCACAAGTACTCAACTGACCTACAGAAATGAATTAGTATCAACCCTACCACTTGCCATTTTCTCATTTGGTAATAACCTTTTTTAAGCTCTCTCTCCCATTTACTCTTTTACTATATAAAAGTTAGACCAATTCTTAGTGTTTAAGTAACTCCTATGATAACATTAAGTTACAAATCCTATTTAAAATAACAGAAAAGTCACTCATAATTCACAGAAAGTAGTCTGTAAGTCTCTAAGGACAAGGGCCAAACAGTAGAGAGTGCTTTACAGACATCAGCAGAAGACAGAGAATGAATATCAATTTCTGCTTCATAAACTTTTCTACAAGTGTATTTGGATGATTAGCACCCTCTTTGGGAGAAACAAAACCACTCCCGACATCAGGGTGGAAGACGAACTAAAGAGAGAAAAGTTAGGAGGCCAAAAACAGAATCAACAGATTTGATGCACTGAGTATGGGAAAGGGAACAGTCTAAGACAACGCTTGGTTTCTGGTTGGGCAGCTGGATGATCAGGGATGGTATCATTGAGTCAAGGAGCACTAAGTGAGAAACTACTGAGAGGAAAGATAAGCAGGAATGGGAGTTTTGTTCAACAAGTTTTGTTCATATTAAAACCAATATAGTACATCAATAAATAAAACTCAATAAATCAATAAATAAAGGACAACCAAACTCCCATACACAGTCATTTCATTAGATGCAGAAAAAACATCTGACAAAAATCCAGCCTCTTCTGGGACTTCCCTGGTGGCCCAGTGGTTAGGAATCCGCCTGCTAGTGCAGAGGACAAGCGCTTGGTCTCTGGTGGGGGACCAAGATCCCACATGCTAGCATCAGAACTGTTAAACCCGGGCGCGCCAACAAGAGCCTGCACGCCACAAACCACGGAGCCGGGCGCTGTGGAGCCTGCACGGCACAATCAGAGAGAAGCCTGCACACTGCAATGAAAGGTCTCACTCGCCACAGCTAAGGCCCGACACAATCAGAAACAAATAAATAAATGGTTTTGAAAAAGAATAAAGTACCCAGGAATAAATGTATATAAAGAGACAAAAGACCTGTGCTCCAAAAACTGTTAAGACTCTGATAGAGAAAAAAAAACAAAGATGACACAGATAGATAGCATGTTATTAGATTCGAGTACGAAATGTCAAAAATGACTGTACTACACAAGGCAATCTACAGATTCAATGCAATCCCTATCAAATTACCAATGTATTTTTCACAGAACTAGAGCTAAAAAAGTTAAATTGTATATGGAGACATAAAAAGACCCCAAAGAGCCAAAACAATCTTGAGAAAGAGAAACAGAGCTGGAGGAATCAAGCTCCCCGACTTCAGACTTTACTACAAAGTTACAGTCATCAACAGTATGGTACTGGCACAAAAAGAGAAATACAGGTGAATAGAACAGGATTGAAAGCCCAGAAATAAACCTACAGATCTATGGTAAATTAATCAACAAAGGAGGCAAGACTGTACAATGATGGAGAGTCTCTTCAATAAGTGGTGCTGGCAAAACTGGACAGCTACATTTTAAAAAATGAAATTGGAACATTCTTTAACATCATCACAAAAATAAGTTCAAAATGGATTAACAACCTAAATGTAGGAATGGACATTGTAACACTTGAAGAGGGAAAACAGAGGCTCTCTGCTGTGGATCACAGCACTCTCTCTGCCAGTCCATCTCCCAGAGTGGCGGAGACAAAGACAGAGAAACAAATGGGACCTAATTAAACTCAAAAGCTTTTGTACAGCAAAGTACACCATAAAGAAAACAAAAAGACAGCCCACAAAATAGGAGAAAATATTTGCAAATGATGTGACCAAGAAGGGCCTAGTCTCCAAAACTTACAAACTGCTCATGTGGCTTAATATCATCAAAACAAACAACCCAGTGAAAAGCAAAGGACCAAAGACTTAAAGAGACATTTCTCCAAGCAGACATACAGATGGCCAAGAGGCACATGAAAAGATGTTCAACATCTCTAATTATTAGAGAAATGAAAAGCAAAAATTTTATACAATGAGATATCACCTAACACTAGTCAAAATGGCCATCATTAAAAAATCTACAAACAATAAACATTAGAGAGGGTATGGAGAGAAGAGAATCCTCTCATACTGTTAGTGAGAATGTTAATTGGCACAGTGACTGCGAAGGACAGTACTACTGTTGGAAAAAAACAAAAAACAGAGCCACCAAACGATCCTGCAATCCCACTCACAGGCATATATCCGGAGAAAGACATGGTCTGAGAGGATACACGCACCCAAATGTTCACTGCAGCACTGTTTACAATAGCCAAGTCATGCAAGCAACCTGAATGTCCACTGACAGAGAAATGGATAAAGAAGATATGCATCACTCATTATCAGAGAAATGCAAATCAACACCACAATGAGGTACCATCTCACGCCAGTCAGAATGGCTGCGATCCAGAAGTCTACAAGCAATAAATGCTGGAGAGGGTGTGGAGAAAAGGGAACCCTCTTACACTGTTGGTGGGAATGCAAACTAGTATAGCTACTATGGAGAACAGTGTGGAGATTCCTTAAAAAACTGGAAATAGAACTGCCTTACGATCCAGCAATCCCACTGCTGGGCATACACACCGAGGAAACCAGAATTGGAAGAGACGTGTACCCCAATGTTCATCGCAGCACTGTTTATAATAGCCAGGACATGGAAGCAACCTAGACGTCAATCAACAGATGAATGGATAAGAAAGCTGTGGTATATATACACGATGGAGCCATTAAAAGAATACATTTGAATCCATTCTAATGAGGTGGATGAAACTGGAACCTATTATACAGAGTGAAGTAAGCCAGAAAGAAAAACACCAGTACAGTATACTAACACATATATATGGAATTTAGAAAGATGGTAACGATAACCCTGTATGTGAGACAGTAAAAGAGACACAGAGGTATAGAACAGTCTTTTGGACTCTGTGGGAGAGGGAGAGGGTGGGATGATTTGGGAGAATGGCATTGAAACATATATAATATATATGAAATGAATCGTCAGTCCAGGTTTGATGCATGATACTGGATGCTTGGGGCTGGTACACTGGGACGACCCAGAGGGATGGTGCAGGGAGGGAGGAGGGTTCAGGATGGGGAACACGCGTGTATCTGTGGCGGATTCATGTTGATGTATGGCAAAATCAATACAATATTGTAAAGTAATTAGCTTCCAATTAAAATAAATAAATTTATATTTTAAAATTTTGAAAAAAGAAGATATGATAATGCTGTGCTAAGTCGCTTCAGTCGTGTCTGACTCTGTGATCCCATAGCAGCCCACTAGCAGGCTCCTCCGCCCATGGGATTTTCCAGACAAGAGTACTGGAGTGGGGTGCCATTGCCTTCTCCAAAAGAAGATATGTTATCTATCTATATTTATATACTGAGTCAGCCAGCCATTCCAATATTCTGGCCTGGAGAATTCCATGGACTGTATAGTCCATGGGGTCACAAAGAATTGGACTCAACTGCAGTGACTTAGCCCATACACACGCACTGGATGGACCTAGAGATACTAAGTGAAGTAAGTCCAACAGAGAAAGATCATACAATATCACTTCTAATGCAGGATCTAAAAAGAAATTATACAAATGATCTTATTTACAGAAAAGACACAGAGTCAGAGGCTTAGAGAATGAACTCAGGGTAAGTGGGGGAAAGGGTGGAAGGGAAGGACAGGGAGGGAGTTTGGAATTGCAAATGTATTTTAAATGGATAACCAGCAAGGACCTACACAGGGAACTCTGCTCAATATTCTGTAACAACCTAAACGGGAAAAGAATTTGAAAAAGAATGGATACACATATATGTATATATTGGGTTGGCCAAAAAGCTGTCTGGGGCTTCCTACATTGAACTTTTTGGCAATCCAACAACTGAGTCACTTTGCTGTGCACCTGAAACTAACACAGCACTGTTAATCAACTATACTCCAAAAAAGTTTAAAAACCCACAGATAGCCCAGAAAGCACCTTTAGATAAACACAGAAAGAAATTAGAACATTCCAAAATGTGGAAGTAATATAAGTGTATCTCAGAATGAAAATATGTAGAAAATACTCCATTCTTCTGTGATGGGTGTATGCAAGGCAAAATATTTTGGGTTCATTCAAATAAGATGCACGATTCAAACCTATTATACATCATGCCCTCTCTGACTGAAAAACTAGTGTGTCAAGTAAATAGTGTTCTGCCTGATGCCATAATATAGAAGTATTATCTCTGTTAGTCCATTTATGCCAAAGTGGTATAACATTTGAAGGGCCGTCACGGTTAAGTTGTTGACTGAAGAGATACTGAGAGGGAATACTGTTTTCACTCATGTCTTTAATCCATCAGGAATTTATTTTTATATGTGGCATAAGAAAGAATTCAATTCAGTTTTATCCCAATTTTATTCTAGTTGAGCTAGCATTATTTGTTAAATATATGATTTCTTGCCTTCTCCATTTAGATATTAAATATATATTAAATTTCTATGTCATATCTGTATCTGTATTCTCAATTATGTCCCACAGAACTTTTGCCTATTCCCATTAAAAATCATATTCTACTTATTAGAGTGATTCTTTTAGTATGTTCTGTTATGCTCCGTGTCCAAGTCCCCGAATAAACTGAGAGAACAAATCCATCAGGGCAATGCAAAAGCAAGAAGGGAGTTTATTTATTGCAAACTCGAGTTAGGGCACCCAGTGTTATGCTCCGTGTCCAAGTCCTCGAATAAACTGAGAGAACAAATCCATCAGAGCAATGCAAAAGCAAGAAGGGAGTTTATTTATTATTAACTCGAGTTAGGGCACCCTGCCCCATCTAATACAGTGGAGTAAGGCAAGGGGGCCCCGAGCCCTGAATTACAGCAATATTTATAAACTTAGAACAAAGACAGGGAGTAGGCAAGGGTGGATTGGTTGCAAGGGTCTCTTGGCATCTACTAATTGGCTAGATTCCCACACGCTCGGGCTTTCTCAGGGGATTTCTCCTGTTGGTCAAGCTACACCGCCTGTGGGAGTTCCCAGTGCCTCCGCTTTCCTAGAGACTAAACCTCAGACCTAGCCTGCCCCGTAGAGCCTGCTTTGGCTCCAGTTAGGCCCTAACAGTTCTGGTATCTATTAACACTCCTCCCCCTCACTATTCTTTTATTATATCTTTTTTTTTTTTAACTCGGCTTGTCTGATCTTACAGATTTATTCTTCCATATAAAATTTTAAATAACTTTATATCTAATTTTCATACCTCACAGAAAATCTGCTATGATGTTTAGTGGAGTTGCATTAAATGTATATATCAATTTTGTGAGCATCAGAATATATAACATTAAATTTTTCCAACCAAGTTTTAAAATCACATATACTGTGACTGACACCCAAACTGTATCTCCAGCCAGGAGGAAAAGATGTGTTGTGGGCAACTCACATTTAACACATCCAGAACTTTCCCTCCTCAATTCCCCACCCTAGTATATGATGTCACTAGCCACTCAGTTGCTCAGACCAAGCTAAATTTAACCCTCACCCCTTTCCCTTTCAAATTTTTTTACACACATTCTATTAGCCTGTCCTACTGACCCCATCATCACCCCATCTTCTCCACCTCAACCCGACTCTGAGCTCCCAGCCCTTCCTCCTCCAGTGTATCCCTCAGGGCTTTCTTAACATAATCAGAGTGAGCTCTTAAAACAATATAAATTCACCTAGTTAAAATCCCCCAACAGCTTCCTATTACAATCAGAATAAAATCCAAACTACTTAATACAGCACTTACAAGGCTCTGCAATACATACCTTCATCTATTTCTCAAACCTCAACTTCTACAATTCTCCCTTTTGTTCACCACATTTCAGATATACTGGCCTTTCTGTCTCCTGAAAAGGCCAAACTTATTATGTTCTCAAAGGTCTTTGTCTCTAGAACGATCTTCCAAATCTTGCTTCTTTCAAATAATTCATGCTTCAGGTCAAATGTAACTTGCTTAGCAAATCAAACCTGCTGCTGCTGCTAAGTTGCTTCAGTCGTGTCCAACTCTGTGCGACCCCACAGACTGCAGCCCACCAGGCTCCCCTGTCCCTGGGATTCTCCAGGCAAGAACATTGGAGTGGGTTGCCATTTCCTTCTCCAACGCATGAAAGTGAAAAGTGAAAGTGAAGTCGCTCAGTCGTGTCTGACTCCTAGTGACCTCACGGACTGCAGCCCACCAGGCTCCTCCATCCATGAGATTTTCCAGGCAAGAGTACTAGAGTGCGGTGCCATTGCACCACAACTATGTGGAATACTATCTGAGGTATTAACATCATTAAAAAATCAACTGAGGGTCCATTGTGGCAATGGACTAAAAAGAAAAAATCATATGATCATATCAATAGATGCAAAAAAGGCATATGACAAATGCTAATACTTATTCATGATAAAAATTCTCAGGAAACTAGGAATACAGAAGAACTTTGTGTCAACCTTATAAACAGTATCTACAAAAACTCACAACTAACATTATATTTCATGGTGAGAAATTCTAAGCTTTCCCACAAAGATGAGGTCCAAGTCATCAATGTCCCCCTTCACCATTCCTTTTCAATAATATACTGGAAGGCCTTGCTAATGCAAAAATACAAGAAAAGGAAATAAACGGTATACAGATTGGGAAGGAAGACATAAAACTGTCTTTGTTCATAGATGACACAATCATCTATGTAGAAAATCCAAAAGAATCAGCCAAAAAAAAAAAAATTATTCCTGGAACTAATACGTGACTATAGTGAGGCTGCAGGATACAAAGTTAACATACAAAAATTAATTGTTATCCTACATACTGACAGTAAACAAGTGGAATCTGAAATTGAAAATGCAGTATCATTATATTAACACCTCAAACTGAAATATTTAGGCATATATCTAACCAAATAGATGCAAAATCTATATGAGGAAAACCACAAAACTCTAATGAATGAAATCAATAAATATAAAAAAATAGATATTCTATATTCATGGATAGGAAGACTCAGTACTATCAAGATGATAGTAATTAGGGTAAAAAAAGATGTCAGTTCTTCCCAACTATCTGAATGTTGGAGAAGGTTATTGAGAAGACATGACCACCAACTGACCTAAGAACTGAAGCCAGGCAACTAGAGACTCTGTGCCCTGCTAAGGTCGCTATATAAATGCTTAAAATCCTAGCGGGCAGGTGTACGGAGATCTCCTTGTCACTCAGCTGCCCAAGACATGCCCTGTATGTAAATTCCCCTCCCCACTACCAGTGAGGAGAAGCACCAGCTCTGGGACCCCCAGCTCTGCCCACCCAGGAACAAGCATTAGCCCTAGAATCCCTTAGGCCTCTGTCTCACCCACCAGCAGGCAAACACCAGCTCTGGGACCCCCTGGCCTTGCAGCTAGAGACCCCAGGACACAACCCTGCCTGCCAGCTGGCTGATAACAACTCCAAGACACCCTGGGCCCCTTAGACAAATGCCCCAGGATCTAGCCAGTCTCACTAGTTGGCCAACACCACTTTGGGGACACCCCCAGACTCTAGCTATGCTGGAACTGGCCCCACCCACCTGCAGGTCAGTATATCTGAAACACCCCAGCACTGCAACCACCCACTCCAGAAACCAGTGCAAACCACCAGTGGGCCAGCACTAGCTCCAGGACAGTCAGCAGCTGCTGCTCAACCCTGCTCACCAGTAGCCAGCATCCTCCACACAAGTCAGTGCCTGGCAACTGACTGGAACGTGGGCCAGCCATACCTATCAGATGCTCGTGATAGTAGGACCCACGCAGCCCACGTAGCGGGCACCCCTAGAGTTCTGGTGACCGACTGGGGCTGTGCTGTTGGGACAAAGAAGAACTGAGTGAAGGGAAATAGGCAAGCTACGCTATAGAGAGTTCTAGGTAACGACTGTAATAGTGTTCAGAGAATTTGGGAGAAGATTGGATGAACAGAAGTTTCTCACTTCTGAAAATTTAGAAAGATAAACAAAAACCAAACAGAGATGAAGAACACAGGGACTGAAATGGAAAATACACTACAAGGAATCAACAGTATATTAAATGGCACAGAGGAACAGATTAGTGAGCTGGAAGACAAGTAATGGAAATCACTCAAGCTGAACAAAACAAAGAATAAAAAAAAAAATGAGGACAGCTCAAGAGACCTGTGATACAACTTCAAGTATATTAACATTTGAATTACAGGGGTCCCAGAAGAAGAGAGAGAGAGAGAGAGCAGAGAACATATTTGAAGACACAATAGCTGGAAACCTCCTTAACCTGAGGAAGGATACAGACATCCAGGTCCAGGAAGCACAGAAGTCTCCAACAGGATCAACCCAAAGAGGACCACACCAAGACATAGAAATTAGAGAGAGAGAATGCTAAATGCAGCAAGGGAAAAGCAGCAAGTTATGTACAAGGAACTCCCACAAAGGACCTTCCAGTAGAAACTCTGCAGGCCAGGAGGGAGTGGCATGATACATTTTAAGTGATGAAAGGGATAAACCTACAACCAAGTAGGTAAAGCTTTATGACCTGGTAAAGCTTGTGTTCAGATTTTATGAAGAGATCGAAAGTTTTAAAGACAAGCAAAAACTAAAAGAGTTCAGCATCACTAAACCAGCTTTATAAGACAAGCTAAAGGGACATTTCTAAGTGAAAAACAAAAGGCCAGAAATAGAAACATGAAAATTATGAAAGGGAAACATCTCACTAGTGAAGACAAACATCCAGTAAAATCAGTAAATGAGCCACAGTAAGGAGGCTAAAAGACAGAAGCCATGAAATCGTCCATATCCACAGGAAGTAGTTGAGGCACACCAGACAAAAAGGTGTGAAACACGATGCTAAAGCAGCAGACTTGGTGGGGGGTGATGAAGGATTGTTGAAAAGGGTGTGAACTTAAGAGAGCAGTAACTCAAACACACACGCACTCATAGAAGGCTATGTACAGTGTAGAGAATGCAGTCCGTAACTACGCAGTATCTTGTATGGTGATATATCTTAATTAGACTCATCATGGCAATCGTTTTGAAATGTTTAGAAATACTGAATCACTACGTTGTGTAACAAGAACTAACATAGTGTTGTAGGTCAATTATACTTCAAAAACAAACTCACAGAAAAAGAGGTCAGATATCAGAGGCAAGGGATGGAATGGGGAATTGGATTAAGATGATCAAAAGGTACAAACTTACACTTATGAGATAAATAAAACTCAATAAAATTGGAAGAGGAAAAGACAATATGGTATTCGCAAAAGAGTAGACAAAATACCAATGGAAGAGAACAGAGACCAGAAATAGACCCCTATAAATATAATAGACCCCTATAAATATAATCAGCTGATTTTTGACAAAGGAGTAAAGGCACTACAACGGGGCAAAGATAGACTCCCTGAACAAACAGTGCGGGAACCACCGGACATCCACATGTAGAAAATGAATCTAGACACAGACCTTATACCTTTCACAAAAACTAACTCAAAATGAATCACAGACCTAAATGTAAAACTATAAAATTCCTGGAAGACAACATAGGAGAAAATCTGGATGACCCTGGGCATGATGATGCCTTTTTAGATACAACATTAAACACAGGATCCATGAAAGAAAGAAAGCAAGCTGGACTTCATTTAAAAAAAAAAAAAAAAAAATCTGCCCTGTGGAAGACAAAAGCAAGAGCACTAGAAGACAAGCCACAGACTGGGAGAAAATATTTGTAACAGAATTCCAGAAAAACGTCTATTTCTGCTTCACTGACTATGCTAAAGCCTTTTTGACTATGTGGATCACAACAAACTGGAAAATTCTCAAAGAGATGGGAACATCAGACCACCTTATCTGCCTCTTGAGAAATCTGTATGCAGGTCAAGAAGCAACAGTTAGAACTGGACATGGAACAACAGACTGATTCCAAATTGGGAAAGTACGTACGTCAAGACTGTATATTGTCACTCTGCTTATTTAACTAATAGGCAGAGTACATCATGCAAAATGCCGGGTTGGATGAAGCACAAGCTGGAATCAAGACTTCCAAGAGAAATATCAATAACCTCAGGTACGCAGATGATACCACCCTACGGCAGAAAGCGAAGAGGAACTAAAGAGTGTCTTGATTAAAGAGGAGAGTGAAAAAGCTGGCTTAAAACTCAACATTCAGAAAATGAAGATCATGGCATCTGGTCCCATCACTTCATAGAAAATAGCTGGGGAAACAATGAAGACTTTATTTTGGGGGCTCCAAAATCACTGCAGAAGAACTGATGCTTTTGAACTGTGGTGCTGGAGAAGACTCTTGAGAGTCCCTTGGACAGCAAGGAGATCCAGCCAGTCCATCCTAAAGGAAATCAGTCCTGAATATTCATTGTAAGGACTGATGCTGAAGCTGAAACTCCAATACTTTGGCCACCTGATGCGAAGAACGAACTCATTGGAAAAGACTGATTCTGGGATAGACTGAAGGCAGAAGAAGGGGATGACAGAGGATGAGATAGTTGGATAGCATCACTGACTCAATGGACATGAGTCTGAGCAAGCTTCAGGAGTTGGTGATGGACAGGGAGGCCTGGCATGCTGCAGTCCATGGGGCTGCAGAGAGTCAGATATGACTGAGTGACTGAACTGAATTGAAAATCAGTGCATATGGGGACTGCAGCCGTGAAATTCAAAGACGCTTGCTTCTTGGAAGAAAAGCTATGACCAACCTAGACAGTATATTAAAAAGCAGAGACATTACTTTGCCAACAAAGGTCTGTCCAGTCAAAGCTATGGTTTTCCCAGTAGTCATATATGGATGTGGGAGTTTGACCATAAAGAAGGCTGAGCACCGAAGGATCAATGTTTTTGAACTGTGGTGCTGGAGAAGACTGGAGAGTCTCTTGGACTGCAAGGATATCAAACCAGTCAATCCTAAAGGAAATCAACTGTGAATATTCTTTGGAAGGACTGATGCTGAAGCTCCACTACTTTGGCCACCTGATGTGAAAAGTTGATTCACTGGAGAAGACCCTGATGCTGCGAAAGAGTGAGGGCAGGAAAAGTGCAACAGAGGATGAGATGGTTGGATGGCATCACTGACTCAACGGACATGAGTTTGAGCAAGCTCCGGAGTTGGTGATGGACAGCAAGGCCTGGCGTGCTGCAGTCCATTAGGTCACAAAGAGTCAGACACGACTGAGCAACTGGACAACAACATTCAAAATATACAAGGAGCTAAAAACTCAGCCATAAGAAAACCCAGTTAAAAAGTAGGCCAAAAACCTTAACACACTCCTCATCAAAGAAGATACACAGATGGAAAATAAGTGTATGAAAACATGCTCCATATCATACATTACCAGGAAAATGCAAATCAAAACTCTAAGACTCCACTACATACCTATCAGAATGGTCAAATCAGGAACACCAACATCTCCAAACGCTGATAAACGTGTCGAGTGACAGGGGCTCTCACACTGCCATGAGTGCAAAAACAGAACAGTCACTTGGAAGAGAGTTTGGCAGTTTCTTACAACACTACAACCTTCCCAAACAATGCAGCAACTGTGCTCCTTGGTATTTATCCAAAGGAGTGGAACTTTCGTCCACACAGAAACCCGCACACGGCTGTCTATAGCTTTACTCATTATCGCCAAAACGTGGGCGTAACCGAGAAGCCCTTCAATAGGCAGATGGGTGAGTAAACTTGGCACAACCAGATAACACAATATTTGTCACTGATCAGTCACTCAGTGTCCAACTCTTTGTGACCCTGTGGACTGGGGAGGAGTCCACCAGGTTCCTCTGTCCATGGGATTCTCCAGGCAAGAATCCTGGAGTGGGGAGTCATTCCCTTCTCCAGGAGATCTTCCCAGCCCAGGGATCGAACTCAGGTCTCCTGCATTGCAGGCAGATTCTTTACCATCTGAGCCACCAAGGAAGCCCTGAAATAAATAAAATTATTTTAAAAATAGATAAATAGTGAAGTCTTAAAGTCTTATGTCACATACCTCACAAAGACTTCAAAGGAAGTCATCTGGAACACAACAGTAGGGTCTTCCCTGGTGACTCAGTGGTAGAGGATCCTCCTGCCGACGCAGGAGACATGAGTTCGATCCCTCATCTGGGAAAAATCTCACTTGCTGCCGAGCAACTAATAGTCGTGTGCCACAACTACTGAGCCTGTGCTCTAGAGCCCAGGAGCCGCGACTGCTGAAGCCCGCGTGCCCCAGAGCCTATGCTCAGCAGCGGGGAGAGGGCCACTGCAGAGAGGAGCCTGCATACGGCAATCAGAGGGGCAGCCCCTGCTTGACGCAACCAGAGACAAAGCCCATACAGCAGTGGCAGCTCAGCACAGCATAAATTAAAAACAACAAAAATAAAACAAAACGGCAACATCTCTAGATATAAGATTGTGGGTAAATATTTTTCTTTTTCCATACTTTTCAATGTTCTATCGTAAGTAGGTATTAACAGTTTTTAAAACATAATAACCACCTTCTAAGAGGGGGCCTATCAAACCTCTCCTACTCCTTTATTATGTCAACTTCAGACTCCCACACAGTCTCTTTGTACCCTGCAAAAATTCCTTTGTAAGAGCATGTCAGCTTGCAATCTAAATCTAACATCCGGGTTCCAGGTAAAACTTCTTACCATGTTAGCAGTGCCACCCTCTGCAGTGGTTTATGTGCTATTGCACTGCCCATGGGTCAGCTGATTACTGAGCTTCCCTGGTGGCTCAGGCAGTAAAGCATCTGCCTGCAACGCAGGAGACCCGGCTTCAGTCCCTGGGTCAGGAAGATGCCCTGGAGAAAGAAATGGCAACCCACTCCAGTACTCTTGCCTGGAAAATCTCATGGACAGAGGAGCCTGGCAGGCTACAGTCCAAGGGGTTGCAAAGAGTCGGACATGACTGAGTGAACTAATTATTAGTTAATTGATAATCAATTCATTAATTGTTAAATATTATTAAATATTAGTTAACTAACAATTATTATTAGAAAAGTCACACTGCAACCAAGTAATGATGACCAGTCTATGGATTCTGTAATTTGTTATCACCTATGTTTTAACACTTAAAATAGCCTTCCACTTAACACTCCCTATTGGGAATTGTGCCCTGCCCCTGATCAATCATAGTATCTGTAAAGACAGGGCCATTGAGGTGATTAGATACGGTTACATCATCATCTCGTGGCTAATTAAAACAATACCACAAGCAATATCATACTATTAGGTTGGTGCAAACATAATTGTGGTTTCAGAACTATAATCACTATAATTAGGCTCAAACACTTCTTAATCAAAATAGGAACCATTAAAATCAACATTTTTTTTGCCAATGAGAAATAAGTTTATTTATTCCTATGGTACTTCGAGATTCAACGAACTCTTGTTAAGCATTTTCTGCCTCCTGCTGGTGGTGGAAGTGTTTTCCCTGCAAAAAATTGTACAGATGCTTGAAGAAGTGGTAGTTGGTTGGCAAGAGGTCAGGTGAATATAGTGGATAAGGCAAAATTTCGTAGCCCAGTTCATTCAATTTTTGAAGTGCTGGTTGGGCAATGTGTGGTGAAGTGCTGTTGTGGAGAACTGGGCCTCTTCTATTGACCACTGCCAGCTTCGGGCACTATGGTTTTCAGTGCATCTCAGTGGTTTGCTGAGCACGCTTCTCAGATGTTACAGTTTCACCAGGATGCAGAAAGCTTTAGTGGGTCAGTTGGGCAACAGGCCACTCAACAGTGGCCATGGCTCTTTGGCGCAAGTCTGGCTTTGGGAAATGCTTTGGAGTCTCCTCTTGGTCCAACCACTGAGCTGGTTATCACCGGTTGTCATATAAAATCCACTTTTCATTGCACGTCACAATCTGATTGAGAAATAGTTCACTGTTGTTGCGTAGAATAAGAGAAGACAACACTTCAAAATGCTGATTTTTTTGATTTTCGGTCAACTCATGAGGCTTATCAGGCTTTGCCGCCTTTCAGATTTGCTTCGAATGCTGAAAGGCCGTCGATGGTCAGTGCTGAGTCCTGGGGCAGCCTCTGGGGCAGCTGCAAGAGGACCAGCTTCGATGATGGCTCTCAGCTGGCCACAGTCAACTTCTGGCGGCCAGCCACTACACTCTTTATCTTCAAGGTTCTCTTCCCCTGTGCAAAACTTCCTGAACCACCACTTCTTGAATGTTCATTAGGAGTTCCTGAGCCAAATGCACTGTTAATGTTACAAGTTGTCTCTACTGCTTTACAACCCATTTTGAACTCAAATAAGAAAATCACCTGAATTTGCTTTTTGTCTAATATCATTTCCATAGTCTAAATATATATATATAATAAACAGCAAGGAATAAGTCAGTAGCAAAAAAAATTTAAGTGAGAAATTCACATTAAAGTGATGTATAACACAACCACATTTAAGAACATATTCCAATAACAAGTAGCAAACTCCAATACAAAACTGCAATTACTTTTGCACCAACCTAACAAAAGTAAAAATTGCAAAATTCTTAGGTGTAACTGCCTGTGGCAATTGTCATTACATGCCATAAACTGAAATGAACACGTAATTCATTCACAGCAAAGGCAGTAGTGTCTAATACTGTATTCTTGACCAAGAAAGAAAGCCCCTGTCATAGTAATGAAAAAAAGAGAGAATTAATGTCCTCTTTGGTTGCAAAGTAAAATAGGCACATGATTCCCAGGAACAGAAAGAGTGGCAGAATTTCCTCAACAAGAGGATCTATGGCAACTGTGCATCTCAGCTCTTCTAACTGGTTTGGGGAACAGGCTATGTATACTTTTCATACCAAAAATTTATCTCGGGGCTTTTAAGTTCAATTAGGTGTTCCTATTCTGCCACACATTCTATGTTTCCAGGATCCATGACCATGACCCCTTGTTCGGGCTCCAATAAGAGGCTGAATACCATCCATAATTTGGCAACGATATAATCCAGAATTCTCACCTCACATCCAACCTCTTTGCTTTATCAGTATGCTCCCCAAGCTCGGTATCAAAGTAAACTCAGTTATCTCTCCTTGATTGTGAAGAACAAGATACTTTTAGAGTGAAATCTGAGTTAACACCTTCCACAATCACAACTACTTATCTGCCAATCTAGCTTTATGAGCCACCCATCATCCCAAAAGGAAAAAACACATAGAATTTAGTGGTGGTGTGATGCATTCAACCCGTCTGTGGCCTCAAGAATGGCTAGACCCTAGGTGCAATGTCTAGCTTCAGTCCCAGTGCCTCTCCTCTCATCCAAGAGCTTTTTAGTACTTTTCTGTCAAGCTTACTAATTTAGATGGATGTAAGCATGCCAGTGTTTTAAGGTGGGCACTATATTTCACTTGGTCTTTTAACAATCGAATCCATTTTCACATTACGTTAGCCGAGAGAGGGTGATACTGCAGACAGGAGATCCAGGAGCTGTTAAGGCTTTCATGTAAGCTCTTGCAGTCTTTGGCCAATATGGTGAACCTATGTGCCACCTTATAACTGGAACAGATGCCACTGCAGCAAGGCAGCTTGCTTACACTGGCCCGGTATAGCCCCTTCCAGGCCTCTGCTGTCAAAGAACACTGATCCACAAAGGAGGACACTCAGCCCGAAGAGAAGTCAGTCAGCTGTCGGTGGCTGCTCCATGCTTGGCTTGTGGCAATATGTGGTCTCAAGCTTTGCAGAACACAGCGTCCTAGCTGCTGGGCCCTCTCCCAGAGTGAATCCAGAGCGCGGCAGCAACTGCCCACTTCAGAACCTCACAGGGGGAGGGTGAGATCATTTATTTGCCTCTTCAGTACCAGCATATTGGATATTTGCTCTATTTCTGACTGGAGACTCTGGCTCCACATTGGAAATTTATTTATAGACGCTACTGGGCTTTTCATGGTCCAAACCATTGAGCCAAACCTACTGCAGCTGATCCGCCAGTCTGTTGAAGTCAACTACTGGGTCACGCCTCACTTGGTGCTGTCTAGGATGCACACGATTTTGCCCATTAAGTGAACCTGCTGGGTCCCCAGTTTGTTAGCATTTTTCTGGACTGACAAGACAAGATATCTGTCTTTTCATGTTTTCAGCCACTGATGACACTGGGCAGATCCATTAATGGAAAACCCTACTAATTACTGCTTTTCTTGATGGAAAAAAAAAAGTCTCCAAATATGCGTTGGGCAATAGGCCCAGACTTTTTAAAGGGGTCTTAATACTTGGCAAATGATCGATACTGTGATATAATTTGTTGTTATTGTTTAGTTGCTAAGTCGTGTCTAACACTTTGCAACCCCTTGGGCTGGCTCCTCTGTCCATGGGATTTCCCAGACAAGAATACTGGAGTGGGCTGCCATTTCCACATCCAAGGGCTCTTATATAATAGTAAATGAATAAATTTGGGTGGGCCTAGAGTTTTTGAGTTTGACTTCCCAGCCCACCACCATGGATTACTTCTATATCTAGAGCAGTGGTGTTCAACCCTGGCTGCTTACTGGAATCATCTAGGAAGCTTAAAGACAGACGCAAACAGCAACAAATAAATTACACCTGAGACTCATCCTAAATAAATTAAATTGGAATTTCTAGGGATGAGACTCAGGCACTGGTGGTTTTACTTTGCTTTAACTCTCTGAGTGATTCGAAAATCAAGAATCTAGAGCAATGTTTTTCAAACTTCAGAATACATCAATATCACATGGAGGTAATTAAAGTGGATTGTTGGGCCCCACATCTAGAGTTTCTGATTAGGTCTGGGATGAAGTTTGACAATCTGCACTTCTAACAGGCTTCCAAGTGATGCTAATGTGTTGGTTAAAGGACAGCACTGAAAACAAGAGTGTGCTTTTCAAACTTTAATATCAAAACTCACAGTTTTAATATTTCAAACCCATAACACTACCCGAGAATGCTGTTAAAACTCATAGGGTCTAATTCAGCAGGCCTGGGGTGGGGTTTGAGATCTGCTTTTCTAATGAGCTCCGAGGTAATGCTAAAGCTGATGGTCTAAGGACTATATCTTTGAACAGCAAGTATCTAGAGCTACCAGCCATGTGCCATTTTAAAAATGATCAACCAAACTAGCAGCTGCGGGAGCAGACCCTGAAGGAGGCCAGCTCTGTCCACCTGTGATGCCATGACTCATCCTAATGACTGCTTTCT
The DNA here is from genome assembly GCA_917880005.1 of Nanger dama. Lineage (NCBI taxonomy): Eukaryota > Metazoa > Chordata > Mammalia > Artiodactyla > Bovidae > Nanger > Nanger dama. The sequence continues at coordinate 2,788,466 of CAKJTW010000003.1, read as the reverse complement.
GCTCCCCCTGTCCCCCTGATCACATGAACATCCGCACATGGTCTCCTCGACAGTCATGATCACAATGTGATTATTGCAAAACAGCTAACATCTCCACTAAGGTGAAGTACTGCTCATCTGACTTGATACAGCCGGTCACTTCCTTCTCCCCTGAAACACTATTTTTAACCTTATTTCCATGACTCTACACTCTCTCGGTTTTTCTCCTGTCTCTCTGGCCACTGTTTTGTCAGTTCTTTTTCATCTTCTGAATATTTAAATGTTGGAGGGCCACAGGAATTCATTGTTCAGATTCTTTATATTCACTCCCTCAGTGATCTCATCCAGGGTTATGACTTTAAATACTACCTACACGCTGATAACACTCAAATTTACCCCAGTGCAGACTGCTTCCCTGGATTATAGACATGTATGTTCAACTGGCCTAATGTACAAGCCCACCTGGTTGGTTGTCTGCTGCTATTGCTAAGTCACTTCAATCGTGTCTGACTCTGTGTGACCCCACAGAGAGCAGCCCACTAGGCTCCCCTGTCCCTGGGATTCTCCAGGCAAGAACACTGGAGTGGGTTGCCATTTCCTTCTCCAATGCATGAAAATGAAAAGTGAAAGGGAAGTCGCTCAGTCGTGTCCGACCCTCAGCGACCCCATGGACTGCAGCCCACCAGGCTCCTCCGTCCATGGGATTTTCCAGGCAAGAGTACTGGAGTGAGGTGCCATTGCCTTCTCTGGGTTGGTTGTCTATTAGTATCTAAAACAGCCCATGATCGTCCCTTTCTCCCGAAGCAGAAAATCTGCCCTCCCCACAGCCTTTGCTAATTCACTAACAGGCAACTCCATTCTCAGGTGTTCTGGCCCCAAACTGCGATCATCACTGACCTTTCTTTCCTGTCACAGTTTACACCTGGCCCACCAGTAAATCATGCTGCCTCTGTCTTCAAAGTATGTTGAGTGGTTTCTCACCGCTCCCGTTGTTACCGCTTTGGCCCAAGCCACCAACATCTCTTCTAGGTCTCCTAAGTGGTCTGTCTGCTTCCATCTTTCAGCTCTCCCTCCGTCTGTCATCAATACAGAATCCAGAGTGAACTTGCCAAACCATTAACTCAAATTAGGTCACTAATTTGATTAAATGGTTCCAATGGCTTCTAATCTCCCTCAGATGAGAAGGCCAAAAAATCTCCATAGCCCACGAAGTCCTAAACAACCTGTGCCCCCACCATTTTTCATCAGACCTCATCTCTGTGCTGCTTCTAAGGGAATCCACTGCACCCCAGCCACCCTAACTCTCCTCCTGCTCCTCAAACACACGAGGCATTCCACTTCAGGCCTCCGAACGCGACCTCCCTCTGCCTGCAATGCCGCTCCTCCAGACAGCCACCCGGCACAGCCCGCCACCTCACGGCTCCACTCAAGCGTCACATTCATACTTTACGGAGGCCTTCCTGGCTCCCCCACCCAAACTTCCATCTAAACTCTTTCCAATAGTCTGTGTCTCACTTTCCTGCTTTTTTCCCCTAGCCCTTACATATTATATATATCTATACACACAGACAGACAGATACACCACTATATATACAAAATAATATATATGTACATACCAAATACATAATTCAATATATGTACATAAATGTGAAATTTACCTTGCTTATTATCTGCCCCCAGTACATAAAGTGTCAATGAAGGTTGAGAATTTCACTTGTCTGGTTCACTGCTGTAATTCTAGTGCTAAAAACAGCCACTGGCAAATATGAAGAGGTGCTCAATAAATATCTGCTGAAAGACTAAGTAAAACAAGAAATACCTATTTTTACACTATTATGTATCCCAGACAACACTTAAGAAAGTGGGTGTAACCAACTGTGGCAAATGATGATGATAAATCAAAAAAGATGAGAACACAGAACTGACCTCTAGATAGAGCACTGTGGAGGTCACTGGTGACCTTGACAAGAGTTGCAATCGTGAAATAAAATAGAGCCAGGACTGAATGGAAGAAAAAGAGCTGAAGACAGAGAGTACAGATGACTTTTTCAGTTATTTTCTCTTAACATGAAACCACTGCATATGGCACCACCTCTCTTCAGAATGCTATGTCTTCGCTCACTTCCCCTGATGACTCTGCCTCTCCGTTGTCCTTCAAGACCCAGCCTGCTTAGGTGTTCCACTCACTGGGACACATCCCTATAACTGTTACATGCCTGCATATACCATATCCCAGGTACACTAATGCTATCCCTGGTACACACAGGAATCTTACACCTAACTGGCAGGGTTTAACTCCTAATACCTTCAGGCTAGATCCTTACACAAAGAAGGAGTTCAATAAATATTTCTTGGATGAGTGAAAAGCCTTGAAGGAACAGTAAGTTGATCATTTCTAAGGAACTATTCTTATTTCTTAATAGTTTTTAAGAATTTATTTACCGTATGGTTTCCTTAATTTATATCCAAATTATATTTTATTAGTTATCTGTATATTAGACATCATAAAATAAAAGGGAAACAATTATAATCTAAAATTTCTCTTTTACCATAATATACACTTAAAGTACATTTATGATAGTTTGAACTATTATTCTATATAATTTCAACCTTTGCCTGAAGACATGTTAATTTCACCTCTTAAACTATGCAGCATTTGAAAAACAACCATAAATATTTTGATATCCAAACACACAAAATGAAATCCTACAGAAAAAAATTATTATACAGTCTGTGAAAGTTAAGACACCAATTCTAGTTACTTAAACATGGGGACATTTTACTAAATCTGTATGTTGCCTAATACTTTCTGAAGTATAGCTTCTGAATATTACATAATGCTTAAGAAAATTCTGGAATCAAATTTGAAGGAAGGAGTTCTACCCATTTCTCAAACTGCTTATTTAATAATTCTACACATGCATGTTTTGGGATACAGATTGGCAATGTGTTTCCTAAACAGAATGGTCTGGGGGCACTGGGTGAAAAACAAATTTCTGGGATCCAGCTCTAGAGGATTCTAGCTTAGTACATCTCATGAAAAGGCTAAAAAAAAATGGCAAAAAGTTCCTTAAACGATTCTGATGATCAGTCAGGTTTGGGAAATATTGACCATATATCTGGAAACATTAAGGAGACAACAAGTAGGCTTGTGGTAATTCCGAGCAGACCTTAGAAAGTTGCTACCCTCAACCCATAAACACAAAAAACACTGATCCACCATGGAAACATCATACATTCCAAAACACTTTTCCAACAACAATTCTGACTTGTGTTGAATAAATGAAATTTTCATACTATAAGTACAGAGTTGTTAGAAACCACTTTACTAGACTATGGTGAAGCCTGATCAGTATTTTTCTTAAGAGCACCACCTGCCACAATTGACGAGCTACTCTACCTTTCATTTTGTCTAAAGAAAAAAAAAAGTAGTAACAAAATGCACCAAGTTAACTACATTCCATCAACGGTCTTCACTGGTGATACATGTTTTGAGAACTATCAGTAACATCCACTTCAAACACAAACTTGTCAAAAATGTGTTGGTGGGTGGTATCTAGAAAAACTAATTTTAAAAGTTATTGTATCCCTTGGGAAGACAGCTGGCAAAAGTTTCAAAATATAGACCACGCTACAGATGTGCATTTTATATTAAAACTGCCATTAGTCTCTAACTTACTCTTAAACCTGTAACAAACATTTAATAACTGGAGAATTTTATCAATATAACTTGGAACACAGAAAATAAGAAAAAAAGTGACTAAAATCCTGACAGTGAAACAAATTTCTATATAAATCAGTAATACTGAAATAAATATAACTAAAGGAAAGAACACTATATACATACATATCTAGTAAAAAGAAGTAAGAGAATTACACGTAACACAGACAAAATCATAAAGTCATGTGACACCACCGCTGGCAAAGCTAGATGTAGTAAGATGACAGAACTGGAAAGCAAATGATCATTACTTTTGTCTTTCTAACCAATACGGCACTTGCATTTTTTAAAACCTAAAGACAATGACTTGCTCATTCTGGTATAGTCTTACATTCAGACTAAGTTATATTTAATAAGTTTACCTAAGTTTCAAGAAATATGAAAATAAAACAGATGATAAATACGGCAATGACGTTTTATTAATAAGGCTAACGTTACAGCAACATTGTTCTCCACCATGGTACCATTTATAAAAATTTCATTTTCTGCTGTGACATAATTGAAAAATTACAGTAGTAACTATACCTGTATTTCAAACACTGAATTGAAACAAATTTGAAAACGTTGAACTTTCACAAATAAGAATGATTTCTACCGTTACTGCTTGAAACAAAATTTCCAGAACTCTTTGATTGCTAAGTTATAGTCTTAGTACTGTATTAAATTTGTGCCATGATTTCAGGATGCAATTGCCATGGCAATTTTCAAGCAAACTTTTACTGTTATAAATTATTTTGAGGGTGAATCATTTGCATAAAGTCACAAGCAAGTATCTAATTAAGGCAAAAATTAGACTAATCTGTCATTTGCAAACATTTTGAGACACTACATGTATGGTTATGCAACTATGTACACCAAAGGAAAGCAAAAGCATCTCTTCCTTGCAGTTTACTGAAACACAATTTTAAAAATTCAAGCCATGTGACACATAGGTACAAATTACTGCTGGAAGAATAAACAAAGCATCATTTACCCCATCAAAAAAAATTGTATCTAGTTTCAGAAGATCTTCATACCATATTACTCTCAACTACCAAGGAGTAAAAACATTAGAAGTGCACCTCAATATCCTTTGCACCTACCGACCCCGCCTATTGAAAGGAGCCTAACAGACTGAATATCTGGAGGCGGCTTCAGTCAAGGCTGTTTCCACTAGATAAACTTAACTATCCCCTGAACTGTCGGAGACTTAACACATGGAAAAGAAGAGAGAAATGGGAAAGGATCAGGGAAAAGACAAAGAACTGGGGTAAATTCTACCCTTGGGGTGAATAACACACAAGATGGTAAAGAATCTGCCTGCAGTGTAGGGAGACCAGGGTTCGATCCCTGCATGGGGGAAGAGCCCCTGGGGAAGGAAATGGCAACCCACTCAGTATTCTTGTCTGCAGAATTCCATGGACCATGGAGCCTGGCACGCTACAGTCCATGGGGTCTCAAAGAGTCTGACACGAGTAAGCACACACATACACACTGAACCCCAAACACTGCCTCATTTCCTATTCCACAATCTGTTTCTGCTCTTTTTATCTTTATTCTATCTTGCCCTACCTTTTGTTTGTCCTAGGCCTCCCTCCCTCTCTTACAGAGCATAAATGTGCAGACAGGCAAAACAGATCTTTATTTATGGTATTTAAGTACCAGAGTGTTTTGCCTGCAAAACATGAACCAAATGGGTTTTAATTGCACAGTTTAAGTCCTGTGGAACACAGGGGGATAAAACTGAGTAATCAAACCCAATCATAGAATCTCTAAAAACACACACACACAGAGTCTCAAAATGTTTTAAAACACATCTCTCTTTATCAACGACAAATATGCTGTGCTTGAGACAATAATCAACAGCCTAAAATAATCTCTGCTGCTCTTAACTTCATTTCCACAAAAGCTCTGCTGAGATACTGATAGAAAACGGTATTTCAAATACACCGCTCACTAAAGAAATGGAAACAAGCACTGGGACCAACTTTAAGATGACGGTCAAAGAAGACTTAAAATGTAGACAAAATTGTGATTTAAGTTAAAAAAAAAAAAGTAAACTTATTTAGGAGTGCTTTACCAAAAGGAAACAAGAGGAATGGAAGTCAGAATAATTTTAGCACCTAAAATGATTGGGCGGGGAGGGGGGTGTGTGTGGATGGGTTTAATCGATCCTTACCCTCAAACTGCCTTCAGGTGTGCAGACTGTAAAGTCCGATGAACTGCCTGAAGTTGCCGGGATTTCTATCTGCTGGTAACAGCAGGCGGTGAAACCTCAACGAGTTATTATGGCCAAGAGCCGAGTGCCCTCTAGGATGCCAGCCGGGGCGCGCTCCCGGACCAGCCTAGCGCTTACGGGACTCTGCTGCGTTCCCTACTAGGCAAAGGACTTTCCTCTGGCGCTTTAAGAATTCGCTTAATAAGCAGTCTCCGACGAGATTTCAGGGGGTAGAAATGCAGCTTTCGGTACACTGCACCCATCTGAGGAAGGGAGAGGGGAGGACCCGCGGGCCTGGGGCCGTCGCAGCGACCCGCGGGGAGACTCGCGATACGAAGCCGGGAAAGGGCACCGGCTCCCCGGCGCCCAGGGGGCAGGGGGCGGGGTAGCGGCCCGGGCCTCCCCTTCGGGGCGCGGCGGCCTGCGCGAGCGGGCCGCGGGGGACGCCGGCCGCCCCGGGCGCCGTACCTGATGATGTCGTCGCTGTGGCCCCGGTAGAACTTCTGCCGGTGCTCGCGCGGGCTGTACACCACGCCGACGCCCGCCACGAAGTACACGATCTCCTTGGCCGCCGTGTAGTAGAGGTTGTTTCGGCACTGGTGGCCCCGGTAGCCGTACACCCACTCGAGCCGCAGGTGGCAGCTCGGGGCGCTCCTGGCCGCCATGTCGGGGCGCCCAGCCCGCCGCGCTCTCCGCGCGGGCGCCCGGCGGCGGGAGGCGGCGGCGGCCGGGCGAAGCGAGCCCTCCCCGGCGGCCGCACTCGCCGCCTGCCGCGTCCTCTACGCCGCGCCCGGCAGCCGCATGCCGCCTCAGCCCACGGGCGGGAGGGGGGCCTCGCCTCGCGGCGCATGCTGAGGGCCGCGGGCGCCGCCGGCCGTCAGGTGAGGTGGGGACTGCCGCGCGCCTCCCCTCGCCGCCTCGGCCGCCCGGTCTCCTCAGCCCGCAGCGCCCAAGCTGTGAGCCGAGCGAGCGAGGACCCGCCTCCCGTCTCCACTCCTCAGCCGCCGCCGCCCCGGTCCCCCTGCGGCGTTCGCGTCCCGCCGCGGCCTCGTCCCACAGCTCGGCCCGGGGGCCCCCGCGCGCGCCCCGAGCCCGCGCGCGGCGTGCGCCTCCCGCCCCCGGAGCCCAGCCCCCGCGCCGCGCCCCCGAGCCCAGACGCGCGGCGTGCGCCCCGCCACCCGCGAGCCCAGACCCGCGCCGCGCGCCCCCGCCACCCGCGAGCCCAGACCCGCGCCGCGCGCCCCCGAGCCCAGACGCGCGGCGTGCGCGTGCGCCCCCCACCCGCGGCCCCGGCCCCCGCCGCCCGCGCGCGCCTCGCCCCGCCCCTCCCAGCGGGGCGCTCCGGGACCGTGGCTGGGCCCCGGTTCTCCGGCTCTCCCTCTAGCTGCACGGTTCTAGCTCGGCTCTCCTCGGCCAGGACCAATGACCTCGGCTGCCCTGATCGCATCCCGCTCCGGCCCCGGGCGGACTCCCGGCCGCCCTTGTCCCCTGCTGCTGCAGAGCGCCTGTCGGTCTCACCAGGCCGCCGTCCTCGGCCAGGACTACGCTTATGCGTGGAAGAGTCAACACCAGGCCGTTAGCCTCCTGGTTTAATTGTTCCTTTTACCTTGTGCGTGTGTATGCTCTTCTGGCCGCTTCATAGTGCTCGCTGTAGCAGACATTGCGTGGGACTAAAACCTGACTTTCTAAATACACGTTTTCTTATTTGTATACGTGACCTCAAAGCTAAAAGTAGGGTTTAACTCGTAAAATCACACGCCAGATCCTATTTCTTGATAAACAGCAATAGTACGGGAGAGGGAAATGGCACCCCACTCCAGTGTTCTTGCCTGGAGATTCCCGTGAACACGGGAGCCTGGTGGGCTGCCGTCCACGGGGTCGCAAAGAGTCGGACACGACTGAAGGGACTTAGCGGCGGCAGCAGCAGCAGTACCTGATGTTGGTTTTTTAGAGAACTGTTTTGAACCGCAACTGTTTTGATACTTCTCGCATGGTGGTGATGATGAAGATGTCTCAGCCTTAATGGCGCTGGAGAATGAGCCTGTAAGCACAGATACTAGAAGCAATGAGTTCTAGGTCGGTTCCTCTCCTACTCAGTTTTCTGAATGCCTCCTGTCTCATGGAATTTACCAGTACCTATAAAAATAATTTGAAGTCAGTGTTTTAAAAGATTTTAAATCCAGAGTGATAACCCCAAGGTTTACAACAAGAAAAAATAATTTATAAAACACAAGTTTGAATCTTCTGTGACTGGGAAAAAAAATCAGTGTTTATTTCCTTGGGAAATACCAAAACTTGGAAATCTTAAAAGAAAAAAATCTTAAAACTTGGAAATCTTAAAAAAAAAAAAAAGCTAGAATAAACTAGCATCTTTTTAAGAAAGAGGTGATGATTCCTAGATGGCATCCATACCTTGGACTGAATGTTACCCTATTTCTGCTTCCTCAAAGATGCAAATTACCAATTTAAGACAAGAGGATGGATACCTTTTCAGTTTTGGCTATGACTTCTAGTCGACATACAGGAAAGAAAGGCTATTTCAGAGGAAAGAATTTCTTGTCAGTTTCATGGAAAGTAAACTATGAAGGTGTGAGTAGATTTGGTGGACTCTACCAGGAAGGTTGAAAGTAGAAATGGAATCCAGTTAGTTCACAATAATCATCTAACAAAACAGTGAGGAACTACAATGCAGGAAAACTGTCAGCACTTCATAAATTTCCCAGCTTTTAGACATTTTAAATTCTTATTATTTTTACTATTCCCAGGTGATTAGCTGTAAAACTGTCAATGGAAATAATCAATATACCAATCTATACCTGGAGAAGGAAATGGCAACCCACTCCAGTGTTCTTGCCTGGAAAATCCCACGGACGGGGGAGCCTGACGGGCTACAGTCTATGGGGTCTCAGGGGTCAGATACAACTTAGCCACTAAACCAATCTATAATAGAAATAGAAAAGTTTTGAGCCAAACTGAGGACGATAGCCTGGGGTACACAGATTCAAGAAGCACTTGAATTGTCCTCCCCTGGACTACAAGAGGGCTTCCCAGGTGGCTCAGAGGTTAACTGTAGGGCTTCCCTGGTAGCTCAGTGGTAAAGAATCCGCTTGCAGTGCAGAAGATGCAGGTTCAGTCCCTGGGTTGGGAAGATCCCCTGGGGAAGAAGATGGCTACTCACTCCAATAGTTTTGCCAGGATAATCCCATGGACAGAGGAGCTATGTGGGCTACAGTCTGCGGGGCTGCAAGTGGTCAGAGTGACTTAGCTATTGAACAACAACGGCAACCAAGGTCTACAGAATGGAGGAGGCTTATACCAGCAAAAACTAAAGTCACATGAATTGTCAAGGACTGAGATTGGCACTGGAAAGGAGTAAGGGCCCTTGGCAAGCATGGATTGATTGGTTCAAAATGGTTGCTTGGTTACGAGGGGAGACCTTGGGAACATAAGGTTCTGGCTGGCAGTTGCTAGCAGATATTGTTTTGAGACTGATTCCAGTGTCCCTGAAACTGATACAGTTCAGAAAATTCAAGTTCTCAGGGATGGAGGAACATATCTGAAACCACATCCACGATGGCCACCCAGCTCCACTTTGGATGCTTGAACCACAATTATTTGTTTTTATTTTTAAACATTTTAATTGTGATAGAAGTCACATAACGTAAACAATTTTAACCACAGTTAACTGTCCTGTTCAGGGGCACCAAGTACACTCACACTGTGCAACTCCCACCATCATCCATCTCTGGAGCTTTTTACTCTCCTGAACTGAAACTTTGTTCCCATTTAAAACTAAGTCCTCATCCCCCCCTCCCCACCCCTGCCTCTGGCATCTGTGAATGTACTTTCTGACTCTATGAATATGACTATTCTAGTTACCTCATATAAGTGGAGTCAAATGGTGTTTGTATGCACCTACTGTATACTGAAGGGGCCCCCTAGGGGCTCAGTGGCAAAGAATCTGCCTGCAGTGCAGAAGACCGCCTGCAAAGCAGGAGACATAGATTCAATCCCTGGGGCAGGAGAACCCCTAGAGAGGAAACAGCAACCCACTCCAGCATTCTTGCCTGGGAAATCCCATGGACAGAGGAGCCTTGCGGGCTACAGTTCATGGTTTCAAGAGAGTTGGCCAAGACTTAGAGATGACTAAACCACACCACCATATATTGAAATGTGTTCTTGTGTTCTTAAGGTTAACTTAATATATGCCCTAAAAACAGATGGTGCCTTTTTTCCCCCTGTGCCATATAGTAGGTTCTCATTAGTCTCGCATCCTGTACAGAGTGGTGTATGTACGGCAATACCAATCTCCCAGTTCATCCCCCGCCCCGCCCCCCCCACCCGCCACTTTTCTCTTGGTGTCCATAAGTTTGTTCTCTACACCTCTGTCTGTTTCTGCTTTGCAAATGGGTTCAGCTGTACTATTTTTCTAGATTCCACAGATATGCACTATGTACAATATTTGTTTTTTTTTTTCTCTGGCATACTTTATATGACAGTCTCTGTGTCCATCCACATCCCTGCAAATGGCACAGTTTTGTTCCTTTATGGCTGAGTAAGGAAATGGCAGCCCACTCCAGTGTTCTTGCCTGGAGAATCCCAGGCATGGGGGAGCCTGGCGGGCTGCTGTCTGTGAGGTTGCACAGAGTCGGACTCGAGTGAAGTGACTCAGCAGCAGCAGCAACAATATTCCATTGCATATGTACTGTTGTTCAATCATGTCTGACTCTGTGATTCCATGGGCTGCAGCATGCCAGGCTTCCCTGTATTTCACCATATCCAGGCGTTTGCCCAAACTCATGTTCATTGATTCAGTGGTACCACCCAACCATCTCATCCTCTTTCATCTCTTTCTTCTCCTGCCATCAACTTATTGAATATGTATACCACATCTTCTTTATCCATTCCTTTGTTGATGGACATTAGGTGACTTCCATGTCCTGGCAATTGTAAATAGTGCTGCAATGAACACTGGGGTGCATGTATCTTTTTGAGTTATGGATTTCTCCAGATATGTGCCTAGGAGCAGGGTTACTGGGTCATATGATCATTCTGGGCTTTCCAGGTTGTGCTAGTGGTAAAGAACATACTTGCAAATATAGGAGACATAAGGGACATGGTTCTACCCTTGGGTCAGGAAGATCCCCTGGAGGAGGGCATGACAACCCACTCCAGTGTTCTTGCCTGGAGGATCTCGTGGACTGAGGAGCCTGGTGAGCCACAGTCCATGGGATCTCAAAGAGTCAGACATGACTCAGGCAACTTAGCATGCAAGCACGCATGGTCGTTCTATTTTTAGTCTTTTAAAGAACCTCCACTTTATTCTCCATAAAAATACTTTCCTTTAATGGCCAAAGCAGATGTACAATGCATGCCTCACTTCAGCTCAGTCACTCAGTCATGTCTGACTTTCTGTGGCCCGTGGACCGCAGTGCACCAGGCTTCCCTGTCCATCACCACCTCTTGGAGCCTACCCAAACTCATGTCCACTGAGTCGGCGATCACAAAGCAGACTGCTCCAGCCAGCATAAGGTTTAAGTGAAATCGTATATAAGCCGGAATAATTTTGCTTCAGTACGTGAAAAATATCTTCCATCAAAAGGGCAGCCAAAAATTAGAAGGGGAAGGTGCACAAGCCTGGGGGAAATGTGCCACACTCAACAGCTTGTCTTTGGCTTGGGATGACAAGAATGAAGAGAAGAGGACTGTAGAGTGGACTTCTGACACCTGCGAAGAAGAAAGAACTCAGGCTTGAGAAGTCACTCTGAAGACATAAAACAACCTGTGTGGGGTTCCCTGGACAAGGGCAGACCCAATTTCTTTTTGTCACAAGTATTTGTGTTGTTTTTTTTTTTAATAAAAATGTTTGCTAACTCACTACTGAGTGCCCTGAAAATCCCTGGTGGGAAAGGAAATGTCGTTCGTTATTTAAATTTAAGCAGTGAACTTGGAAAAGATGAAATATTTTGTTATGGTATAATTGTGGCCCATTCATCGCTGGTTACATGTAGTTTTTATGAGATGTAGGATGGTGAGGAATAAGAAATATTTTTTTCCACGTTTCAGATTTTTCAGTACGCTTTCTTATGGATCCCATGATATATATTTAAGCATCTTATTAATAACAGATCTAAATAATCTTTCCATTATTATATTTTCCATTGCAATCTTTAATGACCCAAGGGTGGAGTGTGAAGTGAAAACATTCTTAATTAAACAATCCTCAACTGACAACTCCAGAGCGAAAGAGACAGCTGAGGCAGAAGAGTGGCTAAAGAGTAAAACATTCCTGAATAACAGAGAGAAAAAAATCCTAATTAGTTTTTATATAATGTTATATACTTTATAATGTATATTTATTTATATAATGTTATATACAGGTCCACCCTCAGGTCTTTATAAAAAAATAAAAGACAAAGTATATAACATTATATAAATATTACTTTTATATAATGTTTTTTACTAGTGTCACATCAGAAAGCTTAGTCAACCTTTGCTGGATGGCATCACGGACTCGATGGATGTGAGTCTGAGTGAACTCCGAGAGATGGTGATGAACAGGGAGGCCTGGCGTGCTCCGATTCATGGGGTCGCAAAGAGTCGGACATGACTGAGCGACTGAACTGAACTGAATGCTTTCATATCTGTATGTTTTGAAAGAATGCAAATAAGGATGCAGGAGAAAGACCCCCTAAATTCTACACGTCAACAGGTGCACATTTGTTAGGCATTTTAAATGTAAGGTACAACACATTTTGGTAATCTATATCTTGAAACTTGAGTTCCTAGTGTGGTATATTCTAGATATTTGAAATATTAAAATACAAACGAATAAATTTTTCTTGGCTGCCTACCAATTTTAGTTACCCTCAGGTCTTTACAAAAAGAAATAAAAGACAAAGTATATAAAGCTTGGAAGGCAAAATTCACACTACTAATTCTAGCTAGCTCATTCAGCCAGCTTATGGATGATAACGATTTGATTTTTAATATGCTGTGCATAAAGTGTGTCTGTAACCATAGCTGTAACCTGTTTTATGTACGGAGCCTAACATAGTGCCTGGCACTACAATAGGTGTTTCATGCGTATTTGTCAACCATTAAATAGTAAAAAGAATACTTGTGTACTCACAATAGTTTTATCTTGAATAGTTGAAGCTTTTGAAAACTCGAACCTTCTTCTGATCGCCAATACTGTACTAGAACTATTTCAGTTATATGTGACCGAAACCTACTCAAAATGGCTTTAGATAAAAATGGAATTTTAATGTCAAAAAGGACTGAGACTAGAACTGGCATCAAAGCACTTGGATCTTCGGGGCTCAAGATGCCATCAGAACCGGGTTGTCAGAATAAACCCAGTGCAAATTTCTTTTGAGTTGATGCCATTGCCAGAAGGCAAGAAAGGAGCCAGCAGGTCCAGTTCTACCATCTTCTCTTAGAAATCCCCGTGGGAGTTCATGCAGCTCAATACCAGAAAGACAACCCAATCGAAAAGCGGACCAAAGAACCAGGTCCGCTCTTCTCCAGAGAAGACACACAGATGGCTAATACACTCACGAAAAATGCTCAAGATCACTCACTATTCAGTTCACTTCAGTCGCTCAGTCGTGTCTGGCTCTGCAACCCCATGAATCGCAGCACGCCAAGTCTCCCTGTCCATCACCAACTCCCGGAGTTCACTCAGACTCACCTCCATCGAGTCCGTGATGCCATCCAGCCATCTCATCCTCTGTTGTCCCCTTCTCCTCCTGCCCCCAATCCCTCCCTGCATCAGAGTCTTTTCCATTGAATCAATTCTTCGCATGAGGTGGCCAAAGTACTGAAGTTTCAGCTTTAGCATTGTTCTTTCCAAAGAAATCCCAGGGCTGATCTCCTTTAGAATGGACTGGTTGGATCTCCTTGCAGTCCAAGGGACTCTCAAGCGTCTTCTCCAACACCACAGTTCAAAAGCATCAATTCTTTGATGCTCAGCCTTCTTCACAGTCCAACTCTCACATCCATACATGACCACAGGAAAAACCATAGCCTTGACTAGACGGACCTTAGTCAGCAAAGTAATGTCTCTGCTTTTGAATATGCTGTCTAGGTTGGTCATAACTTTTCTTCCAAGGAGTAAGAGTCTTTTAATTTCATGGCTGCAGTCACCATCTGCTGAGATTTTGGAGCCCCCAAAAATGAAGTCTGACACTGCTTCCACTGTTTCCCCATCTATTTCCCATGAAGTGATGGGACCAGATGCCATGATCTTCGTTTTCTCAATGTTGAGCTTTAAGCCAACATTTTCACTCTCCTCTTTCACTTTCCTCAGGAAGCTTTTTAGTTCCTCTTCACTTTCTGCCATAAGGGTGGTGTCATCTGCATATCTGAGGTTATTGATATTTCTCCCAGCAATCTTGATTCCAGTTTGTACTTCATCCAGCCCAGCATTTCTCATGATGTACACTGCATATAAGTTAAATAAGCAGGGTGACAATACACAGCCTTGACGTACTCCTTTCCCTATTCGGAACCAGTCTGTTGTTCCAAGTCAAGTCCTAATTGTTGCTTCTTGACCTGCATACAGGCTTCTCGGGAGGCAGGTCAGGTGGTCTGGTATTCCCATCTCTTTCAGAATTTTCCACAGTTTCTTGTGATCCACATAGTCAAAGGCTTTGGCATAGTCAATCAAGCAGAAATAGATGTTTTTCTGGAACTCTCTTGCTTTTTCCATGATCCAGCGGATGTTGGCAATTTGATCTCTGGTTCCTCTGCCTTTTCTAAAACCAGCTTGAACATCTGGAAGTTCACGGTTCACATATTGCTGAAGCCTGGCTTGAAGAATTTTGAGCATTACTTTACTAGTGTATAAAATGAGTGCAATTGTGTGGTAGTTTGAGCATTCTTTGGCATTGCTTTTCTTTGGAATTGGAATGAAAACTGACCTTTTCCAGTCCTGTGGCCACTGCTGAATTTTCCAAATTTGCTGACATATTGAGTGCAGCACTTTCACAGCATCATCTTTCAGGATTTGTAAATACCTCAACTGGAATTCCATCACCTCCACAAGCTTTGTTCGTAGCGGTGCTTTCTAAGGCCCAATTGATTTCACATTCCAGGATGTCTGGCTCTAGATGAGTCAGACACATCACACCATCATGATTATCTGGGTCGTGAAGATCTTTTTGTACAGTTGTTCTGTGTATTCTCGCCACCTCTTCTTAATATCTTCTGCTTCTGTTAGGTCCAGACCATTTCTGTCCTTTATCGAGCCCATCTTTGCATGAAATGTTCCCTTGGTATCTCTAATTTTCTTGAAGAGATCTCTAGTCTTTCCCATTCTGTTCTTTTCCTCTATTTCTTTGCATTGATCTCTGAAGGCTTTCTTATCTCTTCTTGCTATTCTCTGGAACTCTGCATTCAGATACTTGTATCTTTCCTTTTCTCCTTTGCTTTTCACCTCTCTTCTTTTCACAGCTATTTGTAAGGCCTCCCCAGACAGCCATATTGCTTTTTGCATTTCTTTTCCATGGGGATGCTTTGCTGGAGCAGCCATGAGGAGATACCCCACGCCCAAGGTAAGAGAAAACCAAGTAAGATGGTAGGTGTTTCAACAGGGCATCAGAGGGCAGACACACTGAAATTATACTCACAGAAAACTAGTCAATCTAATCACGCTAGGACCACAGCCTTGTCTAACTCAATGAAACCAAGCCATGCCTGCGGGGCAACCCAAGACGGGCAGGTCATGGTGGAGAGGTCTGACAGAATGTGGTCCACTGGAGAATGGAATGGCAAGCCACTTCAGTATTCTTGCCTTGAGAACCCCATGAACAGTATGAAAAGGCAAAATGATAGGATACTGAAAGAGGAACTCCCCAGGTTGTAGGTGCCCAATATGCTACTGGAGATCAGTGGAGAAATAACTCCAGAAAGAATGAAGGCATGGAGCCAAAGCAAAAACAATACCCAGCTGAGGATGTGACTGGTGATAGAAGTAAGATCCATGCTGTAAAGAGCAATATTGCATAGGAACCTGGAATGTCAGGTCCATGAATCAAGGCAAATTGGAAGTGGTCAAACAAGAGATGGCAAGAGTGAGCGTCAACATTCTAGGAATCAGCGAACTAAAATGGACTGGAATGGGTGAACTTAACTCAGATGACCATTATATCTACTACTGCGGGCAGGAATCCCTCAGAAGAAATGGAGTAGCCATCATGGTCAACAAAAGAGTCCAAAATGCAGTACTTGGATGCAGTCTCAAAAACGACAGAAGGATCTCTGTTCGTCTCCAAGGCAAACCATTCAATATCACCGTTATCCAAGTCTATGCCCCAACCAGTAACCCTGAGGAAGCTAAAGTTGAATGGTTTTATGAAGACTTATAAGACCTTTTAGAACTAACACCCCAAAAGATGTCCTTTTCATTATAGGGGACTGGAATGCAGAAGTAGGAAGTCAAGAGATACCTGGAATAACAGGCAAATTTGGCCTTGGAATGTGGAATGAAGCAGGGCAAAGACTAATAGAGTTTTGTCAAGAAAATGCACTGGTCATAGCAAACACCCTCTTCCAACAACACAAGAGAAGACTCTACACATGGACATCACCAGATGGTCAACACCGAAATCAGATTGATTATATTCTTTGCAGCCAAAGATGGAGAAGCTCTATACAGTCAACAAAAACAAGACCAGGAGCTGACTGTGGCTCAGATCATGAACTCCTTATTGCCAAATTCAGACTTAAATTGAAGAAAGTAGGGAAAACCACTAGACCACTCAGGTATGACCTAAATCAAATCCCTTATGATTATACAGTGGAAGTGAGAAATAGATTTAAGGGCCTAGATCTAATAGATAGAGTGCCTGATGAACTATGGAATGAAGTTCATGACATTGTACAGGAGACAGGGATCACTCATTATTAGAGAAATGCAAATCAAAGCCACAATAAGGTATCATCCCACGCTGGTCAGAATGGCAGCCATCAAAATGTCTACACACAATAAATGCTGGAGAGGGTGTGGAGCAAAGGGAACCCTCTTACACTCTTGGTGGGAATGCAAACTGTACAGCCACTATGGAGTTCAGTGTGGTGGTTCCTTTAAAAATTGGAAATAGAACTGCCTTATGACCTAGCAATCCCACTGCTGGGCATACACACCGAGGAAACCAGAATTGAAGGAGACATGTGTGCCCCAGTGTTCATCACAGCACTGTTTACAATAGCTGGGACATGTAAGCAACCTAGATATCCATCAGCAGATGAATGGATAAGAAAGCAGTGGTACTTATACACAATGGAGTATTATTGAGCCATTAAAAAGAATACATTTGAATCCGTTCTAATGAGGTAGATGAAACTGGAGCCTATTGTATAGAGTGGAAGCAAGCCAGAAAGAAAAACACCAATACAGTATACTAATACATATATAATGAAATTTAGAAAGACAGTAACAATGATTCTTTATGCAAGGCAACAAAAGAGACACAGATGTAAAGAACAGACCTTTGGACTCTGTGGGAGAAGGCGAGGGTGGGATGATGTGAGAGCACAGCGTGGAAACGTATATTACCAAATGTAAAACAGATGACCAGCGCAAGTTCAATGCGTGAAGCCGGGTCTTCAAAGCCTGTGTCTGGGGACAAGCCAGAGGGATAGGGTGGGGAGGGGGGTTCAGAATGGGGGCACATGTGCACCCATGGCTGATTCATGTTGGTGTACGGCAAAAGCCACCGCAATACTGTAAACTAATTATACTCCAGTCAAGATAGGTTTCATTTTTTGAAGAAAGACACCCCTGTGGAAAGAGTGTTTCAGCAGTTCTCCTGGAAACTCCTCGACTTCAACAGCACTGACGCTGACTGGCTGCCCACCCTCGGCACCACGGAGTAGGGCCAGGTGTGTTAAAGCCACAGGAAGTAGAGTGGAAGAGGGGCAAGACTTCCAAGGAAAACTGGAGTGAGAGCGCTAGAATGAGACGGGATGGATGCCAGCAGTAGCTATCCAGGGCTGACTTGGAATCTTTAATATTCTCCAACCTCCATTCACACAACTAAATCTGCATGCAATCTAAATGAAAGCAAAAACAAAAACAGATGTTTGCTTTAAAAAAATAATGCAGCTTTAAGACGAGACTTCTTCTAACCAGGCTGCCACCCCAATGCCCTTCTTTTATAAGAATTCTAAAGCTAATTACAGATTCCGCCCCCCCACCAATAAACATCATCCCAAATGTCTGTTAGAGTGCACTGAAAGCTGTTAAAAATGAGCATGTTATTCAAACAAAAAAAGCTGCAAGCCAAACTATCCTCTTCTACATATCTGTACACCTTGCTATTGAGTCTTTTCTGTATTAGAAACATCAATATACCTCCTGGCAGTATTCCACGCTGTCAAGTTGGAAAGCTAGGTGGTTTTCTTTGGTTCTTCAACTGTTTCTCTTCTCCCATAAGCAGTTAGCAAGTCCTGTTGACTATTTTTAGAAATATCCCTGAACTGCCTCCCCATCTCTGTAGCCGCACCCTCCCGAACTCCACTTGCCATGGTTCAGTTCAGCTTCTACTTGTCTTCCCCTAGATTCTGCAGCACGAGTAAAGATCATGTCTGAGCATGCTACTTTCCTGTGCCAAGAAATTTTCCAGAAGCAACGGAGGCCTCTTGAGTCTTAATATATTCTTATCATTTGACTCAATAACTTCTCACTCCATTATCTGTCATACTGTAATAATTTAAAAGATAGATCAAGATTCATGCACCAAAATATTTACTATGGCCTAATTAAGAACAATAAAAATCCGGAAACCTGACTGTTCCACCTCAGGGAAACTTTAAGTAAATTGATTCGGCTCATGTGAAAATATAAAACCATTAAAAATTAGGTTTCAAAATTCATTTTGGCAACATTGGAAATTTCCCTTAATGTAATATTAAAAATTTTTAATCTAGTTACAAAAAGTGTGTATATAGAATGAGCCTAGTTATGAAATATATTAAAGACTGGAACAAAAGATACCAAATATTAACAGTTTATGATATGATGGGTGATTTTTACACTTTTATTGGTGTATTCATATGTATACGTTTATTGGTGTATTTATTGGTGATACAACTCCAATATTCTAAGTTCTTTCTTAAAATAGAGAATTTTACCCCTCAATTCCTCATGGGAAGAGAATGATATTTGTTTGGGAAAAGATACTCAAATGGGTGCTTGGCACAGAAAATGAGACCCCAGGGGAGCTGAATGTTCCGCCTGAGGAGCAAGAAACAATTTCTTGCTCCAGGAAGACGACGAAGGAGTAGAGTCAGAGAGGCAGGAAGCCGCAAGTGTTGCTGTGCCGCCCTCTCCAGAGCCTCTCAGATCTTAAAAGTTTCCAAATACAGAAAGTGCTCTTTTTCTTCTTAATGGAAGCTAGAGGAACAGGGCTTCTTATCTAGGTTGATGTCGTGGGAAGCAGCACTCCATGAAGAGGATTACAAAGTTTCCGGCAGGGAGCAGGGGGAGCCCAGGATACCAACAAATGGCAGGCGCGGGGTTTCAGCCCTTGGAACGCCTCCAGGTGGTAGGGGAGTCCCAGCTGATGTGACAGTCGCACACACCAATTGCTACTGTGATTAGGAAGAAGTGACAGAAGTCAGTTCAGCAAACACTGGGTACTTTCCAGTGGGCTCCAGAATAAAGGGCCACCTCCCCCCGGGACACACACAGCCTCTAGCCTGCTTGCCGCAGCCGTCTTAGTCTCTTCCTTCCTGCCTTGACCTCGCTCTACCCTCCAGCCATACTAGACTCCAGACTTTCCCCAAATTTCCCAGACAGTTCCAAAACTCCACGCACCCCTGTGTCATCCACAATGTATGTAATATCAGCTCTCGTTGGCCTGGCAAATTCCTGAACATCTGAGGTCCAGCTCAAATGTACCATCTTCTTACGGGTTGAACTGTGTCTCCCCGAATTATACGCTGAAGTCCTAATCCCCAGTACCTAAGAATGTGACCTCATTTGGAAATAGAATCATTGCAGATGTAATTAGTTAAGGTGAAGTCATATTGGAATAGGGTGGGATGCTAGTCCAGTATGACTGGTGTCGTTATTTAAGGACATTTAAAGAAAGACAAATACCGCATGGTCTCACTTAAATGTGGAATCTAATAGGAATGATGCAAGTGAACTTATTTGTAAAACAGAAACTGGCTCGCAGACCTCAAAATCAAACGTATGGTAACCAAAGAGGAAATGTGGGAGAAAGTGATAAATGAGGAGGCTGAGATTGACACGCATGCTGCTGCCGCTGCTAAGGTGCTCAGTTGTGCCCGACTCCTGCAACCCCGTGGGCTGCAGCCTCCAGGCTCCTCCGCCCATGGGATTTTCCAGGCAAGAGTGCCGGAGTGGGGTGCTGTTGCCCTCTCCAGATTAACACATATACACTGCTGCAAATAAAATAAAGATCTACTGTACAGCACAGGGAACTCTACTCCGTGTTCTGTAATGACTTACAAGGTGAAAGAATCTGAAAAAGAAGAGAGATATATAGCTATAGATAGATATAGTGGATCTGCCAAAAAGTTTGTTGGTTAAGACAAAATAAATAGGTTAAAAAAAGTTTGTTTGGGTTTTTCTGTAACATTGAACTCTTTCGGCCAATGTATGTATCTGATTTACTTTGCTGTGCACCAGAAACAAACATAACTTTTTGAGTCAATTATAGTCCGATAAAAATTAGAAAGGGGGTATCCGGACTCAGGCACTCACACAAGGAAATTGTCATGTAAAGATGAAAGCAGAGATTTACATGCCAAGGAAAGATCACCACAACCACTAGAAACTTGGAGAAAGGTGCAGAACGCACCCCTCCCGCATGGCCCTCAGAGAGAACCAGGGCTAGCAACACTTTGATCTTGAACTTCTTGCCTTCAGAACTATGAGACAATAAGATGCTATTGCTAAAGCCACTTGGTTTGCGTAACTTTGTTTCAGCGAACCAGACAAACTAATGCACGCCACTCCTCTATGGTTTGCTGTGGCATCCCCACCCACTCTTCAGAAGTAATCAGCTTTCGTTTATGTCCCTAGTACATTTTGTAAAATCATACATATTTCTACAGTAGCATTTATCATATTGAATTTGGGGGAATCGTTTATTTATGCTTCTAGAATATGTGTCCCTGAAAGCATATTTTTTTGCCTGTTTAACCTTTTACAATCTGTAGTCCTTCCTCTTTACTTAGCCAGTGCCTTAGCCTGGATTCTCAAAAATACTGAGGCAAAGACTAAGGCATGGCTGTTTGAGCTGGGAAGCAAACCCAGGGCAGTGAGGGAGAGGAAAGGAACGTGAGGAAAGAAAAGCTGTGAGACGATGTGTGGCACGTGAGTGCCTGCCTGCAGCCACGCTGCAGACGCACCCGCCAGGCGCACAGAGTTCCCCTTAATGGGCTGCAAGGGCGAAACATGGCCCGGAGGGGGCCTCCGGGAAGGCAAAAGGGAGCGGGGAATTTACGTGTCCAGGCCCCCCTCCCGTCTCCTCTTTGCAAGGCAACCCACGGGGAGGTGGAGTTTATGCCCAAACTTCCAGGGCGCATCATCCAGTTTCTCTGTGATCTCCTAGCCACTGTCTCCCAGAGCCCCGATTCCCACAGGCTCGTACAGAGGACAACGTAGTAACCAGACACACACTCACACACGCATAGGTAGTAAGCTGCACCACAGGAGAAGAACCTTCGCAAAAGTCAGGGAACCTACATCTTTTATAACGGGCAGTAAGCCCGTTTGACTTTTGCCCTGAAGGGAGATATCATGTTTATTATACTGGACAATAAATAGACTTTTGCTCCAAAGGGAGACACTAACTTTATCTTCCAAGGTTGTTCACTACACAAACATCCTTGAGAAGACAGTCAAAGGCAAGTCAGTGCCTCTGTAGACAAGATGCAAGGAAACGCAGGAGACCCTGGAGCACTGTTTCCAAACACAGATCAAACGGGCAGCTGCCCAATGCTTATTTCCTGAGTGGAAATGCTACCAAACTGGGATCAACATGTAAAATACATTTCCGCAGCGACTGCAGGCAATGCAACATCACAAGACAAACAATAGTCTCAGAGACAAAGCTGTGTGGCAGCCAAAGCTGTGAGGACAGCGTATCTTTAGCAATACTATTGCAATAGGGTGAGGGGCTGCTGTGAGCTGAACTCAACTCCCCTGAAACAAAGGGCTGGAGACTAAAAGTCTGGGTGTGTTTAGGGTGTAAGACCTCACGGCCTTTTCTCGGGAAGCGTCGCCACAAAGACCACAGTGACTCGAATTCGATGCAATCAGCAGGAGGATTTATTTAGCCAGCAAGCTGGGGTTCGAGCTCCCGTTTCCAGGGTGAACCCGGAACACTCACCGAAAGGGATTTTTATACAGAAGATCAAAGACAACTGGGAATGAGATCGGAATGTAGGGAACAATGTGATAAGGGGGTCTTAGGATGAAGTGGAGACATTTGATTGGTGGGGATGATTTACAGGTAATTAAGTTGAAACGGTTGGCTGATCACCCTGCGGCATTTGGTACGGGAAATGCATTTTTGAGGAAGGTCAGTTACACAGTGGAAACTAAGTCACAAGTTATCAGTTAAGAATAGGGAGCAGTCAGGAGGCTCTGAGTCATCAAGATAAGGGGAAAGCTATGCGGCGCATTCTGCCTTCCAGGTTTAACTCTTAACCTAGGAGTTTTCCAGTGCCCTTTTCAGAAAGCACTAAATGAAGTTACATTTTACAGAAAGATGAATACAATGATTTACAACAAAGAGAAATTCATTATCCCAAAAGCCTTGTTTTGCTAACATCAAAACTACTATAATTCCTCAATCTAAAAGTTCTTCATTCCCCTCTTCTTCTTGTTCATGATTTCAATCTTGAAATCATAGAGTGGCGGCTTTCAAGATTTAGCCCGTCACAGACGATTTTCTCGCAGCTCCCTCTTCTCTATCTTTTAGGCGCTCTAAAAGATGGTGATGGTGCAGCATGTTACGGTAGACAAGCACCTTTATATGCAGAATTCTTTTACAATGCCTTTAATAAGGCATGGTGCTAGGCACATCAGGGCAAGGATAGCGACTAACACGATGCCTACAGCCGCCATGCTCTGCCACAAAGAATGAGCTGGGAAGGTTAGAAACAAATTTTTCACAAAATCTTCAGCAGTTTGAACAACATCTAAAGCGGCCGAAGGCGCGTTTTCTATATCTAATATTTCATTGTGTAACTGCAGTAAATCAAGAGAATATTAGAATTATACCATTGCCTTGTAAATGTCTTTTGATCTTTTCCCACGGGAAGTCAGATATATTATAAGGTTTTTGTGACACAGATCCACTTGTAATTAACATGACATTGAATTTTCATTCTGAGTCCTAAGCTTTGGACCTCTTCTCCTAAGACCCTGAGGGTATCATACAGAGCAGACAGCTTATTTTCTATTTTTTATCAATATCCTCTTGTGTTCCCATAACCCTTGTGACATTATAAGACAGAGAATCAACAACCTTGGCATCTTGCACGGACTGAGCAGGGAACAGAGGCGTAACAGCGGTCGCTATTAAGGTGATCAGCGAAACCACACCAGAGCAATTAATCCCAGGCCTCTTTTGGGCGGCCGGGGCGGCATTGATGTGTTGTAGTAATTGCAATGCCGTTTCATCATACCAATCTTCTTCTATTTTGACGGGGAGCATAACAAAGCGGGTTGTTTTACCACTAATATCTGCTCTCCGACGCTCATGCCTCTGATACAATTAGTGAGAGTGCAATTAAAACAAGACATATGGTAAACATTCTGGGTGACATTAACAGAAACATTTTCAACCAAAATCATAAAGGGGTAAGGCACACTGATCTAGGATATCTAAATCCAGTAACCCCTATTATCCCAGTGGCCTCCTATACGGCGGGGGACGGTGTAACAGAGCCAGCAAGATTTTGTAACTTCCGGGTTGGTGTCATTTAAGACTCGGTAGGCACTGTCTACAAGAGCCAATTAAAAACTTTGACAGACAACATAGACCCTGCCCCGCATCTCTTCCGCCAGGCGCCATCTTAGGTTTTCGACCGCAAAGCTAGCCCCTTTGTTTTTAAGGTTTCTCATTTAGGGCCCCACATATCCCCCTTTTTTATATATTTTATTTAAGCCCTCGAGACATTTGTATTGCTGTTCTGTAGAGCAAGGCATAGGCTGTAGGCGGCCAACCTCCAGCCTCGCCAGCCCCTCTCGCGGCTGTGCCTGTCTTGGTTGCCCTCCTCTGAGAGTCTTACCCGTCATTGGCTATCCAGCCACCTCTTGGGGGCTAGGCGGAATCTCTCTAGATGATGAGCATCTAGAACTCTTATTTTATTTGTCTGTCTCGGTTAATCTCTTGAAGGGCTAAATTAATCCAGGGGTTTTGTGGGTCCCCAACGTGGGGCTCCTCTTTCATGACCTGGGCAAGCATAACCTTTTTTTTTTTTTTAAACACTACAACAAGCAGAATAACAAAAACAAGCAAATAGAAGGCATTTTTAAACCAGGTGAATCGAGTTTGTATCCAGTCCCATAGATACATTGCTCCCTTTTTACCTGTTAAGAGTCTCATTTAACATTGGAAAAGCTGTCAGACAAAGCTGGAGTATCTCATGTCGCAGTCTATGAGTGCCAGAACACAATGCCTCGATCGCTCTGGCATGGAGGCGTGGAGATCAGCTGTTATTGGAGTCCCATCATAGCAGTCTCGATATTCAGCTGGTTTGAAATCCCTGAGCAGAGGCGTGGGGGTTGTAAGCAGAACAATGTAGGGTCCTTTCCACCTGGGCTCTAGGTTGTTCTGCCGTGCCGCGACGTGACGGGTCCCCCACCTGGACGGATGGGCCTCCTCTGGGGTACCGGGTTGGTAGGCCGCAGCAAGCTGAGTCCCACCTCTTTCTGAACCAGCTGGAGTCCCTTCAGCCTTGGCCCGTCTTGTTTCGGCCGGCTTTACCTCTTGGCAGGTCTGCAGTTCAGGCCACTTGCTCAGCCAATTTAAAGTCCTGGCCCTCATATCCTTCTTCAGAACTGCTTCCGCCGTTACCTGTCCCTCGGCTCCTGAGCGGCTGGTCCGGAGATCTGCGAACTCCATGTACTCCCGCCAGAATTTCTTGACAGTCGTGGGTCACCTCGGACTGGCTGGGGTCCGGCGCAGCGTGGCAGGGTTAAGTCCGGTAGCCGGCGTGAACCTGATTCGCTCGGTTTGGAGCAGCGCTAATGTGGGTTATCCTGGCGTTAGTTAGCCATCTCTCGGGGGTTGGCGAATCACACTTTCTAAAGCGTGGGCGCGTGGCAATTAAGTTCTGCCCCGTGTCAGCTTGTCTGCATCCTTTACTAGGACTGCCACGGCGCCACTATCGCAAACATTCGGCCAGCCAGCGCCCGGGGTCCAGTTTCTTTGACAGATATGCCCCGGCCGATTCCATGGTCCCAGCTTTGGGTGAGGACCCCTTTGGCGTGCCATTATTTTCAGCCACATGAGATGGAACGGCTTGTCCACATCTGGAAGTCCCAGGGCAGGGGCTGACAACAGGCGCGCTTAATGTTGTCAAAGCCTTTGCTCGCTCTTTCCCCAGACGGGGTGTACTGCCCTTTGTCAGGGGGTACAAGGGAGCGGCCATCTCTGCGAACCCGGAATCCAGGCCTGCAGACCCTGCAGTGCCCAGAACTCCCTACCTGTCGGGAGTTTTCGGGGCCGGTATTCTGGCCCCGCCTCCTTTCTGGCCTCCAGGCCATCGCTTCCCATCTCTGGTTGGTACCCCAGGTACTAACCTGTTGCCGGCAGATTTGGGCCTTTTGGCAGAGCACGGTAGCCGGGGTGCCAGTTCGGTCAGTAAGGTCTCAGTCCCTTCCCTGCACTCCTCTGCGGTATCTGCGCCGAAGCAGTCATCTACATATTGGAGCAGAGTTACCTGGGGATTTGTGGCGCGGGTGCGCGGGTCCTGTGGGGGCCGTCAAACATTGTTGGCGGTTCTTGAATCCTTGCGGCAGCCTGGTCCCGTTGCTGTCCGGAGAGTCCTGTAGGGGTCTTTCCACCAAGCAAAATAGGCTGGCTAGCGGGGCTGGTCGTGGCGAGGGCATCTTTCGGTCCAGACGTGTACCACTTCCGCTGGGGGGGGTGCTCGCGGTTGTGGGTTGGGCACTGTTGGGTGTAGGTCGGATACCCGCTTGTTGACTTCTCTCGGTCCTGTACAGGCCGGTATCGCCCGTTCAGGCTTCCGGACTGGAAGCAACGGGGTGTTCCAGGCCGATTGGCACTTTATCAAAATTCCCAGATCAAGAAACCTTTGAATATGTGGGCGGATCCCATCTCGGCCTCTTTACTCATCGGGTCTGGCGCTGGATGGGGGTGGCAGAGGCCTTGATTTCCCCCCTGGGGGCTGGTGGCGGCCTTCCCTGCCCGCTTCGCCCGGCTGGGGGTCTTAGTCATCCGTCCTGCTATTCATGGTCTCAGGGAAGGGCTCTCGTTGCCTGTATTCATCTTCTAGCCTCGGGTCAAAACCTGCCGGCCTTCCTCCCCGCTGTCCCGTGGTGCCCTCGGTGTGAAGTGATCTGGCCCCCACTTTCGTGGCGTCCCGCCCGCAAGGGGTGGGCATTCGGGATCACGGAGCGTGGGATCCCGGCCCCGCCAAGGTCCCTGTCTTCGGGTGTCCTGGGTATTGTTGTCCCTGGCGCCCTGTCCCATGCCTTTTGTGGCTGTCCCTCCGGATTGTAATGGCGGGTGTTGGGCTCCTGTGTCTCCAGAAACTGTACAGGCTTCCTCCCGGCGCCCCGCGCCTCGGGGCTCGCCCGCCCGTCTCGGTGCCGCGGAGGATTTATTTGCCGCGCTGGGGTTCCTCCTGGAACGGGGGACCCGCCGCTGGCTTTCCTCCTGCTGTTGCCGCGAGTCCTGTGGTCTTGTGGCGCGCTTCCCGGCCGTGGGTCTCGGAAAGGCACTGCAGGAGGATTAAGGGGCCTTTCTGTGACTGAGACACCTGGAGTTGTTCATGGGAGTGTATCTGGAGAGCAAATACTCTCCTATCCTCATGACAGGAGGCAGTGGTGAAAGTTGAGTCAAGTTAGGTCTTTACCCACTTAGCTCTTACTGTACTGAATTTTAGAAAATTGTTTACTCATGCATATGCAGGGACTGAGGGTGAGAGACTTATCTCCCTGGATGTTTGAAATTCAAAGAGACAGCTCTCAAGTTCTTGATGAAACAGTTTTGGATGGTAGATTTGCATCTCAAAGGGCAAAGAAAGGATTTATCACCGCAAGCATTCTCTAGTAAACTCTAGGAGGGAGTTCAGGAGTCTATCACCAGTTTTGGGTTGGAACAAACAGTAAATTCTCCTCGAAGCATGGAACTTTCTCAGGCAAGCGTTTTAAGAGGGGCTGGGGTCCTTCTCAGGTGGTGCTCAGTTCAGTTCAGTTCAGTCACTCAGTGTCCGAATCTTTGCGACCCCATGGGCTGCAGCACACCAGGCCTCCCTGTCCATCACCAATTCCTGAAGCTTGCTCAAACTCATGTCCATTGAATCAGTGATGCCATCCAACCATCTCATCCTCTGTTGTCCCCTTCTCTTCCCATCTTCAATCTTTCCCAGCATCAGGGTCTTTACTAGTGAGTCAGTTCTTCGCATCAAGTGACCAAAGTATTGGAGTTTCAGCATCAGCATCAGTCCTTCAGATGAATATTCAGAACTGATTTGCTTTAGGACTGGTCTGACCTCCTTGCAGTCCAAGGGACTCAAGAGTCTTCTCCAGCAAAGAACCATCAATTCTTCAGCACAAGGCTTTCTTTATGGTCCACTCTCACATCCATACATGACCACTGGAAAAACCATAGCTTTGACTAGATGGACCTTTGTGGGCAAAGTAATGTCTCTGCTTTTTAATATGCTGTCTAGGTTGGTCATAAGTTTTCTTCCAAGGAGCAAGCGTCTTTGAATTTCATGGCTGCAGAGACCATCTTCAGGGATTTTGGACCTCCCAAAAATAAAATCTCTTACTATTTTCACAGTTTCCCGATCTATTTGCCGTGAAGTGATGGGACTAGATGCCGTGATCTTAGTTTTCTGAATGTTGAGTTTCAAGTCAGCTTTTTCACTCTCCTCTTTCACTTTCATCAAGAGGCTCTTTAGTTCTTCATTTTCTGCCATAAGGGTGGTGTCATCTGCATATCTGAGGTTATTGATATTTCTCCCAGCAATCTTGATTCCAGTTTGTACTTCATCCAGCCCAGCATTTCTCATGATGTACACTGCATATAAGTTAAATAAGCAGGGTGACAATACACAGCCTTGACGTACTCCTTTCCCTATTCGGAACCAGTCTGTTGTTCCAAGTCAAGTCCTAATTGTTGCTTCTTGACCTGCATACAGGCTTCTCGGGAGGCAGGTCAGGTGGTCTGGTATTCCCATCTCTTTCAGAATTTTCCACAGTTTCTTGTGATCCACACAGTCAAAGGCTTTGGCATAGTCAATAAAATGGAAATAGATGTTTTCTGAAACTCTCTTGCTTTCTCTATGATCCAGTGGATGTTGGCAATTTGATCTCTGGTTCCTCTGCCTTTTCTAAAACCAGCTCGAACATCTGGAAGTTCATGGTTCATGTATTGCTGAAGCCTGGCTTGGGGAATTTTGAGCATTACTTTACTAGCATGTGAGATGAGTGTAATTGTACGGTAGTTTGAACATTCTTTTGCATTGCCTTTCTTTGGGATTGGAATGAAAACTGACCTTTTCCAGTCCTGTGGCCACTGCTGAGTTTTCCAAATTTGCTGGCATAATGAGTGCAGCACTTTAACAGCATCATCTTTCAGGATTTGAAACAGCTCCACTGGAATTCTATCACCTCCACTAGCTTTGTTCGTAGTGATGGTTCCTAATGTCCTCTTGACTTCGTATTCCAGGATGTCTGGCTCTAGGTGGGTGTCACACCATCGTGATTATCTGGGTCGTGAAGATCTTTTTTTGTATAGTTCTTCTGTGTGTTTTTGCCACTTCTTCTTAATATCTTCTGCTTCTGTTAGGTCCATACCATTTCTGTCAATTATTATGCTCATCTGTGCATGAAATGTTCCCGTGGTATCTCTAATTTTCTTGAAGAGATCTCTAGTCTTTCCCATTCTATTGTTTGCCTCTATATCTTTGCATTGATCACTGAGGAAGGCTTTCTTACGTCTCCTTGCTATTTAGAACTCTGCATTCAGATGCTTGTATCTTTCCTTTTCTCCTTTGCCTTTAGATTCTCTTCTTTTCTCAGCTATTTGTAAGGCCTCCTCAGACAGCCTTTAAGCCTTTTGCATTTCTTTTCCTTGAGGGTAGTCTAGATTCCTGTCTCCTATAGAATGTCACCAGCCTTGTCCCTAGTTCTTCTGTCTTTCAGATCTAATCCTTTGAATTTGTCACTTCCATTGTATAATGGTAAGGGATTTAATTTAGATCATACCAGAATGGTCTGGTGGTATTCCCTACTTTCTTCATTTTAAGTCTGAATTTGGTAATAAGGAGTTCATAATCTGAGCCACAGTCAGCTCCTGGTCTTGTTTTTGCTGACTGTTTAGAGCTTCTTCATCTTTGGCTGCATAGAATATAATCAATCTGATTTCAGTGTTGACCATCTGGTGATGTCCATGTGTAGAGTCTTCTCTTGTGTTGTTGGAAGAGGGTGTTTTCTGCGACCAGTGCATCTCTTGGCAGAACTATGTTAGCTTTTGCCCTGCTTCATTCTGTACTCCAAGGCCAAACTTGCCAGTTATTCCAGGTATTTGTTGACTTCCTACTTTTGCATTCCGGTGCCCTGTAATGAAAAGGACATCTTTTTTGGGTGTTAGCTCTAGAAGGTCTTCATAGAACTGTTTGACTTCAGCTTCTTCAGAATTTCTGCTTGGGACATAGACTTGGATTACAATGATATTGAATGGTTTGCCTTGGACTTGAAGAGAGATCATTCTGTCATTTTTGAGCTTACATCCAAGTACTGCATTTTGGACTCTTTTGTTGACTATGAGGACTACTCCACTTCCTCTAAGGGATTCCTGCCCGCAGTAGTAGCTATAATGGTCATCTGAGTTAAATTCATCCAGTGCCAGTCCGTTTTAGTTCGCTGATTCCTAGAATCTCAATGTTCACTCTTGCCATCCCCTGTTTGACCACTTCCAATTTGCCTTGATTCATGGACCTGACACTCCAGGTTCCTATGCAACATTGCTCTTTACACCATCGGACTTTGATTCCGTCACCAGTTACATCCACTGCTGGGCACTGTTTTCGCTTTGGCTTCATTCTTTCTGGAGCTATTTCTCCGCTCTTCTCCTGTCACTTATTGGGCCCTTACCGACCTGGGGCGTTCATCTTCCAGTGTCCTATCTTTTTGCCTTTTCATACTGTTCATGGGATTCTCAGGGCAGGAATACTGGAGTGGTTTGCCATTCCTTTCTCCAGTGGACCACGTTTTGTCAGAACTCTCCACCATGACCTGCCCATCTTGGGTGGTCCTACATGGCATGGCTTATAGTTTCATTGAGTTAGACAAGGCTGTGGTCCATGTGATCAGTTTGATTAATTTTCTGTGACTGTGGTTTTCATTCTGTCTGCCCTCTGACAGATAAGGATAAGAGGCTAATGGAAGCTTCCTGATGGGAGAGACTGAGGGGAAACTGGGTCTTGTTCTGATGGGTGGGGCCATGCTCAGTAAATCTTTAAGCCAACTTTCTGTTGATGAGTGGGGTTGTGCTCCCTCCCTGTTGTTTGAGCTGAGACCAAACCATGGTGGAGGTGATGAAGATAATGGCGACCTCCTTTAAGAGGGCACGTGCACACACTGCCACACTCAGTGCCCCTGACCCTGCAGCAGCCACCACCGACCCACGTCTCTGCCGGAGACTGCTGGACACTCCCGGGCAAGTCAGGGGCAGCCTCGCATGGGGGCACTGCCCCCTTCTCCTGGGTCAGGTGGTGCTAGTGGTAAAGAATCTGCCTGCCAATGCAGGGGACGCAAGAGGCATGGGTTTGATCCCTGGGTCCAGAAGATCCCCCGGAGCAGGGAGTGGCATCCCACTTCAATACTCTTGCCTGGAAATTCATCAGAGGAGTCTGATGGGCTATAGTCCAGGGGGCCGCAGAGACACAACTGAGCATGAACGCACATTCCGGGGTTCCTTTATTCATCTGGCCTCAGCTGCTGGAGACAAGCTAGAGTTTTCCGCACTTTGTTGGCGGCACCTCGAGGTATGCAGGACCTTAGTTCTCTGATCAGGGATCAAAACTGTGCTGGACCACAGGGAAGCCCTCTTAGAGTTTGTCAGGTCTGTGAGTGCGTAGGTTTGGATGGAATTACTAAAAGCCTAGGATTCTGCAGTTTTCAGGACAGCAGTTACCAGTAAGAAGTACAAAGCATATCTCGACATCAGTCCAACAACAGAAAACATGAGAATTTTTTCTCTGATGAACTTTTAATAAAACACTTTCAGGATGATAAATAATTCTATTCGAAGAGGCAACTGTAAATGCTCACACAGATACTGCAGACCTTCATACATGCTGTAGTAGCGATTACTCTGTAATTATTGTTGACTTGTCTCAAGTTGCTTCATGTTCCTGATGCCTTCTAATACATCATCAAAAATTCTACTATTCGAAAGCATGCCAAAGAAAGAAAAAGGTTAAGAAGCACCACCACAATCATCTCAAACATAAATAGAGCACCCACGTGTGAAGACTGGGCTTGGTTATGTGAAGGAGTCATCAAGGAAAATGAACTCATAGTCTGTGCTTTGAAGAACTTACATTCAAGAGAAGAAAACAAGATAAAGCCATAAGGACCTTTAACAAGTAAAAAGTGGAACTTCCTCGGTAGTCCAGTGGTTAGGATTTTCTGCTTTTAATATAAGAGGGCTTGATTCCTGCCTGGGGAGCTACCATGCCATGCAACACAGCTACAAAATAAAATATAAAATAGCAATAAGAATAACAAAATAATTTTTTAAAGAAATATTTTTAAAAATAAAACAAGTGATTTATAGATACATATTTCAATATAATTAAGTGCCATATCTAAAAATTACAAACGAATTATAGGATAAACATACTCATCAAATGAGACTTTATTAAATTCTACCCTTCATTAACAACTACTACATTTAACAGATGGATGTAGGGAAGATAAAGAAAAGCAGATTTATCATAGGTTGTTCAAAAAAGCAAACTTAGGTGCAAAGTATTAAGTCTTAAGCTAATTTTAATATAGGAGGGCATTTCTTAGGAAAATACAGCCAGTTATAGACACATCAGTTTTAGAAAAAGTAGATACGATCATTGAAGCTAAGAGAAGATAAAACTGGGACATATGAGAGACAGGAGAGTAATAAAATGCCGTATATACTTTAAAGTTAGAAACCTTAGTATGCTGGGAAAAGTATTTTGGTCAACAAATGCGACACCATGTAAAATCTTAACATTGCACCACCACTTCAAGGATTAGTGATCTTGAAACTGAAGCGCTAGAACGTGTCCAAAATGAAGCATGAAAAAACAGTAAAGAGAACGGAGCACGTAAGAGCTGTGAGGCAATGTCAAATTGTTGAGCATACGTGAAATTGGAGTCTCATAGGAAAACAGAGCGAAAACAGGGGTGAAGGCACATTGGAAGAAACAGTTTTCATAATTAACAAAAAATTACAAACCGTCAATCCAAGAAACAGAATCTCAAGAAGGGTATTAGAACTTACACACACGTACTCCTGGACATATCACAGACAAACGACTGAAAAGAGAAAAGGCAAAGACAAAGAGAAAATTTCTGGGAAAAAAAATGACATTCAGAAGAACAAAGGTCCTAAAGAGTCCACCCCTGAAAACTACCAGAGCTAATAAGTGAATTTAAAAGAGTTACATAAACAAGGTCAATACCTCAGCATTCTTTTTAATAATGGCTATTGTAATTCAAAAATGGTTTGTTAAACTTCTTTGATGAAACATTAAAAGCAATGTGCAAGCAAATAGTCAGCTTTGCAGAGGCATAATTCCTCTAAGACACTATAAAATTTTTCAGTTCAGTTTAGTTCAGTTCAGTCGCTCAGTTGTGTCCGACTCTTGCGACCCCATGAAATGCAGCACGCCAGGCCTCCCTGTCCATCACCAGCTCCCGGAGTTCACTCAGACTCACGTCCATCAAGTCCGTGATGCCATCCAGCCATCTCATCCTCAGTCTCCCCTTCTCCTCCTGCC
This sequence comes from Nanger dama, assembly GCA_917880005.1. Lineage (NCBI taxonomy): Eukaryota > Metazoa > Chordata > Mammalia > Artiodactyla > Bovidae > Nanger > Nanger dama. Next base: position 2,755,335 of record CAKJTW010000003.1, on the reverse strand, counting down.
CCCAATCCCTCCCAGCATCAGAGTCTTTTCCAATGAGTCAGCTCTTCACATGAGGTGGCCAAAGTACTGGAGTTTCAGCTTCAGCATCAGTCCTTCCAAAGAAATCCCAGGGCTGATCTCCTTCAGAATGGACTGGGTGGATCTCCTTGCAGTCCAAGGGACTCTCAAGAGTCTTCTCCAACACCACAATTCAAAAGCACCAATTCTTCGGTGCTCAGCCTTCTTCACAGTCCAACTCTCACACCCATACATGACCACTGGAAAAACCATAGCCTTGACTAGACGGACCTTAGTCGGCAAAGTAATGTCTCTGCTTTTGAATATGCTATCTAGGTTGGTCATAACTTTTCTTCCAAGGAGTAAGAGTCTTTTAATTTCATGGCTGCAGTCACCATCTGCAGTGATTTTGAATCCCCAAAACATAAAGTCTGACACTGTTTCCACTCTTTCCCCGTCTATTTCCCATGAAGTGATGGGACTGGATGACATGATCTTCATTTTCTGAATGTTGAGCTTTAAGCCAACATTTTCACTCTCCAGTTCCAGTTTCATCAAGAGGCTTTTTAGCTCCTCTTCACTTTCTGCCATAAGGGTGGTGTCATCTGCATATCTGAGGTGATTGAAATTTCTCCTGGCAAACTTGATTCCAGCTTGTGCTTCTTCCAGCCCAGCGTTTCTCATGATGTACACTGCATATAAGTTAATTAAACAGGGTGACAATATACAGTGTTGACGTACTCCTTTTCCTATTTGGAACCAGTCTGTTGTTCCATGTCCAGTTCTAACTGTTGCTTCCTGACCTGCATACAGATTTCTCAAGAGGCAGGTCAGGTGGTCTGGTATTCCCATCTCTTTCAGAATTTTCCACATTTATTGTGATCCACATGGTCAAAGGCTTTGGCATAGTCAATAAAGCAGAAATAGATGTTTTTCTGGAACTCTCTTGCTTTTTCCATGATCCAGCAGATGTCAGCAATTTGATCTCTGGTTCCTCTGCCTTTTCTAAAACCAGCTTGAAATCTGGATGACGATAATAATGATTTAAAGCAGTATTTCTCATTCTGGGGCCTTTGGATCATGAGAAGCCTGTGAAAGTAATACAATTTCAATTATAAAAAGGCAATTGTATAATTTCCAGCACAAGCTAAAATATCAACTCATTTTGAACTAGACCTCACCTTGGATACAATGGTTACTTAAGGTCAATATGACGTTTTTGTGTTCTTCTGATTTTTAATTTTAACCTTGACATAATTTTAGAAGGTTAGAAATGATAAAAAATTTCTGTATATTTTAATCTTTATCCATATTCCTGATGCCCTGAATATTAGCACTTATATTTTTCCTTACCATTCTCTCTCCCCGTATGTGTGTATGGAAATATGTACATACACATACAGATATATGTATATATATGCATATGTGTGTGTGTAAACTCTCTCAGAGTAATTTGCAGACAGAATTCCCTTTTTTAGTGTGTATTTTTTCCAAAATGACATTCTCTTCCATAATTATAGGATAATTATTAAAATCACCAAATAAACATTGATACAATACTATTGTTTAAACTATGAATCTTATTTGAATTTTGCCTATTGTCCAATTAATAGCCTTTATAGGAAAATTTTTAAAATCTGACCCAGGATTCTATTTACACGCTGTATTAAATTTTCAAGTCTCTTTAAATCTGGAACAAGTTCCTGAATCTTTATTTTTCCATCATCTTGACACTGTGAAGAATACAGATCATTTATTTTGCTCAATTGGTTTTATCTGATGTTTTCTCTTTACTAGATTCAGGTTATACATTTTGGGGAGTAATACAGAAAACAATGTTGTCTCCATCTCAGTACATAGTATGTGACGGAAAAATGCTAACTATGTGTTCCATTACTGGTTAACATTGATGGCTTGGTTAAGGTGGTGCCTGCTGGGTTTCTCCTCTTTAAAGTTACAGTTAATTAATTCCCAAGATATTAGTATCTTGGGAATAATAAAGAAATTTTAATATAAAATGTTTACTCATAAGCATTGACAAATAAATAGAAAATAACTATAGTTTGGTACACATAATTTCTCAAGGCATGCCTTTGATGAGGGGTGATTGAGGGGGTAATAAAAAGATTACACACTATTGCCTTAGAATGTTATTTTAATCTTTGATTAACAAATGCTTGTGGCAACATCTTTAGTCTGTTTATGACCTTTATTAAATTCTGTAGAGCATTCTCTATGAATGCTCAGAATAAAAATCTCATTCATAGTAATCAACTTTGTTCAAAGGACAATCAGCTAATCTGTTACAGGTTGAAAAAAATTTTTAAGGTCACAGTGAAGTATTTTGAATACTTGCACATCTTAAAATACATTCATTCTTGCAAATTAATTTTTGTTGCCGAGAGGATTTTTTTATACTTTTGTATTAATTTTTAAAAATCAGGCAATATGCAGGACTGTAAATAAAAATTTGGCTATAAAAAGTAACCATTAAGAATATCTGATCGTTTCTGTTGACAAATATTTCAACAGGGTTCACACAGTGGAAGCTGACAGGGCAAACAGGCTCATTGAATTCCTCATTCAGTGAGTGCTTTTTTGTTTTTCCCTTTCTTTCCTGAGCAGGTCTGTGAAGAGGAAACCTTTATGCTTTTTCTAGTTGGAGGATGACAGCTTTACCATGCTGTGTTGGTTTCTGCCATACATCACCAGGAATCCGGGTGAACGTATGCACACCCCCACCTCCCCGGGCCTCCGTCCCACCCTACGCCGCTAGGGCCTCACGGAGCCCGCGGCTGAGCTCCCTGCTACCAGGCGGTGAAGAAATCCCAAGCTACAAGTTAACAGTTACTCAGAGCAGTAGCCTAAAAGCGGGGCTTCCCGCGCGGCTCAGCCGTAGAGAACCCCCGCACACCAGCAGCAGCCTAAAGAAACGGGCCCTGACTGGAGCCCAGGGTGTGCAAGTGTGGAAGCTGTTGTTCAGCTGCTCAGTCGTGTCTATGTTTTGACCCCATGGACCGAAGCCCGCCAAGCTGCTCTGCCCATGGGACTCTCCAGGCAAGAAGACTGGAGTGGGTTGCCATGCCCTTCTCCCGGGGATCTTCTGGACCCAGGGATCAAGCCCGGGTCTCCTGCATTGCAGGCGGATTCTTTATCCCAGAGCCATCGGGGAAGCCCAGGGTTAAATTTGGGATATGAAAAATGTTGTGTAAGGTAGGACCGCAAGTATCCTCTAAAGGAATGTTAAAATTTAGTGAGTAGAAACAGTTTAAGGTGGGCCTAAATTTTGGTAGGCAGGTAACTCGTAAAGGAGGAGGAGGACATTCCTGGAATGTGTAAGGCTACTAAGAAGAACAGAGGTGCACCTGGGGTGGAGACTGGAAGGGTGATACTAAATTTTAAAATTTATATTCTAAAAGTAGTACATTGATTTTCACTATAAAATTGAAGATATATTAGAGGCATGTTCTTTTTCTCCTTGAAAGCTAAGTTTCTAAAAGTGAGATTAAAAAAATGAACAAGTAAAAGTGAGATCAAAGGCTTTTTGTATTTCAATCTTTAGATTATTTTCTAAAGAAATTGTCAGAATCCCCAATAAGCCTATAGGGCATGAAAGGGTTTCTTTGTATTCTAACCAACACAATTTTTTATTTTCCTAACTTTTCCTAATCTACTGAGTGAAAAATAAGTGCTGCTTTTCATTTTTATTTCTCTGATTAATAGGAGGTGGATCAACTCCAAATATGTTTATACTTTATCTCCTACAGTTTTTTAAGAAAGTGTTGTTCTTAGTTTCTTTTGTTTCATAAGAGTTTAAAATGGGTTTTATAGTCAAATAAGCCTGTCTTTTCAATGGCAACTTTTGGGTTTGGGGGCCTGTTTGTTAAAGATTCCTTCTACTCAAGATTAAAAAAAAAAAAAAAGTCTTCCTAACTTTTTTTCTTTTACTTTAAGAGTTTGTTTTAACCAAGAGATCTTTATTTTTATACACTGGTGAGTTGACTCATTTTTTTCCCCAAACGGAAGGCTAACTATCCCCCTACACAATCTGCCGGAAAGGCTATCTTTTCCTTACTGTTTTGAAATACCATGTTTGTCATATGTTAAGCTGTCACATATCTGTAACCATATCTGGCTTCTCTATTCCATTCCACTGATCTCATTGTGAACCTGTTCAGAGAGCTCCTTGTTGGGGCTGCTATAGCTCTACTGTAGGTTTTTGGTGTCTTGTCGGCAAATTCCCCCTTATGATTATTCTTTCTCACTTTTAGGGGTGGGAAGATACTCTTCCTGATGATTGTCAGCTTCAACTATTCTAGTTATTTAAAAAACACAGAATTTATGGGGTAGTTTGAAGAGAACTGAAACATCAGTATCTGATCTTTCAATCTAGGACCAGGGCATTTATTTATGTTTCTTTTTTATATGACTTTCAGTAAAATGTAGTAGGGTCATTCATGTGGGAGTTAGGGACATCTTGCTGATTAGTATAAGTAGATGTCCAAAATCTAATTATGGGAGACAAAGAAATGAGGATGAAGGTATTAGTGTTCGTCAGCTTTGCTGCTGTAACAAATGACCCAAACGCCTCAGTAACTTTCAGCAATCACCTTTCCTTCTGGTTCACGTTGCACCTTGGCAGTTGTGCAGAGCTGTGGCTTGGCTGCGCTTGGCTCAATCCGTCTTTTCATCCTAAAACTCAGGCTGAAGAAGCAGAGGAGAAAAAGCAAGAGACAACCATAAAGGCTCTAGAAGGTTCTGTGTTTTTTTCTGTTCATAATCCATTGACCGCAGCCAGTCATGTGGCCAACTCCAGCGTCAACGGGGCCAGGGCAGTCACGTGGCAGTGGTGGGCGGACGTTTAACCTTCTAAGTGGATAACCGCAGACAGTAATACAGTCTGCCATAGCATCCTCAGGAAAAGGAATTATGTAAAGGAATTCAAAACTCATAAATGCTTAAGACTTTGGAACGTCCAGAGTAAAGTGGAAAATTTTTCAGAATATGAGGGAGGGAAAAGGGGAACGCCAGGAAGTATAAATATGGGACTTTCACAAGAAGACAAAAATATGTTCCACCGTGCAGGAAAAAGTTAACTCTCACTGTTCGACTTTCTCAGGTTCCAGCAGGGATTCAGGAATGGGCGGCCAGGCTGGAAACGAGAGTGGGTGTGCCGGGCAGACGACTCCTCTGGATTCCCTCTCGTCGCCTTTCCAAATTCCATCTGGGAAGGACGCCATAGGGTAGCACTCTGCTACTGACTCTAACAGGGCCAAGGCCAGGCCTTGTGAAGAGATTGGAATAAAGGTGCAGAAATTCCTGAGATGACTGTTTTATGTTTGGTTTGATGATAAGGTATTATGTTCAGTTAAATAATCTATACTACCAAGTCTTAACATTTATCAAGATGCTAATTAATAGTTAGATCTTAAAACTTAAATAGTAAACCAGAACTTGTATTACTCGGTATAATATTATTGGAAGGAAAGCTATTTATTCAGACTTTTTTTTTTTCGAGCCCGTATTATGTTCAAACACTATTCTAGGCACTGAGGATGCAGTCAACTCTCTGCTTTTGGTGCTTGCTTTCTGGGGAAGAGTGGGTTAGGGTAGAGAGAGAGGCAAATATATGCATACATATGTGCAAAATATATCAGGTGGTTACAGATGCTGCAAAGAAACAAGTGGCAGGGAAATGAGATGGGAATGGTTTTCAGGGAGGACCTCTTTAATAAAGTGACATATCAGTGGGGAGCTTTATGAACCGACAGAGTGATGTAGGTGGCTACCTCGAGCCAGAGTGCGGCTGTCAGCAAACACTACCCTAAGCCCAGACAAGCACCAGCAAGGAGGCCAGTGAACCGAGTAAGCAAGTCAGAGGGGCCGAGATACGGCCAGAGAAGCAGGCAGGAGCTAGGACCTGCAGGACCTTCAGGTCTTGGTAGACAGTTTGGATGGTGGCATTAGAGCCTTTCAGAACTTATTATTATTATTATTTTTAAAAGAGCAGTACTCCAGCCAAATCAAACTTACTGCCTTTCTATCATAAGTGTGCATAAGTGTCCTTGTGGTAGAGCAAAGCAGCAAGCAGGGATGTAAGAATATAGTGCATATTGCACTTTGAAAACCACTACTTTCAGTTTGCATTTAAACTTTTTATACCAGGATTCCTTGCATATAAATGCCATATGATAGAGAGATGTTGATTTGATCAAAATGCCATTATTTTAACTAAAAAAAGAAACTAGTTTTATTTTTCTTTTTAAAAATTATTGAAAAAGGATCCTCATGACCCCTTCCCAATGAGTAGAAATAAGACTCTTTCAGATCATGTTCAATTGAATGAGGATGAGATGGAGCCAGAAGTGGCTGTCACATAAATAGAATTTATACCAACAGAGTTCTAAGCTTACTTCAATTGTTGAAATTAATCTGTTTTCAGACTTCAGAATCTGATTTTCAGAGTACAAGAAGCTTGAAGGAAAAAGCAATTGAATGCAATCAGCCTCTCTTTATGTGCTTAGTTTAAAATTGTCTAGGCTGTCGTGTGTGATATGGATCAGAGAGACTCGATAACCTTCCTAAGAACACCTAGAGGCTCACCTTCAGGGACATGCAATTGCCTGTGAAATTCAGGCTGAAACAAGCAAATTTAGAATAAAAGGAAACGTTGAATCATTGTATTTTCACGTTTCTGAGTCTTTGGCCAAAATACCAGGTGATGACTTCATTGGAGAGTCATGAGAGAGAAGAAAATAGGTCTTGGTCGATGGTCAGTTATTTGAGGTCGATGTAAGGTAGCTCATGTATAGAAATCGAGAGGCATTTTATTTATTTTCAGGAAAGTCACTAGTTTTACAGTGTTTTTCAACTTGGACATTATAATGGTAGTAACAGAGTGTGAAGAGAATACATCCCATCAGTTGGGGAAAAATTATTGTTCAAGTATTTGAAATGCCAGTAATATTTGATTGTGACTAACTTTATGGCATAAAATAGCTTTTCTGTGAATAAAGGCTTACATAGGCTTGAAGACTTGAGAAAATGTGAAGATTTATAAAGATAGCTATAGTAATTAAAGCTGTGATATACTTTCTTAAATATTGACCTTCATATCACTAGCCTTGAATAGATAATCCAGAAACAGCATTCATTCTATGCTATAATTTGCAATACAATTAAGGTAGCATTCAAAAATCACTGAATCAGTGTCTAGTAAACGATGGAATACAAATACACATTAAAAAAAAAAAACCACCAAGAGCTTTCCTGCATAACAAAATTTCCTAGAAAGACAATTATCTACATTTGGCAAATAATAACTTTGGCTCTGCCCTTCCAATAGCCAAATGTATTATGATGTTCATGGCAGTGACTATAATTTTCTGCGCAATCTTAAACAATAGTGGTGCTAGCCTTTCTTGTCCCACCTTCTGATGGAGATGTGTCTAAGGTTGCCCTGTGGCGTGTGGTTTAAGACAGGATACTCTAACAAGCCAAGGGGACTTCCTGGTGGCTCAGAGGGTAAAGAATCTGCCTGCAATGCAGGAGACCTGGGATCCCTGAGTTGGGAAGATCCCCTGGAGAAGGGAAGATTCCCTGGAGAAGGGAACACCAACTCATTCCAGTATTCTTGCCTGGACAAGAACATGGACAGAGGAGCCTGGCAAGCTATAGTCCATGGGACGCCAAAGAGTCGGCCACGACTGAGCAGCTAGCACTCTCACTTCCACAACATGCTAAGGGAAAAGCCTTATATTCCCAGTTTGTGGCAGTGGCTTGATTGCTTAGTCATGTCGAACCTCGTCACTTTATGGTGGGTAGACTGTCAGGCTCCTCTGTCCAAGTTTACCAACAGCTATAACTTTCTCTCCCTTCCATGAGAGAGGAGACTCTTTGCTACATCCCCGTAGATTAGAAAGTGTCTGGTACAGGTAGGCACTCAATAAATGCTTAGTGAGTAAATAAGAAGTTATTAAGAGGATTGAATCAAGAAGACATGTAATGTGTCTATAAAATTCTCTGGAAAAAGTTTGAGATCTTAAGAATAATTATCTAACTATTGGAATTGTACATATATCAAAGTTGTATTAGAAAAAATACATCCATTTTCTTAAAAGTAAGTGAATGTTTTGATAGTTTGTACAATTAAGTTGCCTTTAAAATTCATAAAGATCTTTAAACTGTTTTTTTTTTGCTGTTCTGGGTCTTCATTGCTGCACGGGGACTACTCTTTGTTGCTGTGTGGGCTTCTTGTTGTGGTGGCTTTTCTTGCTGCAAAGCGCAGGCTCTGGCGTGTGTGGGTTTCAGTCCTTGTAGCATGCGGGCCCAGCACTGGCTCTGTGCAGGCCCTGGCGTGTGTGAGCATCAGTCCTTGTAGCATGCGGGCCCAGCACATGTTCTGTGCAGGCCCTGGCGGGTGCGGGTGTCAGTAGCTGGGCGGCACCGGCTTAGTTGCTCCATGGCATGGGGCATCTCCCCAAACCAGGGGTCAAACCCGTGTCTCCTGCATTGGCAGGCTGATTCCCATCCACTGTAACCTCTGGGACGTCCTAAACTGATCATTAAAAAATATAAAGACCAAAAACCAACTTGTCTGATTTTTATTCCCTTAAAGAGAAAAATAACTTTCAAGTTACTTTAGGAAAACTATACTTAGGTAGGCTAATCTTCAAAGGCTTTGGTATTTTAATGAAAAAAGTTATATAGCACTAAGTTTTTGAAATGGTTAAAATGAGCTCCCTAAACATTTAAATAGATGCCAAAGTGTATATTGAAGCATTAAATTATTTATTTCAAAATGTAACTCTTACTTTTACATTTAGTAAGAAAAGTACAGCGTCTATAGAACTTAGCTAGTCATTCAACAAACGTCTATGAGATTTTGTAAGGCTGGATAATATGAAAGGCTACCAGGAAGACATAAGCATTACAATGTAGCACAACAAGTTTTATAGAAAATATACTGAGAATATTTGTAGACAGGTCTTTGGAGAATTGGAGTTCAAATAAAGTTGACATTTGGCTGGATCTATACCACCCAGACAACAGGCATGGGGAAAGGATATGAAGACATCACAGGTACAGACCAGCAAGTGCAAAGGCACTAAATCCTGAAAGTACATGAACAGTACAGATAGTGCTGTGTGCCAGAGTATCTTCTGCTTTCAAAAGTGCAAGTTGCACATTTGGTTGAAGGTGTAGGATCTTGGGGCCTCCCTGGTCACTCAGATGGTAAAGAATCTGCCTGCAATGCAGGAGACCCGGGTTCAATGACTCGAGTTCAAATTTGATTCTGCCACTTACGAGCTGAGCAAACAACAAAGTCTAATTCTCAGTTCTTTTCCCTATAAGATTGAGATAGTAATAATACCAAACTTGCAGGGTTAGTTAGAATATTTAAGAGCAGATGTAGAACCTGATTCACCTAGAATAAGACTGAGTAAATGTCAGTCATCATCATATTGGTATATAGATAACGTCAGTGACTTCTTATTAAAGTAATACCAAGCGGTGATTTGCTTATAGATTGCTGAGAATTATTTATCTCATGGCTTTTGGTTTAGCTTAAAAAGCAGAGTAAGTTCTATGCTAGTACTAATAATGAAACACCTTTTCCATATGGAGTCCAAGGGTATCACAATATCACTTCTTTGTGAACAACAGGAAAAAAACTGTATACATGTTACCTCGGATAATATCCATGTTAGAAAAAGATTTCTACCCCAGAATCAGTGGTTTATGGAACTGCCAGTAACAGAACTCTATAACTTTAAAATTCTGAAAGAACATCTTTTGTTGTTCAGTTGCTAAATCCTGTCTGACTTCCCTGCGACTCCGTGGACTGCAGCACACCAGGCTTCCCTGTCCTTCAGTCTCCCAGAGCTTGTTCAAACTCATGTGCATTGAGTCAGTGACGCCATCCAACCATCTCGTCCTCTGTCGTTCCCTTCTCCTGCCCTCACTCTTTCCCAGCATCAGGGTCTTTTCCAATGAGTTAGCTCTTTGCATCAGATGGCCAAAGTATTGGAGTTTCAGCTTTATTCCTTCCAATGAATATTCGGGACCGATTTCCTTCAGAATGGATTGGTTGGATCTTCTTGCAGTCCAAGGGACTCTCAAGAATCTTCTCCAGCACCACAGTTCAAAGGCATCAATTCTTTGGCGCTCAGCCTTCTTTATGGCCCAAGTCTCACATCTGTACATGACTACTGGAAAACCATGGCTTTAACTAAATGGACCTTTGTTGGCAAAGTGGTGTCTCTGCTTTTCAATATGCTATGTAGGTTTGTCATAGCTTTTCTTTCAAGGAGCAAGTGTCTTTTAATTTCATGACTATCTGTTATGTGGTAAATTGCCATAAAGTATAACACATCTTTGAATTCATGCATGTGCATGTGGATTTACGAGTATTTTAAAATCATGTGCACGACTGTCCCTTGAAAGAGTAAATTGTATTTATATATCTGTTTCTTTAGGTCTGTGTTTTGCTTGACTTTTGGGGACAAGCAGGTAGAGATATTCTGCTGATAACTGGAGACAGATACATGTCAGAAACCATAGAAAGAGATCGAGGAAAGATAAAATTTGAGACTCATCTCATCATATATCTGCACGTTGAAGGCAATGGATGAGACCCCATGGAGAGCCTGTGAAATGAGAAGAGAAGAGAGCCAAAGAAAGAACCCTGCAGGCCCGCAAATCCAGGGGCAGGTAATTAAAAGACGAAAGATGAAACATATCAAGGAGAAACAGAGGTGCAAGAAAGCAGACGTTGATCAAAATGATATCTCATTTTACATTTTGCTTTTGATTTGAGTTAAGTTTAAATGGCCTGCTGCTGCTGCTAAGTCGCTTCAGTCGTGTCCGGCTCTGTGCAGCCCCATAGACAGCAGCAGACCAAGCTCCCCCATCCCTGGGATTCTCCAGGCAAGAACACTGGAGTGGGTTGCCATTTCCTTCTCCAATGCATGAAAGTAAAAAGTGAAAGTGAAGTCGTTCAGTCGTGTCTGACTCTTAGCAACCCCATGGACTGCAGCCTACCAGGCTCCTCTGTCATGGATTTTCCAGGCAAGAGTACTGGAGTGGGGTGCCATTGCCTTCTCCGTTAAATGGCCTGAATGATTTCAATTTAACATTTAAGAAAATCTAACCTTTCACATTTAAAGTTACACTGACGTCAGTATCTGGTTAAACTGAATAAACCTAAAGAGATACCCAGTTGCTAGCTAGAGAGCAAAAAATAAGGATCCTTGAACTGAGATCTAGCTCTCATTGTGAAACTGACCTTTCAAAAGAGATGAAGTTTTTCTCCAGATTCATGCCCAGGAATGGGGCCGCAGCATCACACAGAAGCTCTATTTTTAGTTTTTAAGGAATCTCCCCCTGGGTTTGATTTCTGGGTTGGGAAGATCCCCTGGAGAAGGGCAAGGATACCCAGTCCAGTATTCTGGCCTGGAGAACTCCATGGACTATATAGTCCATGTGATTGCAAAGAGTCGGACACAACTGAGCGACTTTCACTTTCACACTGTCCTTCATAATGACTGTGCCAATTTACATTCCTGACAACAGAGTAGGAGGGGGTCCCTTCTCCTACACCCTTTCCAGCATTTGTTGTGGATTTTTGATAGATATTTTGACTTGTGTGAGGTGATATCTCATGTAGTTTTGACTTGCAGTTGTCTAATAATTAGCGATGTGGAACATCTTTTCACGTGCCTCTTGCACATCAGTGTGTCTTTCTTGGAGAAATGTCTATTTAGGTCCTCTGACCACTTTTTGATTGGGTTGTTTTGTTTTGATGGTATTAAGCTGCACGAGTTGTTTGTTAATTTTGGAGATTAATCCCTTGTTGGTCACATCATTTGCAGATATTTTCTCCCATTCTCTGGGTTGTCTTTTCATTTTGTTTATGGTTTCTTTGCTGTGCAAAAGCTTTTGAGTTTAATTAGGTTCCATTTGTTTTTATTTCCACTTCTCGGGAGACTGTTGGAAAAAGATATTGCTGTGGTTTATTTCAGAGAGAGTTCTGCCAAAGTTCTCCTCTGAGAATTTGATAGTGTCCAGTCTCACATTTAGGTGTCTTTAACCTGTGACACCACCCTTATGGCAGAAAGTGAAGAGGAACTAAAAAGCCTCTTGATGAAAGTGAAAGAGGAGAGTGAAAAAGTTGGCTTACAGCTCAACATTCAGAAAATGAAGATCATGGTATCTGGTCTCATCACTTCATGGGAAATAGATGGGGAAACAGTAGAAACAGTGTTAGACTTTATGTTTTGGGGGCTCCAAAATCACTGCAGATGGTGACTGCAGCCATGAAATTAAAAGATGCTTACTCCTTGGAAGAAAAGTTATGACTAACCTAGATAGCATGTTCAAAAGCAGAGACATTACTGTGCCGATTAAGGTCTGTCTAGTCAAGGCTATGGTTTTTCCAGTGGTCATGTATGGATGTGAGAGTTGGACTGTGAAGAAGGCTGAGCATCAAAGAATTGATGCTTTTGAACTGTGGTGTTGGAGAAGACGCTTGAGAGTCCCTTGGACTGCAAGGAGATCCAACCAGTCCATTCTGAAGGAGATCAGCCCTGGGATTCCTTTGGAAGGACTGATGCTGAAGGTGAAACTCCAGTACTTTGACCACCTCATGTGAAGAGGTGACTCATTGGAAAAGACTCTGATGCTGGGAGGGATTGGGGGCAGGAGGAGAAGGGGACGACCGAGGATGAGATGGCTGGATGGCATCACCGACTCGATGGATGTGAGTTTGAGTGAACTCCGGGAGATGGTGATGGACAGGGAAGCCTGCAATTCATGGGGTCGCAAAGAGTCGGACACGACTAAGTGACTGAACTGAATTGAACCTGTTTGAGTGTATTTCTGTGTGGGTCCAAAAGGATACACACACCTCAATGTTCAGTGCAGCACTGTTTACAAGAACCAAGACATGGAAGCAACCTAAATGTCCACAGACAGAGGACTGGATAAAAAGACGTGGTGCATACATACAATGGAATATTACCCAGCCATTAAAAAGAATGAAATAATACCATTTACATCAATATGGATGGACCTAAAATGAGAGTAGGAGGATGAGATGGTTGGATGGCATCACTGACTCAACAGACATGAGTCTTAGTAAACACCAGGAGATAGTGAAGGGGAAGGAGGTCTGGAGTGCTGCAGTCCATGGGGTTACAAATTGAACAATTGAAATCTAAATAAATTGTGGAGTTAATAGTAATATTTCATTGTGGGTTCCTTCTTTGTGTCATATGTGCCATCCACTCAGTTTAGTCGCTCAGTTTGTGACTCCATGGACTGCAGCACGCCAGGCTTCCCTGTCCATCACCAACTCCTGGAGCTTGCTCAAACTCACGTCCATTGAGTCTGTGATGCTATCCAACCATTTCATCCTCTGTCATCCCCTTCTCCTCCTGCCCTCAATCTTTCCCAGCATCAGGGTCTTTTCCAATGAGTCAGTTCTTCGCATCGGGTGGCCAAAGTATTGGAGTTTCATCTTCAGTATAAGTCCCTCCAATGAATATTCAGGACTGATTTATTTTAGGAGTGACTGGTTTCATCTTGCAGTCCAAGGGATCTAGTTTCCCCACCAGCTATTGAACCAGGGTGCTCTGCATTAGGAGTAGGGAATCTTAGCCACTGGACTGCCAGGGAAGTTCCCATATGAGCCATAGTAACGTCGATAACAGCAGGGGAACCTGAGTGAAGAGGATATAGGAACTCTGTATTATCTTTGTAACTCTTCCACGAATCTGAATGTATCCTAAGGAAAGACTAAAGGTGGGAGAAGGAGATGACAGAGGATGAGATGGTTGGATGGCATCACCATCTCTGCTTTTGAACATCACTCAATGGACATGAGTTTGAGTCAATTTCGGGAGTTGGTGATGGACAAGAAGCCTGGTGTGCAGCAGTCCATGGGGTCGCAAAGAATCAGACATGACTGAGTGCCTGAACTGAACTGAGTGTTCAGAAAATCTGTCTAATATGGAACAGGGGTTGAGAATCAGTTATATAGAAACTGCTTACATTGCACCAGAAAAAAAAGTGCCCCATGAAATATTGAGTCCAACTGCCAATTCAGGCATGCACAGTTCTAAAAACCTGAACCCTAGAAGCAATGGGCTGCTGCTTTGGAACAGGTTACATTTCTAGAGGCACTTCCAGGGAAACAAAAATGGAGTAACTGCAATAAACATAACTGGAATAATCACAGTTCTGATACGGAAATTTAAGAAAGACTGCTTAGTAAAGGAGAAAAGAACTACTTACAACCCATTTCTGAGTTTAGAAAGGTGTCATTTTGATATATATGAAAGGTATATATATCTGGATTCAATATAATGTCATTGTGGTACCCTCGTGATTTGAGAAAATTATCATTTATCTTTGCTAAAAACTGTTGTCAGTTTGCTTTTGATCTCTAAAGGAGATTTAGATCTGATCAGAAAGTTCTTCAATATTGAGTTACTATTTCTTCTTCTGCCTCACACACTGTGGTAGGAAGAAGGCAAGGAAAAAAGATCCCCTGGCCCTACATAATGAAGTTAACCTGGATTTAGCTTGCTCTCACGTCTCTTTTCCTAATCATTAAAGATATTTGTCATCTGTGTAAATCTCCAGAGGAAAGTTAGAACTGTATAAAGAGATCGCTGTGCACAAGTGAACATTTGACAAACAAGTGCTTGGAGATGGTGTTTCTAAAAGCTCCTTAAAAAATTTATTTTTTGCTTATATTATTTTGTTTAGTAAAAGTATCTGATTTATAAATCCAGAACCCCAAGGCATCTTCAAGTTAACAAATGGTATTAGCAGTTTGTAATGATACAGATAACAATCCAGCTCCTTAACTCCATGTGACAGCACATTAATAATTTCTCTGAGCCCATCTGTTTCTCATCTGTAAAATGAAGGATTTGAGAGTATACTGAGAATACATTGAGAACAAGCAGTTCTCAATGTACCTTTTCATTGGGAAAAAGAGACTCGGCGAGAAGGACTTAAGAGAAACAGACTGGAATGTTTGCGGATTTAGGGCTTGGAGTTCTGGTGGGCGGGATGGTGCTGAAGAAAGGTGTCCGCTGTGTTTCTGAAGTCGGAGGGGTAAGTGACAGAGGTATAGGAATGTCTGAAGTGGAAAAGCAGAACGGCTTCTGCTGGAGGATCAGCTCCCGGGACTTTTCTGCCACGGTGGGGGAGGATGCGCGTTCGGTTGCTAGGCAACTGGGGGGTCCTCGGGGCGGGTGGAGGACCCCAGTAGAGGTGTCTCAGTCAGTGCCTGCCCGCTTGGGCGCGGTACCGGCCTCGAAACTAACGAAGTAGGTCGCCTTTTCAGAGGTGCACAGTTTCTGGAGCCCAGGCTTGGCGAGCCCCAGCGCCCAGCTCCGCCCGCGGCGCGTTTCCCCTGTCCCCGTCCTCGGGCGCGAGGCGGGGGCGCCGCTCGGGCGAGGCCCCCGCCGCCGAGCGTTGCTGGGCGGGGCCGGACGCCGCCGCCCGCGCCCCCGCCCGCCCCGGCCGGCCCGCGACCCCCGCGCCCCGCACGGCCGCCCCGGTCCCGGCGCCCCGAGCGCCTCCCGCCGGCCCGAGCACTGCGCTCGCTGGCCCGTCCCCCACCGGCCCCGCGCCCTGCACCCGCCCTGGCCCCTGGCCCCGGCCCCGGCCCCGCGCCCCCGCCCGCGGGCGCGCCGGGCTCGGACATGGAGCCGCTGCTCCGGGCCTGGAGCTGCTTCAGGCGCAGGAGGTTCCAGCTCTGCGCCGATCTGTGCACGCAGATGCTGGAGAAGTCCCCTTGTGATCAGGTACCGGCCGGACCCCGCCGGGCCTGCGGGTCTTGGCAAGAGGGCCACGGGGGCTCCCCAGGACCTCACCGGGAGGGGGCTGCGGGAGGAGGACGCAGGGCGAGGGTGACCCTGCCGTCAGCACGGACGCGTGGAGCCCAGATCCTCCGGGACCACGGCCGCTGGCTTTTGACTGCGGCGACCGCGCCCTCCGCTAACTTCAGCCCCTGAAAGATGCTGGAAGACAGCAGCTAGGAGACCACAGTCAGATGTCGCTGAAAAGATGATGAACTCTGTTAGGTCCTGTATTCTTGCGTATCAATTCAGTCCAGTCGCTCAGTCGTGTCCGACTCTTTGCGACCCCATGGACTGCAGAACGCCAGGCCTCCCTTGTCCATCACCAACTCCTGGAGTTTACTCACACTCAGGTCCATCGAGTCGGTGATCCGTTTATTCTTGCGTAGAGGTGGGCTTTTAAGCTCGCTGCCTGTTACCTTATTAATTTCCATAACAGCTATATATAAACTTAAAAATCTGTAACTCCCCCTCCCCATTGAAATAGCGGCCTTTTTTTCTTTTGCATCAAGCGTATAATCAATCCTTCCAGTTCATCTTAAGATGGTTGTCCAAAAGTGAGGAGCTTTGGATTCTGGGCCTTGAGTGCAGCTTGAGGCAAACAATTCAAGTTAGGGGAATGAGAACCTAGGAAGGGAAAAGGCTACATTTATTCCCCTGGTGGCTCAGACCGTTAAGCGTCTGTCCACAATGTGGGAGACCCGGGTTCGATCCCTGGGTAGGGAAGATCCCCTGGAGAAGGAAATGGCAATCCATTCCAGTACTATTGCCTGGAAAATCCCATGGACAGAGGAGCCTGGTAGGCTACAGCCCATGGGGTCGCAAAGAGTCAAACACGACTGAGCGACTTTACCTATTATTAGGAGGGAGAGGTGAGAAAAATAATCCCCCAAAAGAAGGAAATGATGGCATTGACTGTAGTTTATACTAAAGCTCTCGTAAATAAAGTGCAGCGTTAAATAAGTGAGTGAGAACGGTTATATGCTGCTTGTGAGAGGGCCACCACTGCCGTGGTCAGGTAGTTTTGGAGGAGGCCAAAAAGGAGAAAAGTGCCTCTAGTAAATGCAAATGTACGTATGGAGTTCGAGTTCCCTAGCTTTTCCTCTAGTGGTGTTGGCTTGGGGATGTTAGAGAAAAAAGGAAAATTGATAAGAGTTACATTCACGGAGGTGTGACAGTTGTGCTCCGCCCTGCCTTAGCTCCTAGCAAGTGGATAGTGGACAGCCTGTCGGGGAGAATAGTTTGACCTTCAGACAGACAGCACATCTCCCTTAGAACAATCTACCTTAGTGGGAATGCTAAACTAGGTTCTGTTTGGGTTAGTTCCTATTGGTTAATAAGACTCTTATTTCCATAGGCAAGCATTTTTCCCGGTGTGTTTCTTAGCACAGTCGTCCCAGAAATACTGCTAGGAAAAAAAAAAAAAGATTCCACCCTCAGGTTTGTTTGGGAACCATGACAAAATATGGACCCCTTTACAGTTTGTACAACCAGAGTTTGTAACACACCAGTGATGTACCAGACATTGTTTTTCCGTTGAGTCAGGGTAGTTTCCATTCTGCAGAACAACAGTCCCCGGAGGAAGAAAATTTCCTCATTAAATGCATTTGGGAAACGTATGTTCCCTACTTAGAGATTCATACTAAAGGCTCTGAGAATTTCTGCAAAAAGAAACTTAACTTTGCCTGATTTTGATGAATACAATAGTTATGCAACTTAATTGACCACTGATTGCTTTTGTGGCTGTGGGTGAGGGTCCGATCACCCTAGAGAGATGTCACCCTGGGAAATGTGTTATAGGCAAAGCAGCAGTGTTTTCTATTAATAGTTAAGACATTGTAATCTTTATAAAAACCATTGTTGTGTTAGTTTTCAAGTGTTAGAGTGAAGTGATTCATATATATATATATTTTTCAGCTTCTTTCCTATTATATAGGTTGTTATAAGATATTGAATAGAGTTCCCTGTGCTGTATAGAAGGTCTTTGTTGGTTATTTATATATAGCAGTGGGTATATGTTACTGCCTAAATCCTAACTTATCCAACTCCCAGCCTACTTTCCTCTTTGGTGACCATAGTTTGCTTTCTGTGTCTGTCGTCTTCATGGCATAGTCACAGTGGCATTCAGAATTGGAATTCAGGCTTCGTTTGTGCTGGGCACTGTGCTTAGGTCTTTAGTGTTGAGTGGCCTTTTATAGAGTGTTCACTCCTTGCCAGGGATAGCTTCTATAAATTATGTGTATTTCTTTGCTGAGAATAGCCTTGCAAAATAGGTAGCAAGCCGCTAACATTTCTTGAGCATCCACTGAGCCTCTGTCAGGCTTGGTTCCGAGGGCTTTCTGTTGTTTGATCCTCAGCTAGTTTAGGAAGTTGGCACTCTCTGCGCCATTTTGCAGGCTGAGCCCAGTGAAGCACAAGGTGGAACAGTTGTCTGAGGTTGCAGAGCCGGTAAGCCCGTTCCCTTTGTCTATGCAGCTTCTTTGGCGCTTATGGAGCCTCATTTTTCAAAAATCTATGTCTCCAGACTTTTCCTAGTACATTTTCTCATCTGCTGTTCCTTTTTCAAGATTTCGGCTAAACAGTAAGGAACTTGACATACGTGTGTACTTGGGTTAAAGGCTCTGAGAAGTCCGGAAGGAAGGTAACCTGCCCAATTTTGATGAAGGCAGCATTCTAAAACTTATTTGTCGCCTGGTTTCTTGTTTGGGAGAGAGGTACAAATTTTTTCCTGGGGAGGTGTTGTCACTTTGGGAATGCAGAGGCAAAATCTTGGCGCTCTTATTGGTTAAGACCCAGCTGTAGAGGAGACCATGACTCCTTTCCTCGTACCTAGGGAGAACAGGATGGAAAAATTAAGAACTTCATTTAAAATCTCTTGAATTGAGAGCTAAACCAGTAATAACTGGAATCTCTTTACTTGGTCTCTTATGTGGGTCCCTTTAGGCCTTGCTGGCCCTCTTGGAAGATTAAGACTCGTTACCAGGAATGTTTAGTGGTTCTAATTTAGATCATGGCAACCAAGAACAGGAGACACAACCTCACACTGGGAAATACTGCTGTTGGTGTCGGTTAACCGTCTGACGTGGCTTTCGTCGTTATGCAGAAGGTCTTGTTACTTCTTGCCACTGTCCTGTTTCTTGTAGATTGGAGGTAATGCTTGAAATATGATGTAAGTGGCAGTATTAGTCGCTCAAGTGTGTCTGACTCTTTGGGACCCATGGACTGTAGCCCACCAGTCTCCTCTGCCCATGGAATTTCGCAGGCAAGAATACGGGAGTGGGTTGCCATGTCCTCCTTCAAGGGATCTTCCCGACCCAGGGGTTGAACCCAGGTCTCCTGCATTGCTGGCAGATTGTTTACCATCTGAGCCACCGAGAAAGCTTGGTGAATCATAATTTTAATACCCTAGAAATGTTTTTTAAAATGTGATTCTTTGCTCCTGGTTTTTTGTTATGAGCAGGGGTTGATATGTTCAGCTCCTATGCGTGTCAGAGGTGGCCTGGGAGAATCAGTCCCAGATTTAGAAGAGATTGAAGACACGCTTTTCCTCGAGTCCTTTTGTTACGCTGACGTGGTTTATTTCTTTATTTGTGTTGTCAGAACGGTGAGCAGCTCTTTGCCGGGAGCAGAAGTTTGAACATGATGTCACCTTACCAACCTGGCCCTCGGATGCCCGGCCTGGGCCTCTGTAGAGCTGGCAGGGCTCGCTGCTGCTGGTTCCCCTTGAGCCGGCCATTCAGTGCTGTGCTCGCTCTCTGTGTGCTTTCCTTAGCACCGATTTGTGCACATTGTATCCAATTGTTACTTTGGTTTGGAAATATTTTCCAGTATGATTTTCCCCACGCTTAAAGGAGTCGTGCTTTTTTTCTTAATTAAAAAGAATTTCAATATTTATGTTATAGTGCTGATGGAATTAGTAAAGAGCTTTAGGAAGCTTAAGGAGGTTTTCCTATGATTAAAAGCCCCCAAATTCTTTTTTCCTCTTAGCATGTGAGTCCAGGATGGCAGGTCTGTGTGGAATGGCAAGGCATCTGGCACACGGGTGCCCTCATCACTTATTAATACTTGCTGAATGAGTGCGGCAGTCACCTTCACACGTGCATTGGGAGGGTGTTATTTGTGTGTGCCAGCTTCCGCTCTGTTTACCAAGATCACCCTAGTTGCCTGATGGCCTCTGCCTCTCCCTGCCCCCATCTTAATCCTCAGCACCATAGGTTCTTTATTTTTTTTCCCTTAATACTTATTCTTACTTTTTTAAATTATTTGGCTGCACTGAGTCTCAGTTGCGGCACATAGGGTCTAGTTCCCCGACCAGGGATCGAACCCAGGCCCCCTGCATCGGGGAGCTTGGCGCCTTGGCCACCGGACCGCCAGGGACTTTAAATGGATTCACCTTTTCCTATAAGTGTGATCGCATTATGGGGCATTCTTACTTCATTTCTTGTTTCAAGAATGAATTCTTTTTAAAAAAACAACCAGTCGAGCAGTTTCTTCCTGGATCCTTCCAGGAGAGTATTTCTGGTAGTAATTATCATCGCTGGTATTTCTTACGACGCTCTTGTTGTTCCACGGGAGGATGTTCAGAGACTGGCAGTCAATGAAGAGCTAACAGAAATGCAAGATCAGAGCAGAAGCAGATGGGCCTCAGCCCGCAGCTAGCTGGTTTATCTTCACATGTCCCTTTCGCCTCATGGGCTTTGTGTGGTTGTTTTTTGAGGCGTCTGTATTCTAGAGTATTTTTCCTCTGCAGCTCCTTGAAGTACCGTTTCTATGCCACCCAACTGGTTTCAGTACAAATGAGTGACTGAAGCGGTGCCTGGACACATGGAAGAGAAAGGAAATGAAAATATTTCTTCTGACTGCTGAATGCATTCATTTTTGCTCTTGCTTTTTTTTTTCCCTCCCAGAACAAAAATAGCGTTTGTTTTTATGTTAATTTTAACTTTTTAGCTTTGCTTATTTTTCTCCCAGATGAGGAAAACCTCTCTAAACTGAATTGCTCTTTGTTAATCTTTTTATAAGCTGGTCCTGGGAGCTTCATGAAGATAACATTTCAGTCGTGATACATTATTAACCTTTGGAGATGAAGCCCACCTCTAAGACTATTTTTTTCTACATTTAGTTCTCCTTTAAGAGATAACATTTTGGTGTCATATCAAAAATAATGAGTACTTTGTACTTTTTATTAGGGCTTTCCAGGTACTCAGTGGTAAAGATTCCACCTGCCAATGCAGGAGACATGGGTTTGATCCCTGGTTCAGGAAGATCTCATGGAGGAGGAAATGGCAACCCACTCCAGTATTCCTGCCTGAGAAATCCCATGCACAGAGGAGCCTGGTGGGCTACAGTTCATGGGGTCTGCAACGAGCTGGACGCGGCTGAGCACACGCACACACTTCCTACTAGGATGTGTGAATTTTGGTTTGATTCTTGCCAATGTCAGAGTAGTCAGGTTGGCTGGAGAGCTATGATATGCTATGGACTACCTTGCTCCCTTAGAGTAAAGCGTTTGTATTTGGGTATAGAAGGCCTGACAGGCAGGTTGAAGATGACAACGTGATGTTTGGCAGTGCGGAAGGGCTCCTGAAAAAGAGGGATGCTGAACGGCTTTTCCAGATGCAGAGTGGTAAGGGATAGCGGATAGGGTCCTTAAGCATGAAGGACTAAGGTGCTGATCAGTTAAGAATAAAGGACAACCGAGAAATTCATCAGAGTTTCCCCATTTGACAAAACACAGTAAGAACAGTCAATTCATAGAGAAGTGTTGTCTTTTTTTCAGAGTTTTTTCTAAATCGTTAACTGGGAAAGTGGTTAAAAGTTGTAAGATATAAAAAGAGAAATGCAAAATGGCCTGCTCTGTAGCAATATGACCCAGAGGGATTGCTTGCATCTACAGCTCATGTCGGTCATCCTGATTAGTTGCTTAATCTGATTACTGTTCTTTGTGTTCCATATGTCAGATTCATGGCTTAAAAAAAAAAGCAGCCCTGATTTTAGCTCCAGTATAATTCAGCAGTTCATGAAACATACAGGGTTTTCAGGTAGTGTGTGTGTTTTTTTAAAGATATATACTTTTCTTAATGGAGTAGATTTCAATAAATTTTCAAAGTACTAGAATCAGTGATTCTGGGAGAGGGAGGGTGAGCTGTGAATCAGAATGGGAGTAATTCACATTTTCTTTCCCCATCACCAATCTCTGCTTATAACGAGAGATGTTGCAGTGGAGAGTTATGACTGTAAATGGTCTGAATGTGGAGAAAAGGCTGAAAGCCTCTGGCTTAGATGAACGGTAGGGAAGCAGGGGTCCCCTAGTGAGATGTATGTTAGTAGTTGGTTGAGACAAGGGTCTGGTGCTGCAAGCCAAATAAACATCTTTCTGTGTGATTACCTAATTTATTTCCTCACTGGGGCCATGGAGACTTACAGCCAGACCATCTTTTGATTTGAGACACTGCAGAGCAGTTCACTTTGCTGAATTTTACAGATTACATTCCCACTTGGCTCCCTGGTCACTAAATCTTGCTAAACCTTCTGAAATCCGTTCATCTCTCTCTCACATTCTTTCCCTTCCTGTTATTGCTAAATTCTGAATGATGGCCCCGTGGTTTATGAGCAGAGCTGGTTAGACTCATTAGCCAGAGTAAGTATTGATGGCAATTAGGAAGTCACATTCAGAACTAGCTGGAGATTTTAATTCCCTAAAATAATAGCAGCATCCCAGGGAAAGCTGTACCCTCGGGGGAAGGAAGCCTGCTGCTGTGAATTGAGGTTTATGCTCATGAGTTTGTGCTGGTTCTCGGCAGTGCCCCCTATTCTCCGTCTTCTTACTCACATCGAAGGAGATTCAACGGGAAGTTTTGATTTGATGTGCCATAAATTGGGAGTCAGTTCTGAGTTCCGAAGAAGGAGGTAATAGAGAGCTGGGTGCTTTCCTGCTCATTAGATACATGTTCTTATAAGGAAATTCTGTGCGGCTGATACTTTTAAAAGTGCTACCACCCTATATACATCATGCACTAAGACAGTATATGTAAAAGAACTCTGAAAACTATGAAATGGTCTTTAAGGTGCCCGGTTTTATTTTTAAAGCTCTCCTATAAAGTAGGCACTAGGGCTCTTGAGTTGAGAGGGGGACGGGGGTCGTGGAGGTTGCCTGGCTTGTTCAAGGTCCTGCAGCTGAGTGCTCCCTGGAGGTCAAGCCCAGGTCTTGTGATGCTGGTGCTGCTACTTTCTGCTCATCTGTGCTGACACCCCTGGGAATAATCTGCTAGACCAAGTGAACCTAACTTGTGGTTCCTCATGTGCGTGGGTTAATTCAAATCAGAAAACTATAATTGACAGAGACCCAAGGTCAAGGTCTCAGTGATTTAAAAAGAGTTTTGCCCTATCTCTAGATTAAAATATCCTGACTCTTTCCCTGCGTTGTCCTGCCATTCCTGATGGGTCTGCAGACCAGCCTTGGTCTTCCACACCCTACAGCAGTCTGCCTTCCAGCCTTGCTAAGATCTCAATACAAAGCTAAGTGCATGCTCTTGACTGAGAGTGTCTAGGCTCAAATATTCCCTGTACATTTTGATCTGAGTTTCCTCATCCATCAAATGCCCGTGTTAATATGCCTGTCTCAAAGGACTGTTGTGCGGGCTAAGTTCATCAACACGTGTAAGTGAGCTCTTTTTGTCTCTGTATAGCTAGAGACAGGGAGAAGGAAATGGCAACCCACTCCAGTATTCTTTCCTAGAGACTTCCATGGACAGAGGAGCCTGGTGGGCTGCTGTCCATGGGGTCGCACAGAGTCGGATGCAACTGAAGCGACTTAGCATGCATGCATGCGTTGGGGAAGGAAATGGCAACCCATTCCAGTTTCTTGCCTTGAGAATCCTAGGGATGGAGGAGCCTGGTGGGCTGCTGTCTATGGGGTCGCACAGAATCAGACACGACTGAAGTGACTTAGCAGCAGCAGCTAGAGATATTTGCAGGTAGGATTCTGCCATTTGTATTTTTCTTAAAGGATTGTTGGTAATCTGGAAAACATCTATGAGGAAAGTTTTCAGTGAAATGGTGATAAAATGATGAATATAGTTCATAGATCATTGGCGCTCAGTGAACTTCCAGAATCATCTCTCTCTTCTCTGATCTCCTTGTCTCTCTTGTTGTGCTTTTCTCTCATCCCTCTAAGACATCAATAATTGGTTCAGGCTTGAGTATAGCATTTACCACATTGTACTGTAATCTATTTAATTATGTGCCTTCCCCCATAGAAAGTTTTCAGTGCCTGTCCAGGTAAGCCAGGAGAATGTGGTGGAATTAATGTTTTCTCTGCCTCCCTTGTGGTTCAGCCTCGTCTCCATCTTCAGCCACATCACCTGGACCAGCTCTGCGCCTTTCCGGGCTCTGATTTTCTTCTCCTTTCTCATTTCCCCAATGTCCTTTACTCACATAGGAAATCGTCCTTGTGATCCCCAGAGACATAGAGACCGTGGAGGCCTTCATCAGTGAGCAGAGGGCGCAGTTTGGGCTGCTGGAGGAATCTTCCTGCCCTTGGCCAAGTAGCAGGCATCCCGCATCTATTTCCTCTCTGTGGCCCCTTTTCCTTTAACTTTTCTTTTCCTTTTCAGGCGTTGTCTGCAATCTCCTCTAGTGAACATTTTTATCCCTTTCTATACGGAACTCATCTTGTACCTCTCCTTCACTTTATCTCCTGCCTTCTTATATCCAGTTCATTTTTATCTCCAAAGTGGACTGGCAAGAATGAGCTCTGGCTTCTTTGTGAGACCTTGAGCAAATTACATACATCTCTGAATTTGTTTCCTTATCTGTAAAATGGATAATGACACTTACCCACCTCCCTGAGATGGTTGTTGTGGGACTCAAATGAGATAATGGGTCATTTAGACATGTACACCAATAAATAAAAGGAAGAACAGAGAGGTTATGTCTTCTCTCATCTCAATGCCTGCATTGGTGTCTTTCTCTATGGACTCTGAGATCTAGGAGATCTGGTCTTTCTCCAGCTCTTTCTTATGCACACTGGCATTCAGTTCAGTCGCTCAGTCATGTCCAACTCTTTGCGACCCCATGGACTGCAGCACGCCAGGCTTCCCTGTCCTTCACTGTCTCCCGGTGTCTGCTCAAACTCATGTCCATCAAGTCGGTGATGCCATCCAACCATCTCGTCCTCTGTCGTCCCCTTCTCCTACCGGCTTCAGTCTTCCCAAGCATCAGGGTCTTTTCCAGTGAGTCAGTTCTTCGCGTCAGCTGGCCAGAGTGTTGGAGCAGGAAACTGTCAAGGGCATGGGCACTGAGAAGCTGTGATTGCTGTGTCTTATGAGTTGCTGTTTTGTGTCTGGTTCAGCTAATTGCCAGTGTTAGCTGCTCAGTCGTGCCCAACTCTGCGGCCCCATGGGCTGTAGCCCACCAGGCTCCTCTGTCCATGGAATTCTCCGGGCAAGAAGACCGGAGTAGGTTGCATTTCCTTCTCCAGGGGATCTTCCTGACCCGAGGATTGCACCAAGGTCTCCTGCGTCGCAGGCAGATTCTTTACCATCTGAACCTCCAGGGCCTCACTGGACTCTCCCTTTCTGGCCGAGTTTAGCATTCTCCTCTCACGTTGCTATGGCGCGTCATGCTAAAGAAATTGCTTATCCTTGCCTGGTGACCAGATGGTTTCCATATTGCTTCCATACATATTCTTAAATATTTTCGGGTATTCTTTTGGATTTTAGAACTGTAGAAAGCAAAGATCTTTTTTTTCCCTTTCTTCCCTTTTTCTGTTTCTTAGTAACTTTCCTAGTAAAACACGCCGCAGATTGAGTGCTCAGAGGTTGCTGACTATAAACACGAGTGTAGATCTTTTATGAGTAAATTTGTTATGAATCTGTTTTTTTTTAAAACCAGTGGAGTTCCATTTAATTTGGGATAGGGAAACCCGAGTTTATCAGCTACCTAGCACCAATATACATTACATAGTCTATTTACAAACATTTCTCAGAGGACATTACAGTCAGAATTAATTTTTTATCTTCAGCCACTAATCCCATTATGTTTATGCAGAGCAGAAGGGTTTTAGAGTATGTGGATTTTCCTTCTCCCCAAGTGATTAAAGTCTGAATGTTTTAACCACCACCAATTTATTTTTGAATATATAAAAAAAACTTCCTTGCTATAGTTGTAAAATTATTTTTAATTCCTGAGATAACTGCGACTTCATAAATACATAGATATCTTCTCTGTGCTCTAAGTGAGGTTAGAGTAATTCGAATTTTCTGATAACAGAAAATTTAGCACTCTTCCCTGGATATTAGTTATACAGAAGTCTTGAGTGCACTTTTTGGGGAAGGATTAGAGTTAATGTTTGGGTTTTTATTGAATGATTTTTAGTCTACGTACAAATACTCGGTTAATCATTAAGACTTTTTATTTTAGAAACTGTATTATCCTAAAGATGTTTACTGCCTTCTTAATGCTTTCCAGGAGCCAGATCCTGCATTGCCAGTGTCTCAGGTAAAGGTCTAGCTGCTATCCTTAGTTTAGAGAATAGTTTAATTACTGTTACTTAGTAGTTGCTATAGATTAGTAAGTTTGCTGCCTGTCTACTGTGCTGTTATAAGATGAGCTGAATCTACCAGGCATTCTGTACCTTTGTACATAAACTATTACATTTCCAATACTTTTGTGTCTATAGGTGTAAAACTAGGGCACTCTACTCGTGAAGACTTGGAGCTTAAATAGAAATAACCAATACTGACCCAGAGGATGAGACACGAAAGGGGGAGCCAGGGGGCCAGGGGCTTAGAAAGGTTGCCAGAACATCCACAGAGCCAGGAGCGTCCGGAGAGACTGTGATGGATGGGATTGTCGGTCCTGAGTAAGGAGGAGGCTGACTCTTCTTGGAAAGATCTTGTCTTTAGAGAGAGGTGCCTGCCACCCTGAGGAGGAAAGGAAGACTTGGCCAGACAGCCACATCTCCCGAATCAGCTTTGTTAGAAGTGGAGAGGCAGCCAGAAAGAGCTGCCGACTGGGTGAGACGGTGGGTGGGTGGGAAGGGAGTCGAGGAAGAGGAAGTCTTGGTCGGGCGGGGGCTCCTGGCCAGTGAAGTTTTTAGCCCAAGAGGGTTTCTGGTAAATCTGGGAATACGGAGAGGGAATGAGAGAACTGTAAATCAGAGAACTTAAATATTACCAGGTGTTTGCCCTGCCAAGCGAGAAAACTCTTTCTTTGAGGTAAATAAAGTTTGAATCTCATGGGGTCCAAATGTGTAGTCATCAGACCTTTATAAAAGAAAGTGGTATACAAAATACTCTGAAGGAGGCCTGTGTGGCCTTAAACAAAGATGGTGGACAGATTAAGATGTAGTGCTCTCTTCTTTAAGAGGATGACATTTGTCATTAGAATGTTCATCATGGTTTCTGTGTTGATAGATGTGCAAAGCTATTTTTTGCATAATATATGTACAGTTCCTAAGAAGGACCTAAAGTGTGATGAGCAGAGTAAGTAATGTGCCTTTTGTTTTCAGTAATTTTGCAAGATTTTGATTAAGATTAAAGTAAAGCATCAGCCGTTTGCATTGTTGGTCTGGTTTTAAAACTTTACGTGGAATCTGAAAGTTTCAAAGCCAGCACGAGGACTTCGTGAAGGACCTACATCTGGCATGTGCTGTCCTGTTCCTGCTGACTTAATTGGACTGTGATCTAAAAGAATCAGAAGGGAGCAGGGTTGACTGGATTCTTTTGAGCTCACTATTTAGACTTTGCGCCTTTGCGCTCTCTCAGGTATTACACTTGAAAGTAAATGAGGCTTTACAATAACAACTCAACATTTTGTGCCTAGTTTTCATTCTCATAGAGGAGGCAGAGTGTCAATTGTTACTGATTCTTGTGATGTCTAAGTGAGGTTAGACAGACCATTCTTTTGGTGGCTTTATTCTAATAATAACTTAGGAGAATTGTCTGTCACCAGAGCCTTAGGCCTTACATGGCTTTCCATTCTGTATGAAGAGGAGAAGAACAATTTAAACATGTTTTACTCAATCAGTAGAGTTTTAACCTTTCCACTTGTCTGTTTTTATCACTAAAATTGGGTTAACCTCCCAGAAGGTAGTACAAGTAAGTCAATATTTTCCTGATGTTAGCAGGCAGATATTTGCCTCTAGAGTAATGTCCTATAGACTAACTCAGTAGGTGAATGAGTTGGGATTATGTTTCACAGATAAAAAAGAAATAATTGATGTGATAATCATTCATTTATCAAGGAGAATCTGTTTTTCTGTGAAAAAACTCCTAAGCATCTATTATTGTATCAGTTTTCACAGTACTTCCAATTTATCATCAGTATTCAGATTTATTTGCATAAACCACATGACCCTGTCATTTATTAACAAGTGTATCTGATAAAAACAATTTGCAGTTTTATTTAGATTCTAGTGGCAGTGTAGGATTACCAGTTTGCTTTGTTATGCATTTTATTTCACCAATTAGTTTTGAACTGAAAAAATTTAAAGAGGCAGAGGAATTTAGGGTTGTAAGGAGGCTTTCCTCCAAAATAAGACGTTCGCATTAAAATTCCAAGAATTGTTCCTGTTGCCCAGAGCAGTTCCTTGAAAACAATCTGATGTTTAATCAATCAGTGATATATATGATTTTCAAGGGCATTTTTGTCAGGATAGAAATAAAGTTAGGAATATTAGATTCTCAAATACTGATAAAATTTAAAATGTGTAAGATTTTATTGCAGATATTTAAATATCAAGAATTCACACGATTATTTCTACTTAAGAGTGAGATTTTAGAAAGTGAAACAAATATAAATCTATTTACTTTTTTGAAAAAATGAATTCTTATGGAATAAAATTTTAAAAAATAAATCTTCCTATTTGGCTTCTGAAGCATATATTCATTTGGTGAGGGGGGAACAGTGGATTTACTTTCCTATCCTGATATAAAAAAAAGCTGCCCTTCTGTAGTATTTGAGAGTGTAGTAGGAGGCTGGAAGTCAAGAAGCCTGATGGACTGGACTCTGAGGTGACAGTATGGGTATGGAAATAGTTTTACAAAATGTGCGCATTGGTAGTTAATATCCAACTGTCTAAATGATACTATACTAATAAAAGCTTGACTTTTAGAAAGGTAATTTAACTAGGGCTCCAAATCATATGTAAGTCCCCGACACGCGAGCCTCCCGGCTTGTGAACCTGCAGACGTGCCATCACTGGACGCCTGTGTTCGGTTGCGTGGCGTGGTGGCGCCAGCGTGAGCGTGAGTGCCGCCAGCGCCAGCGTGAGCGTGAGTGCCGCCAGCGCCAGCGTGGCGGCGTCCGCGTGAGCGGCGCTGCGTGAGCGTGAGCGGCGCTGCGTCAGTCAGCGTGGGTAGCGTGAGTGAGGCTGCGCTGCCGGCTCCCGCCCGACGGGCCTTCAGCGCCGCCCTCTCCCACCTCGGCCCCCTCCGCCCGCGGCAACGCCACTGGCCTGTGTGCCGGATGCCGGCCCTGAGTGCCAGCTGCTGCGCTACCGTCCTTTCCAAGGTCCTGTACCGTAAGATTAAAGCTGTTTTGTGTTTGTTTTTTACGTGTTATTTGTGTGAAAAGCATCGTAAAGCTACCTAACAGCACAGTATTCTACAGCCGGCTGTGTTAGCTGGGTACCTAGGCTAACTGCTGGACGCAGGAGCAAATTGGACCCCTGTGCGCTTGGGGCTAAACTCACTCATACGCAGGCGACTCCCTGTCCTCCTGAAACCTTACTAGCTCCTCCTCCTCCAGGGGGCACCTCCACACCCCTCTCTGGGGCAGACAGGGTCCCGCGTTTGCCCCTGACTCTCCCTCCAGCTTCTTCCCAAGCAGCTTCTCAGCCGAGCCCCGCCCTTTAGTTTCTCCAGATCAGCTCCAAGCGGGGCTTCCCTCCTCCTCCTCACGTCACCCGTCACTCGCTCTCCTGTCTTCACCTGGGTGCCGAACTCTTCACCTTTCCCTCCAACCCAAGGCATCCGGTCCCATCACTTCATGGCAAATAGATGGGGAAACAGTGGAAACAAGTGGCAGACTTCGTTTTGGGGGCTCCAAAATCACTGCAGATGGTGACTGTAGCCATGAAATTAAAAGACGCTTATTCCTTGGAAGAAAAGTTATGACCAACCTAGACAGTATATTCAAAAGCAGAGACATTACTTTGCCAACAAAGGCCCATCTAGTCAATGCTATGGTTTTTCCAGTAGTCATGTATGGATGTGAGAGTTCGACTATAAAGAAAGCTGAGTGCCAAAAAATTGATGCTTTTGAACTGTGGTATTGGAGAAGACTTGAGAATCCCTTGGACTGCAAGGAGATCCAACCAGTCCATCCTAAAGGAACTCAAGTCTGGGTGTTCATTGGAAGGACTGATGTTGAAGCTGAAGCTCCAATATTTTGGCCACCTGATGTGAAGAGATGAGACTCATTTGAAAAGACCCTGATGCTGGGAAAGACTGAAGGCAGGAGGAGAGGGTGACAACAGAGGATAATATGGTTGGGTGGCATCACCGACTCAATGGACATGAGTTTGAATAAACTCTAGGAGTTGGTGATGGACAGGAAGGCCTGTCGTGGATCGATTCATGGGGTCGTGAAAAGTCCGATGTCACTGAACTGAACTGACAAGGCATTTGGGTGCCTTTCTCTGCTATGTTCCAGATTTTTGATTTTACACCCTCCCTATAACACTGATATCAATAACCTCAGATATGCAGATGACACCACCCTTACGGTAGAAAGTGAAGAGGAACTAAAAGCTTCTTGATGAAAGTGAAAGAGGAGAGTGAAAAAGTTGGCTTAAAGCTCAACATTCAGAAAACGAAGATCATGGCATCTGGTCCCATCACTTCATGGCAAATAGATGGGGAAACAGTGGCAACAGTGTCAGACTTTACTGTTTTGGGCTCCAGGGTCACTGTAGATGTTAACTGCAGCCCATGAAATTAAAAGATGCTTACTCCTTGGAAGAAAAGTTATGACAAACCTAGATAGTGTATTCAAAAACAGCATATTACTTTGCAGCTATAACAAGATAGCATATTACTTTGCCAACAAAGGTCTGTCTAGTCAAGGCTGTGGTTTTTCCAATGGTCATGTAGGGATGTGAGAGTTGGACTGTGAAGAAGGCTGAGCGCCGAAGAATTGATGCTTTTGAACTGTGGTGTTGGAGAAGACTCTTGAGAGTCCCTTGGACTGCAAGGAGATCCAGCCAGTCCATCCTGAAGGAGATCAGTCCTGGGTGTTCATTGGAAGGACTGATGATGAAGCTGAAACTCCAATACTTTGGCCACCTCATGAGAAGAGTTGACTCACTGGAAAAGACCTTGATGCTGGGAGGGATTAGGGGCAGGAGAAGAAGGGGACGACAGAGGATGAGATGGCAGGATGGCATCACTGACTCGATGGACGTGAGTTTGAGTAAACTCTGGGAGTTGTTGATGGACAGGGAGGCCTGGCGTGCTGTGATTCATGGGGTCGCAAGAGTCGGACACGACTGAGCGACTGAACTGAACCATAACACTGAAATGCTTAAAATCTAGAACCTGGGCCGTGGCTTACCCAGCTCTGTTCTCAGGACCTGGGGTGCAGTGTGTGCCCCCTGGGAGTGTGAGGAAGGAACCAAAGCCCTTGTCTTGCTTTCCTGTGTGAACAAAAAGTGCTGCAGTCCTTTCTGTCCGCCAGAGGGTCCGGAGCAAAGAATACCCTTTTGAAAGAAAGCCTTCTGATACTTGCAGGGCAGCATAAACTGTGAGGACTTAAAGATAAATCAGGATTACTTACTTTCATCCTCAAAGGTAAACCGTAAGTCCAAGCCATTGACAACTTCTGTGACCCCTGCAGACAACTGTATAGATCTGGCAATTTTCCTCATCTTTTTTGTGAGTGAAAATCTCAGGTTTCTACCCTTTGGTGGCTCTCACAGTTAGATGCAGCTCCAATTGAAACTGACTTTTCTAACAAATCAGTTTTTGGGCCCATGTTCTGCCTATTCAATTGTGCTGAATTTACACATAACATTTGAAATATTTTAAGTTATCTGATAAGAATCCAGTAAACCTCAGCCAGAAAAGTGCAAGCCCCACATCCCACAATCTAGTCAAATGTAATTTCACTCTAGGAGTTTAAACATGTTGTGAAGTCAGCCTTCTTTGTTCCCATTAAAACAAAAGCCTGAGGACTTTCTTTTATTCTTTAACAAAAAAATAGACATTCTAGTTACTTCAGCCCACAAGAGGAGCTCTGCTTTCTAATTCTTGTAAAACTATTTTCCATGTTGCACGTTTGTCACGTGTCACGGGCTCCTTGGCCCTCTCGCTTAATCCAGTGGGTGATACATTCAGGGAAATGAGGATCCATGTTTTAATGTGCTTGTGTTTCCTTCTCAGAACCTATAGCGCAATGCTATGTAATGAGGTGCTCCGTCAGTACACGCTGATGACTGCGCTCATCTCGAGGTCTTGATAAGCCCTTTGGGCATCGTATTGCCTCTGTTCCTCTCTCTGTCCCTTTGTCTGCCTGCAGCGCGCTTCCCAGCCCGGTTCCTAGGGCAATGAGGACTAACCTCTCTCCTTGCTGCCACCTCCTCTCCACTTTATTTTTTCTTTTAAAAAAATTTTCCTCTCCCACTTGAGAGTCGGTCCTGTACTGCTGCTTCAAGGGTGCCCTTCTCCCACAGGCACCAACCTTTACTGCTCTCTGCTTCTATTGAGGCAGAAAGGCAAACTTTTCTGTTGAAGCAGTTTGGGGGGGTAAATGTTTAATAAAATATTCAGTTGTGTACAGCTTTACATCTAATTTCTCAAGGTAAAGCAAGGCTGGTAAGATATTTTCTAGACTCCTTAATTATCTTTTCCATTTTTTTTTTTCTTCCACTCTCTAGCAGGGTTTCTACTCACTGGATCACAAAGCAACTGAGATTGTGTTGATTAGTTACTAAAAAGTGGCAAAAATTGATCTTAGTTCAAGTCAACAGATTTGAAACATCTATTGTGTACAAAAACCATAGGTGTTATGGAAAATTCAAAGTGAACAAGGTAAAAAGCTTGTGTTCTGGGGGAAGGGAGGGCAAACAGATGCCCAGGGAATTACAGTGTTTGTCAAATATGGTACATACATAACAGTATACAGAGACTGCCTTATGAGAAAGATCAGAGGGAAGTAGGTGTAGAGTTCAACCATCAGGAAAGTTTTCGTGAAGGACTTGGCTCTGGAGGAGGAAGACAGAACACTGTGGTTGTAGCTCTATTCATTTGTTCTCAAGGTACTATTCTAGTAAAACTTTATATAAAGCTCCTCTTTCACTTATAAAAGGTGTGTTAGAAGAGCGCTAGGCAGTGGCCACACTGTTGTGTCCTAGGTGGTTGATACATATAAGTTGTTTCTTGGTTAATAATGACCCTGTCTTCTTGTATTAGTTTCTAGACATAGCCCTTTAAATCAGTATTATGCACTGTGCGGTAAATATGCTTGATAAAAATTAGATAATGATAAAGGATGGTTAGCTTTTCAGGCTTTGCACTACTTCCAGTGCAAGTTAAGATATGCTTTATCTTATCCACGCTACTAGGCAGCCTGGATTTTGAAAGCACGAGCACTGACTGAAATGGTGTACGTGGATGAAATTGACGTAGATCAGGAAGGAATCGCAGAAATGATACTGGATGAGAATGCTATTGCTCAAGTTCCCCGTAAGTATTGATTTTTCAGTTAAGTAAATGAAATGCCATTAGGAGTCGGAAAATGCTCTCTCTATACTTTTTTGGGGGGGTAATAAAAATAAGACATTATATAGATGAAACGTGTATATGTGAAAAAAATATTACCTCAAGTAAATGGCCTCTATTCTGCCTAAATAGTACAAAACCACAATTCAGTTATATTATCTCAAAGTATGAGATTGATGTATAACTATTTTTCAATAGAAATTATACGTTTTAAAAATGTTTTATGAAAATGCATTCAGTCTGATCTAATATAACAAAAGATTGTTTTGCAAGAGTCTGTAAACATAGGAGAGCGTCCAAACAACAGAAGCGTTCTAAAAGGACTTTTGAAAGTTGGCCATTTGAAAGTGTCGCTTGTAGTAACTGAAGGTGCTTTGCTGTGATGCGTGATGGGAGGTGGTGGAGTGAGTGACTGGCTTGGCAGAGAATGCCCATCACGACTGGCACAGTGGCCTAGTCCAAGCCTGCAGGTGTGCTGCTGTGAATGGCGTTGGGTGATTGCCATGGCAATGGTGGTCTTGCTGGTAATTTCTTAGTTGTGACAGTGGTCAGTCATTTATACATGTTTGGAAGGTAATAGCTGTTTTAAAGTGTCTCTTTCCCTATCATTTGGTCTTTTGGAGTTAAAATATCTAAATTCTAGATATTGGGGGTAAATGATCTTTTCCTGGGAGAAGAAGTTTGTATGAAAAATAAACTGAGTATGCTGCTGCTAAGTTGCTTCAGTCATGTCCGGCTCCATGCGACCCTGTGGACTTCAGCCCACTAGGCTTCTCTGTCCACGGGCTTCTCCAGGCAAGAATATTGGAGTAGGTTGCTATTTCCTTCTCCAGAGGATCTTCCCAACCGAGGGATCGAAGCTGGGTGTCTTACGTCTTACCTTCTTTGGCAGGCGGGATCTTTACCACGAGCGCCACCTGGGAGTATAGAGCTCTCATTTTGATGTGTCAGAGCTTCGGAGCCTGTCTTGTCTTGAGTGTGAATGCTGGCTCTGCTGACAGGTAGACCTGCTTACCTAGGTCTCTAAGCCTTTGCTAAATGGGTTAGTACTATCTACTGTACAGAATTAGTGTGAAGATTAAATGTGATAACAAAAGAAACTTAGGTACTCAGTAAATATTAATCAAACACATTTTACTAGGTTCAGTTCTTGTTATTAAGGTCTTTTCCGTCAGGCCAACACACTCGTGAAAGTTGCGTTAGCGGACAGTTTTTACAGACTAATAAATACTATATGAACTGAACTTGCCATCTGATCTCCTAGGCCCTGGAACATCTCTGAAACTCCCGGGACTAATCAGACAGGAGGGCCCAGCCCCGCTGTCAGGTATGTTAGTCACTCCTGTTTCACCCACCCCCACCCCCACCCCCCGCTGCCAAATACCAACCAGACTGTGTGAGAGCCTTCCTTTCTTGATCTTCGGTCGGACACTAACGATTTACAATCTTCGCAGGCCGATCACTCAAGCTGGAAGACCCATTACAGGTTTCCTGAGGCCCAGCACGCAAAGCGGAAGGCCAGGCACTATGGAGCAGGCCATCAGAACGCCGAGGACCGCCTACACCGCCCGCCCCATCTCCAGCTCATCCGGGAGATTTGTCAGGCTGGGAACGGTAAGTTCTGGTAGCTGCACCGTAGCCTTGAATGACCAAAGTAATTTATGTAATGTGACATCATTTTCCACTCTTTTTATAGTAGAGAATTATGTGGAGGATTTTTGAAGGTGATTCTTTTTTACCTATGTGGGCTTTATAATTTTATGCACATTAAATTCAATTCTTGTTTCAAGAGAAAGTTTCAGTCTTTCTTGTTCTGTCATTTCTCCCCACAGGCCTCCATGCTTACAAGTCCTGATGGACCTTTTATAAATTTATCTAGACTGAATTTAGCAAAATATGCCCAGAAACCTAAATTGGCAAAGGTATGTACTTAACGTTATTTTATGTTATGAAGTGATGTTCAAAGTGAACGTGAAAGTCGCTTCGCTCAGTCGTGTCCGACTCTTTGCAACCCCATGGAGTATACAGTCCATAATTCTCCAGGCCAGAATACTAGAGTGGGTAACCTTTCCCATCTCCAAGGGATCTTCCCAGCCCAGAGATTGAACCCAGGTCTCCTGCATTGCAGGCGGATTCTTTACCAGCTGAGCCACAAGAACACCCCAAGAATACTGGAGTGGGTAGCCTATCCCTTCTCCAGCGGATCATCCTGGCCCAGGAATCGAACCAGGGTCTCCTGCATGCAGGTGGATTCTTTACCAACTGAGCTATGGGGGACTTACCATAATAGCATTGCAGGAAATGGATAAAAATTTGTGAAGAAAAAAGACTTTGACTTGATTGAAATGGAAATGTTTAATTACTCTAATATCTAAACTTTCTTTTAGTATTAAGGAAAGTCAATCAGAAATAAAGCATATACACTATCATAATAGGAAGTTCGTTTTCTCCTAACAGGGAATAGCAGTTCATAACAAAGGAAGCAGATACACAGCACCGTCTTTGGGTAATGACGTTTTGGGTGTCATCTGTGTGTGTGTGTATTTTTCTTTTTAGCTGGGACTATTCTCAGAAAAATAATTTTCTATCCTCGTAGGATTTTAGAACTGTCAAAAGAAGATAGAAAAATGTTCTTTTTCTAATTAGTAATTAATCCAGCATCTCAATAAAGATTACTTAAGCCAGACAAAGGAAAGCCTACTGACTGTTAAATTCTTTTGTAGATTAAAGAGAAAGAGTGATAGAAAGAGAGAGAGAAGAGGGAGGGGGAGGAAGAGAAAGAAGGATGTTGCTTACCTTTCCAGTAGAAAAGAATTTGAAGGTGAGCGTAGAATAATTCAGAGCCAGGAGCAATTAGCTTCCAGAAACTGGTATAAGCCTAGCTCAGGTTTTTAGCTGTAATTCTGTGCATGAGTGCTGAGCTCGTTCCTCTTATCAGTTCTACTGGCATCCTAGGGACTTTCCTTGTGGCTCAGCTGGTAAAGAATCCACCTGCAAAGCAGGAGACTTGGGTTCGATCCCTGGGTTGGGAAGATCCCTTGGAGAAGTGAAAGGCTACCCACTCCAATGTTCTGGCCTGGAGAATTCCATAGACTGCATAGTCCATGGGATCATAAAGAGCTGGACACGACTGAGTGACTTTCACACACATTCTAGGGAAGGCGAAAAAGAACTCTAGCCATACAGACTTGAAACTTAAGTCAGAAAAGGAACGCTGGCTGGTAAATAGGAAATCAGACGGTGACAATGCCAATGACATTTTCCTTCGTTCCTTATTTGATAGTAGCCTAGGTGGAGGAGGCAACGGCAGCCCACTCCAGTGCTCTTGCCTGGAGAATCCCAGGGATGGGGGGCCTGGTGGGCTGCAGTCCACGGGGTCGCTGAGGGTCAGACACGTCTGAGCGACTTCCCTTTCACTTTTCACTTTCATGCATTGGAGAAGGCAATGGCAGCCCACTCCAGTGCTCTTGCCTGGAGAATCCCAGGGACGGGGGGCCTGGTGGGCTGCCGTCTCTGGGGTCACATAGAGTCGGGACACGACTGAAGCGACTTAGCAGCAGCAGCAGCAGTCGACTTGCTTTAGCAGAGTCATAAAGTTTTACTTATTTCTTTTGCCTTTATGAGGAATATCTGATTGCTTATCTTTTCAGGCCGTTTATTAGAGGTGGCTCATTGGCTGCTTGATACCATTGTTGTTTTCTAACCAGGGACTGTAGTCATTGGAGGCATTTTCCTCAGTTAAATTAGGATGCTTCCAGGACAGACCAGGTTTATGTTATGAAATTCAAACGGAACTAGATTTTGCACTTAACTTAACTGTGTTGTGGAAATAATGCCAAGTTTCTCTGCCTTTGGTCTCCAACTTGCCTTGACTTAACGTCTCAGGACATGAGCTGTACTCATAACTTTTAAAAAAATAACTGAGCAAATGGAGAATTAGGAGTAGATTTTTAAAGAGGGCTTTATCTTGATCTGTTTACTCTTTTTTGGTTGCTTCTACGTGATCTCTGTTAATACCCTTGATATCTTCTGGGGGGTAGAAGTGTACACTTTGCAAGTGTAAAATAATGGTATTTATGGATAAATGTGGTACCACCAAGAGGCAGTCCAGTAGATGCTTATTTATCCAGATGAGTTGGGGGCAGTATTAGAATAATGGTTCTCAGCCTTGCTGCCCATAGAGACATCTGCATATTAGGAAAAACATTTTACTTTGCAGTTAAACTCTACTTTGTTTCAGAAAGAGTTTCCAGATTTTCCCATGTCTGAGATGTCATTATTGATATCATAATCACTGTATAATACATGCAGTTTTATGACAGTCCTAAGGTTGGTCTTCTCATTTGTTTCTTTCTGATAAAATAGCATGTATAATATGAAAAAAACTGTTGAGCTCTCCAGTTCATATTTTTGAACTTTGCAGTTCATATTTTTAAAAAACAGGCATCAGTTATAAGTAGCCTTGTTTTAAAATGAGTGATTGTAACAAATGTATGGATATACCCTTTACTTATAAATTCCAGGCACTTTAGAGGACTTAGTTATTTTGGTTCAATCCAGCTGCTGTCAAAATAGCCTTTGGATTTTGCTATAACAATAGAGCACCTTTGTTAAAATAAAATGTAATATATTTTTGTATTTTTGCTTCACAGGCTCTGTTTGAGTACATCTTTCATCATGAAAATGATGTTAAGACTGTAAGTTTTGAATTTGCACTATTTTTTAATGTAATTTTTCTGATTTGGGGGATTTTGATTTGGAAATGTCCTATTTATTACCTTATAAACAGCTGGAATTATTAAAAATTGGAGAATTACTCATACTTTCAAATCCACTGTTCATTTCAGTAGGAAAGTTTGTATAACTATAGAAGTAGTAAGACTTGTGCCTGATCCGTGGAGTAACCGATCTCCATTAAAGGGTAAGGTATGGGTGATCGAGAATGCTGCATCATGTATTTTCGTTAAAGTTTATTTTTTATACTAATAGCATGGTGGATCCACTTTCTTCTTTGGGTTGTATAGTGATTATAAGTTTGGATTACCTGTATTGGACTTCCCTGGTGGCGTAGTGGTAAAGAATCTGCCTATTAATGCTGTATTTATGGGGTTTTTTTGGTAATGTTCCCATCTCCCCCTTCAACATTTTGTGATAAAAAATTTCAAACATGTGCAGGTAGAATGTATAATGAGAGTATAATGAACCTGTATCAGTCATCACCCAAATTCAATAGTAATCAATAATCAATCATCTTGGCAGTCTTTTATTTATTTATTTATTTTTATTTTTCAAAAAATTTCAAGATAATTTTGATATCCATCTGGATTTTAAAGTGATTACAGGTTTTTCTGTTAAATGACAATTTTGGTGATACAGACTTCTATTACTCTTCTGTTGACCAATCATGATACAGTTGTTCCGAGTAATAGCTGACATAATCACAATAGTAAAGATGTTTATCGGTTTTCACAATCAATAGTCAGACACAAAATAAAAGATCATTATAACTGCAAACCATAATAGGAAAATGATTAGCTTAACAATATGAAATAATTACATACAGTTTGGGGGTCAAGCAGAGCGGTGTGGTCAGTGCACACATGCACAAGTTTTCATCCTCCCAACCTGTCTATGCCTTTTGATTCTTGCATTTAATCCATTTACATTTAAGGGAATGGTTGATATGTATGATCCTGTAACCGTTTTCTTAATTGTTTTGGGTTTATTTTCTGTAGATCTTTTCCTTCTCTAGGGTTTTCTGCCTAGAGAAGTTCCTTTAGCATTTGTGGTGCTGAATTCTCTTAACTTTTGTTTATCTTGAAAGCTTTCGATTTCTCCATCAGATCCAAATGAGAGTCTTGCTGGGCAGAGTATCCTTGGTTGTAGGTTCTTCCCTTTCATCACTTTAAATATGTCATGCCATTCCCTCTGGTTTTTGGAGTTTCTGTTGAGACATCAGCTGACGGCCTGACGGGAGTTCCCTTGTATGTTATTCGTTGTTTTTCCCCTGTTGCTTTTCTTTTCTTTTTTTTTAATACTTTATTCTACTTTACAATACTGTATTGGTTCTGCCATACATTGACATGAATCAGCCACAGGTGTCCACGATCTCCCAGTGCCAAAGCCCCCTCCCACCTCCCACCCCACATCCTCTCCCTGAATCATCCCGGGCACCAGCCCCAAGCATCCTGCATCCTGCATCGAACATAGATGGGCGCTTCATTCTTACAAGATAGTATACATGTTTCAATGCCGTTCTCCCAAATCATCCCACCCTCTCCCTCTCCCTCAGAGTCCAAAAGTCCGTTCTATACCTCTGAGTCTCTTTTGTTGTCTCACATATAGAGTCATCATTACTGTCTTCTAAATTCCATATATATGTGTCAGTATACTGTATTGGTGTTTTTCTTTCTGGCTTACTTCACTCTGTATAATCGGCTCCAGTTTCATCGATCTCATTAGAACTGACTCGAATTTATTCTTTTTAAGGGATGAGTAATACTCCATTGTGTATATGTACCACAGCTTTCTTATCCATTCATCTGCTGATGGACATCTAGGTTGCTTCCATGTCCTGGCTATTATAAACAGCGCTGCAATGAACATTGGGGTACATGTGTCTCTTTCCATTCTGGTTTCCTCGGTGTGTATGGCCAGCAGGGGGATTGCTGGGCCATAAGACAGTTCTATTTGCAATTTTTAAGGAATCTCCACACTGTTCTCCATAGTGGCTGTACTAGTTTGCATTCCCACCAGCAGTATAAGAGGGTTCCCTTTTCTCCACATCCTCTCCAGCATTTATTGCTTGTAGACTTTTGGATCGCAGCCATTCTGACTGGTGTGAAATGATACCTCATTGTGGTCTTGATTTGCATTTCTCTGATAATAAGTGATGTTGAGCATCTTTTCATGTGTTTGTTAGCCATCCGTATGTCTTCTTTGGAGAAATGCCTATTTAGTTCTTTGGCCCATTTTTTAATTGGTTCATTTATTTTTCTGGAGTTGAGCTGCATAAGTTGCTTGTATATCTTTGAGATTAGTTGTTTGTCAGTTGTTTCATTTGCTATTGTTTTCTCCCATTCAGAAGGCTGTCTTTTCACCTTGCTTATAGTTTCCTTTCTTGTGCAGAAGCTTTTAATTTTAATTAGATCCCATTTGTTTATTTTTGCTTTTATTTCCAGTATATTGGGAGGTGGATCATAGAGGATCCTGCTGTGATTTATGTCGGAGAGTGTTTTGCCTATGTTTTCCTCTAGGAGTTTTATAGTTTCTGGTCTTACATTTAGATCTTTAATCCACTTTGAGTTTATTTTTGTGTATGGTGTTAGAAAGAGATCTAGTTTCATTCTTTTACAAGTGGTTGACCAGTTTTCCCAGCACCACCTGTTAAAGAGACTGTCTTTACTCCATTGTATATTTTTGCCTCCTTTGTCGAAGATAAGGTGTCCATAGGTGTGTGGGTTTATCTCAGGGCTTTCTATTTTGTTCCATTGATCTATATTTCTGTCTTTGTGCCAGTACCATACTGTCTTAATGACTGGCTTTGTAGTAGAGCCTGAAGTCAGGCAAGTTGATTCCTCCAGTTCCATTCTTCTTTCTCAAGATTGCTTTGGCTATTCGAGGTTTTTGTATTTCCATACAAATCTTGAGATTATTTGATCCAGTTCTGTGAAAAATACTGCTGGTAACTTGATAGGAATTGCATTGAATCTGTAGATTGCTTTGGGTAGTATACTCATTTTCACTATATTGATTCTTCCAACCCATAAGCATGGTATATTTCTCCATCTATTAGTGTCCTCTTTGATTTCTTTCATCAGTGTTTTATAGTTTTCGATATATAGGTCTTTAGTTTCTTTAGGTAGGTATATTCCTAAGTATTTTATTCTTTTCGTTGCAATGGTGAATGGGATTGTTTCCTTGACTTCTTTTTCTACTTTCTCATTATTAGTGTATAGGAATGCAAGGGATTTCTGAGTGTTGATTTTATATCCTGCAACTTTACTATATTCGTTGATTAGCTCTAGTAGTTTTCTGGTCGAGTCTTTAGGATTTTCTATATAGAGGATCATGTCGTCTGCAAACAGTGAGAGTTTTACTTCTTCTTTTCCAATTTGGATTCCTTTTATTTCTTTTTCTGCTCTGATTGCTGTGGCCAAAACTTCCAGAACTATATTGAATAGTAGTGGTGAAAGTGGACACCCTTGTCTTGTTCCTGACTTTAGGGGAAATGGTTTCAATTTTTCACCATTGAGGATAATGTTAGCTGTGGGTTTGTCATATATAGCTTTTATTATGTTGAGGTTCGTTCCT
Source organism: Nanger dama (assembly GCA_917880005.1). NCBI lineage: Eukaryota > Metazoa > Chordata > Mammalia > Artiodactyla > Bovidae > Nanger > Nanger dama. Next base: position 2,713,427 of record CAKJTW010000003.1, on the reverse strand, counting down.
TCTATTCCTGCTTTCTGGAGCGTTTTTATCATAAATGGATGTTGAATTTTGTCAAAGGCTTTTTCTGCATCTATTGAAATAATCATATGATTTTTATTTTTAGTTTGTTAATGTGATGAATTGCATTGATTGATTTGCGGATATTGAAGAATCCTTGCATCCCTGGGATAAAGCCCACTTGGTCATGGTGTATAATCTTTTTAATGTGTTGCTGGATTCTGATTGCTAGGATTTTGTTAAGGATTTTTGCATCTATGTTCATCAGTGATATTGGCCTGTAATTTTCTTTTTTGTGGTGTCTTTGTCAGGTTTTGGTATTAGGGTGATGGTGGCCTCATAGAATGAGTTTGGAAGTTTACCTTCCTCTGCAATTTTCTGGAATAGTTTCAGTAAAATAGGTGTTAGCTCTTCTCGAAATTTTTGGTAGAATTCAGCTGTGAAGCCGTCTGGACCTGGGCTTTTGTTTGCTGGAAGATTTCTGATTACAGTTTCAATTTCCATGCTTGTGATGGGTCTGTTAAGATATTCTATTTCTTCTGGTTCAGTTTTGGAAAGTTGTACTTTTCTAAGAATTTGTCCATTTCTTCCAAGTTGTCCATTTTATTGGCATATAATTGCTGATAGTAGTCTCTTATGATTCTTTGTATTGCTGTGTTGTCTGTCGTGATCTCTCCATTTTCATTTCTAATTTTATTGATTTGATTTTTTTCTCTTTGTTTCTTGATGAGTCTGGCTAATGGTTTGTCAATTTTATTTATCCTTTCAAAGAACCAGCTTTTTGCTTTGTTGATTTTTGCTATGGTCTCTTTTGTTTCTTTTGCATTTATTTCTGCCCTAATTTTTAGGATATCTTTCCTTCTACTAACTCTGGGGTTCTCTATTTCTTCCTTTTCTAGTTGCTTTAGGTGTAGAGTTAGGTTATTTATTTGGCTTCTTTCTTGTTTCTTGAGGTATGCCTGTATGGCTATGAACTTTCCTCTTAGCACTGCTTTTATAGTGTCCCATAGGTTCTGTGTAGTTGTGTTTTCATTTTCATTTGTTTCGATGCATAATTTGATTTCTTTTTGATTTCTTCTGTGATTTGTTGATTATTCAGAAGGGTATTGTTCAGCCTCCAAATGTTGGAATTTTTAATAGCTTTTCTTCTGTAATTGAGATCTAACCTTAGTGCATTATGGTCAGAGAAGATGCTTGGAATAATTTCGATTTTTTTGAATTTATCAAGGTTAGATTTATGACCCAGGATGTGATCTATCCTGGAAAAGGTTCCGTGTGCACTTGAGTAAAAGGTGAAATTCATTTTTTGGGGGTGAAATGTCCTATAGATATCCATTAGGTCTAACTGGTCTATTGTATCGTTTAAAGTTTGCGTTTCTTTGTTAATTTTCTGTTTAGTTGATCTGTCCATAGGTGTGAGTGGGGTATTAAAGTCTCCCCCTATTATTGTGTTATTATTAATTTCCCCTTTCATGCTTGTTAGCAATTGTCTTACATATTGCGGTGCTCCTATGTTGGGTGCATATATATTTATAATTGTTATATCTTCTTCTTGGATTGATCCTTTAATCATTATGTAGTGGCCTTCTTTGTCCCTTTTCACAGCCTTTGTTTTAAAGTCTATTTTATCGGATATGAGTATTGCTACTCCTGCTTTCTTTTGGTTTTTATTTGCATGGAATATCTTTTTCCAGCCCTTCACTTTCAGTCTGTATGTGTCCGTTGTTTTGAGGTGGGTCTCTTGTAAGCAGCATATATAGGGATCTTGTTTTTGTATCCATTCAGCCAGTCTTTGCCTTTTGGTTGGGGCATTCAACCCATTTACATTTAAGGTAATTATTGATAAGTATGCACCTGTTGCCATTTACTTTAATGTTTTGGGTTCATGTTTATACGTCCTTTTGTGTTTCCTGTCTAAAGTCTATCCTTTAGTATTTGTTGGAGAGCTGGTTTGGTGGTGCTGAATTCTCTCAGCTTTTGCTTGTCTGTAAAGCTTTTGATTTCTCCTTCATATTTGAATGAGATTCTTGCTGGGTACAGTAGTCTTGGTTGAAGGTTATTATCTTTCATCACTTTAAGTATGTCTTGCCATTCCCTCCTAGCCTGAAGAGTTTCTATTGAAAGATCTGCAGTTATTCTTATGGGGATCCCCTTGTGTGTTATTTGTTGTTTTTCCCTTGCTGCTTTTAATATTTGTTCTTTGTGTTTGGTCTTTGTTAGTTTGATTAGTATATGTCTTGGGGTGTTCCGCCTTGGGTTTATCCTGTTTGGCACTCTCTGGGTTTCTTGGACTTGGGTGATTATTTCCTTCCCCATTTTAGGGAAGTTTTCAACTATTATCTCCTCAAGTATTTTCTCATGGTCTTTCTTTTTGTCTTCTTCTGGGACTCCTATAATTCGAATGTTGGAGCGTTTCATATTGCCTTGGAGGTCTCTGAGGTTGTCCTCATTTCTTTTAATTTGTCTTTCTTTTACCCTCGCGGATTCATTTATTTCTACCATTCTATCTTCTATTTCACTAATCCTATCTTCTGCCTCCGATATTCTACTATTTGTAGCCTCCAGAGTGTTTCTGATCTCATTTATTGCATTATTCATTATATGTTGACTCTTTTTATTTCTTCTAGGTCCTTGTTAAACCTTTCTTGCATCTTCTCAATCCTTGACCCCAGGCTATTTATCTGTGATTCCATTTTGATTTCAAGATTTTGGATCATTTTCACTATCAGTATTCGGAATTCTTTCTCAGGTAGATTCCCTATCTCTTCCTCTTTTGTTTGGTTTGGTGGGCATGTTTCCTGTTCCTTTACCTGCTGGATATTCCTCTGTCTCTTCATCCTGGTTATATTGCTGCGTTTGGGGGTGGCTTTTCTATATTCTGGGAATTTATGGAGTTCTCTTTATTATAGAGCTTCCTCTCTGTGTTTGGGGTTATATCAGTGGCTTGTCAAAGTTTCTTGATTAGAGAGGCTTGTGTTGAGGCTCTGGTGGGTGGAGTTGGATTTCCTCTCTTTGGAGTGCTGTGAAGTGTCACGTAATGGGTTATGGGACGTCAATGATTTTGGAGTATTTTGAGCTGCCTGTGTATTGAAGCTCAGGGGCTTGTTCTTGTGTTGCTGGAGAATTTGCGTGGTATGTCTTGCTCTGGAGCTTGTTGGCCCTTGGGTGGTGCTCATTTTCAGTATAGGTATGAAGGCGTTTGATGAGCTCTTATTGGATAATGTTCCCTGTATTCAGGAATTCTTTGATGATCTCAGGATTTGGACTTATGCCTCCTGATTCTGGTTTTCAGATTTATTTTTACAATAGCCTCATGATTTCTCCATCTATTCAGCACTATTGTTAAAACATCTGGGTTAATGATGATAGGTTTCTCCACTTTGAGGGTCGTCCCTAGAGGATCGCTGAGTTACTTGGAGGAGAGAAGAGGGAGAGGGTAGTTAGAGGTGAGTGGAATGGGATGGGGTGGAATCAAAAGAGGAAAAAGCAAACTAGCCTGTAACCACTTTCTTGTGTGTGCTCCAAAGTCTGGACCTCTCAGAGGTGGTCACAGAGTTATACATGGAAGAGGAGAGGGAGGAAGTAGATAGAGGTGGTCAGGGGGATGAAAGAGGGAGATGCAAAGGAGGGATACAGATCTGGCCAGTGACCAGTTCCCTGAGAATTCTCCACCTTCGGAAGCACACAGAGAGTCATAGAGTTGGGTAGAGAAGAGGAGGGGAAGGGATGAGACAAATGCCGCCTAGTGGAGAAAAGAGAGATTCCAAAGGGGAGAGAGTGGTCAAGCCAGTAGTCTTGCACTCATGTAAAATTGGGTACTGAAGATTATGTTTTTAAAAGTACAGAATTGGCAGCAAATACCAAAATGTTTAGATTACAAATCTGGAGTAGAGATTGGATTTTCAAAGATAAAATATTAAAAATAAGAAAAAGAAGGAGAGAAAAATTTTTAAAAATGAGAAAAAAATAGAATAAAATAAAAGATTCTAGAATTATTAAAAGACAACTTCCACCACCAATAGGACTATATACAGCGTTTGCTTTAAAGATAGGGTTTTGGGTTTTTTGTAAAGTGATAATAGGTTATAAAGATAATAAATAGAAATATAGAAGACTTAAAAGTTTAAGCAAGTTTAGAAAAAAATGAAAAAGAAAAGAGAAAAACAAATTTAAAAAAGAAAAAAATTTTTAAAGAAAGAAAAAAAAATTCTTAAAAAAAAAGGAAAAAAAATCACGCTTCCACATCATCCCCCACCCCCCCAAAAAAAAATTGATCATAAAAGTAGTAACGGTATATCTGGCGCTTTCTCTGTCGTCGTAGTCTGTGTGGGGTCGCTACCAAAGCAGTTCCCTCTGTTTGACTTCCTCTGTTTGCTGGTCTCTTCCGTGTCTGATTTCCGTCTTGACACAGGGAGGGTGGTGGTGGACTTAGCACTGGGCTTGCCCCTTCTTGCTCCTTGGGATAACCTTGTGGGGCCTGCTCTATGCTTTGTGCACTTCCCTGGTCTTTGGCGCTCAGGATTGGCGGTCAGGAAGCCCTCCGAGACTTGAATTTGGTTGAACAGGGGCTTTGTTCCCTTCCCAGGTCCGAGTGGCTTGGGAGTTTGGCGCGTGCTTTTGAGACTTCTGGGCTTCCGGGTCGCTCAATTTTCTGGGAGCTCCGCCGGGGCTCTTTCTCAGGCAGATGATGACTGTTCAGAGCCCCCCAGCAGTTTCAATAGCAAAGAAATCAGTTTGCAATTTGGTAGGTAATGTCACTCTTGAGCTGCGATTTCCCCATCCAGCACTTAAGGCTCTGGCTGCCTGTCGCTGGAGGGGGATGGTCTGCAGCCGGCTATTGCCGATCCGTCCTTATGTTCGGCGTTCCGCGTGTTGGCTATCCCACAGTCTGGTTTGCTAGACCAAGATAGTTCTTTCTAGCCACACGCGGACCCGATTCTAGCCCGGTTACGCCCGATTCTCGAGAAAAGCCCTGCAGCCTACGTCTCCCGCGCGGCCCAATTCTTAGAAAGCACTGTCGCGGGCGCGATCCTCCCTGCCCAGCCCCCAGCTGCTGTCGGATGCAGGCGTTTGCACTGCTTGTCCGCTGGGGATTATACTGTTGAATTCGTAATCTGTTGGTTTTAATTATTTGTTTATTTATTCTTCCTTCCTGTTATGTTGCCCTCTGTGCTTCCAGGGCTTGCCCCATACACAGCTGTGAGAATGCTCCCCTATTTTAGGGAACCTCTCTTTTAAGAGTCTCTTCCTGGGACAGGATTCCCTTCCCAGGACAGGATTCCCCTTCCTGGGACGGGGCTTCCTCCCTACCTCCTTTGTCTCTGTCTTCGTCGTATGTATTAATTCCTACCTGGTTTTGAAGCCAATGATCTGCTTTGCTGGATGCCTGATGTCCTCTGCCAGCAGTCAGAAGTTGTTTTGTGGAATTTACTCAGCGTTGAAATGTTCTTTTGATGAAGTAGTGAGGGAGAAAGTGTTCTCCCCATCCTATTCCTCCGCCATCTTTTTTCGTCTCTTGGCAGTCTTTTAACAGAATTTTAAGGTTATGTGCATATGACTTTTCCATTTGTGTTAATTTTTACATGCTAATATGCAAACGAGTAGTAACTTCACAGATTTTGTCAGATCAAATGTAGTTAATTCTACAGTGTCTAATGATAGTATTTTCTGTCATTCTTTTATTCACAGAAAAAGCTTTATACCTATGTATTAAGTATGCAGGGAGACAAAAGCATTTTTCTCAGTCGTGTTTTCTATGTGTCAACCATTATGCTATATATAAAAATACATTTTTTCCTGCTTCTGTAAGCCGTGTAATCTAGCTGAGGAAATAAAACTGACACAATGAAAGAGTTAGAAAGGTGATTGCCAGGTTGTGATATTATTACCAGATATCAAGGGGAAAAAATCAGGGGTGATATTAATAAAATCCAGTAAGATTCTTTTGGAAAGGGAGGGAGAAAATGTAAAAGAAGGGTAAAAACATGAAGAGGATATGGAATGAGAAATAAGCCGTATCCTAAATAGTGGGAGCATTTTGAGGCATTGTCAGAAAGAAGTGACAAATGTGATACTGGATTTGGTGTGGCAGACAAAGGAGAGAGCCAGGCCAGACCTGCCTCCTGAAGATGCTGTGAGAGCAATTGTTTTACTAACAGACATGGGATTGTTAGGGAAGGAGGTTAGATTGTACAGAAGCTGAATAACTCACTGGAAGGCATTTTCAGTTTGAAATCGTGAAAGCCGATCCAAGTGGAGATGCCACTGCATATATCAGAAGCTGTGGCCCTAAAATGTAGGTGGAGAGCTCGGGCCAGATAGACTGAGTATGGTAGCTATCTGTAAGGAAGTGATGGTGGATGTGGTCACATAGAGAAAAGGAAACTAAGGCTGGAATGACTGAAAAACCAGGCACGTTGCTGTAAATAAAAATAAGTACAGTACATGCCGTTTTCACTTAATATAAAGCTGGTCAGAGCATTGTAGTGTGATATATGAAATCACATTAAAAAGAAACATTCAAATACCATCCCCATTTATAAATAAGTAAATGTTTATTATTACTAGATCATAGGTTTCTTCACTTGTTGGGGATTGATTGATTGATTGCAGAGATGTTTATTCTTTCTTCCTACGCATTCTGAGCTCCCACAGCGTGCCAGGCACTGTTCCAGGCCCTGAGACTACAGGTGAAGCAGAATCTCTGCTCTTTCAGAAATTATGTTCCGGTTGGGCAAGGAATGGAGACAGTTATCAAATTAAAAAAATATATAAAATGTCATGGGATAAGTAGTATAAAAATAAAACAGGGAAACCAGGGAAGGGAATAGATACTGACATGGAGGGTGGTATTTTAGATGAGGTAGAAGGCGGCCGCTTTGCTGGAGGCTCAGATGGTGAAGCATCTGCCTGCAGTGTGGGAGACCCAGGTTTGATCCCTGGGTTGGGAAGACCCTCCTGGAGAAGGAAATGGCAACCCACTCCAGTATTATTGCCTGGAAAATCCCACGGACGGAGGAGCCTGCTGCGCTACAGTCCATGGGGTCGCAAAGATTCGGACACAACTAAGCAACTTCACTTTCACTTAGAAGATGGTTGATAAAGTTCACTTTGAAAAGACATTTAAACAGAGGCCTGGAGGAGGGAAGACGAACCAGATGGTTCGGGTGGGAGAAAAAGGACGTTAAGTCAGAAAGACTGACTGCAGAGGCCGTGAGTATCAGCATTCTTGGATCGTTTAAGGAACGTTGAGGAGGCCAGTGTGGCTGGAGTGGAGTCTGAGAGGGGGGGAAGCTGTAGGCAGTGGGTTGAGAAAACTGATAGATCATACGCTGGTTATGGGTCATGATGATGATATCCTTATTAATAGCTTCCTCTTGAAGATGTGCTACTTCTTGGCATTTACACAATAGTAAGAAAAGGAGCTACACTGAAAAAAACAATTTGTTTTGTGGAGAAATGTACTTCTGCTTTTGGGTTCTTGTTGAGTCTCTCCCTCCTCTTCCTTTTTGGGGCAGTGTTCTCAGTATTGACAGAGCTGAAGTGGCACGTGGGCTGGTGATCCTGGGATCTTTGTTTCCATGAGCTGTTGAATTTCATCATGCTGACGTCGTCACAGCTCTCACAATAGTGAATGAAGGACTGTTTGTTTAAACTCTGGTGGCTGGTGCCACTGTTTCCAGCTATTACTTAGCAGAGTCTCTGGGCACTAGTTGGACGTATTCATAAGTGTTTTGTTGTCTAGATCTGCCAAGGCTCCCTGTTCATAGGGACATTTATAAACTTATTTACAACCTTGTAGGTCTTTATTAAAAGCTAGATATTGGATTGATTATTTAAAGATCCTAATATAAAAGTATCTAGTCAAGCGTCTGCCTGGAATGCAGGAGACCGGGGTTCGATCCCTGGGTTGGGAAGATCCTCTGGAGAAGGAAACGGCAGCCCACTCCAGTACTCTTACTTGGAGAATCCCATGGAGGGAGGAGCCTGGTAGGCTACAGTCCATGGTTTCGCAAAGAGTCTGACACGACTGAGCGACTTCACTTTCACTTTCAGTCATTTATTTTAAAAAGCTGGCAAAGACTTTTAAGGAAATATAGCTCTTCTGTCACCTCTTTAAAATTTAAAAATGTTAATAGCTTTTAATTATGCATGTTATTACGATGATAGTTTTGTTTGATTCCTAAGCTATTTTCAGCATAAATCAGAAGTAAAGAATGAAATTAATTCTTGAAGGTCTCAACAGCATGGCACCATTCGAGAACAGCCGAGATGTGTAAGAAGCGGCGCCTGTTCTCAGGGGGTGCAGGGCCCATTAGAAATCATAATGGCGGTTTTGTCTAGTGCAGCCTCAGTCATCAAATGAAGAGTGATCATTAACATGTGATTTTTGCCATTTTTATTCGATCTATAATTCACATTAATTTCCTTGATTGGCTTAGACAAATATGTGGGCATGTGAGTCCTATATGGGAACCATATCTGAAAGCAAAATCAACAGCCTGTAGTCAGCACTAAATCTAATCTTGGAAAATTAGAATATGTAAAAAAATTCAGAATGACATATTTTTATGAAAAATAGAATGTTATATTAAGTCTGAAAGTGAATCTGATCTGTTTGCTTTAACAGGTCTAAAAGATTAAGTTAAAAGGAATATGATTCAGATATTTACAATGTACTCCTGAACTGAGCTGATTGAAATACAGTTTTCTGGTATTTCTAGAGATAATGATAATTGAAATGATGCCTTTTTCCCCCTCATTTTCACTTCCACTTTTATCTCTGGATTCTTTTTAATTTCCATAGCTTTCAAGTAGAGATGTTGATTTTTCAAGTCCATTAGAACCTCAGCATGTGACACCATTCCTTTATAAATAGTTGGCATATTTAGAAGTCTCCCCTGGAGTGAGGGAAGATGGGGAACACAAGGAAAGTTATTAATTTTGCAGCAGGAGCTTCAAGGAACTCTTTTGGCATTCATTTCAGATAAGAGTTAATATGAAGAAATGAACAATAATATGGGATACATTCTGAGATTATGGGTGTCCCTGGTGGCTCAGATGGTAAAGAATCTGCCTGCAATGCGGGAGACCTGGGTTCAATCCCTGGGTTGGGAAGACCCCCTGGAGAAGGGAACAGCTACGCATTCCAGTATTCTGGCCTGGAGAATTCCATGGACAGAGGAACCTGGCAGGCTACAGTCCATGGGGTCACAGAGTCGGATATGACTGAGGGGCTTTCATTTCCCTTCTGAGATTATAGAACTGAAAATCCAAGAGTTACTGTAACTGAGCTATTGGATATTGTGATGATGTTAACACTGACTAAAGAATAAAAGGTTTTCGGTCTTAATAGAAAGATGGTAAGTATTATAAAAAGTCAGACTTCTTCTAAAGTGAATAACCAGATCTTTACATGAGCTTCAGATTCCTGTGAGCTATACATTTGCATAAAGATTGATTTGCTTCCTCTCTGTCCAAATGGTTTCTGCTTTTTGGGTATAGAATCCTAATTCTTGATTAGGTATTTTTGTCTGATCTTGAATAATCACTAGAAGGGACAAACTAGAAGACATTAAAGAGAAAGGGGTAAGCGCACATAAAATACGGAAGCAGCTCTTTCTCAGTCCATCACAGGCAAAGCCTGACCTTTAAGATTCCTGGAACGTAAGGTGAAGTCAGAAGAACGGAACAATGGTTGTAAAGATGGCGGTCACCCAAGCAGTCCAGCTCTTCTTCATGACCCTGTTTTTAAACCTTTTTCTATCTCCATACTTGATCTTTCCCTGTTTCTCGACCTGTCTTTAAAGTGGGGCCTGCACTTGGGCTTACACAGTAAAGGCCTGACTGCCACTAAGTTTGGAAGCATTTTGGTTGGGTAAAAACTTACAAATTTTCAATACCAGTTTTGTACTTTGTATATTAAAGCTGTATTCAGATAGACTGTATATCTGCTTCCCTTTGATCAGTGTTTCCTTCTCATCTGCTGTCAGCCCTCTGGTCTGGAACTGATTATTTAGGGAAAATTGGTGGGGCCATCTGGAGACATGAGCAACTCGAGTTTCTGTCTGATTTCTAATGCATGTTTTGATTGATGCTAATTATATGGTTTATTTCATTATTTATTGTTTCTGCTTATTGTCAGAAGAGAAAATCCTAATTGAAAATGAATTGTTTTTCAAAGGCTTTGGATTTGGCTGCCCTTGCCACGGAACATTCTCAGTACAAGGACTGGTGGTGGAAAGTGCAGATTGGAAAATGTTACTACAGGTAAAATTCAGATTCTTTTCAAAGGCTGAGAGACGGCAACATATTTTAGGGCCTCAAATCCAGTAACTTTCTGGGGGATGGATTTCCTCATGAAGAAGTGAGCAAGGTGTTGCTGGCTTACTTGAGAGAGCCTTTGCTTAACAATCACGTGATGGCTTTCCGCAAGTAGTAAAGAATCCGCCTGCCAGTGCAGGAGACTCAAGAGACATGTGTTTAATCCCTGGGTTGGGAAGATCCCCTGGAGTAGGAAATGGCAACTCATTCCAGTATTCTTGCCTGGAAAATTCTGTAGACGGAGGGAGCCTGGAGGGCTACAGTTCATGGGCCCACAGAGAGTTGGACATGACTGAGTGACTGGCTACGCACGTGCGTGAAGGCACTTAAGACGCCTTTATAATAGTGAAATTTTAGATCTGGGGAGGGGAAGCTCTGAGACCATCACACCCTTTTCAGATGAAGAAGCCGAGGCCAGAGAAACCAATTTATATCAGGAACCAGTTAGTAACAGACCTGGGATTAGAATCGAGTCTGTTGGTTCTCTGCTCCTCTTGACTCTCACATCTTTATTTCTTCTTCTGCCTCACGTCTGTAAAGTGCTTTACAGTTAAGAGAGAACTGGTCCATACATCACCTTATCTCAGTTAAATCTTACAGCATTTTGGAGGTAGTTGCTATTAGTAGCCCTTTGTCCAGATGAGAAAACGTGAGCCTCAGAAGGATAAAGTGACTTTTCCAACTCCCCATGTAGCCTGTAAGTGGCAGAACTAGACTCTGAGCTCAGCTTTCTGATGCCAGTTCTTTTACTGTCTGCACAATCTCATAGTGTTTCCCTAGGATCTGAACATTCTTACCCTAGTTCACTTAACCTTTAAACACATTTTTAAGCCAGTTGAGAGATCAAAAAAATTATAATGAATATTATGAACATTATACAACAACTGGTAAACAGGATCTGAAATGATTGCTTAATACCGAAATGCTCTTGGAGCACTTGAAAAATAGAAACAAATGAATAGTTATATTTTATAAAGATAAATGTATTTTATTATTAAGGAACAAGGTAGACTAGTCACTGTGAACATCATTCAATAGTTAACTAACTTTAGTTACTGAACACTGAGGAAAAGGAAATATAAATACAATAAAAGGATGCTTATTTTTCTACTGTTGAAATTAAGACTATTTTCCACTTAGATATTTTCACATAGAAAAATACTTCACAAAAGTATTTTTTCCTACTGTTAGATTGAGGAAGTATTTTCTGCTAAAAGGTAGTTTTGGATCATTGTAACATTAAGCTCTTATGAAGATAATTTCTGAGGACAGGCTTGGAATCTTGAGGTTCTAAGCAAAACTCTCAGAAATCTGTAATAATGAAAGAAAAGCATAACTTGATTCCTTCTTTCCTTCGCGTAAGATGGTATTTAAATGAATGTATTTTGTTATGTTAATTATTATTCTCCTCTGTTTCCTTGATTGCTTCTCATCTTTATGTATTGAGCATTCATTCATTTCTTCATTTGCTCACAGTAAAATGTTCAGTGAGAAGCTCCTTTAAACGGTTTACAACGGAACGGAAGAGAGAGAACAGGAATCATTTGCAAATGTGGTTCCTGTTCTGACAGAAGCAAGTGCAGGGCGCAGGGGGAGCCCCGAGGAAGAGCCCCTTCCCCTCAGTGGCAGTCAGGGAGGGTGCCGGCGGGAGCACGCGGGGTGGCGTCCCTCTCTGCTCCTGACGGTTCAGTCCTCCTGGTTCTTGCCGTGCAGTGGCTTTCACAGTTGCTCCCTTACTAGCCACCCCCACTCCAGCGCCCTGTTCTGGCTTTTCGTGTCCTTTGTTTGAATCGCTGCGTTAGTTTCTCACCTAGGTTTTCTGCTTCCACTTCTTGTCCAATCAGTCCTTCCTAGCACTGCTGTCAGAGTGACTGTTGCAGATACTCTGTGGCTGATCTCGACTGCCTCTAAAATGAAATCTGCATTTTACACGTGGCATCCACGAGCCCGTCCAAGTCTACAGCTTTGCCCACCTTTCTCACTTCTCCCACTCTGTCTTGTGTTTTGCTTTCTGGTTAACCCTAACGACTCAGCATTCCCCTAACATGCTGGGGACTCTCTCTCTTGTGTGCTTGTGCCGATAGTTTGCGTCCGTCAGAGATGTCCCTTCGCCCCACCCCACCCTATCTCACTGTCGAAATCCTGCCCATTCCTTCCTCGCTGGAACTTCGTTTGTTCCTCCTTTGTGCTCTCAAAGTACTTTTTTTTTCTCCTCATTGGCCATAATACAATTAGATTTCTTTTAAAATATGTTTTGTTTCGATCTTAATTGGTGCCTTCAGTACACGGTTGTTATCTTCATTTTTGCAACTCCTTAACATCATTAAATGTGCCTGCAGTTGGTCCTTGACAATCTTTCTTGAATTAAATTGGACAAAAAAACTTGACAGTTGGTGGAGATTATCTCTGGACTCTGACACTTTCATATTGTCCTGTGTTTATGAACTTGATGTTTTCATTATTCCTAGACGTTCTTTATACATGGCGCCCTCTCTATTTCCTTTGCAAAAGAACCCATGTAGTGAATTCCTGATAGGATCAGAGGAGATGGTCTCTTAAGGGTATAGTAATAAAGCACAGATGACTCATCCTTCTTTCCTTTCTGTGGCTTCCAGGCACTTCAGTAGCTCTGATTGCTTGTTTGTTTTTTAATTTCTTTATTCTTCATTGTTTTTCTAAAATCTAGTTCTGTTTTCATATTCTTTTTTATATGTACCTTTTTATTGTAATCCCTATAAAATTTTTTTGGCAAGAGACAACTTGTTAGTTAAAAATATGCAGACTAAATAGGTGTTCATGGAATTCAGTGATTCAACTTGAGCCATGGGTTTAAGACTTAAATGTTCAGTTGAAACTCTGTATAAATATGCTGTTCTTCAGAACGTCAGTGTGCCCTGATAACATTTCATGAACATTCCTTGTAAAAGTTGCAGGGCTTTTGAAGCAGTAGGGGCTTCCACCACATCACACATCTCTGCCTTCAGGCCAGGTTGTGGGGTCACTTTCACTTCTTTGTCCCACATTGTCCAACATCTCTTTGGGTATAGTTATACCAGTGGTTGAGGTTTATGTTAGGAAAAAGGACACAGCTATTCTTTCAAGCCTTTAAATGAAAATAACATAATGGACTATATTGTATGCTGTTTTGTCTTTATTTCATAAATAAAAGCATTATGATAAAGTGCCTAAGTAGCTCTCACATGTCTGGAATGAGTGGTTATGAGAAAGCCCCACAGATCTGTTAAGGACAGGCTGAATTGTGGCTTAGCAATTCATTTCATGGTAAAAAATGTTCCCCGGGCAGAAGTGGGTGTTGACATCAGGACAGCTGTATTTAAGCAAGGAACAAATCTCAAAAATCGTAACTTGAAACAAGTGAAAATTGGAACTAAAACACATCAAAACTTATGGAATGCAGCAAAAACTGCATCCTAAGAGAGAAGTTCAAGCAATAAATACCTTCTCAAGAAACAAGAAATTTCTCAAATAAGCAACCTAACTTCACACCTCAAGTAACTAGAAAAAGAAGAACAAATAAAGCTCAAAGTTAGTAGAAGGAAGGAAATAACAAAGTTCAGAATAGAAATAAATGAAATAGGAACATGAGAAGGATCATGACTGTGAGTAAGTGGGGTTTATTCCAGGAATGTAAGGATGGTTCAGTATATGCAAATCAGTGTAATATATCACATTAACAAAATGAAGTATAAAAACCATCTGATTATCTCAATAGATGTAGAGAGAGCATTGGACAAAGTCCATTTATGATAAACACTCCTAACAAAGTGGGTGTGAAAGGAATGTGCCTCCACACAGTAAAGGCCATGAATGGCAAGCCTGCAGCTGAAGCCACACTCACTGGTGTTGAAAGCTTTTGCTCTGTAAGATGAAGGGTAAGAGAAGGATGCCCACTGGCTCCGTTTTTACTCAACATACTATTGGAAGTCCTAGCCAGAGGAGTTAGGCAAGAAGAAATAAAAGGCATCCACATCAGAAAAGAAGTACTGTTTCTGTTTATAGCGGGTGTGTGGCTATATATAGAATATCCTAAAGCCTCCACCAAAAAACTGTTGGAAATAATAAGTGAATTCAGTAAACTTGCAGGATACAAAATCTGTTGCTTTCTATACATTAATAACGAGAGCAGTTTTCCTGGGTTTCCTTACCCTACTGCTCTCCACCTGGGTGCCCTTTCCCAATAAAATCTCTTGCTTTGTCAGCACATGTGTCTCCTCGGACAATTCATTTCCGAGTGTTAGACAAGAGCCCAATTTTGGGCCCTGGAAAGGGTCTGCCTTCCTGCAACAAATGGCGACTCTGCCGGGACTCTTCTTCACTGAGACTGACATCCTGACCACTCGGGGTACTCAGGGGCCAGTTTGCCTGCCGATGGACCAGACCCAGTGGCTGCAACTGGGACCCTTTTGTCCCTGGTCTCCTCCTGATGCAGACAATTGGCCAGAGTGCCCCAACTGGTAAGGAACAAGAGACTTTATTGACCTCTCGCCCCTTCCCTCTTTCTTTCCTCTCCTTAACCCTTCCTATCCTTCCCTGTTTTTCTAGCCCCCTGGTCCTGGATGCAGGAATCTGGTCTAAGGGCCCTCAGCCTGAGCTGAGGATTGGAGACTGATCACCTGCTCTTGGCAGAGAACTCGAATTCTGGTTCTGCTCTGGTCTGATTTCTGGTAGGGCCGAGTTCCAGTCCCCTCTTCTCTGGAGGACCAGGGAAAAGTCCCATAATGCCTGGGTATCTGTAGGTGGCAAGAGACATCTGTAAGGCCACCCCTTTCGCCCCCCTGTCCCGCCTCCTCCCCCTTTTGAATCTGGCTTCCTTTCCTCCCTTGAAATCTTTGATGTTAGTACTTGGATCTGAAGTTCTGTGTCTCTGTAGGAGATTTTATGAGAGACTGTGTTCACGTATTTAAGGGCTTCCCTGGTGGCTCAGAGGTTAAAGCGTCTGCCTGCAATGCGGAAGACCTGGGTTCGATCCCTGGGTTGGGAAAATCCCCTGGAGAAGGAAATGGCAACCCACTCCAGTATTCTTGCCTGGAGAATCCCATGGACAGACGAGCTTGGTGGGCTACAGTCCACGGGTCACAAAGAGTCGGACACGACTGAGCGACTTCACTTTCACTTACATTAATAACAAAGAAATTAAGAAAACAGGCCCATTTACAATTCCATCAAAAAATAAAACACCTAGGAATAAATTTAACCAAAGAGATGAAAATACCTGTACACCAAAAACTGTAGGATATTAATGAAAGAAACTGATGAAGGCAAAAGTAAACTAAAAGATATTTCACACCCTTGGATTAGAAGAATTACTATTATTAAAATGCCCATAGTGCCTGGAGCAGTCTACAGATTCAGTGCAATCACTGTCAAAATCATAGTGGCATTTTCACAGAAGTAGAGGAAGCAGTTCTAAAACTTGTATGGAACCACAGCAGACCCCAAAGAGCCAAAACAATCTTGAGAAAGAAAAACAAAGCTAGGCATTACATTCCCTGATTTCAAACCAAATTACAGAGCTATCAGGACCAAAACATCACTACGAACAAACCTAGTGGAGGTGATGGAATTCCAATTGAGCTATTTCAAATCATGACAGATGATGCTGTGAAAGTGCTGCACTCAATATGCCAACAAATTTGGAAAACTCAGCAGTGGCCACAGGACTGGAAAAGGTCAGTTTTCATTCCAGTCCCAAAGAAAGGCAAAACCAAAGAATGCTCAAACTACCGCACAATTGCACTCATCTCACATGGTAGTAAAGTAATTCTCAAAATTCTCCAAGCCAGGCTTCAGCAATACATGAACCATGAACTTCCAGATGTTCAAGCTGGTTTCAGAAAAGGCAGAGGAACCAGAGATCAAATTGCTAGCATCCTCTGGATTATAGAAAAATCAAGAGAATTCCAGAAAAACATCTGCTTGATTGACTATGCCAAAGCCTTTGACTGTGTGGATCACAAGAAACTGGAAAATTCTGAAAGAGATGGGAATACCAGACCACCTGACCTGCCTCTTGAGAAACTTGTATGCAGGTCAGGAAGCAGCAGTTAGAACTGGACATGGAACAACAGACTGGTTCCAAATAGGAAACAAGGCTGTATATTGTCACCCTGCTTATTTAACTTCTATGCAGAGTACATCATGAGAAATGCTGAGCTGGAAGAAGCACAAGCTGGAATCAAGATTGTCAGGAGAAATACCAATAACCTCAGATATGCAGATGACACCACCCTTATGGCAGAAAGTGAAGAGGAGCTAAAAGCCTCTTGAGGAAAGTAAAAGAGGAGAGTGAAAATGTTGGCTTAAAGCTCAACATTCAGAAAACGAAGACCATGGCAACTGGTCCCATCACTTCATGGGAAATGGATGGGGAAACAGTGGAAACAGTGTCCGACTTTATTTTCCTGAGCTCCAGAGTCACTGCAGATGGTGACTGCCGCCATGAAATTAAAAGATGCTTACTCCTTGGAAGAAAAGTTATGACCAACCTAAACAGCATATTAAAATGCAGAGACATTACTTTGTCAACAAAGGTCCGTCTAGTCAAGGCTATGGTTTTTCCAGTGGTCACATATGGATGTGAGAGTTGGACTGTGAAGAAAGCTGAACGCTGAAGAATTGATGCTTTTGAACTGTGTTGTTGGAGAAGACTCCTGAGAGTCCCTTGGACTGCAAAGAGATCCAACCAGTCCATTCTAAAGGAGATCAGTCCTGAGTGTTCATTGGAAGGACTGATGTTGAAGCTGAAACTCCAGTACTTTGGCCACCTCATGCAAAGAGTTGACTCACTGGAGAAAACCCTGATGCTGGGAGGGATTGGAGGCAGGAGGAGAAGGGGACGACAGAGGATAAGGTGGCTGGATGGCATCACTGACTTGATGGACATGAGTTTGTATAAACTCCAAGAGTTGGTGATGGACAGGGAGGTCTGGCGTGCTGCACTTCATGGAGTCGCAGAGAGTCGGACACGACTGAGCAACTGATTAAAACGTATCAAGAACTCATGAAACTTAATAGAAAAGAAAGCAAAACTCGAGCAATCTCATTAAAAAATGGGCAGAGGCTCTGAAAAGACTTTTTTCTATAAGATACATATAGAGGCCAAACATGAAAAGGTGCTCAACATCACTAATCCTCAGGGAAACACAAGTCAAAGCCACAATGAGATTATCATCTTACGTCTGTTAGAATGACTATTATTGAGAAGATTAGAAATCACAAGTGTTGGTAGGATGTGAGGGAAGGAGAACCTTCATGAACTGTTGATGAAAATGTAAATTAGTGCAGCCACAGGGAAAACAGTATGAAGGTTCCTGAAAACATTAAAAATGTGCTTTAAATTAAAAATTTAAATTAATTAAAATTTAAAATTAAAAGTTAAAATTAGTTTTAAGTTAATTAAAAATTGCTGTACCGTGTGCTTCAGCAATCCTCGTTCTGGATATCTGTCTGAATAAATGACAGCACTGACTTGAAGAAAAGATATCCTCATCTCCATGTTCACTGCGGCATTAACAGCCGAGATACGGAGACAGTCGAGTGCCCGTGAAATCTTGCTGTTCGAGATGGCATGGATGGGCTTGGAGGGCATTATGCTAAGTAAACTAAGTCTCGTAGAGAAAGACAAATATCCTATGGTTTCCTTTATTTGAGGAATCCAAAAGATAAGTTAACAAAGTTCATAGTTATAGAGAACAGATTGGTAGTTG
Source organism: Nanger dama (assembly GCA_917880005.1). Classification (NCBI taxonomy): domain Eukaryota; kingdom Metazoa; phylum Chordata; class Mammalia; order Artiodactyla; family Bovidae; genus Nanger; species Nanger dama. Next base: position 2,695,380 of record CAKJTW010000003.1, on the reverse strand, counting down.
CCTGAGGTTGAGACTAGAGGTGGGCAGATTGGTAGAGGGAGTCAAAAGGTTCAAATATCAGTTATAAAATAAATAAGTGTGGGAATGTCACATAGAGCATGGCAGCCATGGTTAATAATGCTGTATTGTGTGTGTGAAATTTTCTAACAAAGTAAAACTTAAAGGTTCTTATAATTATGCTTATTGTGGTGATCATCTGGCAATATATACAAATATCAGATTATTATGTTACATGCCTGAAGTTGATATCATGTTGTATGGCAGTTATATTGAGTTGGCCAAAAGGTTCCTTCTGTTTTTTAAATTAAAAATGCATATTTTTCATTTTCACCAAGAACTTTATTCACCATTCTGTTCCACTACCTTCTGCCAGTTTTCAGGCATAATTCCATCTTCCCAAAACTTTTTATTTTTTTGAGCAAAGAACTATTTCAGATGTCTGTTACAATCTACCAGGGGACTGAATTTTTTTCCATTAAGAGAATTTTGTAAGACCAAAATAAATGGGAATCCGAAGGTGGAACATCTGGTGAATATGGCAGAGAAATCAGAACTGTTCAGCCATGCTGCAACAATTTTTGCCTGGTCATCAAACGTGGTCTTGCACGATCTTGATGGAAGACTGTGTGTTTTCTGTTGACTAATTCCAGATGCTTTTTGTTGTGTGCTGCTTAAAGTTGGTCAAATTGGGAGCAGTACTTGTTGGAATTAATCATTAGGTTTTTCAGAAACAGCTCATAATAGAGGACTCCTTTCCAATCCCAGCATATCCCAGTATATCCACAACATCAGCTTCTTTGGATGAAGACTGGCGTTTGGTGTGGTTGGTGGTGGTACATGTCACTTGCCCCACAATCTCTATCATTCCACACAATTGTATAGTATCCACTTTTCATCACCTGCCACAGCTTGTTTTAAGAATGGAGCATTTCCTGTGTGTAAGTAGAGAAGTGCATCAGAAATGCAGTCAAGATTTTTTTCTGCTCAACTTATGTGGAACCCAAACATCAAAATGATTAGCATACCACACTGGTATAGATGATTTTCACCACTTGGTTTAGATATTTTGAGCATGTCGGCTATCTCCTGCATGGCATAACATAGATTGTTCTCAGTGGATGTCTCAGTTTGATCACTGTCAACTTCAACAAGTCTACTCGACCATGGAGCACTGTCCAGTGAGAAATCTCCAGCACGTAACTTCACAAACCACTTTTGACTCGTTTGATCAGTCACAGTACCTTCTCCATACGCTGCCTTTTTTTTTTTTTTTTTTGCATTTCAGTCTCATTTTTTAAATCTTTCTTGAGATAATAAAGCATAGTACTCTGAAAATGTTGCTTTTTTTTCCTTCTATCTTCAGTGTTAAAATGACTACACAAAAATTCACCAGTTTTGATGTGTGTTTTTTTTTTTTAATGCACACTGATATAACAGCTGTCACAATACAACCTAACAAAATTGTTTTGAATGAAGTTTAAGACAATTAAGTACGACTAGAGCCATCTTCAGAGAAGGCAGTGGCACCCCACTCCAGTACTCTTGCCTGGAAAATCCCACAGACGGAGGAGCCTGGTAGACTGCAGTCCATGGGGTTTTGAAGAGTTGGACACAACTGAGCGACTTCTCTTTCACTTTTCACTTTCATGCATTGGAGAAGGAAATGGCAACCCACTCCAGTGTTCTTCCTTGGAGAATCCCAGGGACGGGGAAGCCTGGTGGGCTTCCGTCTATGAGGTCGCACAGAGTCGAACTTGACTGAAGCGACTCAGCAGCAGCAGCAGAGCCATCTTAACAACAACAAAAAACCGAATGAACCTTTTGGCCAGCCCATTGCCTCGGTTTTTACAAACGGGCTTTCATCTCTAAGTAGAAGATCTTTTTCAAAGAAATGTCATCTTCAGTTCTTCCAATGAAACGGAGGCTCTGAGCATTTCTTGAGGTCATGTGACGTGTTAGCTGACACAAGCAATTTGGTTGGTGACTCGCTGACATCCTGCTATGATTAGGCTTCAGACAGACTCTACACCCCATTTAAGTGTTCAGACAGTGAATATGGGGATGCGGCATCTTTTTCCTAACCTGTGTAAATACCCATGTGTGCATACAACATCGCCTTCTTGGTACATGCCTACTCTTAACAGATGTAATTTTTGTCTGTAATTCATATCCTCAGGGTATGAATGAATGCTGGTCGTATTTGTTTTAAATCGAAATGTCTAATTTTTAAAATGCTTGTTCTTAGGTTAGGATTGTATCGGGAAGCAGAGAAACAGTTTAAATCAGCCCTGAAGCAGCAGGAAATGGTAGATACATTTCTCTACTTGGCAAAAGTAAGTATTCTTAGACTGAGTGGAATTTGTCTTCTCTGGATAAATGTTTAAATTCCAACCAGCGCATGGGGAGAGTTGCCAGTTTCTTTAAGAACAGTTGGCAAGTTAATGTGTTTGGACTTAACTTTTTTTTTTTTAATGGTAAGGGAAGAGGTGAGAACATTTGGAGGATAACCATATCAGGAAAAATCGATTGCCAGGGAAAGTAAGACAGCCTCTTTGAAATATTGCCTTAGATCAGAAGAACATGCTACAGGCTTACTGTCCCCAAGGGTCACAAGCCCCAGAGAGGTGTTTTTCTACAACACATGTGTTTTTCGTGTCAGCAGACTATGGAGAAGAGGATTGTTTTTCTGTAGGTCCTTCACTTTTCGGCTCTGCCACTATAACAAAAACAGTATTTCCCGTTTATTGAGGACCTAGTCAGTGTAAGGCATTTTATCAAGTCTTTTCCACATGTAACTTAATTAAACATTCTTAGCAACACTGTAAAGCGGATTTTAACATTTCCTTTGTACTGTTGAGGAAAAGGATACTTAAGAGGATAAGTGAAGATTTTCAGTCTCACTTCCCTGTCAAGAGCCAGCATTCAAACCCAGGGCCTTCCCCGGTGGCTCAGCAGTAAAGAATCTGCCTGTCATTGCCAGAGACTCAGGAGGTGGGAGTTCAATCCCTGAGTTGGGAAGATCCCCTGGAGATGGAAATGGCAACCCACTCCAGTATTCTTGCCAGGAAAATCCCATGGACAGAGGAGCCTGGCGGTCTATAGTCCATGGAGTCACAGAAGAGTCAGACACGCCTGAGAGACTAAACAACAATTGAACCCAGGACTTTCTGATTCTAGAGCCGCCTGAGTGCCGCCCACAGCCCCGACGGAAGTGAAGGGCCATCTGGAATTTTCAGTGTTGCAATAAGTGACTTCTTTACCCTCAGCAAGGCTACTTTAAAAGAAGTATTTGATGAAGTGGGGTTAGGATGTCATCTTGCATTAATATATTTAAGAATTTCTTAAACTTGAAAAGTGTTGTAAAGGAGGTTGAAAAAAGATAAGACAGAAAAGGAAGTGCGTCTGCTGCTGCTGCTGCTGCTGAGTCGCTTCAGTCGTGTCCGACTCTCTGCGGCCCCGTAGACGGCCCAGGCTCCTCTGTCCACGGGATTCTCCAGGCAGGAACACTGGAGTGGGGGTGCCATTGCCTTCTCTAAAAGGAAGCGCTGCTGCTGCTGCTAAGTCGCTTCAGTTGTGTCCGACTCTGTGCGGCCCCATCAACGGCAGCCCACCAGGCTCCGCCGTTCCTGGGATTCTCCAGGCAAGAACACTGGAGTGGGTTGCCATTTCCTTCTCCAATGCATGAAAGTGGAAAGTGAAAGTGAAGTCGCTCAGTTGTGTCCGACCCTAAGCGACCCCATGGGCCGCAGCCCACCAGGCTCCTCGGCCCCTGGGACTCTCCAGGCAGGAGCACTGGAGCGGGTGCCAGTGCCCTCTCCGCAGGAAGTGCTGCTGCTTTCTGAATATGGTGTTAACGTTAGCATACTAGCAGAATCAAACGGAAGTTCTGCCATATAAACTTACTGGGCTCACTTAGTATGTTTATAGTAGTTTTTAAAAAATGTATGAAACTCTAATATCTAAGTATCTTTATCTAAGTATCTTTATATACTAAGTATCTAAGTAAAGTTTTCTGACAGCTTCAAATTATAATTCAGGTTGCAGTATTTGACTATTATCTTCTTATTTGATAATTATTTGCCATGTGGTGAAAAATGTACTTTTTATTTTAACTATTGTTAAATACATGATTTGATTATTTTTTCATAAATTGATTTAACTCTTTGTTGCCTATGTGACTATATAGGGGTTACAGTGTACTTGTTGTTTTTTTTTAATATGTGAAGGAATTATTGCTCAGTAGAGACCAAGCAGATTTTAGGAACCACATTATCTCTTATAATTTAAGCTTGTTAATAAAAGAATTATTAAATATTTTATATTACTTCACATGTGAAATTATATTATTTATTATATTTTAAAAAGCAGTTCAGAAGCATGTAAGGTAAAAACTGAAACGCTTCACCCACACCCTTTCCTTTGGTCTCGTTGTTTATCAGTAAACACCGCAGGCAGTTTTGTGTGTCTCCATTTGGGCTTCTTCAAAGCACAGTCTAAATGTTTAGGAAGAAACAGAGGATCCAAGATCATGAAGGAAAAACAAATGTCTTAATCTTATGTCTCTACACATAGAACTGTAGTTCTCCTTTTAGAAATTCCTAATAGGTTATGGTTTATCCACGCTGAATGTTCTCATTGCTAATTAAGTGGTGAAAGCTGTTAAATGGGAATATCAAGTGCTAACCCTCTCAACTCCCTGACCCTCTACCCTACACATGTGTTTCCTTCTACTTCTCAGGGTCCTTCTCCCCAGCCACCCCTCCAGAGGCTTCCCCAGCTGCTCCTTCTCAGACCTTCCCACGGCGCATGCCCTCTTTCTCCAGCATCTTCAAAAGCAGCCTCACAATTGGTCCTTCGTGCCCGCCTGTAGACACACTTATATCTGTTCCATCCTAAAAAGATTTTTCCCTTGATCTTCTCTTTTTAAAAATCCATTTATTTTAATTGGAGGATAATCGTTTTACAGCATGTGATAGTTTTGGGCACACATCAGCATCCTTTCCTAGTTACTCTCTAGTCTGTGTGATAGTAGTAAGCCCACAATAAGTGTTTACTGAAGGAGTAAATGAATAAATGTGTCACATACAGCATGAGGAGATAAAACTATAGCATCATTATTGGAAATTAATCCTACACATTTCTGAAAAATGTTTGCTGTAATATAGGAGATAATTTGTTACTAAGCAATAATTTTAAATTTGTCATAACAAATACAATTATTTTAAGAAGCAGTACTTTTGTTGAAGTGTATCCTGGTTTTAGGTTTACATCGCATTGGATCAACCCATGACTGCTTTAAATCTTTTCAAACAAGGCTTAGACAAGTTTCCAGGAGAGGTAACCCTACTTTGTGGAATTGCCAGGATCTATGAGGTAAGGTTCCTATCATTCAAAAAGTTGATATAAGATTGAGGTTATATGCTTCTTAAGTAAGTTCATAGTCCCTTGGGGTCTTATAAAATGTAACAGTTTGTAAAATTATGGTTGTTCGCCAGTGATTTACCAACAGAAGAAGAGATTTTAGTGTATACATTAAACAAACTTCAGTTTTTTTGATGAAGTATTTCAAACACACAGAAGGCTGTAGAGAATGGTATGAGATAGGAATTTGAATTAGTTCGTCCCTTGGCACGGTTGGCTGTCCCAGCACATTAACTGATCCTTCTCTCAGGACTGTAATGTTAAGCAGCAGGGTTTTTTTCTGTGTATATGGTAGATATGTTTTGGCTTTTCTATTCTGTTCTGTTGGCCTGTTCGTCTATCCTTATACCAATATTATACCATCTCAACTCCTGTAGCTTTATTATACTTGCTCTTTGGGAGGGCGCTTTGTTCATCTTCATTAGGAATGTCTTGGCTATTTTGGACTTTTGCTTATTCTAATAAATTTTAGAGCCATTTTTGTTAAATTTCATGAAAAGCCCCATTGAGTTGTTCTCCCTGCTGCCTAATTAAGATGGCTCCATAGTAATTCTTGATGTCAGGTTGGGAAAATTCTACCACCTGTTCTTCACAGTTGGTTATTCTTGGCCCTTTGCTCTTCCATATTAAAAACCCTGTCGGCATATGGTTTGGAACTGCACTGAATGTAAGAATGATGGGGATGGAGTGTCTGCTGTCTTCCCACTGGGGATCATGATATAACTCTGCATTTCCTTAGGTCTTGTTGTTGTTGTTGTTGTCTTTCAATGCATATCTTGTAATTATCCTCATAAATGTTTTGTTGAGAGTCCCCCAGACCACTGTGAGGTTCAGTGATTTAGGTCTCGGGACTCAGCACACAGTTGTGCTCATAGCCACAATTTTTTGTAGCAAAAGGACACAAAGCAAAACCAGTAAAGGGAAAAGACATGTGGGGCAAAGTTCAGAGGAAACCAGACACAGGCTTTCAAGAGTTCCCCTGCCACCCACCCAGACCCCTGGTGGAGTCACAGAGGACACATTTGATTCTTCCTGCAAGGTGTGGCAACATGTGTGAAGCACTGTCTGCCAGGGAGGCTCATCAGAGACCTGGTATCCATCACATAAGGAAGGCTGAGCGCTGAAGAACTGATGCTTTCGAACTGTGGTGCTGCAGAAGACTTGAGAGTCCCTTGGACTGCAAGGAGATCAAAGCAGTCCATCCTAAAGGAGATCAGTCCTGAATATTCACTAGGAGGGCTGGTACTGAAGCTCCACCTGATGCGAAGACCTGACTCATTGCAAAAGACCCTGATGCTGGGAAAGATTGAGGGCAGGAGGAGAAGGGGACGACAGAGAATGAGAAGGTAGGATGGCATCACCACCTCAACGGACATGAGTTTGAGCAAACTCCAGGAGATAGTGAAGAACAGGGAAGCCTGGTGTGCTCCAGTTCTTGGGGTCTCAGAGAATCGGACAGGACTTAGCGACTGAACAACAACAACAGTCTGTTACCGGGGCCGGCCATAGAGGGAGGTCCCGTCTGCCTGTCACGTACCAGGACCCCAGATTCCGAGGAGTGGAGCAGGTGTGTGCACACCACATGCACTGCCCTCCATGTGGTCCAGGTGTAGTGGGCCATGCTGTCATTTGGGGGAGTTTTATATGGTGTAGGGCACTAGCTGGGCTTCCCAGGTGGCACCAATGGTAAAGAACCCGTGTGCCAGTGCAGGAGGTGTAAGAGACGCGGGTTCAGTCCCTGGGTTGGGAAGATCCCATGGAGGGGAGGGCATGACAACCCAGTCCAGCCTTCTTGCCCAGAGGATCCCATGGGTGGAGGAGCCTGGTGGGCTGTAGTCCATAGGGTTGGAAAGAGACACGATTGAAGCGACTTAGCACTCACGCACGCACACACACAGGGCACTAGCCAACTTCTAAGTTACTCACCAAGGGCGAGCCTTTCACAGGGCTTTCTAAGAGTAGCAGCCCCAGGCTTACTATGTTAACTCTTTTCTGCACAGATGTATTTGTAGGTAAAATTCTGAATGAACTGCCTTTTTTTTTCTCTTGTGTATAGTCATTTCTGATGAGTGGGAATGTATTAATTTAAGTTGATTTGATACTAAAAGGTAAATAGTCTTTTTAATAACATCATAGATTCTCATAGATTTTCTAAGTAAAACTATCATCTGTGAATGTAGACAGTTTTATCTCTTAATTTCAATTATTTTACTTAAAAAACCTTACTGTTTAGGACTTCCAATACAGTATTGAACAGAAGCATCTTTGTTCTCTTTTAAATTCCTTGAAATGCTGGGTATGATCTTTTAAAATTATTTTGTTAGAAAAAGAATGAAAAGTATTAATAGTTGCCATACCTGGGTAGTAGTGTGTGAATGGTTTTTATTTTCCAGATTTTCTGCAATCAACATGTATTACTTGTAATATGAAAACAACAACCCTTAAATTGTTTAGCAATAGCTTCTCCTTGTGAAATGTAATTTTGATAAGCATATAAATAGAAACTTTTGACCATTGTCTTAAAAAGCAATGCAGAGTTCCAAAGAATAGCAAGAAGAGATAAGAAAGCCTTCCTCAGCGATCAGTGCAAAGAAATAGAGGAAAACAACAGAATGGGGAAAACTAGAGATCTCTTCAAGAAAATTAGAGATACCATGGGAACATTTCATGCAAAGATGGGCTGAATAAAGAACAGAAATGGTATGGACCTAATGGAAGCAGAAAATATTAAGAAGAGGTGGCAAGAATACACAGAAGAACTGTACAAAAAACATCTCCACGACCTGGATAATCATGATGGTGTGATCACTCATCTAAAGCCAGACATCCTGGAATGTGAAGTCAAGTGGGCCTTGGAAAGCATTACTACTAACAAAGCTTGTGGAGGTGATGGAATTCCAGTTGAGCTATTTCAGATCCTGAAAGATGATGCTGTGAAAGTGCTGCACTCAATATGCCAGCAAATTTGGAAAACTCAGCATTGGCCACAGGACTGGAAAAGGTCAGTTTTCATTCCAATCCAAAAGAAAGGCAAAGCCAAAATGCTCAAACTACCGCACAGTCGCACTCATCTCATACGCTAGTAAAGTAATTCTCAAAATTATTCAAGCCAGGCTTCAGCAATACGTGAACCATGAACTTCAAGATGTTCAAGCTGGTTTTAGAAAAGGCAGAGGAACCAGAGATCAAATTGTCAACATCCGCTGGATCATGGAAAAAGCAAGAGAGTTCCAGAAAAACATCTATTTCTGCTTGATTGACTATGCCAAAGCCTTTGACTGTGTGGATCACAACAAACTGTGGACAATTCTGAAAGAGCTGGGAATACCAGACCACCTGACCTGCCTCTTGAGAAACCTGTATGCAGGTCAGGAAGCAGCATTTAGAACTGCACATGGAACAACAGACTGGTTCCAAATAGGAAAAGGAGTCCATCAAGGCTGTATATTGTCACCTGCTTATTTAACTTATATGCAGAGCACATCATGAGAAACACTAGGATGGAAGAAGCACAAGCTGGAATCAAGATTGCCGGGAGAAATATCAATAACCTCAGATATGCAGATGACACCACCCTTATGGCAGAAAGTGAAGAGGAACTAAAAAGCCTCTTGAGGAAAGTGAAAGAGGAGAGTAAAAAGTTGGGCTAAAGCTCAACATTCAGAAAACGAAGATCATGGCATCTGGTCCCATCACTCCATGGGAAGTGGATGGGGAATCAGTGGAAACAGTGTCAGACTTTATTTTTTTGAGCTCAAAATCACTGCAGATGGTGACTGCAGCCATGAAATTAAAAGACACTTACTCCTTGGAAGAAAAGTTATGAACAACCTAGATAGCATATTCAAAAGCAGAGACATTACTTTGCTAACAAAGTTCTGTCTAGTTAAGGCTGTGGTTTTTCCTGTGGTCATGTATGGATGTGAGAGTTGGACTGTGAAGAAAGCTGAGCACAGAAGAATTGATGCTTTTGAACTGTGGTGTTGGAGAAGACTCTTGAGAGTCCCTTGGACTGCAAAGAGATCCAACCTGTCCATTCTGAAGGAGATCAGCCCTGGGATTTCTTTGGAAGGAATGATGCTAAAGCTGAAACTCCAGTACTTTGGCCACCTGATGCGAAGAGTTGACTCATTGGAAAAGACTCTGATGCTGGGAGGGATTGAGGGCAGGAGGAGAAGGGTCAATCGAGGATGAGATGGCTGGATGGCATCACGGACTCGATGGATGTGCATCTGAGTGAATTCTAGGAGTTGGTGATGGACAGGGAGGCCTGGCGTGCTGCGATTCATGGGGTCGCAAAGAGTCGGACACAACTGAGCAACTGAAATGAACTGAATTGAAAAAAAAAATATCAGTATCTATCTTTAGTTGTGTGACCTTACATTGAACATGAACAAAATTTTGACCAAGAAGCTTAGGAAAGAAATAAAATAGAGTCCATTTGAAAGCTGTGAAACTCATAGTGGTGACTGTCTTGATGTGGTTGGATTTGTTTGTGCTTTTGTTCCTTTTGCCCTTCTCAGGTTATGAGGAACTGGTGGGAAGGATTCCTTCCACGCTCCCATTACAGTGATTGTTGCTATGGCTGGGACAGGGAGCGGGTCTGGAGTGGATTCTTTAATCAGCTACCTTCTTCCTTCCCCTGCTCTGGGTCTGGCCAGGACTCGGAGGAGCACATTCTTTTGTAAGGGTGACAGGGGAAGGCTTTGTGAGAAAAAGTAGAATCTGAATTTTTACTCAAAGGAAGAAAGAAGTGAAAAGAGAGCATCCTAGTTTTGAGGACGACGTCGTGTACAAATAAGGTGTCCGAGGGCTGAGCACAGACTTCAACAGCTGGATGCAGCATTTCCCCTTGAATTTACATGGTTTATTTCACTTATGGCAAAGTTTGCCTTACAAAGATTTCCACTGTGTTCCTTTTCTCTTTATGTGACAGTGGATTGAGGGTTAATTAGTAAAGTTTCCTTCTTAGCCTTGGAGCTTACACAGCTTATGCCTTTAGGGATTTTTGTATGTATATCATACTTTTCTCTGGAGGGATTCTTTTCCTCTATGTTCTTTCTTTTTTAAATCACTTTCATTTTGATCTTGTTTCTTTTAAATGAATATGTTGTGCTGCCTATTATTTATTGCTTGTTCTGTACAGAATCTTGTTTTAAATGATGTTATCCTTGCTAAATTTATTTGGTTGTGGTTTTAATTTTTCTTGGGGCCTTTTGTTTATTCATTTGAAAGGCAGGCTTTTATTTGAACTATTCTGGGTAAAAGGTTCAAATAAAGGTCTGTATTGCTTCCCTGGTAGCTCAGATGGTAAAGAATCCGCCTGCAATGCTGGAGACCTGGGTTTGATCCCTGGGATGGGAAGATCCCCTGGAGGAGGGCATGGCAACCCACTCCAGTATTATTGCCTGGAGAATTCAATGGACAGAGGAACCTGGCAGGTTACAGTTCAAGGAGTCGCAAAGAGTTGGACATGACTGAGTGGCTAAGCACAGCACGCTGCAAATGTTAAAAGGTGTTTGAAACTGGGGTCCAGCCCGGTGGATCCAGGGTAATTCGAAGGGGAGACAGAATTGCCGTCCTAGGAAAAAACTTATTTAATTACAGATATAAAGAGAGATTAGAAAAGAATAGTGTAGTAGGAAATGTTAGTGGCAGCCAGAAAAACGGGGATCAAGAAAGAAACGACACGAGGGAATCAGTCTTTCCAGAAACTGATCCGATTTCTTTATTTTCAGGTTTGCTTATATACTTTTTGTTACACATAGGGATGAATACAGAGTCATGCAGGGGTCAGCAGACCTGACCCTTGTCAAAATCAGGTGCTTCATATACAGTTATACAAAGGTCTTATGGGTTTTACATCATCTTCTGGCCATGAAGCCTGCTGACATTTTATGGCCCTTTCTGAAAACAGTCAGTCAACCAGAAAACTTATTTTTTCCAGGGGTGATTTTTTCTTAAACCAGGCATCACCCTCCAAATAAAGTTGCATTCCTATAGGGTGAGGATGTAGTGGGTTACAATCAAGAAAGGAATTTACTTAGCCTAAGGTTTAAAGGAGTATGTCGAGGCTGTATATTGTCACCCTGCTTATATAACTTCTATGCAGAGTACATCATGAGAAATGCTGGACTGGAAGAAACACAAGTGGAATCAAGATTGCCAGGAGAAATATCAATAATCTCAGATATGCAGATGACACCACTCTTATGGCAGAAAGTGAAGAGGAACTAAAAAGCCTCTTGATGAAAGTGAAAGAGGAGAGTGAAAAAGTTGGCTTAAATCTCAACATTCAGAAAACAAAGATGATGGCATCTGGTCCCATCACTTCATGGGAAATAGATGGGGAAACAGTGGAAACAGTGTCAGACTTTATTTTTGGGGCTCCAAAATCACTGCAGATGGTGACTGCAGCCATGAAATTAGAAGATGCTTACTCCTTGGAAGGAAAGTTATGACCAACCTAGATAGTATATTCAAAAGCAGAGATATTACTTTGCCGACTAAGGTCCGTCTAGTCAAGGCTATGGTTTTTCCTGTGGTCATGTATGGGTGTGAGAGCTGGACTGTGAAGAAGGCTGAGTGCCAAAGAATTGATGCTTTTGAACTGTGGTGTTGGAGAAGACTCTTGAGAGTCCCTTGGACTACAAGGAGATCCAACCAGTCCATTCTGAAGGAGATCAGCCCTGGGATTTCTTTGGAAGGAATGATGCTAAAGCTGAAACTCCAGTACTTTGGCCACCTCATGAGAAGAGTTGACTCACTGGAAAAGACTCTGATGCTGGGAGGGATTGGGGGCAGGAGGAGAAGGGGACGACAGAGGATGAGATGGCTTGATGGCATCACGGACTCGATGGACATGAGTCTGAGTGAACTCCGGGAGTTGGTGATGGACAGGGAGGCCTGGCGTGCTGCAATTCATGGGGTCGCAAAGAGTCGGACACGACTGAGCGACTGAACTGAACTGAAGGTTTAACATGATTAATCTTAAAGGTTAATACTTATTTCTCCTATATGGTAGTTATATTCATTATAAGAGCAGAGAATATGGAGATTTAGCAGCAAATATTGGCTCAACAAATGAAAATCCTTCACCAATATAATTTCGAATCAATCTACTATACTATACTAATAATCTCTAACTTCTCAAGAGTCTGTATTTAGAAAGTTTAAAGCATCTCGTGCCTCCCACGATTGGGAGGCTGTAAACAGTCATATGTGGCCAGATGAACCCACTCAGGCTAGAGAACCTTCAGCGGAGTTTGTAAGTTGAAACACTCTTGTCATGCCCAGGAATTTTTATTAACTGGAGCTGCAAGTTAACTCCTTCTCCAAGAGAAATGGTGATGGGGGAGAGCCCCCCGTAAAGTCAGAGGTGTAGGTGAGAGCATAAAACAGACTCTGGTTTTTGGGGTAGATGCTCGGGAACAGGGGGTTTCCTGAGGCTCGATCACGCCTTTGCGTATGCCGAAGCCTCCCTTCCTCATGACGTTTGCCATGGGCGAAGTTCCTCACGCTGCTCCCCGGCACTGAGTAATTACCCTAGGAAATATTGTCCTCATGGTCCGTGAACTTGACTTTGGGAGTGTTTGGGAGTGAAGCCCATCTCCCTCCTCCTGACTCCATGTCCTAGAAAGTGGGATACAGGCTTTTGTCTGCTGAGCAAGCTCACAAGATGATTCTGATATATAACAGAGTTTGAGAATCATAGCAAAATTCACTTCCCTGTTATTTACAGTCTTGTTTTAAATAGCTAAAACCCAGTGTTGATATTCTGTTCAGTTCAGTTGCTCAGTCATGTCCGACTCTTTGCGACTCCATGGACTGCAGCACGCCAGGCCTCCCTGTCCATCACCAGCTCCCAGAGTTGACTCAAACTCATGTCCATCGAGTCGGTGATGCCATCCAGCCATCTCATCCTCTGTTGTCCCGTTCTCCTCCCACCTTCAATCTTTCCCAGCATCAGGGTCTTTTCAAATGAGTCAGCTCTTTAATTTAATTCAGATGATATTCTGTGGATTAGTTCAAAAAATAACCACTAATAACTACTATAATAATCACTTGAATGATAGTTGAAGTGGTATTTGTATGTTTGAAGATATTATTTTAAATCTACATTCATAAAATTTATTCTTGAGCTACTATAAATAGTTCTAATGCTGGAATAGATTAAAGAAAGCACAGAAATAGAATCTGTGTGTATTCATCTATATGAAAATTTATGTGATAAAGAGTGTCTATTAAACCAACTGGATTATTGAATTGTTTAATAACTTCAAAACAGAGCTGGAAGAGTAATGGTTTCTTATGCTGAAAGAACACATTGCTGGGACTTCCTGGTGATCCCGTGGCTAACACTTTGTGGTCCCAATGCAGGGGCCTGCGTTTGCTCCCTGTTCAGGGAACTAGATCCCACATGCCTCCACTGAAGAGCTCAGATGCCGCAACCAAAGACTGCATGCCACAAGGAAGACCTGGGGCAGCCAAATAAATACATACTAAAAAAAAAAAAAAAAAAAAAAAAAGGAACCCATCGCTGCCAGGTGACTTGAAGATTTAAAACCATGAATGTTCCAGAAGAAAATACAGATGAATTATTTATATAAACTTGGACTGGGGAAGACCTTTCTAAACACGATACTAATTGAGAAAGCCATAATAGAAAAAAATTGATCAATATGAGAACATAAAGGTTAAATTTTCTATACTGTAAAAACAAAAATACAAATAAAAGCAAACCCTAACAGGTGAAAATATCAGAGAACATGCTTGCCAAACCCGGGACAGGGGAAAAGGCTACTTTGTCTCCACTTTATATGTTGCTCAGCAGTTGCTGGTTTCAGGCGGTCTACAGATTGATGGGAGAGTTACACACGACACATAAATGTTTATGTCCACACTTATAAACTCTCGTTTTGGTCGAGACCATAAGCGTGGAAGCCGCAGCAGGCGCTTCCTCAGAGCACTGGCGCGGGCGGAGCCGTGGTGTGGCCCTCGCCCTCGCAGCCCCACGGCGGCGGTGGCCCCTCTCCAGGCAGGCGGTCACTCCAGAGCTGAGCCGGCAGCCAGACTCCGGCCGCAGCTCCGCAGCTCCTCCCGCCCTTTTGTCCAGGTGCTGGCTGACACACGTCTGCAAGGACTCAAGCAAACCACCTGTGCCTTACCCCTGAAGGGAATGTTCGTGAACGCAGGGCCTTCCTGGGTTGTGAGCGGAAGTCCGCGTCAGCACGCGATCCATTGTGTCAGGGAGGAGAAAGCAGGCAGTGCCCAGACCCTGGAGCCACAGCAGCTGCGTCTCCAACTCTCCTGAGCCCGGAGGGTGGTTCCCCACCCAAACTCCACTCCCACAAACCAGTGATAAGAGGACGAGAGCTGGGACAGCAGAACTGGGAGGCAGGGATCCGCAGTTCACAGGAAAAGAAATGTGTAGTGTGTTGAGTGTCTAACCTCTGATAATTATGGAAATAAAATGGAAACAACAGTGTCACTTTTACTTAAAGATGACTTAAGTTTCACGGCATTTAAGGCTGTCAAGGGTGGGGAGGAACAAATGTCACATATGAACATCATTGCTGGGAGCGTATACTGGTGCAGCCCATTTGGAGGCTATTTGCAGTTACTTATGAGATTCTTAAATGTGCATATAAGTTTATTTAATATCAGCACATATTTTATCATAACAACTTTGCAAAACTTCATATAAGGTTGTCAACGACATGTTGTGTGTCTGTTCAGTCACTAAGTTGTGTCCAGCACTTTTGCAACCCCATCGAATGTAGCCCACCAGGCTCCTCTGTCCATGGGATTCTCCAGGCAAGAATACTGGAGTGGATTGCCATGTCCTTCTCCAGATCTTCCCGACCCAGGGATCGAACCCTCATCTCCTGCACTGGCAGGCAGATATTCTTCACCACTAAGCCTGTGGGGAAGCCCCAAAGACATGTTAGTTTCAGTCTAAAATTCCTACAGATTACATAAACTAAGTCCCTGACCATCAATCAAGTATGCAGACATTCTAACGCAGTTTTTAAAAACTGGAGTATAATTGTCAGTAGAAGTGTCTTAATTGCAGGTATACAAAGTGGAAACAGACCTACAGACATAGGAGACAAACTTAGTGGTTACAGAGGGGAGAGGGAGTGGTGTGGGTGACAGTTTAGGAGTACGAGGTTCACTCACTCACTTCAGTCGCTCAGTCGTGTCTGACTCTTTGCAACCCCCATGAATTGCAGCATGCCAGGCCTCCCTGTCCATCACCAACTCCCGGAGTTCACTCAGACTCACGTCCATCGAGTCAGTGATGCCATCAAGCCATCTCATCCTCTGTCGTCCCCTTCTCCTCCTGCCCCCAATCCCTCCCAGCATCAGGGTCTTTTCCAATGAGTCAACTCTTCACATGAGGTAGCCAAAGTACTGGAGTTTCAGCTTTAGCATCATTCCTTCCAAAGAACACCCAGGGCTGATCTCCTTCAGAATGGACTGGTTGGATCTCCTTGTAGTCCAAGGGACTCTCAAGAGTCTTCTCCAACACCACAGTTCAAAAGCATCAATTCTTTGGTGCTCAGCCTTCTTCACAGTCCAACTGTCACACCCATACATGACCACTGGAAAAACCATAGCCTTGACTAGATGGACCTTAGTCGGCAAAGTAATGTCTCTGCTTTTGAATGTGCTATCTAGGTTGGTCATAACTTTCCTTCCAAGGAGTAAGTGTCTTTTAATTTCATGGCTGCAGTCACCATCTGCAGTGATTTTGGAGTCCCCAAAAATAAAGTCTGACACTGTTTCCACTGTTTCCCCATCTATTTCCCATGAAGTGATGGGACCGGATGCCATGATCTTCGTTTTCTGAATGTTGAGGCTTAAGCCAACTTTTTCGCTTTCCTCTTTCACTTTCATCAAGAAAGTTAACAGATACTAACTTCTAAGGTAATTTTATAGAACCAAAAGCCTTGAAACAACTGACCACTCGAGCTGGAGTCTTCTTTGAATTGGGTGTTAGCACCTGTGGCAGACTGCATTTTCTGCCTCCCTACCCGCGCACATCCTCATGTTGAAGCCCAGCCCCTGTGGAGGGTGTCTAGAGACAGGGCCTTGGGGAGATAATTAGGGTTGGATGCGCTCATGAGGGTGGGCCCTCGTGATAGGATTAGCGCCCCTATAAGGTGAGACACCATTCCTTCCCCAAAAGTAGGTTCATTAGTACCATTTTCTGGATCCCATATATATGCGTTAATATATGAGATTTGTTTTTCTGACTTACTTCACTCTGTATAACAGGCTCTAGGTTTATCCACCTCACTAGAAGTGACTCAAACTTGTTCTTTTTTATGCTGATTAATACTCCATTGTGTGTATATATATATACACACACACATATACCGCAGATGTAGAGAATGGATGGTGGACACAGTGGGGAGGGAGAGAGAGGGACAAATGGGGAGGTGGCATCAGCATTTATATTCTACCGTGTGTAAGGTGGGTAGCTGGTGGGAGGTTGCTGTGTGACACAGGAAGCCCAGCCTGAGGCTCTGTGATGACCAAGAGGGCTGGGATGAGGGGAGGGGCGGAAGGTTTGGGAGGGAGGGGATAGATATATAATCATGGCTGATTCGTGTTGTCGTATGGCAGAAACCAACACAACACTGTAAAAATATTTTTTAAAAGACCCCAGAAAGCACTTGAGTGCTCTCTTGCTCTCTCTCTCTCATGCAAGGACAGTGAGAAGGTGACCCTCTGTAGCCAGGGAGAAAGTCCTCACTAAAACGCTATGATGTCAGCTCTGTGCCCTTGAGGACAGAAGTGTCTGTTGTCTAAGCTGCTCAGCCCGTGGTATTTTGTTGGTATTGATGTCAGCTCTGTGCCCTTGAGGACAGAAGTGTCCGTTGTCTAAGCCGCTCAGCCCGTGGTATTTTGTTACGGCAGCCTGAGTAGGTGAGTACACCACGTTTGTCTCCTGTGGCCCTGAATGGAGCCAGGCACTGTGGAGTGCTGTTGCCGTCTGAATGTCCTCTTTGGAAAAGAAACCTATTCAGGTCTTCTGTCTGTTTTTAATTGGGTTATTTATTTTTGATATTGCGTTGTGTGAGCTGTTTATGTATTTTGGGTACTAACCACTCATCTAATTTGCATATGTTTTCACCCATTCATTAGGTTGTTTCCATTCTGTCAATGGTTTTCTTTGCTGTGCAGACGCTTTTAAGTGTATTTAGGCCCCATTTGGTTATTTTTGCTTTCTTTCCTTTGCTTTAGGAGACAGATCCAGAAAAAGTAGGGTTGTGATATATATCAGAGAGCGTCCTGCCTGTGTTTTCTTCCAGGAGTTTTATGGTTTCTGGTCTTACATTTTGGTCTTTAGTCCGTTTTGAGCTGCAGCCAGCAGGGACTGCTCATCATCACCGTGCACAGGCTCCTGACGTGGTGGCTTCTCTTGTTGTGGCGCACAGGGTCCAGGCACGTGGGCTCAGTAATGCTGACACACGGGCTTAGTTGCCCTGAAGCACATGGACTCTTCCCAGACCAGGGATCGACCCCCTGTCCTCTGTATAAGTAGGCAGATTGTTAACCACTGGACCACCAGTGGTTAAATCCTTGACTTTATTTCTGAATATAGTGTGAGAAAATTTTCCAACTTCATTCTTTTACATGTAGCACACCAGTTATTGAAGACACTGTCTTTTCTCCATTGTATAATCTTGCCTTCTTTGTGGTAGATTAATTGACCATAATAAGTATTTCCAGGATCTCTGTTCCAATGATCTATTAATATATGTCTCTTTTGTGCCAGCACCATGCTGTTTTGATTATTGTAGCTTTGTAGTGCAGCCTCAAATCAGGAAGCTCGATTCCTCCAGCTCCTCCTTTCTTCATGTTGTTTTGACTCTTCAGGGTCTTGTCTCATGTAAATTTTAAAATTATTTGTTCCAGTTCTGTGAAAAATGCCATTGCTATTTTATAGAGATTGAACTGTATCTGTAGATTGGTATAGTCATTTTGACTATATTGATTCTTCGAATCTAAGAATATGCTGTATCTTTCCATCTGTTTGTTTTGTCTTCAGTTTCTTTCATTAGTGCCTTAAAGTTTTCCAAGTATAGGCCTTTTACCTCCTAAGTAGGTTTATTCCTAGTATTTTTTTCTTTTCTATACGATGGTAAATAGGGTGTTTCCTGAATTTCTGTCTCTGATAGTTTGTTGTTAATGCATAGAAATGCAACAGATTTCTAAATATACTTTTTATCCTGAAGTGTTACCAACTTCATTGATGAGCTCCAGCAGTTTTCTGGTGGTGTCTTTAGGAATTTCTATTTATAATATCCTGTCATCTGTAAATAGTGATAGTTTTACTTCTTCCTTTCCAGTTTGGATTCCTTTTATTTCTTTTTCTTGACTGGTTGCTGTGGCTAGGGCTTCCAATACTAAGTTGAATAAAAGTGGTGAGAGTGGGCCTCCTTGTCTTATTCCTGATCTTAGAGAAAATGCAGAAATCCTCAACAAAATATTAACTAACTGAATCCAACAATACATTAAAAGGATCATACACCATCATCAAGTGGGATTTATCTCAGGGATGCAAGGATTTTTCAGTATTTGCAAATCAATCAATGTGATATCCATATTTACAAATTGAAGAATAAAACCCATATCTCAGTAGATGCAGAAAAGCTTTTGAGAAAATTCAACATCCATTTATGATAAGAATTATCCAGAAAGAGGTCATAGAGGGGTCATACCTCAACATAATAAAGTCCACGTATGACAGACCCACAGCTGACATCAGACTTAATGATGAAAAGCTGAAAGGCCTTCCTCTAGGACAGGAAGTGTTCACGTGCTTGTGTTCCTACCAGATGTAACCTCCTCAAGGACAGTGCTGCCGTCTTTCTGTGTCCAAGGGGGATTGGTCCCAGGATACCCCTGGGTTGTCAAGATCCGTGGGCACTCCAGTCCCTTGTGTAATGTGGCAGAGTATTTGCATATGACCTGCCCATGTCTCTCTGTATACCTCATTTATTTAAAAAGTCTCATCTGTCTGTGTTGGGTTAGTTACTTCATGTGGGCTCTTCCACTGCAGTGTGTGGGCTCTCTCGCTGCGGCGCGTGGGTGTTGTTGCTCCGCAGCCTGTGGGGTCTTAGTTCCCCAGCCAGGAACCTGCATTCCCTGCATGGCAAGGGGGACTCGTGAGCCCCCGGACCTCTGGGAAGTCCCCATGTGTGTACTTTTAAGTCACCTCTAGATAGCTTATGATGCCTAATGCAATGCAAATGCTATGTAAATAGCTGGAAATGCAAAGTAAATGGTATATAAAGAATTTCCAGTGCAGCAAATTCAAGTTTTGCTTTTTGGAACTTTCTGGAATTTTTTTCTAAATATTTTTGATCTGTGGCTCGCTGAACTCATGAATGCGAAACTACAGATGGGGGGTGGGGGCAGGGTGGTGACTGTAATTTTATCTTTTTGTTCACATTGTGTCCCCAGGGCCTAGAACAGAGTCTGGCTGTGGTAGGCTCTTAATAAATACTGAATTGGAAAAAATACTGAACTGAACAAAATAATGTAAACCAGTCATCATCGTAACAGTTTCTTGTTGAATATTAATACAGTATTGCTCTTCCCTCTTGATGGAGAATAGGAGATGAACAATAGTTCATCAGCCACTGAATACTACAAAGAGGTCTTGAAACAAGACAATACTCACGTGGAAGCCATTGCGTGCATTGGAAGCAACCACTTCTACTCTGATCAGCCAGAAGTAGCTCTCCGGTTTTACAGGTGCACTTTACGTTCAGTTTGTAAAACTGCTTTCCTGTGAAATAGTGATGCAGAAAGTGATAAAGACGGAACAAAGATGCCGGGAAACAGTGTATGGGCCATGTCTATATGAGTCTAAAAATGCAAGCACCCGGATGTTTTATGACTACTGAAGCTATTTTTAAATAATTTGGAAATGCAGAAGTAGTTAGCAACTTGCAGAAACACACCTGGATAAATGCGTGCTTTAACACCATGTCGGTGTGTGTGAATTGGCCACTTTGTCATCAACCAATAACAACAGTTACTAGAAGCTTCCACGCCACTGCCTCCATTAATACTGTGCATCGTGTCGAAACCTTAAAGCTAAAACAATAGTGTGATGTGTAAAGAGCAGTGGCCCCAGGCTCTGAAGTTGTGAGGAGGACCTTAAAACAGAATCCCAGTTTTGTGAACTGTTGTTAACTCTCATCCAAATATGTTTGCAAAATCTAAATAAGTTGTTTTCACTGGTTCTTTGAGCACATACTTATTTTATCCTATAGATGGTTTCTGAGATTAATTTTTAAATTATGACTTCCTCTTTAGCCCTTGGGTAATAAACAGGGAGATAACTGGCAGCTGACAGGAGTTCTTTCTAAGTACATGTTGGAGCACAGAAGGTAATAATGTGAATGCCAGCCTGCGCCCACACAGCTGTCTCTACTCCCCTACCCCCAGAGCGGGTCACGGGTTCCTCGGGGGCACCTGGGATGATTTTCACATGCTTGTCTGAACTCTCTCATCCTTGGGGATTAACGATGAATAGAAGCAAAATAGGGTTCTTGAGCTGCAGCGTGAAAGCTGAATGGGGAGCATCGGGACCCCCGACGGCCTTGGCTTCCTGAGTCGAAGCTCACTGGCGGTCTCTGGATGTAGCTGAGCCACACAGCACAATCAGAATCCAACCCAGCTGAAGCCTCAGGGAGGCTAAGCAGAGGCCTCGAACTCGGCTAGAAGGCCTTAGGATTTCCCTTCCGAGCCCCAAAGTTGCATGAGCCCACAGTGTGTAGGGGTTTTACTTTATGTGACTCTTTATTTGTTATTTTGATACTCTAGCAAAGCTTTTGGCGGGGTGGGGGGGTGTTTAGATAAGTTATTTCTGACTTTGCCTCTGGATACATTTCTCATGACTGGAACTATTACAAAAGACATGCTTTTGAATTCACTTTAAACTCTTTCATTTACTATAATATTTTCTGTTTTTTGGAGGATATTGAAAACATATAAAATGAATTCACTTCTAACTGTAAAAAAATGTCAGTATCTGTAAAGTTGATCTGACACCAGAGTGTGTGTGTTCTTTTCAAAAGGCGACTCCTCCAGATGGGTGTTTACAACTGCCAGCTTTTCAACAACCTGGGGCTGTGTTGCTTCTTCGCCCAGCAGTACGATATGACTCTGACCTCGTTTGAACGTGCCCTTTCTCTGGCTGAAAATGAAGAAGAGGTAGCTGACGTCTGGTACAACTTGGGACACGTCGCTGTGGTATGTTGTTTCCCTGATGTAGTTTCTGTTCTAGAAAAGGTAGGCACACATTAGTCTTGGAGAAATTTTCACGTATTGGAAATCCAGGTTTGGTTACAGTCCTTGTACCAATTTATAGAGATTGCTGGGAGTCACCCAAACTCGTTTTACATCCCCAGGTTAATCCCCTTACGTACAAGTCACAGCCGACTCCTGTGTCGGGATGTGTCGTTTTCTGCGGTGGCAGGAGAGATGTGTATGGGGCGAGGAGGTCGGAGGGGCAGGAGGAAGTGGCCGGATTTGTGTGTGTGAGTTTGCGCTCTTCTCTTACAGGGAATAGGGGACACCAGCCTGGCCCACCAGTGCTTCCGGCTGGCTCTGGTGAGCAACAACCACCACGCCGAGGCCTACAACAACCTGGCTGTGCTGGAGATGCGGAGGGGCCACGTGGAGCAGGTCAGCCAGCCCCGTGGCCGCGGGCAGCCCGCTCGCTTCCCAGGGCAGTGGCCACGTGCAGCCGTCCTCACACTTGACAGTTTCAAAACGAGCCCTGGGGTCTGACGGCCTGAGGTTTGAGTCCTAGTATTGGCAGTGTGACCTTGGACAAGTCACTTAACCTTTCAGTGTCCAAAACAGAACGCTCAAGTTTATTAGGGCAAAACTGCACCTCCCCAGTCTGTACTATGGTCATGAACCGTTCCACCGTTCACAGCCCCCCGACCACCATCCCGCTGCTCAGGCCTGCATCCTAGGACCACCCCCTACACATCCTAGGACCCCCCTCCCACCTCCCCCAGAAACTTCTCCTTTCCAACTGCCCCTTCCCCACCCCACCCCTGTCTCCAGTGAACTCCTTCGGTGCCACGCACACATCCTCCACTCTCTGTCCCCGCCCCCTCCTCCAGGCCACTGTCGTCTCACGCCGGGATGAGCGTGAGAGTCTCCCAGGTGTGGTCTTTGTTTCCACTCCATCAGCAAGGAAGTGCACCCTGTAATGTATTTTCCTCAGGACAGCCTTAGGGTATGTTTTTAAAACAAGATTATTTCATCACTGCTTTGCTTAGCATCCTCCAAAGGTTCCTCCCTGCAACTCGGAATATGTGAATGATTTGGACTACAAACCTTAGCCTTCAGGGCCCCACATTGTCTGGCCTCCGGGGCCCCCTCAGACCACGCTTTGCCACCAGTCCTTCCCCCAGCCGTCAGACACATGAGCTGCTGGCTGCTGGGCAGGCCCGTTCCTATTGAGGGGCCTTTGGACTAGACTTCTTTCAGATCCGACAGGGACCCTTTTTATCGTTCCGGTCTTCGCTTAATTACTACCTCTTCAGAAAGACCCACTTGACCGTCAGTCTAAAGAAGGCCTCACTATTGTCTCCTGGTGTTTTCTCCTTCACAGTCCTTGTCATTTTATCAGGTATTTTCAGTCTGTGTGTAGAATGCAGAATGCTGGCTGTGTGAAAGCAGGGACCTTCTCTGTCTTCTAACTGCTGTATTTTCAACATCAGAACCATTGCCCAACACCGGGGAGGTGCTTAGTGTGGGTAGAATGCGTGGATGATAAATGAAATAGTCATCACAGCAGCTGGCTGAAGGGGTTCTTATGAAGCTGAGCTGCTTGTGCACGTGAAGTGCTTGGAATAGTAAAGTCACATGCTTAGTACATTATATTTTGTTACTATTTACCTAATGGGAAGTTTAAAAGTTAAATACACTCATACCATATTAATGACAATCAAGATAAATAGCTCTTCCATTCCCTGTATTAGAGGAGGGTAAGTAACTAACCAAGGTCACAGACCCTGTGCGCAGCACGCCAGGACGGTAACCTCCAGCCTGGCCTCCAAAGCGTGTTGCTAAACCTGAGAAAAGAAGCAAAGAGACCTCAGTGGATGCTGCCTTTGCTTCATGACATTTTCCCAAAGCAAGTAAAGTGGCTGTGTATTTTGTAAACAAAAACTAACTGCTCTGAAGTGGGAACTTGTTCCCTCGTGGAACTTTGGACCCATCTGAAGCAGGTGCTTTTGCTGATTTTCTTTCCCTCCTACTTATTGTTGTTTCTATAGTATGCAGTTGATTTGAAATGTTTCGGTGAAAGGTCTCACTATTATTAAAAATTATACTTCAGTTCCCCTGGAGAAGGACATGACAACCCACCCCAGTATTCTTGCCTGGAAAACCCCATGGACAGAGGAGCCTGGCGGGCTGTGGTCCATGGGGTCACAAAGAGTCAGACACAACTGAGCACAAACACACATACTTTAATTAAAAGAAACTAGCAAATCATAAAATTAATATCTACCATCTTATGTAAACTGTTATTTTCCTTTGAAAAAGGTTTTAAGAATTTGTCCTTGGGGACACACGTCCAAGTTCAGCTACAGGTTGAAAGGCTGTTTCGGCAGCTTAGGAATGCTGAGTGTGGTCTTAACAGTGAGTGTACAGGCTACTCATGTCACTCTGGTCTCTGCAACGAATGAGCCTTTGAGCCTGCAGGCGACAAAACATGATGTGAGTTTTGTCTTTCGAGCGCTTGAGCGAGCGGAAAGCTTGTCATTTTCGGTTGCCTTCATTGTCATTTTCAGGTCAGCAGTATAATAAGGGCTTGCTCATTGTTGTCCAGCGCAGAACATGGCCATCTGAGTTGGCAGTGGTTTTTTGATGGCTTTGGTTGTTGCATTAGAGAAGGTAGTTGAAAGCCTACTAAATCAATCAACAGCAACAAAAACTAGATTGATAAGACTTTTTAGCGCTGAGAGGACTATATTTTGAGTTGTGCATCATATTGATATTGAAATATGAACTATAAGAACAGTGGTTCTCACATAACTTTTCAATTCTATTCTTTTCTCCATATTTAGAAGCATTTTATTTTTAATATAATTTTGACAAGATATAAGTAGTTAACTGTATATCTGTAAATTGTATTTCACAGAAATTCATCCATGTTTATCACAGAATCATGTTTTTTAAAGTCCTTTCCTGGGTAAAGTATTCTTCTACCAAAAAAAATATCACCAGTATAGTGCTAATATATGCTCATGTGCCTTTGGTCTCACTCTTCTTTTTTTCTTTTCTAAACAGGCAAAAGCACTGTTACAAACTGCATCATCTCTAGCACCCCGTATGTACGAGCCACATTTTAATTTTGCAACGGTTTCTGATAAGGTATTCTCTCTTTATCACTTTATCATCTGACCTGTTTGTTTTCTTGTTTGCGTGTGTGTGTGTGTGTGTGTGTTTGTGGGGTGGTTTTCTTCCTTGGTTTTGAAAATTGTGCAGATAAATAAGGACATTCTAACCCTAACTTCCTGAGAGAATGTTTTTAAACACTTGATTATTTACACATATGTCTTCATTTTAAGGGAATGTTTAATACACTGTAAGTATATTTATCACTGAATATTAGCTAAGCTTAATACCATTATGGATTGCAGAAGAATTATTTTATGTTTTAAAAGATGACATTTAATCCATTGAAAAACTGCTCATTAACTCCTGGTTTGGGGAGGATTTAGTGATTAGTGTTTTTTTATAGGGAAATCGTGTATATCATGTATAGATCATATAGTCACCAAGTCTAGCATGATGCTATAAAATTAGGGATGTTAGTGAAAGCTGTTTCAGCAGTGAGCAATATAGGAAAGAAGCAACTGTTGATACTGTGTTACAAGTCACTTAACATCCAGGAGCTAAAAGAAGCGGTGTGTCCTTTCACAATAAGAAGGAAAAGCCATCTAATAACTTTTACTTGCAAGACTTCCTTTAACATGGAAGGTGAGTTTTGAGGATAAGGAAATGGCTAAAAATATTTGCTGATGTAAAGCTCTTTCTTTATAGACCCAGAAAGTTATAAAAATCATTTTTCATAACACGAATGTGAGCTCATTCATTCTCTTGTGTTTTGAAAATAAAATATGGTGTTTTTTTAAATAAATTGTCATTTTTGAGAGCTTGTTAAGTGCTAGTCACTGTTCCAGGTACTCTCCACACCTCTAATTCTCTCAACAGCCCTGCAATGTAGGTAACCCTTACCTTCCTTATGCATTTTTTCATACAACTGATGTTCCACTTGTGGAACTTGTATTAACAGCTGCTATATACCAGGCGCTGCTGTAGGCACAGAAGATGTTAGTAGTGAATGGATCAGGCAGAAACTTCTGCCGCATGCAGCTCACATTCTCATGGAAGCCAAGGCTTTGGAACTTAAAAGACTTCTCTGGAGCCCCATGGCAGTGGCAGAGTCAGATCTCATACCCAGCGTCCACGTGTTTCCCACTGCACTGTGCTGCCGCTGGGCACCCCTGGTGGCTCAGGTGGTAAAGAATCTGCCTGCAGTGCAGGAGACCCTGGTTCGATCCTGGGGTCAGGAAGATCCCCTGGAGGAGGGAAGGGCTGCCCACTCCAGTATTCTGGCCTGGAGAATTCCATGGACAGAGGAGCCTGGCGGGCTGCAGTCCACAGGGTCGCAGGGACGTGGACACAACTGAGCAACTAAGCACGCACTTGCTGCCAGTTAGTGAAGCCACGAAGACGCCTTGATTACTTTCTTTCAGGAATGTTACTAAACTTTAATGATATTTAATGCAAATGGAATATTTCTGTTAGCAAAGGTCTACACTTCCATAAGAGAAAGTACAATGTTAAAAGAAATGCTATGATTTAAGAAAGAAAAGTTTTCAGTTCATATGTGTGTTACCAAAAACTATCAGACGTGAATGATCTGTATTTGTGTGTGTGTGTGTGTGTGTGTGCGCGTGCGCACGCGCACACACACTGCAAAGCTCTCTCTTTTAGAAGTGTATACATGAATCAGGGTACATTCAGATGGATTCAGATACTGTATGTGTTTTTCTTTGGGACTGGATTTTATCAAAAAGTTTATTGAAAATCAAAGATACCCTTTATGAATTTTAAAAACCGGATATTTTCCCAACATTACTATGTTAGAAACCTTTTAAACGCTCCCAGAGCATGTTATTATATCTTAAATACAATAGTTTTTATTGAGCCATCTGGGCTTCCCTGGTAGCTCAGAGGTTAAAGCGTCTGCCTGCACTGAGGGAGACCTGGGTTCCATCCCTGGGCTGGAAAGATCCCCTGGAGAAGGAAATGGCAGCCCACTCCAGTATTCTTGCTGGGAGACTCCCATGGACGGAGGACCCTGGTGGACCACAGTCCCCAGGGTCGCAAAGAGTTGGACACGACTGAGCCACTTCACTTCACTTCACAATAGTTTTTACTTAAGTTTCCTGTCTTAAGAGATATTACCCTAACCAAAACGTGTCATTGTTTGTGATAAATTACAGACTGAACTGAGTTGGCTGTTTTAGCATGCAGATGTCAATTTATTTTTATGAGACTATCAGTAACAGGAAAAGAAAACAGGTTTATGAGTTCATAACTAGACAACTGTAATGGAGCAGAAATTATTTACATGATTGGTTATTTTCTCAAAAGTTTTCAAGACTGAATTGTAATCTAGGTGAAAAAATTTTTATATTGAAGTAACATAGTCAAGCAATTTACCTTGGGTTTTTACATTTTGCAGATACTATGTTTGTTTTTTAATTCATTTCTTATTTTTTCTGGTTCTTATTCTGTGGTCTTATTCTGGTCTGCTATTCCTTACAGATTGGAGATCTACAGGGGAGTTATGCTGCTGCTAAGAAGTCTGAAGCAGCATTTCCAGATCACGTGGACACTCAACACTTAATTAAGCAGTTAAAGCAGCATTTTGCTATGCTCTGATTTTTCTTCAGTTAAATATATGCATATATATATATATGTATTTAGGGGAAAAGTAGTATTGTATATATATTTGTAATACAAACCTGCGCTTGATATTAGTGAAGGTGACGCGTAGTGGGATTTTAAACCAGAATGTTTAAAACTGTATAAGAATAACTTTATAAGATAATATCAAAAAGACAAGGTTTAATCGTTTGTAAGCAGATTATGAACTCTCCCATGGTATATGGTAGATGTTTGTTTACAATGTTTACAAAACATTTTCATGAATTTCTTCAAGTTCTTAAAAAATACACACTGTTAATGTCCTTTAGTTGGCCATTAGCTAGCATGTAGCTTAAGAGGTGTGAAATCTGCCTTTAAAGTTGCACTTTTATGGCTAAAACTTACATACTTACCCTTGGTACAGACTTTAGAAATTAAAGGTTGTATTTCAAACTATTTTTTATGAAATGCTTCATGAGACATCCTACATTTTCTTATATATTATGCTTTAAATAAATGTGTATAAAATACCATCCTTCTGTTGCTTTTCATGAGTTTTTGTTTTGGTCATCTCAGATGAAACTTTTCCAGAAGTCCAGAAATGAAGTCTTAGAAATCAAGTCATTATCCTAATTTTATTTTAAATGATGTACTGTCAATTTTTCTTTTCCTAAGAAGCTATTTATGGGATATCATGTTGTCAGTCTAAGAATATCAGGATTAGGAGTGGAGTCATAAGCCACAAGTCCTGCGTGGTCAGCCCCAAGAAGGTTAGAGGGGATCCAGTACCATGAGTGGTAACCTCCTAGGGAGGCTCACTCTCCAGTGTTTCCTGGACTGCTCATTGATGGCTTCTCACAAGGAAGTGCATTCAAGGGGCAGGGCTGCTCACGGTCCTGCTTTGGGCTTTGGGATCTGTCCATGGTACTTCTCATTGTTTTAACTTTGTGAAACCGTTTCACGGGTATTTGTTTCTGTTCTGTTGATATAAATTGTACTGCTTAGCTGATGGAACACAAAAGGTATGAATGCAGAGAATAAGATTGTTAGAAGCTGGAAGTAACTTCAGAGAATATGTCGATGCATCTCGCCACGGGGAGGAGGCCAGGCCCCGTGTCACACCTGACCCTGCCCTTCAGGCTGGAACCTCCCTGGTTCTCCATGAGAGGCTACCTACCAGGGTCCAGCCCCGGTTGGATCCAGAGATACCCAAAGCATGATGGCGTCGGTGACTTGAGAGAGATAGATATATAGATAAGGAAAGAATTCAGCAGTTAAGAAAATAGAGGAGAGAAAGAGGCTGATATTCCTTGGTTTATGCAGAAAGCCAATAAAGCCCCCAGCACGGGACTTGCACTGTTCACACAGGCCACAGGCTCCCTCTCACATCGTGGAAGGTGCCCCACCTTGGGCACCCTCTCAAGTGAGTCTTAGAAGCCCGGGCAGAGAGGTGAACTCAGAGGGCCCCTGTGCTCCAGGGAGTCAGCCTGAAAAGGAAAGAGAAAGAGAGAACGAAAGAAAGAATGACACGGGGAGACCAAGCTTCAGTGAGCAAGGCCCGCAGCTTTATTTTCAAAAGGAGCTTTTATACCTTAAGTTATACATAGAGAATAATGGAAGATGCAGAGTCATGCAGGGTCAGCAGCCCTGACCCTTATCGAGACCAGGCTTGCTTTCTGCATGCCTATCTGTACATACAGGTCTTAGGTGATTTACATCATCTTCTGGCCAGGAGGCCTGCTAATATTTTATGACTCTTTCTTCTGATAAAGGTTAGTTAACCAGAAAGCTTATTTTCTCTAAAAGTGTTTTTTCTGAAGTCAGGAGCCATTCTCTAAAAGCACTAGATAAAGTTGCATTCCTATAGGGCAAAGGTGCAGTGAGCTATAACAGGGAAAGAATTTATTAACTCGAGGCTTAGTGTTGTTAATATCAAGGCCACTACTTATACTTCTATGTATCAACTGTGTTAATTCATGCACACAGTATGAAAACTTGGCAGCAAACATTGGCTCAACAATGAGACCCTTACCAGTATCATTCTAATAGTTTTAACTCCTCGAAGGGCTTTATTTAAGCTTCTTGTGCCTCTTGCAGTTGGGAGGCCGTAAACAATCACAAGCATAGTTGTAAAAGTCCAGATAAACCTGTCAGGCAAGTTAGAGAGCCATCAGAGGGGTTTGAATTGAAACACTCCTATTATGCCCAGGAGATTTATTAACTAGAGCTCTAAGCTGATTTTCTTCAGAGAAAGGTGGTCGGGGATAGCACCCCTCCCTCCGTTGGTGTCAGAGGAGTTGGTGAAAGGCATAATATAGTAAATAGTAGACAGATTCTAGTTTGGGGGTAGATGTTCGAGCAGGTCCAAGGGGTCCCTCGAGTCCTGATCTGCCTTGCTCGTCAGGTCTCTTCCACATGACCTTGTCATGGGTGGGATCAGCCCAGGGAGTCCCTTGAGTCCTGAAGCCTTGCTTGTCAGGTCTCCTTTGCATGACCTTGTCATGGGTGGGATCTCCCGTGCTGGCTTCTGGAAGCTACCGCTTGTTGGGCTTGTGAGAAATTCCTCAAGTGTTGTCAAATTTCCTAGCACTGTATTCAGTATTTAGGTTCAAATTTTATATTGTGAATTGTTTTCTTAGTTAATTTAAAATAAGAACCAGCAACAGTGGCTAGCATTTACCAAGGATGCTGTGTGTACCAAGCACTGCTCAAACCCTGGCTAAGGAGTGACATTTCATCCCCATTGCAGTCCTGTGAAAACGCTGTTATTCCCATTTTTCTTGTGAGAAATTTGAAGTGCAGAGCAATCAAACAGCTTGCCCAAGTTGTCAAGCTCAGTAAGTGGCAGAGCTGGGATTCAAATGCACGTTTTACTCTAGTGGTTAATAACATACCTGGGAGCCAGGTGCACATTATTTGTAAAGAAATGGGTATAAGGCAGGCCACAGACTTGCCTGTGGCCTCTGAGTATGTGTTTTTAACTACTGTGTCAAATCTCTTACAATCTCTTCTCTAAATTAAGCTATCATTTAAAATGAATGTTATATGCATTAGTAAAATTGAATAATAAGGGGATATTAACCACTGTGATGAACAGTATTGCATAGGAACCTGGAATGTTAGGTCCATGAATCAAGGTAAATTGGATGTAATCAAGCAGGAGATGGTGAGAATAAACATTGACATCTTAAGAAGCAGTGAACTAAAATGGACAGGAATGGGCAAACAATTCAGATGACCATTATACCTACTACTGTGGGCAAGAATCCCATAGAAGAAATGTAGTAGCCCTCATCATCAGCAGAAGAGTCCAAAATCGAGTAGTTGGGTGCAAACTTAAAGATGACAGAATGATCCTGGTTCATTTCTAAGGCAAGTCATTCAGCATTACAGCAACCCAAGTCTATGTCCCTACCACTGATGCCAAAGAAATGAGTTGATCAGTTCTGTGAAGACCTAGAAGATCTCCTGGAACTAACACCAAAAATAGATGTTCTTTTCATCACTGGGGACTAGAATGCAAAAGTAGGAAGTCAAGAGATACCTGGAGTAACAAGCAAGTTTGGCCAGGGAGAATAAAATGAAGTGGAGCAAAGGCTAACTGAATCTTCCAAGAGAATGCATTGGTCATAGAAAATGCCCCCTTTTAACAACAAAAGAGAAGACTTTACACACGGACATCACCAAATGGCCAATACTGAAATCAATTTGATTACATTCTTTGTAGCCAAAGATGGAGAAGCTGTTTACAGTCAGCAAAATCAAGATCTGGAGCTGACTATGGCTTGGATCATCAGCCTCTCATAGCAAAATTCAGGCTTAAAGTAAAGAAACGGGAAAACCAGTAGGCCAGCCAGGTACGACTTAAATCTCCTATGAATATGCGGTGAAGGTAATGAATAGATTCAAGGAATTAGGACTTGAAAGCAGTGTGCCTGAAGATCTGTGGAGGGAGGTCCGTAATATTGTACAGGAAGCAGCAGACAAAACCACCCCAGAGAAAAAAGAAAAGCAAGAAGGTAATGTGGTTATCTGAGGAGGCCTTACAAACAGCTAAGGAAAGAAGAGAACCAAAAGAAGCAAGGGAAAAAGGGAGAGATATATCCAACTAAGTGCAGATCTCCAAAGGACAGCAGGGAGATGCAAGGTCTTCAATGACCAGTGTGCAAAACTAGAAGAAGACATCAGAAGGGGAAGACTAGAGATGTCTTCAGGAAAACTGGAGATACCAAGGTGACATTTTGCCCAAAGATGGGCACAATAAAGGATGTAAAATGTAGAGACCTAGTAGGTGCTGAAGAGATCAAGACGAGATGGAAAGAGCACATGGAAGAACTGTATGAAAACGTCCAGATGAGCTGATGACTGTGAGGGTGTGGTCAGCCACCCAGAGCCAGACATTCTGGAGGGCGAGGTCTAGTGGACCCTAGGAAGCACTGCTGTTAAAGCTAGTGGATGCGGTGGAAGGCCAGTAGAGCTATTCAGAATCTTAAAGGTGTTGCATTCAATATGTGAGCAAATTTGGAAGACCCAGGAGTGGCCTCAGGACTGCAAAAGGCCAGTCCTCATCCCAGTTCCCAAGAACAGCAGCACTGAAGAATGTGCTGACCATTGGACAGTTGCACTCAGCCCCCATGCTAGTAAGGTCACGCTTAAAATTGTGCACGCTAGACTTTAGCATGTGAACCGAGAGCTT
Source organism: Nanger dama (assembly GCA_917880005.1). Classification (NCBI taxonomy): domain Eukaryota; kingdom Metazoa; phylum Chordata; class Mammalia; order Artiodactyla; family Bovidae; genus Nanger; species Nanger dama. The sequence continues at coordinate 2,663,267 of CAKJTW010000003.1, read as the reverse complement.
CCAGATGTCCAAGCTGGAGTTAGAAAAGAGAAAGGAACCAGGGATTGAATTGCCAACATTCACTGGATCATAGAGAAAACTAGGGAATTCCAGAAAAACATCTACTTCTGTTTCATCGACTATGTCAAAGCCTTTGAGTATGTGGATCATAATAAACTGTGGAAAGCTGTTAAAGAGATGGGAACACCAGATCATCTACATGTCTCTTGAGAAACTCGTATGCAGGTCAAGAAGCAACAGTTAGAACCCCGTATAGAACAACTGATTGGTTCAAGACTGAGAAAGGAGTACGACAGGGCCGTCTGCTGTCACCCCTGTCACCCCGTCTGTTTAACCTATACACTGAGCACGTCATGAGAAATGCCGGGCTGGATGAATTGCAAGCTGGAATCGACTGCTGGGAGAAACATCTACAGCCTCAGATATGCGGATGATACCACTCTAATGGCAGAAAGTGAAGAGGAACTAAAGAGTCTCTTGATGAGCGTGAAGGAGGAAAGTGAAAAAGTGGGCTTAAAACTAAGTCTTAAAAACCTAAGATCATGGCCTCCGGCACCATTACTGCATGCCAAACAGAGGAGGGAAATGTGGAAGTAGTGACAGATCCCTCTTCTCTGGCTCCAAAATCGCTGCAGGTGCTGACTGCAGCCCTGAAATCGAAGACGATTGCTTCTTGGCAGGAAAGCTATGACAAACCTAGACAGTGTGTTGAAAAGCAGAGACGTTACTCTGGTGACAAAATCTATATAGTCAAGGCGTGGTCTTCCTGGTGGTCACATACATTTGTGAGAGCTGGACTGTAAAGAAGGCAGAGCACCAAAGAACTGATGCCTTCGAATTGTGGTGCTGGAGAAGACTCCTGAGAGTCCCTTGGACTGCAAGGAGATCAAACCAGTCAATCCTAAAGGAGATCAACCCTGAATACTCATTGGAAGGACTGATGCTGAAGCTGAAACTCCAGTATTTTAGTTTTTGGATGTGAACAGCTGACTCATTGGAAAAGTCCCTGATGCTGGGAAAAACTGAGGGCAGAAGAAGAAGGCGTCAAAGGATGAGGTGGCTGGATGGCATCACCGACGCAATGGACATGAACTTGGGCAAACTGGGAGATGGTGAGGGACTGGGAGGCCTGGTGTGCTGCAGTCCATGGGGTCACAAAGAGACACAACTGGGTGACTGAACACAAATTAACACAACAGAAAGTGAACGGGTCAGTATTTCTGAAGTGATACGGAGAGACTTTTTGTCTTGAATTTATGTTAATTCAATGTGAACCCCAGTGCAAAGAATGACTCAGGATGGCTAAGGGCAGAATGATGCCATAACACCGCATCAGGGGTTACATACATCTCTGCAACAAAATTACCTCTGGGCTGCATAGCTTCTGGCTTCCATGCCAACATTGCTATATAAGGAAGGTTAACAACTGTCCTCTACCATGATGAAAAACGTGTCCAATCCATGTATAAATTGTTCAGCCAAAATTAACATCATTGAGCTTCCAGCTGATGAAAATGAGATATGGCAAGAAGACTGCCTGCTCTGAACGCTGGCTGAAGTTACAAGTCCGTCTTTCTCGTGGGTCCCATCTGAACCCACTGCGGCTCTGTTACGTTTCTATCTGGGGTTCACCAGGATCAGAGCGCCCATCGGGATATAATTTATGGCCTAGAGATAGGAAAATTAATAAAGATAGCTCATTACTTTTAATGTACCAGCAACTATTTATTAAAAGGAGGGATTTCTATTAAGCGCTTTCAACTGGGATTGATTTTAAGCATTCAGAAAAACAGCAAAGATTTTAGAACTGATGCAAGAGGACTCAACCTTGGGGAAAAAATGAATGCAGAAACGAGGGGAACTGCCACTCCTGGATAGTTTCAAGTTCTAGGGAGCAGGCGGATTGGACCGGTCCATGGAGACGTCCCAGAGCTCCAGAAAGGTTTCCTAGGCTCAGATGTGGGGGAGGGTTTACCAGCTTGAAAGTGACTGCAGTTTACACCTTTCCACGTTGATGCATCAGTCCTATTTTCGGCTGACTAAAAATTTAACATTCTTGAGAGGTGCTGCCATTTCACTTCCTTGATATTAAAGCCCAACTCTTGAGATTAAAGAATAAGGATTAAAGACGAAATTATAATCGTTAAGGACTCAGTTGATGAAGAATCTGCCTGCAAGGCAGGAGACGTTGGTTCGATTCCTGGGTAGGGAAGGTCCACTGGAAAGGGCTAGGCTACCCACTCCAGTATTCTTGGGCTTCCCAGGTGACTCAGCTGGACTCTGTTTCTTACAGTGTGGACTATATTTCTTATAATGTGATAAAATGTGAATAAAGGACTGTATTTCTCATAACGTGATCCTTTCCCTCACCTGAACCCTGACTGGTAAGGAGGAGTTGATTGGCATAATGCAAACAGCACTAATGAGAAAGAGCCTGCCCGCCAAGCAGCTGGCAGAAGAGACTCGGGTGTGATTCCCGGGTCAGAAAGATCCCCCTGGAGGAGGCCTGGGCAGCCACTCCAGGGTTCTGGCCCGGAGAATCCCATGGACAGAGGGGCCCGGCGGGCTGCAGTCCACGGAGTCACAAGCAGCTGGACACAATCGAGGTGACTTAGCGGAGGACAGAGCACAGATGGCAGGAGCTCTTGCGGAAGGCAACCGTGCTCTCGGTGAAGAAAACGTCACGCTTAGACGCTGGGAAGAACAATCGTTCCTGTTTTAAATCAGAGAAGATACAAGAAAATGCGCCAGCATTTTCTTTCAACTGAAATGTTTCTCTCATTCCCTGTTTAAAAAAGAAAAACCAGGGCTTAAGCCTGTCCCTTTACAGCACTGCCTCCGCCCTTTGTCAGAACGTCTTCAAAGGGCAGATGGTGCTTGCTGCCTGCTTCCTCATCGTCCCTGGGTTTCCTGACCCTCTTCAGCCTGGCTTCCACTCCCACCCCAACTAAGCAGCTCTCGCTGAGGTCACTAATGACTCTCATTAGCAAATCCAGAGGTTTTTTTTTTACAGTTATTTACTTTTTATTGGCGTGTAATTGCTTTGCGATGCTAGGTCCATTTCTGCTCTGCATGGAGACATATATCCCTCCCTCCTGCATCTCCCTCCCCGCCTCACCGCCCCCACCCCACCCGCCTAAGCCATCACAGAGCGACTAGCTGAGCTCCCTGTGCTATGCAGCGGCTCCCCACCAGCTTTCTGTTGCTGCTGTTGTTCAGTCACTTAAGCCACGTCTGAATCTCTGAGACCCCACAGACTGCAGCATGCCAGGCTTCCCTATCCTTCCCAGTCCAGGCTTCCCAGTCCTTCAGTATCTCCCGGAGTTTACTCAGATTCATGTCCATTGAGTCGGGGATGCTAACCATCTCATCCTCTGCCACCCTCATCTCCTTTTGCCTTCAATCTTTCCCAGCATCAGGGTCTGTTCCATTAAATCAGCTCTTCACATCAGGCGGCCAAACTATTGGTTCTTCAGCTTCTGCAACAGTCCTTCCAATGGATATTCTGGGTTGATTTCCTTTAGGATGGACTGGTTGGATCTCCTTGAGGATTCCTGTGGCTTGTGAAGTTGCTCAGTCATGTCCGACTCTTTGTAACCCACGAACTGTAGCCTACCAGGCTCCCTGTCCATGGAATTTTCCAGGCAAGAGTAGTGGAGTGGGTTGCCGTTTCTTTCTCCAGAGGATCTTCCCAACCCAGGGATCAAACCTGGGAGTCCTGCATTGCAGGCAGATGCTTTACCATCTGAGCCACTAGGGAAGCTTTGGGGATTCTGATGTCCCATAAGTTTTGACTGGTTTAATCTCATTTTGTACATGGTGGTGTATATACGTTAATCCTAGACAAGGACTGAGAGCGACTGCATGAAGGGTCAGTAGGATTTTGACAGCCAGAGAGGAGAGTGAGGCTGTGGCGAGACATTCCAGGAGGGCCTTGGGGGCCGTGAGAATGTGAACTTGGCTGGATGGGAGCTGGGCAGTAGCATCCTGGTCATGAGAGCTGGGTTTGGAGGCTCAGGGAGAACCAGAATGTAGAAGGCTTTGAATCACAAGTTAAGAAGTTTAAGTTTCACCTGAGGGTTGCAAACTGAGCAGGTATTTTGTAGAGATTAATCTGGAGACAATGTTTAGGATCAGTTGGAGAACACTGAGTTCTCCAACTGATTTAGATTTTATTTTTATTTTGGATATAGATTTTAAACCAAGTTTTCTAGGAAGAGTGTGAAAACAAATATATTTACACTAGATAATAGATAGAACTTTCTCAGCTGCACCACATATGCAACCGATCAGATAGTTCACGCCACACTCATGCTTGGTTTCACCCTTTTCTCTTTCCCATCTGTGCCCCAAAGCAGAAAAAAATGGCCTAGTCACAACTCATGCAAGGAACACTGAATATCACAGACGGTGCTTCACTAATTACACATTCCAACAAATAGTTTTCTTAACAAGATTCCTGTCTTGTCACTAAAGTGGGTCTATGAGTTAAGTGACATTTTTGTATTTCATGAAATAGGAATTTGGAGGAAAGAAAAATATTAATACTGAGTACAATTTTCTCCACTACAATCTTTGTTTCAACTAGTGTCTGTGGCTAGGCTGTGGGGATTCTGAGGTCCCCTCAATTTTGAGAACCACTTTGCTACATGTTTTCTAAGAGTACTTTCACCACTAAATTCCTCAAAAGATGCAAACTATGGAAGAGCCCTCAAGAAGAAATCTGTGTGTTACTCGCCCAGTCATGTCTGACTCTTTGTGACCCCATGGACTGTAGCCCACCAGGCTCCTCTGTCCGTGGGATTCTCCAGGCCAGAATACTGGAGTGGGTCACCATGCCCTCCTCCAGGGAACCTTTCCAACCCAGCGATTGAACCCATGTGTCTCTTGCATTGCAGGCAGATTCTTTACCACTGAGCCCCTGGGGAAGCCCTCAAGGTGAAACAGATAACCTGAATAGCCCTGTATCTGTCAAACAGTCTACCTTTTAATACAACTTGAATACGGTGCCAATGGGAGGTGTCCCACATCCCTTGAGAGAGGGCTTTAAATTCAAGGATTCAGGCCATCTTTTGAGACCCTCATGAAATTCCTGTGAACAGAGGTGGAGAGAAAGGACATCCAAATAATGAGTAAGTATGTTACTACTGTTATTATATACTAAGTGCCTGCTGCTTGTAATCTTTGCAACTCTGCACTGTTATGATTCCCATTTTCCTGGTGACAACCTCAGAAAAGTTACATCATTGTCCAGGGTTCAGCTCAGTTCAGTTCAGTTCAGTCTCTCAGTCATGTCCGACTCCTTACAACCCCATGAATTGCAGCACGCCAGGCCTCCCTGTCCATCACCAACTCCCGGAGTTCACTCAGACTCAACGTCCAGTGAGTCAGTGATGCCATCCAGCCATCTCATCCTCTGTCGTCCCCTTCTCCTCCTGTCCCCAATCCCCACCAGCATCAGAGTCCTTTCCAATAAGTCAACTCTTCACATGAGGTGGCCAAAGTACTGGAGGTTCAGCTTTAGCATCATTCCTTCCAAAGAAATCCCAGGGCTGTCCAAGGCTATTAGATAGTAAAAAGCATAGCTGGGAATCACAGCGTCTGGACATGCTATCTTCCTTCAGCCAGTTAAGAGCAGGCAAGCCAGCAAAAGCGGAAGACGAAGTGGCGGCTCTCGACGAGTTTGGGAAATGAGACGGGACGGAGACACGTGGGTCACAAACAGTGTTGCTGCTGCTGAGTCGCTTCAGTCGTGTCTGACTCTGTGCGACCCCACAGACGGCAGCCCCCCAGGCTCCCCCGGCCCTGGGACTTTCCAGGCGAGAACACTGGAGTGGGTTGCCGTTTCCTTCTCCAATGCATGAAAGTGAAAAGTGAAAGGGAAGTCACTCAGTCCTGTCTGACTCTTCGTGACCCCATGGACTGCAGCCCACCAGGCTCCTCTGTCCATGGGATTTTCCAGGCAAGAGTCCTGGAGTGGGATGGCATTGCCTTCTCTGCACAAACAATGAGATATCGCCTATCAGCATGGGTCCTGACGCTCCCACAGGTTCTATGGGTCATGATCTTGTCTGATCCTTTCAGCATCCCTACAGGGCTAGCGACCCACAGTTGGTATCCCCATTCTCTAAGTGAGAAAAACAGAATTCCGAGAGAAACTGATCCATCTACAGTAACACAGCTGCCAAGAGACACATTAAGGGACTTAACAACAGGTCTTCTAATCCCTTCTACACCATGTATTTCCACTTTCCCAACCATGCAGCCTTTGAATAGCAGAGAGAGGAGCTGAAAGACAAAACTGCATGCGTTAAACTTTCCAGGCAAAGGAGAGCTGTGTTTACAGACAGTTAGCTCAAATAGTTCCGAGCACGTCTTTAGATACGTTCCACTGAGTAAGCATGGACGATGTCCACCACTTCTGAGAGAAGCAGCAGAAGGTTCCAAATGGCTCTGACAGAGGCGGGTTCTGTTCCAAGCCCCACATTCAGACCTATGCAAGCTCACAGCAGGCTTTCTGTGGTTTTATAATCCCTGCTAAGGTTTCGATCAGAAAAAATGTCTGAAGAGCTTAGATTGAAGAGCACCTGTGTTGGTAGCACTGAGCTGTGTTCTGATTCTGATTTCCCAACACAAGGCTTCTTGGTTTCCTATCCACGAAGCTCATGGCAAGCAGACTTTCCAGGTGTTACAGCAACTCTCAATAGGAGGAGGAGGGGAGGTGACTGAGCTGAGATAATCTGAGTCCAGGTCACCACCCAGGAGGTCCATCGCAGGCAGGACATTTGCAATTGGAGCCTCCCTTTGAAATAGTGGATGCAGAGATGATCATACTAAGCGAAGTAAATCAGGTAAACACCGAGTGACATTGCTCATACGTGGGAGCTAAAAAGGAGACACAGATGACCTTTAGGAAACAGAAATGGACTCAGAGGCAGGAAACAAATGCAGTTACCGAAGGGAAAGTGGAGGGGACGGGATAAGTTAGGGAGTGTGGGATTAACATATACGCTGCTGCTGCTGCTGCTCAGTCGCTTCAGGCGTGTCTGACTCCGGCGACCCCAGAGACGGCAGCCCACCAGGCTCCCCCGGCCCTGGGACTCTCCAGGCAAGAGCACTGGAGTGGGTTGCCGTTCCTTCTCCAATGCAGGAAAGTGAAAAGTGAAAGTGAAGTCGCTCAGTCGTGTCCGACTCTTCAGGACCCCATGGACTGCAGCCCACCAGGCCCCCTCCGTCCATGGGATTTTCCAGGCAAGAGTCCTGGAGTGGGTGACCATTGCCTTCTACTACACACAAAGCAGACAAACAGGCTGCGAGGCCAGCAGCGAGGCTGTCTGTGGAATTCAGAAGGCGGTGCCAGGGAAGGTGGCCCAGCACGTGTCATATACTGCAAAGGATCACGTCTGTGCCCTGGGAACCGTTTTTCAGGGATGGGGACCGGAGTTTAAAGGGTGTCTGTTGGAAGACATTCCCCAACTTACCATCAACAAGTGTCACATCCTCAGCTCTGTCCAGCTTCAGGTTACCGTTTGGCTTGTTGTGCTGTATATAAAGGGGAAGGGTGCTGAGAGCGAGGGGGCGGTGCACACAGGGGGCGGGAGGAACAAGCGAGGTCTCCGTGCTGCCTTTCTCTCAAGTTTGCTGCGAACATAAAACTGCTTTAAAAGTAAAGTCTTGAAAAAACTAACAGGGACTTCCTGCATATTCAATATCTTGTCATGACCTATAATGTAAAAGGAGCTGAAAAATATATATTTGCAGGTACAGGTGTAGCTTATATGTGGGCTTCCCTGGTGGCTCAGCCGGTAAAGAATCTGCCTGCAGGGCGGGACACCTGGGTTCCATCCCTGGGTTGGGAAGATCCCCTGGAGGAGGGCGTGGCCACCCACTCCACTGTTCTTGCCTGGAGAATCCCATGGACAGAGGAGCCTGGCGGGCTACAGTCCATGGGGTGGCAAAGAGTCAGACACGACTGAGTGCCTAAGTACAGCACAGCCTAGCTTATATCTATACATCCACACTTGTGTAGATAGATAAATAACTGAATCACTTTGCTATACACCTGAGACATTGTAAATCAACCATATTTCAATTAAAAAAAAAAAAAGTCACCTGGATTTTGCCATTTCAGGTTACCTAAAGCAAATCTGTATTGTTTTAAGATAAAAATAACACATTCCTCACTTCTTCACATGAAGCAGCTGTTCAGGACAAAGGTCTGCAATTCGGCCCAAATCCTCCCCAACAGTTCCCATTGTTACTCTGTCCTTCTATCTCTAGTGTTGTGTAGAAGAACCAAGAGACTAAAGTCTGCCTGGTTTAACGCCTTGCCCTCCCACCACTCCCTCTGGCTCGCCCAGCCTGCTTCCCATTCTCAGGGCTCAGGGTTCCGTCCTGTCCGGCTCAGCTGCATCTCCTGTTCTGGACCTTTCTGTCCCTTCACCCAGATTTGCCCAGTTCTATGTTGCCAACAGAGGTCTGTCTAGTCAAGGCTATGGTTTTTCCAGCAGTTGTATATGGATGTGAGAGTTGAACTGTAAAGAAAGCTAAGTGCCAAAGAATTGATGCTTTTGAACTGTGGTGTTGGAGAAGACTCTTGAGAGTCCCTTGGACTGCAAGGAGATCCAACCAGTCCATCCTAAAGATCAGTCCTGGGTGTTCATTGGAAGGACTGATGCTAAAGCTGAAACTCCAGTACTTTGGCCACTTGATGCAAAGAGCTGACTCATTAGAAAAAACCCTGATGCTGGGATAGATTGAAGGCAGGAGGAGAAGGGGATGACAGAGGATGAGATGGTTGGATGGCATCACTGACTCGAGGGACATGAGTTTGGGTAAGCTCCAGGAGTTGGGAGGCCTGGCATGCTGCGGTCCGTGGGGTGCAGAGTTGGACACGACTGAGCGACTGAACTGAACTGAACTGAAGTTTCTGTCTAATGTGAACACTTTTATGTGTTTCCTCCTCCTAAGGAAAAGCTGTGGTTTACCATTGGATTTCAGGCATCATGGCAGACTTCCATGAGCTATCTGGGGCCTAGAAGAACTCCATGGCGTCCCTCAGCCCACAGGCTGAAAGCAGCTGTTTTAGTGAAGAGCAGGCCTGACTCCGTATTGGATGTTTCTTTTACTTTAACCTTTGTATTCTGTTGCTTTTGCCACAAGTTCATCACTAAAAGGATGTTGCCTATAGCTTAAGGTACAAGTAATGGCCCAACTCTGGGAACACTGCCTCCCATGTGTGAGAGTTAAGCTAAAATACCTTTGTTTAGCTCACAAGAAAATCCTGACCAGGGTGTTAGAATGGCTGTGAAGAGCTGCAAGAAAGAAGAAGCTAACACACCCCCTCTGGAGTCCAGCCAGAACCAGGAAGGATGTGCAATAGCTTATCCTCCTTTGTAGTTACCTCCTCACCTCACACCTTCTTTGCTCTGGAACAGAAGCTAGCCTCCCAACCTGGGCCAGATGGTTCTTTGGGACACCAGTCCAGCTTCTTCTCCATCTGCTTGCTCCTCCTTGCCCCAGCAACTCATCTCCCATTCAGTGAGCGGTACAAATCTGGATAACTAAGCACAGCCAACTCAGCGGGATACTGCTCTTCTAAATCCCAAAGCCGTGAGAGTAGCTGGTGAAATTACAGCAGAAAGCCAGAAAGCATTAGAATCTAGGCATTTACATAGACTTCCGGGGTTTCACCACAGTATTGCCTAGAGCTATCCTCTGTGGGGTTTAATTTTCACATCTGACGAAGGAGCATGACAACAGGGACAGAAGGAGGCAAAGGAGCAGTCCACACCACGCTGGTCTCCAGAACCCCAGGAGAACAGGACGTGGTGGCTGCACTTGGTCTATCCTTCGGGTAAAGCACGGCTCCCTGGGGTTGGAATCTGTTTCTAGCACGTCCTGTTAAAATCCTCAGGACCCACTCTCCCCTGAGTAAAAGTGTTAATTACAGTTTCAAAGCTGTAAACGCAGCAGTGTTTTTGGAAGGCAGTGGGAGGGTGAGTAAGTGTTTGGAGACACTTTCTGTGCTGGCTTCGCTCACACACCCATTTCTGCCCACATGGTGCCATACAGATTATACCTTTGGGGTGCTGCGGGGTGGTTTCTTTGTGTGCATGTTCGTGTGTGTGTGTGTGTGTGTGTGTGTGTGTGTGTGTGTGTATATATAGTGGAGGACATCATATTCTTTTTTTTTTTGCAAGTTAATCTCATCCTGAGAGTTATGCTGTAGGTGCCATTCGGGAAATCAGAATTTTCTATTTGCTTTTATTACAGAGATAATCTTTGCGATCATGGGCCCTCTCATTAGTGGCATCAGTCAGCCACATGAAAGAGGCGTGTCTCTTCTGTATCCAAAGACACTGTTAAAACAGCATGACCTTGCCTCCGCCCCCACTGCCTCAGCTGGGGGCCAGGAGCAGCAAATTCACCGGCTGGCTCTCTCAAATGGTGATGTGAACTGAAAAGGCAGAGAAGAGTTAGGGTTGCCCTTGAGGAGAGTCAGAGAATATTCCCTTTAGCTTCTCTCTACTGGTCTGGAAGTCTCATAATCTCTTTCTGTGTCTTTAGTAGTTATTCTTAGTATTGAAACATACTCCATTTAAGTCTATTTTAAATTTAATATTTCCACCCTTTCCCTGCAAAATTAAAAATCCTTTTATCTTACATGGCAACACATTACAAGTATTAGGTTGGCCAAAAGCTCACTGGGGATTTTCCGAAGCTGTAAGAGAAAACCCGCATGAACTTTTGGAACCCACCCCCAAATTTGAATCTCACTTTGTATCTCTGTCTCTCAAAGGAGTCATTTGTCACTATTGCTGTTGATGCTTGCCCAGATATACCTGTGATGACCAGTTTCTTTGTTCCCAGTTCTTGTGATTTGTGGCATATAAATTTTCAGGGAGACTTACCTTACAGTTGGTATGTGTTCCATGAACAGAAAACTATCTATTCTCTAGATAGGAGATAATCAGACTTTTCTCTAATATACAAATCATTTTTTCTATTAAACATTTATCTTATTTTATTATTCAATGTATCTGTGTTCTCACTGCCTTTTTATCTATTAACCTTGTCATATTTTTACAAAATTATTTTAATTGGAGGATATTTACAATATTGTGGACTTTACAATATGGAGGACTTTATAATATTGTGATGGTTTTTGCCATCCACCAACATGAATCGGCCGCAGGTACACCTGTGTCTCCTGCACCCTGAACCCCACCCCCCGCCCCTCCCCACCCATCCCTCTGGGTTGGCCCTTTGGGTGCCCTGCTTCATGCATCAAACTTGCACTGCTCATCTCTTCCCCATATGGTAATATACATGTTTCAATGCTGGTCTCTCAAATCATCCCACCCTCGCCTTCTCCCACTCAGTCCGAAAGTCTGTTCTTCATATCTGCGTCTCCTTTACAGCCCTGCATATAGGATCGTCGGTACCATCTTTCTAAATCCCACACATACATATACATATACACATACATATACATATCTACATACATATACAGATACAGTATTTGTCTTTCTCTTTCTGACTCACTTCACTCTTCATAGGCTCCAGGTTCATCCACCTCATTAGAACTGACTCAAATGTGCTCCTTTTTATAGCTGAGTAATATTCCCTGTGTTTGCATACCATAATTTCCTAATCCATTCATTTGCCGATGGACATCTAGGTTGCTTCCATGTCCTAGCTACTGCAAACTGTTCTGCAGTGAACACTGAGGTACACGTGTCTCTTTCAATTATGGTTTCCTTGCAGTGGGGGGCAGAAGGGGGGAGGTGTATGCCCAGCAGGGGGCTTCTCTGGAGGCTCAGATGGTAAAGCATCTGCCTGCAATGTGGGAGACCCGGGTTCGATCCCTGGGTTGGGAAGATCCCCTGGAGGAGGAAATTGCAATCCAGTTTGTATTCTTGCCTGGAGAATCTCATGGACAGAGGAGCCCGGTAGGCTACAGCCCATGGAGGTCACAAAGGGTCAGACACGACTGAGCAACTTCCTTTTCTATGCCCAGCAGTGGGACTGCTGGGTCGTATGGCAGTTCTGTTCCCAGATTTTTAAGGAATCTCCACACTGTTCTCCACAGTGGCTGCACCAGTTTGCATTCCCACCAACAGTATAAGAGGGTTCCCTGTTCTGCACACCCTCTCCAGCATTTACTGTTTGTAGACTTTTTGATGAGGGCCATTCTGACCACGGTGAGATGATACCTCACTGTGGTTTTCATTTGCATTTCTCTCATAGTTAGTGATGGTGAGCATCTCTGCATGTGTTTATTATTTGTCAGATTCTTGACAGCATAGAATCTGATAAGCTATCTCACGGAGTTTAGATCTAGGTCTTCAATAAGAGTATGTCTGTTTCCATCCCTTGTATCTTGCTCAGGGCTTGTGTGTTGAGCCAGTGTGGGCTTGATCGCTCTCCTTCTCTTTCCTCTCCTTTCACAGTGATCTAAGATGCTGATGGCCTATGGTATCACGTACAAGATGCAGAACAATGTCGTCTCACCTTAATATAATGTTATCTGGGGAATCCCACAGAGCTGGAAGCGAGAAGTCCAAAGCCAGGTTCTCAGCAGGCCATGCTCTCTCTGATGACCTCTTCTTGAGTTGTTAGCTGCTCTTGGCGTTCCTCGGCTTGTGCCCGCATCATCCTAGTCTCTGCCTTCATCATCACATAGCCTCCTTCCCTAGGTGTCCATCTGTGCCCTCTCCTCTTACAAGGACACCTGTCTAGGGCCTACTCTGATACAGTATGACCTCATCTTTACTTATTGCACCTGTAAAGATCCTATTTCCAAATTTCTGAGGTTCTAGATGGACGTAAATATTTGGAGGACACTATTTAACTCATCAGAAGAAAGGTCTTTTGAACTTCAAGTGCTACGGGAAATAAATGTCTGTTCTTTATGTCACTCAGTGTATAGTATGTCATTATAGCAGCTCAAGATGACTAAGACAGCCTTGCAAGCCCAGTCTCTCACCCATGCAACCCCATGGACTGAGCCCACCATGCTCCTCTGTCCTTGAGATTCTCCAGGCAAGAATACTGGGGTGGGTAGCTATTCCCTTCCAGGGCATCTTCCAGACCCAGGGATCAAGCCCAGGTCTCCCACATTGTGGGCAGATTCTTTACCATCTGAGCCACCAGGGAAGTCTTCTTATCCCTAATATATGTGTATGTATATATATATATAGCCAGAGTTTTATTATAAGCTTGTTTTTCTATTATTTCAAACAACTTTCTTCATTTGACTTCATTCTCTAAGGCAAAACAAAAGCAAAAAAACAAAATGGAGTTTGAAAAATAAAAGTCAAGTCCGAATACTAAAAAGCAAAGGAATGGCAAACAAATGAAACCTGAATGGCGAAGAAAGAAGCTGAACCCTGGCGAAGCTGTTTCATTACAACTGGCATAATAAAGCGCTAGTGAATTTAACGTGGGCAGTTCTGAACATTTGTGGATGTAAATAACAGGAACAGAGACTCAGATCGTTTCAACCGAAAATTTCATGATTTTTAAAATTGATTTTTTTGATGATAATTGCTTTACAGTGTTGTCTTGCTTTCTGCTGTACAACAGCACACATCGGCCATAAGTATAGATATATCCCCTCACTCTTGAGCCTTCTTCCCACCCTGTCCCACTCCTCTGTGTGTTCACGGAGCCCCAAGCTGAGCTCCCTGCGCTGTATACAACTCCTGCTGCTGCTGCTGCTGCTGAGTCGCTTCAGTCGTGTCCGACCCTGTGCGGCCCCATAGACGGCAGCCCACCAGGCTCCCCCTTCCTGGGATTCTCCAGGCAAGAACACTGGAGTGGGGGTGCCTTTGCCTTCTCTGATATACAACTCCACACTGGCTATTAGGTTTTCACATGGAGGTGCGTGTACGTCAGTGCTCAGCTCATCCCACCCTGCCCTTCCCGCATGTCTGTCCCCTACACCTGTATCTCTACTCCTGCCCGGCAAACAGGTTCATCAGTTCCATTAAAATTCCAAGATTCTTTTTTTTTTGCTGTTTGAAATCCTTCATTTTATCTATAAATTATAACTGACCCTTAAGGTTATTCTTTTTCAGGGGATAATTAGCCACAGATTTAGTTCTGTTCCAACAATTAATTCAATTCCATCCATTTCTCTGTAGCCCAATATAACCATACATGTAAAGATTTTACATCTTCCACAGAAAAATGTATAGGCATATCCCCGTAAGGCAAAGTAGCAAAAGTTTTCATAAAATCTATATTACTTCTTGTTACAGCTGCCCTGGAGACTTGGAGATATCAAAACCCATTTCTTATGCAATCTCAGCATCAAGTTAGGAGATTGAACTTTCAAATGAGAATGCATGTCTTTGCCCAAAAATCATTATTGCAAGGTTTCTGAAAAAATAATGTCTATTTTCATATGAACCAGACTAGAATTAACTTTTTTGCCTGCTTGTGCATATGTTTGATATTCAGGGGTTAGTGGTTTCATGTTAGTTATTTGTTCATAAGTATTCTAACCATCCCTGCATAAAGAAAATACACATGAGGAAACTGAGGTTCTGTAACTAACCCAAGGGCACATCCTTAAATAGCAGACCCTACTGCAGCCACGGGTTTCCCTGGTGGCTCGGGGTAAAGAATCTGCCTGCCAATCAGGAGATGTGAGTTCTATCCCTGGGTCAGGAAAATCCCCTGGAGAAGGAAGTGGCAACCCACTCCAGGATTCTTGCCTGGAGAATCCCATGGACAGAGGAGCCTGTGTCCACGAGGTCACAAAGAGTCGGACACGAGTTAGCGACTAGCAACGACTACTGCAGGCACACTTTTCTGCCCTCAGGTCACCTGGCACTCACTGGCATGCCACGTGTGCTGACAGAAGATAGCCCACCTCACAGGGCAGCTTTGGAAGTACCGTGCCTCTCACAGTGTGCTGTGAAGACTATAGGGAAAAAAATCCGTTTGGGGAGAGGGTGCTTTTTAAAAACACAGACTCCTGGGCCCTATATCCATCTTTCCTGAATCAGATTCTGGGGAGTAAATGGTCCTAGGAATAAACATTTTAGACATGCTCTGTAGCTGATGTTTAGACTTACGAAGCGGTAGGATTGTTTTTAGAAGGGACATTGACTCACAGCTGAATTATCACCATAGCAACCAAAGAACCCATGACCTGAACCATATTCCACACGCTTTCGTGTTTACTATCTTCTACGCTAAATGATAGATCAGAGAGAAGGGAAGCCACCAAGAGCTGGCCAGCAAGTCATCATTCATTCACTAACAGAGCTGCATGTCCAGAAAGCTGTCTGACATGACAACCTCTGTCTCTTGGTTACGGTCCCCTCCAGACAGTCGAGTGACAGGGTCACAGATCCCCTTCAACAGAGTGAGATGTGCTTGCCCCAGGGTGCCCTCTTCAGAGACACCCCGTCATTCTGCCAGCCTTGCCAACATGCGACATGGGGGTCACCCCCAAGGGAACCGCTGTGTGCTAATTCTATCCCAATCCCTCACCTCACAAGCACTCAGGAATCAGACGGCACGTCAGAGAGAGAAGTAAAAGGCACTCAGAATAGTTTAGGAGGAGACGGAATGGGCCTTTTAGAACTCCAGAATCAAAGCATGAGAAAGGACGGGGGAAAAAGAGAGAGAGAGAGAATATGAACGTTCCAGCTTGCATTTGCTGAGGCTGTCTGCAGCTCAGTCCTGAGAGAGCAGCTTGGAACAGAGCTCAGGTGATGGGCCTCTGGTTGCCATGGCAACCCCTCAGCTGCGTGCAGCTCCTGGCGCGTTGCCGATTTCCCTACAGAAGTGCGCACGAGGTCAGCAGAGGACGCCGCGGAGTGCCTGCTCCAGACTCCTGGGGACAGAGTTGGTCTCTGCCTGTCACCTGATCCCAATGTCTTTAAAATTCACTCCAGGCCTTAAAATATTAGTGCTTGCTTTGACATGAAGTAAAATGAGGCAGTCTGGAGCTTTGGCATTTAGAAATAGAGTTTTCTTTTGACATAACTCAACTTAGTTATGATTTCCCTTTATCCCAGTGGGGGTGGTGGGGAAACTTAGTGTCTTCTGGGGCCACTTCGCTTTCTTAGGGTTGTATGGAGGTTAAGGGTGGGGGGCTTGGTTCCCTGTTGTCAGGCGTGGGGAGGGGACGTCTGGGCAGGTGGTCACTGAGACTGGGCTCCTTTCTGTCCTACCTCTCTCTGCCGCTCTGCTGACTCTTGAGTGGCTGACTCTCTGAGAGGCCGTTTGTGGTCCTTTCTGCATGGATACAGCACCCAGGCATCCCGCTCAGGGGCCCATAAAAGGCAAGACATAGACTTCACTTTCCGGAGCTCACCGGACTCTTCGCTCTCATCACTCTTTCAGGCCCCTCAAATGTTTATATAGTACGTGGGCGGGAGATCCCTACCCTATTACCAAAGGCTTAGAGTTTTAGAAACTCAGGAAGACTTCCTCTGTTTTCTGCCCAGCTGTATTTCTCCCTTGAGACATTTATTCATTTATTGAGCACCTCTTCTGCTCAATTCGTGTCCGACTCTTTGCAACCCCATAGACTGCAGCCAGCCAGGCTCCTCTGTCCATGAGATTCTCCAGGCAAAAATACTGGAGTGGGTTGCCATGCCCTCCTCCAGGGGATCTTCCTGACCCAGGGGTGGAAGCCTCGTCTCCTGCATTGGCAGGTGGATTCTCTACCACAGAGCCACCTTATTGAGCATTCACTACTCTACATTAAATACTGTTCTAGGCTATGAGGATGTAGGTGTGGAAAAAAAATGCAAAATACTTGTCAGTGTGGGGCTTATTGTGTTCATGAAGGGGAGACAGACAATAATAAATAAATGTGGGCTTTCCTGCTGGTCCAGTGGTAAAGAATCTGCCTTGCAACGCAGAGGACACCAGTTCTCTCCTGGTCCGGGAAGATCCTGCATGCCTCGGGGCGACTAAGCCTGTACACCAGAGCTATGAGCCTGCATTCTCTAGAGCCCAGGCTCCGAGTAGAGACTACTCCCTGCTCGCCGCACCTAGAGAATGCCCTTGTGCAGCCGTGAAGATCCCAACACAGCCAAAACCAAGTTAAAAAAAAAAAAAAAAGACCTGACTTGGGTTTAAAAGAATCTCTCTGGCTGCTGTGATGAGAAGAGACCATTGAGGATAAGACTGCAAACAAGGAGTTGTTAGAAAGCCATAGCAAGACCCATGGTGTGAGGTGGGCCACAGGCCGAAAGAAATGGCCAGAAAGGGGGTCTGGCCTCTCTCGCCTCCACCCTCGCCTGCTTGTTCTCCTTCCCCACTGCTCGAGGCAGCTGTCAGACCCTTGCTGTGTGTGTGCCCTGTGATCGGTTTTCCAGGAGCTCTCCTTCCTGACCAGCAGAGCCCCTTCCAGGGATGGTGCCGGCCAGCATTTGTGCCCCTGCCCCTCCCGGCAACGCGAGTCGTTGGGAAAGACGCGGTCTGGTAACTTGATGTGGCAAATGGCCTCACACCTTGACTCACATAATCTAAAGTTTTTTAAATCCTGAAAGAATATTTACCAATTAAGTATCCCCAACCTGCCCCTTTTTTAAAAAAAAAAAAAAGAAAAGAAAAAGGAATTCAATTTCTATGTTCAGTAGCAATTCATGTCTTCAGTGGCACCCACTCCAGCACTCCTGCCTGGAGAATCCCTGGGACGGAGGAGCCTGGTGGGCTGCAGTCCACGGGGTCGCGAAGAGTCGGACACGTCTGAGCGACTTCCCTTTCACTTTTCACTTTCCTGCATTGGAGAAGGAAATGGCACCCACTCCAGTGTTCTTGCCTGGAGAATCCCAGGGACGGGGGGCCTGGTGGGCTGCGGTCTATGGGGTCGCACAGAGTCGGACAGGACTGAAGTGACTCAGCAGCAGCAACAGCTATATAACAGCCCAACTTCTTATCTCTGGGGGCCTTCTAGGACTTTTAAAACTTTTATTCTATTTACTATTTTTGGCCGCCCTGGCTCCTCGGCGCTCGCGCGGGTTTTCTGTAGTCGCAGCGGGCGGGCCGCCTCTCGCTGGAGGCTGCAGGCCCCTTGCTCGGCGGCGTCTCTCGCTGCAGAGCACGCGCTCTTGCACGCGGGCGCGGCAGTTCCGATGGACGGGCTCAGTTGCCCCGCAGCATGTGGGCTCTTGCCAGACCCTGGATTGAACGTGTCTCCTCTGTTGACAGGCAGATTCCTAACCACTGGCCCACCACTTAAGCCCCACCTGTGACCTCTGAATTACATCTCAGCTATTTCTTGTGCACCTATCAGTATCCGTTGCTCACAACTATTAATACTTGGATATTATTGCTCTGGTTTAACCTACAGGAATATAGGCAGTATCGGAGCAGGGTGGGCTGGCATCTGACTACCATTTCAGGGGCTGCTTTTTGTTAACATAATTCTGAATACAGGAATTCCTGCTCAGGAGCCTTTTAAAGTATAGCTGCAAATCATTTATCCCTGGAAGAAAGCTTACCCGCTTCCTGTCACTGCTTAGACTTCTTCAGGTAACAGTCAAATACCCTGGGTTTTGTTTTGTTTGTTTGTTTGTGTTATTTTGTGAATCTCTTTATTAGGTGCTAGAACAGTCAGGGTTCCTGGCTGCGTGTAATTGAAATGGCGGCTTGGTCGCCAAGTCATGTCCAACTCTTTGGGACCCTGTGGACTGTGGCCCACCAGGCTCCTCTAGCCATATGATTTTCCAGGGAATACAATTGAAATAATACAAGTTAACTTGAGTGGACAATGCATGTATCAGAAGGTGAGATAGATCACAGAAACGGAGAGAAGGCCAGAGAACCAGGCTCCAAGGGCAGGCGGGAGCCTGGCGGGAAACGGGAGGGTGAAGGCCAGTGCAATGGGCAGAGAGTTTGTGTCCTCACCCAGATTCATACACTGAATTCTAAGCCCAGTGTGATGGTATTTGGAGATGGGGGATTGGGGGATAATTCATCCATGAGAATGGAGTCCTCATGGATCAGATTAGTTCTCCTGTAAAAGAAGCTGCAGAAAGCTCTCCAGTCCTTGTTCTGCCATGGAATGCTGCAACCAGAAGTCAGTGGTCTACAGTCTAGAAGAAGGGTCTCACCAGAATCCAACCATTAAAAAAAAATTCCCACAGCCAATCTGTCACCAAATCCTTTGTTGCTGTTGTTCAGCTGCTCAGTCGTGTCTGACTCTTTGCCATCCCAATGGACTGCAGCACGCCAGGCCTCCCCTGTCTCTCGCGGACTCCAGGAGCTTGTTCAAACTCATGTCCATTGAGTTAGTGATGCCATCCAACCATCTCATCCTCTGTCGACCCCTTCTCCCCCCGCCTTCAATCTTTCCCAGCATAACGGTCTTTTCCAATGAGTTGGCTCTTCACATCAGGTGGCCAAAGTATTGGAGTTTCAGCTTCAGCATCAGTCTTTCCAATGAATATTTAGGACTGATTTCCTTTAGGATTGACTGGTTTGATCTCCTTGCTGTTCAAGGTGCTCTCAAGAGTCTTCTCAGCACCACAGTTTAAAAGCATCAATTCTTCAGTGCTCAGCCTTCATTATGGTCCAACTCTCACATCTGTACATGATTACTGGAAAGGCCATAGCTTTGACTATACAGACCTTTGCTGGCAGAGTGATATCTCTGCTTCTTAATATGCCATCTAGGTTTTAAGATGTCTCTTGGAATGTATTAATGCATATATGTGGAATCTAGAAAAATGGTATCAATGAACCTATTTGCAGGGCAGGAATGGAGATACAGACATAAAGAATGGACATGTGGACCCAAGATTGAGAGGGGAAGCAGGAGTGGGATGAATTAAGAGATTAGGATGGACATGCATACACTCCCATGTGTAAAACAGAAAGCCCACAGAGGCCTGTCTCCTGGCGTCTGCTCAAACTCATGTCCACTGAGTCGGTGATGCCATCCAACCACCTCATCCTTTGTCACCCCCTTCTCCTCTTGCCCTCAGTCTTTCCCAGCATCAGGGTCTTTTCCTGGTGCTGGGAAAGAGTAGTGCTCAGCTTGGTGCTCTGTATGGCCTAGAGGGGTGGCTGGGAGGGAGGTCCAGGAGGGCGGGGATCCGTGTATACATACTGCTGATCTGCTTCGGTGCACAGCAGGAACTGGGCCTCCCCAGGGGCTCAGCAGTAAAGGGTCTGTCTGCAAAGCAGGAGACACCAGTTCAGTCCCTGAGTGGGGGAAGAGCCCCTGGAGGAGGGCATGGCAACCCACTCCAGTGCTCTTGCCTGGCGAATTTTACAGAAAGAGGAGACTGGCGGGCTGCCGTCCATAGGGTTACGACTGATGCCACTGAGCACACACACAGGCCCAGCAGAAACTAGCGAAACATCTTAAGGCAACTATAGTGCTCCAGTTAAAGAAAAAAATTAACATGGTGAAAAAAAATCTCTTGGCTCCTCATTTCTCCTTGTGAATGACGCTGTCTTGGTTTAGACCCTAGGATATATCGTCTGGGATTTGTTCAGCTCCGAATTCATCTCCTTGACTCTAGCTTCTCCTGCTCCAGTGCCTCTCACATAGTGTTTATCAAACCCACATAGTGACACAGCTTTTTAACACATCTAGTGCGAGGTCTCCAGTCTGAGGGCAAGTCCCCTCTGCTTCTATCGTCCTCATCTCCATGGGTTAGTCCCGTTTCAGTAGACCGCCTTCTCCTTGAGTCAGAACCCAGCGATTGCGCCTCGCTCCCTGGGGGACTCCGCTCCCACTCCTCCGCAAGGCCTGCGGACCCCCTTGCCCTCTGTCTGCCTGCATTTGGCCTCTCGTGCAGAGTGTCAAGCTGTTTTATTCCTCAGTACTTGTTACGTTCGCCCTTCTATGCTCTCAGAATAGAATACCTGTCCCTGGCTTCCTTCTTTGCAAACGTTTACTGACCTTTAAGATTGAGCTCACTCATTCCGTCCAAAACTAATAAGCACCTAATGTGCGCCCACCCAGCGTCCCGGGAGCCAGTCAGACAGGATTCCTGCTGGTGTCTCAGGGGCAGAAGACCAACAGTTAACTGGAAACAAATACGTGAGTAACTGCCAATAACAGTGAGGACTCTCAAGGAAACTGAGCAGAGAGAGGCGCGGCCCTTTCCCCTGGTGCAGAGCAGGCTCTCCTGGAGGAAGTGCCATGGGATCTGAGATCTAAATGGGAGCAGGAACTAGCCACACAAAGGTCAGGGGACAAGGTCACTGCTGGCAAGGGGAGCAGCGAGCGCCAAGGCCCCGAGGCAGGAAAGTCAGTGCGGAGCAGAGAGCCGCCTGGAGGGGCCGGACGGCAGTGAGTGAAGGGGAGGCCCCGGGTCGTCCTATTTCTTATCAGCTATGGAAAGGAGCTCCGGTGTTTTGCTTCCCACGTTGAAACTTCCCTGGCTTTCCGTCACTACTTTGTGTTTTTTTTATGTTTTCTTATTTATTGTTTGCTGCACTGGCTCCTCGCTGTGTCGCAGGAGCTTTCCTTGTGACACACAGATTCTTTAGTTGGGGTGTGGGGCCTCCGCTGGCTGCGGAATGCGGTCTTGACTGTTCTGTGGCAGATGGGACCTTCGTTCCGCGACCAGGGGTGGAACTCACGTCCCCTGCACAGCAAGGCAGATGCTTAACCACTGCACCAGCAGGAAGTCCCCGCTGAGTCTTTAAGCACTGTGACTTGACCCTCAGTGACTGTGACGCGACCCTCAGTGACTGTGACGCTGTGGAGGCTTAGCTTGTCACCGGGCACTGCCATCTCAACGTCCCTGTGGCTCTTTCGTCATTGTTTCCTGTATTCTTAGAAAATGAAATAAACCTGGTTTCTTTGTTGAAAATGGCAGCAGAGTAAGGAGAAAATATAAATGAAAAGTCAGTGAGGCTCTGCCCAGGAAACCTGTGGTTCTCAGTGAGCACATGATCCATATTTCCAAATTTGGGAAGGCCAAGGATCTGCAGATACTGTCTTCCCGACTGTCAAAGGCCTACTCTACTGTGACTCACCATCCTTAGTATCATCCAATTGGCTATTTTTGCAGCTAAGTAATCAGCTCCTTTGGGCTTCCCAGGTGACTCAGTGCTAAAGAAGCCACCTGCCAATGCAGGAGCCCCAGGAGATGGGGGTTTGATCCTTGGGTTGGGAAGATCCCTGGAGGAGTCAACAGCAACCCACTCCAGTATTCTTGCTGGGATAATCCCATGGACACAGGAGCCTGGTGGGCTGCAGTCCACGGGGTCACGAAGACTCGGACACGACTGAGCGACCGAACATGCTTGCAGGCTACTAGCTCCTTCAGAGGTAAATTCTGTGTGTGAAATGGATGTTCCACACAAACAAACTTCTGCACAGTACCAAACACATTTTTGTTTTCATGAAATGGTGGGTGCTTGTGAAGTTTCTAATTAAGTCCACTTTGAAGGCTTTTGTTTACACTGACAGAGGGATTGTGTAAAGAAGGTGGGTGATAGCCAATTACCAGGGTTTATGACCATCCACAGGCTTTCCTGGCGGCTCAGACGGTAAAGAGCCCACCTGCAGTGCAGGAGACCCAGGCTCTATCCCTGGTCGGGAAGACCCCTGGAGGAGGGCATGGCAGCCCACTCCAGGATTCTTGCCTGGAGACTCCCATGGACAGAGGCACCTGGAGGGCTACAGTCCATGGGATCACACAGAGTCGGGCATGACTGAGCTAATAACACACGTACACTACACACACACACACACACACACACACACACACACACACACACTTGACCATCCACACTGTGGGAGGAGTAGCCCATGATATAAATCCCTCCCCACCAATTTACATAGAAGCCAGCCTGTCTTTCTCAGCCTCCCTCGAAGCTAGTGTACAGCTTGTGGTCCTGACTCCTACAATCATTCGCTCACATAACACTTGAAATTGGAAGAGAGCAATGTGAGTAATCAGTTGCTTCCCAGAAGCCAGTTTGCGGAGAACGGCGGTGGGGAGGGGGTGGCGAGGGGTCCACCTGTTTAAAGCAGAGGGAGACGGACGTCCCTGGTGATCCCATGGTGAAGACTCGATGCTTTCACTGCAGGGCCTTCGTCCCTGGTCAGGAACTAAGATCCGGCATGCTATGGGGTATGGCCATAAAATAAAATTAAAAACAAAAACAAAGCAACCCGAGGGAGAGACTGGCACCCAGAACCTGGGCTCAGCAGAGGACCACGGGTCTGTATCCCCTGACCATCTTCAGCACAGCTGCCCTGTGGCGTGACTCACACATTCATAAACTTTCAGTCTGACCCTGGCCCTCCAGGAATCTCTGTAAGTGACCTCATACCCTTTAATGCATTCCTTTTTCTGTGTAAACTGATAGAACGCCTTCTGTTTTTCTCAACAGAGAACTCTGACTAATGCAGGCAGGGTAGAGGAAGCAGGGGCGTGTTCAATGAGGTGTTAGTGGTGCAAATGAATTAGGAATTAAAGACAAAACCTCTGTAAGTTATGATTTAAGTCAATGGGGGATGAAGGCTGATTTATCAAAATCCAATTTGCTCACACACTCTTGGAGAGCAGAGCTATCAAAATACTATTACTGTTAAGCAGAAGTCAGGTTATTTGGCAACTAGAAGCTTGTAAAGACATTTGGGCTGTAAAATACCCCAGTAGGATGCTGCGTAAGCATGTAAAATAAAGCTCTTAATACCTCTCACTTACACGTGTAGTGGCACACTGCTTGATGGTATTATACTCCGTCCCAGTGTGAGCTGTCTCCTTTTCACCCTCAGAGCCCCAAGCGTGTGAAATGCCGTGGGAGTGTTTCTACACTGAGTTCCTGGCGACTGAAGGGGATATTCTGAAATACTTGGCAGAAACGGGATTCTTGTCTAGTGAGTCTCCTCCGCATGGGTGAGCTCCGTGCTGAGAGCGCGTTCCTGGGCCCTAAAATACACAGACTTCACCATTTTTTTGTGTAACATGCACATAGTTCAGCATCCAATTAAAAAGTAGCCACCAATATCATAGGTCATCCCTTATATGCGGAATCTAAAAAGAAACTGTACAAAAGAACTTACTTACAAAACAGAAAGAGACTCACAGACTTAGAACACGAACTGAAGGTTGCCGAGGGGAGGGACCGTCAGGAGTCTGGGAAGGTGATGCGCACGCTGCTGTGTTCAACATGGAAACTGGCAAGCACCCCCTGTACAGCACGCGGAGCTCCACTCTGTGTTGTGTGCCAGCCTGGATGGGAGGGGGTTTGGAGGAGAGTGGGTACATGTATGTGTATGGCTGAGTCCCTTGCTGTTCATCTAAAACTATCTCAATATTGCTAATCAGCTATATCCTAATACAAAATAAAAAGTTTAAAGTTTGAAAAAGAAAAACTAGTCAACACATTAACAATGAGGAAAAAGGTGAGCCGTACCCAGGAGAAAAATCAATCAAGTGGAACAGACCCAGATGCGACAAAGGTAATAGAATTAGCAGATAATGACTTTACAAAAGAGCAATTATAAACACAAGTCCCCTACACAGAAGTGAGTTCCGTCCTGAGCTCATTTGTCAGTCCAATTTTGTTTGTTAAATCCAGCAATTCAGCCTAGGTACTGAACACAATCGGCTAGAGTACTGGGCTGTAGTGGGTTAATAATACTTTCCACCTTTTAAAAGTTTAGCATACTTTTGTGTTGTTTTACATAAAAAAAAACAAGCTCAAAAATAACCATTTTTAATCTTACAGTACAGAACCCTGAAAAGGCCAGTAGCTCAGTACCGCAGCTGGCACATGGCACCCAGTGAACAGGCAGAAAGAGCGACTGATTGGAGGGGCGGGCGGGTGGGAGACGGTGGAGCTGAAGGGTGGTCCGCGATGGGGACGGGTGGGTGCGGTGTCACTCACGCCTGCGCGGATGACGCAGGTTCTGCTTCCTTGCTGCATCCAGTTCTGTCTACTCTCTTGAAAAAGATGACCCAGTGACGTCTAGGTAGTGGCTCTGTCTCGCTTGTCGTAGATGACACAGTAGCAGCTGACCGCATTCTAAACTGCTGCCGCAGTCTTCGTTACTGTTCTACGTTCGGGTCCCCGGCCTCAAAAACTCTCATTGCCTCCTCAAATAAAGAACATCCCCTTGGAAACAGTTTCAGAAGGGTAGGTGTTAGCGCTTCTCCAAATATTTGATGGAATTCACCTTTGAAGCCGACTGAGTTGGACTTTTGTTTGCTGGGAGTTTTTAAACCACAGTTTCCAGTTTAGAACTTGTGATGGGTCTGTTCATATTTTCTATCTCTTCCTGGTTCAGAGTTGGGAGAATGAACCTCTCTAAGAATTTGTCCGTTTCTTCCAGTTTGTGTGTTTTATTGGGATGGAGTTGCGTGCAGCAGTCTTTTATGATCCTTTGTGTTTCTGTGGTGTCAGTTGTAACTTCTCCTTTTCATTTCTAATTTTATTGATTTCAGCCCTCTCCCTTTCTTTCTTGATGAGTCTGGCTAAAGGGCTATCAATTTTGTTTATCTTTTCGAAGAACCAGCTTTTAGTTGCATTGATTTTTCTATTGCTTCTTTAGACTCTATTCCATTTATTTCTGCTTTGATCTTTGTGATTTCTTTCCTCCTACCAGCTTCTGCCTCTGCCTTTTCTTCCCTGGTTGTGTTAGGTGTGAGGTTACATTGTTTATTTTGGATTTTTCTTGTTTGTAAGATTGTCACAATGATCCCTGCCTTGTCAACCTTATTGAATTGTAATAGGATTTAAACAAGATAATTAAAAGATTTTAAAAACCAAGAACCATTAAAGAAATGGATGATACATATATTTTTAACACTATGTAGTTTATTTTTAAAAAATTAGTTAACTTTAATCGGAAGCTAATTACTTTACAATATAAGGATGGTTTTTGCCATACATCGACCTGAGGTCAGCCACAGTGCACATGCGTCCTCCCCTCCTGAAATAGATGATACTTATTTTTACCAGTCAGGGTTATCAGTCAGAAGGCAGAAAACCCCTCTAGGTCTTTAGATGGAGAGAAATTTTACAGAGGAATTAGGTCACAAGATGTTTGGAAGGGCTGGGGGAGCAGAAAGCAGTAGGCATGGTGCTCTCTTGAGTCCAAAATGTGCAGAAATCTGCTGCTGCCCCGGAAGGGGTGCCCGTGTTCCTGGCGTTTCTGCTGGGTAGCCACCAGCAGGGCCTCCAAAGGAACGGCGGCTGCCCCCCTCCCTCCTCCTCACCTTGGGGAGTCCTTCTTGCCAGTGGAAACGAAAGGAATTTTTCTGCTTTTGCTGAGGAGAGCTTACGAAGGTGGTTAAGGACCACAGACGATGTGTTTTGCTTTAAATTACTTTTTATTGGAGTACTGTTGCTTTACAATGGCGTGCTAGTCTCTGCTGTCCAGGAGAGTGGATCGGTAACACGCACACTTCTGTTTTGGATTTCTGTCCGCTTTAGGTCAGAGCACTGAGCAGCGTTCTGTGAGCGGTACCGCAGGCCTGCATTGGTTACCTTCTTCATCCATCGTAGTCCATATATGCCAACCCCAGTCTCCCAGTTCATCCCACCCCCGCCGTTTCCCCTCTTGATGTCCATACGTTTGCTCTCTGCGTTGACCGCGGATGATGTTCAATCCAAGCACAACGTTTAATCCAGGTTTTCTCCTCTGTACCAGGGCCCTGTTACAAGAACAATGTCCCTCTGGCTCCTGCTCCTTCCGTAGTTACGGGTCTTTTGCTCGCTCTAAAGTACCCTCCTGGTTCTGGAGTGTTTCCAAGTGCTGCCAAATGCCATCTTTCAGCCGATGGGGTCTTCTCTGGAGCTCTGCTTCGCAGTACCTGCCCCGGGGCTTCTGAGGCTGGTCCTCCCGTGGCCTTCCCGTTGGCTCTGCTGCTACAGGGTCTGGCACCCGTGAAAGCTCAAGGGCCGCCGTGCGTGGCTGTGCCTGCCGCCCAGGCTGCCGCTGCCGTCGATGCAGAAGCTCCCGGTCCCCCCATGTCGCGGGCGCTGCAGGGGACGGCATCGGCTGCGGAGCTCTGCTAGCAAGGTGCCGCCGCCACCGTCTGCTGAAGCTGGCGCCGGGTCACCACCCAGCGCTGCCGGTCATCGGTTCCATCCTCCACACACGCTGCGGCTGTCACAGCAGCAAGCCCCCACCCACACCACTCTCTGCCTCTTTATTCTGGAGGCAGCCGTGTTTGTTGCCCCGAACTTACTGCCACATATGACTCCGTTCCCATACAACACAGAATTTTTTTGTTTGAAAATAGTACTCCTTTAGTATTCTGGGTTTTAAAAATTAAATATAATCTCTCTTTTTATCAAAGTAGTCCATGAATACAGGTCTATTTATCTATTCATTTTATTTCCTGGTCGAGCAGCAGGGCGTGTGGGCTGTTAGTTCCCCAACAAGGGATTGAACTCGCACCCCCCAGTGGAAGGGCAGAGTCTTAACCAGGAACCGCCAGGGAATCCCCAGGACTCTTGCTTCTGAAGCTCACTGCCCGTCTTTGCCTAAGGACTGGCCCACGGCACAGAACCTAACGCCCAGTCACTCGTGCATTCCTTTGGGCTGCAAATGTTCATCGAGGCCTGACACTGCCAGCCCCATTCTAGGCTCTAGAGATAAAGCAGCCAACAGGACAAACAGAATTTTGGCCCTTGTTGAGCTCACAGTCAGGTTGGAGGTTGACAATAAAGGCAGATCTCAGATAATAATTTTATAATGTCATCAGGGGGCTATGAATGTCATATCAGAATAGGGAAGACAATGATGTGTGTGTGTGTGTGTGTGTGTGTGTGTGTGTGTGTGATATTTCAGCAGTGGTTAGGGAAGACCTCCATGTAAGATGACTTTTGAGCTCTGCCTTTGCTATGGATTAACTGAATATCTGCGTCCTACGCACCCACCCAATTCATATGTTGAAGCCCTAGGCCCCAGTGAGATGGTATTTGGAGGTGGGACCTTTGGGAAGTGATTAGATCATGAGGATTGAGCCCTCATAAGTGGGATTAGTGCCCTTATAAAGGAGATGCCAGAGAGATAATCTCTCTCTGAGCCATATGTTGTTGATATTCAGTTGCTAAGCTGTGTCCAACTCTATGTGACCCCATGAACTGCAGCAGTCCAGACTTTCCTGTCCTTCACTGTCTCCCAGAGCTTGCTCAGACTCATTTCCATTGAGTCAGGGGTGCCATCAAACCACCTCGTCCTCTGTCGTCCCCTTCTCCTCCTGCCTTCAATCTTTCCCAGCATCGGGGTCTTTTCTAACGAGTCAGTTCTGTCGCATCAGGTGGCCAAAATGTTGGAGCTTCAGCTTCAGCATCAATTCTTCCAATGAATATTCAGTGTTGATTTCCTTTAGGTTGGACTGGTTGGATTTCCTTGCAGTCCGAGGGACTCTCAAGAGTCTTCTCCAGACCACAGTTCAAAAGCATCAGTTCTTTGGTGCTCAGCCTTCTTTATGGTTCAACTCTCACACCTGCACATGACTACTGGAAAAGCCACAGCTTTGACTATATGGACCTTTTAAGTGATGTCTCTGCTTTTTAATGTATCCTCAACCATATGAGGACACAGCAAAACTGGCAGCAGTCTGCACACCAGAAAGGGGTTGCATCAGACGCTGAATCTGCATCTGACTCTGGAACTGTGAGAAATAAAGGTCTGCTGTTTAAGCCACCCACAGCTGCCTGAGCCGCCCGAGACAGCTACTAAATGACTGTTGCCAGTGATGCTGTTTCTGTCCGCATGGGATCATCTCGGTGACCCTTTAGCAGCCAGTCCTCGGGAGGCTGCTGACACAATACCCCTTTTGTCAAACAGAATATTAGACAAGCACAACCACAGCTCCAGTGATTAGCGTATTCTGATCGTCTCCTGAGTGCCAGACACTCTTCTCTGCTTTGCAGGCGTGATCTAGTTTAATCCTTATCTTAGTTCTCTTTGGAAAGTACTAATATTTCTCTTTCATGATAAGAAAATGGAGGCAGAGACGGAGCGCCTAGCTGACATGCTCCGTCTGGATCGACTCTACGTGGACCACCTCGTAAAGACATTGTCCCCTCCGTAGCACTAATGCCTCCTTACGAGCATGCTGGCTCACCTGAGTTAGCCGTCTCAGTTAATTAGGCTATTAGAAACCAAACCGCACTGTGAAAAAGTGCAGCCTCCGTTCAGGTGCCGACTCATTGAAAAATTGGCACTTCTAGGCTGTAATCATGAGAGAAAGAGCCCATAATTGATCCAAACAGAATAAAGGAGCAGGAGAATGATTCTAGGGCCAAGGGGCCTGGGAAGGGTCATCCACGGGTCGTACCCTTTTCAGAGGGGCTTCTTATTTTTAATTCTCTTGTACCCTTTTAATTTGCTTTATTTATTTTTGGCTGTGCTGGGTTTCCATTCCTGTGCACGGGCTTTCTCTAGTTGCGGCGAGCTGGGGTTTCTCTTCCCTGCGGTACACAGGCTTTTCAGAGGCGCCTCTTTCCCTTGTCTCCTAACATCTCAGCCAGGGGCAGCCCGCAGTCCTCGGGAGCTGCCTCCAGCCTGGTCCCTTCACTGAAGCCCTGGGGTGCGGGGGTTAGGGAAGAACTCATGCTGGTGTGAGGGGGTGAGCCTGGGGCTGCTGAAAATGTAGGGTGAACCACAGTGGGCATTTCCCTGCCCTCCGACTCCGCATCCAGGACTCAAGCCAAAGCCAAGGTCAGCCAAAGCTGGCCCTGAATGTCAAGGTCAGCCTTCAGAGGAGACAGCGAAGTGCAGAACAACAGGAGCGGAGGCGGCAGTCTGTTACGGGCGTTTCCCCTGCAATCCCACGGAGCTGGCACCCTCGGTCCCTGACGTACTTTCTCTAAAAGGAAGGAAATACAGCTGAAGCAAAGCTGGCCGGGGGCTGCGACACCGGAGCTTCTGTCGAGGCCCCCAGTGACTTCCACACGGCGCTCAGTTCCCTGTCCCAGCCCAGTTCTGAGCAGAGGCGCCCGTCGCCTAGTTCTTGGTGTTCCCCACTTCCACCGAGGACAGCTGTAAGACCCAGAAAGGGAGCCCAGTTTCCTTTCTCACCTCTGCCCATTTTTGGTTTTCAGTTTAAGATCCAGAGAATTCAACTGGCTTGATCACCAAACGCAAAGAACACTTGCAGGCAGGTGAGCGTCCACTACCACCTGTCTGTAGGGGGTGGGGCGCGTGGGGGTGTTGGGTCACGTCTCACTGTCTCCCTGGTGTCTGTCCAGACTGGGATCTCTCTGTCTTAAACCAGGAAGTAGTGTCTTTGAGCCACTTGGTGTCATCTGAGCCAAGCCGTCTCTGGCTGCTTCTCCTATACGCTGTAGGGTAGGGTCTCCCTCAGAGAAGCGGGGCAAGCGTCCCAGGTCAGATTCCACAGTAGGCAACACAGAGGAAGATGCATCTGGGGCTTCAAAATAAGACTCTTCCAAATGAGTCCTAAATTATATTGGGAACCAGGCGATCTCCCCACGATCTCCACACCCAGCCGTGAGCCAGGAATGTTTAACAGCGGGCTCTCTGGGGGCAGGCAGCCCTGATTTATTGCCTGTGCCAACTGCTGGGATGTCGATAGTTCACTCGCCCAGCTGCAAGCTTTCCAGTATAAGGTCACTGAATGCAAAGTCGAGAAAAGATGGTTGTTACTGGCTCCTGTGAGTCACTGTGGTCTCGGCACACCGTCAGTGTTCCATGGTCAACGACGGGAGGGCAGGAGGACTCCAATTCTCAACTCTAATTAAAGCTGTGGTGAGACCCAGAGAAGTGGTATAGGGACACACACCTTGAGAAGATGGGCAGAGATCAGTTTCTCTGCAAGAAAAAAAAAAAAGCAGAGACATTGGAGAAGATAGATCTCTCTAGTGGGTGGCCAGGAAGAGAAAGACTTAAGAAGAAGGATATGGGATATTTGGGCGGTGTTACGGGTGGGAGGCAGATAAAATCCTATTTGCCATTTATGACTTGTGTAATTGAAAAGTGAAAAAGAAAATTAATATTAAAAGTGCTCTTTGCTATGTAACATAAGCATCCCTTTACCATCCTTTAAGAAACTTTCAGTAAAATCTTCAGATTAATTCTTCACTTATAGTTATCTGAGTAGTTGTGCTTTAGGAAGACAGAATGAAGTGCTTGGCTCCTCTGTGATGCCATCATAGAACAGATTCCCTATATATGGGAGAGCAGCCATGCCTGGAGCATCCACACGACTGAAGCGACTGAGCAGCAGCAGTAGCAACCATGTCTAAGTCCATCTGATAAGGATCTCTTACGTTTTCTCAAGCAATCACTAGACGGTAAGTTCCATGAGAGCAAGAATGTGGTCATTTTGCTCAGCTGTGTATCATCGTCTGGCCTGTGGAACGTGCTCACTGTGTACTGAATGGTGTGAACGGCCCTCTAGCATCTCTGTGATGCTCTAACACAGCAAAGTGCAACAGGACTCTCGGCAGTGATGGACATGTCCTCTGTGCTGTTCAGTATGGGAGCCATCAGCCATGGGTGGCTATCGACCCCTTTGAAATATTGCTACTGCAATTAACTGGATTTGAAATTAATTTAAAGTTAAGCTGAGTTTATTTTTGTGTACGGTGTTAGACAGAGGTCTAGTTTCATTCTTTTACAAGTGGTTGACCAGTTTTCCCAGCACCACCTGTTAAAGAGACTGTCTTTACTCCATTGTATATTCTTGCCTCCTTTGTCGAAGATAAGGTGTCCATAGGTGTGTGGTAAAGATCTAAATGTAAGACCAGAAACTATAAAACTCCTAGAGGAGAACATAGGCAAAACACTCTCCAACATAAATCACAGCAGGATCCTCTATGATCCACCTCCCAGTATACTGGAAATAAAAGCAAAAATAAACAAATGGGATCTAATTAAAATTAAAAGCTTCTGCACAACAAAGGAAACTAGAAGCAAGGTGAAAAGACAGCCTTCTGAATGGGAGAAAACAATAGCAAATGAAACAACTGACAAACAACTAATCTCAAAGATATACAAGCAACTTATGCAGCTCAACTCCAGAAAAATAAACGAACCAATCAAAAAATGGGCAAAAGAACTAAATAGGCATTTCTCCAAAGAAGACATACGGATGGCTAACAAACACATGAAAAGATGCTCAACATCACTCATTATCAGAGAAATGCAAATCAAGACCACAATGAGGTATCATTTCACACCAGTCAGAATGGCTGCGATCCAAAAGTCTACAAGCAGTAAATGCTGGAGAGGATGTGGAGAAAAGGGAACCCTCTTACACTGCTGGTGGGAATGCAAACTAGTACAGCCACTATGGAAAACAGTGTGGAGATTCCTTAAAAATTGCAAATAGAACTGCCTTATGATCCAGTAATCCCACTGCTGGGCATACACACCGAGGAAACCAGAACTGAAAGAGACACATGTACCCCAATGTTCATTGCAGCACTGTTTATAATAGCCAGGACATGGAAACAACCTAGATGTCCATCAGCAGATGAATGGATAAGAAAGCTGTGGTACATATACACAATGGAGTACTACTCAGCCCTTAAAAAGAATAAATTCGACTCAGTTCTAATGAGATGGATGAAATTGGAGCCAATTATACAGAGTGAAGTAAGCCAGAAAGAAAAACACCAATACAGTATACTGACACATATATATGGAATTTAGAAAGATGGTAACGATGACCCTGTCTGTGAGACAACAAAAGAGACTCAGAGGTATAGAACGGACTTTTGGACTCTGAGGGAGAGGGAGAGGGGGGATGATTTGGGAGAATGGCATTGAAACATGTATACTATTTTGTAAGAACGAAGCGTCAGTCTATGTTCAATACAGGAGGCAGGATGCATGGGGCTGGTGCACGGGATGATTCAGGGAGATGATATGGGGTGGGAGGTGGGAGGAGGCTTCAGCATTGGGAGATCGTGGACACCTGTGGCTGATTCATGTCAATGTATGGCAAAACAAATACAGTATTGTAATGTAGAATAAAGTATTAAAAAATAAATAAATAAAGTTAAGCCGAAATGGCCACACATGGCCAGTGGCTATCATAATGGGCAGCACAGCAAACAGCCTGTGACTCAAGTTGTCATCTATGGACCAGCAGCTTTGGCGTGACAGGGGGCTTGTGGGAAATTCAGAATCTCAGGCTCTGCCCCTGAACTATAGAATCAGAATCTGTTTTTCATTCCCACAGATGTGTGTGTGCGTGCTAAGTCATTTCAGTTGTGTCCAACTCTTGTGTCACACTGTGGACTGTAGCTCGCCAGGCTCTTCTGTCCGTGGAATTCTCCAGGCAAGAATATTGGAGTGGGTTGCCGTGCCCTCCTCCAGGGGTCTTCCTGACCAGGGATTGAACGCGCGTTTCTTAGGTCTCCTGCTCTGGCAGGCGGGTTCTTACCCCTAGCGCCACCTGGGAAGCGCTATGTCTGTGTACATGCATCCTTGTCTGAGAAAGTGAAAGTCGCTCAGTCATATCTGACCCTTTGAGACCCCATGACACCATACAGTCCATGGAATTCTCTCGGCCAGAATATGGGAGTGGGTAGCCTTTCCCTTCTCCTGGAAGCTCTGCTCTAAAATTAGCATTTTCACAAGACTTGACTTCATTTGATTCTCACAGAAAGTTTGGACTGTGGTTATCACTCTCCCTGTTTTATAGAGGACATATTCAAGCCTCTGAAAGGTTATGTGATTTGCTCAAAACCACAAAATGGAACAGAGAACCTGGGTTCCAAGCCCAGCATTTCCTCTCTTTTGTTCTCTGTGTTGTTGGGATGGAAGCAAGTGAGCTCCAGGCAAGCTTGGGGCCGCTGCTTCTTCCAGTAGCATTCCTAAGTGGCGTAAGATTGCAGCCTTTTACTGCTGGAAACATGAGCTCAAGAGTAGGTGATCGTGGAGAGGGGCTGTGGAATGACATGGACTCAGAAGGGAGGGGAGGGAATTCGCTTTCAGCCTGTAGTCTCTCCCTCAGGCCGGTTGAGTGAGGAGGAGCTAAGACATGGTGAGGTGCAACGCCAGGCTGGCTTTTAAGCAGAAAAAGTAGTCCTTTTGTTGTTCAGGACTTATTTCTATACACAAAGCCAGCTGCAACTGTCTGTTTTTCTTTTGTTTGTTATTTCATCATGTGAAAAGGCTGGAGAGATTTTTTTTTTTTTTAAACAATCTGCAGATTAACTATTGATTGGTTTGTTTAAACTTCCCAAAGGAAATCTTTAAGAGTAAGGGCAAGGGGACTCCCTCCAGGATGGCTGAAGGTGAGATAAAAAGATGGAGAGAAATTAACAGTGGTTTCAAGTACGAACCCCGAATCAAAAGAAGTTCACAAGGACCGAGATGCTAAATCATGACTTGTTTTGTCATCTGGCAGGCGCTCGTGGAAGCATCGCTCTGTAAGAAGCTTCAGGTTCATATTAAATAAGCGCACACGTGTAATTAAAGGTGGGACCTGAGTGTCCTCAGTGAAGTTAAGAAGTCTGGTCTGCAGTCTGTACGTGCCGGCCAGTCACTGAATCGTCACTGTGCTCACTTTCCTCTTCAGATCAGTTCA
The DNA here is from genome assembly GCA_917880005.1 of Nanger dama. Taxonomy (NCBI): domain Eukaryota; kingdom Metazoa; phylum Chordata; class Mammalia; order Artiodactyla; family Bovidae; genus Nanger; species Nanger dama. The sequence continues at coordinate 2,628,789 of CAKJTW010000003.1, read as the reverse complement.
GTTCCCATCCTTCACTATTTCACTGGCCTCTTCTCTGTAGACCTCACAGCCTCAAGTGAGGGGCCATGTTACAAAAAGTGGCTAAAATTAAACGTGTGCACTCCTGGCTAGCTAACCAGTAGTGAGAAAGAATAAGAACAGGAACAATAAGTAAACGAATGAACAGAAGTAAAATGATAATGGCTCAGGGCTGTCAACCAGGCCTTGAAACGATAAGCATCACCTCCTCCCGGCCCACCCACCCCGTGACCTGATTCGTCTCTGTTTCCTGGGTTGGAGGATGGCTACTCCCTCATACAGACTCCTGAGCCAGGAGCCCTGACACCACTGTGGACTCCTCTCTGGAGGATTCTTGACTCATCTCTCTCTCACCCTTCACATGTAATTGATCATCAGTTCTCATGAAGTCTAGCTTTGAAGTGACTCCACGATATCATTTCTATTCTTAGTCACGGGTCACATCTTTATCATGTTACCTGGAATTCTGCCTCCTAACCACTCCCTCCCAACTCTGCCTTTAGAATGGCTACCCACTCCAGTGTTCTTGCCTGGAGAATGCCATGGCCAGAGGGGCCTGGAGGGCTACAGTCCATGGAGTCGCAAAGAGTCAGACACCACCGAGCGACTAACACTTCCACTTATCAATCTACTATTTCTGCAGAAAGAGAAAGCGAATTCCCAAGGATAATTCAACAATAATCTCTATTTCCATCATCCAGAACTGTCATATGTGCATCGAGTCTTTTCTAAAATTATGTCACAGTTCTAGATAACATTCCTTTTATTCACGAACTCCTGTTTGCATCCTTTTCTGCTTGTCCAGAGGCAGTCACCCTAGTAAGTTTGGTGTATATGGTAGACTGTATTATTTTTTCCATAATAATTTCTTGCTACCTCATCTTGTGTTTTTCTTGGAGGTGGGACACAACCCATCACAGGCAAACAGAGCCTGGCCAACCTTCAGCCCTTGGGCAATGTGAGTGAGAGTAAACGTTCGTTCTTATAACCCACTAAGATACTGGGGTTATTTGTTATGCAGCAAAAAAATCATGACATTCAAAATACTTATGCAGGTGAAAGTTTACATATCTTGCTGTACATACATATGTATCCATAAGCCATGTGTGGCTCTGTTCGATATGGGTTCCAAGTTTACACAGACGGTTGCATTCTAGATATATTTTTCTATATCTTGCTTTTTACACTCAAGATCTGTTTTGGATAGTTCTCCATGTGGGTGTGTACCGATCTAGGTTATTTGCTTTAACAACTGTCAGAGAAATGTTTCTAAACCACAGATTTGGCCTGCCACCTCTTTGCCTGCAAGGGCTGACAGCTGACGGTAGTCACCATAGCGTGGGGCGGGGGGGTGGGGGTGGGGTGGGGCAGCTGGACTATGAACCCTCACGGAAAGCAAATAGGTGATGCATCACAGCGACTCCCTGTGCAGTGGGGTCCACGCTTTGTGCCTTCCGCAGCTCAGGGGCCTCTTTCCAGACAGAAGCTTAGAGAGGAAGGTGAGGAAGGCAGGCCAGGGCCCCTGCTCCTGCATCTGGTCTTAGACCACGACTGGCATGCATCATCTCTCTGCCATCCATCCCAGCTTCCTCTTGCCCTCCGCCAGCACCCCAGCTGCTTTGGTGGCGTGTCTAGTGGTTTGACTCAGATTAGCATCCCGAGGGCTCTGTGTCCCTGGTCACCTTGCCCTTTGTGGGTTGGGCTTGCTGCGCTCATGTATTTACGGTCCAAATGGTACAGGTGGCTGGGGGTGCTCCAGTGGGTCACCTCGGTCCCAAACCCGTTCCTCATGGTCCTCGTGGCATGGCAGCAACCCAAGTTGGTTTTGCACTGAAAAGGAAGTGAAACTCAGGAGGCTAATTCTAAAACATTTCCTGACTCCACCCTCAGATGACTAGTCCATTGATTTGATTTCCTTTCCATTAATCAAACTAGGCTTATTTAAAATTTTTGATTATGATTGCATTATCAGCTCAGTTCACTTCAGCCACTCAGCTGTGTCCACCTCTTTGCAGCCCCATGGACTGCAGCATTCCAGGCCTCTTTGTCCATCACCATCTCCCGGAGTTTACTCAAACTCATGTCCATTCAGTCGGTGATGCCATCCAACCATCTCATCCTCTGTCATCCTCTTCTCCTCCTACCTTCAGTCTTTCCCAGCATCAGGGTCTCTTCCAATGAGTCATCTCTTCATATCAGGTGACCAAAGTATTGGGTCTCAGCCTCATCATCAGTCCTTCCAAGGAACACTCAGGACTAATCTCCTTTAGGACGGACTGGTTGGATCTCCTTGCAGTCCAAGGGACTCAAGAGTCTTCTCCAACACCACAGTTCAAAAGCATCAATTCTTCGGTGCTCAGCCTTCTTCACAGTCCAACTCTCACATCCATACATGACCACAGGAAAAACCATAGCCTCGACTAGATGGACCTGAGTCCGCAAAGTAATGTCTCTGTTTTTGAATATACTATCTAGGTTGGTCATAACTTTTCTTCCAAGGAGTAAGTGTCTTTTAATTTCATGGCTGCGGTCACCATCTGCAGTGATTTTGGAGCCCCAAAAAATAGTCTGACACTCTTTCCACTGTTTCTCCATCTATTTCCCATGAAGTGATGGGACCAGATGCCATGATCTTCATTTTCTGAATGTTGAGCTTGAAGCCAACTTTTTCACTCTCCTCTTTCACCTTCATCAAGAGGCCCTTTAGCTCCTCTTCACTTTCTGCCATACGGGTGGTGTCATCTGCATATCTGAGGTTATTGGTATTTCTCCCGGCAATCTTGATTCCAGCTTGTGCTTCTTCCTGCCCAGCGTTTCTCATGATGTACTCTGCATAGAAGTTAAACAAGCAGGGTGACAACATACAGCCTTGACATACTCCTTTGCCTATTTGGAACCAATCTGGTGTTCCATGTTCAGTTCTAACTGTCGCTTCCTGGCCTGCATGCAGATTTCTCAAGAGGCAGGTCAGGTGGTTTGGTATTCCCAGCTCTTTCAGAATTGTCCACAGTTTGTTGTGATCCACACAGTCAAAGGCTTTGGCATAGTCAATAAAGCAGAAATAGATGTTTTTCTGGAACTCTCTTGCTTTTTCCAGGATCCAGTGGATGTTGGCAATTTGATCTCTGGTTCCTCTGCCTTTTCTAAAACCAGCTTGAACATCAGGAAGTTCACGGTTCACGTATTGCTGAAGCCTGGCTTGCAGAATTTTGACCATTACTCTACTAGCATGTGAGATGAGTGCAATTGTGCAGTAGTTTGAGCATTCTTTGGCATTGCCTTTCTTTGGAATTGGAATGAACACTGACTTTTTCCAGTCCTGTGGCCACTGCTGAGTTTTCCAAATTTGCTGGCATATTGAGTGCAGCACTTTCACAGCATCATCTTTCAGGATTTGAAACAGCTCCACTGGAATTCCATCACCTCCACTAGCTTTGTTCGTAGTGATGCTTTCTAAGGCCCACTTGACTTCACATTCCAAGATGTCTGGCTCTAGATGAGTGATCACATCATCATGATTATCTGGGTCTTGAAGATCTTTTTGTACAGTTCTTCTGTGTATTCTTGCCACCTCTTCTTAATATCTTCAGCTTCTGTTAGGTCCAGACAATTTCTGTCCTTTATCGAGCCCATCTTTGCATGAAATGTTCCCTTGATAGCTCTAATTTTCTTGAAGAGATCTCTAGTCTTTCCCATTCTGTTCTTTTCCTCTATTTCTTTGCACTGATCGCTGAAGAAGGCTTTCTTATCTCTTCTTGCTATTCTTTGGAACTCTGCATTCAGATGCTTATCTTTCCTTTTGTCCTTTGCTTTTCGCCTCTCTTCTTTTCACAGCTATTTGTAAGGCCTTTCCAGACAGCCATTTTGCTTTTTTGCATTTTTTTCCCATGGGAATGGTCTTGATCCCTGTCTCCTGTACAGTGTCACGAACCTCATTCCATAGTTCACCAGGCACTCTATCAGATCTAGTCCCTTAAATCTATTTCTCACTTCCACTGTATAATCATAAGGGATTTGATTTAGGTCATACCTGAATGGTCTAGCGGTTTTCCCTAGTTTCTTCGATTTCAGTCTGAATTTGGCAATAAGGAGTTCATGATCTGAGCCACAGTCAGCTCCTGGTCTTGTTTTTGTTGACTGTATAGAGCTTCTCCATCTTTGGCTGCATAGAATATAATCAGTCTGATTTCTGTGTTGACCATCTGGTGATGTCCGTGTGTAGTCTTCCCTTGTGTTGTTGGAAGAGGGTGTTTGCTATGACCAGTGCATTTTCTTGACAAAACTCTATGAGTGTTTGCCCTGCTTCATTCTGCATTCCAAGGCCAAATTTGCCTGTTACTCCAGGTGTTTCTTGACTTCCTACTTTAGCATTCCAGTCCCCTATAATGAAAAGGACATCTTTTTTGGGTGTTAGTTCTAAAAGGTCTTGTAGGTCTTCATAGAACTGTTCAACGTCAGCTTCTTCAGCGTTACTGGTTGGGGCGTAGACTTGGATAATGGTGATGTTGAATTTTTGCCTTGGAGATGAACAGAGATCCTTCTGTCGTTTTTGAGATTGCATCTAAGTACTGCATTTCCGACTCTTTTGTTGACCATGATGGCTACTCCATTTCTTCTGAGGGATTCCTGCCCGCAGTAGTAGATATAATGGTCATCTGAGTTAAATTCACCCATTCCAGTCCATTTTAGTTTGCTGATTCCTAGAATGTCGACATTCACCCTTGCCATCTCCTGTTTGACCACTTCCAATTTGCCTTGATTCATGGACCTAACACTCCAGGTTCCTATGCAATATTGCTCTTTACAGCATCGGATCATATCAGGGGCTATAGCAAGATAAAAAGGATACCACAAGAATCGCCACACCACCATCCAGAGGGAAATATCGCTGTCTTTTGATATTTTTCTTTGTAGTTTCTTTTTCTATATATGTCTTTGATTTTTCTAAAATGAAAACTACAGGTATGTCTATCTAAATTATCATCCTGCCTCTTTGAATAAATTGAATACTATATCATGACTATTTCCCAACCCTTCTGTCTTTACGCTGTATTCAAAAAAGGGCAAAAGAATCAGACTGATTGTGATGACTTCTCAATAGCATTCTCAAAGTAGTTTTTATGATAAGAACTGGCTGACTTTGAAGAATTAGAACAAAACAATTTCTCTTAGAAGGCAAAAAGCAGCCTAATCTACAGCACATATAACAGTGACTACCAAGATAATAAATGTATTATATTAGTTAACTCAACGGTCATATTATGAGCTCAGTATATGTTTTTAAGAATTTTTTTTAATGTGGACCGTTTTTTAAGTCATTGACTTTGTTATACGATTGCTTCTGTTTTATGTTTTGGGGGTTTGGTCACGAGGCCTGTGGGATCTCAGCTCCCTGACCAGGCATCAAACCCATGGCCCTGCTTTGGGAGGCAAAGCCTTAACCCCAGGGAGTCCCTGAGCTCAGCGTGGATCATGGGCCACACACCTTGAACCCTGAACCAAAGTTCAAATCTAGACATCCTGCCCTCAAGCCCCACACTCATATCCACGAAAAGCGAAAAGCGGCTGAGACAAATTTGTGGGGAGACAAAAGCCCAGGAGGCGGGAGGAGCCCCGCTGAGCAGGCGCCCATGGAGCCGGGCGGGCCAGCGTGCCTGCGGGGCTGGGCAGCTGCCCCCGGAGGGCTCCGCTGAGGCCCTGGGGCCTCTGGCCTGCAGGTGGGTGGCAGAGGGTCCGCAGCACCTCAGCCCAGGACATGGAGCCCCAGGGAAGCTCAGGGAGAAGGCCCTGGCTTGGGTAGGAGAGAGCCCCAGGTACAGGAGACGCGGAGGAGGGAGGTGGTTGGGGAAGGAGAGAGATGGGGGGCTAGAAGTCAGGCGCTGGGGATCCCCTTTCCGTCTCCTCCCCACTCGCCTCCTGCTCTGGGTTACCCTGCCTCATTGTAACAAGGGGCAGGAGGCTTGTTTAAAAAAAAGGGGGGGATTAAAACAGCCATACACAGCAGGAGCGACTAAACACACTCACCAAAAGACACGCGCCAGAAAGATCCTAGAGGTCCTGTTCAAAAGGCCCCAAGCTGGAAACCACAAACGTCCTTGCAGCAGGCTGCATGGGTACAGCGCGGTGTAGTCACGCTGTGGGGCACTACGCAGCAGTGAGCACGACAAGCCCAACTGCAGACAGCTATCAGGCGGCCGAATCTCGCAGACCCGGGGTCGAGGGAAAAAGACACAGGACCACACATTCAGTAAGATTCCAGTCATGCAAATTATCAAACAGTCCAAGCTCTTCTGTGCCCCTAGAAGTAAGGTGGGGGTAGTGACTAGCAGGGTCACGACGGGGCTTCTAATCTTTATATTTTCAATTTGGGGTGCACGTTGTGCTTGTGCATTCTGATTATTTCATCTAAAACTCAAACACAGACTTATCAGATTAAAAAAATAAGAAAAGAAGAAGGAGAAAAAAATGACCAAAAGCAGCAATGGCAATAGGCTAACCCAAATCATTATGATGGAAACTTTTAATTTCACGCAACTTCCATCTACAGGGAGGAAAGAGTACACTCTGGCAGGTATCTCTATACAGTTATCCCCCCGCCACCCCCAAAGCATCCTAGCCCAGTGACCATAAGAGAATCAGCAGAGAAGTTTCAGGCTCTCAAATAATTCATGATTGTTTCAGCCTACTTGGGAAGACTCACAGCTCCGGCTGCAGGGCATGGTTCCAACGAGCTTTGAAGTCCTATTGCATTATTTCTATGTAATGCAAATTGACAAGGCCTCTAAATTAGGCAACTAACTAGAAAACGAGGTCTGAAAGCCTGCTTTATTAGCAGCCAGGGACCTGGTCTGAAAGATTTATCTGTCTGTGGTCAGGGCAGGGGTGGAGAGAACGTTCTCTACGCAGGGACTCAGGAGACGGGAGGAATGGAGGCGGGGGAGAGCAGATGGGGAGGCCAGGGGGTAGGTCTGGAGGTTGCCCATTTTTCTAGGCTTTATTTGGCAAATATTTATAGAGCCCTTTCTTTGCGCCAAGCACTAACTACGCACTCTGTGAACAAAGACTCGTTTAACCGTTACAACCAACGTGTGAGGTGGATGCTCTTAGCACCGTCCTGGCTTTTAAGTTGAGGAAGCCGAAGCACAGGGAGGTTAAACGATAATCAGAAGAGCACACAGCTGCCAGGCGGCAGAGCCAGAGGCCACGTCCAGCCACAACGCTTATCCCGAGAATGGAGGCACGACTTGCGGGTGACAACTCTGCTTCTCCTCGCCGGCGTCCCCGTCCCTGCTGCTGGACCCGCGGCCTGCGAGCTGTGCTTCCGAGCTTGCCCAGCAGCCGCGGCCTCCGTTCATCCCCCTCTCCAGCGCGTCTCTCCCGCACTGTGCTGTCGACGCCTAAGCTTCCACCACTGGCGTCTATTCTTTTGGGTGCGTGCCCTGTAAGCGGGGCTGCCCTGGTGGCTCAGACGGTAAGGGAAGCTGCCTGCAGTGCAGGAGAGCTGGGTTCAGTCCCTGGGTCGGGAAGATCCCCTGGAGAAGGGAAATGGCAATCCACTCCAGTATTCTTGCCAAGAATGTCAAGGACAGAGGAGCCCGGCGGGCTACGGTCCACGGGCTCACAAGGAGTCAGACACGACTCAGCAACGTTCACTCTCTGCCGCCCCCCATGCTTCTTATAAGACTGCAGGCGCCCTCGCAGGATGTCTGTGAACCAAGATCTGGCGGAAAGTTCCCCCAGTTTTCTGAGAAGGGGCGAGCTGAGAGCACCGAGGGCTAGCGGGGTGAGAGGATACCCAAGCCTGGTGGGGTCTGGAGTGCCAGGTTCACTGACCTCACTGTTCCACCTCACACAGCAGGTCTGTGGCTGTCCAGGGCACATCTCTTTATCCATCCATCCCTTTCCCACGTTTGATCCTTGCTCTAAGTGGTGTGCGGGGTATAATGGCTTTACAACCCTCAGTATCACTTTAGGTGTTAAGCATGTTTTAATTCACAAAACTCTTCTCATGTGATCCTCTAGGCTCACTCATTATCCCCAAGTATCACCGAAGAAAGCTGGGTTCAGAACGCCTCTGTGAACTTCCCAGGGTCACTGGGTCTATGCTTAGCAGGAATCAGGACCAGACCTTCAATTCATCCCAGTGGAGTAGCTGAAGAAAAAAAGGCAGAATTACTCAACAAGTACTTTTTGTTGTCTATTTATTTGTCTTTATCGTGATAAAGTATGCATAACACGCCTAACAACAGGCTGCTCAGGTGGAAAAGAATCTGCTTGCAATGCAGGAGACTTGGGTTCGATCCTTGGGTTGGGAAGATCCCCTGGAGAAGGGAATGGTGACTCACCGCAGCATTCTGGCCTGTGAATTCCATGGACAGAGGAGCCTGGTGGGCTACAGTTCATGGAGCGGCAGAGTTGGACAGGACTGAGAGACTAACACACACGCGCATAACATAAAATGTACCATCTTAATAATTTCTTAAAAAAACACTTACACATTGTTTATTCTCTGTTTTATATTTTACTTTAAATATTTGTTTTTGGCCACACCTCACAGCACGTGGAACTTTCTTGACCAGGAATTGAACTTGTAGCCCCCAACCTTAACCCCCTCTCCTGCAGCGGAAGCTGGAGCCTTAACCACTGGACGGCCAGGGAGGTCCCTTAATCATGTTTGAGAGTCCAGTTCAGTCGTCTTAGGTGCCTTGACACTGTTGTGCAAGCCAACTCCAAATTCTTTCTAGCTTCTAAAATGGAAATTCTGTGCCCACTAAGCAGCAACTCCCCGTTCTCTTCCTCCGCATTCCCTGAGCCCCACGGCACTTTCTGTCTCTGGACCTGGCGCCTCTAGGGCTCCCTGTAAGTGGGTCACAGTGTGTGTCACCGTCGCTGATTTCTTTCGCTCAGCACAGTGTCCTTTCTCAGGGTTCATCCGTGTTGTAGCATGGGACAAGATGTCTTTCCTTTTAAGGCTGAATGGTGCTCTGTCGTATATAGGGATCATATTTTGCTTCTCCTTTTGTTTGTTGGTGAGCACTTGGGTTGCCTTCAGCTCAGTTCAGTTCAGTCACTCAGTCGTGTCCAACTCTTTGCGATCCCATGAATCGCAGTACTCCAGGCCTCCCTATCCATCGCAACTCCCGGAGTTCACCCAAACTCATGTCCATCCAGTCAGTGATGCCATCCTGCCATCTCATCCTCTGTCGTCCCCTTCTCCTCCTGCCCCCAATCCCTCCCAGCATCAGGGTCTTTTCCAATGAGTTAGCTCTTTTCATGAGGTGGCCAAAGTATTGGATTTCAGCCTCAGCATCAGTCCTCCCAGTGAACACCCAGGACTGATCTCTTTTAGGATGGACTGGTTGGATCTCCTTGCAGCCCAAGGGACTCTCAAGAGTCTTCTCCTACACCAGTTCATAAAGCATCAATTCTTTGGCACTCAGCCTTCTTAACAGTCCAGCTCTCACATCCATACATGACCACTGGAAAAACCACATCCTTGACTAGATGGACATTTGTTGACAAAGTAATGTCTCTGCTTTTTATTTATTTATTTTATCTTTGCTTTTTAATATGCTGACAGACCTTTGTTGGCAAAGTAATGTCTCTGCTTTTGAATATGCTATCTAGGTTGGTCATAACTTTCCTTCCAAGGAGTAAGTGTCTTTTAATTTCATGGCTGCAATCACCATCTGCAGTGATTTTGGAGCCCCAAAAATACAGTCTGACACTGTTTCCTTTCTTTCCCCATCTATTTCCCATGAAATGACAGGACCAGATGCCATGATCTTTGTTTTCTGAATGTTGAGCTTTAAGCCAACTTTTTCACTCTCTTCTTTCACTTTCATCAAGAGGCTTTTTAGTTCCTCTTCACTTTCTGCCATAAGGGTGGTGTCATCTGCATATCTGAGGTTATTGATATTTCTCCTGGCAATCCTGATTCCAGCTTGTGCTTCTTCCAGTCCAGTGTTTCTCATGATGTACTCTGCATAGAAGTTAAATAAGCAGGGTGACAATATACAGCCTTGATGTACTCCTTTTCCTATTTGGAACCAGTCTGTTGTTCCATGTCCAGTTCTAACTGTTGCTTCCCCGACCTGCATATAGGTTTCTCAAGAGGCAGGTGGTCTGGTATTCCCATCTGTTTCAGAATTTTCCACAGTTTATTGTGATCCACACAGTCAAAGGATTAGCTTTACCTGTTGGCAATTTCAAATAGCGTTGCTATGAACATGAGTGTAGAAATATCTGTTTGGCAATTTCAAATAGTGTTGCTATGAACATGAGTGTAGAAATATCTGAGTCCCTGCTCTCTATTCTTTTGGATCAACAAGCGTTTTTAAAATCAAGTATGAACATGAAGATTATTAAGCCTGCGAAGAGACCTTAGAGAAAGTGTAGTGAAAGCTGAGGTCTGGTGATAAGAGTGTGAGCGAGCGTTTGGGGGTGAGGCTATGGGACCCAAGGAGGTGTGGTCAGAGCAAGGCTCCTTCCTTGTGTGCATGCTGGTGACCCCAGCCTCTACCAGGGCGAGCCCCCCAGCCCGGGACTTTATCCTCCAGGAATGGCTAGTGCCTCTCTCACAGTTCAGCACCCTCTGTTCTGAGTGACTTGTCCATCTGAAGATTTGGTCAGGACCCCGGATGCCACCCGGGACACCTTGGCTGCAGTCTAGTCCAGAGGACCAGTCCTTGACCACCTGTTTCCGAGTTCCAAGTGGCTGATCCACTGCATCCAGCCTGGTCCCCAGCCGCAGTCCACTGTTGGGTGTGACGTTTACTGGGGTGGCAATCCCTCAGTGAAACCACCACAGAGCTCAGGGTCCAGATTAGTGGCACCCAGGGGCCACCATCCAAGAGAACGTTGTAGTAGGGCAGAACGCTGGAAACGACTAGCCCTTAAATGGCAAGAGGAAGAGAAAGAAAACAAGGCTTTCGCCTAGCCCTGTACTATCTGTAACGGGCACGCTCTAAGACGCCCGTTAGGCCCATCTGGTCTCAAACACAAACTGTCTCATTGTGTAAATGAGCCAGCATCACATTTTCCATTTCTATCTTGACTGCTTAGCCTGGCAGGGAGAAATTAGCCTTTTCACCATCACAGACTTAATAGAGAGGCTTGGAGTCAAGGAGCAGGCTGGCACAGTGGGGAGGGAGAGGGCTGAGCGTGGACGGCTCGCCAGCATGTGAAAAAACCCCAAGCGCCCATCCTCCCAAGAGCCAGGGACGCTGGGACTTTATAAACCCTCTACTCATTTGCCTGGACACATGAATGTGGTCTCATTTGGGTGTGGGCTCATAGAAGGCAGGAATCACAGCCATTTGTCCTTTTCATCTTGGGCAGACTTTTTCATCTTATCTCATGACAAGACTCAAGCTTTGTGGCATCTCTGTGACACCTCAGCATGGCAAATGGCACCAGAAAGGACAGTCTGTAAGGGGTTTCCGTTTTGGTTCAGAAGTCCCAAGCGATCTGTTTTGGTGGGCGTTTTGATCAAGGGCTGGTCTTTGATGTACAAGGGCTGCAGAATTGAGGCTGACGTTCACACTTCCTTCCCCTGCAGCTCTTCTAATGCCTCAAAAGTGAATCATCAAGACTCCCCTCTGCAGGCAAAGGAGAGCCTGCAAGGAGGACAAGGAACCAAGCGAGAATTGTCTGGTTACGGATCAAAGGAGTAAAGGTCCAAGGCTCCATCCCTCATCGGAGGATCGGGCCTTGGGTCCTCAGCCCATCTCTGTCTGCCTGTTCCTTTATGCGCGTCTCTGGAAGCCGCAGCTGCACTAATGGGCTGGAGAAGCGCTGCTCCAAGTGGCATCCGAGCCACACGGGAGGCCATGACCGCCCCTCCATGAAGTCACGGGGGTTGTTTTCCTGGTCCCCACCCCCCCACCCCAGTGTCTGTAAATCTCGTTAGTCTGCTAATGTAATCCTTGCAGGTGGCTGGTCTGTCATGTCCAGAATGCGTGTTTATCACCATCTCTTCTCGAGCAAAACAAAATAACACTCAGGTCAAAGGGAGACAGAACCTCTGCGGAAAGTGAGATTTAAATAAAAATCGGAAATAGATACTTTGAGAAAGGGCACTTTATTTTTAGGAAAGAAAAGGAATTAGGAGAAGATTAATGGTTGCCATGGCGACGGCAGAGCGCTGCGTCTATCCTATAGGCCTGGCTTTAGACATGAAGAGGGGAACAAAACGGATTCCCCGGTGACTTTCCGAGAAAAATGCAGACAGAAATAAAAGGCTGCCCAGAAACAGTGTCTTACATTAGTTCAAATGCCGTTTCACTGCAATTTAATAGGCTCTTTACTCCAAAGCCCTGTATTAACGTCAAAACCCATTTTTAACGTTTGGCACAAAATCCATGTTAAAGGAGAGTCTTCATTTCATTTTCCTTCCCCATTTCTAATTGTGCTGTAAAAACTGAACCGAGAGGAGCAGGCCCAGGAGCATGGCTTGGAAACCCGGGATTCTCAGTTTAAACAAGGAGGCGGTGTTGGCAGCACCTGCAAGCCTTTGCCCTCAGCCTGGAAGGACAAAGCGTGTTCATTGCTAACGTTTCGCGTCTGGAGGTTGCACATAAAAATTAAATGTTCTGTCTTCGCTTACAAACTTTGGCAAACTGGCCCTCCCGAGTCTTCTTCTTCACGTGGCGAAAAGCACCCGCGGCTCCCCGCGGCTCCACGTCCCCCCTCCGCCAGTGCCTTCCTGTCACTCCCCGTCTCTCGGCGGTGGCCGGACTCCCCGCCTCGGCACAGTCGAAGCCCTTCCTCTCCATCAGCGCTGCTCGCGCTGTGTGCACTCAGAATCACCCGGAGGACTCGCTGCAAAGCAAGCGGCTGGATCCCACCCCCGGAGTTTCTGCTTCCAGGGGTTTGAGGTGGGCCAAGACTGCATTTCTGACAGGTTCCCGGGGTGGTCTTGCTCCTAGTCCAGGGACCACACTTGGAGAACCACTCCCTAGATGAACAGCTCCTACATTTTTGTTAGCCAAGACCCCTTTTCTTTTCTTTCTTTTTACTTAAAAGTTGAAATGTAGTTCATTTACAATGTTGTATTAGTTTCAGGTGAATAGTGAAGTGATTCAGTTTTACATATAGTTATAAATGTATTCTTTTCCATTATAGGTTATCACATGATATTGGATATAGTTCCCTGTGCTATACAGTAGGTAATCTTTGTTTATTTACTTTATATATAGTATTGCATATCTGTTACTCCTGAACTAATTTATCCCTCCCCCATTCCCTTTTGGTAATCACAAGATTGTTTTCTATGTTTATAAGTCTATTTCTGTTTTGTAAACATTGCATTGTTTTAGATTCCACAAATAAAGGGTATCATATATCTGACTTGCTTCCCTTGGTATGACAGCTCTGGGTCCATCCATGTTGCTGCAAACGGCATTATTTCATTCTTTTTATGGCTGAGTAATATTCCACTGTATATAAATACCGTATCTTCTTTTTTAAAAATACTTTTTCTTTTTTTATATTCAAGCTGGTTTTATTTTTTTCTTTCTTATATGATATTAGACATGTTTCAGTGCCAATCCCCCAAATCATCCCTCCCTCTCCCTCTCCCACAGAGTCCAAAAGACTGTTCTAAACATCTGTGTCTCTTTTGCTGTCTCGCACACAGGCTTCTCGTTACTATCTTTCTAAATTCCATATATATGCGTTAGTATACTATATACTGGTGTTTTTCTTTCTGGCTTACTTCACTCTGTATAATTGGCTCCAGTTTCACCCACCTCATTAGAGCTGATTCAAATGTATTCTTTTCAAAGGCTGAGTGACACTCATTTTTCTGTCTTTTTTTTTTTAAATTGGGGTATAGGGCTTCTTCAGGGGCTCAGATGGTAAAGAATCTGCCTGCAGTGCAGGAGACCCAGGCTCAATCCCTGGCTTGACAAGCTCCCCTGAAGAGGAAAACGGTAACCCATGCCAGTATTCTTGACTGGAGAATCCCCATGGACAGACGAGTCTGGTGGGCTACCATCCGTGGGGTCACAAAGAACCGGCGTGATTGAGCGACTCACACTCTCACGTCCTTCTCACTTCCCAAGGCTATGTTGGTTTAAGTGCACAGTTGAAGTGAGTCAGCTATATGCGTGCTGGACCCCTTCTTTTTGGATTTCCTCCATTTAGGTCACCACAGAGCTCTAAGTAGAGCTCCTCGCTCTATGAAGCACGTTGTCATTAGTAATCTATTTCATACATATTCAGCTCAGTTCAGTCGCTCAGTCGTGTCTTACTCTCTGCAGTCCCATGGACTGCAGCACGCCAGGCCTCCCTGTCCATCACCAACTCCCCGGAGTCTACCCAGACTCATGTCCATTGAGTCGGTGATGCCATCCAACCATCTCATCTTCTGTCGTCCCCTTCTCCTCCTGCCTTCAGTCTTCCCCAGCATCAGAGTCTTTTCCAGTGAGTCAGCTCTTCACATCAGGTGGCCAAAGTATTGTAGTTTCAGCTTCAGCATCAGTCCTTCCAATGAATATTGATGTCCTTTAGGATGGACCTGTTGGATCTCCTTGCAGTCCAAGGGACTCTCAAGAGTCTTCTCCAACATCACAGTTCAAAAAGCATCAATTCTTCAGTGCTCAGCTTTCTTTATAGTCCAACTGTCACATCCATACATGACCACTGGAAAAACCATAGCCTTGACTAGATGGACCTTTGTTGGCAATGTAATGCCTCTGCTTTTGAATATGCTATCTAGGTTGGTCATAAATTTTCTTCCAAAGAGCAAGCATCTTTGAATTTCATGGCCGCAGTCACCATCTGCAGTGATTTTGGAGCCCTCAAAATAAAGTCTGCCACTGTTTCCTATCTATTTCCCATGAAGTGATGGGACCAGATGCCATGATCTTAGTTTTCTGAATGTTGAGCTTTAAGCCAACTTTCCCACTCTCCTCTTTCACTTTCATCAAGAGGCTCTTTAGTTACTCTTCACTTTCCGCCATAAGGCTCGTGTCATCCACGCTTACATTTGGGGGAAGAAAGAAACAATGCTCTGGCTATAAAGGATGTGGCCCGACTTCTTGGCCGAGACCAGGTGAAAAATGAGAAAGGAATGAAGAGGGAGACAGAAAGAATGGACTTTAGTGTGAACTCAGTGGGAGGAGGTGTCCCTGCCCATGACCCCCATTCCTGTGACCCCCAAACCTTAGTGGAGTCAGCTAAAGCCGCACTGTGCATGGTGTGCGTGGCCAGGGTGTGCGTGGGTGTGCGTCTGTGTAAACGGCAATACAGCCTCAGAACAAAGTGGAGTTAACAGGCCGTGTCAGAAACAGAGGGTGCGGTCACCATGGAAACCAAAGCCCCCGAGGTCTGCGGATACCTCAGTGAAGGCTTTGGACTTTCTCACACTATGGTCTTGGGAAACCTGAGCTGGGTTTCTCCTAATCTCCGAGGAGCAAGGAGGCCCCAGCTGAGCTCTGGCTGTCATAAATACAAAAAAAAAAAAAGTCACCTGTGCTGTGGCCGGGTTTGTATACCCCTCAAATTTTTATGCTGAAATCCTATCCCCTAAGGTGATGATTCAAAATTGAGAAAGGAGTACGTCAAGGCTGCATATTGTCACCCAGCTTATTTAACCTATATGCAGAGTACATCATGTGAAATGCTGGGCTGGATGAAACACAAGCTGGAATCAAGATTGCCAGGTGAATATCAATTACCTCAGAAATATCAATAACCTCACATATGCAGATAACACCACCCTTATGGCAGAAAGTGAAGAGGAATGAAAGAGTCTCTTGATGAAGGTGAAAGAGGAGAGTGAAAAGTTGGCTTAAAACTCAGCATTCAGAAAACTAAGATCATGGCATGTGGTCCCATCATTTCATAGCAAGTAGATGGGGAAACAATGGAAACAGTGTCAGACTGTATTTTGGGGGATCTCCAAAATCACTGCAGATGGTGACTGCAGCCATGAAATTCAAAAATGCTTGCTCTTTGGAAGAAAAGTTATGGCCAACCTAGACACCATATTAAAAAGCAGAGACATTACTTTGCTGACAAAGGTCTGTCTAGTCAAGGCTATGGTTTTTCCAGTGGTCATGTATGGATGTGAGAGTTGGACTGTGAAGAAAGCTGAGCACCAAAGAATTGATGCTTTTGAACTATGGTGTTGGAGAAGACTCTTAAGAGTCCCTTGGACTGCAAAGAGATCCAACCAGTCCATCCTAAAGGAGATCAGTCCTGGGTGTTCATTGGAAGGACTGATGCTGAAGCTGAAGCTCCAGTACTTTGATCACCTGATGCAAAGAACCAATTCATTGGAAAAGACCCTGGTGCTGGGAAAGGTTGAAGGCAGGAGAAGAAGGGGATGACAGAGGATGAGATGGCTGGATGGCATCAGCGACTAGATGGACCTGACTTTAAGCAAACTCTGGAGACAGTGAAGGACAGGGAAGTCTGGTGTGCTGCAGTCCATGGTTCGCAGTCTGTGCTGGGGTCACAAAGAGCCAGACATGACTTAGCGACTGAGCAACAACAATGTGATAGTTTGAGAAGGTGGGGCTTTTGGAAGGTGATGAGGTCATGAAGGCAGAGCCCTCCGGAATGGAATTAGCACTCTCACTAAAGAGCCCCAGGGAGATTGCTTGGCCATTCATGTGAAATTACAGGGAAAAAGATAGCTGTCTAGGGAGCAGGCTCTCACCAGACACAGACATCTGTCCACACCATGATCTTGGACGTCCCAGCCTCCAGAACTTGAGACATACCTGTTTGTTATTTATAAACCACCAAGTCTATGTTATTTTGTTATGGCACCTGAACATACTAAGACACGCTGAGTAAAAATGTATAATTCATTTTGCCTATTTTAAAAAATTTATTTATTTTTAATTGGAGGATAATTGCTTTAGAATATCGTGTTGGTCTCTGCCATACATCAACAAGAACCAGCCACAGGGACACATGTGTCCCCTCCCTCTCAGACCTCCCTCCCACTTCCCACTCCATCCCACCCCTCTAGGTTGTTACAGAGCCCAGTTTGAGTCCCCTGAGTCAAGCAGCAAGTTCCCATTCATTTTGCCTATTTTTAATCATCAAAGACGTGAATGTGTCTGGCAAAGAATCTGAGGTCCTGTTCAGCATGAGTTAACACCAAGGCTGACTTAATTCCAGACAAAAGCAACAGCACTTGACCTTTAGGATCGTCTGTGCAGGCTTTTACAAGGCCGACTCTTTGTTGGTCTTTTTAAAAAAATACCAGCGATAGCTCCTGGGACCTCATTATTTCCTTTGAAGGCCTTTGGAGATCTGGGGACTCCTGCAAATGCCTCCTGGGCTGGTGTGAGGTCTTACTCGGAAGGGTCCTGTGATGATGGGTCCTTGGAACCCCATGTAGGAGACCTAGTGGAGGAACCGTCGAAATGACCATTTTACTGGATGGTTCTGAAAGTTTTGTTGTTACTGAGTGCACACAATTACACATAGGAAAGCATTGTGCGAGATGGTAAAATGCTGTTTAAATATCTTTTCAGTGGGCACCTACTATGTGTCCAGTGCTTATGGGCACTTTTTAGTTGAGTGATTTCAGCAACTCTGAAAGAGAAGCATTTTATCCCTCTTTTACAGAAAGACACCAGGCTGAGAAAGATTTAATAAATTTCCTAAGATCATTCAGCTGATAAACGGTCGAGCTAGGATTTGAAGCCGGATTGGTCCAGTTCCAAATTCCCTATGGTTTCTTACAGTACAAAAATTAATTAGTTAGGCTGCGCTGGGTCCCGTGGCAGGGTGTGGACTCTGCAGCTGTGGCTGGTGGCCTCCAGAGCATGCAGGCTTAGTTGCTTGGATCTTACTTTCCCACCAGGGACCGAATCCCACCCACACCTTGCAAGGTGGGTTCCTAACCACTGGGTTGCCAAGAATGTCTCCTTGCCATTTTCTTATAACCACCCCACTGCTCCCTGCTTTTCAGACAAACGGGGATGTCTTACTTATTTCTACACCATTTGAATGTGACAAGCAACAGTCTGATCCGCTTATACAGTTCAGTGTTTGAAGCCTGCTTCTCACCACCAGCCTCCGCAAAGAAGCACAAAGAATTTGCGCTACAACTCCTTTGAATGGTACGTAACATTCCCAAGCTTAAACTCAAAAGAGGTCTTCTCTGAAATGCTGGTATTTGAAAATGGTTGTTTGCCCCAGGCCTCTGTAATTTTTTTTGGCAATCAGTTCCAACATCACTTTGAAAGTAAGAAAGCTCCACTTGGCTCTCAGTGAATTTAATCTCTCCATTTCCCTCCGGTTGTTTGGACACGCTAGGATGAAATTCAGATGAGATGCTGGGATAATACCCTTCTTCCGCGTGCCTCGCTCACAGCTGGGTTTCATTTATGTGCCCATAAACCAGCTCCTCTTGGGCCCACGGAAGTGACTAGGAATTGGGAAACCGAGCTAAACCAAAAATAGCAGCCAAACTGTCCCGGTTCTGCTGGGCTCTGAAGCTGGGAAAGCTTGAAGGCAAAAGGAAAAATGCGCGGCTGGGGATGAGACAGTTAGAGAGCATCACCAACTCCAGGCACAAGAATATAAGGCAATTCCGGGAGGCAGTGGAGGACAGAGGGGCCTTTGGCCACAGGGTCGCAGAGTCGGACACGACAAAGTGACTGAAAATGATAGCTAGTGTAAAGATGCTTAGACTTTGATCATCAGGAAGGTTTGGAAATATTCCAGTGGCCACTCACCTGGTTCCTTGCCAACAGCCTCTCCCACCCCACTCTCCACTTCAAGGTCATTCTCCAGGGCCGCCAAAGAGATCTTTCTAGAATGCAAATCTGAGCGGGTCTCGATAAGGGCTTTAAGGACCATACCCCTGCTGCCTTTCCCATCTGTGCACCAACAGGTCTTCCTGCCCCCCCGTGTTCTGGAGAGGCTGCGCTGGGTCCTGTCACTCCCCTGCTTAGATTCTGCACCCCCGGGCACGCAGGCAGAAATCCCAGTTCCTCACCTTGGTTGGTCCTGGAGAGTGTGTGTGGCGTGCCCCTTGCTGTTGCCGAATGTCGTCCCTCTCGCTCCTCTCTGTCCCTCTTTCTTCCAGCCAGCCTGGCTTCTGCGCTGCTCCAAGCCCACCTCAGGGCTTTTGCACTTCCTCTTCGCTGGACCTGGACTACTCTTCGCCTGGACAGCTACCTGGCTCCTTCCTTCAGCCCCTTCAGGCTATAGGCCCAAAGTCAGAAAAGCCTTCCCAGACCTCGCTTCAGAAATAGCAGTTGGCACTCCTTTCTTTTACCTCGATTTTGTGATTTTTTTCATTACACCTGAAATTAGTCATGTTTGTGGTTCTTTTTTCTTATCGCTGTCTCCTGCACAAAAATGCAGAGTCCAAAGGGCAGTATCTCTTGACTGTAGACTGCTAGTGCCCCGTAGAAGGCACCATGCCTACCAAGTGTAAAATGAATTACTCTCCTCCCACACTGCCCTCAGCATCATGCATTCTAGTAAGTCCCCAGAGTTGTCGGGAGGTTTCACACCGCTGGACTTCAAAATGCTTTTTAGGGAATTCCCTGGTGGCCCAGTGGTTAGGGCTCAGCACTGTCACTCCCAGCTCGTTCAGCTGCTAAGTTGTGACCGACTCTTTGCGACCCCCTGGACTGTAGCCCACCAGGCTCCTCTGCCTATGGAATTTCCCAGGCAAGAATACTGGAGTGGGTTGCCATTTTCTTCTCCAGGGGATCTTTACAACCCGGGGATTGAATCTGATTCTCTTGCGTCTCCTGTGTTGGCAGGCGGATTCTTGGCCACATCACCACCTGGGAAGCCTTGTCTTTCCTATCTGACACTACATTTAGCCTAATGCCCTCAAGATCCGTCTGTTGCTGAAAATGTTTCTATTTATAGCTGAATAATGTTTCACTGTATATATCTGCATGCACACACACACACACACACACACACACACATATATGAGATGTTTTCTTTATCCATTGATGAGTACTTAAGTTTTTTCCATATTGTGGCTATTGTAACTAGTCTGCAGTGAACACAAGAGTGTAGATATCTTTCCATACAGTGACTTAGCTTCCTTTGGATATAGACTGTGCGTTAGTTCTTCCTTCTATCAGAGTCATACTTATCCTTAACAGCTCTGAGTCACTAGATGGAATTTGGTAGTTTATTCCTTTGGTGTCATTCTGCATCCTAGTTGACTGGTTGCTCAATATCTAACCACCCCAGCCTTTAATCACTCTTTTCTCGGCCTTAATATATTTAGAACACATCTCTAAGGGTTTTAACTAAATTATATGGTGGCCGACATCTGAAATAAAAATTTTTCCCTAGTGGTAAACTGATCATTGTTTCTACTAAATTAGATGGTGTTTTAGCCTGGAAGAAAATTGTTTTCTTTTCAAGGCTAGGCCATCAGGGCAGTAACAGCAATTGCTGTGGAAGTTCTCATCTGCCCCCTGGGGCACCGTGAAGGAAGAGCTGCAAATGAAGGGGGCTTTAATGCACTTTGTTTAGGCATGTTCAGAAGTATGGACTCTGTCTTCCCTCTCATTTTCTTGAATAACCTTACCACATCTCTGAAGAACACATATAAATCAATTACTTTCCAAGTGTCCTGCTTCTGCAGAGATGGGTCATATTTATGAAAGCAGTTTTCATAGATAAAAGGCTTTCTCTATGACGTGCCAGGAAATAAGGCCACAATACATTGCGGGGAGAGGCTTCCAGAAACAAACAGCACCTGAGTCCCATAAAAAGCTTTGAGTCCAAGAATGAAGTTGGCGCTTACACTTGGCCACTGTTTACAGCCCATGTTCTGTATTATTGCTCAAGAGGAATTATTTTGGTAATCTGAAACTCCCCAAAGCTTCCTGCTTTAGCAAGATTCTCCAGTTGCTTTGGAAGTATGTGAAGTTTGCAAAAACCCAAATTTCATTAGCATTGAGAATTCGCATTGAGAACTTCCCCTCTAAATTCCACAGTCCCATAAAAATTCTGTGAGTGTTACAGTCTGTATGTAACCCACAGTCTAGAATTACTCTTCTACCCAGAGTCTAGAAGGCTTTAAGAATAGACAGTCCAGAGAAGCAGCTCATGAAGACGATGAGTGAGTAAATGGTGACACGCCTCTCCAAGAGCCACAGCCCTCTCCCCACACCTCTTTGTGGTTTAGGCCCCTCCGTACAGGCAGAGTGTGGGCCTTGGTTAGATGAGGCCTCTCATATAATTCCATCCCCTCTACCAGTATTTAGCTTCAGTTCAGTTCAGTTTAGTTCAGTCGCTCAGTCGTGTCCAACTCTTTGCGACCCCATGAATTGCAGCATGCCAGGCCTCCCTGTCCATCACCAACTCCTGGAATTCACTCAGACTCATGCCCATCAAGTCAGTGATGCTATCCAGCCATCTCATCCTCTGTCGTCCCTTTCTCCTCTTGCCCCCAATCCCTCCCAGCATCAGAGTCTTTTCCAATGAGTCAACTCTTCTCATGAGGTGGCCAAAGTACTGGAGTTTCAGCTTTAGCGTCATTCCATCCAAAAAAATCCCAGGGCTGATCTCCTTCAGAATGGACTGGTTGGATCTCTTTGCTGTCCAAGGGACTCTCAAGAGTCTTCTCCAACACCGCAGTTCAAAAGCATCAATTCTTTGGTGCTCAGCCTTCTTTACAGTCCAAATCTCACATCTGTACATGACCAGTGGAAAAAGATAGCCTTGATGAGACGGACCTTAGTCGGCAAAGTAATGTCTCTGCTTTTGAATATGCTATCTAGGTTGGGCATAACTTTTCTTCCAAGGAGTAAGCATCTTTTAGTTTCATGTCTGCAGTCACCATCTGCAGTGATTTTGGAGCCCCCAAAAATAAAGTCTGCCACTGTTTCCATTGTTTCCCCATCTATTTGCCATGAAGTGATGGGACCAGATGCCATGATCTTCATTTTCTGAATGTTGAGCTTTAAGCCAACTTTTTCACTCTCCTCTTTTACTTTCATCAAGAGGCTTTTTAGTTTCTCTTCGCTTTCTGCCATAAAGGTGGTGTCATCTGCATATCTGAGGTTACTGAGATTTCTCCTGGCAATCTTGATTCCAGCTTGTGCTTCTTCCAGCCCAGCGTTTCTCATGATGTACTCTGCATAGAAGTTAAATAAGCAGGGTGACAATATACAGCCTTGATGTACTCCTTTTCCTGTTTGGAACCAGTCTGTTGTTCCATGTCCAGTAAGCAGGTCACTACTCAGTTGCAGCCACTAAAATATGAGAAGGTTTCTCTTGATACTAAAAAAAAAGAGGTTTCTCCCTCATCTCTGGATATTGTTGTGTGAGGAGCAGCTTGGAGCTGCTGCAGACACACTGTGGCCAAGAAGAGACATTTCCAGGCAAGAGTACTGGAGGGGATTGCCATTGCCTTCTCTAAAGAAGAGACAAAGGTGAAGATAAAAATCATTATGCTGAGGATGCCCTCCTCGGCAGAACAGAAAGACAGAATATAGCCAGCTCTTAAAAAAAAATTTTTTTAATTTATTTATTTGCTGGCACTGGGTCTTGGTTGTAGCACATGAAATTTTGTAAAATTAGTTAATTAATGTTTTATTTTTGGGGGACACTAGATCTCTGCTGCTGTGCACAGGCTTTCTCTACTTACGGCGAGAGGGGCGACTCTCTCGTTGTGGTCCGTGGACTTCTCATTGTGGTGGCTTCTCTCGCTGTTGAAGCCACAGGCTCTAGGTTCTTGGGTTTCCAGTAGCTGAAGGCATGCAGGCCCTGTAGTCGTGGCTCGTGGGCTCTAGAACATGGGCTCAGTAGCTGTGAAACACCAGCTTAGCTTCTCCATGGCCTGTGGGATCTTCCCAGACCAGGGATCGAACCTGTGTCTCCTGCCTTGGCAGGTGGATTCTTATCCACTGGACCACAGGCAAGTCCAGCACCTGGGTTTTTGACCTTTGTCGCAGCACACAAGACCTTTAGCTACAGCACACAGATTCTCAGTTGCAGTATGTGGGCTCTAGTTCTCTGATCAGGAATCAGATCAGGACCCTCTGTTAGGGAACCCCCTCTGTTGGGAGCCCCCTCTGTTGGGAGCCCCCTCTGTTGGGAGCCCCCTCTGTTGGGAGCCCCCTCTATTGGGAGCGTACTCTGTTGGGAGCCCCCTCTATTGGGAGCATTGGGAGCCCCTCTATTGGGAGCCCCCTCTGGGGGCCCCCTATTGGGAGCCCCCTCTATTGGGAGCCCCCTATTGGGAGCCCCCTCTGTTGGGAGCCCCCTCTATTGGGAGCGTTGGGTCTTCACCACTGGGCCACCTGGGAAGTCCCTGTATCCAGTCTCTTGATGAGGCTTGTTGACTCACTAAACAAACCGTTCCTCGTATTGTCTTTCCTCCAGACCTCTTATTATGTGAACTACTAAATCCCTTTATTATTTTAGTGGCTGGTTCTCAACCTTGTTTTTATGTCAAGACGTCTGTTTAAAAGGTCTTCAGTTGATCTGCATGGACAGACAGGACTGAGTGCCCTCTGTTTAAAATATTTTGAGTTGGGTCTTCTGTTACTTGTGGTCGATACAAATGCAACCAGTGACCTGAGGCAGTCTGCCTGGGTCTTGAGAAGGATGAGTTCGCTGGGTGTGGCCACTGTGGTCCTCGATAGGGAGGACTTTATCTCCTTCCCTGACAGCTCAGCTGGTAAAAAATCTGCCTGCCATGCAGGAGACCCCAGCTCGATTGCTGGCTGGGGAAGATCCGCTTGAGAAGGGATAGGCTACTCACTCATGTTGTTGGGCTTCCCTGGTGTCTCAGCTGGTAAAGAATCCATCTGCAATGCAGGAGACCTGGGTTCGATCCCTGGGTTGGGAAGATCCCCTGGAGGAGGGAAAGGCTACCCGCTCCAGTATTCTATCCTGGAGAACCCCATGGACTGTGAAATCCATGGGGTCACAAAGAGTCAAATACAGCTGAGAGACGTTCACTTTCAGTTTTCACTCATCTCCTTCCAGAGCTCAGTCGATACAGGTTTGGTTCACATGCCATGCTTTCTATCTTTGCAATGGGGCAAGACTCCACTCCTGAGAAGTGACAAGCTGTTGTGTTGTGTGGAAGGATATTTTGTGAAGAGCAGACAGATTGACAGACACACTGAGACTCCGGTCCTGGGAGTTCACACAGGGAGTGATGTGACTCAAAGCACATCCGGTTGTGAGCCGGTGTGCCTGACCCCTCTTCCTTGGTGCAGGTCAGTCTGATTCTATGAAGGCTTTCAGCTGATTGAAGGCAGCCACCCACATTAAAGAGGGCAATCTATGCTAGTGTCTGTTGACTTAAACGTTAATTTATCTAAAAGAAAGATCTTCACAGAAACTTCTAGAGTAATGTCCGACCAAGTATCTGGCCCAGTAAAGTTGACACATAAAACCAGCCTTCACACTTTCCTCTTGTTTGTCACCTGGAGTCACCCGCATTGAGGTCTGACTGCTCTCCCAGCCCGCCTGTTGGATCCCTTCCATTCTCTCTGATAGGGATTGGGATGGGTGTTCTAGTGAATTGCTTACACAGCTGATCCTGTTTCGGCATCTACTTCTCAAAATACATTCATTACTCTATCCCCGGTGCCTGGCCTGTAGTACATGCTCAATAAATGTTTGCTAAGTGAATGAATGAATCCCATGAGTGTGAGGGCAACTGGCTGGGACATATGACACCTCATGACCACTGGGCCGACTCATCAGATAAAGGGCTAGAGGAGCCTGTCCCTTTCCTCCCTCTCATTTCCGCCACATCTCTTTCAAAGTCTTAAGGTGGAAGAAAATGATCTCCCTACACAGGAGAGACCCATGCTCCAGTCAAGAGAATAGGAATGACTATGCTCTCTTCCCCTACGGTCTCTAGGCTTTCAAAGACTCTTTTTCTCTTTGAAATCCCAGAATAAGAATATGAACCGAGCGATTTATCGGCTGGCCACCTGGCCATGGCCTGGGTCTGCTGGCATCCCTGACTCCTGGGTGGAGAGAGGGGATTTCACACCCAGTTAGCAACCGTCTGTGCCTCCCCAAGCAGCACCGTGTCCAGGGAACGATCAGGCTGTGGCTAGGTGATCAACTGACAAGTCGCCCAGTTCATATTCTTACACTTGTATTTCAAAGAAAAAAGTCTGAAAGTTTAGACATTGTTCAGTCACTAAGAAGTGCCAACTCTTTGAGACCCCATGGGCTGCAACACACCAGGCTTCCCTATCCATCACTATCGATCGGAGTTTGCTAAACTCATGTCCAACCTTCCAACCATGTTATCCTCTGTTGCCCCCCTCTCTTCCTGCCCTCAATCTTTCCCAGCATCAGGGTGTGGAAAAGAGTCAGCTCTTCTCATCAGGTGGCCAAAGTATTGGAATTTCAGCTTCAGCATCAGTCCTTTCCAATGAACATTCAGGGTTGATTTCCTTTAGGATGAACTGGTTTGATCTTGCAGTCCAAGGTGTCTTCTCCAGCACCACAATCTGAAAGCATCAATTCTTTGGTGTTCAACCTTCTCTGAACGCTTAGAGACCTAGGCAAAAAAGCATAGTCATTCTGCGAGTGTGCGGCTGTGTCCCTTTCATCCAAGACCTCAGCTGTGGCTTAATTCATAGAGAAGGCTGATGAGATAGTAGAATCCTAGAAAATGTTACATATACACTTTGCACATTTTAGTTCAGACAAAAACAAAGATGTGTGTTCATTCCCCAGTCTTTTGTATCGAGCCCAGGGTTTTGCTTTGAGACTGTGCTGGCTAGTTCAACACAAATCACACCCAGGCTGTGTCAGCCACATCTCTAGTCTCTACACCTTTAAAGTGAGGTGAGAACTTAAAAGACACAGCCAAGCAATCCTGGGGCAAAATGCTCATAATTTTCCCACTCATGTATAATGCTCTCACCCACATCTCATTCCACAGCCATTGTTTAGGAACTAAGATTTATGAAGTGTTTCCTAGGCTTTAAAGATAGTGTTACTGAAACTCCGGTTTGGCTGCTCACTGCTTGAAAGCCAAGGCTTTTGAGGCAAGGTTGGGGAAAAGGAAAGTATGCTTTATTCTGGAGGCTGCCGGCCAGGGAGAGGGTGAACTCAGGTCCAAAGGCCAACTCCCCCCTGCCAGTTAGTGACCAAGAGCTTTGAAAGGGTAATTTCAGGGATGTATGGGGGACGAGGGGGCTGAACAGCACTGCGAGCTCTGACAGTCATTTTGGAGCTGGTCTTGTGGTGGTTGGAGAGCGTATCTTGATTGACTTAAGTACAGCTAAGCTTCAGTTCCAGAGTCAGTTTTTTCCCATGTCTTTGAGGCCAGTTCTTGGAATTACCGCAGCCTATGCCTGGCTACAGTCTGGTCAGCTCAGTGCAGTTCAGCTCAGTTCAGTTCAGTTCAGTTCATTCGCTCAGTCGTGTCCGACTCTTTGCGACCCCATGAATCGCAACACGCCAGGCCTCCTGTCCATCACCAACTCCCGGAGTTCACTCAGACTCACGTCCATTGAGTCAGTGATGACATCCAGCCATCTCATCCTCTATCATCCCCTTCTCCTCCTGCCCCCAATCCCTCCCAGCATCAGAATCTTTTCCAATGAGTCAACTCTTCGCATGAGGTGGCCAAAGTACTGGAGTTTCAGCTTTAGCATCAGTCCTTCCAAAGAAATCCCAGGGCTGGTCTCCTTCAGAATGGACTGGTTGGATCTCCTTGCAGTCCAAGGGACTCTCAAGAGTCTTCTCCAACACCACAGTTCAAAAGCATCAATTCTTCGGCGCTCAGCCTTCTTCACAGTCCAACTCTCACATCCATACATGACCACAGGAAAAACCATAGCCTTGACCAGATGGACCTTAGTAGGCAAAGTAATGTCTTTGCTTTTGAATATACTATCTAGGTTGGTCATAACTTTTCTTCCAAGGAGTAAGCGTCTTTTAATTTCATGACTGCAATCACCATCTGCAGTGATTTTGGAGCCCCCAAAAATAAAGTCTGACACTTTCCACTGTTTCTCCATCTATTTCCCATGAAGTGATGGGACCAGATGCCATGATCTTCATTTTCTGAATGTTGAGCTTGAAGCCAACTTTTTCACTCTCTTCTTTCACTTTCATCAAGAGGCTTTTTAGCTCCTCTTTACTTTCTGCCATAAAGGTGGTGTCATCTGCATATCTGAGGTTATTGATATTTCTCCCGGCAATCTTGATTCCAGCTTGTGTTTCTTCCAGTCCAGCGTTTCTCATGATGTACTCTGCATAGAAGTTAAATAAGCAGGGTGACAATATACAGCCTTGACGTACTCCTTTTCCTATTTGGAACCAGTCTGTTGTTCCATGTCCTGTTCTAACTGTTGCTTCCTGACCTGCATACAAGTTTCTCAAGAGGCAGGTTAGGTGGTCTGGTATTTCCATCTCTTTCAGAATTTTTCACAGTTTATTGTGATCCACACAGTCAAAGGCTTTGGCATAGTCAATAAAGCAGAAATATACATTTTTCTGGAACTCTCTTGAGCAGTTCAGCTCAGTCATATCCAACTCTGCGACCCCATGGGCTACAACACCTTCCTGTCCATCACCAACTCCCAGAGTTCACCTAAACTCATATCCATTGAGTCGGTGATGCCATTCAACCATCTCATCCCTGTCGTCCCCTTCTCCTCCTGCCCTCAATCCCTCCCAGCATCAGGGTCTTTTCAAATGAGTCAACTCTTTGCATCAGGTGGCCAAAGTATTGGAATTTCAGTTTCAGCATCAGTCCTTCCAATGAATACCCAGGACTGATCTCCTTTGGGATGGACTAGTTGGATCTCCTTGCAGTCCAAGGGACTCTCAAGAGTCTTCTCCAACACCACAGTTCAAAAGCATCAATTCTTCAGCACTCAGCTTTCTTTATATACAGTCTGGTCATCCTGTAGTTAACTTCTTTCACCTTTGGGGGTTTCAGTGTCTACAAAACAGCTCAAAGGAGATGAATATTATTTGAGGCGGAACTAAATGTTCTTGACTTTACTTAATGACTAAACTATTTTTATTTGATCTTGTTTGACTGTTTTTCTCCACTCTTTCATTGTCTCCCTTCTCTGATTAAATTTATTCTTTGACTAATGTTTTTCTGCAGGCAAAAGGCAGGCAGAGGACATGGAGTGGGGGAAGGGCTGCTGTCCCGGGAAGGCACCATGGGGTCAAGCTCTGTTCAACTAGTTTTCATAGAAATGAAGCTTTTTTTCTTTGCACCCATATTGGATCAGTTTACATAATATTTAAGTAAATTTTGAAATGAAAATAGCAAATACCACTCTCATAACCCTCTCTGGACAATCCCAGAGGCTTCCTCACCTGTGGGTGTGGGGATTAAATGCCCTCATCTGCAGAACACACTGGCCCTCCAGAGGGACCACAGCCTTAGACAGCAGGTTTTTTTTTTTAATATAAATTTATTTATTTTAATTGGTGGTTAATTACTTTACAATATTGTATTGGTTTTGCCATACTTCAACATGAATCCACCACAGGTATACACGTGTTCCCCATCCTGAACCCCCTCCCTGCTCCCTCCCCGCACCATCCCTCTGGGTTGTCCCAGTGCACCAGCCTCAAGCACCCAGTTTCATGCAAAATATTTTTACTGATTTATTTATTTTATGTTTGGCCGCACTGAAGCTTTGTTGCTATGTTCAGGCTTTCTGTAGCTGTGAAAGCAGGGGCCGCTCGCCCGTTGCGCCATGCAACCCACTCTGTGCAGTGGCTTCTCCAGATGTGGAGAAGGAGCTCAGGAGTTGTGGACCATGGGCTTAGCTGCTCTACTGCTTGTGGAAACTTTCTGGACCAGGGGTTGAACCCAGGTCCCCTGCATTGAGAGGCAGATTCTTAACCACTGGACCATCAGGGAGTGCTAGTTAGTGGGTTTTCTGGAGGAAGACGGTTAGTTCCGTTAGGTCTGTTAGGAGAGTTTTCACCTTCCTAAGACAGATAAAGGACAGAAATGGTATGGACCTAACAGAAGCAGAAGAAATTAAGAAGAGATGGCAAGAATACACAGAAGAATTGTACAAAAGGATGATCTTCACAACCCGGATAATCACAATGGTGTGATCACTCACCTAGAGCCAGACATCCTGGAATGTGAAGTCAAGTGGGCCTTAGAAAGTATCACTACGAATAAAGCTAGTGGAGGTGATGGAATTCCAGTAGAACTATTTCAAATCCTGAAAGATGATGCTGTGAAAGTGCTGCACTCAATATGACAGCATATTTGGAAAACTCAGCAGTGGCCACACGACTGGAAAAGGTCAGTTTTCATTCCAATCCCAAAGAAAGGCAATGCCAAAGAATGCTCAAACTACTGCACAATTGCACTCATCTCATATGCTAATAAAGTAATGCTCAAAATTCTCCAAGCCAGGCTTCAGCAGTATGTGAACTGTGAACTTCCTGATGTTCAACCTGGTTTTAGAAAAGGCAGAGGAACCAGAGATCAAATTGCCAACATCCACTGGATCCTGGAAAAAGCAAGAGAGTTCCAGAAAAACATCTATTTCTGCTTTATTGACTATGCCAAAGCCTTTGACTGTGTGGATCACAATAAATTGTGGAAAATTCTGAAACAGATGGGAATATCAGACCACCTGACCTGCCTCTTGAGAAACTTGTATGCAGGTCAGGAAGCGACAGTTAGAACTGGACATGGAACAACAGACTGGTTCCAAATAGGAAAAGGAGTACGTCAAGGCTGTATACTGTCACCCTGCTTATTTAACTTCTATGCAGAGTACATCATGAGAAACGCTGGACTGGAAGAAACACAAGCTGGAATCAAGATTGCCGGGAGAAATCTCAATAACCTCAGATATGCAGATGATACCACCCTTATGGCAGAAAGTGAAGAGGAACTAAAAGCCTCTTGATGAAAATAAAAGAGGAGAGTGAAAAAGTTGGCTTCAAGCTCAACATTCAGAAAACGAAGATCATGGCATCTGTCCCATCACTTCATGGGAAATAGACGGGGAAACAGTGGAAACAGTGTCAGACTTTATTTTGGGGGGCTCCAAAATCACTGCAGATGGTGACTGTAGACATGAAATTAAAAGACGCTTACTCCTTGGAAGAAAAGTTATGACCAACCTAGACAGCATATTCAAAAGCAGAGACATTACTTTGCCGACTAAGGTCCATCTAATCGAGGCTATGGTTTTTCCTGTGGTCATGTATGGATGTGAGAGTTGGACTGTGAAGAAGGCTGAGCGCTGAAGAATTGATGCTTTTGAACTGTGGTGTTGGAGAAGACTCTTGAGAGTCCCTTGGACTGCAAGGAGATCCAACCAGTCCATTCTGAAGGAGCTCAACCCTGGGATTTCTTTGGAAGGACTGATGCTAAAGCTGAAACTCCAGTACTTTGGCCACCTGATGAGAAGAGTTGACTCACTGGAAAAGACTTTGATGCTGGGAGGGATTGGGGGCAGGCAGAGAGGGGGACGACCAAGGATGAGATGGCTGGATGGCATCACCTACTCAATGGATGTGAGTCTGAACTCCGGGAGTTGGTGATGGACAGGGAGGCCTGGCGTGCTGCGATTCATGGAGTTGCAAAGAGTCAGACATGACTGAGCGACTGAACTGAAGACTGATCCAATCCTGTGATCAGTTTGGAAGCTTCCTACTATATTTTTCCACTATAAACCACGGTCCTCAAAACATTCTTGTTCCTAACTCTTTGATTTAGTATCTAGTACAGAAAGATGTAGAAGTAAGGGTGTAGAAGTGGAGGTAGCAGGTCTGACAGTCTGTGGGCTTTAAAGCTGGTGATAGGATTTGCTGAATTGTCCCGTGCCTTAAGACCATCAGCTGTAGATATGAGTGTTTTCCCACCCCTTTCTGTGTAGCATGGGAGAGTTACATCATATGCATATTTAATTTTGGGGGAATTCAACGGTGTGTGCTCAGCAAACCCTCCCCAAATTAAAAAAAAAAAAACAAAAAACCAAGTAAGCAAGCAATCATATTTAGTACCAGCCAACACTTCAGCAGAAACTGCCACTTCTTTGGAAAGGCAGTTTCTGCAGATTTATTCAGAGGAGCTACGGCGATCAGTCTGTGCAGGGTGTCACCTCGGCGCCCCTGTTGGTGTCCACAGAGGTGCTTTGAGTCTGGGCGTTCTCCCACTACGCTGGGGGCACAGTCAGGTGCCTGTCTAGACTAAGTAATCAGGTCTCTCCTCTCTGGGGTCTTCTGGTCCAGCAGGAAGCAGGCTGCAGCGGCCCCTGTTTAGGAGTCTACTGGCCCCTGGCCCCTCTCCACTCAATTCTGTTGCCCCTCCACCACAGTCTAATGAACACTTGCTTAGTCTTCAGAGAAAACCTTCTTTTGCCAAAAATTGGCTGAGCCCATGTCTGTATTGTCTCAAGCTGTTACAACAAAAACAGCGTAGACTGTGGCTTACAAGCAACATAAGTTTATTTCTCATAGTTCTGGAGGCTGGAAGCCCACGGTCAGGTGCCACCATGCTTGGGCCCTGGTGACGATCCTCTCCTGAGTGGCAGACTGCAGACTTTCATTGTCTCTGCTTCGGCCAAAGAGCAGAGAGGAGGCAAGCTGTCTCCTGACCCTTATAAAGGCGCTAATCCCACCATGAGGGCTCTCATAACCTCATCTAACCCTGTTTACCTCCCAAAGGTCCTCCTTCTGCCTATCGTCACACTGGGGCACACAGTTTCAAGACATGTACATTTGGGAGTGTGTGTGATGGCAATTCATGGGGTCGTGAAGAGTCGGACACGACTGAGCGACTTCACTTTCACTTTTCACTTTCATGCACTGGAGAAGGAAATGGCAGCCCACTCCAGTGTTCTTGCCTGGAGAATCCCAGGGACGGGGGAGCCTACTGGGCTGCCATCTATGGGGTCGCACAGAGTCGGACACGACTGAAGCGACTTAGAGGCAGCAGCAGCAGCAGGATGGAAGGACATAAACATGCAGTTCATGACCGTTCTCTTCACCCCCAAGCTAGCGCCTCAGGCTTTTGGAAACCAAAGCCGGGAGAAGGCTCCTGGGTGGTTTTTCACAACCCTCTTGGGATCTTGGGATGAGACGGGCAGCAAAAGAAAATATCAGCATCAAGAGAGTCATTATTAAAACAAAATTGCCCTGCCCCATATCTCTGGATCACAGCAAGCTGTAAATTCACTGCGCTCCTTTAGGGCACTCAGCTTTTTCATGGGAGGTCATAGTGTTAACTCTGTTATCGCTTGGAAGGTATTATTTGAGTGACCTAAAACAAATTTAGGATATTAGGCAAAGCAATCTTTCATTCAGATAGTAATTATACCGAGTTCTATCATCTGCAGGCTTCACCGCTTTGAGCTTGCGATGAAACTGACAGAGCTTGAATTCTTTACAGCAAAGAAAAGGAATCGTTTTTTTTTTTTGAACACGAACTTATTTGCTGATTTTAATTTTAAAATATTCAATTTTATTTAATTAAATTTGATTTAAAATGTTTAAGCATGAAGACTCAGTGTTAGAGAAAGTATATCGTGTAAATTGTGCCTGTGTGTATATACTTTGCTATTTTTTTCTCCCAGTTTTATTGAGATATAATTGACATACAGAACTGTTTAAGGTGTACAGCATAATGATTTGACTTACATATACCATGAAATGTTTACCACAATAAGTTTAATGAACAGCCATCATATAATACAGATATAAACTAAAAGGAAGAGAAAAAAATTTTTTTCTTTGTGATGAGAACTTTTACGATTTACTCTCAAGAACTTTCATATACAAAATAGAGCAGAGTTGATTACACTGATCATGTTTCACATTATATGCTCCGTACTTTTTTCTCTTATACTTGGAAGAAGCTTGTGCATTTTGACCCCTTTATTCAATCCCCCCTCCTTCCACTCCCCACTTCTGGTAACCACAAATCTGATCACTTTTACTGTGAGTTTGTTTTTGAAGCACAATTGACCTACAATGCTATGTTAGTTTTTGGTGCACAATATAGCGATTCAGTATTTCTACACGTTACACAATGAACACCACCACCATCAAAGATATTACATCATTATTGACTATTTTTCCCACGCTGTACATTTCATCCCTGTGACTCATCTGTTTTATAACCGGAAGTCTGTACCTCTTCGTCCTCCTCATCTATTTAACTCATCCTTATACCCATCTCTCCTCTAGCAAATACTTGTTTGTTTTCTGTGTCTCAGATTCTGTGTCATTATGCTTATCTATTCATTTTGGTTTTTAGTTTGTCCATGTAGGTGAAATGATATGATTTCTTCCTCCATCTGACTTGTTTCACTTAGGATGATCCTTAGGTCCATCCATGTTGCCAAGAAAGGTGAGATTCCATTCTTTTTCATGACTAATATTCTATTGTATACACATGGAATAGAATATTATTCGTATATTTATATACATTATAGTTGTTCAGTTGCCCAGTCACATCCAGCTCTGCGACCCCACGGACTGCAGCATGCCAGGCCTCCTTGACCCTCCCCATCTCCCGAAGTTTGCCCAAGCTCATGTCCATTGCCTCGGTGATACCATGATATATATATATATATATATCTCACATCTCCTTTGCCCGTTCGTCTAACAGTGGACACATGGGCTGCTCCACACTTTGGCTATCGTGAATGAGGCCATATGAACAGAGGAGCACACATACATCTTTTCCAAATTAGTGATTTTGTTTTCCTTAGAAAAACACATAGAAATGGAGTTTCCCGATGGTATGGTAGTTCTATGCCATAGAACTTTTTGAGGAATCTCAAACTGCATCCTAAAGAGTATGCAAATTTATCTTACTAATTATATTAATTAATTTAGAGAAGTTTAAACTACTAAATGGTAAGTGATTAAGGTTTTTTTTTAGAGAAATATTCAATTAAAATACTTTTTAAAGGAAAATAAACAGAGTCTGACCATCTGATTGTCTGCTTCTCCCAATCTGGGAGACAGCAAACCAGCACTCCAGGACATTTGAAAAAGAAAACTAGAATATTTAGCTCTTTCTTCTTCCATCTTCTGCATCCAGTTGATACGGGTGACATTTCAGAGAAAGAGACCCAGACCAGTGCTGCAGCCAGCCCTCGAGGCAGTCTGAGTTCTAATTTGGACCAGCTCAGACCATCTGGGGTGCATACTTCTGTCTCGTTAATTTTGCCCTTGCACAAATGTCTTCCTGGAGAGGGTATGAGAAATGTTTTTGCAGTCAGACAGGCTGGGGCTCCCATTCCAGCTGCGTTGCCTACTGGTGTATAATTTTGGGTAAAGAACAGAGTACCTCTCTGTGGAAAAAAAAAAAAAAAAAAAAGTCCTGCCTCTGCTGGAAATGGCTCATTCCTGCCTCTGTGATCCTCCGTGATACAAATGTCTTCGTGCAATTTTTGTGTCTTACCACGCAGGGTTACTCAATCACTGGCTTGTCCTCCTCTAGCACCTTGGCAGAAGTATAGTTGACTCATGCCTACATCCCTAAGACACAGCACAGAGCCTGGCACGTGGTTGCGATGTTTAAGCTGCCCCACCTGTGGGGCAGCACTTAGTGACCCACCTAGCTGGGCGACGTGGCCTCTGATAGTATCACTGGTGGTGCAGAGATCAAAATAACAGGAGCTAATGAGGCAGATGAGATGAGATGGTTAGACAGCACCACCGACTCAATGGACATGAACTTGAGCAAACTTCAGGAGAGAGTGAAGGACAGGGAAGCATGGCGTGCTGCAGTCCATGGGGTCGCAAAAATCGGACATGACTTAGCGACTGAACGACAACAGCAAATGAGGCAGAGCTAAATTCTAGCCTCAGTCCCACTATTCCAAGAGCTGCTTTCCACACACCTGTCTTTAGCTCAAACTGTGTGATGGGATTCTCAACACTGGTCCCTACTCCATCTCTCCAGGGAGGAAGCAGTGCCAGTGAGGAGTCTATCTGGGTACCAGAGTACTGTGATAAACAACAAATGCTTTTTAAATTGCCCTCTCTTATATCTTATCAGTGGGAGAATACTGAAGTTTGGAGACAGGGGCTCTGGGCAGTTGGGTTTGTGTAAGGCTGAGTATGATCTATTGTTAAGATTCATAGGATCTAGCCTCATATTCTAAAAAGTAGGTGCCACCCTTCACACCCCCTTCCACAGGCAGTCTGTCTAGCCCCACGCCATTCCTTAAGTGCTCTGGATCAAAAGGAAACAATTCTGTAGTGAACTGAATGGTGACCGCCTCAAAAGATGCATTCAGGTCCCACCTCCAAAATCTGATGTTATTTGGAAATTGAGCTTTTAGCTGTAATTAAGTTGAGGATCAGGGGATGAGATCATCTGAGATGACCTGAATGTACTCTAAAGCCAATGACAAGTTTCCTCAGAAGACGGAAGACCCAGAGGAGGAGATGGCGCGCAGATGCAGGCAGAGGTCGGAAGGACACGGCCGCCCCCGGAGCAGCGAGAGCCAGGGGAGCACGCCCTTCCCTGGGACACTAGGAGAGAGCGAGGCCCAGCCAACACCTTGATTCTGGCCTCCAGAGCCACGCAAGTTACATTTCTGTGTTTTAAGCCACCTAATTTGTGGTAATTTGTCATTATAGCCTTAGGAAATGAATTCACTTCAGAAGTCTCAGTTTCCTTAATTGTAAGATGGAATAATGATATTTTCCACCAGATTCATTGCATAGATTTAAATAGAAACTGTAAGTAATACTCCGTAATGACCTACATGGGAATAGAATCTTAAAAAAAAGTGGATATATGTATATGTATGACTGATCCGTCTAGTCAAGGCTATGGTTTTTCCAGTGGTCGTGTATGGATGTGAGAGTTGGACTATAAAGAAAGCTGAGCACTGAAGAATTGATGCTTTTGAACTGTGGTGTTGGAGAAGATTCTTGAGAGTCCCTTGGACTGCAAGGAGATCCAACCAGTCCATCCCAAAGGAGATCAGTCCTGGGTGTTCATTGGAAGGACTGATGCTGAGGCTGAAACTCCAATACTTTGGCCACCTGATGCAAAGAGGTGACTCATTTGAAAAGACCCTGATGCTGGGAAAGATTGAGGGCAGGAGGAGAAGGGCACAACAGAGGATGAGATGGTTGGATGGCATCACCGACTCAATGGATATAAGTTTGGGTGAACTCTGGAAGTTGATGATGGACAGGGAGGCTTGGCGTGCTGCAGTCCATGGGGTTGCAGAGAGTCGTACACAACTGAGTGACTGAACTTAACTGAACTGATAAATGATTCACTTTGCTATACAACAAAAACTAGCATAACATTATAAATTGACTATATTCCAATTAAAATTAATTTAAAAATAGAAAGCCACACACACAGAAAAAAAGAAACTGCAAGAAAAACTGCCTGTATCAGTGTTTGACATAATAAGCTTTCAATATATGCCCAGTTGTGTATGGGTCTTTGTGACCCCATGGACTGTAGCCCACCAGGTTCCTCTGTCCATGGAATTTCCCAGGCAAGAATACTGGAGTAGGTTACCATTTCCTACTTCAGGGGATCTTCCTGACCCAGGAATCGAACGTGCATCTCTTTTGTCTCCGGGATTGGCAGGCGGATTCTTTACCACCCTTGATACATGGTGCCAGTAAACTTTCATGCTATGCTCTTGACATTTGTGGAAGGTCATTTGAAGACCTGTACTGGGGACATTAGTTCCATGCCTTACAGGAATCTGGATAGCCCTCTCAGAGTTAATCTTGGAAAGAAACATTTGATGATCAGCAAAGAAGTCAAAGGTTGCCCCCAAAAGACAAAAATCTTCTGAGTTAAGAAAGACATGAGCTATATTGATTAACTGATAGTAACGTCATTAAAGAATGCAATGACTAAAAGGGAGTTTGAGCAGCCACAGGGGCTTAAAAGAAGAGCAAAGCGACAAATGTTGATCGCGCATGTTTAGACTCTGTCTAGGGGACAGGGCTTTAGGCCAAAAGATTTCTGTGAGTGCCGATCTCTAGGGAAAATGGTCATTTCTATGTGGTCCTGGGTGGCCTTGATACCATTAAGCGTTTCGTCTCTCACTTAACGTCCCTGAATGCCTTGGTTTCCAAGCAGTCTGGATTTCCGTGTGTGGGTCTGCCCATGGGGGAATGAGCTAACTGTAGGGATTTTGAGCATTTCAGATCCCTGAGACAGAGGTTTCTCGTGACATATTAAAAGTGTGGCTCTGAAGGGGGAGGAAGGAGGGAGAGGGTTTTGTTGGGAGTTTGGGGTTAGCAGATGCAAACTGGTACACCTAAAGTGGATAAAGAGCATGGTACAACCGTATAATAGCACAGGAAACGCTATGTCCAATATCCTGGAATAAGCCTCCATGGAAATGAATGTGAAAAATGATGTATACGTGTGTGTGTGTAGAAATGAGTCACTTTACTGTAGAGCAACAATTAAGACAACATTGTAACTCAACTCTGCTTCAATAGAGAGTAAATTTTAAAAGAAGCATGGCTCTGGACGAAGATTCAGCTTCCCAAATGTCTTAACTAAGAAAGCGCAGAGGATGCCAGCGAAGGCGCTCTCGGCCTCGGTGACAATCCTTCCACTTGTTGTCGGTCCCCATCTCCATCTCACACGTGTCGGTCAGGCTGAGTCAGACTTCTAGGACTTGATCATGATGGAAACAACCCTGCTCTGATATTTCTGATTCATTCCTTCTACTGATTCCCACAGAATCCCTTTTCACGTTCTCTGCAAAACTTACCAAGACTATTCAGTTATGTCTCACTCTTTCCAATATCCATGGGGACCATGTTTTCTAAAGCAGACGTTGGACTTGCATGGGTGACTATCTGCATGGAAAACTGTGTGATAGAATACTTAATAATGAGAATAATTTTCAAAATGCAGAACCTGTGGCTAGTATGGTTATATGTGGTGCCAGTGAGAGAAACACGGTAGAATTCAGTTCTGGGATGTGTTGTGCTTCTACTGAGCAACTGAAACATTTGCTTCTTTAGTAAAAATAATTCTTTCCTTATTTTTCTGGCTATCAAGAAGCTCAGTGTTAAAGCTGCTGGGGAATCACAGTAACTGCATCAATTCTTTTAGTTTTCTCGCTCCCCGTTTTCTAGCTCTCCACCTCTGATTATACCTCAGTTTAAGCTGCTTAGAAGGATGTCTGGCTATTCACGGCCGAGACTGGTTGGTTCAACTCCATATCCATTCTCTTCTTTTTTTTATTAACACAAGTCCCCTGTTGGGGAGGTGTGGCCACGTGACTAAGCTTGGCCAGTGCGGTGTAACGGTAAGTTTCTTGCGGAAATTGTAGGAAGGCTGCTTAAAGGTGCTGGCCCATTGCAGGGGGCTTCTCGTGCGTTTCCTCTCCTCATCTGTTGACCGAGTCGTTTTCCTGGCACACCGGTGTCTGCCTTAGACCGTCTGTTTTTCAGTCGCTCAGTCGTGCCCGTGGACTGCGGCACGCTGGACTACCCTGTCCTCCACCAGCTCCTTCAGCACAGCCTTAGACCACGGAGCACCCAAGGGATGAAAGAGAGCATGGGGGTGATGGAGCAGAAAGACGGCCGGTCCCTGCTCCCTGGAAAGTCCCCCGGGCAGCAGGGCTCACGAAGGCCGGCTCTGACTGACCCAGCCAGAGGCTTCCCTATGTGAATGAGAGATCAGCGTACTTTATGGAAGCGCTCTCTTTAAGAGAAAAGTCGCTATTCTTTACTCATTTCCGGGCTGCGCCGGGTCTCGCTGGCAGGCTCCTCCCTAGTTGCGGCGCGCAGGCACTCAGCGCGTGGCTTCCCGTTGCAGAGCGTGGCCTCTAGACCCTCCCCGGGCTCCGGGAGTTGTGGTGCGGGGCTTAGCTGCCCGTACGTGGGATCTCGGTTCCCAGCCCAGGCACTGACCCGTGTCGCCTGCACTGGCAGGCAGAGTCTTAGCCCCTGGACCGCCGGGGAAGTTCCCGTTGAAGCTCTCTTATTTGGGGTTTTTAAAGAAAATTGCTACACAATCTTTTTGCAATGCTTCCCAGAACCCTTTAAAAAATGAATTTCAGATTCAGCTCATTTTAAGAGACAGATTCCTCTTCAATTTAGTGAAGACTATCCTAAAACTTTTGCGTGATGTAGTGATCAGACAAAAATTTAATTTTGCCTGTAGAGATGTGTCCTTTATTTTGTGTGTGTGTGTGTGTGTGTGTGTGTGCACGCGTGCTCACTCAGTCACGTCCAGCTCTGTCCACAGGACTTGTCAGGCAAGAGTACTGGAATGGGTTGCCGTTTCCCTACTCCAGGGCATCTTCCCAACCTGGGGACTGAACCAGCATTTCCTGAGTCTCTTGCTCTGGCAGGTGAATTCTTTATCACTGAACCACCCGAGAAGCCCCATCCTTTTTTGTGGGCTGGTTCAAATTCTTGGAAGGGGATAGAGTATAAGTAAATAAGCAATTGGAGTAGGAAGCCAAGTGGAAAAGTACTGCCAAGTAGTAGCCTCCATCCATCTTCTTTAATGAAAAACTTGAAATTAGCATATAGTACTTGTATGTAAAAGAAAGTGTCTGATGAATATTCTATCAAGACTATAGAATATCCCCATAGGATCTATTGATATCATTCACCTGCAGAGAAAAATTACTTTTTCATAGATTAAACCAAGGAAAAATACTAGCCGCCTCTCTGTCCAAAGTGTCATAAATTTTGTATTAGTGAACTAATGAGATTTAATAAAATCCAAATTAAGTCTTACAGTACTTGGAAAGAATTTTTCTTTCCTCTCAACCCTAGGTCTTTCTACTCATCTTCAAAGGAAGCATTAATGAGAAGCAATAAATCCCAGCATGATCGTGATTAAATTTCATGAATTATACAGAAGTACTTTTGCAAAATGATAAATTCAATCAGTAGAACAGATATTTTTCTTTCTCAGCCAAATTAAGGGCCAAATGTGTCTCTAGATCTTGGCATAAATAAAGACATTTTGATTTTCCTACAACTGAGTATGTTTTAAAAAGATGAATACCTTCCAAATAATTTTGCAAAATTATCATTAGTGTCTTTGAAAACAGGACCTTGTGGAGATTTCCTGATGGTCCAGTGTGTGATACTTCACCTTCTGATTCAGAAGCTTTGGTATCTGGTCAGGGAGCTGGAACCCCACATGCCTCGTGGCTGAAAACCAAGGGGCAACACTCTAGCAAATTCAATAAAGACTTAAAAAAATGGGCCACGGCAAAAAAATCTTTAAACATTTAAAAAAAAAAAAGGACCTTTCTTCCCCTGTTTTCTCTCTCCTGTTATTCCCATCCCTAACCCAAACATGTACATACTGGGGGCGGGGGTGGTGTTTGGGCAATACTGAAAGATACTCACAGCACTGAGTATAAAACGCAGCTTAGAAATTCTGGATTCTCTGTTTTAAAATGAGAAGCACCAGCTTGGAAATAATGTCTCCCAGTCACTGTA
Organism: Nanger dama; assembly: GCA_917880005.1. Classification (NCBI taxonomy): domain Eukaryota; kingdom Metazoa; phylum Chordata; class Mammalia; order Artiodactyla; family Bovidae; genus Nanger; species Nanger dama. The sequence continues at coordinate 2,588,391 of CAKJTW010000003.1, read as the reverse complement.
GGCTTTCCAGTGTGTTGGCAGCTTGCTGACAGCATTTTAGATGACCTACATTTGTGCGGAGAGCCATGTGGTCCAGCCCAGCAGAATTAGAGATGGGGGCAGGGGCTCTGGCACTGGCTGCTTGTCAGGACAAGCCGACTCCAGCTTGCTTTCCCCATCTCACCATCTGCGTGACTGCTGATTCATTAGGCAGGTGTCTCTCCTGCTGCTGGAAGGAACATTTGTTCCCTATAATTTGCCATTTTTCCAAACGGTTAAGGGAAATTGGACTCACTCCTGGATACCAGAGGCAGGCAAGACTGGGAAGGAGGTGGGTGAGGCCCTGCCAGCTTTTCCCTGTGTAAATGCCATCTGTGGGGTCAAGGCTCCGACAGCTAATGGCTTTCTAGCTCACCAGCACAGACACACACAAGAGCCACCAGCAACCAGCACAGCGTTTTGGGAACAGACCTAGTTTAAAGGTTGCGTCCTGTGGGCCCATATTTATCAGATTATGCATCTGAATGTTAATTCGGAGAATACTGTCGCTGTGTTCAAGGTTTAAATAGATTACTCAGAGCACGTGTCTTATGTGCTTAGTCACTCAGTTGTGTGAGACTCTTTGCGACCCCGTGGACTGTAGCCCACCAGGCTTCTCTGTCTGTGGGGACTCTTCAGGCAAGGATACTGGAGTGGTTATCATGCCCTCATAGTGTCTTATAATTATAACCAAATCACTGTAACTCAGAAGCCAGGGAGTGGCAGGGGACAAAGCCACACGTTTCCAAGGAGAGCACTGGATGCCGAGCACCTGACCTCCAGCAGAGTCGGAGACTCTTGCGACATCTCAGTGTGGCCAGCGCGCTCCTCTCTGCCTGTAGCTCTCTTTCTGCCCCAGTTCTGGCCCTGTTACTCTTCTCAACAGCCAGACACAAGGGCATGACTCAAGATGAGCCAATTATAGTACCCTGGACCCAGTGATTGGACTCAGAGGTGGCCAAATTGAGACGGAGTCCTTGCCCATGGCCTGAAGCAGCTATTCACTCATTTATTCATTCACAATTTTTTTTTTAAACACCAAGTCCTCCATTCAGAGAGAAGCACTATTTTGGATGCTAGGAAAGTGCGATCAGCAGGACAGATGTAATTCCTCTTTGTGGAGTTTCCGTGACTGCCGGGTAGGCTAGGGAGGCCGGCAATAACCAAGTACATGAGTCAGATGGTTGGCGAGCATGTGAAGTGTTACGACAACTACAGAGAGTGACGACGGTGAGCCCAGCTAACACCCGAGAGGAGTGGGAACCGGGGCAGGTGGGCGGGGGCCCGGAGCCTCGCCTTGCTGGCTGCAGCTGTCCTGCATAACCCCAGACCCGCCCCGGCTCTTCCGAGGTGGGTATCACAAGCCAACACCTTCCCCTTGGGGGCAAAGCCAGCTCAAAGTCTCCACTCATACCTTCCCCACCCACCCTGACACCACCGAGATCCCAGCTGAAGAGTGGCCGTTCAGTCGGCACGGGCTGCCGTGGCTGTGGGCTGGGTGCTGTGGCGGCTCACAGACAAGCAGGTCACGCTCACTCCCTTCAAGGGCCCTGAATTGGCTGGGGGCTGGGCACTGGGCACAGAGGCGTCTCAGTGATTATGCCCACCACCAACCTGCTCCTTCCCAGGTTCCCTCTCAGTGAATAGTCCTACCACCCACCAGCTTACTCAGGCCAGAAATAACACTTGGATCTTCCACTGTTTCGGAAAACTTGTGATGAGATTTTCATTAGCAGCGGTACAGGTAGGGGAGGGGATGCATGAAATGTCAGCAATGGGAAACACTCTGAGGTCACCCAGACCAGCCACGGCACGGTGTCAGCGGGGAAACCTAGGTATAAAGCGATTGAATGTCTTATTGGAAATCACCATAATTAATTAATTCCATGTAATTCCTCATTCCAAATTAATTTAAGGTACCTTAACTGGAAAACTCAGCAGTGGCCAAAGGACTGGAAAAGGTCAGTTTTCATTCCAATCCCAGAGAAAGGCAATGCCAAAGGATGCTCCAACTACCGCACAATTGCACTCACCTCACACGCTAGTTAAAGCGTCTGCCTCCAGTGCAGGAGACCAGGGTTCGATACCTGGGTTGGGAAGATCCCTTGAGAAGGAAATGGCAATCCACTCCAGTATTCTTGCCTGGAGAATCCCATGGACGGAGAAGCCCGGTAGGTTACAGTCCACGGGGTCGCAAAGAGTCAGACACGACTGAGTGACTTCGCCTCACCTCACCTCACACACTAGTAAAGTAATGCTTAAAATTCTCCAAGCCAGGCTTCAGCAATATGTGAACCATGAACTTCCTAATGTTCAAGCTGGTTTTAGAAAAGGCAGAGGAACCAGAGATCAAATTGCCAACATCCACTGGATCCTGGAAAAAGCAAGAGAGTTCCAGAAAAACATCTATTTCTGCTTTATTGACTATGCCAAAGCCTTTGACTGTGTGGATCATAATAAACTGTGGAAAATTCTGAGAGAGATGGAAATACAAGACACCTGACCTGCCTCTTGAGAAATCTATATGCAGGTCAGGAAGCAACAGTTAGAACTGGGCATGGAACAACAGACTGGCTCCAAATAGGAAAAGGAGTACGTCAAGGCTGTATATTGTCACCCTGGTTATTTAACTTCTATGCAGAGTACATCATGAGAAACGCTGAGCTGGAAGAAGCACAAGTTGGAATCAACATTGTCAGGAAAAATATTAATAACCTCAGATATGTAGATGGCACCATCCTTATGGCAGAAAGTGAAGAGGAACTAAAAAGCCTCTTGATGAAAGTGAAAGAGGAGAGTGAAAAAGTTGGCTTAAAGCTCAACATTCAGAAAACGAAGATTATGGCATCCGGTCCCATCACTCCATGGGAAACAGATGCAGAAGCAGTGGAAACAGTGTCAGACTTTAGTTTTGAGGGCTCCAAAATCACTGCAGATGGTGACTGCAGCCATGAAATTAAAAGACGCTTTACTCCTTGGAAGGAAAGTTATGACCAGCCTAGACAGTATATTTAACAGCAGAGACATTAGTTTGCCAACAAACATCTGTCTAGTCAAGGCTATGGTTTTTCCAGTGGTCATGTATGGATGTGAGAGTTGGACTTTGAAGAAGGCTGAGCGCCGAAGAATTGATGCTTTTGAACTGTGGTGTTGGAGAAGACTCTCGAGAGTCCCTTGGACTGCAAGGAGATCCAACCAGTCCATTCTGAAGGAGATCAGCCCTGGGTGTTCATTGGGAGGACTGATGCTAAAGCTGAAACTCCAGTACTTTGGCCACCTCATGCAAAGAGTTGACTCATTGGAAAAGACCCTGATGCTGGGAGGGATTGGGGGCAGGAGGAGAAGGGGACGACAGAGGATGAGATGGCTGGATGGCATCACCGACTTGATGGACATGAGTCTGAGTGAACTCTGGGAGTTGTTGATAGACAGGGAGGCCCAGCGTGCTGCAATTCATGGGGTTGCAAAGAGTCGGATACGACTGAGTGACTGAAATGAACTGAACTGCAATCTGAAAGACTAATTGCAGAGTACTTCTTTAAGACATCTTTCATCAATATTATTTGCACAGACTAGGCTTTTGATATGAATCAGGCAGCAGGGAGTTCAAGGGTGTGCCTGATGAGCCCTGGCTGACATATACCATGGGATGAATTAAATGGCGAGCCCTACTCAGCCTCGTGCGGCAGACATGGTGCCTTTGGTAAATGTGGAGCTCTTCCACCTCCTCACATCCACTGTAAGCGGGTCCCCCTGGATATGGATGAGACTTTACTTAGAAAACACATTTGGTTCCACACGACACTGGGAAAATGAGTAATTGAGGGTCTCTGTTTTCTGCTACAGAAAACAGCTATGGTCATTTTAGCTTAAGAATGTTCAAATTAGGACCCCTTCAGTCATAAAAAGGATTCCCTGATAGCTCAGTTGGTAAAGAATCTGCCTGCAATGCAGGAGACCCCTGTTCGATTCCTAGGTTGGGAAGATCCCCTGGAGAAGGGATAGGCTACCCACTCCAGTATTTTGGCCTGGAGAATCCCATGGACTGTATAGTCCATGAGTTGCAGAGTTGGACATAACTAGTGACTTTCCCTTCACTTCAGTGATAAAAAGGCTTCCTCTGTGGCTCAGCGGTAGAAAATCTGCCTGCAGTGCGGGAGCCCCAGGAGAAGCGACTTCAATCCCTGGGTCGGGAATATCTTCTGGAGGAGGGTGTGGCAACCTACTCCAGTATAAGAATACTGGAGTAGGTTGCCACACCCTGGAGAATACCATGGACAGAGGGAGCCTGGTGGGCTATAGCCCATGGGATCACAAAGACTGGGACGTGACTGAAGCAGCTTACCACGCCATACACACAAAACACTCGTTAAATACATAATAAATACATAATATTAGGCAGTTAAATTCTGCAGGATAAACTAATTGCAAGATATATGAAAATGCAAACAAATGAATTGATCTTTCTTCTTTGTTTCTTTTTGGCCACGTGGCATAACACAGGGGATCTTAGTTTTCCTGACCAGGGATCGAATCCAAATCCCCTGCTCTGGGAGTGCAGAGTCTTAAGCACTAGACTGCAGAGAAGCACTTGAATTGACTTTCTGTTTGGAGTGGAAAGCTATGAAGAAACTAAAGTTTGAGAAGATCTACTCAAAATCAGAATACTTATTTTAGAGTGGCTGTTATATGGCATTATTTTCCACTTATTTGTCCATAGAACAAATAATTGACCTCTAAGCTTCAGTTTACCCTTCTGTACAATGGGTCAGTAATATTACCTATGTTACAGGGCTGTTGGGAAGAACGGATGAGCTAATTCATGTAAAGAGTTTAGTATAGTCTCAACAAATATTAACATTGTATTATAGAAGGGTTGTCGTCGTTTACTCGCTAAGTCACGTCCGACTCTTTGTGACCCCCGTGGACGGCAGCACGCCAGGCTTCCCTGTCCATTACCAACTCCCATAACTTGCTCAATCTCATGTCCATTGAGTCAGTGATGCCATCCAACCATCTCATGCTCTGTCATCCACTTTTCTCTTGCCTTCAATCCTTCCCAGCATCAGGGTCTTTGCAGTGAGTTGGCTCTTTGCATCAGGTAACCAAAGCATTGAATCTTCAGCTTCAGCATCAGTCCTTCCAATGAATATTCAGGGTTGATTTCCTTTAGGATGGACTGGCTTGATCTCTGCAGTCCAAGGAAGCTGTTTATTAAACTCACTCTTTACTCTTGACAAAATCTGTAATCAGATTACAGGAGTTTGGACTCTGGGACACAGGGATGGAAATGCATCTCACTCAGGCTGAGAAAGTCTAGGCACTAAGCAAATTCTAGTTAAGTCAAGAATAAAACCAGTTACCTGGATATTGTGGGACGTTGTCATCAATTCAGCAAGAATGGGGTGACAGAGTTGAGCTGGACGCTGTCTCTGCCTCTGGTGTCCTCCCGTGTAGAAGGAAGGTCATACACAGAAAACAGAGGTCTTTCCCTACAGAGAGGGTTTTCATGACTGAATTGGGTATTGACCGGAAGGTCAGTGAATTAAGCCACACAATTTGCATTAACCTGATTGCCATTGGTAACAACAGGCCCGTCGATGGGCATTAGTCCTTGCTGAGCAGGGTCACAGGTACCAGGCACTCGGTGCTGGGATGCCCAGCCGAGTGAGCGCCTTTTCCTTTGTACACCTGTTCACGCTTGGGTTCTTTTTGTTTACCCTGTGTAGAATTTTGATGCCAGAAAAGTTGCAAGATCAAGGGCAAGATGATTGAAGCTGGGGAGACACATGGGTGTGTGGCTTATAAGGCAAATGAGATGTCTGGACTCATTCTTGTCTTTCTCGAGCAAGCAGTTGGATATTTCAGCTTGCAGTTAAATAACCTGATAGCTATGTGCTGTCTAAGTTGTGTCCAACATGCTTCAGTTGTGTCCAACTCTTCGAAAGCCTATGGACTGTAGCCCGCCAGGCTCCTCTGTCCATGGGATTCTCCAGGCAAGAATACTGGCGTGGGTTGCCGTGCCCTCCTCCAGGGGATCTTCCCGACCCAGGGATACACTTCCTGCATTGACAGGTGGGTTCTTTACCGCTAGTGCCACCTGGAAAGCCCCTGATAGCTACATATACACACACACATATAAATGCCAGATGCGTGTGTATATATATATTCACACACACACACAGAGTCCCTGATACAGTGCTTAGTTCTTCAGTCATGTCTGACTCTTTGCAATACCGTGGACTCTAGCCCTGTCAGGCTCCTCTGTCCATGGGGATTCTCCAGACAAAAATATCGCAGTGGGTAACTATTTCCTTCTCCAGGGGATCGTCCCAGCCCAGGGACTGAACCCAGGTCTTCTGCACTGCAGGCAGTATTCTTTACCCTCTGAGCCACGGAGAAGCCCAATAGCTATAAGGCACCTAAAGGAAATCAGTCCTGAATATTCATTGGAGGGAATGATGCTGAAGCTGAAACTCCAATGCTTTGGCCACCTGACACGAAGAACTGACTGACTCACTGGAAAAGACCCTGCTGCTGGGAAAGATTGCAGGCGGGAGGAGAAGGGGACGATAGAGGATGAGATGGTTGGATGGCGTCACCAACTCAATGGACATAGGTTTGGGGGACTCTGGGAGTTGGTGATAGACAGCGAGGCCTGGCGTGCTGCAGTCCGTGGAGTCCCAAAGAGTCGGACACGACTGAGCCACTGAACTGAACTGAACCCTCATTATTGAAAATCCTGCAAGAGCACTAACTGGTATAGTGCGCCTTGAATATCCTAACCTCACTCCCTTTTATCTCTTATCCCATCAATGGGTTTTAAAATTCAGTTTTGATAAAATAAATTTTCTTAGGAACCCAATTATCTTTTATGGCAAGTCAGACTGTTGAAATACACAGTTCTGGAACTGCGACAGCAGAGGGAGGCATAAAGGGGATGGTAACCCCCAAAATACTTCTGCCTGGGGGTGTGTGGGTGGGTGGGAGGAGCGTCAAGAGAGGTGATAGAAAATAGGCGACGTTTGAGTTGGAGGCTCAGGAACAAGCATCCGTTTCCCAAGCGAACGAGCGGGAGGGCAGTTCCCGACAAGAGGAACAGCTTGGACGTATAAAGCCCGGGAGGTGGAGACGAACATCAGGGGCAGGGGCTGGTGACGGGTCAGGCTAGTTAGCATTCGCTGGACAAATGCAACCGAATGCATAATAGGTGCTGTGCCCGGCAAGGGCAACTGAATGCAGACGACAGAGGCGATGGCTGATTCCTGTTGTACCATAGAAATGAACGCAACACTGTAAAGCAATTATGCTCCAGTTTAAAGAAAGAAAGAGCAGGAAAGGTGGGCTGCACTAGGGCAGAGCAGGAGATCCCAGGCAGTGTTGCTCGAAAGTGTACGTTTTCTGAAGACAGGGTAGCGCTCAGCGAGGCTTTTAAGCAGAGGAGCAGCGTGATGAGGACCAAGTGCAGAGCTGTCGGGGACGGGTCACAGAGAGGGCTCACTGAGGGGAGGTACAGTCCAGAATGCAGGAGCTGGGGGAAGGACTGATGTGGAATTTGGGGGACTCCTTGATACAGCTGACCCTCTTTCCTGGACCCATTTCCCCAGATTCCTAACTCTTCTTGCTTTCATTTGCTCTAATTTGAAAGAAAGAAAAACAAAAACAAAACCCCACACCCTAGAAAGCTAAATTGTACTGGCTCTGTCTCTCTGAGCTGATATTCCTTTAGCAAAGATAATGGCCTCTTTCAGTTTATGAGATCTTTCTTGTCTTTTTCCTTCTAAAGATTAAAAATAGAAAACAGATTAAAATCCTGAGTATAAATCCTAAAAAGGATTTCTCCTCTCTTGCCATGGGGGGTGATAGATTTAAAGGGCCATGGGATCTAGACACTGCCAAGGGGCGCTGTCTTCGGCTGGAAGCCTTCTTTTTAGCTGAGCCCACTGGAAGGAGAGGTGACCACGTGCTCTTTTACAGAACGACTGGCTGTTGTGAAGCAGGCTTGCTCTGTTGTGCAGAGCAGACCTGTCCCTAATCGCTTCTATTATTATTTCAGGTTAGGTGGGGGTGAGGTAGGGAGGAAAAAAGAGCCAAGTCTATTTTAGCCTTTGCTTCAGAAATTAACTTGGTTTCCAAGAAGATGTCTGTTCTGTTAACTTCATCCTCTCGGGGCCCCAGAACTACAGCGTCTCCTTTCTTCCCCTTTCCAGTGCTCCTCTGCAACCCACTTTATGCAGCTGGCCGCTCCGCTGGACTGCACCCTCCCAAAGGTGCCCCCGGGACCACCGTGTGGGGCCCTCGCTGAGGACTAAGAGGACCTTGACGCTCATATGGGGTTAGCCAACTAATCCGGCCTGCAAATAACGAAACTCATCTGAAAATCTCTCGTAAGCCTTCTTAGCTCTGGACCTCGGGATATTAACTGCAGGATGGGGGTGGGGGGAGAGGGGCGTCAGAGGCTTGGGCCATTGAGGCTTAGTAGGCATGTCGATTACAGAGCCAGCCCCTTCGGACTCCAAAGCTGCTGGAGGGGATGTTCAGATGGTGCTGGTGGTTTGGCAGCCCTGGCTCCTCGACACTGGAGGATGGTGGGACACACGTCAGCACGCTTCAAGCCTCCTTTCTCATCCTTCCCAAAACTGCTGATAAAGCCACGCGTTATCATTATCTGTGGTTGCAAGAAGGTGTTATTTAAAAAATAAGTTGCCATTGATCTTACTTCTAGAGTTCCTTTGAGACGTTATTCTTATTATTATCATTTTAGTTATGCTCCCTGGTAGCTCACCTGGGGAAGAATCTGCCTGCAATGCAGGAGATCTGGGTTCGGGTCTGTGGGTTCAGAAGATCCCCTGGAGGAGGAACTGGCAGCCCACTCCAGTATTCTGGCCTGGAGAATCCCATGGACAGAGGAGCCTGGCAGGCCGCAGTCCATGGGGTCACGAAGAGTAGGACACGACTGAGCACCTAAGGACAGCACATTTATACTCAGGGATAATTTTTTTTTAATGTACACCCTTAGGACCAAAGACTTTTAGAGCCAGAAACAGTGCATTAGGGATTGTAATAGCAATTGGGATAATAGCAATAAACAAGTGTAAGGAACAAACTGGGTTTGTTTTCCTCCATCTGCACCCCTTCCTCCCGAAGAGGAAAAGTTAAAATTTTACATAACCTCCTGCTCTTTCAGCCTCTGTAACTCAGCTTGCTCCTTGCAAAGTCCGGATCACGAAGGTCATGTAGTCTCAGAAAGCAGGGACTTGCAACAGTAGAAGCTGGAGCTTATCTCACTCGCCTTGTCCTGCTCTTTGCAGTCACCCAGCCCCTGCAAACCTGCTTAACCTTGCCTGTCCATGTGAAGGTCAGGCATCTTCCTCCCCATCTTGACTGCTGTTCCTGAGGGCGTGAACCCCTTAGTTTAAGCCAGCCTATTAGCAGCTAGCCACTATAGTAGGTCTATAACAACTCTATAACCCCCTTTGTTCGGGGCTCAGAGCTTGGCGTGTTGCTCTTCTGGGCCCGTTGGCGTAGTAAACCCAAGTTCTCCAGCTCTCCGAGTGTGGCGCTTGGTTTCTGCAGCACTCCCCTTTGTCATAATCGATCCCTAACTTCCTTTTGAAAAACATTACCTTCCCTCATACCCCAGCTCTCAGTCCCCAAGGCGACCCTGAGGACCCACATGAGATCTAGTGGAGAGGAATACACATCACCAAGAAAGCCTAGAATTGCCGTAGATACAGCAACTAGAAAAGACTCTGGCTGTCTCTCTGGAGAATGAGATGACTGACTTCACTGCTGCACGTGAGCTGTTGCGCCCTGTAGGGCAGGGCGCCTTTGAAGCTGGGTTTATAGGTGAGTTGGTGTATGACAGAGGCAGCCAAGGGGTGGATTATGGTCGGTATTTATCACTTTTGCATTTCCAGAATGCCTTGCCTTCCTCTGTTGGTGGTACCCAGATTTTTCTTTAGAGAACTAACTCTCCACTGCATTTTGGTGGGGCTGGTAGAAATAAAACCAACACAGAGGAAAAAGAGAGCAAGAGATAGAGACTTATCATTGATGATCATCTGAGCGACTAGATCTAGTTGCCCTCGAACCTAACCTCGAACTTTGCAGTCATATAATGCAACAGATTCCCTGTTAGATAGAAGATAATTTGAACAGCACTTTTGTCATTTGCAGCAGAAAGAACCCTAATTACCTAATTATCCAGTTTCACGGCCTCCTTTAACCACCTTGACCATTAGCAGCAGAGTAAGTGATGCTCTGCCAGTTTCCAGGCCTGAAGGGAGGTGTCTTCCACTCTCTGTCTCTGGGAACACGTGCTTTTGGAGTCCCGAGCTGTGACGTCAGATGTCTGCCTCTTCGGCCGGGAGAGGACAAGCAAGAGGCCCTGAGACCACAGTTATGGAAAGACGAACCCACCTGGGCTCTCCCAGGCCCCAGACACGCGTGCAAACACTTCTCAGACCCTCCAGGCCAGAGTGCGCCCCAGAGCCATACCAGCTGGAGCAGGACTGCCCCCAAGCCCTCTTACAGATCATGAGCACAGTAAAGTGATCGTATTTTGAGTCCCTGTGTTTCGGGCTTTTGGTCCGTATTGATAGCAGTTGATAACCGGAACAGAGCGGCCCCAGGCAGCAAAGGTTCTTGTGGAGAGAAGGGCAGAGAGGGGATCTTTGAGGACTGAGGATGTCGACAACATTCCGCTCCTCCTTGAAACAGTCACAGAACCAGAGATGGCAAGAAAGGTGTAATTAGAGGCTGCTCCTGCTCCCACGCTCGCTCGTTCGGGGAGGAGGCCCAGCAGCAGGTGTCCCGAGACGAGCAGAGTGAGCACGTGGGCTGTGGGGCTGCCCGAACTTCATCTGTCACTGTGAAGCCGGACCGATGAACCCCAACCCGAGGCTTCGGCACCCTGGGAGCTGGGCTGGGGCAAGGCCTTTACTGGCCCCTCTGAAAAACAGGACGCATTTTCCCCCGGGTGCCCTGCAGCTTGTCGCAGAGATGCATAGCGGTTGGCAAGAGAAGGCGTGGGGTGGGGCCAGACTCAGCTTGGCGCTCACAAGTAGGGACATCCTGTGCTCTGAGGGGTTACGGATTTTGACACACAGAGTGCTTTGGAATTCAGGCAAAGATGAGGAACAATATACTCTTTCTACAAGACTATGAGAATGCCGAATCATTCCTTCCTCCCACAGATATGAAGTGAGCCGGCACAGGAATCTATTAGCTCCCAAACGATTATGGGTTTTATTTTTTAAAGAATTCCAAACACAGCTACAGATGCAAGTTGAAATAAACTGAGATGAAATGATAGGATACCTGGGATTTGCTTCAAATAATTCTGGGGTAGGGGAATATTGTAAGAGATGCTGTGAACTGATCAGTTATTACAGCTAGGAGTTGGATACGTGGGCCTTCAGTGGACTCTCTTTTTGTCTGTGTTTGCAGTCTTCCATATTAAAGTTAGCATGAAAGCTTCTGAGCAAGGCCTGTATGGTTCACACGTGCCACCTGGAAGGGCCAGGGGACTGGGGTGATGTTGGAAGTGGCTTCTGTTCCCTCAGGCCTCCATAGGGCTCCCTGAGTACATTACGGCCGCTCCAACCCAGATTCCCCAGTGGAATCTTCAGGAGATCCATCTGATTGCATCCCCTGTTGCTTTAAGGAAAGGCCAAAGCCCACGTCCTCTCCAAGCCAGCAGAAGCCTGGCCTCCTCCCGCCAGCCTCCTCCCGCCAGCCTCCTCCCCCCCTGGCCTCCTCCCCGCCGGCCTCCTCCCCCTGGCCTCCTCCCCCCCGGCCTCCTCGCTCCTGGCCTCCCCTCCCCCCGCCCCCCCCTGCTCCTGGCCCCTGCGTGCCGGCTGCACTCGCCTTTTCAAAGGCCTCAACTCCCCACTCTCCCCTCCGGCCCCAGGAGCCTTGTTCACACTCTTTCATCTTCGGGGACACTCCCCTGCCCTCCTTCACTTACTGAGCTCAGTGAATGCCCCCCTTCCTTTGTTGCTGGTTTCAGAGGGTACTTTCTCCACGTGGTAGGTAACATAATGCCCATCACCCCTCCCACCAAAGACTTCCAGGCCCTAATCTCCTGAGCCTGTGACTGTATGACTTGGCATGAAAAAAAGGAACTGTGCAGATATGGTGGAGTTAAGGATCGAGAGCTGGAAAGATTATCCTCGGTTATTTGAGTGGGCCCAGCGTAGTCTCAAGGCTCCTTATGAGATCCATCCATTTGACTGACACGCTTGCAGTCTCCTATGTCCACAGACAGAGTTATTTCCCACTGCTTCCTTTTGGGGTTCCAAAAGTGAATTCCTAGGTGACACCGGCTTTAGGCACGGCGGGATCCAGGAATTCAAGTGATGTTCTCAGTCTTATCACTCTGTGTGTCCATTCTGCTCTTTCCTTCTCTGCATTGGCCTCATCCTCTTCTACCTTGGGTAGGATCTCTTCCCAGAGCAGGAAAAGAAGCTTGCAGTTTGAGATCAAAACTACAAGGAAAGATCTTCAGTTTCAGATCCAAATGGATGAGATTGGGAAGAGGAGTTGCGTGTGCAAGAGCATGGTACATTGGGAGATGGCGAGAGCTCAGTGTGGCCACAGAAGAAGAATCCATGGAGATGAGAGTCAGAAAGGGGGTTTGAGGCCAAGGGTTGAAGGGCCTGCAGACATTTGCACTTTAGCGAACCCTGGGTAACAGGAAGTTACTAAACACTTTTTTTTTCCCCCGAGTAGGGGGCACATGATTGGATTTGCATTTTAAAGATTAATCAGGCCCCTGGGCTTCCGAGGTGATGCAGTGGTAAAGAACCCAACTGCCAATCCAGGAGACGCAGGTTTGATCCCTGGGTCGGGAAGATCCCCTGGAGAAGGAAATGGCAGCCCACTCCAGTGTCTTTGCCTGGAGAATCCCATGGATAGAGGAGCCTGGCGGGCTACGGTGCACAGGGTTGCAAAGAGTGGAGCACGACTGAGCAGGCACGCATGCGCACAGTCAGGGGCTGGGCTGGAGGCGGGATGAGCCTGGGTCGGGGAGAGTCATGGCAGGGCCACTGTGAAGGTCCAGACCTGACATGGTGACAACGTGTAGCCCAGGCATTGGTGATGGGAGGTGAACAAGCCCGGACACACGAGGCTTGTTAGAATGTATTGTGTTGGCCAAAAAAGTTTGTTTGGGGTTTTTCTGTAACTTCTTACAGAACTTTTTGCCCAACCTAGTATAATCAAGGGGCTTAGTGACTGACTGCAGATGAGATCTCTGACTGAGCAGCCGGGAAGTGACGGTTCTGTTATCGGAGGCTCAGGAGCTGACTCTCAGTGACATTTTCCTTCTGTTGACCAGTGGGGAGCCCACAGAGCAAGCATCTTTCCTTTCTCATCTTCGCAGAGCTTCCCCCTTGACTAGGGCAGAGTCACAGGCACATTTGCTGTGTAGTATTTGCTTTATAAGCAAGGGGCCACAGCGTCCTCATTTGCAAAACGGCAGGACAAACGGACTGGGATGAAAGGGCTGGAATAAAGAGCCCTTTCATCACCCTGGCCAACAAACCAGCTTAGTCTACAAGCCGGTCCTGCCCTCTCACTGATGCCACGGGCATTCCCAGCCCCATGAGTCTCTCGCTCTTCTTCAACTGCTGAATTCACGTCTTTCTCAGAGGCTTTCAAATTATGATCGCCTTTGCCAGTATGTTCTCCTCTGAGGATTTCAAGTAGCTTGCTCCTTCCCTTCAGTTCTCAGAGGGGCCGTCCCGACAGCTCTGGAACAGCTCTGCTGGGCTGCACGTCACAGGCTGCGAGGCCTTTGCTCGCCCAGCTTGAAGGCCGAAGAAAGAGCCCAGAACCAGCAACACATGGTCAGTGGTTTCCTGGACGGGGGGCTGCCACGTCCGAAGGAAGTCCTGGAGCAACACCCCACCATGTGCGTCAGAGGCGGGCAGGCGGTGGAAGGGGAGACTCCCAGATCCAGGGGAAACTGAAGTCAGGTGGGCTCCCTCACCACCCCTTTAATAGGTTACCACTAACTGGGGCTTAGGGCCAGTACGTGGGAAGGGCAGGTGTGCACGCGGGGTAGAGGTGAACCAGGCCCTGGCCCAGAGGAGACGCCCAGAGGGCAAGAGAGCAGCCACCCTGAGTAGCCTGGCCACACACCTCAGATCCAGCACTTTATCCTCTTATTTCGTTCTCTTTTTTTTCCATAGCGCTAATTAATCTTGTCCCATCACTTCATGGGAAATAGATGGGGAAACAGTGGAAACAGTGTCAGACTTTATCTTTTTGGGCTCCAAAATCACTGCAGATGGTGACTGCAGCCATGAAATTAAAAGACGCTTACTCCTTGGAAGGAAAGTTATGACCAGCCTAGATAACATTTTCAAAAGCAGAGACATTACTTTGCCAACAAAGGTCCGTCTAGTCAAGGCTATGGTTTTTCCTGTGGTCATGTATGGATGTGAGAGTTGGACTGTGAAGAAAGCTGAGCGCCAAAGAATTGATGCTTTTGAACTGTGGTGTTGGAGAAGACTCTTGAGAGTCCCTTGGACTGCAAGGAGATCCAGCCAGTCCATTCTGAAGGAGATCAGCCCTGGGATTTATTTGGAAGGAATGATGCTAAAGCTGAAACTCCAGTACTTTGGCCACCTGATGCGAAGAGTTGACTCATTGGAAAAGACTCTGATGCTGGGAGGGATTGAGGGCAGGAGGAGAAGGGGACGACAGAGAATGAGATGGCTGGATGGCATCACCGACTTGATGGAGGTGAGTCTGAGTGAACTCTGGGAGTTGGTGATGGACAGGGAGGCCTGGCGTGGTGCAATTCATGGGGTCGCAAAGAGTCAGACACAACTGAGCAACTGAACTGAACTGCATCAATCTTGAGATTATATTAATATAAAACTATATAATATGAGGAGAAGGAAATAGCAACCCACTCCAGTGTTCTTGCATGGAAAATTCCATGGATGGAGGAGCCCTAGTGGCCTATAGCCCATGGGGTCGCAAAGAGTTGGACACGACCGAGAGACTTCACTTTCTTTCTTTCTATAGTTCCTTTTGGAGAAGGAAATAGCAACCCACTCCAGTGTTCTTGTCTGGAGAATCCCATGGACAGAGGGGCCTGGTGGGCTACAGTCTATGGGGCTGCAAAGAGTCGGACCTGACTAAGCAACTAACTAATACACTTATAATATGAAATACTACCTTAATATCATTGAATGTTGCATGTTATGTATTATTACTGTTTAGTCACTAAGTTGTGTCCACCTTTTCTCTGACCCCATGGACTGTGGCCCACCAGGCTCCTGTGTGCATGGGATTTCCTAGGCAAGAGTGCTCGAGTGGGTTGCCATTTCCTTCTCCAGGGATCTTTCCAGCCCAGAGATCAAACCTGTGTCTCCTGCATTTGCAGGCGGATTCTTTGCCGGTGAAGCCACCAGGGAGTAGGTGAAGCCCGTGTTATATGTTAAAATAATCAATATATTACATGAAATGCATGCATTACTATATGTTATGTTAGTAATTGCATCTTCTATTAATTTATTATGTCTCTCTCACTAGCTTATGAGACTCACGAGAGCAAGGACTTCCCATCTCCTGCTGTATTATCAGGACTGGAACAGAGCCTAGTGCACAGAAGAAGCAATGAAATTTTTGGCTTACACAAGAGAAGGAAGATCGACCCCTGAGAGATGGCGATCTCTAAGATGTCTTTCAATAGCTTTTTAATTTTTTCATGCCTCCCACAATGCTTTACACCGAGGAAGGTGAAGGTGAAGGTGAAGTCGCTCAGTCGTGTCCGACTCTGCGACCCCATGGACTGTGACCTTCTAGGCTTCTCCATCCATGGGATTCTCCAGGCAAGAATACTGGAGTGGATCGCCATTTCCTTCTCCAGGGATCTTCCTGACCCAGGGGTCAAACTCGCGTCTCCCGCATTGGAGGCAGACGCTTTAACCTCTGAGCCACTGGAGGTCTTTATATTTTTATAAAGTTGACTGAATGCTAAATTCTGGGTATTAAAAAATTTAAGTGAAGTTTATGAGTTTGCTTTTGCTGCCTGCAAGGCTGTTGCTGTTTCTTTTTATTTCCAAATAGCAGCTTTCCTCCTGACTCTGCAGGAAATACCTTCAGAATGTACTAGAAAGCCTGGTGGAGCCACCTTGCGTCTCCCGCCTCTGTAACTGGGGCCCGCGGCCCACGGGTGGTGGCTGAGGCCGGGAGGGGCAGGGAAGCAGGTGGATGTGGCAGGAGTGGCTGGCTATCCATTCCGGCCCCAGGCAGCTGGAGCCAAGTGTCTGTCTTAACAGTCATGCCCGCGTGAACACGGCAGCCATCCTTCACAGATTCTCATACCATTTCCATTACCTTCCCCGCTTTACACGGGCACACGACCTTTTCTGACCTATCTCAATCCATAAATCCACCCCGAGTGTCTCAGACTGGCTTATCACTCCAGCTGCTGCTCGATTTTGTCAAACTTGAGCAAGAGCTGGGCAGCAACCCCCAGTACAGTTTCCCTATTAAACAGATCTTTCTGGAGAAATGGCACCAAGAGGCCGCAATGCGGACTTGGGGGCAGCCAGACTCGAGTGAGGATTTTGATGCCTTGACTTTCTGTGTGACTTTGGCTGAAGGCAGTACCCTTCCCATTCCAGTTCCTGTCAAAATATGATAGGTAAAAATATGATTATCTTACAAGTATATAGTGAACTCAGGTCAGAGATTTATGTAACTCATTGTGATAGTTAATTTGATGTGTCAATTTGACTGAATCTCAGGATACCCAGATATCTGGTTAAATATTATTTCTGGATGTGTCTGTGATGGTGTTTCCAAAACAGGTTAGCAATTCAATCAGTGGACTGAGTAAAGTGATGGTCTTTCCCAGACTGGGTGGGTGGTCTTCATTCCATCCACCGAGGGCTTGAATAGAAACAGGTAGGAGGAAGAGAGAATTCTCCCCTTCTCTCTCTCTCTGCCTGCGTGGTTGAGATGGGACAGTGATCTTTTTTAGCCTTTGGCACTGGTGATTCTCAGGGCTTCAGATTAGGACTGGAATCCACACCACTGACTCCAACTCCTAGGTGTTCAAACTGCATCACCAGCTTTCTTGAGTCTCAAGCCTGAAGATGACAGAGCATTGGACTTTTCAACCTTCAAAGTCACATGAACAAATTCTTCATGATAAATCTCATTCTTTCTCTCTTTACCGATATATATTCCATGTGTTCTCTTTCTTGGGAGAACACTGATTAATATATTTATTAAGGAGGAAATCTGCAGGATGGTAAAGCTGATTCAAAGTGTATTCAAAACCAGATACTTATTCAAGATATATAGGGACAGACATCTTGCTCCTTGGGAAGAAAGCTGTGACAAACCTAAACAGCATATTGAAAAGCAAAGGCATCACTTTGCTGACAAAGGTCCATATAGTCACAGTGATGGTTTCTCCAGTAGTCATATAAAGATGTGAGAGTTGGACGATAAATAAGGCTGAACACCAAAGAATTGATGCTTTTGAACCGTGGTGCTGGAGAAGACTCTCGAAAACCCCTTGGGCTGCAAGGAGATCAAACCAGTCAATCTGAAAGGAAATCAACCCTGAATATTTATTTGTAAGGACCGACGCTGAAGCTGAAACTCCAGTACTTTGGCCACCTGATGCAAAGGGCTGACCCATTGGGAAAGACCCTGAAGCTGGGAAAGATTGAAGACAGGAGGAGAAGAGGGTAGCAGAGGATGAGATGGTTAGATAGCATCACCAACTCAATGGACACGAGTTTGCTGCAGTCCATGGGGTTGTAGAGTAGGATATGACTTAGCAACTGAACAACGACAGCACTTGGTCCATCGGGAAAAGAATGTCGAAATAAAACTGCTACATTAGATATAAAACTATTCAATGTTCTACAGGGAAGCAAATCTGTAATCTTGGGGGCTATTTTTTTTATAGGACAGTAATAACTTAAATCTCTACTGAAAAAATTATTTGCAGTTTATCAATCTTTCCTCAAGCTAACACAGAACTCTGCACAGTCTAGGGCCTGATTAACAGTGCATGAAACAAAGATATGTTTTTCTAGAGAATTGGTAATCCTTGGGAGTTTATGCTGGACAGTGCCCCAATATGATATTAAAAGGTATGCAACATTCTTTATCTTTTTCCAAGTTCTGAATAATTTTTCTTAACACTTTTCTCATGTAAAATGTTGTCTCAAGACAAAGTACAGAGTATAGAGGTGATAATATACTGACCCACATATTAAAGAAAGGCTTTTCTTTCTTGGTCAGCTAGACTGATAGTTTGCCAAGCTATTGCCAGGTATTCATTTATTATCATGTATCAGTAACATCACTGGGCAGAGAGGTGTCCTCGTTCCACCCTTCAAGACTCTGAAGCACAGCGTGTCCTCGTTGTCTCTTCCGCCCTGAAGACTGAGAGCTGGCCCCTGCTGCTACTCTCTGAGCTATCTCGCGTCCTCTTTTAGCTGCATCCTCCCTTCAACATTTGTTTAACAAATTCAGCATCTAATATTCTCTGTTGAAATAGTGAATCTGTTTTTCCATGGTTTTGGCTTGACTCTGTTACAGGTAGAGAAGGGATACATATTTCCAGGTGATAAGGAAGTGTCTGTTTAAAAGTACAATTCCTAAAATTACATTAATTATGTTCAGAACTGTTACTATTACTAGAAAGCATTTGCTGCTTTTTTTTCCACAAACACACTCTCCAACTACTTTCATACGTTATCTCATTTAACCCTCAGAGCAATCTTGCGAGCTATTTGAATATTCTGACCCTCACTTTAAAGATGGAGAAACTGAAGTCCAGAGAGACTAAGTAGCCCCTCCGAGACCCCGCCAGTAAATGTGGTCTGGCCTTCAGATCCAGGCTGCTTGTATTCATTCTCCTTTGTAAACTGCGACACGAATCGTGGGTGCTGTTTGTGTTGTGACGGAATGAAAGGGCAGATTTTTCACCAAGATGAAAAATAAACAGGGGAAACCTACACATGGTGAGAGCATTCAGCAAGAACCACTGGGGCCCCAGGGACAGAAGCCGTGTGTCCCTGCATGGAGGAATTGTTCAGGACCATGGACAGTGGCGGGCAAGCGCCTTTGGCTTTGTCCACCAAGACGATGCAAGATACGCTTCTTACTAGAGACTACCCCGTACGCGCCACAGGCTGTGCGCTAGGACTGCCTGGTTAAGGGGGAAGGGGTCTTCTGACTGCCTGCCGAGCTGTGCGACCCAGTGGAGGGCTGTGGCTCCCCTGCAGAAGGGGCACTCTTTAAAGGGCCTCTCACTGGAGCCCTGTGAGCTTTATTTAGTGGCCCTGTCACCGTAGGTCATGGTCAAAAAGCTTAGAAACACTTCTAAGATTTAGTGGCTGTGAGCCAGAGTTAAGACCCAGGCAAGCTGAGTTTGGGAGAGAAAAGGAGGGAATGGTAATATTGGAGAGCTTGGAAGGCAAATGTCAGAGAGAGCTTTGGGAAGCATGAGGGTGTGCGGTGCTTGAGAAGAAAGGAGGCTACCAAAGGAGAAGGCTCCTTGCTGCTAAGTCGCTTCAGTCGTGTCTGACTCTGTGCGACCCCATAGACGGCGGCCCACCAGGCTCCCCTGTCCCTGGGATTCTCCAGGTAAGAACACTGGAGTGGGTTGCCATTTCCTTCTCCAGTGCATGACAGTGAAAAGTGAAAGTGAAGTCGCTCAGTCGTGCCCGACTCTTAGCAACCCCATGGACTGCAGCCCACCAGGCTCCTCCATCCATGGGATTTTCCAGGCAAGAGCACTGGAGTGGGATGCCATTGCCTTCTCCTTACTGAAGGCAAATTTCTCATATCTGATGGTTTTCCCTAAAGCTGGCCCAAACCTCAGAGCTGAAACGATAAAGGGAGACAAGGGTTTGCAATTAGAAGACCTGGGTTAAATCCCTGTCTTGAGCTTGAAGGCAGAAGCTGCATTTAGTCCATCTTTACGTCCTTAGCTCCTGGCACCACACTCAAGGAGACTGTGTATTGAGCTGAACTATGTACAAATTCTACACAGTCTTAAGCCTTTCCCTCCAGAAAAGCCTGAGATTGCTTCATTACCTGAAAAGTAGGGTCCTGTTGCCTTGAAAGAGTTATTATGAGGATCAAATGAAATAATCAAGTTGTTCCTTATATAGTTTTAATGGTGTAAATTGAATGGTCTCTGTATTTGTCTCTGCAGACTAGGATATGCTGCAGAATCCACAGGAAAGTGTCTTTGGAAGTGGCAACAGATTTGAAAATCAGATTTCATGCAAATGCTATACCAAAAGAGGATCCATGAGGAATTTTTATAATAGAAGTGGTGCAAACATTCCACTTTATAAACACTTTGTTCGACTTAGTAAACGCAGCCTTTACATCTCCGGAAGGAACATTGTCTCCTGCTAAATTTTTGTTTAAAAAAAAAAAATCACTAGTTGACGCTTCTTTAAATCCACACTCAAAACAAACCCACCAGGAGAACTCCACCTGGAGCAGCAGCCCCTTGATCTGCAAATTCAGGCCAAGATATTAACAAGATGCAGAAGTTATCTGGAAACTACGCAGTGATGTTGAGGCTGTGGCAGACGAGGAAATAAAGGGGGCGGGGGGGCAGGCAGGAAGGGAGAGAGCCAAGAGAAAGGTCGAAGGCTTTCCAAGCCCATGCAAATTTAGAAACTTTTCCATATCAGGACACCTGCTGTTTAAGACTGAAATATCCACTTTGAGGCTTGAAAAGATGAGCCCCAAAGTGACGCGACCGGTGTCACTCTGGAAGACACTGATCCATTAGGGTGATTTTTTTCACAACGTTCTTTCCAAAGATGCAAATGTTATTTGCTTCAAATGAGGAAAGGAACAACACCCGTCTAAGTCACACTTCCCTAGCTATTCTTTTTACAGCATAAATTAATGATCTCGCGGTTTGCACTGACAGATACTCAGAGGTGTTTAATCAGCTGTCTCTGACAAAACACGGTATTTTTTTTTTTTAGGCTGGCGCATTTACAAATAAAGAAAAAACAGCCTGTAATCCCTCATAAAGAAGAGCCATGGGTTCAGCTCCGTTTGAAGGAATGACATTATCTTGAGCACTTGCTCATGAATGCATAAACAGGGCACAGCTTGGGAAGTTCAGGTATGTGCAGAGCATAAATATTGGATGGGATACATTAGCCAGGGCCCACAAGGAAGGGCATCTCATCCTTCCTCTCCCAGGTGAAAGGAGGGAGGGGACGATGCTGTGACCACGGCAAGAGCTCACCTCCTGGTTTCTGATCAGTCTGTGTCATGGGGACAGAGAGCCTGCGGCCCACCGAGGGAGCAGGGGTCAGCGGGGATGGAGGCAATGGAGACAGGCCTTTCACTGAGCCGGGGGGCATCTGTGCACACAAGAGTCAGATCACTACTATCTGCCTTGATTGCTGCCTCCTTGGAAGCAGGAGGACGACGATGCTAGAAAGCCCAGTGTCTCCTTGACTCGGGCCTAGACAGAACTGGCAGTCTGTGCACAAATGCGGCAACTGCTGATGTCCCCTGTGTGCCGCAGGTGCAAGTGCAAAGGCAAGGAAGCGACTCCTGCCCTGGAGGGGCGGGCTCGCTATCTCAGCCGGCCGGAGACAGTCGGGGCTCTTGGCGGCAACAGAACCCAGTTCTCGATGAACCAAGCAGGAGAAGGATTTACCAAAAGACCATCTGTAAAAGAGACAGTGAGCGGGAAGCTCCTGTTAACACAGGGAGCTCAGCCCGATGCCCGGAGCCAACCTAGAGGGGTGGAAGGAGACAGGGGTGCGGGGGGGTGCTCAGAAGGGAGGGGGCACATGTTTGCTTATGGCTGACTCACACTGTTGTACATTGTAAAGCAATTATCCTCCAATTAAAAACAAATCACAGAGGACTTCCCCACTGGTCCAGTGGTGAAGCATCTGCCTTCCAATGCAGGAGATGAAGGTTCGACCCCTGGTCTGGGAACTAAGGTCTCACACACCGTGGTGCAACTAAGCCCACACCCCATAACTACTGACTCTGCAACAAGCAACTATGACCCTGTGCAGTTAAATGCATATTTTAAAATAGATAAATAAATAAAACTTTAAAACTACCTTAAAAATAGATAACTAGTAAGGACCTAACATACGCACAGGGCACTCTACTCAGCATTCTGTAATGGCCTCTATGGGAAATAACCTAAAAAGAGTTCTTGTTCAGTCGCTCAGCTGTGTCCGACTCCTTGCGACTCCAGGGACTGCAGCACACCAGGCTTCCCTTTCCTTCTCTGCCTCCTGGAGTTTGCTCAGGCTCATGTCCGTTGAGTCAGTGATGCCATCCAACCATCTCATCCTCTGTCGTCCCCTTCTCCTCCCGCCTTCAATCTTTCCCAGCATCAGAGTCTTTCCAATGAGTCAGTTCTTCGCATCAGGTGGCCAAAGGATTGGAGCTTCAGCATCAGTCCTTCCAGTGAGTAGTCAGGTTGATTTCCTTGAGGATGGACTGGCTTGATCTCCTTGCAGTGCAAGGGACGCTCACGAGTCTTCTCCAGCACCAAACCGACGTTTGAAAGCATCAGTATCTGTATGTGCAACCGATCCACTTTGCCGTACAGCAGAAGCTAACACAACATTGTAAAGCAACTATCCTGCAATAAAAATTAATTTTAACACTCGGAGAGAAGGCTATTTCAGGGCTCACACTATGGGCCACAGACTAGGACCGAGGCTCAAAAGCGTGCCCGGGTTTGTACTGCTGCTGCCGGGGACACAAGACCCCAGTTCCGGCCTCTGAAGCGTCCGCCCCTGCTGCAACCACGCCTGTCAGCTGGGGTCCCAGGGGCTCTGCCTCTGTGGGCCACACGTTTCTGAGTCAAGCTGAGGATGAACATCCGATTGGAGAAGACAGGTCAGGAGCCCATGTTTCAGTGAAAGGATGCTGGGAGAGCGGGTAAATGGCATGTTCTGTTTCGACAGGGGAAGGTAGGCTTCTAAGAAGCAGAAGACGCCCCAAGTGTGGGAAGAAGGTTCAGACGCTAGGTGATCGAGAAGAGAGACAGAGGCCCACTGCAGAGCAAGGCAGTGTGCGTTTCGGGATATCAAGGCAGCACTTCATTCGGCCATGCACAGAGAGCTCCAGGAGCAGTAAGTGGGGCGGAGGGGAACCAAGGCTGACTGCTGCTGGGAGGAGCCTGCCTGGAGGAACAAGCACGTTCTGGGTGAGGAGTGAGAGTGATCCAGGAGGGCCGGGTCTGAGACAGGGAAGAGCCTGCGGCCAGTCTCCAGAGTGGGGAGGGTGTGCTGGGCATTGATGAGCTGGGGAGCACGGGGGACTCAGAGACACGGCAGAAACATGCTCTTCTGAAGGGCGGCTTTGGCAGCAAGATGAGGGCGGGTGGGCTGCTCGGGGGGCTCAGTGGGAGAGAATCTGCCTGCAGTGCAGGAGACACGGGCTCCATCCCTGGGTGGGGGAGATGCCCTGGCACAGGGAACGGCGCCCTGGCACAGGGAACGGCGCCCCGCTCCAGTGTCCTTGTGTGGAAATCCCGTGGACAGAGGAGCCTGGCGGTCTACAGCCATGGGGTCACAGAGTCGGGCACGACAGCGCGACCAAGCACACGGGGGTAGGCTGAGGTGGGCGAGCCCAAACGCGGGGACGCCATCGCCGAATGCGAGACGGTGGAGACTTGAGCTGCAGTGGAAAGGGCTGGGTAGATCTGGCACCCAGCTGTGAAGCCAGAGAGGAGTGAATTCCCGAGCAGCAGCAGTGGGGCGTCCCTGCTGGCTCAGGGGTAAGAACCCGCCTGCAGACGCAGGAGCTTAGGAGACGCGCGTTCCATCCCTCGATCAGGAAGGTCCCCAGAGAAGGAGATGGCCACCCACTCTAGTATTACTGACAGGAATATTCTACGGACAGAGGAGTCTGGCAGGTCCACAGGGTCGGAAAGAGTCGGGCACGACTGGGTGGCTGCGCACACACACAGGCGCAAGGAGCTGCGGAGGGCGAGGGGCCCACCACTGCCCTGAGCCCGGGGGGCTGGGTGGGGAGCTGGTCGCGCCATTGCCTGAGGGACAGAGGAAGAGGAGGAAGAGGAGGCCGTTTGGGAAAAGGGACGGAAGAGACGTGGGCTTGGACAGGCTGCTCGCGGTGTGCCTGTGGAGTACACAAGAGGTCAAGCCAGCAGTCAGAGGCGAGGGTCAGATTTGGGAGAACAAGGAGGGTAGACATCCGATCTGACCTGTTGTCTGGGGTTCGAGACTGCGGGGGCCAGGAACTTGTCTGAGTCAAGCAGGTGGTGGGGAAAGACAGGAACGGAGTCCTTGGGAGCAGACGCCCGCTTTCAGGGAGTGGACCTGGAAGGAGCCGGCCGCTCCGGGGCTGCGTGTTCCCTGGGATTCCTTGGAGCCGAGAGGACAAGCAGGAGCCAGAGGGGAAAGGCCTCTTTGGGGATCAGAGTCCCAGAGGCTGAGGCGCCTCTGAAAGCACTTCCCTCTGATGAGGGAGCGTGCAAGCCAGCGGGCTGCAGAGGAAATTGGGGTGAGGAGGGGGAGGCAGAAAGCAGGAACCGCTTCTGTGCTTCTGTGAGAAGCTTGGCAGAGAAGCTGGAGAGAGGAGGGCCTGGCTGGGGGGTGAGCGTCACAGAGGGCTTACTTTGAGGCCGTGAAGGGGGAGAGAGAACAGCAGTTTACAGGTGCAGGGAGCTCAGCCAGTAAAGGGGCCACATGCAGATTTAGGCGAGAGAGTGCGTACTCGCTGGAGCCAAGTCACAAATAAAGAAGGGGGGCCGGGGTGGAGGAATCCACCTTGGCAAACAGAGGTTCATCTTGACCTCTGAGACAGGTGAGGGGTAGGCAGCAAAAGTGCCAATACAGACAGATGTCTGAGGAGGGTATCCAGGCAGAGGCCAGGCTGCTGTGACAAAGGGCCCCGGAAGCCAGCAACTCGAAGACAGGACTGAATCTTCCATCACCTGCCCATCCAGAGAGAGCAGGCAGAGACCCGGGCCAGGAAGGCAGCGTGGCCACCCTCAGCTCTAGATCCAAGGTCACCCTCAGACCTTGGGGAGAAAGGGCAATCCAGTGCAGGCTGAGCTCTCTAAGGAAACGACCAGCCCACGCCGGTTTTCTCGTCTCCCAGTAGAAAGAACTTAGAGGGACTCCCTTGGCCGCACAACGGTTAAGAATCGTGGCTTCCACTGTGGGGGGTGAGGGGGACTCAGGTTTGATCCCTGGTCAGGGGAACTAACCTTCTGCATGCTGAGGGGTGCAGACAAATAAAGAAAAGCAGACACATGGCCACAGTGACCTGCAGAGAGGCTGGGAAAGGTGGTCTCTCACTGAGCAGCCGTGTGTCCTGGAAAATGAGTTTGAGGGAATGACCGCAGGAGAGGAGGAAGCTTAGGAATTTCATGGTGAAGAGCCTCTCATTTTCTCCCTGAGTTGGTTAGAGGGAAAGAACGGGAACGGACTGGTGAAGTGAAGAGAGCGGTGAGCGCCTGGCACAGCCAGGGAGGGAGCTCGAAGGACAAGGAACAACAAGAGTCATCCCAAAGTCCCACTGGCGAGGGCTGGCGAGGTGCCATGTGGGGGTGGCCGTCTGCATCTCCGCAGCTCTGGCAGAGGGCAGGTTGTCGCACTGATCCAGACGCGGGGGTGTGACAGCAAGAAATAGACTTAGAAAAGAGATGAGAATCCAATTCTATAGATTCCATCTGGAAATAGAAGTCAAGGTCAGTGCAGTGTGGAGGCCCCATAACAGGCGGGACAGCGGGCTCGCACCCCGCCTGGGGGTGGCAGTGCGTGTCCAGCGGGGATTTATGGCGTACGGGCTGCAGTTCAAGGCTGGAGGAGAAAGCGAGCGGGGCTTGGGGGTGTGTGAGAAATGGAGTAGCAAGCAACTCGGGGTCTCTTGGAGACTGAGGAGTTGCACGGCCCTAGAGAGAGGGGTCTCAGAAAGATCCCGTGCAGGGACTGTTCAGGGTGTGGACTTTGAAAGCTTTGAGAGCATAGACTTTGAGAGCAGTTCACGGAGAACCAAGGACAAGATGAAGGGGAGAAGTGAGAGAAGCGGAGGCTACTGAGGTCGAGGCCGACTGGGAGGCCAGGGAACTGGGTGGTTAGTGCCTTTCAGGACGCCGGCGCGGACCAGAGAGGGAGCCCCTGCAGCCAGAGGCTGAGGGACTGGAGGGGCAGCCAGGAGACCGGGGGAGAGCAGGTGGGGAGGGGGTGAGCCGGTGCGGGGAGAAGCTTCCACAAGAGCAGGAACAGCTCTGCCACGTGGACCCCCGAATGGAAAGCTGGGCCCCCTCCAGGACCCGAGTCCTGTGAGACCTGGGCAAATGGCCCTTCTGCTCATTATTAGAGGTTTGCAGCAGGAAGGAGGAGAGGGCACGACAGAGGATGAGACGGTCGGGTGGCATCACCGACTCACTGGACATGAGTGTGAGTAAGCTCCGGGAGTCGGGGATGGACAGGGAGGCCTGGCGTGCTGCAGTCCACGGGGTCGTAGAGTCGGACACAACTGAGCGACTGGACTGGACTGAAATGAGGCACAAGACAAAGAAGCTGCGGATGCAGAGGCATGCGCTGTTCACCACGGAGAGCGGCCAAGCACTTCCCTGCAGGCCCACTGGTTAAGAATCCGTCTGCCAGTGCCAGAGACACAGGTTCAGTCCCTGGTCTGGGAAGATCCCACGTGTCATGGGGCAACTAAGCCCTTGTGCCAGAGCTGAGGAGGGCCAAAGCAAGAGCAGGCACCTGGCGAGGAGCCTGCAGCTCTCAGCTGGAGAGCGGCCCTGCCCTGAGATCTGAGAGGGCCCAGCAAGGCCGTGAGGACCCGGGGTGCCCGAAGATGGAGAAAAGAAAATGGCCAAGTGATGGCGGGGACAGGTGCTCATGGGCACGTGGGCCACAGGGAGTTCAGGATGGCTGCGGGGGGGCCAGCCTGACAGGGACGCGGGGCCTGGCTGGACGCGGGGCCTTGGGGCTGCCGGCAGGACTGCCGTCCACGCAAGGCCCGGCCGTGAGTGGACTCTGCTTTGAGGGGCTGACGCGGTTCTGTGAGAGCCGCCAGGCCCACCCTGGCCGTGTGCTGTCAGAGCCTGGGGGCGGGTGGGGTCGCCGTCTCTACAGCGTCCCCCCTTGGAGAGCGAGCTGGGCTTACTGGGGTGGGGGAGTCTCCCACGGCAGGTACTCTGGGTCCAGGCTTATGCGGGCAGTCTATACCTGCAGTTCCCGAGTCCTCTATTTGCTGCTCCTCTTTGAAATCCTAAAGCATGACTTTCTAGCCCCACTTCAAGGACAACTCTTCGCACAGGGGGCCTTCAGCCATTCCTAACAGGGGCTGCTGTACTAACGGGACAGACACCACCCCCACACACAGGCATAGTCACAGCAGATGCAAATATGCACAGAGAGTCTGTGACCGCGTCTACAATACCGCGCTGACACGCACATCCGTGTTTCCCAGCATCAGTGCTTGGTTCTGTTAACCTTAACCTCACCTTGGTGCAAGCTGCTGGATCTCAGTCTTTCAGAAGGTATAAACGTATGTGAGCCTCACCCATTACCTGGAGAATAAGGACAGGCTCCCTGGCCTGCTCCTCATGCCATTGGCTTGGTATGAATAACAAAAGGATGCTGATTTCCATTTACGGAGATCCCTAAAGGACCCTGGCTTGTTTTGCAAATCATAGAATGAGAATATTTAGAGCTGGCAGAGGCCTTGAGGATCGCCTCCTTGCCCAGAGTCTTATATCCTGATCCCACTTGATTCTTCTTTGCACTGGGTGCATGTTTGAGCATCACTCACGGATTATCTTAAATTCCATCTTCCTACTGGGTGAATCTACCTTATATCATCATCAACAACAAAAAAAGCCAGTTTGGGCCAAGATACTTGCACTCTGGGTTGAGCTGCCCTCTGGGAATTTTTATATTTCTTTTACTTTTGATCAGAGGAGAAAAATGGTATCCATTTTTATGGAAAACAATGCTTCAGTGTGTGTAGTTAACACAGGGCCATTTTCAAGTATGAATGAACCATTTTGATGTTTCAAAACAAGCGGTGAACATACTACCTGTGAGTCCTGACGCCTCCCTCTTCCCTTACTTGCTCCTTTAGAATTAGGGCAGGGCGGGTAGCAGTGCTGGCTGCTGGAAGAACCCTAAGGCGCTTGCAGGCTTAGCGAGGAAAGTGCTGGAGCTGATTAACGACATGCCCTTTACATAAGCATGGAGAGCGGAACTGCAGAAGTAGAAAGATGAGCAACCTCTGGAAGCAAGCAAGCAAGATGAGCAACCTCGGAAAGCAAGCAAGAAAGATGAGCAACCTCTGGAAGCAAGCAAGAAAGATAAGCAACCTCTGGAAGCAAGCAAGCAAGATGAGCAACCTCGGAAAGCAAGCAAGAAAGATGAGCAACCTCTGGAAGCAAGCAAGAAAGATAAGCAACCTCTGGAAGCAAGCAAGCAAGATGAGCAACCTCGGAAAGCAAGCAAGAAAGATGAGCAACCTCTGGAAGCAAGCAAGAAAGATGAGCAACCTCTGGAAGCAAGCAAGCAAGATGAGCAACCTCGGAAAGCAAGCAAGGAAGATGAGCAACCTCTGGAAGCAAGCAAGAAAGATGAGCAACCTCTGGAAGCAAGCAAGAAAGATGAGCAACCTCTGGAAGCAAGCAAGCACAGCTGGAAGACTGGCCACCAGCTCGTCCATAGGCACTGCCCCAGTGCTCCTTGCCCCCTTCTCTGCTTCTCAGAACGTCTGTATCTCAGGGACATTTGTAAACCATGTGAAACAATCCCTTAAACCTCTGCCCGCCTTCTCCTAGCATTATTCAATTCAGTTCAGTCGCTCAGTCATGTCCGACTCTCTGCGACCCCTTGAATTGCAGCACACCAGGCCTCCCTGTCCATCACCATCTCCCGGAGCTTACTCAGACTCATGTCCATCGAGTCAGTGATGCCATCCAGCCATCTCATCCTCTGTCGTCCCCTTCTCCTCTTGCCCCCAATCCTTCCCAGCATCAGAGTCTTTTCCAATGAGTCAACTCTTCTCATGAGGTCGCCAAAGTACTGGAGTTTCAGCTTTAGCATCATTCCTTCCAAAGAAATCCCAGGGTTGATCTCCTTCAGAATGGACTGGTTGGATCTCCTTGCAGTCCAAAGGACTCTCAAGAGTCTTCTTCAACACCACAGGTCAAAAGCATCAATTCTTCGGTGCTCAGCCTTCTTCACAGTCCAACTCTCACTTCCATACATGACCACAGGAAAAACCATAGCCTTAACTAGACGGATCTTAGTCGGCAAAGTAACGTCTATGCTTTTGAATATACTATGTAGGTTGGTCATAACTTTTCTTCCAAAGAGTAAGCGTCTTTTAATTTCATGGCTGCAGTCACCATCTGCAGTGAGTTTGGAGCCCCCAAAAATAAAGTCTGACACAGTTTCCACTGTTTCCCCATCTATTTCCCTTGAAGTGATGGAACCAGATGCTATGATCTTCATTTTCTGAATGCTGAGCTTTAAGCCAACTTTTTCACTCTCCTCTTTCACTTTCATCAAGAGGCTTTTTAGTTCCTCTTCACTTTCTGCCATAAGGGTGGTGTCATCTGCATATCTGAGGTTATTGATATTTCTCCCGGCAATCTTGATTCCAGCTTGTGTTTCTTCCAGTCCAACATTTCTCATGATGTACTCTGCATTTAAGTTAAATAAGCAGGGTGATAATATACAGCCTTGACGTACTCCTTTTCCTATTTGGAACCAGTCTGTTGTTCCATGCCCAGTTCTAACTGTCGCTTCCTGACCTGCATACAGATTTCTCCAGAGGCAGGTCAGGTAGTCTGGGATTCCCATCTCTTTCAGAATTGTCCACAGTTTATTGTGATCCACACAGTCAAAGGCTTTGGCATAGTCAATAAAGCAGAAATAGATGTTTTTCTGGAACTCTCTTGCTTTTTCCAGGATCCAGTGGATGTTGGCAATTTGATCTCTGGTTCCTCTGCCTTTTCTAAAACCAGCTTGAACATCAGGGAGTTCATGGTTCACATATTGCTGAAGCCTGGCTTGCAGAATTTTGAGCATTACTTTACTAGAGTATGAGATGAGTGCAATTGTGTGGTAGTTTGAGCATTCTTTTGCATTGTGTTTCTTTGGAACTGGAATGAAAACTGACTTTTCCAGTCCTATGGCCACTGCTGAGTTTTCCAAATTTGCTGGCATATTGAGTGCAGCACTTTCACAGCATCATCTTTCAGGATTTGAAACAGCTCCACTGGAATTCCATCACCTCCACTAGCTTTGTTCATAGTGATGCTTTCTAAGGCCCACTTGACTTCACATTCCAAGATGTCTGGCTCTAGATGAGTGATCACATCATCATGATTATCTGGGTCGTGAAGATATTTTTCGTACAGTTGTTCTGTGTATTCTTACCATCTCTTCTTAATATCTTCTCCTTCTGTTACGTCCAGACCATTTCTGTCTTTGCATGAAATGTTCCCTTGGTATCTCTAATTTTCTTGAAGAGATCTCTAGTCTTTCCCATTCTGTTCTTTTCCTCTATTTCTTTGCATTGATCACTGAAGAAGGCTTTCTTATCTCTTCTTTGGAACTCTGCATTCAGATGCTTATATCTTGCCTTTTCTCCTTTGCTTTTCGCCTCTCTTCTTTTCACAGCTATTTGTAAGGCCTCCCTAGACAGCCATTTTGCTTTTTGCATTTCTTTTCCATAGGGATGGTCTTGATCCCTTTCTGCCGTACGATGTCATGAATCTCATTCCATAGTTCATCAGGCACTCTGTCTATCAGATTTAGGCCCTTAAATCTATTTCTCACTTCCTCTGTATAATCATAAGGGATTCTATTTAGGTCATACCTGAATGGTCTAGCAGTATTATTATGGACCTAGCATTATTAGGTCAGGCTAAAGTATTCAGCAAGCTGAATATTTTAAGATTCAGTGAAAATAATTGCAGGATAGATTCAGCTGGGCTTTCCCAGAGGCTCAAACAGTAAAGAATTTGCTTACAGTTCAAGAGACCCGGGTTCAGTCCCTGAGTTGGGAAGATCCCCTGGAGAAGGGAATGGCAACTCACTCCAATATTCTGGCCTGGAGAATCCCATGGACAGAGGAGCCTGTAGGGCTACAGTCCATGGGGTCGCAGAGAGTCGGACACGACTGAGGGACTCACACACAGAGACTCAATCAGATGCGGCCGCAAGAGAGAATGAGTGTTGCTGAGTCTTCCCTGCGTGTTCTAGGGGCTAAGACTCTGAACCCCCAATGCAGGGACCTGGGTTCAGTCCCTGGTTGGGGGCATCTAAGATCCACACAGCTAAGTAAATTTAAAAAAAAAAAAAAATATATATATATATATATATATATATATATATAAAGAATGAATGAATCCTTTTCAGATACTGTCTGCTACTATTTGAGTGGTTGCTAAAGCATTATTCACCCTTTCCGGTTAGAGTGAAATCTCTACCTTTACTTTATGGCTGAGAGAGGGAACTTCTGCCCTACTTACAGACTCACTCTTCACCCACCCATGCTGCCGTTCCTGCCTCAGGGTACGGAGAAGGAAGGACTTCCCTGTCTCTGAAGTTAGCCCTTGGCCTAACCTCATGCCGCATCCCTTTTGTATTCTGAATTCCCTGACCCTTGGCCTCTGCTGCTGCTATTGATAGGAACAGAAAATGTAAGAGGATGACAGTGTTGATGGGAAAGGACAGTTCGGTTGGGCGGCTGTTGAGTCTGAGTCCCCCGGGGTCATCTGTGCGCAGATGTCCACTGGGCAGCTGGCTGTCCTGGAACGTAGAAGGGAGGTCATCTCTACCAGGGGTCTTCTGGTAAGCCTACTCTCTGAAAGGCAAACAAACCCTGATTTATAATATTTGCCAGTTTCAGAGGTAAATATGTCTACCATGACTGATTTCAAGTTACCAATGGCTTAAAAGCTAGCTTGCACATTTCTTAAATATTTAATGATTAATTGTTATGAGTACATTTAAGCCAGCTCCAGCATACCACAAGAGGTTGAGAGTATAGATAGAGAGTTTGGAGTCAAAGAGGGCAGCCAAAATCCTGAAAGTGTTTAAAATGGACCGTACATGGCCTCAAAGGAGAAGACAGTCAAACGTCCAACTCCTATATCTAATGCCAATGTATGAGATACAAAAATTTAAATATATTTGTGTAGGACATAAAATTAATATAAATGGAAATCTATTTTATTTAAATTATTTGACATCTTTTAAGATGCCCCTAATCTTATTTTCCACATTTGATAAAACATCCTCAGAAAAATGTTAATATGTCTCACGACGATTGTATATTTTTGTTTTCCCTTGTATTTCTTCTGATTTTTGCTTTATTTATGTATCTTTGTTTGTTGTTAGGTGTCTAATGGTTTAAGATGTTTATCTTCTGTGTGAATTGTACATTTTATCATTAAAAATATTCATTTTTGTTTCACTTAAAAATAAATAAATTAATGAAAACAACAACAAAAATGCCCAACTCCTGAGCATCTAGCATTGCCCTGCAACTCCTGAGCATCTAGCACCGCCCTGCAACTCCTGAGCATCGAGCACTGCCCTGCAACTTCTTCCTGGGGGCAAAACAAAAGCCTCTTCTTATAAAAAGAATGAGCATAACTGCATGGGGTGTGTATTCAGAATACAGAGCCTTCGGAGCCCATGGAACCTGGGGGAGAAAGGTTACTCTGTGAGAATGAAAGCTCTAAAGCCAATATCAAAGCCACACTGACAGCCACCTGCAAAAGATGCCCCGTCTCCAGGCACAGCCTGTGAGTGTGCCGCCCAGGAGGCCTGGGAACAATCAGCCCAAGTGCGGGGCAGTGGCTGGGAGCAGGCCGGGGACACCCATGTCGTTGGAGCAGGCCGCCACTTCACAGGCAGCTGGGAGCTGGGCAGGCTGAAGGAAGCAAGCCCTCGTGGGAGGGCAGGCTCACCACAAAGACCGGAACAGAGCACCCGAGGAAAGGGCCTTAGTCAGTCTGTCCGGCCCTGGGCGGTCAGCACCCTCACCTTTATCCCTGCAATGGAGAGAGTGACTCTGGGGTGTAAAGTGGCTTATCGTCAATCCGCTTAAACATCGGCTGATACTCTTTGCCTGGATTTGCACATCTACCATACTCCAGTGCAGACTTGCAGGGCTCTGTGCAGTGGAAATGGCAACCCACTCCGGTATTCCTGCCTGGAGAATCCCAGGGACAGAGAAGCTTGGTGGGCTGCCGTCTATGGGGTCACACAAAGTCAGACACGGTGGAAGCGACGCAGCAGCAGCAGCAGCAGCAGCAGCAGTGCCCTGGGAAAGATGCTGCAAGACTGGAACATTCTAGACTATCCAGCGGGCGTGTTCCTTATCTCTAGCTCGCTGGTGTGTCAGCTGGCCCAGAATCTTGGAGGTGACACGGAATCAGTTCTGCTTGAGTTTAATAAACTCTGGACTAACTACCAAGATCATCAGTAGAACTTTGACATCAACTAAGCATTTGCCCATCACAGTTGGCACCAGGTGCTGGGCCATGCACTTGGCAGACCTGATCTCAGTTTATGACAACGCCACCAGGTTGGAACTAAGCCCATGTACAGATGAGGAAAGCAAGGCTCAGTGGGTTTGAGTAACTTGAATGCTTTTAAAATGCAGTCCTGAGAAGAAGACGCTAGACCATGAGACTCTCCCAGGGCAAAGCTGAAGCTTTGCTCAACAAAGCTAAAGCCCTGCTCTTTCAAACCACTTCTTTTATTCTTGTTTGTTTTACCAGTGTATTTATGTTTTAATAGAAGGATAATTGCTTTACAGAATTTTGTCAAACCATTTCTTAAAGCAGCAGCTGCTGTTGCTCTGGGCCTGGGCAGACGGCCCTGTGGCCTCTGTCAGGGATAGCACTGAGACGAGATGGATGGGGGAGACGTTATGGAAGAACAGGTGATGAGATGCTAACAAACAAAATATGTTCTTGATTACAAGGGTTGCTCTGTTGTTCAGCCTTTGCGACCCCGTGGACTGCAGCACACCAGGCCTCCCTGTCCATCACCAAATCCCGGAGTTCACCCAAACCCATGTCCATTGAATCAGTGATGCCATCCAACAATCTCATCCTCTGTCATCCCCTTCTCCCATCTTCACCTTTCCCAGCATCAAGGTCTTCTCCAACGACTCCGCTCACTGCATCAGGTGGCCAAAGTGCTGGAGCTTCAGCCTCAGCATCAGCCCTTCCAGCAAACATTCAACACCGAAGGCCGCCTCCTTCAGTGCTCCATTCCCAGAGACTCGTTACCGCATCAGGCGTCACCTGGGCATCACAGCCCTCCTGGAGGCATCTGGTTTTTGTCAGGGCCGAGGTCTACTCACAGAGGGGCAAGAGGACTACCCAAGACATCCGCAGCCGCGAGGGGGCTGGCCTCACCCTGGGCGGAGCTGGGTATCGGACGTTGACTGCTGGCGGCATCAGCCGTGGCAGGAAGGAGACTCAGAGGGAGCAGATGAGAAGACACAATTTGTGGAGTGCACGGAGAGCCTGGTTCCATGCGGGGCCTCCATGGACGCTCGCAAGGCCAGCCAGCATGTCATGGGGCCCTCGAGTGCCCCAGATGGGGCAGGAAAAACACTGAATTCAGGGGCCCTTTTTCTTTACGAGTCACCATCTCCTGCAGCTGCAGATCACAGGAATTTTCCTCTCGAGCTGGCCTGGTGCCCAGGGAGAGAGCCGGGGCGTCTGGGGAGCACACTCAGGGGTCACCTAGAGGGCACTGCGGACGGTGAGTCAGACAGGCCAGGACTGGCCGTTAGCTCATTGCCGCACCGTGTTGTCACCTTGGCCTGGGTCAAGCCCTGCCTGCGCAGAGGGCCAGGCATCGAAAGGCCAGGTTTGATTTCATTCAAGATGGTGCCCTCCACCTTCTCATGACACAACCAGACAACCTGAGCTCCAAGATTCCCTCCCTCACAGCCAGAAGGCGCTCAGAAAAGCAGACACACGCCCAGGAACACTGGGCGAGCCGTGGACACACTCAGTTCACAACCTCGAGTCTCTTCCTCTGGCATGTTCAGGGGAGGGGGCTTGCGCCATGTCCACTCCTGGGAAGAATCCGTGTCTCCACCTCTCTTCTCTGACACCAGCTGGTGTCTCCCCTGCGGGGCTCTGCTCACCCGGCTGGAGCCCTGTCTCCATCTCTTCCGAGGACATGGGACCGCTGGGCTGAGCAAACAGCTGCTTTACAGATCATTTGGGGAACAGCACAGGGGCTTTTATTGTAGCAGACACAGCAGACACCTTAAAAGTGCTCCATTAGAAGCCTTTGACACAGGGATCACAGCGAACTAAGGAAAATTCTTCAAGAGTTGGGAATACCAGACCACCTGGCCTGCCTCCTGAGAAACCTGTATGCAGGTCAGGAAGCAACGATTAGAACTAGACATGGAACAACAGACTAGTTCCAAGTAGGAAAAGGAGTGCGTCAAGGCTGTATATATTGTCACCCTGCTTATTTAACTTCTATGCAGAGTACATCATGAGAAACGCTGGGCTGGAAGAAGCACAAGCTGGAATCAAGATTGCCAGGAGAAATATCAATAACCTCAGATATGCAGATGACACCACCCTTATGGCAGAAAGTGAAGAAGAACTAAAGAGCTTCTTGATGAAAGTGAGAGACGAGAGTGAAAAAGTTGGCTTAAAGCTCAATATTCAGAAAACAAAGACCATGGCACCCAGTTCCATCTCTACCTGCAAATAGATGGGGAAACAGTGACAGACTTTATTTTTGGGCTCCAAAATCACTGCAGATGGTGACTGCAGCCATGAAATTAAAAGACACTTGCTCCTTGGAAGGAAAGTTATGACCAACCTAGACAGCATATTGAAAAGCAGGGACATTACTCTGCTGGCAGAGGTCCATCTAGTCAAGGCTATGGTTTCCCCAGTGCTCATGTGTGGACACGACTGAGACCCTGAACCGACTGGGAGCCCTCCAGCCTGCCGCCCCGCCTCCAGGTCCTCGCTTGTCTGGCCCCCCCACCCCCTCATCTTGCTCGGTGCTGTTTCTCTCCGAGTCCACTCTTCCTAAGTGCTCTCCCCAAACCTCCAGCTTGTTTTTTTTGTCTGTTTGTTTTATTATGACGAGTCATTTTAGCTCTCCTTTTACATGTCTTTGGGGTTGATGCTAAGGACAGTCTTTTTACCACCAAATGGCTCACCAAATTTTGCTGAATAAAAACCTTCTAGGGACTTTCCTCATGGTCCAGTAGCTAAGACTCTGAGCTCCCAACACAGGGAGCCTGGGTGCAATCCCTGGCCAGGGAACTAAATTCCACAAGCCACAGCGGAAAGACCCTCAGGGACACCACCCACATGTAGAGTCCCCCTTCCTCTGGTTTGTTCAGGGGAAGGGCCTGTCAGTGTCCACTCCTGAGATGAGGCCGTGTCTCCACCTCCTCTCTTTGACACGGGATGGCATTTCACTGCGGGCCTCTGCTCACTCACGATGAAGATCAAAGATCCCACGTGCCAGACTAAGACCACGCACAGCCAAATAACTACATTAAAAACTAAACAAGCAAAGAAAAAAACCCATTCTAGTCTGGAGGAAGGTCATGCCACTCACTTAGGGAAGCAGGCGGGGTTCGAGGCCGCTGCAACGGAAGGCTTCTCTACACAACCACTCTTTCCTGTTAGGTAGCAAATTGGATGCATGGAGACGTTTTCAATAAATATTCACTCAAGTGAATCTCTTCGCTCTCAGTGTTCTCCTTAGGTCTCTCTGACAGAGCTAATCCACAGAGTGGAAGGGCCCGAGTGTTTGTGCCTCCGAGGCAGCCCTGGGCCAGGAGGGTCGCTCCGCTGCAGGCAGTCACTCAGGGAGCCAGGCCCCTTCCATCCTGCGGCTCCACCCAACCCAGGACCTCAGAGTCCTTTCCAGCAGGAAGATGGGGGCAGGGAGCGAGGGCTGCAGCAGGTGTTTACACGGGCCATGCCTGAAAGTGGTGGTCCTCCTTCCAGCTCACATAGCACCGACCAGAATTCAGTGAGAGGCCCACAGGCAGGTCCGAGAGAGGATGGGAACACAGCGCAGCTGCCAGAGAGAAGTCCAGGGCACGGATGTTGGGACTTCCGCGGCGGCCCAGTGGCTGAGACTCCATGCCTGAAGCGCAGGAGTGTGACCCCTGGTCAGGGAAGCAGGCCCCACGTGGGTCAGCAGGGCACTGAGAGTTCTCACGCTGCCAACTAAAGGTTCCGCAGGCCGCTACTGAAAAGACCTCGTGTGCCGCAGCTAAGACACGGCACAGCCAAACAAGTAAATGTTACAAAAAAAGAAAAAGAGTGTCGGTGAGCTCTAGCAGCCTGCACCGCTTTCTCATGGGGTGGCTCCCCTTTATGCCGAGCGGAGCTTCTTTAAGGGGTCCATTCAAATCTACAAAGAGACTCCTGGGATCTTTCACTGATATGAGACCAGCCACACAACTGAAGCCTCCTGAATCTTCTCTCGAATAGCTCTACTGGAGTCAGAGGCAAAGGTGCAGACAGAGACAAGTCTCCGCATGTTAGAAGGAGGACCTTTAAGTCATCCCCAGCTGCTGTTGCTGTTTGGCCGCTACGTCACGTCTGACCCTGCAACTCCACGGACTGCAGCACTCCAGGCTCCCCTGTCCCTCGCCATCTCCTAGGGTTTGCTCAGATTCAGGTCCATTGAGTCAGTGATGCCATCCAACCATCTCATCTTCTGCCACCCCCAGTTAAAAAAAAATTAATTATGGAAGTGACATCATTTTGATAGTTCAACTTCTTCCTCCTTCCTCCTGTCTTCCTCCAAGTGCGAGAGAGAAATGATCATTATTCCTCCTCTGCTCTCTCAGACTTGGAGGCCCTGCTGCAGACCTCTAGGAGACACTCTCACCTCAAGACGAAAACAAAAACAACAAGCCTTTGTGAAATCATTGCAACTTCGTGGGAGGAGGAACGAAATGTTCTCAGCTATCTCTTGCTACTGAAGATGTGAAGGGAATGTAAATAAATGTAGATGGTACAGTTTGCTTTACTGAAACACAAAAATTATAGGGTTTCAACCTACAGAAAAAGACTGAAGTTTTCTGAAAGTAGGTAGGTACATTTTGTGCACTTAGCTCTCAGTTCTCTCAGAAATGAAACTCCCCAGAGGACAAACTTGAAATCCAGAGGAGGAAGGTGGTCCTCCACGCTGGTGTGCCCAGGACGCCCGCAGAGTGTGGCTGTTCTCCCAGGGTAGTCACTCACCACACCCTCACACGCAACAGCAGCTGAGATGGTGCGTTATAGGGCCACATGGGAGGATACAGAGGAAATTTATTTGCGTCTAACATCACTACGGCAAAACGACACTTTTACACAACGAGAAGAAGGTTAAGCAAATCATGGCTTATCAGTAAGGAGAAAGCCACCAAATCACGGCTGTATACAAGATCTGAAGACTCTGCAGACCCACGGTGCTGCGGTGCCCTCCTGCTTGTCTCCAGTCTCTAATGCGTTCAGAACCATGATACACAATGGCTCAGATGGTGCCCTGCACGGCTCCAGGAGGTGCTGTTCCCATGGACTGGAATGGAGGCAGTGATTTCCCGAGAGTTGTGTCATACCCAACCTGCCCAGCTGTACAGGGCGGTCCTGAGCGTGTTCCTCATACTGCAGCCTCAGTGCTTTTTCTTTAAACGGATAACACTGAACACGACATTCACTGGTTAAAACTATTCAGGAACTTTCTTTTGGCTTCAGAATCGAGCTTCAGTTGGCTTCAGAACCAACTCCTGGTTTTAGCTAACGGGCCTACGATCTCTGGCCCCTGACAAACTTCCCAGCCTCTCCCCGGTCATCCTCACCACAGGGCCTGTGATGGTGCCTTGTGTGTACCGACTCGACTGGGCCAGGAGGTGCCCATGCCGTTGGCCAGACATTATTTTCGGTGACTCTGGGAGAACTCTTTTTTTGGATGATGCTAACATTTAAAGCAGTGGACCGAGTAAAGCAGGCTGTTCTCCGTACTGTGGCTGGGTCTCGCCCAGCCAGCTGAAGGCTTGACTAGAACAAGAGAAGAGAGGACCCTCCCTCCCGGCAGTCTGCAGAATGCAGCGCTGCTTCCTCGTGGCTCCACAGCAGCTTCCAGCCTTTGAACTTGAACCGGGACATCAGCTCTGCAGATTTTGGACTTATCAGCCTTCATGACCATGCAAGTTAGTTCTTTATAATCAATCTCTTCCTCTTTTTCTTTCTTCCAGATTTATTGGATTAGCACACCATTCTTATGACCACATTTACTCTTAATTATTTCTAAAGGCCCTATCTCCAAATATACTCACACTCTGGGGCTGACGCTTCAACATATGAAATTTGGGGAGACTCAGTATAAACAGAGTCCAAGCTCCCATCATTCTGAATTACTCTCACATCATGTCCTCCAAACACCATGTATTTGCTCAGCTGGGTCTTACCCATGCTGTGAAAAACACTTTCTTCTGCAGAGACCACTCCTCCCATTTCCTCTTCATTGAGCTCATTCTTATGCATCTTTGGGTCTCAGATTACAGAGCACCTCCTCCAGGAAGCCTTCCTTGAGCACCTCCATAAGCCCTGCCACCCTCTTCCATTCACTTGTTGTGCTGGTGTGTCTTTTCATTGCTCGTCTTGAACTCATTGAACCCTTATCATCTAACCTGGAGACAGGTGCCATAACACACGCAGTAAGCACTTCTTAACTATAAGCTGAAAAACTACAATAAAAAGAGCGTGCATGCCATGCTTACAGCCATTTAGAAACACTTCAGCCAAGGAGACATGTTGAGGAGGTATCACACTAAAATGGCAACCCTGGTTTTATTTCCGTGGTAGAATTATTGGGGCTTTTATTTGTCTTTTCTCTTATCCTCTACATTTTTTATAATGTGATTATATTTTCTGTAACTTGTAAAAGTATTGTTAAATAGTACACATAACAAGCATTTTAATTCTCAGCCTGAAGCTGGCTTGTTTCTGGCTGTATTGCAAGGGAACTGATTTCCTTGAAAGAAAACATTTTGAAAGGTGTCTTGGAGTCGCCCCTAATGGGCTTTGACATATATGTTATTAATTGGAGGACATGACCTCCCTGGAGAATGCTCTCGGTGGGGCTTCAATAATGAGCTCACAGTCACCTGGCAGGTGGGAATTCGGTGGCGAGCTTGCCTGGGGATCTGCATTACTAAGAAGGCCTATAGCCTGAATGTGTGAATGCTTTTATTGAGGTGAAGTTACCTGGCATTAGTCTATAGTTGGGGCTTCCCTGGTGGCTCAGTCAGTAAAGAATCCACCTGCAATGCGGGAGACCCAGCCTCGATCCCTGGGTTGGGAAGATCCCCTGGAGAAGGGAAAGGCTACCCACTCGATAATTCTGGCCTGGAGAAGTCCATGGACTGCAGAGTCCACGGGATTGCCAAGAGTCAGACACGACTGAGCGACTTGTCCTTTCCTTTCCCTTTCATTCTCTGGTTCTTAACTTCACGCAAGGGGAGAGAGAAAGCCAAACCCCCGTGGGTATCTGTAGCCCACTGTAATGGCCTCCCTGGGTCTGAAGAAAGCCATGCACCCATGGGCGTTCACGAGCTGATCGGACAGGCCGTATCTTTTGTCTGAGGAGAGAGGCCAGTTCCAGGATGGAAATTAGAATCACCGGAGGTAACAGGGTGAGATGGTGGTTGGTAACGGTGGGATGAGAGGATGAAAGGCGAAGGCTATGAACAGACACTGAGCTCTGTGTGGCAAGCGCGGCTCAGGGCCCCTTAGGAGACTTCTCTGCAGCCTCATCAACAGTTCTCTCCTGTTGCCTCCTTCTTGGTTGTGTAGCCAACCAAGGGTTGAAAAGGCAGAAACTTGCTTCCTCAGGCTCCCCTGCAGTTAGAACACGTGACTCTCATCTTAGCCAATGGTCCCCAAGGGGAACACTGTAGGGAGCCTCTCGGAAGGGTTTCCCTCCTCAGTAAAATGTGACAAATGGAAAGAACTGTCTCTTTCCCTAGACGTTGCCATGTCTGCACGTGCTGGTCCCTCTGGCTCTAGCAGCCCAGAGATTCCCTCCAGCCAAAGCTGAGGCAGGGATGTCTTGGCGCTGGGTTAGAGCTGTTCTTGCTTGATGCAATCTCGTGTCTTGGGAAGTGGTCAGATTGGGGTACATTTTAGAGGCAGAGTGGGCTGATAATGGAGTTGGCTTCACAAGGGTCCGCCTCATCATCCAGTGCCTGGATCTTCTAAGCCAAGGATGCATTGGTACTCTGCGTCCTTGTGTAGCCATGGA
Source organism: Nanger dama (assembly GCA_917880005.1). Classification (NCBI taxonomy): domain Eukaryota; kingdom Metazoa; phylum Chordata; class Mammalia; order Artiodactyla; family Bovidae; genus Nanger; species Nanger dama. The sequence continues at coordinate 2,547,052 of CAKJTW010000003.1, read as the reverse complement.
AACTGATGATGCCCCTGTAGAGGGTTTACCCTCCTACCTCTCAGAGACCTCCCACAGGTCCTCAGACAAAAATTGTGACAAGGTCTTTGCAAAACTCATCCCACACAGTATAAAGCAGATCAGGTCAAAGATGGTTGAATGAATGAATTCAAATTCTGCTGCTTGTAGCCAGAGGCAGTCAACATTCCTTTAATCCCCATGAGGACCCAGGGATGACTACCTTAAAGTCCCCACTCCACAGATGGTACAGATCTCTCGTTCGGATGCCCTCCAGATCCCCAAGTGTTCACATTCTGCTGGCTTGCACCAGAGCCCACGCCAGGCCCCTGGGAGGCAGTTGACTTCTCTCTTGCTCTGAGCCCACTCTGGGCCTGGCCTTGGCTTGCCCAGTGGCCGGGGGTCAGCCTTGCCAGCAACCCCCTCTGTTTACCCAACGACTCTGGGGTTTGGCCATCAGCACCTCAGCCTTCTTGGTTCATGGCAGAACCAGGCTGCTTCCCTTTGTGCTGATGCTCCAAGGAGATCAGTCCTGATAAACACAATCTGTTCTGTGATTCACAGAAACCCCTGATGGCCTGACCCCTGCTCGGCAAGACCTGGTAGAATTAAACCTCATTAATTCTCATTACAGCCCTGGAGAGAGGGACTTATTTATAACCCTGCATGGGTTCAAACTCACAGACACACTGGTCTCACAAGGATTTTACTGCTTGGATGGGCAAACCGCCAGTGAGAGCCAGAGTCCAGGTCTGTAAACAGGCAGGCAGGGAGCTCCAGGTGCCATCCATCACCTCTTACAAAGCCAGATAAAGGGGATTTCACAGTATTAGGGAAACAGAAGTAGGAAGAATGCTGAGGGTTATTTATACCAACTCCTCAAAGACAACTTGAGGTCAAGAACTTCGGCTTTATGCATCTCCACAAGCCCTGCGCCTGGCGCTTGGTGATATCTGGGGCCTGAGCTGTCCCAGGGGAGACAGGGACACTGTTCAAGCCTGACGGCAGGTAGGAGTGGGGACCGTCGTCTCCTGGCCCCTGGGGTCACAGCCCTGCCTGGGATGCCAGTCTCTACCTGTGATAAGACCCAGCCTCCGCTGGGCAGGCTGGGAACCTGCAGGAGGCATTTGCATCCAAAGAAGGCTCTGATCCACGTGCAGCTTTAACAGCTGAAGCTCCTGCAGCCCAAGCAAGTGAACGAGGGGATTTCAGGTGTTGGCTGGGCGTCCCTGGTGGCTCAGCTGGTAAAGAGTCTGCCTGAGGTACAGGAGGCCCCGGTTCAATCCCTGGGTCGGGAAGATCCCCTGGAGAAGGGATGGGCTACCCAGTCCAGCGTTCTTGGGTGTGCCTGGTGGCTCAGCTGGTAAAGAACCTGCCTGCCATGTGGGAGATCTGGATTCGGTCCCCAGGTTAGGAGGATCCCTTGGAGAAAGGCATCGCAACCCACTCCAGTATTCTGGCCTGGAGAATCCCATGGACAGAAGAACATGATGGGCTACCGTCCATGGGGTCTAAAAGAGTTGGGCATGACTGAGTGAGTAAGCATGGCATAGGCATTATTCACAACTGCCAGAATATGGAAGCAATCTAAGTGTCCATCAACAAATTAATGGATAAAGAAGTGATACACACACACACACGTATATATGAACATATTTATATCACATATATATATAAAGAGGTAGTGTGTGTGTATACATATCACACAGTAAAACCCTGCTGCTGCTGCCAAGTCGCTTCAGTTGTGTCCAACTCTGTCTGACCCCATAGATGGCAGCCCACCAGGCTCCCCCGTCCCTGGGATTCTCCAGGCAAGAACACTGGAGTGGGTTGCCATTTCCTTCTCCAATGCATGAAAGTGAAAAGTGAAAGGGAAGTCCCTCAGTCATGTCCGACTCCTTGCGACCCCATGGACCACAGCCTACCAGGCTCCTCTTTCCATGGGATTTTCCAGGCAAGAGCACTGGAGTGGGGTGCCACTGCCTTCTCCGCAGTAAAACACTACTCAGTCATAAAAAGAATGAAGTTTTGCCAGCATGCATGGACTTGGAAAGCATTATTCTAAGTGAAATAAGCCAGGCAGAAAAAGACAAATATTGTAGGTTATCACTTCTTGTGGAATCTAAACCTACTATCCAACTAGTAAATCTAACAAAAAAGGGGTAAATTCACAGATATAAAGAACAATTTAGTGGTTCCCAGTGGAAAGAGGGATATTATAGACTAATTCAATAAGTCATGTCCAACTCTTTGCAGCCCCATGGACTTTAGCCCGCCAGGCTCCATAGAGTTCTCCAGGCAAGAATACTGGAGTGGATTGCCATTCCCTTCTCCAGAGGATCTTCCTGACCCAGGGATCGAACCCGGGTCTCCCACATTGCAGGCAGATTCTTTACCATCTGAGCCACCAGGAACGCCCATAAAGAAGGAAGGAGGAGACAAAAATAGGGGAAGGGTATTAAGAGGCACAAACTATTAGGTATAAAATTAGCTGCAAGGATATACGTACAGCACACGGAATATAGCTAGTATTTCATAGTAACTATAAATGGAGTATAACCTGCAAAAATTGTGACCCAGCATATTGTACACCTGCCAATTATGTAATATTTCCATCAACCACACTTCAACTTAAAAACAGTTAAAAAGAAATTTTAAAAAATAAAGGGGACCAAAAACCCTCTCTTCCTGATGGCCATCATAAGGGAATCTTTGCGATAAAACCAATTTAAGGAGATGCTGCTCCTGACTTCTTTCTGTTTGTCATCTAATAAGCACTGATTGAAATACACTGCCAGGAAGTCTGCTTTATGGAGTCAGTCTGCTATTATACCACTGAATTTTAAAATGTATGGATCTTACTGCTTCAGACCCGAGGCTGTATTGATTCTGGAATATGCACCACTAATTGCTGAGAGCCTGATGCTAAGAAGAAAATAAAAGAAAAAAGCTCTCATGTCAATATTTGTGACTAGCCTTGACAAATAAACGTTTTACGTGATGGTGACTTTTTCCTCTTTTAAAGCTTTAATTACTGGCTTACACACACTGCAATCATTTCGTTCTTGTTTGCATTTAATAGTCTGTAATCCATTTTAATTATATTCTTTGCATATCAAGATCAGACTTCTGAACAAGGATAGGACAAAACTGAACTCCTGCCGCCCCACCTCCCTGTTGCCTTATGCAAAGTCTGGAAAATATTCAGGTTTTGAAAACATCTTAAAGATAAAACTTGCTTTTTAAGGTTAGAGCCAACAAAACCAAATGAAGTCTCTCTCTACTTTTTCCAGTCTGCCACTCCATTGACTAAAGAGGTTGGATGAATCTGCTTCCTCTATTAAACTTGTGAGAATTTTTGAGAATGGATGTGTGGTGGGGCTGGAGAGACAGCTAGGGTGAGGAAATGATTTTTCCCTTGAACTAGATGGTGAGTGCAGGGGTGTTTTGCTTTGTGATAATTCATTGATCTTGAGGAATTCACGTTTTGTGTACCTTTCTATATATGCCACATTTCTATAAAAATATTATTTGAAACACTGAACCGACAGCTGGGTTAACAGAGGGCTTTGTGCTGTTGTTAAGGGCAGCTATTTAAAGACAGAGGCCACAGACAGAACATTTGTATCTCCATCTCCCCACCATCCAAATCCAGATATTTGAAACTCAGTCCCCAGTGTGATGTTTTCAGAGGTGGGGACTTTGGAAGGGGTGGAGCCCTCCTGAATGGGATTTGTGCCCTAGTAAAAGAGTCTCATCAAAAATATTTTTTGCTTACTGAACAGTTGAGTGTGGTCTTCTTGATTGGTGGGAGACCTTCCATACAGTGATTCAGGGATCAAACAAAGCAGATCTGATGGTCTCAGCCAACAGGACAGGGAGATCCAGAGCAAACATTGCCTGTTAGAGGAGTCTCACATGGGGCAGGACTAGTGCCAGCTCTAGTACCCCTGCCAAGCACAGTTGTTAGCCGAGGGTGCCCTGGGAGAGCATGGCTTTAACTTCAAACTAATCGCACCGTTTGGAGCTGAATGGCAACTCTCTCTTGAAAAAGATGAGAACGGGCCATCTCCATGGCTGTCACCTCTACAGTGGGAGGGGAAACACACACACACACAAAGATACGGCGTGGTCTGTAGGCCTCTCTGCTGTGGCAAGGAGGCCAACTTGACCTTGACTTCAGAACCACTTCAGCCTGACTCCCTTTACGCGCTGAGCTGCCTTCCACTGACCCCAGCACTTCCTATTGTCTTGTTTCTGGGCCACTGTGGGGCCATTTAATTGTATTACCCAGCATTCATCCCTTTTCTGACGAAAATCCCCAATTTTTGTGTGATGATCCAAACCTCCCCTCTTAGTCCACGTGGTTGGGTCGAGCCTGCCTATCTCCACCCCCCAGCTCCACATGCTGTATGCCTGAGCTAGCTGATCAGTCCTACAAAAGCCACAGTGAAAGTTTCAGAGCTGGGCACATGGCCTAACCAGAGACCTCTGAAAGGCACGCTAGGCTAGAGGAAGGTGACTCTGAGAGGATGAGGGCTGGAGCCATGCAGCCACCTTGTCACCATGAGGGGAGAGCTTAGCAAAGTTAGCAGCATCTTGGGAAACATGATGGTGAAATCAACATGGTGGAAGGCAGGGCATAGAGATGAAGAAGGACTGAATCTTCATTGAATGTATCTGAGTCTGAAATCTATCTGTATTCTCAACCCAGACCTGGACTAATCAGTTACATCTGCCTATAAATTCCCTTTTACTTAAGTCAGTTTGAGTTGATTTCAATCTCTTGTGGGAGGGGGCTTTGGCATTGGGAGATCGTGTATACCTGTGGCTGATTCATGTCAATGTACAGCAAAACAAATACAGTATTGTAATGCAGAATAAAAAAATATGTAGATATAAAATAAAAAAAAGAAGTATTCTAACTGAAGTCCAATCATCAGACTCAAAATATGCTCAATTTGGAAATATTTGTTTTCATTTTGTTTACCAAAGTCTCTACAGTCAACCATCAAATCAGTCCCAGATGGTTAATGAACATCAGCCAAGGGCTTTCAAAATCAATGGCAGTGTGTTTTCTTTTAATTAAATCCATGCAGTCAGGTTCCTCCTCCCTCCCCTCCTCTGCCCCCAAGCCCCACCATGACCCCACTCACATATTTAATTATTTCTGAAGCTTCTTCCTAAATTTTAGCTGAAACCTCCCTTGGAAAGCATAACCAGTGACTGAATTGTTTCAAACTCTGTTCTCAAAGGGGCTCTGACTCCTTGAGGGCAAGGACTTGGAGTGTCCCGTGTTCCCAGGGTCTAGCACAGAACCTGACAGGAGGAGGTGGTTCAGTCAAAGTCAAACATGGCAATACCCAGCTGGCGTCTCCTGCCATGAAGGAGGAAGGGAGACACCCTCCGGCGCCCTACCTGACTGCATGTGTGTGACTCATCAGATTCCTGCCGGGAGAGGGTCATCCAAGGCCTCCCTGGAAGTGAGTCAGCAAGACGGGGCCACGTGGTGTGGACCACCAGCCTCCTCAGCAACACTCCCTCTCCTCCATCACCCGGCCCTCCTTGTCCCTGCCTAGCACCCTCTCCTCCTCTTCCTTCACCTATTTTCTTTCTCCTTTCCAAGATTCCCCACCCCATGCCTTACCATAAGCACGGGGGTCACCCAGAGGCCTTGCGCACCCTTGCAGTGGTCCTCAGGTCTATTAGAACCAGCGTTGCCCCGCAAGTCAAGACACAGTGATTCCGAGCAGTTTGAAGACAGACTTCACAAGAGTTTCTGTTCAGTGACTAGACTGTGCCTGACTCTTTGCGACCCCATGGACTGCAGCAGGCCAGGCTCCCCTGGAACTTTACTATTTCCTGGAGTGTGCTCAAACTCATGTCCATTGAGTCGGTGATGCCATCCAACCATCTCATCCTCTGTCGTCCCCTTCTCCTCCTGCCCTCAATCTTTCCCAGCATCAGGGTCTTTTCCAATGAGTCAACTCTTCACATCAGGTAGCCAAAATATTGGAGTTTCAGCCTCAGCATCAGTCATTCCAATGAACATTCAGGATTGATTTCCTTTAGGATCGACTGGCTTGATTTACTTGCTGTCCAAGGACCACAAGAAAGGACTCTTCAATTTGGAAATCAAAGGCTAAAAAGGGACTTGTATGAAAGAAAGATGGGTTCATAACTATCTGTTGCTGAGAAACTACTCCAAAAGTGGATGATTTAAGACAATAATAATATCTATTATCTCTTTGTGGGATGGTGTGTGTTGGTGGCCAAAATTTGGTCAGGGCAGAATGGGATAGCTTGTTCACAACTCATGACAGCTGGCCTCTCCACTGGAAAACTTCAAAGATGGTGGCAGGAATCATCTGAAGGCTTGTTTACTCATGTGGCTGGAGGTTGGTGCTGGCTATTGGTGGAGAACTTAGCTGGGGCAATTGGCTGGAATACTTACCTATGGCTTATCCAAGTGGCTTGGGCTTTCTCACAACATGCTGGCTGGGTTGACAGGACAAGTATTCCAAGGAGAGAGAGAGAGAGAGAGAGAGAGAGAGGGCAGAGAAAGAAAGAGAGCAATGCAAGGTCAAAGTTGTGCCCATTTTGAAACAGAGCAGGAATGGGTACAGGCATCGTCTCTCCTCCCTCCAACCAGCCCCACAGATGCATTTCACACCACAACAGGAGGCACGGGGGCAGGGCACAGCTTTTAAAGGATGGATATGACGAAAACTGAATCATGGGGTATGACGAAAACGGGTTAGCACCAATCAGGTCCCAGATGGTGGAATATCTGATGCCCAGTGGACCTTGAGCCCCATCACATGCTCCTTGAAAGACATGAGCTTGAGCTAAGGGACACACCCACCAGCGCCATGATAGCTCCAAGGGCAATCATTAAAGACCAAAAAGTGAGAGGTGGTCCAGTTCCTGGGAACCTCCAACTTTTCGCCAAAATAGTGGCATACTCCTCCCGCTCACTAGCCTATGAAATTACCCAGCCCATAAAAACTAACCACATCCCATTTCAAGGTCGCTTTCATCTGAGATGGCTCACACTCTGTCTGCGGAGCACGATTCTCCCCTGACCGCTCTCATTTTCCGAGACAACCCCTGCCTTGGGGCCACTCTCACCTTTTGGGACAGACAACTTTCTGTCTATGGAATGTGTATCTCTCTAGATACACCCACCTCTTACCTATCACTTTGTCTCTCATTGAATTCTTTCTGTGATGGGACATCAAGAACCTGAGCTTCATTAAGTCCTGAGACCAGTTTTGTGATCTCAGTTAAAAGACCGTGGGTTCAAGTCCCAGCCTGAGTTTTGGCTGGGTTCCAGTCCTGGTGCAAGAGATCAAGTCCCAGTCTGAGTGACATGGCTTGAGTGTGACCTCTCAGCAAGTCCAGCAGGCCGGGGCAGCCCGTCCCGCTGAATGCGCCTGGCTTTGCGTCTTCTTCCTCCCTGATGATCATCCCTCTGCTCTCCACTTCTGCTCCCTGGACTCTCACTTTCCCTACAAAGTCCTCACGTGTATCTGCTTTGAGAGGAATTAAAAAGCAATGACGTAAGGGAATGCAACTTTCTAAGAGGTGTTAGAGATCACAGTTTGATTCAGAATCAGAGACGACTGAAAATAAAAATCTCTTTGGAGATCGTCTGTTCCCAACGGTGTGGTCAGTGACTTTGTGATGGAAACTTGAAATCAGCCACAGAGGAGTGTTTACACCATAGAAATTGGCAAACATGACAAACCAGGGCTTTTCCCAGAGAGCCAGTGGCTAACACCTACCAGCACACCACTGCCGTCAGTTCACATGTAGCTCCAACCATTTAACAACGGCCGCCTGGAGCAGCGCATCAGGAAGCATCTCAAGGCTACTGACAGTGTCTACTGGCCATCCTGAGTCCAAACCATGTCATGCGTGGGTGTGAGAGCTGGACTGTGAGGAAGGCTGAGCGCCCAAGAATGGATGCCTTTGAACTGTGGTGCTGGAGAAGACTCTTGAGAGTCCCTTGGATTGCAAGGAGATCCAACCAGTCCATCCTAAAGGAGATCAGTCCTGGGTGTTCATTGGAAGGACTGATGCTGAGGCTGAAACTCCAATCCTTTGGCCACCTGATGCGAAGAGCTGACTCATTTGAAAAGACCCCGATGCTGGGAAAGATTGAAGGTGGGAGAAGAAGGGGAGAACAGAGGACGAGATGGCTGGATGGCATCACCAACTCAATGGACACAGGTTTGAGTAAACTCCAGGAGTTGGTGATGGACAGGGAGCCTGGCCTGCTGCAGTCCATGGGGTCGCCAAGAGTCGGACACAACTGAACGACTGGACTGAACTCCTGCATCTTCTGCACTGGCAGGTGGATTCTTTACCACTGAGCCATCCGGGAAGCTCTGTAGTCCTAGCTTGTGAGCCCTTAGTCCTAGCCCTGCGGCCCAGTGATAAGCTGGCTACAGACCCACTGACAGCATTCCCAGACCCCCAAGAAGCAGAGCATCTGAAGCCACACCCAGTGTGGGGACAGTGAGTCCTCGGCGGTGTTATTGAGGCCCCTGTGGCCACAGAACTTGGACAAAGCATTATGAGAGATTACGTTTGAGCTAAACCATTGATGTTCTCTACAAAATGTGACCCAGGGATCGAACCCAGGTCTCCGATATTGCAGGCAGACGCTTTAACCTCTGCACCACCAGGAAGCCCCACAAAATGCACTGTGGGATTTTAGTTACATTCTAATTACTCCATTTTGGTGAATGATGAATGTAACGCTGTTCTTAGCCTGGACCACTTGGGTCTCCAAATGTGTAGGGAAAATCATCATAATAATAGCTAGAGCGGTTGATAAATTCTGCCTCCCAGCTCAGGATGTTCAAGGTCAAACCTACAGTATGATGAGTCAATTCCTCAGGACCAGGTGACAGTCACTCCAAGCTCTGCAGGGTGAGATGGTGTGGCCAGTGACCGTGCATGGCTGGGGAGGATCTCCAGGCTCCACCTCCACCCAGCACCTTCCACTGTCCTTGCGAACTCTCAAGGTGATGTTTAAATGGTTTACGCTTTTTGCATAATCAATTCATGACAACGATGGAAAATTCTGAAAGGGAAAAAAACCACTCGCCATCTCCTGTTCGGTTTTCATTTTGGATCTGCGATTCAGCTCAAGACGATATTTTAACCTCTTTCTTCCACTGTGAACACAAATCGGAAAGGTTTTCTCACAGCTGGACTGAAGACTAAGGTCTGGATATCTCCAGATCAAAGGAGGACATTGGAGAGGAAAGGAAAAGAAATGGTCTAATGTTTCCCCACCCTCTGGTGAGAGGCACCCCTAACCCTTCCGGGCTTCTGGAAATGCCCTTTGTGTATCAAGTGAGACACAGCCCCGGCTTGCTTGTGTGTAAGAGTGAGTTACAACAGCTCAGGCTCCAGAAAGGGAAAAGAAGTTATTCCCCAAGACTGAATTTTAATTAGGCTGTCTGAAATTTTAGACATTAGATCATCCTCTAAGAGGCAACAAACAGTATATTTGATTAAGCATCTTTATCATTTTGGTAAATTCTTTAGTTCTCTGACATCAATTTTATCAGCACACTTCAAGTTTCCCATTGCTGGGAGGTGCTCAGACTCACATCTGCAGGCTCTGAATGTACCTTCTTCCTCCTGGATATGCCCCGCTCTCTGGGGTCTCCCTCTTGGTCAGTGGTCACTGGTACCCCGTTCTGTACCTAGTCTTCACTCCATCCATTCTGCTCCCCCGTGGAATGGTTCCCAAGCCCATCCCCACCCTGCCATTCTCATGGCTCCGGTTCAGCCCCTTCCCATCTCACGGGGACTCTCATCCCAGCCTCCTAAGTGGCCTCCCAGTCTCCAAGGCCATCCATCCTCCTCCAGGCACGGGCCTCCATGAAGAAAATCACATTCAACCCTTAGCAGAGGCGGGCACTAGCTTCCCACTTCCCACCCAGAGACCTCCAGCTGCTGCACGGCATCGGGGTTCTGCCTCAGTTCAGTTCAGTTCAGTCGCTCAGTCGTGTCCGACTCTTTGTGATCCCATGAATTGCAGCACGCCAGGCCTCCCTGTCCATCACGAACTCCCGGAGTTCACGCAAACAAATTTAATTTGTTGCTACTGCGACTCTTTGTCATATTAGTTAAAATGGTACGTTAACTAATATAAAAAATGTCCCCAAGGTCATAGGGTCATTAAAGGTAGAGTCAGTATAACTCTAGAACCTGAGCTTTTTCCAGGAAACGCCATCGCACACCTTTATTACAGTAATTTTGGGCCTGCATGCACACACTCGCTTCTTTTCACCTTCTCTCTTTGCTTTATATAATCAGCTTGTTCATTTATTAAAAGGACATTTAGGGACTTCCCTGGTGGTGCAGTAAATCCACCCTGCAATGCAGGGGACACGAGTTCCATCCCTGATCAGGGAACTAAGATCCCACGTGCCGTGGAGCAGCTAAGCGTACGCACTGCAACTCCTGAGCCTGTGGCTCACAGCTCGAGAGCCTCCAGATTGCAGCTCCTGAGGCCAGACACCACAACTGCATGAAAGTCCACTCACCACACAGAAGACCCCACAGAACTCAGTGAGGACCCCGGGTGCTGAAGCTAAGACCTGGCCCAACCCCCAAAAGACCTCCCAATGCTACATTAAGCAAAATAAGCCAGAGAAAGACAAATACTGTGCGACCTCACTTACATATGGAAGCCAAAAAGCTGAACTCAGAGAGACAGAAAGCACAGTAGCGGTTACCGGGGGCTGGGGGGATGGGTCAAAGTGTTCAGCTGCAGCTGGAAACTCAGCAAGTTCTGGGGATCTAATGTGCATCGTGGTGATTGTAGCTAAAGATACTGCATGACATACATAAAAACTAAGATTTTATATATTCTTGCCACAAAAAGACATAATAATTGGGTGAGGAGAGAGAGGTGTTAGGTGCCACTACTGTGGCAGCTCTTTTGTGACACGTGATTGTATCAACTCAACATGTTGTACAGCTTGAAGTGAAGTGAAGTGAAGTGAAGTCGCTCAGTTGTGTTTGGCTCTTTGCGACCCCACAGACTACAGCCTACCAAGCTTCTCAGTCCATGGGATTTTCCAGGCAAGAGTACTGGAGTGGGTTGCTATTTCATTCTCCAGGGGATCTTCCCAACCCAGGGATCAAACCCAGGTCTCCCACATTGGAGGCAGATGCTTTACCCACTGAGCCACCAGGGAAGCCGTACAGCTTAAGTTTCCACAATGTTAAACGCCAACTCTATCTAAACAGAGCTGGGGGAGAAAGACCAGCCCAAGTAGGGAATTTTACAAACTCAAGAGGTTAGCCAGTACCTAAGCCAGGCATCACAGCTGCCTGCTGGTGACAGGGATTTGAGTCTCCATTAACTATAATCACTCTTGGGTGGCTGGTTTGAAAGACTTGTTGTTGTTCAGTTGCTAAGTTGTCTCCGACTCTTTGCGACCCCATGAACTGCAGCACGCCAGGCCTCCCTGTCCATCACCAACTTCCAGAGTTTACCCGAACTCATGTCCATTAAGTCAGTGATGCCATCCAACCATCCCATCCTCTGTCATCCCCCTCTCCTGCCTTCAATCTTTCCCAGCATCAGGGTCTTTTCCAGTGAGTTGCTTTTTCGCATCTGGTGGCCAAAGTATTAGAGCTTCAGCATCAGTCCTTCCAATGAATATTCAGGGTTGACTTCTTTTAGGATTGACTGGTTGGATCTCCTTGCTGTCCAAGGGACTCTCAAGAGTCTTCTCCAGCACCACAATTTGAAAACATCATTTCTTCAGCACTCAGCCTTCTTTATGGTCCAACTCTCGCATCCATACAAGACTACTGGAAAAACCATAGTTCTGACTATACGAACCTTAGTCATGGATTGCGGTTGCCAAAGTGGTGTCTCTGCTTTTTAATACAATATCTAGGTTTGCTATAGCTTTCCTTCCAAGGAGCAAGCGTCTTTTAATTCATGCCTGCAGTCACCGTCTGCAGTGATTTTGGAGCCCAAAAATAAAACCTGTCACTATTCCTCCCTATATTTGCCATGAAGTGATGGGGCCAGATGCCATGATCTTAGTTTTCTGAGTGTTCAGTTTGAAGCCAACTTTTTCACTCTCCTCTTTCACTTTGATCAAGAGGCTTTTAGTTTCTCTTTGCTTTCAGCCATAAGGGTGGTGTCATCTGCATATCTGAGGTTATTGATACTTCTCCCAGCAATCTTGATTCCAGCTTGTGCATCCAGCCTGGCATTTCACATGATGTACTCTGCATATATGTTAAATAAGCAGGGTGAAAATATACAGCCTTGACATACTCGTTTCCCAATTTGGAACCAGTCCATTGTTCCATGTCTGGTTCCAACTGCTGCTTCTTGACCTGCATACGGGTTTCTCAGGAGACAAATAAGGTGGTCTGGTATTCCCATCTCTTGAAGAATTTTCCAAATTTTGTTGTGATCTACATAGTCAAAACCTTTAGCATAGCCAGTGAAACAGAAGTAGATTTTTTTTAAGTTCCTTTGCTTTTTCTATGTTCCAATGGATGCTGGCAGTTTGATCTCTGGATCCTTTGCCTTTTCTAAATCCAGTTTGTACATCTGGAAGTTCTCAGTTGAGATACTACTGAAGCCTAGCTTGAAGGATTTTGAGCATTACCTTGCTAATATGTGAAATCAGGACAATTGTGCGGTAGTTGAGCATTCTTTGGCATTGCCTTTCTTTGGGATTGGAATGAAAACTGACCTTTTCCAGTCCTGTGGCCACTGCTGAGTTTTCCAAATTTGCTGGCATATTGAGTGCAGCACTTTCACAGGATCTTCTTTTAGGATTTGAAATAGCTTGACTGGGATTCCATCACCTCCACTAGCTTTGTCGTGATGCTTCCTAAGTCCCACTTGACTTCACATTCCAGGATGTCTGGCTCTAGGTGAGTGATCACACCATTGTGGTTATCCAGGTCATTAACATATTTTTTGTACAGTTCTGTGTATTCTCTTGCCACCTCTTCTTAATATCTTCTGCTTCTGTTAGGTCCATACCATTTCTGTCCTTTATTGTGCCCATCTTTGCATGAAATATTCCCTTGGTATCTCTAATTTTCTTTAAGTGATCTCTAGTCTTTCCCATTCTATTGTTTTCCTTTATTTCTTTATGTTGTTTAGAGGACTTGCAGAGGAGAATTTTGGAGCTGGCTTTAGAAAAATGGGGAGGCTTTGATTTAGAGGAAGAGAGAAAACAAAACAAAGGTCAGATTCTGAGCACCTATCATATGTTAAGCTAGAGGCTTACCCTCTGCGACCGAACGTTAAGACAGCACTATTCCAGAATGAGTTTCAACTGGTGAACCCATGTGACAAGGTCAGGATCCCAAAGGGACGATGAGAATGGCGCTTTCCACACGCAGATGTGATAACCTACCACAAGATTCTGCTCCTGGATCCCTTGGCAGACCAAGAATTCGAACTGAAGTGAGAGGACTTCTTTGTAACCTTGCTGAGCCTCTAGAGGTAGGGATACAGGTACCAGCTTCTGATTCAAGTCCAGGGCTTTGAAATGCTGAAGCCTCAGAGGAATGGGGCCTGACATGTGACTGAGGACTCTTACATGGACTTGGATGGAAGATGAGGTGTTTGTGCCACCCAGGGAGTACTGGGCAGACGGAATGCTGACTAACTGCTCTGGGGCCCCAGGGCAGGGCTGAGACATGGGGCTTGCTGCTCCCGCAGGGACGGCCAGAGCAGGGCTGAGGAAGCATTTCCCCTCCACTAGAGATGGCTGAGCCAGAAAGCCACAGCAACCTCAGAGCACAGGCTCAGGGCCCTCAGAGGCTGCATCTGTAAAGGAGAGTGGATCAGTTGGTCTCAGAAGCTCTACTGTCTTCTGAAGAAATTGTACAAGATGGAACTGCCTGCTGCATACCTACGGGCTAAGGAGGGTCCCCTCAGAACAGAGGTGCTCCTGCCTGAGCCAACGGGATGCAGGGGACAGGGCTCAGCAGGGCTTCTCCAGAACAATGCCTGCCAATAAGAGCCAGCCCTGACCATCCCCAAGCCCAGAGAGAGCACCTTGTGGGGAAGAGCCAATTCTGGTTGTGGTAGTGGTGGTTTAGTTGCTAAGTTGTGTCCAACTCCTTTTCGACCCCAAGGACTCTAGCCCAGCAGACTCCTCTGTCCGTGGGATTCTCCAGGCAAGGATACTGGAGTGGATTGCCATGCCCTCCTCCAGGGATGTTCCTGACCCAGGAATCGAACTAGTGTTTCCTGCATTGCAGGTGCATGCTTCACCACTGAGCCACCAAACATGTTGGAACTCTGACTTGCTTTTCACTGTTTTGAACATAACCGCCTGCCTCAGAGAACCCTGCCTTCTGCCTGACTGTTAAACTAAAGTGCGTTTGTTCAGGACCCTGTTTACCTGTGGATGGCAGGAAGGAAGAAATTAACACATCCTCTGCCCAAGGCTTGCATTCTAGGGGATATTTATCAGATTAATGGCCTTTTTACTTTATTTCCTCACTTCCCTCCCATCCCTGTTCTATAAAAGAACCTGGTATTGAGACTCCATAAGATGGTTATTTTGAGACATTAGTCTGCCATCTTCTTGGCCTGCTGGCTTTCTAATAAAGTCTTATTCCTTGCCTCAATGCCTCATCTCTCAGATTGACTGGCCTGTTGTGCAGTGAGCAGAGTGAGCTTAGAACAAGCAGAGTTGCAGAGAAGAGTGTGGGCTGCCCTCTCTCAAGAGTCTCCTCCTTCCCCTGAGGAAAAGTTCGACTGCAGTAAAGAGTCGCTGAGGAGGATGGACCTCCCTGTGGTCCTGTAGTTAGGAATCCACCTTCCAATGCAGCAGACAGTTTCAATCCCTGAATCAGGGAACCAAGATCCCACATGTCGCAGGGTTACTAAGCCCCTGTGCCCCTCCGAGACAGCCCACAAGCTCCAGAGCCCACGCTTCACAGCAAGAGAAAGCCTGAGGGATGCAGTGAAGACTCAGCCCAGCACCGCCAAAAGAAAAAATAAATAGATAAATGGAAAGAGTGGGTGAGGAGGAACACAGAGAGCCAGAGGGGAGGAGCCGGCAGTGACCCCACGTTCCCATGGCAGGCTTGAGCTAAGTCAAGATCGAAGTCGAGTTGAGTATCTTAGAGCATTCCAATTCCTGAACTTGGACTCTGTTTGAGACTCACTGTAGTACTTTATTATCCAAAGTGAGCAGAAAAGTCAAATGACCTGCTATAGTAGGTTGGACAAACTACCTCCACTGAATAAAGCATCAGGAACGTGGGAGACAAAAAATAAAGGTGAGCTTTGCTAGATCAAGAGTAATGCTTATTCCAGCTGTGTGTGCATTTCAGTCTCACTTTTCTTTAAGACCGAGCTTTCCAAGGGTGTTTAGGGAGAACCTTCCTGGGCAACTTAACGGTGTGCTGAGGTAAAAGGCCCTCCCCTGAGTAAATGAACTTGTTCAACAAAATTAAATGGCCTTCTTTGTCACAGGATTTCTCAGAACCTTTAATGCGCTAATATGCATTCTAGATCTATAAGAGGTAGACCAGGCATCTCCCATGCTCACTTGAGCACGTATGTTCTTCAGTTCAGTTCAGTTGCTCAGTTGTGTCTGACTCTTTGCGACCCCATGAATTGCAGCACGCCAGGCCTCCCTGTCCATCACCAACTCCCGGAGTTCACTCAGACTCACGTCCATCGAGTCAGTGATGCCATCCAGCCATCTCATCCTCTGTCGTCCCCTTCTCCTCCTGCCCCGAATCCCTCCCAGCATCAAAGTCTTTTCCAGTGAGTCAACTCTTCACATGAGGTGGCTGAAATACTGGAGTTTCAGCTTTAGCATCATTCTTTCCAAAGAAATCCCAGGGCTGATCTCCTTTAGAATGGGCTGATTGGATCTCCTTGCAGTCCAAAGGACTCTCAAGAGTCTTCTCCAACACCACAGTTCAAAAGCATCAATTCTTTGGCGCTCAGCTTTCTTCACAGTAACTCTCACATCCATACATGACCACAGGAAAAACCATAGCCTTGATGAGATGGACCTTAGTCGGCAAAGTAATGTCTCTACTTTTAATACGCCCTCTAGCTTGGTCACAGCTTTTTGTCCCAGGAGCAAGCGTCTTTTAATTTCACAGATAAGACACACTAAGAAGCCTTAAATGATCGATAACCAAATGTTCTTTAAAGTTTTAGAACTGCAGCAGGCGATGATCACATCAGGACTGATGCTTAAAAACCCATGAAACAGTCAAAGAAAGTCCAATGAGGAAAGGCTATCTTTGAAACTTACAAGAGGCCAGACCAGAGAAAACATCCACGTTTCCCAGCCTTAGAACAGACGTTCTAGCTGAGGTTGGGCCAGTGCCAGCCAACCTGCCAAGGGAGACAAGGGTATAGGGAAAGCAGGCCTGGCAGGGGTTGCAGGTCTACGAGGGAACCGTCCGCATGACTGCTGCTTGCTTTCTGGGTTTATCAACACTCGTTCAAGGAGCCCCCTGCGTTTGCTATCCTCTGGAGGAGGCAAGAATCGCTTCTGATCAGTTAAGTCTCCATGACCAGAGGCAGAGTGATCCATTCCCATTTACTAGCACAGCCTCCTGAGGGTGGAGAAACCCAACCAGCTTTCCCACCATTCAGAACCCTCCCTCCTGACAACTCCAGGCTGGTTTTCCTGACAGGCTATCCTGCTGGACAAGGAGAGGCTAGTCAGAGGAAATAGTGGAGACACAGAACTTACCAGGGCACTGGATTTGAAAGTTTGAATTCTACAGTCTGTGCGGGATTTGTTCTCTCACTCTGGCTGGCCCCCTCTGCCATCGAGGAAGGGAATTTTCCCTATTTCAGGAGGTTCTGCCAGACACAGCCCATTGGGTATCCTCCTGGTCACATAGCTGGTGCCTGGCCAATCACAGAGCTTCATTTTCCTGTGTTCAGTGACTGATCTAGGAGGAGACCGTGTGACGCAACCTGGACCAGTCTGAGCCCTCCAT
This sequence comes from Nanger dama, assembly GCA_917880005.1. Taxonomy (NCBI): domain Eukaryota; kingdom Metazoa; phylum Chordata; class Mammalia; order Artiodactyla; family Bovidae; genus Nanger; species Nanger dama. Next base: position 2,530,048 of record CAKJTW010000003.1, on the reverse strand, counting down.
CAATGCTAACATGGGCTCTGTGAGGCGTGCTTATTCTCTGGGAGAGCGAACCATTCGCATCTGGTAAGGCACTGCCGCAGGTCATCTCTCCTCCTGTGTGAGGAGAAGATTCTCCCAGCAGGAAGGCAGAAAGGTGAGAGCTGCAAAGATAGTAACAGAGCCCTGTCCATACTGTTTAAGCGCCCAAACCTAGGCAAAGCTCAGCTGTCAGACTTTTAATTTATATGAACTCTGATTAAAAAAAAAATAATAATCTCCGTCACTTGCAACCAAAACATCGTGCATTTGTTGAGGTGCCACCTACATTAGGACTGTAGCAGCTTGTTTCATAATGCTATTGAAAGTGGACGGCAGGTCGACCTAGGGCTGAGGAGACCTTCGGTGAAAGGTAAACAATAAACAGAAAACTACTTGAGTGTCTCTTCTAGTCATTCTTTCTAGTTACCTAGAGGTGGGATGCAAGACTCAGATTCTAGCCTCTGGAGGGTGCAAACTAGGTCTTTGGCATCATGTAACTGAGCTAATTTTGAGGAAAAAGCTCTCCTCAATTCTTAAAATAAAGAGCCCCCTACACTTGTGTCAATCACACAGCCAATTAAAGAGGCCTCAAGTGACAAACCACCAACTTGTCAAGGTAGACTAGAGACATAGAAGACGCCTCTGATGGCTGGAATAATTAGACAGTCAGCCTGCTGCGTGGCCTGATCCACTTGCCTTGGAGGGGGAGGTCGAGGATCCTTGGATTACTCTAACATGTGGTTTGGGGAGCAGACCCCCCTCCCCGTAAGTCTCAAGGGCTTGGTGCTGAGCAGAGATTGGTACTTCAGAAGCAGGAGACTGCTTAAGAGGAGGGGTAAGGCGGAGAGATATTCCTGGCATCTAAAAATGGTCAATTCAGTTCAGTTGCTCAGTCGTGTCTGACTCTTTGTGACCCCATGAATCGCAGCATGCCAGGCCTCCCTATCCATCACCAGCTCCCGGAGTTCACTCAGCCTCACGTCCATCGAGTCCGTGATGTCATCCAGCCATCTCATCCTCGGTCATCCCCTTCTCCTCTTGCCTTCAATCCCTCCCAGCATCAGGGTCTTTTCCAATGAGTCAACTCTTCTCATGAGGTGGCCAAAGTACTGGAGTTTCAGCTTTAGCATCATTCCCTCCAAAGAAATCCCAGGGCTGATCTCCTTCAGAATGGACTGGTTGGATCTCCTTGCAGTCCAAGGGACTCTCAAGAGTCTTCTCCAACACCACAGTTCAAAAGCATCAATTCTTTGGTGCTCAGCTTTCTTCACAGTCCAACTCTCGCGTCCATACATGACCACTGGAAAAACCATAGCCTTGACTAGACGGAACTTTGTTGGCAAAGTAATGTCTCTGCGTGGGAAATAGATGAGGAAACAGTAGGAAAATGGTCAAGGTGGGCTTTAATCAAGCATCTGTGTGCAAATTACAGGCACCTTCCATAACTCGTTTGCCTCAAAAGGCTTTATATGAGATGGAGTTTATTTGCTCAGCAGTTTTCTTCCTTCCCTTTCCTCAAGGACCCCACAGCCGGATTTGAACCTTTGAAAGCGTGTATCAAATTTCAGATAATTCTTCCCAATTCACACCTCTTCCCAGACAGAAATCGCTATGAACACTGCTTTCTTCACTCCAGAGACCAAGAGAGCCCCATCTGAAAGGGACTGCTCACCTTCCAGAAATCAGCTGGCCTTGGGGTCCTGACGTGACGCTGAATTGGGCCCCTCCCACCATCGCGATGCTTTGCAGCAAGGAGTCACAGAGCTACTGCTGAAGACCTTCCACGTCTATGAACACGTGATGTCCCCTCTGGGTAACCTACAGGGGTAACCAAACAGCCTTGGAAAGACACGAAGTCAAAGAAAATGTTATTTGTCCAAATCTTCTCAGTGAGATGTGTGGGTGGCTGAAGGAAATATTTTCACATGGTGCTTGACAGCTGTTTGCTTTCCCGAGAGTGGGGCTGCTAAGCAAGACCTTGCTCTGCTGGGTGAGAGGCACGGGCCGGGCTAAGGGGAGACGCACTCGTCGGCCGAGCCCGGCGTGGAGGTGAGGGGAGACGGCAGCGCTCCGCCAAACCCCCACGGGTGCACTCAGCCTCCTCCCTGGTATTGCTGATCTACGGCCGCGGTAACAACCGCAAACTAAGCGGCTTCACGCGGAGAAGGCAATGGCACCCACTCCAGCACTCTTGCCTGGAAAATCCCAGGGACGGAGGAGCCTGGCGGGCTGCAGTCCATGGGGTCGCTGAGGGTCGGACACGACTGAGCAACTTCGCTTTCACTTTTCAGTTTCATGCACTGGAGAAGGAAATGGCAACCCACTCCAGTGTTCTTGCCTGGAAAATCCCAGGGATGGGGGAGCCTGGTGAGCTGCCCTCTGTGGGGTCGCACAGAGTCGGACATGCCTGAAGCGACTCAGCAGCAGCAGCAAGCGCTTCACGCAACAGAAATTTATTCTCTTACCGTTTAAGAGGCCAGAAATCCAAAATGGTTTTACTGGGCTAAAATCAAGGTGTTTCAGAGTACTTCCTTACACAGGTGCGGGGAAGACTGTTGGTGCATTTCCCAGTTCTCCAGCTGCGTTCATGGGTTCTTCGCCCCTTTCTCCATCTTCAAAGCCAGCGTGTAATATCCCTGCTGCTTCCTTCTGCTTCCAACGCGGGGTCTTCCTCCGTTCTGTCTGAAATCAGACGTCCCTCTCCCTCTTATAAGGACACTGGGCCCACTTGGGTAATTTCCAGGCTAATTTCTCCCTCTCAAAGTTTCTAGCTTAGTCACGCCTGCAAAGACGCTTATTTCACATTATGTAACATGAGCAGGATCCAGGGATTATATATTTAGGCGTCAGGATTCAGCCTATGGTGCCTTCTAATACAGACTGAAAATTTAGGTCACACTGAGAGGAAGCAGGTACTCCTCCCTGGAAGCAGGAGTTCAGACTGATGCAAGACAGCTCGGCATCTCTGACACAGAGTGAAACATTCTTTCTCATGGGTTCCGCAGCTCCTGCGTCAGTTCAGCCTCTAGGAATTCACTGTAGAGATATACTTGAAAATGAATGGGCAAGGATGCTTTCCCCAGCATTGTGTATAGCAGTCTTAGCCCCAAGTGACCCCAGCAATAGGGCCTCACTGGATAAATGAAGGACCATCCCTAGAATTGGGATCTGTGAGTCGTGAGAGAGAAGGAAGAGGATGAGACAGACCTATGTGAGCTGGTGTGGAAGAGTCTTCTGGAGGACAAAATCAGATACAAGACATTGTGCGGATTATGTTCCTATCTGTGAAAATGAAAGGGAGAGAAGTGTGTGTGTGCCTAGGATATCGGAATATCCCTGAAGGAGAAAGAAGAGTTTGTCCTTCCTTGGAGGGTGACTGCGAGGTTGGAGGTATGAAGTAGAAATAGATTTGATTTTTTTTTAACTATGAACATTTATTAGTTTCCAATTAGAGAAAAAGACAGTTAATGAAAAAGAGAGTGAGACCATGGGTGTGGGAGCTTTGGCGATTGTTTCAGCCTGCCCGCGGCACTTGCACATTTTGGTCTTGCCCCCTCAACTCCCCCACCCCCCATCACCAAGGCCAAGGTCCTGCCTTTCTTGTCCCCACACGCCTCACAGGCCTGCATTGCCATTCTTGTCTCCTTTCTCTGGTGTCCTTTGCAGCCAAATTATTTTCAGTTCAGTTCAGTCGCTCAGTCGTGTCCAACTCTTTAAGACCCCATGAATCGCAACACGCCGGGCCTCCCTGTCCATCACCAACTCCCGGAGTTCACCCAAAATTATGTCCATCGAGTCAGTGATGCCATCCAGTCATCACATCCTCTGTTTTCCCCTTCTCCTCCTGCCCCTAATCTCTCTCAGCATCAGAGTCTTTTCCAATGAGTCAACTCTTCTCATGAGGTGGCCAAAGTACTGGAGTTTCAGCTTTAGCATCAGTCCCTCCAAAGAAATCCCAGGGCTGATCTCCTTTAGAATGGACTGGTTGGATCTCCTTGCAGTCCAAGGGACTCTCAAGAGTCTTCTCCAACACCAGTTACTTTAACCAGATGACGAATGGGGAGGCAGAGGGGTTGCTGAGGATGGGAGCAGGGGAACGTCAGTAATGCGTCCTGGCCACAAACCAGAGCTGGGCAGGGATCCAGGAAAAGAGTCTTAGCCTGGAAGCTACTCTCCACAGGATTCAAACCCTGCGTATGCGACCTTGGACAAGCCACAGGAGCACTCTGAACCTCAGTTTACTCATCTGAGAGGTAGGAACAGCATTGTAAGCACAGGATTGAAGTGAGAATCGGAAGGAAAAGTGAAAAAGTCATCGATGGTGCTTCTCAAGCAGGCACCCTGCTTGAGGATGGTCCTGGCCTCACAGTCACAGGGCGGAAGGAGGCGCAAGACTGGGAGCCTCCAGAATCTACAGAGCATAGTTCTGCAGGGTTAATAGTGCAGAGAGTCCTGAGAGCACGGGGCTGCATGTTCCCCTGAACAAGGCACGTGGCCTGCAGCACCTGGGCTTCTAGTTTGCAAAACATAAAGTTAACAGAGAAGGCAGCACACGGTTTAATTAGCCTTGGGGGTACATTGAGAACCTCTTTAAATTAAAAAGAGAAAAGTCGATTAGAAACCCAGGGCCTCTTGACTATGATACTGAACCAACAGTCTTGCTACAACTCAAACAAAACCCGCCGTTCTCTGCTCACACAGTGAACCACTGGAACGTATCGAACCTGCAGTCAGAGGGGAAGCAAGCACAGAAGACAGTCACGAGGGGCAGCAGCCAGCCTGGCCGATGGCCCAGGGGCTGGGGAAGCAAGCCAGGAGGGAAGCCGTGGCCCGGGAGGCAAACCCGCCCGACCCAGGCCTAGGGGTGGGTGGGCTCAGAGCTTCCCAGGCCCCCAGGCCGGGCGCGAGTCATCTGAGCGTGCACCTCACTGGGATGCGGCCTCTCATCACCACATTTTGTGCCCACCCTGGACACAGTGCCAAGGCGGGCAGAGGTGTGGCCAGGTGCCGAAGGGAGACAGCATCTCCTCACTCTCTGTATCCCCCGTCCATATCCAAAATGGTACTCCACTGAATGTTTAAAAAGATAAACGCTGTGCAGTTTCTTTAGACTAAATCTGAGATGAAGAATTCACTCACCCAAGTCCCGGTTTCTATATTTACTAACTAGATAACCACGAGCAAGTTCTGAAACTCTCTAACACAATTTCCTCAGCTACAAAATGAGTATAAAACTAACTTTTCTCAATTCAAAGATGGCACTTTGCAACATTTCTGAAATCATACCATGTCTTCTGATTAGTGTGATACTTAATTTGCTATTGTACTTCTTTCATTTCCTAAAATGCCTGGGATATCACTGAAGTTTTTCAGCAGCCTTATTAACACTAGAATCTTTATTCACATACTATGAAAGGGAAAGTGAACGGGTTAGTCACTCAGTCATGTCTGACTCTTTGCGACCCTGTGGACTGTAGCCCACCAGGCTCCTCTGTCCATGGGGATTCTCCAGGCAAGAATGCTGGAGTGGGTTGCCATTTCCTTCTCCAGGGGCTCTTCCTGACCCAGGGATCGAACCCAGGTCTTCGCATTGCAGACAGAGTCTTTACCCCTGAGCCGCCACAGCTCACCAACTCAAATCAGACAGTTCAGTGGTTCTTAGTACAGTCACAGATTATGCAACCATCACTACAAAAAGAACTTTTTATCACCCCTTCATCTCTCTGTCTCTAAAGATTTGCCTGTTCTGGAACTGTAAATGGAGTCAAGGAGCGGTCCTTTATAATTGACTTTTTCCACTTAGCAGATGATTTCAAGGTTCATCTAGGTTGTAGCATGTCTCAGCCCTTCATTCCTTTCCGTTGCCCAGTGATGTTCCTGTATATGAATATACTAGGCTTTATATGTCCATTCAGCAGTTGATGGTTACTTCCATTTGGGGGTTTTATATGATTAATATTGCTGTGAACATTCATGTGTAACTTCTTATGCAGACGTGTGCTCTCATTCCTCTTGGGTGCCTAGGCAGAACTGGCCTTGCTGAGTCAATCAGAAGGTAAGGCCTATGAATTGCCAGACTGTCTTCCAAAGCGGCTGCAACATTTTGTCTTCCCACCAGCAATGTATGAAGACTCCAATTGCTCCACATCTTTGCCAAGACTTGTTATTATCTGTCTTTCTTATTCTAGCCAGCCCAGTGAGTGTGAAATGGTATCTCATAGTGGTTTCAATTTGCATTTCCCTAATGACACCCGAGGTCAGGGGCGGTGGCCAAGAGGAGCAATCCCACGTCCAAGGAGCAGCAGCTTCACGGGCGCAGGAAGGCCGAGAAGAGCTACTCCATGTTCAAGGTCAGGAGGGGCAGTGTTGAGGAGATACTCCTCGTCCAACGTAAGGAGCAGCGGCTGCGCTTTGCTGGAGCAGCCGTGAAGAGGTACTCCATGCCAGGGTAAGAGAAACCCAAGTAAGATGGTGGGTGTTGCAAGAGGCATCAGAGGGCACACACTGAAACCATAATCACAGAAAACTAACCAATATGATCACACAGGCCGCAGCCTTGTCTAACTCAATGAAACTCAGCCATGCCACGTGGGGCCACCCAGGACGGGAGGGTCATGGTGGAGAGGTCTGACAGAAAGTGGTCCACTGGAGAAGGGAATGGCAAACCACTTCAGTTTTCTTGCCTTGAGAACCCCATGAACAGTATGAAAAGGCAAAATGACAGGATACTGAAAGAGGAACTCCCTAGGTCAGTAGGTGCCCAATATGCTACTGGAGATCAGTGGAGAAATAACTCCAGAAAGAATGAAGGGATGGAGCCAAAGCAAAAACAATACCCAGTTGTGGGTGTGACTGGTGATAGAAGAAAGGTCCGATGCTGTAAAGAGCAATATTGCATAGGAACCTAGAATGTTAGGTCCATGAATCAAGGCAAATTGGAAGTGGTCAAACAGGAGATAGAAAGAGTGAACGTTGACATTCTAGGAGTCAGCGAACTAAAATGGACTGGAATGGGTGAATTTAACTCAGATGACCATTATATCTACTACTGTGGGCAAGAATCCCTCAGAAGAAATGGAGTAGCGATCATAGTCAACAAAAGAGTCTGAAATGCAGTACTTGGATGCAATCTCAAAAACGACAGAATGATCTCTGTTTGTCTCCAAGGCAAACCATTCAATATCACAATAATCCAAGTCTATGCCCCAACCAGTAACCCTAAAGAAGCTGAAGTTGAATAGTTCTATGAAGACCTACAAGACCTTTTAGAACTAACACCCCAAAAAGATGTCCTTTTCATTATAGGGGACTGGGATGCTAAAGTAGGAAGTCACGAAACACCAGGAGTAACAGGAAAATTTGGCCTTGGAATGCAGAATGAAGCAGGGCAAAGACTAATAGAGTTTTGCCAAGAGAACACACTGGTCATAGCAAACACCCTCTTCCAACAACACAAGAGAAGACATCACAAGATGGTCAACACCGAAATCAGATTGATTATATTCTTTGCAGCCAAAGATGGAGAAGCTCTATACAGTCAGCAAAAGCAAGACCAGGAGCTGACTGTGGCTCAGATCACGAACTCCTTATTGCCAAATTCAGACTGAAATTGAAGAAAGTGGGAAAACCACTAGACCATTCAGGTATGACCTAAATCAAATCCCTTATGATTATACAGTGGAAGTGAGAAATAGATTTAAGGGACTAGATCTGATAGAGTGCCTGATGAACTATGGACAGAGGTTTGTGACATTGTACGGGAGACAGGGATTAAGACCATCCCCATGGTAAAGAAATGCAAAAAAGCAAAATGGCTGTCTGGGGATGCCTTACAAATAGCTGTGAAGAGAAGAGAAGTGAAAAGAAAAGGAGAAAAGGCAAGATATAAGCATCTGAATGCAGAGTTCCAAAGAATAGCAAGGAAAGCTCAGAAAGCCTTCCTCAGCAATCAATGCAAAGAAATAGAGGAAAAGAACAGTATGGGAAAGACTAGAGATCTCTTCAAGAAAATCAGAGATACCAAGGGAACATTTCATGCAAAGATGGGCTTGATAAAGGACAGAAATGGCATGGACCTAACAGAAGCAGAAAATAATAAGAAGAAGTGGCAAGAATACACGGAAGAGCTGTACAAAAAGATCTTCATGACCCAGATAATCACGATGGTGTGATCACTCACCTAGAGCCAGACATCCTGGAATGTGAAGTTGAGTGCACCTTAGAAAGCATCACTATAAACAAAGCTAGTGGAGGTGATGGCATTCCAGTAGAACTATTTCAAATCCTGGAAGATGATGTTGTGAAAGTGCTGCACTCAATATGCCAGCAAATTTGGAAAACTCAGCAGTGGCCATAGGACTGGAAAAGGTCAGTTTTCATTCCAATCCCAAAGAAAGGCAATGCCAAAGAATACTCAAACTACCACACAATTCCACTCATCTCCCACACTAGTAAAGTAATGCTCAAAATTCTCCAAGCCAGGCTTCAGCAGTATGTGAACCATGAACTTCCAGATGTTCAAGCTGGTTTTAGAAAAGGCAGAGGAACCAGAGATCAAATTGCCAGCATCTGCTGGATCATGGAAAAAGCAAGAGAGTTCCAGAAAAACATCTCTTTCTGCTTTATTGACTATGCCAAAGCCTTGACTGTGTGGATTACAATAAACTGTGGACAAAAAAGAGCTTCATGACCCAGATAATCACGATGGTGTGATCACTCACCTAGAGCCAGACATCCTGGAATGTGAAGTCGAGTGCACCTTAGAAAGCATCACTACGAACAAAAAAGATGGGCTCTCTGAAAGAAATGGAAATACCAGACCACCTGACCTGCCTCTTGAGAAATCTGTATGCATGTCAGGAAGCAACAGTTAGAACTGGACATGGAACAACAGACTGGTTCCAAATAGGAAAAGGAGTCTGTCAAGGCTGTATATTGTCACCCTGCTTATTTAACTTCTATGCAGAGTACATCATGAGAAACGCTGGACTGGAAGAAACACAAGCTGGAATCAAGATTGCAGGGAGACATCTCAGTCACTTCAGATATGCAGATGACACTACCCTTATGGCAGAAAGTGAAGAGGAACTAAAAACCCTCTTGATGAAAGTAAAAGAGGAGAATGAACAAGTTGGCTTCAAGCTCAACATTCAGAAAATGAAGATCATGGCGTCTGGTCCCATCACTTCATAGCAAATAGATGGGGAAACAGTGGAAACAGTGTCAGGCTTTATTTTGGGGGTTCCAAAATAACTTCAGATGGTAATTGCAGCCATGAAATTAAAAGACGCTTACTCCTTGGAATGAAAGTTATGACCAACCGAGATAGCATATTGAAAAGCAGAGACATTACTTTGCCGACTAAGGTCTGTCTAGTCAAGGCTATGGTTTTTCCAGTGATCATGTATGGATGTGAGAGTTGGACTGTGAAGAAAGCTGAATGCCGAAGAATTGATGCTTTTGAACTGTGGTGTTGGAGAAGACTCTTGAGAGTCCCTTGGACTGCAAGGAGATCCAATCAGTCCATTCTGAAGGAGACCAGTCCTGAGTGTTCATTGGAGGGACTGATGCTAAAGCTCAAATTCCAACATGTTGGCCACCTCATGCGAAGAGTTGACTCATTGGAAAAGACCCTGATGCTGGGAGGGATTGGGGGCAGGAGGAGAAGGGGACGACAGAGGGTGAGATGGCTGGATGGCATCACGGACTCAATGGACATGAGTTTGAGTGAAGTTGGTGATGGACAGGGAAGCCTGGCATGCTGCAATTCATGGGGTCCCAAAAAGTCGGACACGACTGAGCGACTGAACTGAAGTAAACTGAATGACTCATGATGGTAAGCATCTTTGCTTATTGGCCTATTGTATAACTTGTGGAAACTGTTTACTCAGATCCTTTGCCCATTATAAAATTGGATTTCCTTTTATTATTGGGTTGTAAGAGTTATTTATTTAAAATACAAGTCCCCTTCCAGATACGTGATTACAAATTTTTCTCCCCTTGTGCGGATTGTCTTTTTATTTTCCTGATGATGTCTTTTGATGCAAAAAGTTTAAATTTTGATGAAGTCCATTTCATCTCTTTTTTTTTTTCTGTTTGTTGCATGTGGATATCTCTGTCCGAGCACCGTTTGTTGAAAAGACTACCCTTTCCATTGAATTGCCTCTACACTCTTCTTTAAAGTCAGTTGATCTTGCCTGTGAGGGTCTATTTTTAGCCTCCCAGTTCTTTCCCACTGGTTTATATGTCTATCCTCATGCCAGAACCCCGCTGTCTTGATTACTGTAGCTTTATAGTAAGCTTTGGAATCAAAAATGTGACTCTTCCAGTTTTGTTCTTTTTCACGACTGTTTTGGCTAATTTAGGTCCCTTCCCTTTCCATATAAATTTTAAGATCAGCTTGTCAAAATTCACAGAAAGCGTAGCTGGGCCTGGGAGTGTATTGAATCTGGGGATGGCTCTGGGGCTCCGGGTTCCTAGGTGGCGCTGCTGCTGCTGCTTAATCCTTCCATTGTGTCCGAGTCTTGCGACCCCATGGACTGCAGCCCACCAGGCTCCTCTGTCCGTGGGACTCTCCAGGCCAGAACACTGGACTGGGTTGCCATTCCCTTCTCGACCCAGGGATTGAACCCAGGTCTCCTGCACTGCAGGCGGATTCTTTACCAGCCGAACCACAGGGAAGCCCTAGGTGGCGCTGGGGGTGAAGAATCCGCCTGCTAATGAAGGAGAAGCCAGGGGTGCGGGTTTGATTCCTGGGTTGGGGAGATCCCTTGGAGTGGGAAATGGCTCCCCACTCCAGTATTCTTGCCTGGGACTGGGGACTCTTGCCGTCGTAACAGTATTATGTCTTTGCAACAAGAACATGGGCTGTCTTTCCATTTACTTAGGTCTTTTTTAGCAATGAATTCTTTTGTTTGGAGAGTAAGAAATTTGCACTTCTGTTTTAGGAATATACTTATTCCTAAGTATATTATTCTTTTGATGCTATTATAAGTGAAGTTTTTTTCTTAATTTCTTTTTCAGAGTGTTTATTGCTAGTGTACAGAAATACAATTGATTTTTGTGTACTGATATTGTACTCTGCAAGACTGCTAAACTTAGTTATTAATTCTAATCATTTTTTTAGTGGATTCCTTAAGATTTTCTGTATAGGAGATCATGTCATACGCATCTTCTTCTTTTCTAATATGAATGCCTTTTATATCTTTTCCTTCCCTAATTGTCCTCACAGAGACATTACTTTGCCAACAAAGGTCCATTTAGTCAAGGCTATGGTTTTTTCTGTGGTCATGTATGGATGTGAGAATTGGACTGTTAAGAAAGCTGAACGCCAAAGAATTGATGTTTTTGAACTGTGATGTTGGAGAAGATTCTTGAGAGTCCCTTGGACTGCAAGGAGATCCAACCAGATCTCCAAGGAGATCAGCCCTGGGATTTCTTTGGAAGGACTGATGCTGAAGCCGAAATTTCAGTACCTTGGCCACCTCATGAGAAGAGTTGACTCACTGGAAAAGACTCTGATGCTGGGAGGGATTGGGGGCAGGAGGAGAAGGGGGCGACAGAGGATGAGATGGCTGGATGGCATCACCTACTCGATGGATGCGAGTCTGAGTGAACTCCGGGAGTTGGTGATGGACAGGGAGGCCTGGCGTGCTGGGATTCATGGGGTCACCAAGAGTCAGACCTGACTGACTGAGCGACTGAACTGACTGACTGAGAATCTGTATCACGGTGCTGATAGAAGCGGCAGAATGAACATCCTTTTCTTGCTTCTGAGCTTAAAGGGGAAAGCAGTCACTCATGGTTAGCTTTTTCTTTTACAGATGTCCTTTATCAGGTTGAGGAAGTTCCCTTCTGTTCCTCGTTTGTTTGTTTGTGCGTTTTTGTTTCTTTATGTTAGCATTTTTATCATCAGAGCATGTTGGATTTTATCAAATGTGAATTCTGTAGATTAGTCCTTCATTGGAAGGACTGATGCTGAAGCTAACGTTCCAGTATTTTGGTCACCTGCTGCGAACAGATGGCTCACTGGGAAAGTCCCAGATTCTGGGGAAGATCGAGGGCAGAAGAAGAGGGCGTCAGAAGGTAAGATGGCTGGACAGCATCACTGACGCAATGAACATGGACTTGAGCAAACTCCGGGAGATGGTGAGGGGCAGGGAGGCCTAGTGTGCTGCCGTCCAAGGGGCCGCAAAGAGTCGGACACAACTGGGCAACTGGACAGCAATCCTGTAGAGACAATGAGAGCTTCTGAGCTCTCTCCATTGTTTTGCTTGGCGATAGATGGCTCTTTGGGCCACTTCACTGGCTTTTAGTACCAGGTCCAAGCAAGGAACGCCTTAGTTCTGCCTAGCTGATGGTTTTGAAACATCTCAGAGCAGATGAGGAATCCTTTCTCATTAGCCCTTGGCTCCAGCTGGTCTTCCACTTGGACCTTACTTGAACTGTCTTCTAGGGGCTTAGGTTCCTTGCCTTTCAAATTTTAGGATCAGCTCGTCACAATCTACAAAAAGCGTAGCTAGGATTGTGACAGGGATTGTGCTGGTAGATTACTTGGCTGACTATTGGCATCTTAATGATATTGTGTCTTTCCAACCAGAACAGGGGATGTCTTTCATTTCTGATGCTTGAGGGCTGATTCCTGCAACTGTGGGTGATTTGAGGGCCTGGAATATCAAAAGTTGAATTTCATGACAATCAGATTAGATTTTTTCTGCCCTCTGGAGAGAGAGGTGGGGTTAGAACGGGATTTTTTTTTTTTTTTCATCCTTTTTCCGCCTTAATTTCTACTCATCAGCATTTGAACCTGGGTATAAGACATACTCTCAACTCACCTGTTTTGTAAGGTTTTCATAGTTTTTCATTTTATCGACTTAGTCAGCTCTTTGAGGGCAGAGACCAAGCCTTAAATTTCTCTTGAAACCTCCAGAGAACCAGGTAAAATCTTTGTCGTGTAGCAAAGACTTGACGAATACAGTTTACGAGTGATCTCTGCCTTTTAGCAATGATAGCTTACGGTGAAGGATGTTGGATTCATGATCTCTGAAGATTTAGCTTCAGGACCAGGGACCAGGCTTGATCACTCAAGAGCTTTTGTGTAGCAGAATTTTATTAAAGTATGAAAAGGGACAGAGAAAGCTTCTGACACAGACATCAGAAGGGGGCTGGAGAGTGCCCCCACTCACTAGTCCATCAAGGCCTTATATACTTTTACCAGACGCCCACATCATGCATCTTAAATTAACAAGATTAGAACTGACAACAGAAAGGTCTTACCAGACCCACTCCAGCAACATGCATCTTCATTCAGATAACAAGATTCGTCAAAAGGTTCTTGTTAAGGATAAACTTGTTCTCGAGCAAGACACATTATTGCATCACCTAAGAGGAAGCAATGTAGAAAAAAAAGCTTGTCCTTTTCTTCCCCCTGAGAGCCCTGGGCCTCTTTGTCCTTCTCAAGGGCCCTGGACCCCTTCCTCCTTGAGGGCCCCAGGCTCCTTATCAACCTACTGAAAAATGAACTCTCTCAGCAAAACTGTCCGACATGAGACTTGGCTTGTCCACACCACATGCCCTAGCGTATGGAGGTTCTGAGCAGCAGAGAAGACGATGACCCCAGCATGTAGACCAGAAAGACCCCGAGACCCAGAGCACCAGGCCTACGGGCGTCCCTGCCATCCCTGCGGGACCCGCAGCTTCCTGCACACAGCATGGCAGGGGTTTGAATGAGGGACTCCTCCTGGGGTCGGAAGAGAAGAAAAAGAGCCTTGCCAACCTTCCTTCCAAACTCCGCAAGGAAAGTAAGGCTGATGCAAGACACTTTGTCAGTACCCGAGCGCCGAAGAATGGATGCCATTGAGCTGTCTTGTTGGAGAAGACTCTTGAGAGTCCCTTGGACTGCAAGGAGTTCCAACCAGTCCATCCTAAAGGAGATCAGCCCTGGGTGTTCATTGGAAGGACTGATGCTGAAGCTGAAACTCCAATACTTTGGCCACCTGATGCGAAGAGCTGACTCATTGGAAAAGACCCTGATGCCAGGAAAGACTGAAGGTGGGAGGAGAAGGGGCACGACAGAAGGTGAGATGGTTGGATGGACATGGGTCTGAGTGAACTCTGGGAGCTGGGGATGGACAGGGAGGCCTGGCATGCTGCAGTCCATGGGGTTGCAAAGAGTCAGACACGACTGAGTGAGTGAACTGGAAGTGATGTCTCAGTGCAGATCACACCACAGAGCGCTGCCTGATGCTGCTTGAAAAGAAATTCTGACAAAGCGTGGCATGCTGGCATCATAAAACATCAGTGCCACACTTACCCCCAGGAAGTGACAGGTGCCACCCTCAGCTCAGAGAAGCCGCCCCTCCAGGAGCTGTCTTAGCAGTGATCGCAACATGACAAAGCTTTCGAGTGAAGACTTCCTATTCTCTCCTCCAAACCTCCCCCAAAAGTCCTGATTTGGACATTCCCTGACATCAAATCCAGAGCTCACTGAACAAAGAAAAGTAGTCGTTTTGTTTCGTTTGCAAAAAAATAAACCCAAGTCTGTCACTGAGCACAGTCCCGGCACATGCTAAATGCCTAAACTCCTGCACGCTTGCTCTGCCATCAGGGAGCTTTCAGGGCACCCACCGTCTGCATTCTCATGCTGGGCAAGCATTTGGGCCGGATTTCTCTGGTAAAGATGAGTGGGGGTTTGTGGCTTGTTTGCAAAGGCTGGGAGCCGTTTTGCACCAGCCTTGCACTATGCACACAGCAAGAATGAGTGGCCCACCTGAGTTCCTGGCTGTGTGTGCCGCGTGGGGACTGAGCAAGGCAGGCGCTAATCAAGATTCGTTTCTGGAAAGAGGAGGCGCCCGGCGCAAGGCAGGCGTGTGCTAGGCGCTGGGAATGTGAATGTGCGGAAGCCAGTCTCTGCCTTTAAGGCGCTCGCTGGCCAGCATCGACGGAGCCAGGGCGTAAACGTCCTTCTGTGATGGCGTGGTACGGGCCGCACCGACGGAGGAGAGCGCTCCAGACAGAGCGAAATTCCTGTGGCTCTCGGAGGATGAGTGACTCATCAGGCAGGCAGGCAGGCAGGGAGAGAGACTCAGAACCTCTTTCTTCATCTGCACTTTGAGAATAAAAAGAACAGGTTTCTCCCCGGAGGCAGGGCAGTCTACTGGCCGAAGGTGTGGACTCTGAGCAGGTCTGGGCTGGACTCTAGCCCTGCCGTCCAGATTCAGGAAATAACAACGCTGCCGCCCGCCCCTGGCTCTTGGCCCAGCACAAGCCTCCTCTGTCCTTTCTGCTCTCTGCAGCAGGGTGGGGGCCCCCTCAGCCTTGATGCCTCATCGTCAGAGGATGGCTGCCTTTCTCCAGCCCACGTGGCAATGCCCGAGTCGAGAAGAAAGGAGATGGGCACTGGTGGTAAGGAGCCCGCCTACCAACGCGGGCGACAGAAGAGATGAGAGTTCAGGCCCTGGGTCGGGAAGATTCCCTGGAGGAGGGCAGGGCAGCCCACTGCCAGTATTCTTGCCAGGAGACTCCCAAGGACAGAGGAGCCCGGTGGGCTCTGGTCCGTAGGGCCGCAAAGAGTCAGACCCGGCTGAAGCGACTTAGCACGCACCCGCGACGTTGAGTGCAAAGTGGTGTTTTGCTTTCATTTCCGTTTCTGGCTGTGCTGGGTCTTTGCTGCACCATGCAGGTTTCCCTAGTTGTGACGCACTGGCTTAGGTGCCCCTCAGCATGTGGGATCTTAGGAGGATCTGACCAGGGATCGAACTCGCCTCCCCGCACTGGAAGGTGGATTCTTAATCTCTGGAACACCAGGGAAGTTCCCCCGGCCCCAACTTTTTTTTTTTTTGGTTCTCAAAAAAGAGACAACAACAGAGCTTATTTTTAAAAGACATACATAAAGCCTTTGACACAATACTCGGTGCACGTTAGTCACCCAGTATCCGGTACTCTTATTGCTGTTAAAGGGAGCCCGTGCACATTGAATGAGGCCTGTGAGGATAATCTGTGAAGCGAAATCTCTGGGTTTATTGTTCCAGAAGGAGGACCTCCTGCGGAGGCAGGGAAGCTAAAGGAGGCCGACTGTTTCCTACACAGAGAGGCTGTGAGCGTGGCCAGGATGGAGGGGTGCGGGTGAGTGTGTGGCATTTGGACTGAACCATCCGCCCCTCAAAGGCCAAAGGTCTTCATTTCATCAATTAGGGATGTGATCAAACAAACGAAACAGAAAATCACAAGGGACAAAGTTGCCGTGAGGTCATTTTATTTGAGTTGAGATTTTTAAATAATAAAATATTCACACAGTTATAAATGACTTAATATCAATATATAGCACATATAAGAAATATAAAGAAAGAAATTAAAGAGCAAGACCCATTCATCCGTGCATCCAGATTTAAGAGATGTTAGCATTAGAATATTTGCTTCAGACCTGCAGGGTTGTTTTTTTTCTTTTCTTTTTTAAAAGTGTGAAATATTAGGGATTCTACTGTAGGACAGGGGTCCCCAGCCTCTGGGATCGAATGCCTGATGATCTGAGGTGGAGTTGATGTCATAACAATAGAAATACAGTGCAAAATAAATGTAATGTGCTTGAATCATCCTGAAACCACCCCCACCTCCCGGGCCATGGGAGAATTGTCTTCCACGGAAACGGTCCCTGGGCCCAGACAGGTTGGAGGCCCCTGTGTGCGGTTTGTCACCCCAAAATGAGTCTTTTTGGCACGAGAATTAATTTGATTACTTTTAAGGCCGAAAAGACTCAGAAAGAACCTCTGACCTTCCCCCAACTGCCTAAAAGAATGTAGACAGAGAAATCTGCAAAAAAATATAGGTCAGGTGTAGTGGGGAGCATTCTGGGAGACCAGAGCCTGCTCTGTGCCCACTGCCTCGCGTGACCCAGCAAACACTCAGCCACTCAGCATCTGCTTCCCCATCTCCATGAGAATTGCCTTCTCCCCTTTGGAGTCCCAAACCACTCCCCAGATCCTCTGTTATCTTTAGCCGAATGTGGGGGCTTTAGCCATTTTAGTGTTTGACTCGTTACCCAGGGCCTCGCCTATGTATACATCTTGTTTGATTTTTGACTTTTTGAAACAAGACCATTGTTTGATTTTATCTTGTCAATAAGTCTCAAGTCAACTTAATTCTTAGACAAGCTGGAAGAACCTCGTATTGTAGAGGAAAATTTCTTCCTCCCTGACGTTGTCAGCTTCACACGCACCCTTTATGTGTATGTCTCATGCCTGTCTCAGCCTGTCGATAACAAATGGCATGGCTAGACGGGCCCTTGAGGTTTTATTATAATTGCAAAGATGTCCTTCAATAATGACCCATACTTTGGCCACCTAAGGGAAGAGCTGACTCACTACAAAGACCCCGATGCTGGGAAAGACTGAAGGCAGGAGGAGAGGGGGACAACAGAGGGTGAGACGGTTGGATGGCATCACCGACTCAATGGACATAAGTTTGAGCAAGCTCTGGGAGTTGGTAATGGACAGGGAGCCCGGTGTGCTGCAGTCCATGGGGTCACAAAGATTTGGATATGACTGACTGACTGAACTGAATTGAATGACCATCAGGAAATTTTAGAAAAAATCAAAATTTACTATTTATCAGTTCAGTTCAGCCGCTCAGTCGTGTCTGACTCTTTGCGACTCCATGAATCGCAGCACGCCAGGCCTCCCTGTCCATCACCAACTCTTGGAATTCACTCAGACGCACATCCATCGAGTCCGTGATGCCATCCAGCCATCTCATCCTCTGTCGTCCCCTTCTCCTCCTGCCCCCAATCCTTCCCAGCATCAGAGTCTTTTCCAATGAGTCAACTCTTCTCATGAGGTGGCCAAAGTACTGCGATTTCAGCTTTATCATCATTTCTTCCAAAGAACACCCAGGACTGATCTCCTTTAGGATGGACTGGTTAGATCTCCTTGCAGTCCAAGGGACTCTCAAGAGTCTTCTCCAATACCACAGTTCAAAAGCATCAATTCTTCAGCACTCAGCTTTCTTCACAGTCCAACTCTCACATCCATACATGACTACCAGAAAAACCATAGCCTTGACTAGGTGGACCTTTGTAGGCAAAGTAATGTCTCTGCTTTTGAATATACTATCTAGGTTGGTCATAACTTTTCTGTGCAGAAGGTGACAGGTCTAAAGGAGTCCACTGCAGAACAGGTCCTGAGATGAGGTGAAGGTGATGTGAAGTCACTCAGTCGTGTCCGACTCTTTGCGACCCTGTGGACTGTATCCATGGGATTCTCCAGGCAAGAATACTGGAGTGGATTGCCATTTCCTTCTCCAGGGGATCTTCCCAACCCAGGGATCGAGCCCGGGTCTCCCGCATTGTAGGCAGACGCTTTAACCTCTGAGCCACCAGGAAAGCCAGTTGCTAATAGGGCGAAAAGGGTAGAGGACTCGGGCCAGGCATGTATCACTGTGTAACAAACCTCCTGGCGGAAGGCTTCCAATTACAATAATCGCCTGTTCCGCTCATGAATCTTCAGCTTGGGCAGAGTTTGGTAGGGTCAGCATAGCTTTGCTCCATCAGCTGGGGGTGGGAGCGGGGGCTGGAAAGCTGGGGCTACAGGCAACAAGTTCCAGAAACAAGTGTCCTAACGGAACCAGGCAGGCTCTCACAGCATTTTTCTGGTCCAGCCTCAAAAGATGGATACCATCACTTCTGCCACAACTAACAGGTCAAGGTAATCACAGCAGTCCACTCAGGGTCAAGGGGAGGGCAGACAGAGAAGCTAGCCCAGGTCTCCCAGGTTCAAGGGGAGTGTCGCAGTTTCATTTGAAGACCACGGTGATGGGATGCGTTGGAGTGATCACTTTTAGAAAGTACAGTCTGCCGCCCAACCTAACTGTTCCTGGTGGGGTACACAGAGACACACTGACATTTTGGTTTATTTGATGTTGTTTACAAAGCTAGGAAAAGGTGGGTATCTTTTTAATCAAGACAGCAATATAACTCCATGCAGAAGAAAAGACTGAAGTGTTTGGGAGGGTGGAGACTTTGCATTGATCTCTGTCTTACGTCATACAGGATGAAAAGGTATGACTTTCAAGTCGAGAGAGTGTCTTTCTTCCACAGGAAAGTCTCGGGAACAGGCACAAGGGTGAATTCATTTTTAAGGTTCCTTTCTCTTGCTCATGAATGGTATGAACAAAACTCTTGGCTCTACAAACAGAGGACTCTGACAGAACGGTTACAAAATCTGTTGTTTGCTTCAGGGCACAGCTTTGCTTTCTCTGGCTTCGGAAAAGCCCTACGCGAGGCTCTGGGTGTCTCCACGCAGCGCGCTGGGTGGAGGGGCGCCCGGAGCCGGGAGGGGTGGGGTGAGGTCTGACTCTGCCGCCTGTTGTCTCTGGGACCCTTTGTTGTTGCCTGTTTTTAGCTGCTCAGCTGCGCCTGACTCTTGCGGCCCCGTGGACTGCAGCCCCCAGGCCCCTCTGTCCATGGGATTCTCCAGGCGAGAATAGTGGAGTGGGTTGCTATTTCTTTCTCCAGGGGATCTCCCCAGCCCAGGGATCGAACCTGGTTCTCTTGTATTGCAGCCAGATTCTTTTACTGCTGAGCTACTAGGAAAGTTCTAGGCAAGATATTTAACTTCTCCAGCCTCAGTTCCCTCCTATGGACAACGGGGCTAATAATACCACTTACGATGTTTTTGTAAACACTGTGATAATTCGCGGATTCGTTTAGATTTGACAAGTGCTTTAAAAGCATTAGTTGTTAGTAGTAGTCACAAGGGACAGCAGACTCAGAAAGCTGTAAATACTTAACTTGCACCAAGTCCAGAGTTAAGCATGCCCACCACCCCTGAGAGTAACCTCCAGAGTCCCTCCAACAGGCCAGGCCAGGTGATTTACCCTCAGGTTTCAGTGGGCACTTCTCTTTCCTGTTCCTTCACGTGAGGGAGTTGGAATGGTCAAAACGGACAGCTGTAGGAGAGAAGACGGGTGACAAGCCCCCTCCTGGGTTTCCATCTTGCAGATGAGGCGGGGGGGTGGGGTGGGGGTGGGGGTTTGCTGGGAAGGGGCGTGGTGCCAAGACCCATTCCTCGCCAAGACCTTTCTCTTGGAAGAGAAGATGTGAGCTCTCTTCCCAGCTCCCGGGTTTCCCTGATTCGGCTCAATAAAGAGCTCCTCACCCCCGCTTAGGCCAGGGGTGCAGAAGCAAAACATGTCTTCTTCGAATGGTGATGGGCTTGGGAGAAGGACGACCGACCCAGGGTTTTCTTGTCTGTTACTAACAGGGTGCGTGCTAAGCTGCTTCAGTCGTGTCTGACTCTGCCCCCCCATGGACCGTAGGCCCCTGTGGACTGTAGCCCGCCAGGCTCCTCTGTCCATGGGATTCCCCCAGGCAAGAGTATAGAGTGGGCCACCGTGCCCTTCTCACTGACCCAGGGTCGAACCGCATCTCTTACGGCTCCTGCTTTGCTGGGCGGGTTCTTTACCACTGGTGCCACCGGGAGGCCTTATTGTTTAACAGAGTGACCTTGGGCAAATGACCTTCTGTCTTTTGGCCTCATCTTTCTCAGCTATACTTTGTTAAATGCCCCAAAGATTCCTTTCTGAGAGGGGAATTTAGCACCAGGGCTAGGCCCAGGGTGAACGCCAATGAGTAAGAGCTGAAAGTGGGCTTGGAGGGAGGGTGCGTTCCCACAGTGGCGGGGAGCTGGAGTGTCTCTGAATTCTTGTCTTCTTGCATCATCTCTGACCTCAGAGGCCAAAGCGCCTGAAAACTCCGGGGTCTGGAGAGCAGGATGGGGCCGGGGGGCAGCTATCATTCCTGGAATCAGGGCCCCTGGGCCTCTGCTGCCTGAGGAGCGGCCGGGCTTCCCAGCCTCCAGGCTGCCCTCCCGAAGCCAAGTCCATCTGGACACGCTGGCGCGGAGCTGCCCACGGCTCCTCCTTCCCCTGCGGCACCCAAGAGGAAACGCAGAGCCCGAACCCCCGGGAGCCCGAACCCTGGGAGCAGGGGAGAGCCAGAGGCGCGGCTGGGCCGCGAAGCCTGGAGCCCCGCCTTGCAAGACCAGCGCCCTGCCACCGGGAGAGACGGGGCTGGATGCGGGCCTCCGGCCGGATCCGCATCCTCCCCCCAGGCGGGGGCCCGGGGGAACGCGCCCGCCGCACCTCGCGAGCGCAGGGACAGCGCGCCACCCGCCCCGGCCACTCTGCAGGCGGCGCGGACGGCTCCGCAGAGGGGCGACGGGCCCGGCCGGGGCGGCCGGGGGGGGGGGGCCGGGCGAGCGCCCGCCCGGCGCCCGCTCCCTCCCGGCGAGGCTCGGCGCCATGACGCCGCGCGGCCACACGGTGGCGCTGCCGCCCCGCCCGCCGGGCGCGCCCGGGGGCCCGGGGAGCCCGCTCGTCCCCGCCCCGGGGTGGGGTCCGCCCGCCCGGCGCCCGCAGGGCCCTGAGGCCGGAGGAGTGTCCTTCCACACGCACGCACGCTCGCACGCACGCACGCCACGTGCACCTGCCTTGGGGACGCATTCCCTGGCGGAGCCCAGCGCAGAGCACCTCCCGGGCTAAAGTGCCTTCCTTTACAAACAGGGAAACTGAGACCCAGAGTTAGGGATCCTGACTCATCGAGGCCCCAGGCGAGCCACTCTGCTCCTAAAAAGAAAGAGCTACCTCCAAGGGGAAAGAGGGGCCCGCAAGGGATTTACGCCCCGCCCTTCCCTGGTGAGCGCCGCAGCCTAGGAGGCTGAAACTGGCCCACTTTGCTGTGCTTAGACGCTCCGTCGTGTCTGTTTGTAACCCCATGGACTTTAGCTCACCAGGGCCCTCTGTCCGTGGGATTCTCCAGGCAGGAATGCTGGAGTTGGGTGCAATGCCCTCCTCCAGGGGATCTCCCCTGACCCAGCGATCTAACCCACGTCTCCTACGTCTCCTGCGACGGCAGGTGGATTCTTTACCACCAACGACACATTTCACATATGAGGAAATGAGGTTCGATACTGACCAAAGTCAGGCTGTTCGGAGGTGGTGTTCAACCCCAGGACTGTCTGCCACTGAGTCTGTGAACTCCCTGCCCCACACCCCTGCCTCCTACACCTGTGACTTCCAAAGGACTCTGCAGTTTTGGCGGTGACCTACCCTGACACATCTCCAAGTGTCTGTAACTGAAAACAACGCTCAACCTCAATTGACACTCTTTATTCTGTCTTTCCTGCCTTTCTTTCAATACTGGGTAGGATCTGCTAAAAAATGATGTCACTGCTCACTAGCAGGTCCTCAGTTACAGTTTGAAAAACATTGTCACGAGTGCTGCCTGGACCCTTCCAGCTGGAAAGAACCAATGGAAAACTGTCCCCGTAAGAGGCCGAAGTCAAAGAGACAGATGCGCACACGCCACAGGCGCCAACCCTAGCTGCTGCCTGTTCCTGTGAAGTCCCAGCCCTCTGCCCCTTTACGCCCTTCGATGAGAACCGCGAGGAAGAGCTCTATGGCAGAGGGACCGAAGTCCACTCTCCCTTCTTTCGTGGAAACAGACCTGAAGGTACTCGGATGCTGTTGAGCCCGGGACCTCACTTCTCTCCAGTCTTCCCTACCCCGGGGCAGTGGTGGGGTTTATGACAAAGTCTGACCCAATGAAATGTGAGCACAAGGGAGGTGATCCACTCCCAGGCTATCTTCTGAGGGACAGCCCAACTCATCCAACCGAAACAACAATCGAAGACTTCTACTCCAACTTAGAAGTCAACCAACATTTCCAAATGCACGCAGATTTCCTTCTTTCCCCTTTCTGTAGGAAGGGAAGGAAAAACGGAGAAACATGGAGATCCCACAGCTCAGCTCTGACCTGGGAAGACAGTACTCTAGGGGATGAAACAGTGCCAAGAAGGGGAGCACCAGGGAGGAGCCCGCATCCCTGCAGCTTGATCTTCCGTCTAGACAGAGGTGGCTATTCGAGAGAGCAGTCTCATCCTTTAAGCCCTGTATTCTGGGGTGGAAGGAAGGAGCTGTTGGTTAGGTAACCTAATTACCTTGGGTTCCTCTGAGGCAACTGCATTAATATTCTCATGGCAGAACTAACTGTTTTACTGAATGAGGTGACAGAATCCTCTAAGAGTATTAGGGATGGGGTGAGGAGAGGACAAGACTGAGTTTCTGGGCCCAAAGCGATAGATTCTCACACTGCTTTCTTGCAAACATGATGGCTCGCTTGTATGTATCTTTCTAGCCATGAACGTATCATGGACACTGCTCGCTTAGCCAAAAGGTGTCTTTTTCACATTTCTTAATTAAATTCCGGGGAAGATTTACGAAGCAACATTTGAAACCTGGGGTCTTTCCCACGCTTACTCCCTCCCTCCCTCCCTCCACCTTGGCCATCAATTGAAGTTAAGTTGCATATACATAAACCTCATGTGTCTGTACTGAGGTGTTTTAAAGAAGATACAGATAATGTTTTACCTGTATTTTCTTATTCAAAGTGTTGTTATAGCCCAAGTGGCTATCACCTTCTTGGTGATCGTTTTCTTTATTCCAATAAAGAAATCTGGGGACTTCTCAGCAGTCCAGTGGCTAAGACTCTGCTTTCCACAGCAGGGGGCCCAGGTTCGATACCTGGTCGGGGAGCTGAGGTCCCACATGCCGTGGGGTGCGGTCAAAAATGTTCTAAATAAATAAAGAAATTTGGCTCACATGATGAGACCCCCCCTCCACCCACCAGGATCTCCGGTAATCCTCCATGGGGGACCTTCCTTTATCCGTGTCTCCTTGTATCCCTGTTTCTCGCTTCTCCTGACTTCTCTCGGGTCCTCTTCAGACCTGTGGTTGTGACCCACGTCCACAGGGAAGTCATTTTAATGAGGGTTGGTGGGCGACGGGGTTGGGGTGAGAGGAACCTGAAGTCCAGTGCTGCTAATGGTGTGAGCCAGCAGTCCCCAGCCTCCAGGTCGCTGGCCATCTGGGGCCTGTTAGCAGACAGGCTGCACAGCAGGAGGTGGGTGGTGGGCACGCGAGTGTAGCTCCATCTGTTTACAGCCGCTCCCCACCCCTCTCCATCGCCCCCAGATGGGACATCTAGTTGCAGGAAAGCAAGCTCAGGGCTTCCACTGATTCTGCATTATGGTGAGCTGTGTAATCACTTTGTCATATATTACAGTGAGACGGTAACAGAAACCAAGTGCACAGCAAATGTGCTTGAATCATCTGGAAACCATCCCTGCCGGCGCCCCCACACCTCGCAACCCCAGTCCGGGGAAAACTTGTCTTTTGGAAACCGGCCCCTGATTGGGGACCACTGGCTTACACACTAAATAAAATAAAATTAAACATCCCTCCTTGCAGATGGCGCTAGTGGTAAAGAGCCCACCTGCCAATGCAGGAGACGCAAGGGTTCACTCCCTGGGTCGGAAAGATCCCCTGGAGGAGGACATGGCGACCCCACTCCAGTACTCTTGCCTGGAGAATCCCATGGGCAGAGGAGCCTGATGGGCTACAGTCCACGGGGTCGCAAAGCGTCAGACACGACTGAGGGGGCCGAGCACACAGCCCACCACTTGCAGAAGAGCCTCAGCCATCCTGAGTCCAGGCTGGTCACCGTCTCTGCGCTGCCTCCTCGCTGCCTTCCCTCCGCCTGGAGAGCTTCTGTCCCAGCTGCTCCCTCTCTGCTCCTGACTCCTCCATCTCATGGGGTCTCTCTCTCCACCATCCCGCCTCTCCCACCGCCCCCTGGCCCCTCACCCAGAGCAAACCAAGCGCCTGCAACTTGTCAGAAGTCTTCTGTCATCTCCTGTCCTCCTCCCGCCCTCTGCTCAAGGCTCATCTTTCCCCATCATCTGTGCCAGGGCGAGTTTCGCTGAACACAAATAATCACACAAAACACACAAATAAACCCTCCACAAAGGTCGCTTCCTATCTGCCAGGTCACAAAATAACTCTTCTCCCCACCCGCTTCCAACTGCACACGAATCTGATCAAGACGTTCCTTTGCTTGGATCTCTGCAGCAGCTCCTGGCTGGCCTGTGCGCATCCCCCGTCGCCATGGTTACCAGGCCCTTGGTGACCAGGTCCTGCCCCCTCCATTCCAGCCTAACATCTTACTGCTCGCCCATAGGGCCTCCTGGGCCGCTCCTGCCCGGACACTTAGCCTTCTCCGAACGGCCCAGCTCCGCCCATTCTCCTGTGTCCCTCACTGCCCATGCCTGGACCGCCCCTCCCTTAACTCTGCCTGACCGCTGCTGCCTCACCTCCCCGGGAAGCCCTCCCTGACTGCTCTGTGCATCTCTGTGCTCCCAGCAACCCCCTTTGGAGGTCTTTCCCAGCGCTTAGAGCTCATCTCTCCCCCACCAGATGGAATTCCTCAGGGAAAGAAGTACATCGGCACACTTCTGTGTCCTGAAGCCAAGCCCACTGAGCTCTTCAACGCCTGTGTGTTAAATGACAGCTGAACGTGGGAGACCCGTTCCTCACCTTGGAGGTGACTAAGGACGGTCTGGGAGCAGTGAGCGGGGAGGGGAGGGCTTGGGAAGGAGTGTGGCTGCAGCCCCATGGAGGAAGAGGGGGCCTTCTGGACAGCAGTCCAGGGAAGCCGCACTGGCCCCACGTCCTTCGCCCCCTTCAGCACCAGTGTCTGAGCCCCGTCCCCTTCCTTCTCGTTCTCTGAGACAGATCTGGGGTCTTGTCCCCCTGCCTGCCCCATCACCGAGTGCTGACCCTGCCTGGCTCCCGTGGGAGGGGGCTGGACAATGCGCTGGGCACCGGACCTGGGTCTGTCTTCATCCCCAGCCTCCGATTCCTGGAAGGAGCCTCCTAAGGTCTTAGGTGACTGTGGAGGGGTTTCCCTCAGCAGAGAGCAAGGCATTCCAAGGTTTTTGAGATGTACTTAGACCTTACCTTCCAGCCCCTCTGCCCAGTCCCTGCACCCCAAACTCTCTCGGGGTTCTTGTTCAGTCGCTCAGTTTTGTCCGACCCCATGGACTGCAGCACGCCAGGTTTCCCTGTCCTTAGCTGTCTCCTGGAGCTTGCTCAAACTCATGTCCATCGAGTCAGTGATGCCATCCAACCGTCTCATCCTCTGTTGCCCTCTTCTCCTCCCACCTTCAATCTTTCCCAGCATCAGGGGCTTTTCCAAAGAGTGGACTCTTTGCATCAAGTGGCTAAAGGATTGGAGCTTTAGCTTCAACATCTATGGGACAGAATTGAAACCCCCCACAATGTGGTCGGTCCTACCTCCCAGGACATGCCTGTTCGAAGTCGGAACAGAGGCCGAATCCCGGTGCTTACTGATGGAGCGGCCACCTCAGGCCATCTCTCTGAAGGCCATCTGGAGGCCCCGCACCAGCAGGTAAGTGCTCTGGCCTGGGAGCAGGTCCCTCCGCTTCCGCTCTCAGCTCACTGGCAGAGCTGGTCACATGGCCCTACCCAGCTCCATGGTGTCTAAAGCACAGCCCCCCGAAGACGGGGAGCCGGCCTGCTGCACTCTTGGCTACACAGCGGGTGAGGACAGGGAAGTCCGGAACAGGGCGAGGAGGGAAACGGAGACTTTCAGAGAAGAAGGCAAAGCTGGCTGGCCGAGAGGCACAGCAATTTGGGGCTGACCTCGAGTAGGCTCGATGGACATGAGTTTGCGTGAACTCCAGGAGCGGGTGATGGACGGGGAGGCCTGGCGTGCTGCAGTCCATGTGGTCGCAGAGAGTGGGACACGACTGAGAGTGGAACAGGCCTGAGAGTGGGACACGCCTGAGCAACTGAGCTGAGCTGAGCAGAGCCAGGCAGCCTGCACCCCGGCTTTGTGAGCGTGGGGTTGGGGGTGCTCGCTGTGTCTCCATGGCACCTTCTCCTCCCCACACGCCCTTCTTCTGGGCCCGCGGAAGCCTAGTCAGCCTGGAAGGACGTTGCCTTTCCCTGAAACTGTCCCGGTGAGTGCGGCCACCCTCTCTAGCCCCAGACACCTTTCACTTTGGCGTTCAATCACATTTCACCCGACGTCAGACTCTGCACTGTCTGATGGGACTTGCCCATCCTTTTGTTTTGATGCAGCCTCTACTCCTGGCCTGGAAAACCCCATGGACGGAGGAGCCTGGTGGGCTGCAGTCCATGGGGTCACTAAGAGTCGGACACGACTGAGCGACTCCACTTTCACTCTTCATTTTCATGCATTGGAGAAGGAAATGGCAACCCACTCCAGTGTTCATGCCTGGAGAATCCCAGGGACAGGGAGCGTGGCGGGCTGCTGTCTATGGGGTCGCACAGAGTCGGACACGACTGAAGCGACTCAGCAGCAGCAGCAGCAGCAGCTTCTTCCCGATGGCAAATCCCCTGAGTTCAGAGTCGACCTCAATTCTTTTTCTCTACCTGCTCCCATGGCATGGGATGAGGCATTCAGTATGCCTGGGTCCACCCCGGGAGGATGAAAACAAACACGAGAGAGACGTCAAGGGGAGGCTCAAAGCTGAGGAAGACATGCCAGTCTCTACCTCAGTCTGTCAAAGTGTCCAGGAACCACTTGAATTGAATCACATCGTCTTTGACCCCTGAAACAACACTGCCAGCTATACATTGCTGTATCAGCAGCGGCTTCATAGAAGTGCCTCTGACCAGCACCTTGGATCTCCATTTGGCCAGTAGAGAGGCCGCTGGTCACAGGTGGCTGTTGGGCATTTTGAATGTGACCATAGAGACTGAGATGGAGAAGGCAATGGCACCCCAGTCCAGTACTCTTGCCTGGGAAATCCCAGGGACGGAGGAGCCTGGTGGGCTGCAGTCCATGGGGTCGCTAAGAGTCGCACACGACTGAGTGACTTCACTTTCACTTTTCAGTTTCATGGATTGGAGAAGGAAATGGCAACTCACTCCAGTGTTCATGCCTGGAGAATCCCAGGGACGGGGAGCCTGGTGGGCTGCCGTCTATGGGGTCACACAGAGTCGGACACGACTGAAGTGACTTAGCAGCAGCATAGAGACTGAGAAACCAAATTCTGAACTAAACTGGAATATGCTGCAACTGTAAAAACCATATCAGGTTTCAAAGACTATATGAATAAAAAAGCAAACTATCCCAGTAATATTTTGTTCTATCGATTTTAAGTCCATAATATTTCAGATATAGTACACTAAGTGAACTTCATTTTTAAAATAATTTCATTATCGCTTTGTACTTTTAAAATGTGCGGTCTTAGAAAACTTAAATGACATCTGTGTCCTGTAGGATATTTCTATGGAGCATCATGGATCAGGAAAGCCCAGGGCAGGATTTGTGAAAGCTTAATTCATTTCACATTGTTATTTCCAAAACTGCAAAGTGTTACTTTTGGCCAAACCTAAAGAATCTGCCTGCCGTGCAGGAGACAGGGGCTTGATCCCTGGGTTGGGAAGATTCCCTGGAGAAGGCAATGGCTACCCACTCCAGTGTTCTTGCCTGGAGAATCCCATGGATGGAGGAGCCTAGCAGGGTACGGTCCATGGGGTCGCAAAGAGTCAGACACAACTGAGTGACTAACACACTAATTTGCAGAAATTCTCACAAGGGTGGCATTTGAAATTTGGAACATTTAATTTTTTTTAGTATTGGTTATTTGTTTTGACTGCACCAGGTGTGGGATCTGGCTGTGTTTTTTTTTTTTTTTTTTTTTTAGTTGCGGCCTGTGGGATCTGGCTCCCTGATCAGGGATTGAACCTGGGTCCCCTGCATTGGGAGCACGGAATCTTAGCCAGTGGACCACAGGGAAGTCCTGGGACACTTTCCTTTCTCTCTCGATTTACTTTCCTGCTTTTCTCCCAAACCTATGACTGCAAAATCCATCTAAAAGCATCTTATTTATTCCATAAACAGATCTCCAGATCTTACCAATTGCCGCTCTGTATTTTACACACACACACTTCCCTACAGGGACTAACATTTTCCCATGTGTAAAGCGACATGCCTGATTGCTGGATTAAGCAATGGAAATTAATTATTACAGTAATTACTCGGCCACTAAATATCTGAATGCCAGTCCTGACACAGCTGTCCTGGGAGCCACCTTCAGCTTCCTGAGTGCATTAGCATCGACAGGGCAGCTCAAGCCAATGCATTTTTAAACTCTTTCTTCTGCTGCTCTTTGCAGTGTGATCCAGGAGCATTTGTTTGGAGGAAGAGGAGATTGGACACCTTAGACTACAGGAGGGAAAAAAAAAAAAAGACAGCTGGCTTCGGGAACCCATCTTCCCAGGCCAGGAGAATATCAAGTGCCTGAAAATGAGAGCTTCAGTCTTCAGGGTGGCCGTGCAGTAGGGTGTGGACACGTGTCCTGTGAAAATGCTAGCTGGGCGGTGGGAGAAAGCTCAGCGTAGCGGCCAGGAGGGCTCAGGCCCAAGCTGCCGTCCCTGCAGGAAGGGGCTGCCCTGGGCTTCTGAGGCTGCAGGGGCCAGTCCCCTGGGGGCCGGGCTTAGGACTCGGCTCTTCGTCATGGCCTAGGTTCAGTGCCCGGCTGGGGAGCGAGGATCCTGCAAGCCTCTCAGTGCAGCCAAAGAAAAACAAATGGAAGCTGCAGGGAACCAGGCCAGGTGCCTGCAGGAAGTCCCCCTGAACTCCTTCTAAAGCATCCTTTTGGTTTTTTCTCTCCACGGTATCCCAAGCACACCAGCCATCCAGGGCGCCTCACCTGCCTTCTTCCCTGAGGCCGACTTTGTTCAAGGTGGAGAAAAGATTTCCTTTAGGAAACACATCCGGTCAAGACCACAGCTTTCAAAAGCAACTCTGCAGAAAGCGGCTTCTCTGGCAGGAAAATGAGAAACCCCACCTGCTTGTCTCTTCGTTTCCTCCTGCCATGGGGCTCCGCCTTCATCCGGGAGGTACACGATGGTTAACGTGGCTGAAGCAGCTTCAGACAGTTCAGAGCACAGATTCACAGGATAAAAATGCTTCAGCTTCTTGATTTTTGCACCTTGGGGTAGGGTTTGAGCTCAATGGCGAGAGAGTACACAACTTTTTGTATTTTTTTAAAAATCATCCATCCAGTTAAACCACTACTTAGGACATCTGGGGGTCACTAGGTAATCCTCCCTGACACAAGTCCTATTGTTCCTGCTTTAAAACTGTCAGTTTAACTCAGAAAACCATTAGGCCACAAGTCAGAGGGTATTAAAGGAAGTGACTTCACTAAAAGCCAGCTGAGAAACTCCAGTGTTCCCAGATCCCTGCAAAGCTTTCATTCTGTCTGTCAGAACCATTTCCATCTTCTCCAAAACAGCAAGTCCTCCAAGCAAACACACAAGCCCAAAGGCTACAGCATCACCCCAGATGGTTTCCGTTCCTCTTGGAAAGTACCACTGTCTATTAAGAAAAGGAAATCAGTAATAACAGAAATAGCAACTGGGTGTAGCACTTTACTATCTCGGGTAGGCTAGGCTAGGCTAAGTTGCTTCAGTCGTGTCCGACTCTGTGCAACCCCATAGACGGCAGCCCACCAGGCTCTTCTGTCCCTGGGATTCTCCAGGCTAGAATACTGGAGTGGGTTGCCATTTCCTTCTCCAGTGCATGAAAGTGAAAAGAGAAAGTGAAGTCAGTCAGTCAGTCGTGTCCGACTCTTTGTGACCCCATGGACTGCAGCCTACTGGGCTCCTTCGTCCAGAGGATTTTCCAGGCAAGAGTACTGGAGTGGGGTGCCATTGCCTTGCATTGAACATTTTAGAGTATTATTTTCTTTAATCCTTATAATGTGCATTAATTCAAAAGACATTTATTGAGTGACCACTGTCTCGACAAGTCCCTCGCTCATGGAGCTCCCCGTTCCATCCTGTAACCTCGGAAACATTTATCCACCTCTGACCGCAGCTGTGACTGAAGGGTCCACTCCCCACTTCCAGTGGCTTCTGATTTGGGGGAGAGAGGAAGCTGGGTCTGCCCTGAGGAGCAGGTGGGTTTGCCTGGAAGGCTGGCGATGGGCAGTGGTGGAGAGATGGCGGGCCTTTAGAGGCGAGAGACAGATGGGCGCCAGGCTGAACAGCTGGGGTGTGTCCCCGCGGGCAGAAACTCCAGGATGGAGACCAAGAGGAGCTGAGCTCCACCCAGATAAGAGACCACAGTTCTCTCATTCTCAAGGTATGGGAGACCTTCCCAACTACATGTGCACAGGAAGGCGCCTCGGAGTTCAGAAGGGAGGGGGTGACCCCTCAGAGTAAGTGATGCAGCTCCCCACAGGCCTGTTTGCTGGAGTCCGTCTTGGCTAAGAGGTGTGCCCGCACCCGTGGGCTAACCCAAACGCGGACTCGCGCGTGCGGCTCCGCCCCCTCAGTCGTGTCTGACTCTGCGGCTTTGTGACTGTGGCCCGCCAAGCTCCTCTGTGCGTGGGATCCTCCAGGCTATAGAACACTGGAGGGTTGCTGTTTTCCTTCTGGGGATCTTTCCGACCCGGGATCGGGCCCACATCTCCTGCGTCTCCTGGGTTGGCAGGCAGATTCTTTGCCACTGAGCTACCAGGGAGACCCAAATACAGACTCAGGACCAGGGAAAGCAAGATGATTGGGCAAAGGAAACCCAGCAGAATGGCCCGTAAAAGTGATTCAAAGCGCCATGTGGGCGACACTCTCTGAGTCTGCGCATCTGTCTATCCACATGAACTCTCTTTCCTCCTGACAAACACTGCTCCCCATTTCTTCATGGGAATTCATCTTCGGCAGAGCTGTGGGGACCTCATCCCTGGCCACTGGTCCCGGGGGTGGGATTCAGCACGCTCACGGCTGCAGCCTGACCTTCGTCTCTGGCCGGGAACTGAAGACCTGCTTCAAGCCGCTGGACATCACTTTCATCCTTCAGAGAAGGGCATTCCACTCAGCTCCTCCGAGGCTCCCCGACAGGAGTGAGCCCCGGGGCCAGGCAGGGCCTACTAAGGCGCCCTTGGTAGACTTCACCCACTTCTTTGTCCGCCTCTGACTGCTGCTTCCCTTGGACTTCCTGGATCGCCTCCCCAAACAAATTCCCTGGGCTCACGCCCTTGTCTCAACTGCTTCTTTAAGAGAACCGAGAGTGGGTTATTACCTCCATTTCACAGATGAGGTCATTGAGGCCAGCTGCCTTTTAGTTCCACACAGTTGGATGTAGCGGAGCCAGGACTCACCCCAGGTGTGTCTGAGCCCCTGGAGTCAGCATCAGGCCCCCGCCACTAAATGCTTTCATGCTGCTCCAGTCTAACCAGAATGTGTACCGGGGAGTTGCTGACCCCCACGGGTGCTTCCCAAGGCAGGCCATCCCATCACGGGCAGTTCTAGTGACCAGAATGTTCTGGTTGATATTCAGCCCATATTCACATCCCTGAAATGTCATTCGTTACTTCTTCCTCACCAACAAATGTCCTCGTCCGTGTCCAGGGGCTGGACGTGGTGCTAGACACTGAGGCACGGCTCTAAGGAGCCCCAGCTAGTTCCCTTTGGCCCCTGAGATCTCTGCCCACAACTGATGGGCACTGATCAGTTGGGGACCTTTGCAGGGTGCTGTGGGAGCACGGAGTGAGTGCCTCACCTGGCCAAGCTGCCCTGTGCCACATCCTAGGAAAGGATGCTCCCTGGTCCACACAATGGTCCTGCAGGGCTACAGTTTACAGATTCCCCGAGACTTATCCATGCCATTCGGGTCCATCAATTTGGATTGGCCTTGGTGGCCGAATGGAGCTCACACCCCTGATACAGTCACAGAAACCTCAATGCAACATGCATTACCAAGATGAGAGCAGAGACCCGGCCACCACAGGGAGTGGGGAAGCCATGGGTGGATCCTTGAACTTGTCCCAGACAGCAGTCTTTGGAAGAGCCACTGGATTTTTTCTGCTGTTGAGTCTTTCATGCCCCATTCCCTAGCTCTTGTGCCACCAAATACGTTGGCAGCACAGGCGTAAGATGCCTGGGTTAGATCCAAGCGAGCCGAGAACAGTGTTTATTCCAGTTCCCCTTGTCCCCTTGTGTTGCTACTGACACACAACGTAGCCATTTCCAGGGCCAAGTAGTGAGCAGAAGTCCTCGGAGTCTGCCATGCGCATAGGAAAGTGGGTTTGCGGAGGTGCTGGCTCACGTGCCTGCGAGGATTCCAGGAGGCCCCAGGGCAAAGCCGCAGCACGTGGCAGTTGGGTTGCTGCGGTGCACTGGAATGGCAAACAGCAGCCATACCAGTGCCTTCTTCCATCCAGCTTTCCCTGCAACATACATGAATGCTCAAAGTTTTATTTCCTTCCTCTATTAAGTTCTCGTTTGCTTTTTATTTTTCCCTTTTTAAATAACATTTTGAGAGATGAGATTCTAGACACTCATCTCTGAAGTCCTGAAGAGACAAAGCTCAGATTCCTGGGAAATGAAGCCACAGTCTAGAACTACATCCGTCTACCCATCCATCCGTCCACCCATCCATCTGCTCATCTATCTATCCACTCATGCATCCATCTACCCACTCATCCACCTACCCATCCATCCATCCATCCATCATCCATCCATCCATCCATCCATCCACTCACTCATCCATCCAGCCAGCCATTCACTCATCCATCCATTCAGCCACCCACCCATCCATCCACCCATCATTGTCCCCTTCCATTTACTAATTTATTCAATAAATATTAAGCATATGCCAAGAGCTGCCTTGGGGGCTACACTAAGACCCTGAGATGCTGCAGTGAAAAGGCCTCCTCCTAGAGCTTCCGGTCTAGCAAGGAGGAGACATTATGCAAATAATTCTACAAATAACTAGCTACAGTTTTAATCTCTGTCTCTAAAGAGAGTATGAGGGGCTTTGCAAAACTGTAACAATCAGGACCTTACCTTGCCTGGATTCCCCGGAAGCTGACATTCAAACCAACAAGGAGCAGGAGGTGGGTATTAATAAAGTAAAGAAGGAGGGAGAGGAAGGGTGGGTGATTTAGGTGAAAAGGGTCTGCATGATGACCCCACAGCGACAGGTGCACTGCAAAGGACCACCTAAAGGCCAGTGTGCCCACTAAGTGTGAGATTCAAGAGAAAAATGGGAAGCCCCAAGGGAAGAAGAATTAAACGTGTGATGATGGAGTCAGATTCGTGTGTTAAAAGATCACGCCACTAACTTGTTTAAAGAGTGGACTCCAGAAAGGGAGCCAGGGGATGGGGTGGGAGGTAGGGGTACAGTTGTAGGGAGAGTTGTTAGGAGGCCCCGGCACTGTCCAGGGAGAAGCGACAGCGTCCAGGACTGGAACAGGGGCAGTGGCGATGAAGAGAAGGGGGAAGCTCAAGGCGCCTTTGGGAGGAGTTGGCCAGGACTCTGTGGTGCTACATGGCGGCCCTTAGGACAGGGTGCACAGCTTCTGGGTTGTCTCCTTCCAATCCACAGCTGCCTAAGGGTCTACAGGGTCAGAGAGAGGAGACTTTGGCTATCCCACCTTCTACCTCCCCCCTGCTTCTTCTGAGAGTGTGGTTTGCAGACCATGGCGCTGTTCATTGCTTCTTGCCGGTCAAGAAACTATGGGGAGTGTAAACCTTGAATTTTTGCACCCAGCCCTCTTTCTCTGCACACCCCCAGCATTTACTAGCCCACAGGGTGGTGGTAGTTTAGTCGCCAAGTCATATCCGACTCTTGCAACCTTATGGACTGCAGCCTGCCAGGTTTCTTGGTCCATGGGATTCTGGACAAGAATTCCAGGCAAGAAGACTGGAGCGAGTTGCCATTTCCTTCTCCAGGGGATCTTCCCAACCCAGGAATCAAACCCGGATCTCCTGCATTGCAAGCATATTCTCTACCAACTGAGCTACTAGGGTAGCCCTATAGGGTAGCTGGCCAACATTCGATTAGTACTTGGGAACTGAGTCATCACTCCATAATTTCAGGAAAGGGGGACTCCCACACAGTCTCACCTCCATCCTGTTACTGTTGCCCATCAGCCTTCAAGATAGCTGGGAAGTTAGGCAAACCAAGAAGAGAGACGATGGGACCAGTACATACCCTGTTCCCTAGCACAGAAAGTGGGGAAAACCACATCATTACAACCCCTGAGTACAAGAAAGACCAAAAACAGCATCAAAAGGTGAGGTGGCTTAGATTTAATAGTTTCTTGTAATTAACATAGTTCTCATAGTCTACTCTCTTTTCTTCCTGCCTAGTTGCCATGCAGACCGCTAGTCCTCCTGGGTGCTCGTGGCAGACATTACTAATCGATCCTGATACTTTTCTTCAGACTGAACCTTCAGGATCACGCTCTCTA
Source organism: Nanger dama (assembly GCA_917880005.1). Taxonomy (NCBI): domain Eukaryota; kingdom Metazoa; phylum Chordata; class Mammalia; order Artiodactyla; family Bovidae; genus Nanger; species Nanger dama. The sequence goes on along the minus strand of CAKJTW010000003.1, from coordinate 2,494,886 downwards.
TGTCAGGCTCTTCAGCTGACAAAACTTAGTACCTAAAGTTAAACTTACTTCCCATTCTTATTTTTGACATTTTTGTTTGGTTGGTTTTGTTTGTGTTTGTTCTTGACTTTTTAATCAAACTAGTCAATCTGGAGAGATTTTTTAAACAACCATTTGCTTAAAGCTGCTAGGTAGGTGAGACTCCTGGTTACCCCTGGGATAAGTTACAGTCAGTTCTTTTAATGAACGGTTCTTGGTATCTACAACACATTCCAGTGCCCTCCTGCCTCGGCTTACTTTGAGAGCAGATTCGTTCTCACATCTACCTAAGCTCTCTCCTGTGGGCTTCCCAGGTGGCGTGGTGGTAATGAATTCACTTGCCAATGCAGGAGACACGGGTTTGATCCCTGGGTCAGGAAGGTCCCCTGGAGTAGGAAATGGCAGCCCACTCCAATATTCTTGCCTGGAAAATTCCTTGGACAGGGGAGCCTGGGAGGGGAGTACAGTCTGTGGGGTTGCAAAGGTTTGGGCACAACTGAGCAGGTGCGTGCACACACTCCTGCATCCTTCAGAGAAAGATCTACAGAATCATGAGGTGCAAGGAGCTTGCTGTTCAGATCTTCCCCAGCCTCTACCGCTGGTCTGCTGTTTGGGAATCACGGCCTGGAGGTGTCTCTGTATAGAACTGAGTACGCATTTTGGTAACTATAGGAAAACAAGCGACTTGGGACTTTCAGAATTTCTTAGAGAAGCTACTGGATTAGCTTCTTAACACCAGTTAGGCTTCTGCACATATTAACCACAAGCCAAGGTCATTCTATGACTCTTGAGAGTCCCTTGGACAGCAAGGAGACCAAACCAGTCAGTCCTAAAGGAAGTCAACCCTGGATATTCACTGGAAGGACTGATGCTAAAGCTACAATACTTTGGCCACCTGGGGTGAAAGACCCTGATGCTGGGAAAGATTAAGGGCAGGAGGAGAGGGCAACAGAGGATGAGATGGTGGGATGGCACCACCGACTCCATGGACATGAGTTTGAGCAAACTCCAGGAGTCAGCGAAGGACAGGGGGAGCCTGGTGCGCTGCAGTCCATGGGGTCGCAGAGTCGGACACAGCTCAGAGGAGGACAGGATGACAAGGCCGTTCTCCTAGCCCCCCGGGAAGAGGCGAGCACTGCGCCGGCGTGGCCGCCCCCTTCAGCTCAGCAATGGGGCCCCAGAGGCCCTCTGGCCTCCCACCCGAGGAGGAGCGCGCGGGGGCTCAGGAAGGACAGCTGCTGGGTCACGAGCTGAACCGCGAGGCGAACTCGGCCGCCTCTGCCCCGAGCCGGCTCCGGGGACCCGGGCCCCCACCGCGGTCGCGCCGCGGCCTCCACGGCGCTCCTGCCCGGCGGCCTCCCCGGGGCGCGGCGGCGAGCGGCGCGGGCGCCCGCGGGCACTAGGCGGCGCCGGCAGGCTCGCCTGCCCGCCCGGGCCTGGCGCTCGCCGCGGGGCAGGGCCGGAGCCGGCGGCCCAGCCGCCCCGCCCTGCGGCGCCGAGAGGAGGGGCCGGGCGGGCCCGCGCGGACGGCCGCGCGCCCTCCCGAGCGGCCGGGGGAGCCGGGCCGAGGGCGGGCGCCGGGGCGCGGCGGGCTGCCAGCCCCGGAACGGCGCTGGAGCGGGGCTGCCAGCCCCGGAACGGCGCTGGAGCGGGCTGCCAGCCCCGGACGGCGGCTGGGCGGGCGCCGCCCCGGAACGGCGCTGGAGCGGGCTGCCAGCCCCGGAACGGCGCTGGGGCTGGGCTGCCAGCCCCCGGGCGGCGCTGGAGCGGGCTGCCAGCCCCGGAACGGCGCTGGAGCGGGCTGCAGCTTTCCGCCGCCACCCGTGGCCGCTGTCCGCCCCCTCCCGGCGGGAGAGGCCCGAGCTGCTGGGCCCTGGGCCGTGCCCTCTCTGGGGCTCGTCCACGACGGGGGCTCAGAAGGGCCTTCGAAGCCTCGGGGCTGGCGTCGGGGCCAGGGTGCGCCCCGGCTCATCCCACACGCGGGACTTGTGCGCCCCTGGCCGCCTCCCGGCACGCAGCGGACAGAGCGGCTCCAGGAGACAGAGTCCTCCCCGCCCTGTTCTCCACTGCACTCTTCCAGAACCTTCAACAGAGGCCTTGTTCTCCAGGGCTGGAGACCACAGTTTCCCAGCCGCTCGAGGGGAAATGAGTGGAGGAAACCAGCCCAGGGGTTTTATTGCCAAACAGTTCTTTCCCGAGGAGGACAGCGCAGTCGACTCGCCAAGTGGGGGCTGGAGTGGGTCCAGCCGTGAACCGACTGAATGAACACTAATAGAGAACGGCAATTATTGTTGACTTCAAACGCACGCAAGAACTTTAGACAGCGATTCCTATCAGCCGGTCAGGCCGGGTACGGATGCCGCGCAGTTTCCACCGTTGCTTAGCAATGGCAGAGAAACTGTTCTCTCTTATCACTGGAGGTGGAGGTAGGACAAAGCACTTTATTGGACTGAATAGGCATGAAATTAGTTTATTCTCTCTCACTTGGAGAAGGCAGTTGGCAGCCAAGAGTCACTTGGACAACGGGCAGTTTTGAGGTTGGGAGGTGGCCTTCCTTTCCTGTTATCTCGGTAAATCCTAACCGCCGTGTTTCTCTACAGATAAAGTTTTGAACTTTGGCCAGGACTGTCCTTCCAAAACTATTAGAGAAAATAGCTTCACACGGTGACTCACAGAGCAGAGTAGGAATGACGGTGCGGAGAGCGAGTCAAGTGTGCAGAATGTGAGGGACTTCTCCCCCAAGTCAGGAAGCAAAGCAGTTCATATTCTAATGCTATCTTTTATTGAAAAATATCTTTTTCTGGCTGCACAGACTGGTTTTTAGGGTCTTTCCCGGCTAGATATGGAACCAGAGTCCCTGCAGTGAAAGCTCTAGGTGCTAATCACTGACGGCCAGGGAATTCCCTTCAGTTCAGTTCAGTTCAGTCGCTCAGTTGTGTCCTCCTCTTTGCGACCCCATGAATCTCAGCACGCCAGGCCTCCCTGTCCATCACCAACTCCCGGAGTTCACTCAGACTCACACCCATCGAGTCCGTGATGCCATCCAGCCATCTCATCCTCGGTCGTCCCCTTCTCCTCCTGCCCCCCAATCCCTCCCAGCATCAGAGTCTTTTCCAACGAGTCAACTCTTCACATGAGGTGGCCAAAGTACTGCAGTTTCAGCTTTAGCATCATTCCCTCCAAAGAAATCCCAGGGCTGATCTTCAGAATGGACTGGTTGGATCTCCTTGCAGTCCAAGGGACTCTCAAGAGTCTTCTCCAACACCACAGTTCAAAAGCATCAATTCTTTGGTGCTCAGCTTTCTTCACAGTCCAACTCTCACATCCATACATGACCACAGGAAAAACCATAGCCTTGTCTAGACGGACCTTTGTTGGCAAAGTAATGTCTCTGCTTTTAAATATGCTATCTAGGTTGGTCATTGGAGAAGGCAATGGCACCCTACTCCAGTACTCTTGCCTGGAAAATCCCATGGACGGGGGAGCCTGGTGGACTGTGGTCCATGGCGTCGCTAAGAGTCGGACACGACAGAGCAACTTCACTTTCACTTTTCACTTTCATGCATTGGAGAAGGAAATGGCAACCCACTCCAGTGTTCTTGCCCGGGAATGGGGGAGCCTGGTGGGCTGCTGTCTATGGGGTTGTACAGAGTTGGACACGACTGAAGCGACTCAGCAGCAGGTTGGTCACAACTTTTCTTCCAAGGAGTAAGTGTCTTTTAAGTTCATGGCTGCAGTCACCATCTGCAGTGATTTTGGAGCCCCCAAAATAAAATCTGACATTATTTCCACTGTTTCCCCATCTATTTCCCATGAAGTGATGGGACCAGATGCCATGATCTTCATTTTCTGAATGTTGACTTTTCTGAATTCCCTTAATGCAATATTTTTTTAAATATACATTACTGAGTAAAGTTCCACGATGACTGAAATATCCAAATTTTAAATAAAGACAGAATCACGACCCCTGATTTCTTTCCCTTTGGCCTCAGGTTCCAACACGGCAGCATGGCTCAGCACTGCCACAGACCCCCTCACATGTGTTCACAACACAAGAGACTTCTGGAGCATCTTTTTCCTCACAAGAATGATTGTGCTGGGGGTAGAGGATCATGCAGCTGGGCAGAGGCTTCCCTTCCCCAGCGGGAAGAGGATCTTTCTGCAGTCCTTTCGGAAGCTTCTTCCAAGACTGAAGTGGTTTGCCAGAGTACATCATGCGAAATGCTGGGCTGAATGAATCACAAGCTGGAATCAAGATTGCTGGGAGAAACATCACAACCTCAGATATGCAGATGCATGCATGCATGCTATGTCGCTTCAGCTGTGCCCAGCTCTTTGCAACCCTATGGACCATAGCCCGCCAGAGTCTCTGTCCATGGCATTCTCCAGGAAAAATACTGGAGTGGGATCCAGGGGATCTTTCTCCAGGGTATCCTTCTCCAGGGGATCTTCCTGTCCCAGGAATCAAACTCTCGTCTCTTGTATCTCCTGTGGTGGCAGGTGGGTTCTTACCACTAGCACCGTCTTGGAAGCCTGATTTGCAGTTGACACCACCCAAATGTCAGGAAGTGAGAGGAACTAAAGGACCTCTGGATGAAGGTGAAAGAGGAGAGTGAAAAAGCTGGCTTAAAACTCAACATTCAAAAACTACAGTCATGGCCTCTGGCCCCATCACTTCATGGCAAATAGATGGGGAAAAGATGGAAACAGTGGCAGATTTTATTTTCTGGGCTCCAAAATAACTTCTGACTGTAACTGCAGGCATGACATTGAAAGACACTTGCTCTTTGGAAGGAAAGCTATGACAAAGCTAGACAGTGTATTAAAAAACAAAGCCGTAATTTGCCAGCAAAGGCCCATATAGTCAAATATATGGTTGGACCATAAAGAAGGCTAGGGACCAAAGAACTGATGCTTTTGAAGTGTTGTGTTGAGAAGATTCTTGAGAGTCCCTTGGACTGCAAGGAGATCCAACCAGTCCATCCTAAAGGAAATCAGTCCTGTATATTCACTGAGAGAACTGATGCTGAAGCTGAAGCTCCAATACTTTGGCCACCTGATGTGAAGAGGTGACTCAATGGGAAAGACCCTGATGCTGGGAAAGAATGAAGGTGGGAGGAGAAGGGGGTGGTAGAGGAGGAGATGGTTAGATAGCATTCCCAACTCAATGGACTTGAGTTTGTACAAACTCCAGGAGATGGTGAAGGACAGGGAAGCCTGGCCTGCTGCAGTCCATGGGGTCCCCAAAAGCTGGGCAAGACTGAGAGACGAACACACAATGTGTCAGTGGGTAGAATTAGGTCAGTTCATGAACATGTGGATGGGAAAATAATTTATATTTATTTTCACTAGCTTTAACTAAAATTTAGAAATTCAGCAATTAATGTAGACAACAGAGCACAGTAATCTTTTGGTGCCTGTGATTTAGTCACTAATAAGAATACAGATGTTTTTATATTACACTACATCCTTTGTAAGTATCTCAAAATAGTATTTATGTTCATGGAAATTTATAGTATAAATTATAGACATTTATAGTAGCTATTAGATTTTCTGATAAATCTTGTTATTTTAAAAAGAAGCACATTTACTATATATCATAGTATGTCATAAATTTTAATTAATTACTGAATTTTAGCATAATTTATTTCCTTGGTAATCCTATAATTTTTATCCTAGCCATTTGAAATACACTAGAGGATCCATAGCATAAAAAAGGTTAGAAACTCAATCTCTAGAAGTGTATTTGTATGATTTCAGTGTGAAAAGGATTTTTTTAAACAAGAGAAAAATAAAGGAAAGAATGATATGATCAGCATAAAGGAAAAGAATGATAAATTTGACTAGATTAGAAATTGTAAACTTTTCCCATTTCATGCATGGGAGAAGGAAATGGCAACCCACTCCAGTATTCTTGCCTGGAGAATCCCAGGGGCGGGGGAGCCTGGTGGGCTGCCATCTGTGGGGTCGCACAGAGTCGGACACGACTGAAGTGCCTTAGCAGCAGCATACCAAAGATGGTCCCTGAATTACTGGCTTACAATTTTTTTTGCCTTAGGATAGTATCACCATCTTTGTTGTCCAGGAGACTCAGAGAAAACCACAACACTTCTTATTCAGAGCCTGGATTTGAAACACATTTTTTAATGTCTCATCTGCCCATTTAATGATAGCCATCATATTTATAACACTCACTAAGATTCATGGAGGGCTGACCAAAAACGCTTATTCCTTGGAAGAAAAGTTATGATCAATCTAGACAGCATATACTCCAGTACTCTCGCCTGGAAAATCCCATGGATGGAGGAGCCTGGTAGGCTGCAGTCCCATGGGGTCATTAAGAGTCAGACACAACTGAGCGACTGAACTGAACTGACAGACCACATGCCACCCACTCAACATTCAGGTCCTTATTCAAATGTCACCTTTGCAGAAAGGCCTTCTCCTGGCCAGCCAATCTTATTTTATTTTTCTTAATGGTACAACCAGTTTTTTAAAAATATTTTTATTTATTTACCTGTTTGGCAGAGCCGTGTGGCATGCAATATCTTAGTTTCTTGACCAGGAATCAAACCCTTGCCCCTGCACCGGAGCACAGTCATAACCAATGGCCTTCTATGGAAGTTGCTGATCAGCGACCTGAACACAGCCGCGATGTGCCCTCTCACAGCGTCAGCGGCTAGAGCCCGAAATCCAGGCCGCGGCAGGGCCGTGCCCGGTCTGGAAGGCAGGGTCCACCCCCGGGAGGACCCGTGCCTGTTCTTCCAGGCTCTGCTGGGAGCCTGAAACCTGCCCTTGCCCTTGGCTTGCAGTGGCATCCCTCTAAGCCTGCCTCCACAGCCACAGGGCCTCTCCTTTGTCTCTCTCCGTCTGAATTTCCTCTCCTTTCTCTTATAAAGACACGAGTCCTTGGATACAGGTCTCACCCCAAGCCCAGATGGCCTCGTCTGAAAAGAGCCCATTTCCAAATAAGGCCACAGGCATGGCCTTCCAGTGGACATGAATTTGGGGAGGACACCCTTCACTCCAGGGCTTCCCTGGTGGTGCAGCAGTAAAGAACCTGCCAACGCAGGAGACGCAGGAGATGTGGCTTCCATCCCTGGGTTGGGAAGAATCCCTGGAGAAGGACATGGCAACCCGCTCTAGTGTTCTTGCCTGGAGAATCCCCCGGACAGAGGAGCCTGTGGGCTACAGTCCACGGGGTCGCAAAGAGTCAAAAATCAATTTCCCAGGGTCATGGAGTAAGAGGTTCCAGCCGGGTCTGCTCTGCCTCTGAGCCAAAGCGCTCTATCACCACGCTTCCCTGCCGCTCAGTTGCCTCCATTTGTGGAACTGAATCAGAGTCTTATTACCTCAAATTGCTGGACGCAAGCATCCTAACAGCATTTCAGACACTAGGGCCCTGAAGTCTCATTTCTGCTGGTCCAGGCCCCCGGGAGCAGTCCTTTTCCGCTCTGTGTAGGTCCTTGGAAATGCGCTTCCAGAGGCCAGCTCCCCGGCTGGGAGATCTGTCCAGGCCACACCCGTAGTCACTGTCCCTAACGAAGCTTCCCGAGCCCGGGGTCTATCTTGAACCTGAAAACAGGAACAACTGCTTCCCATTGGTGTCTAATAAGGAAGTTGGGAACAGAGTCCTGAGGCTCAGTTACGAAATACTGACAGCAGACGCACACAAAATAATCCAGCGGGGCTTCTCTGGCGGCTCCAGTAGGAAGCCACCCGCGACGCAGCGGCCCCGGGCTCCATCCCTGGTCCGGGAAGATCCCCAAGCTGCCACTGCGAGGCCTGCGCTCCCGGGCACGCGCTCCAAACAAGGGCAGCCGCCCGGACGCGCAGCCCGCGCCCGCGATGGGAGCGCCTGCTCGCGGGCAGAGGCGGCCCAAGCGCGGCAGCGGGGACGCGTGCGCCAAAGCGCACGCGCCACTTAATTTTTAACGAATCTGACAAAGTGTCCAACCAACCATATCCCACTGCTTTTTTCGGGCCGGCTCATTATTCCTTCACGTTTGCTTACAAGCCCAGCCCGTTTTGCTTTCCGGATTGGCTCTGCCTAACGCCCTGGGTGGATTTCTTCCTTTCCCAAGAAGAATTGTAAACCGCGCAACAGAGCTGCTCTCTCCTCCTTTGTATGACAGTTTACCGTCGAATGCGTGTCACTGAGATCTAAACTCACGGGAAAAATTCTCTTTTATTTGAATGGTTCCCTTCTCTCTACTGTAGTCTGTTTACCAGCTAAACTAAGCCAGCACCTAGGTTTAATAAATTTGCCTGCCTGCTGTTCACCAAGCTTGCTTCTCTCCAGACTTTGCACTAGACTTTCCCTCTGTTGAGAACTACTTTTCCCCATGGATTTTTTTTTTTCAAAAATTAAGGTAGCATTGGTTTATCACATTATATAAGTTACACAGGTGCGATAATATTTTATTTCTATAATAATATCTTATTTCTGTATACCCTGGGCTTTCCTGATGTCTCAGTGGTAAGTAATCCACTCTCCAGTGCAGTTCGATCCCTGGGTTGGGAAGATCCCCTGGAGAAGGAAATGGCAGTCCACTCCAGAACTCTTGTCTGGGATATCCCATGGACCGAGGAGCTTGGCAGGCTACAGTCTACAGGGTCGCAAGAGTCTGACCCAGTTTAGTGACTAAACAGTGTCAACAGCCCTACGGTGTGATCAACAGCAGGAAGGGCCTGCCCATCACCATAGGGTTGGTCCCCTTTACTCATTCCATCCCTCCCCACCCCACCTGCCACGTTCCTCTAGCTGGGAATCATTATTCCTCTCTCTGTATCTAAGTGTGTGTTTTTGTTTGGTTTGTTCATTTGTTTTCGTTTTTTGTTTGACTTTTTGCATTCCACATTCGAGTGAAATCGTATGGTACATGAGGATACGGAGAAAAAGGACCCCTTCTGCACTGCTGGTAGGAATGTAAACTGGTGCAGCCACTATGGAAGACAGTGGGAAGGTTCCCTCCAAAAATTAAGAATAGCTACCATATAATCCAGAAATTCTGGGTATTTATCCCAAGAACATGAAAACACTGATTTCAACATATGCACTCTTACACTCATTAAGTACAATAGCCAACGTCTGGAAACAACTTAAAGTGAAAGTGTTAGTTGCTCAGTCGTGTCCAACTCTTGAGACCCCGTGGACTGTAGTCCACCAGGCTCCTCTGTCCATGGGATATCCCAGGCAAGAATACTGGAGTGGGCTGCCATTTCCTTCTCCAGGGGATCTTCCCAACCAAGGGACTGAACCTGGGTCTCCTGAATTGCAGGCAGATTCTTTGCTGTCTGAGCCACAAAGAAAGAAGCTAAATGCCCATCAATAGATGAATGGATAAAGAAGATTTTGCATGTATATATAAACACATATATGGTGGAATGTTATTCAGCCATAAAAAGATGAAAGCTTGCTATGGGCATTAAATGGATGAACCTTGAGGATACTACACTAGGGGAAACAAGTCAGAGGGAGAAAGACAAATACTCCTGTGGATTTTGTGGCCGTTTCCTCACTCCCCTCAGTCCTCTGGGCCTCTGTTGCCTTCACAGACTCGTGCCCCGACTGGTCCTTCAGTGAAGCGTGGCCTGGTGCCCACCTCCAGCGTCCGCTCCCCTTTGTCCCCGCTTACTGTCTCCTGAGCCGTTATACGCCGATCTGGGCTTTTGTCTGCTCTCCTCAACTAGGATCTCGGCTTCACGAGAGCGGGGCTGTCCTGGTCCGTTCTGTGCCCCGCCGTGTCCCCGGAACCCAGCGTAGCAGCAGGCTGTGAGCCGTTCCAAGTGCTCACTTTAGGCTGAGCGCTCAGTACACATTTGCGTAAATAAGTGATCTCAGATTTTAGTTTAGACATTGAGTCGACACTCACATTTCCATCTCTGTGCCCATTCTCCCAAGGGAGGCAAAGGGCGCTCTGAGCTTTGTCTGTGCTCAAGGTCTTGTAGCGAGGGACATCGTCTAGCTGAGGAAGGAATGCTGACCCTCGACATTTACATCAAGCCTTTCCTGATGTGGGGGTGGCAGGAGCCCCTTTCAGAGTCTGATGCAAAGGATAAAACTCCTCTTCCTGCAATGTTCTGCATACGATCGGGGCTGGGAGGCAGAGCTTCAGGAGCACCCCCAGCCCTCTGCTGCCCGCCTCCCGGGTTCACATGTGCCTGCCCCAGAGCCAATATTTGTTGAATGCATGAATAATGTATATTATCAGTTGTCAGCTATATACCAAATGCATTCGCTTCCTAGGGCTGTAACAGAGTTCCACAAATGGGATGGCTTAAAACACAGAAATACATTCTCTCACAATCCTGCAGGGTGGAAGTCCAGAGTCAGTATCGCTGGACTGAAACCAAGGAGTGGGCAGGACACGCCCCCCGCCCCGGGAGGTCCTGGGGAAAATCCGCTCCTGGCTCCTTCAGTTTCTGGGGGTTCCCAGCATCCCTTGGTTTGGGGTTGCACCTCCCAGATCTCTCCTCTGTGAGCACGTGACCTTCTCCTGTGTGGGAGGAAGACCTCCCTCTTATACACGTGCTCAGGCTCCCTGGGGGTGCCATGGTTGAGAATCCGCCTGCCAACGCAGGGAACACAGGTTTGATCCCTGGTCCAGGAAGATTCCACATGCAGCGGGGCAACGCAACCCACGAGCCGCAACTACCGAAGCAGTCACACCCGGAGTCCCCGCTCTGCGACAAGAGGAGACACTGCGGTGAGAAGCCCTCTAGTGAACGAAAGCCAGCCTCCTGTCACCGCAACCAGAGACAGCCCGCGGAGCCACGGAGGCCCATACAGCCCCAGACCAGTCAATTAATGTGTTAAAACATGAGAGACACGGAGCACGGGGTGCGACCGGAATTCACAGATGATTTCAGGCGATACAGTCATTGCACTCAGGGCTCACCATGGAGATGCGGGGTGAGCATCTTTCCACCTCAAGATCTTAGCTTAACCGCTTCTGCAAAGTTCTTTACCAAAATAAACCTTTATAAGGCAACATGTGCGTGCTACGGAAACCATTACCTGATGTCCATTAGAATTATTCATTGAGGGATCTCTCTTCCACCTGCTACACCAAATAAAGAAAATCACAGCATAGATGAAAACACACAGAGAATTATTCGGGGATTTTCACTGAGTTCTGAATCCGAATGTGACTAAATTTCCAGCGTTCACAGTATTTAAAATAAGGAAGCCAGAGGGCCAAAGACAGACACCCTCCCCATCCAACTGCCCCTCCACCCACCTCCACCAGGCGTTGTTTAAAAGTCACAGGAGGAATTTCAGTTTGCCTGGGGACCAGACCCAAATAAGAGGGCGCAGTCAGAGCTGTTTAAACGGCTCCATAAGTGAGTGTGTCCACTACTGTCAATAGGAAAGTGAGAGCCAGTTTGTCTTAATGCACCGGTGCCCATTTCCATTGCGAGTTAACAGTATGTAAAGTGTTCCCACCTTCCCAGTGCCCTAGAGGCAGCTCTGAAAATAATCTACCTGCTGTAAACCTGGTGACTGTTGAGGAGGAGAAATAGGATTTAAAGCCGTAGCTCCGAGGCAATACCAGGAGCCTGAGCAGAGTCATCAAGGCTCAGTGGCAAACCTTTTCTGAGAAGGGCGGTTGGATTTCCATCAGCTGCCCCCCTCCCTGGGGTGTTAATTAAAATAACCAAGAGAGCATTAGACTAGAGGGTCACAGCTGCCTTTCCTTCTTGGCAAGTTAATGTGTCTGTATTGTTGTTTGGTCTGAGTCACGTCCACTCTGCAAGCCTCTGAGCTGCAGCATGCCAGGCTTCCCTGTCCTCCGCTGTCTTCTGGAGTCTGCTGCTCAAACTCCGTTGACTTGGTGATGCTGTCTAGCCATCTCATCCTCTGTCATCCCCTTTACCTCCTGTCTTCAGTCTTTCCTGGCGTCAGGGGTTTTCCCAGTGAGTCACCTCTTCACATCAGGTGGCCAAAGTATTAGAGCTTCAGCATCAGTCCTTCCAATGAATACTCAGGCCTGATTTCCTTCACAGTTGACGGGTTGGATCTCCTTGCAGTCCAAAGGACTCTCAAGAATCTTCTCCAACACCACTGTTCAGTTCAGTCACTCAGTCGTGTCTGACTCTTTGAAACCCCATGAATCGCAGCACACCAGGCCTCCCTGTCCATCACCATCTCCCGGGGTTCACTCAGACTCACGTCCATCAAGTCAGTGATGCCATCCAGCCATCTCATCCTCGGTCGTCCCCTTATCCTCCTGCCCCCGATCCCTCCCAGCATCAGAGTCTTTTCCAGTGAGTCAACTCTTCGCATCAGACGGCCAAAAACTGGAGTTTCAGCTTTAGCATCATTCCTTCCAAAGAAATACCAGGGCTGATTTCCTTTAGGATGGACTGGTTGGATCTCCTTGCAGTCCAAGGGACTCTCAAGAGTCTTCTCCAACACTACAGTTCAAAAGCATCAATTCTTTGGCTCTCAGCCTTCTTCACAGTCCAACTCTCACATCCATACATGACCACAGGAAAAACCATAGCCTTGACTAGACGGACCTTAGTCAGCAAAGTAATGTGTCTCCTTTTAATATGCTATGTAGGTTCTTCAACATTTTTCTTTCAAGGAGCAGGCATCTTTTAATTTCCTTGCTGCAGTCACCATCTGCAGTGATTCTGGAGCCCCCAAAATAAATGGGGCTTAATATTTATCTAACATCTTCCTGGTCTCTTAAATAAGTGTGCTATGCCATTGTGTACTATGCCAATTATTTGGCACCTGATGCGAAGAACTGACTCATTGGAAAAGACCCTGATGCAGGAAAAGATTGAAGGCTGGAGAAGGGGATGAGGGAGGATGAGATGGCTGGATGGCATCACCAACTCAATGGACGTGAGTGAGTAAACTCTGTGAGTTGGTGATGGACAGGGAGGCCCGGCGTGCTGCAGTCCATGGGGTCGCAAAGAGTCAGACACGACTGAGCAACTGAACCGACTGACTGACCAATGCCATCATATTCTGCAGTGGTGACAACCGTCGCGTGTCCCTAATTCCTCTAAGCGGTCAAGCAGGTGACTTTCTTATGTCTCTTCTGTCAAACACGCAAAAGACTTCTGCAGGAGGCTCACTGGGTCTAGGCCCTGAGCCTGGCACCAGTATTTGACAGATGAGAAACAGACTCTCCGCTTGAGGACCCCACGGCCTGGAGCAAGCGGGGAAATTGTACATAGCTGGTATTTGGAATGTGACCTTTCCAGACACTTGGGATCCTCGTTAGAGCCCACGCGGAGGGCAGTCATTCTTCTGGGGAAGAAGATGCTCCAGAAGTCTCCCATGCTGTGAACCCGTGTGAGGCAGGAACAAGGTCAGTGGCAGCGCTGAGACATGCTGCCGTGTTGGAACCTGAGGCCAGAGGAGAGAAATCAGGGGTCCTGATTCTTAGTTCTTCAATGATAATAGTCACCGAGATGTCCCTGGTGGTCCACTGTTACGACACTGTGCTTCCACCACACCCAGAGGGCATGGGTTTGATCCCTGGTTGGGGAATTAGCTTCCCACATGCCTTGTGTCGTGGCCCCAAAATAGAAAACAAACGAACAAATATAATAACAGTAACCTTGACGCCAGGCTCAGGCCACTTCTCCTTACCGTAGGGGATTGGGAGAAGATAATGCGCTGTCTTCTCACCAACTCAGATTATGGACAGATGTATGAAATACGCAGGTGGTAACATGGAGTAGCATCTCTTTCTTCCTGTCCACTCATCTAGGGATCAAACCCCGGCGCCTGCACTGTAAGTAGATTCTTTATCACTGAGCCATATACTTCACTTTTTTTTAATGTATTTTTAATTTAAAAATGCAAAAAAAACTTTATTAAAGAAGCTGTTGCAATGGTTTAAGAGAAAAAGTAAGTGGGTCTGTGCTGAAGTATGGCTCACAGCAGAAAGTTACTTTTTCCCTGCAGGAATTTGGGTAATAAAATACATTATGTGTGAATTTTTATTATTGCAAAATGAAGCAGTTCATCTGAACTGACCCCCAAATCTGAAATCACTGAGCAAATTTAAACAGAACACAGGAGATCAAAAATAATCCCACTTCTGGACCACTTTTGCTTGAACCTAGCCACATATTAGCGTCAGTGGGGAGGTTTGTAAAAATACTGATGGCTGGGCCCCGCCTGCAGAGGTTCTGATTTAGCTGATTTGGAGTGGGGCCGACAGCAGTATTTTTAAAACATATCCCCAGACGGTTCTAATGTGCAGCCGGAGTGGAGAACGACCAGACCATTGAAGTAAATTGCCAGCCAGCTCATAATTCATAACTGTCTTTAAAAATCGCAGCGCCTGCTGAGCAACCAGCACTGAGTTGCCATGCTCTTCTGCAGCTGGTTTACCAAGGGCTCTCTCTTTTACTTTTCGTTGACGCACACTGTCCATACGGAACTAGATCGTAAGTGTATAGCTCAGTGCATTTTCACCAACTGGATGCAGCCATATCACCAGCACCAACATCAAAAACTGAGCTCTACCGTGTCCGCAGGAGCACCCTTGTTCATTCCAGACTGTTCCGCAGTGTTTTCACTTACCTTTTGGTGCTAATTCTAAGTATTTGAGTTGTAATCAGTAGAGATCTCCATAATAAGTTTCCTTAATTCATCTGTCACATCTCTAGCTCATTCTAAAATTCGTGTGGAAGTATTAGTGAAAGTTGAAAGTGTTAGGGTTTTTTTGGCTCAGTCGTGTCCGACTCTTTGCGATCTTGTGGACTGTAGCCCACCAGGCTCTTCTGTGCTTGGGGATTCTCCAGGCAAGAACAGTGGAGTGGGTTGCCATTCCCTTCTCCAGGGATCTTCCCAACCTGGAGACTGAGCCCAGGTCTCCCGCATTGCAGGCGGATTCTCTACCCTATTTAGCCACAAGGTGTGTGTCACCCAGGCTGTTTACAACAGAAAGGAATGGGGAGAAGGAAGTACAGCTAAATATCTAATTGCAGGATTCAATCACACATTTTTAAAATTAATAAAAAACAAATTTTTAACATTCATATAGGACTGTCCAGTTTGTATGCTATAAATTAGATAGTTCAGTCACTCAGTTGTGTCCAACTCTTTGTGACCCCATGGACTGCAGCACGCCAGGCCTTCCTGTCCATCACCAACTCCTGGAGTTTACACAAACTCATGTCCATTGAGTCAGTGATGCCATCCAACCATCTCATTCCCTGTCGTCCCCTTCTCCTGCTGCCCCCAATCCCTCCCAGCATCAGGGTCTTTTCAAATGAGTCAGCTCTTCTCATCAGGTGGCCAAAGTACTGAAGTTTCAGCTTCAGCATCATTCCTTCCAAAGAAATCCCAGGACTGATCTTCAGAATGGACTGGTTGGATCTCCTTGCAGTCCAAGGGACTCTCAAGAGTCTTCTCCAACACCACAGTTCAAAAGCATCAATTCTTCAATGTTCAGCTTTCTACATAGTCCAACTCTCACATCCATATACGACCACTGGAAAACCATAGCTTTGATTACACCGACCTTTGTTGGCAAAGTAACATCTCTGCTTTTTAATATCTAGTCTAATTTGGTAATAAATTTCTTTCCAAGAAGTAAGCATCTTTGAATTTCATGGCTGCAGTCACCATCTGCAGTGATTTTGGAGCCTAAGAAAGTAAAGTCTGTCACTGTTTCCATTGTTTCCCCATCTCATCTCATCTATTTGCCATGAAGTGATGGAACCGGATGCCATGATCTTCATTTTCTGAATGTTGAGCTTTAAGCCAGCTTCTTCACTCTCCTCTTTCATCAAAGGCTCTTTAGTTCCTCTTCACTTTCTGCCATATGGGTGTCATCTGCATATCTGAGGTTATTGATATTTCTCCTGGCAATCTTGATTCCAGCCTGTGCTTCATCCAGCTCAGCATTGCTCATGATGTACTCTGCATATAAGTTAAATAAGCAGGGTGACAATATACAGCCTTGACGTACTCCTTTTCCGACTTGGAACCAGTCTGTTGATAGGGTAATAGGACAAAGAAAGATCTTTGGCAAAAAAAGAAAGATAAATTTTCCCAGCAGAACTCTAGAATAGCACGGTTATGGATGGATTTTGTCCCCTCCTCCCTCATTCATATGTTAAAGTCCTAACGCACTACTTCAGAATGTGACACCATTTGGAGATAAGGCCTTTCAAGAGGTGATTAAGTTAGAAGGAGGCTGTAAGTATGGACCCTAATGCAGTACGCGTGGTGTCCATTTAAGAAGAGATCAAACCCAAACCTGCACAGGATGACCACGTGAAGACGCAGGAGAAGATGGCCATCCGCAAACCAAGGCGCGCTCACAGGAGAAGCCAAGCCCTGGCACTTCGATCTTGGACTTCTAGCCTCCAGAACTACAAGAAAATAAATTTCTGTTGTGTGAGCCACCAGTCTGTGGTATTTGTGTGTATCATTTGAATCAGCAGTTCCTTCTCCAGGTACAGACTTTAGAGAAACTCTCACAAATGTAGGAGCAGAGGAGAAGCACACTGTGTCTCTGCAGTGCTGATTCTCAGAGCAAAAAAAAAAAAAAACTTAGCTGCAATTTAAATATCCACCATGAGTGGAATAAATAAATGCATTGCACGTATTCCTCCAACAGTCTATTACACTGCGGTTAAAGGGAATGAACTAGATGTGAAACAACCTAAATACATTTCTCAAAATTTATTGCTGAGTGAAAAACAGCTAGTTCCAGAAAGATAAATCCACTGTGATAGCATTTATCTTAAAATGCTGAAAAACTAGCGAAGGCGCTTCCCTGGTGTCTCAGCGGTAAGGAATCTGCCTGTCAGTACAGGGGGGCATGGGTTTGATCCTGATCTGGGAAGACCCCACAAGCCAGGGTCCAACAAAGCCCATTGCCACGACTGAGCCTGTGCCCTAGAGCCCGGGAACTGCAACCGCCGAGCCCACGTGCCACAGCCCCCCGAAGCCCGAACGCCCTGAGCCAGGGCTGCGCAGCGGGAGAAAGCCTGCAGCCGGCAGCCGCGCACCGCAGCGGAGGGGCGCCCGCGCGCAACCAGGCCGGGCGCAGGCCTCTGCAGGAGCCGGAGACACCGCAGTTTTACCACTAGCATTCGTTTTATCAGAAAGGAACCGTAGCAAGTATGACAGAATGTTAACATTTGCTGTTTCTGAGGGAGAGGTGTGTGGATGGCGTTATCCTCTGCTGTTTTTTATGGTTTATAAATTTGTCAAAAAAAAAAAAAAAATCCCACAGTGGATGGACTAATGAAAGAAATACACACAATAGAAGAGTTTTGTTGCCAAACTGGAATACAGAGAAGAGCAATCCAATCAGACACTGAGCAAAATTTCAGGTATTGAAAAGTGGGAGACAAAAAATGTGAATCAATTAAGGTAGAACCAAGAGTTCCAACCTCGGTCTCAAAGAAAACCCAGAAGGAGAATGTATAGAGAAACTATAAATAAACTATATCCCCAATTTTCAAAGCTAAAGAGAGTATCGAGTCTTTATATTTTAGTATGAGGTCAAAAAGCTATTGAAAAGAAACATGGGGAAGAGAGTCTGGAGGACCCAGCGCTAGACATATTTGTAACACACAGAAAAAATCCCAGACAGAAAAAAATAAACTTCAATAGTTTATCATCAAAAGAAGAAGAAACAGATGGACATCAGACTTCTCAAGTCCAATGAGTATACAATGCTGTAAGTTATAGTGCCATAGAATTCTGTGAGCAAAATGTTATCTAAGAAATTAATTTTAGATGGGCAAGGACCTAGGAGGTATCTCTCCATGAACCGTTTCTGAAAGATTCTCTACAGGATGCACTCCAACAGTAGGGAAAATGAATCCAAGGAAGAGGGAAGTAGGATGCAAGCGACAGTGATCTACAAAGAAACTAGTAAAGCCCAGAAGATCACCAAATATATGGCTATGAAGCTTAATGAATAGTTGAGAAAAAAATTCCAACTGTTCAATTCAGAAAGTTTTCAACAAATCTTGGGAACTGGTGAACAGCGAATTCATGGAGAGGGAGGAAGACATGATAAAATGTTGAGGTCTAGCCTTCTGAATGGGGAGAGACAACACATATTAATTGCTTTTCAACATCAGTGGAAATACATACACTCAGCTATGCTAAGTAAAACGTAAAAAATAAATGCTTGAAGAAAATAGTGAAATCAGAATGCATATTTAGCAAACTGCTGCTGCTGCTGCTAAGTCGCTTCAGTCGTGTCTGACTCTGTGTGACCCCATAGACAGCAGCCCACCAGGCTCCCCCATCCCTGGGATTCTCAAGATAAGAACACTGGAGTGGGTTGCCATTTCCCTCTCCAATGCATGAAAGTGAAAAGTGAAAATGAAATCGCTCAGTCATGTCTGACTCTTAGCGACCCTGTTGACTGTAGCCCACCAGGCTCTTCCATCCATGGGATTCTCCAGGCAAGGGTACTGGAGTAGGGTGCCGTTACCTTCTCCGATTTAGCAAACTACTAAAGGATAAATAGTAGTAAAGGAAAAAAGAAACTAGTCAATCTATTACAGTTTGACTCCTTCTTCCCCCTACCTTCAAAGTGAAAAAACAAATGCTCAAAACCAGAGTGATTCTACAAAGGTAACTCAGGTTTGATTTTAATCACCTAGCAGCTGTTTCTTCAGTAACTGCATAAGAGGAAATCCCTAAGCCAGAGGTTCTCAGGGTTTGTACAAATAGAGATGGCTGGGCCCAACCCTCAGAATTTCTGATTCAGTGAGTTTGATATGGAGACCAAAAATTTGCATTTCTAACAAGTTCCCAGGTGATGTGGTCCAGAGACCACACTTTGAGAACCACTGCCCGTGGTGAATGAATCTGCCCCCATTACACACAGCTATGAGTGTTTGGGGATTTTCTACTTTCTTTTCGTGCTTATTAAAGAGCACAGTTCTGGGACCCAGTGAAGGGAGGGCTGGTCCTACAAATTCCTGATTACCAAGAAGAGGTAATTTTTTATTTAGAAGAATGTTGTTCAAGAAAGCCTGCTTCTGGAGATGGGAGTTTGATCCCTGGGTTGGGAAGGTCCCCTGGAGAGGGAAATGGCAGCCCACTTCAGTATTCTTGCCTAGGAAATCGCAAGGATGGAGAAGCCTGGCGGGCTACAACCCTTGGGGTCACAAATAATCAGACATGACTGAGTGACTAAACAGCAACAGCAAAATCTCCAATAATCTACATAATACCATGTTAAGACCCTAGGGCACGATGTCCCAGGGTAATAAATTATATAAGCACAACTTTTCTAGCCATTAATACATATCTATCTTTGACACTGTTTAAAAAAGAAAGAAGAGAAAAGCCTGCTTCTGATGAAGGAATGTCCTAGGCGAAAGGGAAAGTCACTCAGTCGTGCTGGACTCTTTGCAACCCCATGGACTATACAGCCCATGGCGTTCTCCGGGCCAGAATGCTGGCGTGGGTCGCCTTTCCCTTCTCCAGGGGATCTTCCCAACCCATGGATCGAACCCAGGTCTCTCGCACTGCAGGCAGATTCTTTACCAGCTGAGCCATAAGGGAAGCCCGAAATGTCCTAAAGTGATTTTTAAAAACTAAGTAAAAGGAAGAGGAGGGGAGTTGCAGAAGCCAGCCGATTCACGTGGAAACGCCGGTAGACCACGCCTCGGAACAACCTTGTCTTACTCGGGCATAAAATAAGCATTCTCTGACATTCATAGGTCATTTCATAAACCACTTAAGACATTCTGAGGTTGCCAAGTGGATTAGACAGAACTCTTTGTTTCAGCTTTTTAAAACCCTACATTAAAATAGACTTGAGCCAAAAAAAAAAAAAAAAAAGTGTGTTATTGATCCCCTGTAACTTAATCCCCAAGGGTTGTTAACTGTAGGCCTAAGTGGACCCAGGTATTCAAATGATTGTATCAGGGCCCCAGCGCTCTCTCTGCTCTGTTTTCCTCTGGGATGCTTCACTCTAGGTGGCCATTTAACACTCAGTAGGGTCTGGGAGCTGGAAACTTTTTTTTTTAATCTACTTCAACTTAGCTTTATTAATGTCTTTTGAAATTAAACACATCCAATTAAGAACATATATACAAACTGTCCCACCATAGACTTCATTATTTTTTTATAATAAGTTTATTTATTTTTTTACTTTACAATACTGTATTGGTTTTGCCGTATATTGACATGAATCTGCTATGGGTGTACATGAGTTCCCAATCCTGAACCTCCCCCAACTCCCACTCCAGGGCGCCGGAAACATAATCGCGTTGGTAGCCAAGAACCCTAGTAGGAAGAGAACGCCTCCTTTCCACAGCACCAGCCAGAATCCCAGGTTTGACTCCCATTGGCCAGTCTGCAATCCAGTGCCCATCAACACCGAGCCAATCCATGCCCAGAAGATGCTCTGCTTCTTCAGATCTCTGCTCTGATTGGCTAGACCAGCTCACAGGGGTGTGGCCAGTCCCACTCCAATCATAATTACTGAGCGTGGGGGAGGTCAGGCCCCACAGAAAAGTGCGGTTACAAAAAGCAAGGGAGGAGCCCGGGCCGACGAAAGTAATTTGCGAACCCAGGGCTGTTTTTATCTTGTCAGATTAATAGTACATTAAATAAAATAAGATAAATACAATTACTATGTAATTTCATGATCATTTCCTTCAGGAAAGACCATTTTAAACATGGAACAAAAACAGAATAGAAATTATCCAAACAGAGAGTTCTCTTTTATTTAAATGCAGGTAGCTTTATACAAAGCTTGATACATTTTCCTCTTTTCACAAAAACGTCGCTCAGGTAGAAAATGCATTTACTTTTCGTGTCCCCAACTCCCACCCACCAACAGGCACTGTGCCTAGAGGCTGCAAAAATATTTTAATTTCTTTTTAAAACTGAGTTAAAATGTGAAAGTTGCTTTAATATATGATCATGAATTCGAGCTATATTATACTCATTGTTATACCAACGCAATCATACAATCTAATTTAATTCTTTTTAATGGAAGACAAGGCCCACGAAGGCAAATGTGCCTTGGACCCAGGAGAGTTATAATATGGTCCTACCTGCATCTCTTTCCCTCAAAGCCCTTTTTGACATTTCTGAAGGTGAGTGTTTTGTTTTGTCATCTCCAGAAAAGTCAGCTGTGCCCCCATGGTGGCATCACTGTGTAACCCCCTTGAGGAGCAACCGAGTCTCTACAGGGCTTGCTTAGGGGGTTTGCCTGGTGGTCCAGTGATTAGGACCCTGTGCTCCCAGTGAAGGGGGTCTGGGTTTGATCCCTGCTCAGGGAGCTAGATCCCACATGTTGCTGCAACTAAAGATCCAGAGTGCTGAAGCAAAGACTGAGAATCCTGCATGCTGCAAGTAAGACCGGCACAGCTAAATAAATAATCAAAAAACAGTTTTTGGTTTTTTTAAGGCTTAATGGGGACATGGGGCAGCTACCAGAGGTAAGACCGGGGCAAGAGATGGTTTGGCATGTGCTGGAATGGAATTCCCTCCACATTCCTATTCCTCGAATTCATTTCTCATTCTAATACCTCCGCCTCATTCCCTGGTATTTCCCTCCATGCCAAGTACAGGCAAGCTAAGAGCAACTTGTCCAGGCCTCTTGAGTTGGCTCTCCCCAGCCCCCTCACCACCAACTGAGACCCTCAGTGGTGAGCTGACTCCACATTCACGTAAGAGAGAAGGGAAGCTTGAACCCAAGCTTGAACCCAGGCCAACCCAGATCCAGAGCCAGGATCTTAAATGCTGCCCCACATGGGTTCCAGCTTTTCTGAAGGCCCGGCTTCCGTGTTCCTCCTGGGGTTGAAGGGAAGGCAGTAGTCAGTGGGTGTGGTGGGGTGGGCAGAAGCCCCTTCTTCTGATGCCCCGTATCCTTTGTCCTCTGCCAGATCAGTGTCTTTCATGGGAAGGAGCACAGTGTCTTCGTGTAGCAATTACTCATAAAGTCAGAATTTCCTACGTTCTCAGACTTGTTATTTCCAGGCATATTTTTTTGGTCCTTTCACCTGTGATTTAATTTTTTCTGTCTAGTGACTCCTACAGCAAGCTCCCATTAGCTCGGAAAGCCATCTACCCACTCAGCTGAGTTGACTCACGCACCATATGTTTATCCACATGGCCCTGGGCACTCACATCCTCCCCCAGACCTCACCCACGGGCCTCTGGGGCACCGGCACCGGCATCCTGAATTCCCCTCCACTGGTACCCCTTCCCGGCTGCCTGCTCTCAGCCTGCTATAATTAAACAAACAGGGTTATTTGTGACATCCTGGTTTACACATCAACAAGCTATTTTCTCTGATTTTGCTATGGATGGATTTGCTTTGCTTACATCAAACAAAAACAGCTCACCCCAAAATGCAGAATGAGCAAGGCGGAGGAGACAGGGCCGGCAGTTGCCTTGCTCCCTGGAGGCCACATCCAGCCTTGCTTTTCCCAGACTTCCTGCCTCGGTGGAGCCCAGCTGGGTGACTCAGGGGCAGATGGCGGCGGAGGGTCAGAGTTCTGAGCGGGAGGAGACACAGACCCATGGAGAGGTCAGACAGGAGCTTACTGTGGCGGATTCCAGACTAAACAGCCTAGGGGAGCAGTAGAAGTCTTCGGGGTTCCCTCCGCAAGCATGTCCTAGGCAGGCCCCTCTGGCCTCGGTTTCTAGAAAGCCATCCCTCTGTAGGCTTCACTCTGTGGCCCACGTCCACTGGCAGGGCTGGGGCTGGGGCTGGGTCCATGGCCCACCGCCTCCTCCGTCTGTGCCGCAGCAGCAGGACTTCTGAAAGGCTGGGTGCTTCTTGCCGCTTGTCAATTTAGATGGGCGGAGCCTCGTTGTCTTCCAGAAGAGTCCTCACATGGCTCCTTGGCCCTTCTAAATCCTCCTGAATCCTGCCTGTCTACCTCTTCCCTCCATCTCACCCCGCTCCCCACCCTAGGAACAGGCACGTTAGAGCTTTGCAAATGCATGCTTTGGAAAAGCCCCCTTTGGACCAGGGACAGACTCTCCCCAGCCCCCTTTGCGTGTTTCCTCTCAAGTCATTCCTTCACTGGGTTCCTCTCCACCCTTGACCAAGCCCTCCTCTCTCTGTGTTCTGTCTGTCCACACCCCCACCTGCCTTACAAGGGCACCGGGCCACGCTGACCTTGCTCTCTGTCAGGCTCCAGGTTTTGTCCACACGCCCAACACATTGCAAGTCCTCCAAGATGTAGTCTAAATGAGTGAATGACTCTCCTTTGTGTCCAGCTTCTCCTGCAGAGCAACTGGCTCTTTTTGCAAAGCCCAGGTATGAAAGCAGAGGCCACGTTGTTGCTCCCTGCTGGAAACAGCTCAAAGGTCCATCCCCAATAGAAGAGATGAATGCACTGTGGCCGAGTCAGAACTAGGAAGGGTTTGCACTCTGCGTGACCGCCTCCCCAGACGTGGCTGCATCTCCCAAATGGGGAACGAAAGGTACCACTGGACCCGAAGGAGGGGAGCCTACAGGATCCTATTTACATCAAGTACGAAGAGGGGTAAAATAAACAGATGCTGTTAGCAGTCAGGAGCGGGCTTCCCCTGGAGTGGGGTGGTGAAGGGGTGTGCTCTGCCTCTGGGTCTGGCAGCTGGGCACTCAGGGGCATGCAGCCCGTGGGGTCCCTGAGCTGTGCGCTGGAGTGGGTGCCTTTCTCTCTCATGTATCTAGGAATACATATCACATATACATACCTTGTCACGAGGGCTCCCAAACGGGAAGGCTTGTGACACCCCATCTGTGGCAAGCCTCAGCTCAGTGGCCGGGCCAGTGGACAAGGAGGCGCTGTCTGCTCTTCCCCCATCCCCTGGCAGGGGGTCAGCCAGGCTGAGAAGCGATGGCCGGCCCCCAGCCCCTTTGTCCGACTCAGCGAGGCTCTTGAGATTACCTCTCAGGGCTGATGTCAGAGCCAGCCAGGACCCTGATCCTTCTCTTGAATGGGCTTCTGGCGTTTACAGGCCAAGAACATTCATTTGCTGCTTTCTGCTCCTGATTTGCCAGCATTGTGAGAAGCAGGCTGAGAACACGCTAAGGTGAGTGATGAAGGGGAGCATCAGGATATAGGGCGGGGGAAGCCCAGGGAGACCTGCTGCCTCCCAGCCCCCCGGCCACACAGCCGGGGACAGGACCGGGAGCCCTCTGGGCCTCAGCCTCCGCCTGCTGTAGAGCGAGGAGGCGCTGGCACGTTGGGCAGGCTGTGGGCCTGGGAAGCGGCAGGGGCCCAGGCAGGTGCCTGGAGACGGGCCCTGTGCGCTCGGTCGAGGCTTAGACTCAGAGGAGCCTGGCAGCCCTCTGCTTGATAACCCTGCAGCGCTCTTTTGCTGGGGATGCCAGAACCTCATACTCCAGTCTGGGGGCTTACACCACAGCCTTGTCTCGCAGTGCTGGAGGTTAGAAGTCAGAGATCAGGGTGCCGGCTGGCTTAGCTCCTTCCGCGGGCCCTGAGGGACAATCTGTCCCAAGCCTCTCACCGCCCTCTGGGACGTTTCTTGATTTCTGGGAGCACCACACGATCCCCACCCCTTGTGCGCTCAGCATCCTCACTGAGTACGTCTCTGTGTCCCAATTCTTCCTCCTCATTAAGGCACCTTGTGGGGTTTTCCTGGTGGTCCAGCGGGCAAGACGCCACAGAGGCCCAAAGCAAGGCCTCGGGTGCAGTCCCTGGTCAGGGCACTAGATCCCACAGGCTGCAGCTAAGACCCAGTGCAGCCAAACCCACAAAGAAAAGGCGGGGGGGCGGGGGAAGACCCCAGTCGTAGAGCATTCGGGGCCCAACTCACTCTAGTGTGACGCCAGCTTAACGAACTGTATCTTCAAGGTCCTTCTTCTCAAGCGAGGTCACAGTCTAAAGTGTTAAGTGTTAGTCACTCAGTCGTGTGCAACTCTTTGTGACCCCCATGGATTGTAGCCCACCAGGCTCCTCTGTCCATGGGTTTTTTTAGGCAAGAATGCTAGAGTGGGTTGCCATTTCCTTCTCCAGGTGACCAGGAATTCCACATATGAATTTGGAAGGGACACAGTTCAACCTGGGACAAGGTAATCAGCTGCTTCTGACCTCAGTCTCTTTCCTTCTAAATGACTGATGATCTTGAGGGATGAACGGCACAAGACGCACGAAGGTCCCTAACACACAGTACTAGGTGCTCTGCAGAGCGGGGACGCGGTCCTCAGCGGAGGTGTCCGAAGCCCAGCCTTTCCTCCTCCCCTCCTCCCTCCCCACCTCCCTCTGGCCCCGTTGAGCTGACAAAGCGATCAAGCTTAAACTTGTGCGTTGAACCTAGGGACCTCCCTGGTGGTCCAGCAGTGAAGACTCCTCCTCCCTTCCGATGCTGGGTCTCAGGGGCTGGGATTTCCATGCCCGGGCGAAGAGCTAAGATCCCACATGCTGCATGGCCAGATTAAAAATAAAAGGCTGGATCTATTCTCTAAAAAGAAGCTGGCTGCCGAAGTCTATTCAGGGGCCTTGCTTTTGTACTCCTGAAATGGGAACACATGTGTGACCCGCAAGGCGGCCTCACCACCGTAAAGATACAGGATGCAACAGCTGCCTGGAGGGTGACCGCTCTTCAGCACCGATCAGGACTGCAGGCAGGGTGTGGCGTGAACAACGATGCCCACCTCTCTCCCCTGCCAGCCCCTGCTCATCGGCTTCGATTCACAGGCTGTATAATTCATGTCATTAATTTTTTTCCATTCAGCACGCTGCCAATTTCTTCTCATTTTGTTCCTGGAAATCTCTTGTGTGTGTGTCTTCTAAATTTAAAATAAATACACTGTACATAATTGGATGCTAACCAGACAACACTGAGCAATCATACGTTTTCATTGATTCCACAGATGTATTCATCTCAAATATGAGTGGGAAAGGTTTCTGCGTGTTCCAGTGGAAACGTTAAATGGCCAAGTTTCTCTCCAGTTCTTCGAAAGCAGTATCAGTCTTTAGATGTTTCCTTTATGATCTTACTGGAATGATGAAAGTCTCTTGCACCAGAAATAGACATCCAAATTGTTCCAGTTGCTACCGTTTTTGTGTTCACAGGGTTGACTGGAAAGAGAGTTGAGTATTGGACTCGAGGTACCAGAGATCTGGCGTCAAATCCAGCGCTGGGAAAGTCTGCGTCGTGTCCGAATCTTCACGACCCCATGGACTGCAGCACACACGGGCTTCCCTGCTCTTCGCTATCTCCCGGAGCTTGCTTAAACTCGTGTGCATTGAGTCAGTGATGCATCCAACTGTCTCATCCTCTGTCAGCCTCTTCTCCTCCTGCCTTCAGTCTTTCCCAGTGTCAGGATCTTTTCCAACGTCAGCTCTCTGCTTCAGGTGGCAAAAGTGTTAGAGCTTCAGCATCAGTCCTTCCAAAAAGTATTCAGAGTTGATTTCCATTAGGATTGACTGGTTGGATCTCCTTGCAGTCCAAGGGACTCTCAAGAGTCTTCTCCAGCATCATAGTTAAAAAGCATCAACTCTGGTGGAAAGTGTGGAGCAGCAAGCTAGCTTTACATTGTGGCCTTCAGCTATGCATTGGTCCAGACCTTTTAATTTTTTTTTCCCGCAAAGCGTGGGGTGCACCCTTGAGAGGTACTCAGGGATGACTTTTTAAGGACAGGAAGGTGACATGAAGAAGCAGAAGACCTTGTGGAAGAGACAGAAACACACTCTAAAGCCCGTGTTCGCTCGCGGACTTTTCCCCGCTCTCTGGCGGATGGGTGGGGCCACGTGCCTGGTCCTGGCCAATCAGATGCGAGCAGGGATGAGAGGCGCCGCTTCCGCCCACAGACAGTTCCCCGAACTCTTCCCCACACGTGGTGAGGGCGGCCGCCGCGCGCGCGGAGGGCGCAGCTCCGGAGGCAGGGCCTCCGCCAGCCTGAGACGCCGAGCGACTGGTAGAGCAGGGCCTCTGTGGACCCGCGTGGGACACGAGCATGAGGGGGCAAGTCAGCTTTCCTTGCACCAAGACCGGGGCTTCCCGGCGGCGCCGGGTCAAGAGCCCGCCTGCCAGCGCAGGAGATGTAAGGGACGCGCCTTCTGAGCCTGGGTGCGACGATCCCCTGGAGGAGGGCGTGGCGGCCCACGCCAGTCTTCTTGCCTCGAGCATCCCATGCACAAGGAGCTGGTGGGCCACAGTCACGGGGCTGCAGAGCTGGGCAGGCCTGAAGCGACTTAGCACAGCGAGTACCAAGACACTGAGATTTTTAAAAGGTGCTGCGTGTGCCAGCCTGACTGATCTGAAGGCATTCTCATTTGTTGTCAAGGAGAAAGTCTCTGCTGTGGGCGGCAGGCCTGTAGTGGTCTTCTGGCTCTTGCACTCTCGGTTCCCGGCTGGATGATGGCAGACTCTGGGCTCAGCGTCTTCAGCTGGCGGGAACAGCCAGGGTGTTGGTCTGCTGCTGCTGTCAGAGCAGAACACCACCGACTGTCAGCCGCTCAGCCGTGACCTCGTGGGCTGTAGCCCGCCAGGCTCCTCCGTCCATGGGATTCTCCAGGCAAGAGCACTGGAGTGGGTCGCCATTCCTTCTCCAGGGGACCTTCCCAGCCCCGGGACTGAACCCAGGTCTCCTGCACTGCAGGAGACTCTTTAGCATCTGAGCCACCAGGGAAGCCACAGCCTGGGGGGCTGACACAGCTGAAGTTTGCTTCCTCCCAGTTCGGGAGCTGGAAGTTCAAGACCAAGGCGTCAGCAGGGCTGGCTTCTCCGTGGCTTGTAGACAGCACGTCTTCTTGTCGTGTGTTCAGTTGCTTACGTCTTTCATGTGTCTGCTGTTTCTCCTCTTCTCATAAAGACCACAGTCAGATTGGATTAGGGCTGAATTTAAGTTAATTACCTCCAGAGTTCTGCTCAAAATACAGTCACATTCTGAAACACTGGGGGATCAAGCCTTCAGCATAAGAACTTGGAAAGGGGGATCAGTTCAGCAAATAACACCCAACTGGACTTTAAGGATAATATTTAGTGTTCACTGGTTTTGGAAGGGTGACAGTCGCTTTACTAACGCCTTGCTGGCTTTCTGTTTATGATTATATACACATTTTTCTTAAAATATAAACCTATTTAAGTGGTAGAAAGGCTGATTTCAAGAAGCCTGTAAGAGTTAGTAGTATGCCAAAACTTGTCATGAGAGATGCAAATGACTGCATTTTGGGAAACATTACCTAGGTGAGTTCTAAAGCCCGCCCCAACTCTGAAGATGTTTTTCTTGTACAATTTACATTGTATTCATTTTTGCATTACTTTAATGAAGTACCTATTAAGTGTCTCATCGGTGTTGGACACCAAGGTGATTAGAAAGTCAAAAGAATAGTGATATGAAAGCAGAGAAAAAAAAATTCAGTTCTGCTACATGGAAAATCAAAAAGGCTTCCCAGAGGTGGTGACAAGCAGGATATTTTGGATTTCTCAGACACACCCAGAGGCACAGATTGCAAACTTCTCATCCTTGGTCAGTGTTTTCTAAACCTCGAATGTGTGCATAGCCCTGTGATAGACCCTACCAAGAAGATACTATAACTTTAACAAGTGAGAGAAAGCTAATTAGTAGCAAAGAAGCGCTTAAAATTTGTGACTTACGCTTCAGGTTATAATTCCCCAGAGATGATTTTAAACATGTTCAGGTTTTTCTCCCCCTTGATTAGGAACCTTACATTTTCTTAGAGTCTAGCCATCTGATCTGAATACAGATTGGAAAAATTCAGTCATAATTGTGAAAATATTTTCTTAATCAAATGTAACCACAGAGGCAAAAACTTTCTTTGAATAATCTCCTCCGAGGACAGAGAATTTATTTGGGGGGTGGTTCATTCACTGTTCTCATCACTGGTCCCTGATCTAGCCATCCAGTAAGCTGTAGCTATTCACCTGGGAAGTCGTGTCCAGCATTTGCAGCCCCATGGACTGCAGCACGCCAGGCTTCCTGTCCTCCACGATCTCCTGGAGTTTGTTCAAATTCATGTCCATTGAGTCAGTGGTGCTACCTAACCATCTCATCCTCTGCTGTGGCCTTTTCCTCTCTCCCTCAATCTTTCCCAGTATCAGGGTCTTTTCCAATGAGTCAGTTCTTTGCATTAGGTGGCCAAAGTATTGGAGCTTCAGCATCAGTCCTTCCAGTGAATAGTCAGGATTGATTTCCTTTAGGATGGACTGGTTGGATCTCCTTGCAGTCCAAGGAACTCTCAAGAGTCTTCTCCAACACGACAGTTCAAAAGCATCAATTCTTCAGCGCTCAGCTTTCTTTATGGTCCAATTCTCACATCTGTACATGACTACTGGAAAAACCATAGCTTTGACTAGATGGCCATTTGTGGGCAAAGTGATGTCTCTGCTTTTAATACGCTGTCTAGATCTGTTATAGCTTTCCTTCCAAAAAGCAAGCATCTTTTAATTTCGTGGCTGCGGTCACTGTCTGCAGTGATTTTGGAGCCCAAGAAGAGAAAATCGTCACTGTTTCCACTTTTTCCCCTTCTATTTGCCATGAAGTGATGAGACCGGATGCGTGATCTTAGTTTTTTTAATGAGATACAAATATTTATTGCACTCATACTAAAGTGAGGCCTGTTCTAGATACTGTGGGGAGTCAGATTGGCTAGGGGCCCTCTCAGGGGCTTCAACTCTAGCTGGAGAGACCGACAATCAGCAAGTAGATAAATGAAAGGATAGCAGTTAGAACAGATGCTCTGACAGGATTACAATGAAATGGGGATAAATGGCAAGGGGGTGGGTGGAGGTGCTGCTCGGGGTTGGGAGGCCAGGAAACCCTCTCCAAGGGGCTTTTTAAGGTGAAGTGTAAGTGGCAGGAAGAAGCCAGTGGGAAGAGTGCTGCAGACCTAGCAGAGTGCTGGGGAAGGGGCCTAAGGTAGGGACGAGCACACACGTTTGAGGAGCAGAAAGCAGGCCTGCTCCTGGGGCTTCCCTGGTGGGCCAATGGTTAGGACTCAGCGCTTCCACTGCAGGGCCACAGGTTCGATCCCTAGTCTGAGAACCAAGATCCTGCAAGCCACGGGCTCGGCCAAAGAAAGAAAAAGCGGGCCTGTTTCTACAGCGCGGTGGGCAGGACAGAGTGGTGGGAGTGGAGGTCAGGGAGGAGGACTGGCCAGGACCCAGTCTGATCATTACTCCAGCAAAAGGCACACAGATGCAGCTTTCCAACATCCCCCAACATCACCTTCAGGCATGCTCTCTCCTCTCATGCTAACCTCCTAGTCTTTAGCTTATGTCTTTTCTCTTAAAATGTACTGAAGTCATTTTCCCTTCCAATCAAGATGTGCGATCCTTTCCTCTCTAGAGAGCATTCTGCTCTAAACATGATTTTGGAAAATAGCTCATTTGTTTCATTTCTATTAGTGAAGCAATTACTCCTTTTTTCTATGACAACTTCCCCGGTGGCTGAGAGGGTAAAGAATCTTCCTGCAATGTGGGAGACTCCAGATCAGTCTTGGATTGGGAAGACCCCTGGAGAAGGGAATGGCAATCCACTCCAGTATTCTTGCTGGGAGAATCCCACTGACAAGGAGCCTGGCAGGATATGGTCTATGGGGTTGCAAAGAATTGAGTGACTTTGAGTGACTAACATTTCACTTTTCACTGTATATTTAATGAGTGCATTGTTATTTTTGTGGAGAAGATGGTGCTGATAAAATTATAGTCGTGAACCGCTATCCAGAACCGCGGGGGTTTGGTGCGAGCAGCTGATAAGCTGGGAACAGGGGTCGCGTGTTGCCCCTTCGTTTCTTCAGCCCCTAGTCACCTGTTTCTCCATTCCTACTGCCGAATCCTGAGCCAGGCCTCTTTATTTCACAGCTGGATTATTGCAACAGTTGGTCCCCATGCCTCTGAGCTATTTTCTTTCTCATTTCTTCTCTGTGATACAATTAGATCCATCTTCCTAAAACACCTCTTCAGTCATATCATTCCTCCACTAGCCAGCCTACAATGGCTCCCCTCTGGCTCTCAAATCAGGCTCTTCCGTCTGGCACCCACCCTCACAAATGTAGCCTTTCAGATTTTTGTGAGTAAATACGGCATTTCCTTCAAGGCAATGTGTCTCGGGTTCCAGCAGAACACCCTTGATTTGTGGAAAACCTTCCTCATCCTGAAAATGCCAGCAGCACCCATAAGAAGCCATAAAAAGTGGAGAAGCAAGCAAAATTAATAGTATATAAAATTACGCAGTTCTATCAAAGTCACCGATCAGCTGAGACAACAGGACCCCCACACACAGCACAGCACAGCTCCCAGCAGGTGTCTGGCGGGTGGTTGCGGGGTACCCCAACCCCGCAAAAATTGAGCCTGAAGTTGAATTTACACAAAGCAAATATTCCACTCAGTTAAGAGGTTGACTGTATGCATGCGTGAATCAGGAAAACGCTGAATTCATTTTGAAAATATATGTTCTAATTGAAATCAATGTCAAAAGATATTTGGAAACAACCCACGTATTTCCAAGTGCAGTGTGAGATCTTTATGTAGCCGCTGAAGCCCCAGTAAGCTAAAGGACTGAAAAACACAGAGACTGATTGCAGAGAAGAAGGCATTTAAATGAGAAATGACATCGAAGTGAGAAGCTGATGCGAAAGATGCTTAACAGCCCCATGTATCTGGATATTAAATGTCCGCTTTTATGTGATGGGTGTATCTGCGCCGTGTGCTCAGGCACTCAGTTGTATCTGACTCTTTGCGACCCCACGAGCTGTAAGCCATCAGGTCCCTGCATCCGTGGGATTCTCCAAGCAAGACTACTGGAGTGGCTTGCTGCTTCCTCCCCCAGAGAGATCGAACCCGCATCTCCTGCGTCTCCTGCCTGGGCAGGCAGATTCTTCGCCACTGAGCCACCGGGAAGCCCGGGGCGTATCTGCTGCTGCTACTGCTGCTAAGTCGCTTCAGTCGTGTCCGGCCAGGAGAATCCCAGGGGCGGGGGGAGCCTCGTGGGCTGCCGTCTAAGAAGCCGTAATAAGGAAAAATACAAAATATTTGTAACAGAATGAAAATGAGAAGAGGATTTATCAGGATTTGTAGCATGCAGCTGAAGCTGTTCAGTGCAACTAAATACAATGTGGACTCTTGAATAAGGTTTGAAAACATACCGGATACCAGCATAAAATTTTGTGAAGTTTGTTACTCATCATAACACAACTGTTATAACAAATATGTCTCCGGACTTCCACGATTTGACATAATCATTTATTTCTTGTGAACAGGACAGTGAGCAGGTATCCCGAGGTAGGTGTTTCCAGGTGGTGGACAGCTCTCCTCTAGGCGGTCATTCAGAGTCCTCTCATCGTCAGCTTCATCTGCTGGGCGAGGGGGAAGAGCTGGGGGGCAGGCACACCTACTTCTTTATAGTCCTGCTCCGGAAGTGACACCCATCACTGGAGTCAGGCCCGCTGGCAAGAGCAGTGGCAGCTGAACACAGCTGGGGGAGCTGCGCAATGATCTGGGAGCTGGGCAATGAGTCCGTCAGGGTGGCCACATCCCAGGAACATCCCAGACTATGGGAGAGGGGCCTCAGGTTTTGATGGACAGCTAGGAGCTCCTGCTACATAGCTCTAGGCTGTCAGCATCAAGATCAATGGTAATTTGGTCCTCAGGCTAAATATTACTTGTTATGGGAGTCAGGACCTGAAAGATAAGAACAAAGCTATTATTTCCAACAGTTTCTTTTTTTCCTCACGCCTTCATCCGGTTAACTCCTGCTCATTCTCCAGATCTCAGCTCAGTCGTTGCCTCCTCTGTGAAGCCCTTCCTGGCGTCTCTGCTCACGCCGCGTTTCTGCTTTCCGTGTGCTTCTGGCCCCCGCACCGCCTGGCTGTAGCGCTCTCCACAGCGCAGCCTACTTCTCTATGTGCATTTGTGATTAGATGGGTGTCCATCTTCCCTGTTAGGCTCCAAGTTCTATGAGGACACGCAAATCCACTGTTTTTCCACCACCTGTTTTTTTCCCTAGTATCTAGCACAGGGGCAGGCATGCAGGAGGTGATTCATTTATAACTATTGACTGAATGCGTGAAATAACATTCCTTTTTCATTATATAAAGCTTGGAACTACAGCTGTCTAACAAGAAAACAAATTTTAAAAATCATCTGAAGCCTCCTCTATTAGTTAGTGCTGTGTAACAATTCCAAAATCTCAGTGGTTTGCAACAACAAATGTTTACTTCCCGCTCAGGTTTGTGAGTTGGCCGCTGTGTTGGCGCAGGCTTCGAGTCAAATCCAAGCCTACTCCTCATCTGTCTTGACCGAGATCTATCTTTTAAGACCAGCCGCTACCCAGGGCAGGCTCTTCTCACGCTGCCAGATAGGAACGCAAGCGGTCAAGCCAATCCACATGAACAACATTTAAAACCTTTTGTTGGCTATCGTGTATGTTTCGACTTCACCTTCTATTGATGATGTTAGCCAAAGCAATATGGCCGTGTGTGACAGGAAGACTGCATCAGGGAACTTTGGCAAGAATGGGGAGGGATGGAAGAATTATGAAAAAGAATCAACATGGTAATCTAACACATCCACTTCTTGACTTTTTTTCTGCATACGTATTTAAGTATTATGTGTACATATATTTCAGATCAAAGCATTGTCTTTTTTTCTGGGCCACACCACACAACATGCAGAATCTTAGCTCCCCAATCAGGCATCAACCCCAAGCCCTCAGCAGTGGGAACTTGAGGTCTTAACCATTGCAGTGCCAGGAAGGTCCCCCAAATCCTGTCCTCCAAAGGCAGAATGTTTAAAGCTACAAAAATCCGGAGGGAACGGGTATCATCAGTATTTCAAACTCCAGTGAATATAAAGTATTTTTATACTCCAGTGAGCCCCTCCCCAAAATGCAGGAAAAAAAAACTTTTCAATATAAACAGCACTGGAACCATGCCCTGACTTTATTTATAGCTCCTTTTAAAAATAAATGAAATGTGACTCATTAATACATGTAGCAGGAATAATGAAGCGGTGACTTCTTGCCTTCAAAAATTGCTATTCCCAAACTATTCTGGAAAACACACATATGCAAAAGCGTTTCATCACCACTGAGCTGAGCCTGCTGCTTGACAGCTCTCACTGATGAGAAACCCTTTCATCTCTCAGCAGTTTAAGTCTTTTTCAGCAGACGCAGAAAGCAGCAGGTCATCACTACCACGAACCCTTCCTCCCAGTCACCTTTGTGTGCCTGGTGAGTGGCAGGAGCCGAGTTCTCCCACAGATCAACAATAACCCAGTGCTTGAAAGTCCCCTCTCTTCCTCTGCAAGCTCTTGGTGTATTCAAATACAACTGATGCCTTAATTCCTGACTTACTAAATAAGAAGGAAATGGTTTACTATGATCTTATGTTGAAGCTGCTCAGATGTAGGGGTGAAATGTGAATTACAAAATCAAGGAGGAAGGGCTTTTAAAATACCTCTCGACGTGTTCATATTTGAAGGGGGAAGATGTACCTGTTCAAACATTTATGTTGCTACGTTTCCACTTCTATCAAAGGTAATAAATATTGCAAATGGGTTCTTTGACCCTAAGTTGCCTTTGTGTTATTTTTTGGCTATAATCTTTCTATCTTTAATTAAAAGGACACTAAATTAAAATACAAATAGCTGTGAAAAGAAGAGAAGCGGAAAAACAAAGGAGAAAAGGAAAGATATAAGCATCTGAATGCAGAGTTCCAAAGAACAGCAAGGAGAGATAAGAAAGCCTTCCTCAGTGATCAATGCAAAGAAACAGAGGAAAAGAACAGAATGGGAAAAACTAGAGATCTCTTCAAGAAAATCAGAGATACCAAGGGAACATTTCATGCAAAGATGGGCTCAATAAAGGACAGAAATGGTCTGGACCTAAGCAGAAGATATTAAGAAGAGCTGGCAAGAATACGCAGAAGAACTGTACAAAATAGATCTTCACGACCCAGATAATCACAATGGTGTGATCACTCACCTAGAGCCAGGCATCCTAGAACATGAAGTCAACTGGGCCTTAGAAAGTATCATTATGAACAAAGCTAGTGGAGGTGATGGAATTCCAGTGGAGCTATTTCAAATCCTGAAAGATGATGCTGTGAAAGTGCTGCACTCAATATGCTAGCAAATTTGGAAAACACAGCAGAGGTCACAGGACTGGGAAAGGTCAGTTTTCATCCCAGTACCAAAGAAAGGCAATGCCAAAGAATACTCAAACTACCACACAATTCCACTCATCTCACACACTAATAAAGTAATGCTCAAAATTCTCCAAGCCAGGCTCCAACAATATGTGAGCCGTGAACTTCCAGATGTTCAAGCTAGATTTAGAAAAGGCAGAGGAACCAGAGATCAAATTGCCATCTGATGGATCATCAAAAAGCAAGAGAGTTCCAGAAAAACATCTCTTTCTGCTTTATTGACTATGTCAAAGCTTTTGACTGTGTGGATCACAATAAACTGGAAAATTCTGAAAGAGATGGGAATCCCAGACCACTTGACCTGCCTCTTGAGAAATCTCTATGCAAGTCAGGAAGCAACAGTTAGAACTGGACATGGAACAACAGACTGGTTCCAAATAGGAAAAGGAGTCCGTCGAGGCTGTATATTGTCACCCTGCTTATTTAACTTTTATGCAGAGTACATCATGAGAAACGCTGGGTTGGATGAATCACAAGCTGGAATCAAGGTTGCTGGGAGAAATATCAATAACCTCAGATATGCAGATGACACCACCCTTATGGCAGAAAGTGAAGAGGAACTGAAAAGCCTCTTGATGAAAGTGAAAGAGGAGAGTGAAAAAGTTGGCTTAAAGCTCAACTTTCAGAAAACAAAGATCATGGCATCTGGTCCCATCACTTCATGGGAAATAGATGGAGAAACAGTGGAACAGTGACAGACTTTACTTTCTTGGGCTCCAAAATCACTGCAGATGGTGACTGCAGCCATGAAATTAAAAGACGCTTACTTCTTGGAAAGAAATTTATTACCAAATTAGACCACATATTAAAAAGCAGAGACGTTACTTTGCCAACAAAGGTCCATCTAGTCAAGGCTATGGTTTTTCCAGTAGTCATGTATGGATGTGAGAGTTGGACCTTAAAGAAATCTGAGCACCAAAGAACTGATACTTTTGAACTGTGGTGTTAGAGAAGACTTGAGAGTCCCTTGGACTGCAAAAAGATTCAGCCAGTCCATCCTAAAGGAGATCAGTCCTGAGTGTTCATTGGAAGAACTGATGTTGAAGCTGAAATTCCAATACTTTGGCCACCTGATGCCAAGAAATGACTCAGTGGGAAAGACCCTGATGCTGGGAAAGATTGAGGGCAGGAGGAGAAGGGGACGACAGAGGATGAGATGGTTGGATGGCATCACCGACTCAATGGACATGAGTTTGGGTGAACCCCAGGAGCTGGTGAAGGACAGGGAGGCCTGGCGTGCTGCAGTCCATGGGGTTGCAAAGAGTCGGACACGACTGAGCGACTGAAAAGCAAACTATCCTGTTTCTGGCTGGCAGGTCACGTGATTCTCTTTGGACACTGGCCAGAGCATGGCGGTGTGAAGACAGTAACCGTTGCCTGTCTTCGCAGACACTCTTTGGGCTATCTTTAAACCCATCAAAAGTAAGATCTGAAAGGACTTTTTAAAAATATGAGCAATCTATGATGATCTTTCTTTTTTTTTTTGCTGCGCAGCATGCGGGATCTTAGTTCCCTGACCAGGGATGGAATTCATGCCCCCTACGTTGGAAGCATGGAGTCTTAACCACTGGGCCACCGGGCAAGTCCCAGCACTCATTTTTCATACAACTCCCTCAGCGAATTTCACTTCATCCCGATCCTTTGTGCTCAGACACCATTTTATTCTTCAGTATGTTGACACCACGGAGCCCTTGGCCTTGCTAACCGTCTTCACAACTCCATGCCTCCAGCTCATCAGCAGGTGCTTCTCTTCCCTGAAAGATGGCAAGACCGTTCACATGTGAATGTGCCCACAGGCTTGTGATGTGCACGTTCTGTGTGCTCACGTGTGTGTGCATCATCACTAGGGAACAAAGCATAAATAAATCAGGAGTGAAAAAGAGGTAGTGACACGTGGTCCTATTTGACGCTGGAAACTCTGGGACTTCCGGCTGTTTTCAGAGGTAATGGTTGTCAGGTTCATAAGAAAAATGAAACAGCTTGAGAGATAACTGGGACATTTTAGTCAGCAACTAACATAGGCCACTGGTTTCAAGAACTGTTTGGAGTGGAGAACAATTGCGAGGGGGGAATTCCCGGCCCGCCACTCTTTTCAGCAAGCCGATTAAACTAATGGTTTTGTTTTAACAATGTCTTTCCCCACAGCCAGCCTGCCTCGGGAATAGACTCTGCCAGACATGGTTACTAAACACCCAGAGACTCAAGCAATTAGAGAAGCTGCTATTTTTAAGTTCTCTTGTGGAGTCTCCTGGGCAATAAGCTGGCTAGCATCCGCCCCAGGGGTTCTGGAAGTTTCCGCTCTCAGCAGTGAGAGCTTTCATTTCCTTCAAGTGCCCCTGGCCACCTCTGCCCAGGACTTTCCTGAGAACTGGCTGCCTGGTGGGCAAGGGATGTTGCGACTCTTGGGAGGACTTTCAGGAATCTGCAGCAGCGTGGGCAGAGTCCCTAGTGCTCCTGAGAGCACTCTTTCTCCAGTTGCCACTGGGCTATTGACCGACATCCCCTTGCCTTGCCTGGTCCTGCCTGTGACCGAAGACACGTGTGTGAGGCATCTGAGTTTAAAGCTTCCACCTGAGTCCATGGCAACCGGTGCCCTTGGGCACACTTTCAAAGTGGATCCGTCGCTTCTCTTTAGGGAGGCTTTTCTCCTCTGGACCCTCTCTGTCTAGAATCCTCCTTGTTGCCCTTCAGCCTCTCCCACCCCCCGTTTCACCAGGAGGTGGCACTTCCCTCAA
The DNA here is from genome assembly GCA_917880005.1 of Nanger dama. NCBI lineage: Eukaryota > Metazoa > Chordata > Mammalia > Artiodactyla > Bovidae > Nanger > Nanger dama. Next base: position 2,457,024 of record CAKJTW010000003.1, on the reverse strand, counting down.
GCGCTCTCTGATCCTTTCATCCCTGCAGCCCCACCGGCTCCCTGTCCTTGCACCCTGTCTTCACGCCCGTACCCTTGCTTCTCTGCCCTCCGTGGGCATTTGAATTTGCAACTGCAGTTCAGGGCAGAAGCCAGCCTTCCTCTCCAACCCTACTTATCCACAAGGCATTGTCTCCTTGCAAGATACCAGGGGCAGATGCATAAGGTGAACATTCAAAAGTGGGTAATCTGGGTGGGAGGAGAGAATGGGCCACCTGCCTTCCCCACCCTGGCACTAGCCCCGCTGGCTCCCACCCGAGAAACAGCCCCGCGTTAGCAAAGACGGCGGGGAGTCCCCTCGGGAAGGCGTCATATCCATCTTCTCCCAGCCACACACAAGCTTTATTTAGCAGGTCAAGTTGTCCTCAGATAACCAGGAAGAAAATACGCTGACACATTCTGGAACTTATTTCCTACAGAATCTGAATTCTCTGCACCTTACTCCCGCCCACAAATACGGTGTCTACAAGGGTGGATACTGGGCCAAAGGATGTCTTCCTTCGAGATCTTCGAGAGGAGGGCTTTTCTGGGGGACAGACTGGCCCCACGCCCAGGCATGTGATGGGATTTCAGCTTTCCCCCATCCCCTCATATATGGAGAATATTCTCCCCACTGAAACCACACAGCTCTGGCCTGGTGGCTATATGGTTTGAATACGAATTTATCATTTTTGTCTACATTATATCTTGTTCCAGAGAGGACTTGTGGCAATTTACAGATACACAAAATCAAATGAAAAAAATTAGACACAAATAAAAATCAAATCCAAGGAAAGTGTCAATAAAGGTAGAAGAGGGAAAGGCAGGGTTCAGGCCTCAGGCTGGAGCCGTGTTGTGTGCTTTCTGACCCTGGTTGCGCTGGATCTGTTGCTGCACGTGGGCTTTCTCTCGCTGTGGTGAGTGGGGGCTATTCCGTGCTGCGTGCTTTTGACCTTGGTTGCGCTGGATCTGTTGCTGCACGTGGGCTTTCTCTCGCTGTGGTGAGTGGGGGCTATTCCGTGCTGCGTGCTTTTGACCTTGGTTGCGCTGGATCTGTTGCTGCACGTGGGCTTTCTCTCGCTGTGGTGAGTTGGGGCTATTCCGTGTTGTGTGCTTTCTGACCTTGGTTGCGCTGGATCTGTTGCTGCACGTGGGCTTTCTCTCGCTGTGGTGAGTGGGGGCTATTCCGTGCTGCGTGCTTTCTGACCCTGGTTGCCCTGGATCTGTTACTGCACGTGGGCTTTCTCTCGCTGTGGTGAGTGGGGGCTATTCCGTGCTGCGTGCTTTCTGACCCTGGTTGCGCTGGATCTGTTGCTGCACGTGGGCTTTCTCTCGCTGTGGTGAGTGGGGGGCTATTCCGTGCTGCGTGCTTTCTGACCCTGGTTGCGCTGGATCTGTTGCTGCACGTGGGCTTTCTCTCGCTGTGGTGAGTGGGGGCTATTCCGTGTTGTGTGCTTTTTTTTAACCCTGGTTGCGCTGGATCTGTTGCTGCACGTGGGCTTTCTCTCGCTGTGGTGAGTGGAGGCTATTCCGTGTTGTGTGTTTTTTGACCTTGGTTGCGCTGGATCTCTGTTGCTGCACGTGGGCTTTCTCTCGCTGTGGTGAGTGGGGGCTATTCCGTGTTGTCCTGCACAGGCTCTAGCTGTGCAAAGTTCAGCAGCTGCGGCTCATGGGTTCAGCAGCTGTGGCGCACGGACTATAGCTGCTCCCCAGCCTGTGGAATCTTCCCCGACAAGGAATCGAACACGTGTCCCCTGCGTTGACAGGCGGATTCTCATCCACTCTACCACCAGCACAGTCCCTGGAGCAGTGTTCTGAAACAGCTGCACATCCTTCAAAAATAGGATGTCTGGGCCCCACCCCCAGAGGTTCTGACGAAATTGCTCTGGGGTGTGGCCTGGGCCTCAGGATTTTTTCAAGCTGCCCAAGGTTGAGAGTCACTATTCTCAAGAGGTGCCTACCACAATGAAAATGAGAACACAAGCTGACATCTGAGCTCCCCAGGAGCTGAAGCCAAAAAGGGACACCGAATGTGCTGTCTGTCTCAGGAAACCCAACAGGGGCTCTGGACCAACCGAGAGGGGTGGGAGGGAGCTTCAAACGGAAGGGACACGTGTACCTATGCCTGACTCATGTCGAGGCTTTGACAGAAAACAGCAAAATTTTGTAAAGAAATCACCCTCCAATTAAAAAATGAATTAATTAAAAGGGGAAACCAGGTAAGTTTCATAACACATTGTCTCGAAGATAAGCGAGCTTTTCCTGCCTCGGAAGTCTGAAGGAGATCAGGGAAATGTGTCCTCTTCAAACATTTGCTGCACAGTCGTGTGTGCACATATTATCTGTGTAGGTTTATATGCATTTGAATTACCTTCCTTTTCATGCAAATGAGTCATATGCTCTTCTGCAAACGGTTCTCCTGTTTACAAGCCTGTTGGCATGTTTGGATGTTCAGGAGACTTTTGGCAACTTGATCTAAGAGTGATTCAGAAGAGCATGTCTGTGCATGCTAAATCGCTTCAGTTGTGTCCGACCCAGGGACTGCAGCCCCAGCCCCACCCCCCCACCCCCCGTCGACCCCAGGTTCCCCTGTCCATGGGAATCTCCAGGCAAGAATACTGGAGGGGGTTGCCATGCCCTCCTCCAAGGGAGCTTCCCCACCTAGCGACCGAACCTGAGTCTCTTACGTCTCCTGCATCGGCAGGTGGGTTCCTTACCCCTTGCGCCCCCGGGAAGCCCCCCGGGAAGCCCCCCAGAAGAGCAGAGATGACATCTGTCCTCCCCTTTAGTGAGTAAAATAGTCCTAATGTTTCTATCGTTGTAAATGGGAACCCGCACTTTCGTTCTCTTGTGTCTTTCCTCTGCATTTCACCCTTCTCGATCATTCACAGTCCTCAGAACAGACGGTGCCCGGAAATCCAAGGGCGATGAAGAGATTATGTGGGCTAAACCCCTCTTACGGACAAGGGATGCCAAGAGTAACACGTGACCCTCCTTCCTTTCCAGAGAGAAAACTGGACGTGTGATCTCTGCCCATTACTTCAGAGGAGAGCCAGGTCGGAAAGAGGCCTAGTAAAGACATCCAGTCCCTTGCGGTGGAAGTGACGCCAGGCAGCGGCAGTCAGGGCACCACAGCCCAGCCTGTGGTCCGAGGAGAGGCAGAAAGGGGCAGAACCCGCCCCCTCTGAAGAGTTGCTGGTGTGTCTGGACACGTGCACAAGCTTCACTCTTTGGGGTGGGGCAGGGCTTTCAGTGACAGCTGTCCAGAGGCACAAGGAGCAACAAGGACACGTTCCAGTGCGGCTTGGCCTTGCCTTAAAGCAGGGACCGAAGGGCTCTGCTGAGCAACCCCGGTGCCTTGGCGGCCTGAAACTTCCATCTCATCATTTTTGAAAAGAGTCTCCGAAGACCTGGCACAGAAAAGAGGGCTGCCCCTACCTTTGGCGAGGCTTTGAAGCCACATCCCTGCAATAAGCATGGAAAAGACAAGCTGACTGCTTCCTGAGGCTTGAAAGGAAGCAGCAAGTCCACACGGGAGGGAGTGCTGTGTAGTTTTCAGCGGCCACGCACCGGTGGGCCTGTCACAATGGGCAAGGTGCTGACGTAATTCCAGACCAACTGGCAGGCCCTCTTCTGAGGCCCAGTGCCCCCTGCTGCCACAGCTGACCCCACCCGACCCAGCTGACCCCTGGCCTTGCTGCCATCCAGCCCCTCCCACCGGGCCTCCAGGACACTGTCCCAGACCTCTGTCCTGCTTGGTCATCGCGGGGCTCTGCCAGCTGTTACTCTTCTGCAGACCCTCCCTGCTGCAGCTGCAGTGCCTGGAACCCTGCCTGGCACCGGGTAGACCCTCCATAAGTATTTGCTGAGTATGAACGACAGTTCAGCCACACTCTACCTGCCTTTGGATAAACGGACCACAGGTCTGAGCACAGGCTCTGGCCAGAGAACCAGCTGCTCTGTGGACTGAAGGAGCTCGACGGAGAAGAGTCATTTATTCCTGGAGGCTTGGCGCAGCATCACTCGGGACCCATGGGCCGACCGGGCGTGACCCACCCTAAAGACAGCCAGACTCAGCTGGGGGTGTATCTTGGGGTCTGGGGACAGCCTTGGTTCATCTCCAAGTTGCCCTCACCCACATCTCCGGGCTGAAAGGTGGTCGCTGACAAGGTGTTCAAAACCACAACCACGCTGATGCTGAAGTCCCATCCGACTCAAGTTCGCTGTGTGAACACTCATTTTTGCCAAGAAACAGGGAGGACTCCTGCCCCTCCCCCCTCCCCTTTCTTCCTCTCTTTCTTTTTTAAAACACATTCAGAAGTGCTTGAATGGCTGTTGAAGGAAATTATTGCTGCCTCAATCACCGCTCTCTGTGTGAAACGCCTCCAGTCGTCCTCGGCCTCCCTCCTGAGGGTGGGGGGCATTTGGATATTAAAACGCCACCGAGCTGCGTCTGCCGAGAAGCAGCCCTAATCATCTCTTAAGGCAGCAGGGGACGCGCCCGGGCCCCCGGCTCAGCAGTCCCTTCCTTTAGGCGGCTGCCGCCAGATGGAGGTTTCTAAGGCAAGGACAGCAGAGAACAAGGAATAAAGAGGTGGGAAAGGCCTGGCAAGAGGCCAGCACAGAAAGAGCCATTTGCTCATCCTCTCTGCTCGAGGTGAGAACAGGCCTGCAGGCCCGCACCCGGGAGGTCCAAGCTTCAGCTAAGTGGCGCCTCGGAAGGAGCGTGTGGGCCGCTCGTTTGCAGTCACTTCGGCAGGCTATGGGTTCTTTCCTTTCCTCCCTCTCTCTTTTGAGTGTTCGCGTAAGTCAGGCAGCTTCGTGTGCTGGACCGGGGGGACAGCATCCCTGGGCCCGCCGCCTTTCCTTCCCCTGCACTGATCAAGGGTCCTGGCTTCCTCTGCCTCCTGCTGGTGTCTGGCAGTGGGAGGGCGGGCAGAGAGGAAGGGGGGGCATCTGTGCTCCCCAGTCCTCTCCCCGCAGAGACCCCGCCAGCAGCGTCCGCCGGCGTGCCAGCCACCCTTCGTGTTGCGTGGCCTTCTCCTTCCTGCCGCCTGGATTAGTGCGGCTTCTGGACTCCGAGGACTGTTACTCTGCTTCTCCCGCTTCAGGCCTAGGGCGGTAAGGGCTGCTCCCCAGCCTGGACCCGAGACTGCAGTCCATTCGTTTCCCTGTCTCCGCCCACCGGTGTAAACCGCTCTTTATCACAGTCTCTCAAATCACCCCGCTTGAATGTGCCAGCTGGCTCCTGCTGGCGGCACACCGGCGCGCTCAGGCCTTCTGTGCCCTCTTGCAAACCTTCCCACCCATCTCACAGTGCCGCCATGAGTCTTCTCTGCCTCGTGCCTCCCCTCAAGGCCGCGCAGCTGGGATTTATGACTCTGGGCGCAGAAAGCATTTTGGTCTCACTCCCAAGTTTAGGCCTTGCTCACTGCCTGTAGGGTCTCTGCGGCCTCATGGGGCTCCCTGAACCCTTCCTCCCAGCTCCTCTCATCTCTGGCTGCTTCATAAACTAAAATTCACTTACCATATTTTTTCAAAAAGCACTTCGACACCTGTAATTTCATTTGAGCCTCAGAACATGGATTTACTTGTATCTGAATTATTCTAAGACATACGAAGAGCCTGCAAATTATAAGGCATCCAGCAAAGGATGCCCTTGCGTCATCCTTTCGTGTCTGAGACACAGAGGGTGCGCAGGCATGTCTTGTGGGGGCGCTAGCGGGCCTGCGGGGGCCTCTCCCCAGGAAGCCCGAGAAGCGCGGCACCAGGGGGCTGCTGCCCTGACTGGTCGATCCTGCCAGCGAGAGAGGGGAGGGCGCGTGGAAGAGGCACACCCCAAGTCTGACGGTGCCAGCCTGGGAGGGGACCCCTTTCTTCTGCTCACCTTGCGTTGGTGAGAACGTTTCAGTAGGGCTGCGCCCTCAGCCGCAAGGCGAGCTGGGGAACAGAGTCCCTACCTGGACAGCACGTGCCCACCTCCAGTGGGGCCACCATTCGGAGTGAGGAACTTGAGTCTGGGTGCAGAATTCGCTGTTGCTGCTGCTCATCACGCCGCTCTCCCAGACACCATCCGCTCCGTCTCACATCAGCCCTCCTGGCTTCGACATCCTGCCGGGGCCGTGGCTTCTGTGATCCGGGGAGACCCCACGTGCTCCGGGGCGGCTGAGCCGGTGGACCTCAACCACTGAGGCCCCGCACCCAGAGCCTGTGCGGTGCAGCAGGGAGCCAAGTGCACGGAGATGAGAAGCCGGCCACCGCGGCGAGGAGCCCCCTCTCTGCAGCCAGAGAGGGCCCGACGCCGCCAAGAAGTAAAAATAAAACATCATCTAAAAGAGGTCGACACCACCTTTTCTATGAACTTGCCTGGTAGTCTTTCCTGCTCTCTCAGGAAATAAATGCAGAGGGGTGTATATTTGCTCTCTTTCCTTCCCTGTTCTATGATCTCAAGATCTCAAGTCGATTTCTCTCAGTTGGAACATAGGGAACAATAGCAAACCAGCCTCCAAAGGCCATCATTCTATCCCTGCCTCTGCCGGAGACGGCCCCGTGGTGTGGAGGAGGCTGCTTCACTCCTCCCCGTCCACACGGGACGGTGATATTTATCAAAGAAAATCGTTTCTAGCCAAGCACACCATGCATTTTTTAATAGCAACAGCTCACATTTACTGCGGCTTGCTGTGTGCCGGCAGTAAGTACGTTACGGGTATTAGTTCACCTAACTTGCAGCGATCCTGTACGGAGGGCACAGTTATTATCTTCATTTTACAACTGAAAACAGATGCGGCACAGAGCAGGTAAGTAACTCACCAGGGTTTCAGAATCACGCTCATAAACACTGCTGCCTCGCTTCTTTTGCGTATGCTCAGTCGCTTGCGTCGTGCCCGGCTCTGTGCGACCCCCGTGGGCTGCAGTCCGCCAGGCTCCTCTGTCCATGGGATTCTCCAGGCAAGAAGACTCCAGTGGGTTGTCGAGCCATCCTCCAGAGATCTTCCCAACCCAGGGACGGAACCTGCGTCTCTTACATCTCCTGCATGGGTAGGATGGTTCACTAGTGCTACCTTCTTTAATAGACAGGTGAGGGATTTTTGGCAGAGAAAGCAGCAGCAACCCACTCCAGTACTCTTGCCTGGAAAATCCCATAGATGGAGGAGCTTGGTAGGCTGCAGTCCATGGGGTCGCTAAGAGTCTGACACGACGGAGCGACTTCACTTTCACTTTTCACTTTTCACTTTCATGCATTGGAGAAGGAAATGGCAACCCACTCCAGTGTTCTTGCCTGGAGAATCCCAGGGACGGGGGAGCCTGGTGGGCTGCCGTCTATGGAGTCGCACAGAGTCGGACACCACTTAGCAGCAGTAGCAGCAGCAAGGGATTTTTGGAGTATTTTCTCCTGCTCTCCTTGTATCTCCTGAATTTTTACTTTAGTTCATCGACCATCTGGCCCGGCTCCCTGTAAGAGGAAGGATCACTTTGACGAAGGGACCATTTATTCTCCATCCTCATGACCCTATCAACCTTCCCAGCCTAGTGCTTCTGCTGAGGAAACACTCTGTGAATGTATGTAGATGATCAAGGCAGGTGTAACAATGCAGTTTTCATTGAATTTGATATAGTGGAAATGGCATAAATTCGCCTTCATCACACTTGGATTCAAATCTCCTCTCTCCTAGGTACTAACCGTGCTAGATTGGGATAGTTATTTATCCATCTAACCTCACATTGCATCCGTTTTCTCATCATTAATAATAAAGAGAAGAACTAAAGCTCTTAAAACCGAGGCTGGTTGTGGTAGATTCTTCCTCCTGCAGGTGATACACTCATTCATAGTAACACTGGGGAATGGAGAACTAAACCATGCTCCCCCTAGCAGAGAATGGGGTGGCTGGGAGAAGGGTGGGACAAAGTTCAAAGCCAAGTTGATTTCTCTGCTCTGTTCAAAAGAGGGACCCAGAGTGACTGTCCCACCGATGACCAACAGATAAGCCCAGAGCTGTAGGGGTGAAGAAGTAACTCTTTTGTTTGCAAAAGTGACTGGGAATTGAGTTGGAAAGATGAGAGAGAGAATGAGAAAGCAAAGGGGATGAATCTGGAGAAGTGAGGAGTGAGGGATTTGGAAGAAGAGAAAGGATTTATTTAGCGACATGGCTGGGTCGAGAAGGGGCACAGGGAGAGTCTTCCTGTTGGAAACAGACAGACGATGAGTGCAGAGGGAGGAGCATGTGCTCCCTTCCCTTCCCTGCTCCGTGGCCTCTGCCCCCCCACCCTTCCTCTCTGCATCTCTCGAAAGCCTTGTGTCAGGATGAGCTGTTGATAAGATGGGAGCTGGGGGAGGGGGGGGAGCTGGCCGAGCAACATGATCAGTAACTCAGAGGAGCCTGAAGTCAGCGGAGAACAGGAACACCGCGTCAGTCACCATTTCCCAGAGAGTGGAAGAGATTGGAGGAAGTCTAGAGGGCTGTGACCGCACCGTGTAGCGCTGGATCCCATTTCTTTTGAACCTCAAAGGGCGGGGAGTCTCCGCTGACACCTGGGATACACGGAGAGGATAATACACGAGTGTCCAATAACCAAGGACACTTAGAAGTCTGTGAGGCATGGGTATAAGCGATCAGAGTTGGATGCAGGCCTTACACCAGTGTGATAACAATAGGTGAATATCAGAACTCCCAGAGGAGACAAAATTGCAAAAATGCAACTAAATATGTAAAAACTCAACATATGTAAAAGCTGGCACATTGTAGGTCATTGAGTGCCTGTTAAGTCACTCCAGTCATGTCCGACTCACTGCGACCCCATGGACTGCAGCCCGCCGGGCTCCTCTGTCCATGGGCTTCTCCAGGCAAGAATACTGCAGTGGGTTGCCACGCCCTCCTCCAGGGGCTCTTCCTGATCCAGGGATCCAGCCCATGCCTCTAACGTTTCCTGCACCGGCAGGCAGGTTCTTTACCACCAGTGCCCCCTGGGAAGAATGGTGGCGCTCCTCCTCTCTTTCTACTTTAAGAGGGAAAGGGTTGACAAGGTCAGACAGTTTTAAGGGCGATGGAGTGGGGGAAGTAGAAAGGCGTTTGGAAAGAGGTCAGAGTTCTGCCACCCCCAGTCCCTGTGAGCCCAGGTGTGTTCAGAGGCAGAGTGAAGGAAAAGGAGGGAGCGGGCAGGGCCATGTGGGAAGGACATGTTCTCCTGGTCCACGGCAAGGAGTCATCAAGGGCCTTCTAAGAAGAGATGAGCGTCAGGTCAGGTCTCCAGCACGAAGCAGAAAGTGATGCTGGGCTGCATGCTCTACCTTTGAAGTTAGTGTCAACAGCTTCAAGTATCTTACGGCTGTGAGATTAACTTGGGTAAATCAATTCAAAATGGTTTAAGCCCGAAGAAGGATTCATTGGCTCCCATGAATGGAAAAATCTAAGTGCGAGGTTTCCAGGCACAGCAGGATTAAGAGACTGAAACAGCGTCACCCATCTCAGCCTCACTGTGCCCATGTTGGCTCTGTGCTCCGGCTCCATGCGGGGTCGAGATCACTGCTAACTCAGTCTGTGTGTGGAGAAGGAAATGGCAACTCACTGCAATATTCTTGTCTGGGAAACCCCGTGGACAGAGGAGCCTGACGGGCCACAATCCAAGGGGGTCGCAGACACGCGGACATGACCTTGGGGCTGAGCACACACGCCCTCCGTCTGTGTCTTTAGAGTCCAGCCCTGAACCAGTCCTTGTGCCGAGGGACCAAAACACACTGGCCGACTTCGTTTGCATCTGGCCCTTGACGTCACGGCTTCCTCCCCTCCCCCTTGCCTACTCTGTCTCCACCACACTGGCCCTCGCTGCCCCTCAAACCCTCAGACAGCTCTGTCTCAGGGCCTTTGCACCTGCTCCTCCCCAGAAGCCTGTGCAGCCCCTCTCCCACCTCCTTCAGGTCTTTGCTCAGATGTCACCTTCCCAATCGGGCCCCTAGATTTCACACTGACTGAACTCGCCCTGACACTCCACCTGCACACACACACCCATCCCTGCGTCCTGCCTTATTTCCTCTAGGGTATGTTCCCAGGCAGCCTATCACCAAATCAATAGGTGAAAATGTAACATGTCAATTTTCTCCCATCCGCCCCAGTGGAAAGCGAATGCCATGAAACCACGGGTTTCTGGGAGGCTTCCCAGGTGACTCAGATGGTAAAGAACCTGCCTGCAATGCAGCAGACCTCGGTTCGACCCCTGGGCTGGGAAGAGCCCTGGAGAAGGGAACGGCTACTCACTGCAGTATTGTTGCCTGGGGAATTCCGTGCACAGAGGAGCCTGGCCGGGTTCGATCCAGGGGGTCGCAAAGAGTCAGACACGACTGAGCGACTAACACACATGGGCTTTCAAAGCTGTGTGTTTATGTATTCGGGCTGTGCTGGGTTTTGTTGCTGGGCCTGGCGTTCTCTAGCTGCAGGAGCGGTGCTGCTCTCTGGGTGTGGTGGGCTGGCCTCCCTGCGGGGCCTTCTCTCGCTGCAGGGCAGCGGCTCTGGGCGCAGCTGTGGCGCAGGGCTTGGCTGCTCCGTGGCGTGTGGGCTCTGCCCTGGCCAGCGGCCCCTACCGGTGTCCCCCGCATCAGCAGGTGCATTCTTGACTACGGGGCACCGGGGAGTCCAAAACAGGCTCTAGAATAATGTTGAGCACAGAGCAAGTTCTCAGTCCGTTGTTGAATGAGTGAGTAACAAGGTTGAAGACTTCAGATTTGGAACGGGACTGAGGTCCGGAGGGGCAGTCCTGAGGCTGAATGGTGGGAGGGGCACGTACCACTGGAGAGTGACTGGCAGCTTGGTCTCCAGAACAGCAGACGTCCGGTTTCCTCCCAGCCCACAACACACACATGCATGCACACACGGGCACACACATGCACACACATGCACGCACACACACACGCGTGCATACACAAGCACGAGCACACGCATACACGTGAACACACACACACACTTGCCGTCCCTCTGGCTTCCACTCAGCCTCAGCTGGGGGTCCCGCAGCAGTCCCCCGGTTCAGGCAGTCCTTCTGGATGCAGGGTTACTCCCCATCCCATCCCGGAAACTAGCTGTGGAGCCGGGGGGCAGAGAGCAACGCCCTCAGGGGGCAGGGGACAGGGCCAGCTCAGTCCTACTCAGTCAAACCCCAGCCCTCCCCTGCACCCCCTCCCCTTTGTGTCTTGTTACATGACAGTCAATAGAGGCCGGGCCTCGGGGTATTATCAGAGCCCAGATCTCGACCTCTAACATTATAATCCACGGGGGCTGCGGGGAGCATCAGTACATCCTGGATAAATTAATTCAGTGTAAGAAGGTGCTTTGAAGCCGGGCATATCGCTCGGCTTCTGAGGCGTAAGCCCTGCTTAGATTACTTGATTAAAGTGGGCCCAGAGCTTTGGCGATCAATAGATTTCGCTTAAGAGCATTGTGGCTACAGAAGCAGATTCAGTTGCGTCTGTGGTGCTCCGCTTTGTGGGCAGCTCTTTAGAATATAATGAGATACCACCGAGCTAAAACTAGGAGCTGAGACGGACCAGGGAGGCACACTCAACCGAGTCACCACCCTGAGAATGCACCAGGGGGCACGTATTTGCAGGACGTGACCGTAAATAACCTCTGAAAATGAGAAGCTGGAAAAAAGACAGTGACAATCACCACTTACACACTCGGTGCAGGAGACGCAGAGGGAAAGCTTGGCCATCTGGCTCTTTTGAGGATGGTTTCCTGGATTGTGACTGGGGATTCTAGTAGGTCTCAATAATGGAACGTTTTTAGGATTACCGGCTGACACTTAATCAAGTCATTGTGTTCAATGAGGAGGTTGGCTTAACCCTCCCCGACAAGGCAGGGGACAGGAGGTGTCTCGAGTGTCAGGGACCATGAAGGCAAATCAGTCACAAGAGCACTGGACCAGGAGTCCAGAGGAGCTAGCACAGGAAACATGCCCGCTCCATGCCAGCCACTGCTTGAAGAGTTTAAAGTTTCTATTTCCTTTGGTAGCTAAACACAACTACAAAATAGATGCGACCGTGCCCTTTTGATCCCAGGTGGTGCTAGTGGGAAAGAGCCCGCCTGCTGATGCAGGAGACTGATGCTCCCTGGGTCGGGAAGATCCCCTGGAGAAGGAAATGGCAACTGGCTCCAGTCTTCTTGCCTGGAGCATCCCATGGACAGAGGAGCCTGGTGGGCTACAGTCCATGGGGTCGCAGAGAGTCAGACGCAACTGACTTAGTACAGCGCAGCCCCCATTTTAGAGGGACAGGCTGGTTGGCAGTGAGGTGAAGGCAGAATCTGAACCTGGTCTGTGTGATTCTCAAGGCCGCAGTGCGTGCTTGCACTGGTGCCCACGGGGCCCCTCACCAGCTGTGCCAATGTGTGCCGGGCCATTTAACCCACCTGGACCATGGTGCTCTCACCTATACAACGAGAGGGATCCTAAGGTCCCTTCTGACTCAACTTTGAGTCTAGAATAATTCTGGCTGGGGAGTCAGGAAACCCGGGTACTAACCTTTGCCCCTTCACGAACCAGTCACGTGATGGGGGCAGGGCTAGTCATGTCCCTGCTTTATTGAGTTTGCCCGTTTACAACAAAGGGTAATAACTTGGTGACAACGAGACATCAGATGATGGAGGCTTCTGACACCATCGAGTCTACATAAGAGAGTCTGTTTAAAATATTTAAATCAGGCGCCCAAAAGCTTATGTCTTCAAAGGAGCACGAGGCTGAGCTGCTGCAGATGATCACCCCAGGACGTGAGCCAAGGCAGAGTCCCTGGGCCGGGGCCAGAAGAGCCATCCGCTGACCGACAGGTGCGGTTTTCTCCCTCCTGAGTGCTCTCTCTCTGCTGGATTCTTGGGAAATTCACAGCTCGATCTGGGTGTTACTGAACCAAACTTGGGGCCACTCAGCTTTGCACAGTAAAACCAATCTACTGACCCTAGGTTGTGGTCAAGGAAAGCACGGCATTTATTGCGGCGACAATCAAGGAGTCCAGGCAGTGAGTGCTCAGAGGACCTGAGCTCCTCGATAATCTTCAGGGAAAGGCTTGTGAAGACAGGGTGCGGAAGGGGGCTTGTGGGAGGCGTGATCGGCTCATGGACATGCTTCTGATTCTAGTGGTGAGGTAATCGAGAGTCAGAACCATCAGCCTCCTGGTTCCACCTGGTCTGGGCTCTATGTGCTGTGATTATGCTGTTGGCATCTCCCACCTGGTGGGGCTTTCCGTATCTGCCAAGCAGCTCATAGGGCATGGCCGAGAATACTATCTGTAGCCCTTGAGAAGGAACCAAAGGTCCTGGACTTTGTTTAATGGCCAAACTATTATTATTTTGTCTTGCTTTACTGTTTTCCTTTCCCTCCTACTTTTTCTCACTTCTCTGAATAAAAGTATTCTTTGGAACTTGGGGAAGGCCTAGGAGGCTAATGTTTTTCTGCAGACAGGAGGCAGGTAGAGGGTATTTGGGGGTGGTGGCTCCTGTCCTGCGAGGTCCCTGCACACTTACATGGGGAGCCCTTGCCTTTCCAAACCATGTCTGGTTAACTGCCTTGGGGGTCAGGTCTGGGGGAGGACAAGAGGAGAAAGACTTACGTGGGCAGCAGGAGAGAGGCAGTCTGCCCCCAGCATCTTCCAGAGGCGATGTGGACTCCACATGCACCCTAGTTGTAGCTTGAGGCTGCTAATAGAGAGTGGGGGCTCAAGGAGGCCTCCATCCTTGCGGTTATTATGTAAAGTATTTTTATTTATGTTACAACATGATACAGTATCACACACCTGTGAATCAGACCCAGTATAGAGCCTGCAGGTCGCATCCACCTTGCAAAGGGCAGAGAGCTGAGGAGAGTGGCCTTTTGAAGGGCTTGGTGGAGGGCACAACCTCCCGGAAACATGGAAGGGGGACCAACAGCATTTGCTTTTCAACTCCTAGGGTAGGGATTGGGGGACTCAACAGCTCCTGAGACCGCATTTACTCCCATTCAGAATTTCAAGAACCCTAGTTCTGGCCACCAGAGACTTGAATCCCCTTTCAAGGTCTGGGAAACTCACCATCTTTTAAGTCTTGGTGGATGACATGGGTGCTTCTCACTCTAATAGCTAAATTACCAGACCCTTGCTTTCAGCCTCTCTTGCAGCTAGGAGCTGGGTGCATGACATGGGATCTACCGATCACCTGTACCTAGCCAGATTTTGAGTGAAGAGTTAGCAAAATAAGGAGGCAGGAACCATAGATGCTGGAGAATGGCGTTACTGTGTATGCGAGACCTCGGCCAGGGGCTATGGTTGGTATCTGTGTTAGCAGTTTTGTGGTGCCAACTGTCGTGTCTGGTGTTGGCCAGCGGGGGAAGGGGTGCCCCGCAGGCCAACTCTCAGCATAGTTCAGGTGTTGCTCCTGCCATGTGGTCTGCCCCTGGTTCTCCAGCAATTCTGCAAGCTCTCCTTCAATACGTCTTTGGTTGGCATTCCAATGGCTTCCTCTTAGCTCTGGCAGATGGACAATGGGAGTCAGAAGGCTGAGACTTAGTCTTGGCTTCCCTGGGTCTTGGTGAGATGGGGCAGTGAGGCCCTGCACTCTCTGAGTCCCTTCCAGCCCCACCATGCCGTGACGGGCCAGGAGAACGTGAAGAACAAAAGCTGCATCCCCAGGTGTGACATGCGCAGGATGCTCAGGCAGGACTGAGCAGTCGCCTCCTGCCTCCACGACCTGCTATCCATGTTCTTTGGCAGAGTTATTTGTTTGCCTGAAGACTCAGTTTCCTGCTCTTTATAATGTAACTAATATACCCGTGCCTATCACCTAGAGTTAGATAAGAATTAAATAAGATAATCCACCTAAAGCAGTCAGTAAATACTGAGTGTAAGTCAGCACAGGAATTGTTGTTGCTGTTGTTTAGTCACTAAGTTGTGTCTGGGTTGTGTGGCAACCTCGTGGACTGTAGCCCACCAGGCTCTTCTGCCCATGGGATTTTCCAGGCAAGAATACTGGAGTGGGTTGCCATTTCCTTCCCAATGCAGGATCTTCCCAATGCAGGAATCAAACCGGTGTCTCCTGCACTGCCAGACATAGTCCCTACTAAACCACCAGGGAAGACCCAGCACCAGAATAGGCTCACATAATCCTGAACAGGCTTCTGGAGGTGAGCTCCGGCAAAGTGAATGCGGCTTTTGTTTACTTAAACCAAAGCTAGTATCATGTCATTCATCTTGCATTTAAGTGAAATTTTAAGGCAGGTAGAAAATTTTCACTTTTCTTTTAGCTTTCGACCATCCTATGCAAAGCAAATATCCTTATTCTATTCTGGAGAGTTGAAAGCCAGGACTTAAAAAAAAAGTGATTCACCCAAGATCAATTATCTTGCAAGGGGAGGGGAGGATGAAAAATCCAAGTGTCTTTTGACACAGAAACTTTGTTCCTCTCTCTGCCTGCAGAGGTGGGCCCCAAACCAAGAAAAAAATTATTTTTTGCTCCAATGTTTCATGTTCTCAGAGTTTCCTAGAGACCTTGAAATCTAGTCATGGCTAAAAACAGCTCCACCACTGGACTTCCCAGTTATGTGAGCTGGCAGCTCCCCGTGTTTGTTCAAACTGGTTTGACTTGGTTTCTGTTGCTTGCCATCAAGAGTTCCCACTGGTACAAAAGTGCCACTAATGTTTCTCTCTCTCTCTTCCACTGTCAGCCACTCACTGGATTTTTGTGATGTGTCAGGGCCCATGTTGGGCTCTGGAGATGCAATGATGAATACAACCTCAAAATACAGCCACCCCATGAGCTACGGGTTGTTAGATGCTCCTACTTTTGTTTGCTCAATAGAAAACCTAGTCTCAGGGAGATGGGAGGACTTTGCTCACGGTCACAGCTTTTGAGTGACAGGGCCAACGAAAGGACCCCAG
Organism: Nanger dama; assembly: GCA_917880005.1. Classification (NCBI taxonomy): domain Eukaryota; kingdom Metazoa; phylum Chordata; class Mammalia; order Artiodactyla; family Bovidae; genus Nanger; species Nanger dama. The sequence goes on along the minus strand of CAKJTW010000003.1, from coordinate 2,441,124 downwards.
CAGAGAATTTTCTACAGAGAACGTTAGTTCACAATTGGAGTCCGCAGCTGATGGATGAAGGCACGACTCAACCCCAAGTCGCAGGGGTTGACTCTATCATTTGAAATCCAATAAAGGCTGAAAGAATAAGTTCCAGAAGGGCTTAGGGGAGCTCACATAAACGATAGAGCCAGAATGGGTTATTCAGCGCCAAAGGGGCTCACGTCTCTAACCTCGGAAGACTGACTTCATCGAAGGCAACCACTGTGTCTTTGGCATAAAGCATCTCTTGCGGCCACTATCAGAGACGAAGAAGGGACACACCACGCTCTAGTCCACTCTCAGGCAGTGGCTTTTACAGTTCAGGTTTGTTCTCTGCCTCCCGCAAGAAACAGGACCCAAGTGCCTCAGAACTTCTGGTCAGGATGCGGAATTCCTTGGAAGAGAAAAGCAATGGCAGGAGACAAAGAGACTTGCTCCTGCGGTGAGTCAAGCCCTGAAAGCCCCGACCCGGGCCCTCTCTAGAGCCGCAGAGGCGGTAAGGACAGTCGGCACTGTCCACAGAAGGCAGCGGGCACCGCAGAAGCGCCACGCCGCGCCCAGCCATCGCCCTGGCAACGGCGAGGCCCTTCAGGCGGGCCGAGGACGCGGTCCCGCCGCCGTCTTCCGCCTCACAGTCCGAGTGGCAGCCTCCAGGTCTCAGGGAAACCAGGGGCAGAGCCGCCGGAACCCAGCCCGCCGTCTCCTCTGAGGCTCCTGACGGTCCCGAGCGTCCCCGCGCCTCCTCTGCTGCCTCCAAGCCTCGCAGGCGTTATGCCCTCGAGAGTGAGCGCCTTCCCCTCCCCCGCAGCGGCCAGTCAGCAGCCGACTTCTCAGATGGCCCGTCTCCCAGAACGTCTGAGCCGGGGGAGCCTCAGGCATGGCTGTTCCACAGCCCTTTCCCGTTTCCACGGGGTGAGGCGGAAGCCGGCACGACCTGTCCCTACCCTGTCTTGTCCCTGGAGGGCCACGATCAGAGCATGCCGTGATTGGCCCTGTAACCCTGCCTCGCTGTGATTGGCCCTATAACCCTGCCACGCTGTGATTGGCCCTGTAACCCTGCCCCTGATTGGCCCTGTAACAATGCCCCCTGTGATTGGCCCTGTAACCCTGCCTCCCTGTGATTGGCCCTGTAACCCTGCCCCCTGTGATTGGCCCTGTAACCCTGCCACGCTATGATTGGCCCGTAGCCCGCGTGTCTCCCTTCTGTCACACCCCCACAGCTTCTTGTCTGCAGAGTCATGCTTCCCCTCCTTATTTCCCCGGCAGGTCTCCTTTTGGACCAAAGCCAAGAAGGATGGCCCAGCGACCTGGCCTCCCACATGTGTGCCCTGTACCGACTGTAAGGAACTGGACTCCTGCTTCCTTTACAGGCTGCTCCGTGGCGGTGATTTTAGGGAAAGAAGCCCCTGAGGGGAGCCAGCTAGACCACAGCACAGAGTCACATCTTCTCAGAATCTCTAAGAGAACTCTCTAAGAAGAAAGGCAACAGTGGATTTTTAAAGGTTGATTTATTAGAATCACCTTTAAAGCATTTCAGCATTTTAAAACTCCCTATATTTTTTCCAGGAGAGATAAGAAAGCCTTCTTCAGTGATCAGTGCAAAGAAATAGAGGAAAACAACAGAATGGAAAATACTAGAGATCACTTCAACAAAATTAGAGACACCAAGGGAACATTTTATGCAAAGATGGGCACAATAAAGGACAGAAATGGTCTGGACCTGACAGAAGCAGAAGATATTAAGAAGAGGTGGCAAAAATACTCAGAACTATGCAAAAAGGTCTTCATGACCCAGATAATCACGATGGTGTGATCACTCACCTAGAGCCAGGCATCTTGGAATGTGAAGTCAAGTGGGCCTTAGGAAGTATCACTACTAACAAAGCTAGTGGAGGTGACAGAATTCAGCTGAGCTCTTTCAAATCCTAAAAGGTGATGCTGTGAAAGTGCTACACTCAATATGCCAGCAAATGTGGAAAATTCAGCAGTGGCCACAGGACTGGAAAAGGTCAGTTTTCATTCCAATCCCAAAGAAAGGCAATGCCAAAGAATGCTCAAACTACCGCACAGTTGCACTCATCTCACATACTAGTAAAGTAAAGCTCAAAATTCTCCAAGCCAGGCTTCAGCAATACGTGAACCGTGAACTTTCAGATGTTCAAGCTGGTTTTAGAAAAGGCAGAGGAACCAGAGATCAAATTGCCAACATCCGCTGGATCATCGAAAAAGCAAGAGAGTTCCAGAAAAACATCTCTTTCTGCGTTATTGACTATGCCAAAGTCTTTGTGTGGATTACAATAAACTGGAAAATTCTGAAAAAGATGGGAATACCAGGCCAACTGACCTGCCTCTTGAGAAACCTATATGCAGATCAGGAAGCAACAGAACTGGACATGGAAGAACAGACTGGTTCCACATAGGAAAAGAAGTACGTCAAGGCTGTATATTGTCACCCTGCTTATTTAACTTATATGCAGAGTACATCATGAGAAAAGCTAGTCTGGATGAAGCATAAGCTGGGATCAAGATTGGTGGGAAAAATATCAGTAACCTCAGATATGCAGATGGCACCACCCTTATGGCAGAAAGTGAAGAAAAACCAGAGTCTCTTGATGAAAGTGAAAGAGTTTGAAAGTGAGAGAGTTTGAAAAGGTTGGCTTAAAACTCAACATTCAGAAAACTAAGATCATGGCATCTGGTCTCGTGGGAAATAGATGGGGAAGCAATGGATACAGTGACAGACTTTATTTTTTGGGGAAAAATTACTGCAGATGGTGACTGCAGCCATGAAATTAAAAGATGCTTGCTCCTTGGAAGAAAAGTTATGACCAACCTAGACAGCATATTAAAAGCAGACACATTACTTTGCTGACAAGGAGTCTAGTCAAAGCGATGGTTTTTCCAGTAGTCATGTATGGATGTGAGAGTTGTACTATAAAGAAAGCTGAGCACCGGAGAATGGATGCTTTTGAACTGTGGTGTTGGAGAAGACTCTTGAGAGTCCTTTGGACTGCAAGGAGATCCAGCCAGTCCATTCTGAAGATCAGTCCTGGGATTTCTTTGGAAGGAATGATGCTAAAGCTAAAACTCCAGTACTTTGGCCACCTGATGAGAAGAGCTGACTCATTTGAAAAGACTCTGATGCTGGGAAAGATTGAGGGCAGGTGGAGAAGGGGACGACAGAGGATGAGATGGCTGGATGGCATCACGGACTCGATGGACGTGAGTCTGAGTGAACTCCAGGTGTTGGTGATGGACAGGGAGGCCTGGCGTGCTGCAGTCCATGGGGTCACAAAGAGTCGGACACGACTAAGCAACTGAACTGAATTGAACTGAATATTCTTGCCCGTTTAACAGAACAACTGTTTCCATTAATTCCATCTTTTTGCATTACCCGTAGAAGGCCCTGTAAGCAGCTGATGTGGCAGCCGCTGGTCCAAAAGATGTCTCTCCTGTGACCGAGGCCTGGCTCTGAAGGGCCCTAAGGACCCACGCAGCACAGAAAGACGGGCCTCTGTGGCCCCTGGCTGAGGAGGGCCCTCCCTTACCATCTGTGATGATGACCCCCTGCCAGAGCCTGAAGTTGAGGGTGCCCTGGGCCAGTGCTTCTCTGCTGTGATGGCACCTTTGAATCAGCTCAGTATTCCTGTTTTAAAGCTCCCGAAGTGACCCCGTGTGCAGCTGAGACTGAGCACCGTTGCTCCAGGGTATAGGAATGGTTCCATCAATTCTCCATTTGCAGGTGATGGAGGAGCTTCAGGGCCAACTCTCGATGTCAGACACACCTCTTTACTACTCACAACCTTTGCAAAGATTCCGCCTGCAGTGAGGATGCTTATGAATACAAATTGTTCACATGGGAAGATTAAAATGTCGTGGATACTTTATTAGGTTTTTATCATATGCTATTTTATAGACTACAATAAACTGATATTTTAAAGTATAACAAATACGTTATAGAAATAAATGAATACGTTTATTGTATTTTAAATTTTTGTTATGTTTTTGTTATTTACTTTGTTACACCCACATCAGTAAGTAAGTTCATATTTGTAAGCTGCCCCTCTATTTAAAATGTTGGCTCAAGGACCTGTGCTGATGTTTGAGTTGCTGTGCGAAATTCCTGTGTGATACAAATCATGACCTTCTGCACAAAACGGTTGTCTCGCTGGACTCCGCTGACTTCGGCGTTCCCCTGGACGTTTCCTTTTTTCCGCCACACTCCACATAGCTGCACAGTTTATTATGTACACATGTCTTCTGCTTGTAAGAGGAAGACAGAGGGGAATGTTTGTAGCTGAAAGTTCCGGAGCAATCTATCTCTGCACTAAAGACACAAAGATGAAACATGGTCTACACACACAGTCCAGAGGGGAAAACAGACACATTCCTTCAGGTCGTAATTATTGAGCACACGTTAGCACACTTTATCCACACAATAATAAATAGCAGTATTATCCTCATTTTAATAGATGAGGAAACCAAAGCAGAAGGATTTGTTAATTTGCCCAAGGTCACAAAAATGGTAAGTGAAGAAGCTGGAAGAAACTTGGATGTCAGGCAGCCTTGGTGACACCTCAAAGAAACAGTGTTTTCAGCTAACAGAGTGGGATGCCCTGACTTCCAAGGTGGCATTTTGAGGGGGTCAAGGGGAAACACAGAGTCTTGAGGTTGGAGGAGGCCTTTGAGGACATCCGGACCAATCTCCCTCCGGGGGCTCAAAGTCCCCATTCAGATGCCCTTACAGGTCAGGAAGGCCTGATTTCTGCTGAGTGCAAGGAGCATCTCCTGCAAAGCAATATAACCTGGGGACTATACCTATATGAAAAAAAAATTAAAGACATTAGCTAAGACTATCTTAAGAATATATGAGTATTTAAAATGTTTACAACATATTGCTGAAGCTGAAACTTCAGTACTTTGGCCATCTGAGGTGAAGAGCTGACTCATTAGAAAAGACCCTGATGCTGGGAAAGATTGAAGGCAGGAGGAAAAGGGTACAACAGAGGATGAGATTGTTGGATGGCATCACCGACTCGATGGACATGAGTTTGAGCAAGCTTCAGGAGTTGGTGATGGACAGGGTGGCCTGGTGTGCTGCAGTCCATGGGGTCACACAGAGTCGGACACAACTGAGCAACAGAACTGATGTCCATCGAGTTGGTGATGCCATCCAACCATCTCATCCTCTGTCGTCCTCTTCTCCTCTCGCCTTCAGTCTTTCCCAGCATCAGGGGCTTTTCTAACGATTATAAAGCAGGGTGCCCAGACTGATCCTGTTACTGTATGTCTGTGAATGGGTCTGGGTAGGTGTGCTCATGTGTAGTTCTGTCTGTATGTGTATATGGGTGTGTGTGTGTGTGTGTTAGGCTGAAAGTAAACACCTCAAATGAGCAGTTTTTTCATAAGCAGCATGGTGAAATTATGGATGACTGGTTTTCTTTGAGTTCTTCTGTATTTAGCGTATTTTCGTCAATGAATATGTATGAATTTGGTAATTTGAAATAAAAAAGCGTTTAAAAAGCACCAGCCCATTTGCCACCTGACAGATGGGAAACTGTTCAAGCTTAGAGGAAAACAATTGCTTTAAAGGTTTAAAATTAATATTTTTTAAAAAATCAGATTCGAGTCCAAAGAGTGAACTACAGACAAGATAACCAAGGTGACCCTGTGGTTCCAAAACTCGCTGTGTAGTTTTAAATGCACGTGTGTATGCTCAGTCATGTCCAGCTGTTGGTGACTCCGTGGGCTGTAGCCCTCCAGGCTCTTCTGTCCACGGGATTTCCTGGCAAGAATACTGGAATGCTTGCCACCTCCTCCTCCAGGGGATCTTCCTGACCCAGGGATCGAACCCACGTCCCTTATGCCTCCTGCATGGGCAGGCGAATTCTTTGGGCGTCATCTGGAAAGCCCATGTAGTTTTAAAGAAACATCACTCATTTCAATTCACCATTTGCGAACATGTTTTTTGAACAGTCTCGTCCAATTTTGGATCACCTTGATTTCAATGCGCGCCTTTGCGTTTCAGTTTGCCCTTTTACCAGGCTCTCATCTGTGATCAGAGGGGCCGCACCTGCCATTCTGCATCAGGCCAGCTTAGGACAACCGTCGGTGAAACTTCAAAAATACCTAATAAAATCTGATGAACTGAAAGCCTTAACTAATCAGACATGTGGGGCTTTGTCTTTTACGGGAAAGATCAAGGGAAGAGAAAATAAAATATTAGGGATTAGGCTCTCAAAACCAACAAAGACCTCCCTGACGCCCAGCTTTCCACGTGTGCTGCACGCCTTCTCCTCTTTCAGACAGATCTTAAAAAATCCAAGCGAAGAGGAACTCCCCAAAGCAAACAGAAGTAACACAGCCCAGAATCCCTTCACTCCGATCCAGCCGCCGTTTGTGATTCTGTACCGTTGCTGGTCTTGAAGTGAAGTGAAATCGCTCAGTCGTGTCCGACTGTTTGTGACCCCATGGACTGTAGCCTACTGGGCTCCCCCATCCATGGGATTCTCCAGGCAGTAGAGCTGGAGTGGGGTGCCATTTCCCGCACACGCGAGACGCAAGTGCACACACAGAGAACGTCCACTGAGAAAGAGGCACAGGCTGAGCGCTGTGAGTTGTTTTATTTGGGGGCAAATGAGGACTCCGGTCCCGGGATCGCCAGGTCAGATGGCCCCGAGGCACCAGCTCCACGGAGGTGGGGGCGCCAGGATCACGCGTGACTGCAGCGAAGGCGGAGGAACTGCGGGCAAGGGCCCGCCTCGGCGGAGGCTTGCTGCTGGCCCGGGGAGCAGATGGCGCTGCTAACGATTTCAGTGCGTTTCTAGGTGCGAGGAGATGCGTGAACTTGGGCTCATACAACCTCCTGAAAATCTGTCTGGAGGCCTGTCCTGCCGGCTTCTCCGGAGCACAGCGCGCCTCGCGTCTGCTCCCCCAGCTCCTTTCCGGGGATGCTGTGTCAGTGACGGAGGGGCTGGCGACCTGACCCGGTTAGGCAGGGGCGGGGCGGCAGTTCTCGTCTGGCAGCAGGCGCGCACAGCCCGCGGCGGGCTGGCAGCCGGGCCGCCCCCTTCCTCGCGGAGGTTCCTAACTGGAGCAGTCACGTTTGAAATGTGGCGGAAACTCGTAGTTTCTGGGGGTGGACACATCGTTTCAGCTTTGGAGCAGACGCCACTAATATTTTTTGGAAAAAGTCCCAGTCTGGGCTCATTGTTACTCAAGTGTAAAGGCACGAGAGCTCCCCAGCACTCAGCCGGGAAAGAATCTGCCCGCAATGCGGGAGACCTGGGTTTGATCCCCGGGTCGGGAGATGCCCTGCAGAAGGGAATGGCAGCCCCTCCAGGATCCTTGCCAGGAGAGCCCCGTGGCCAGAGGAGCCGGGCGGGCTGCAGCCCGCGGGGCCGCAGAGTCGCACACGACTCAGCGACCGGCGCTACTGCACCGGGGTCACCCGGCTACTGAGGGCAGAGCAGGCCTCCCGCTTTCCGCGCGGGGCTGGCTTTCCGCGCGGGGCTGGCTTTCCGCGCGCGGGGCTGTCTTTCCGCGCGGGGCTGGCTTTCCGCGCGCGGGGCTGTCTTTCCGCGCGCGGGGCTGTCTTTCCGCGCGGGGCTGGCTTTCCGCGCGCGGGGCTGGCTTTCCGCGCGCGGGGCTGTCTTTCCGCGCGGGGCTGGCTTTCCGCGCGCGGGGCTGGCTTTCCGCGCGGGGCTGGCTTTCCGCGCGGGGCTGGCTTTCCGCGCGCGGGGCTTTCCCCCGGGGGCTCGGCTCGGCGTCCCGCGCAGCCCGCACGGGCTGGCGTCTGGGGAGTGGGAGCACGCGCGCGTCTGGCCGAGCGCCTTCGCCTCCCTGTTCGCCTGAAACTACCACGACATTGTTAATCTGCTATATACACCCCAATACAGAAGTAAAAGTTCAAAAAAAAAAAAAAAAGACAAGGTCACCGCGAAGTTGAGCGTGGCTGCTGAGCGGCATGGCTACTAAGGAAACAGCGGTGTTCCTCGGCCTCCTGCGCTGGAGAAGCGATGGCAGGTCGGCGCGCACAGCCCCGCGCCCTTCGCCGAGCTGTGTGCCGTTGCTTGGCTGGCTGCAGAGGCGCGCAGGCTGGTTTTGCTTCTTCTGGCTCAGAGAGGTCAGCACAGCCTGTGCGCCCCCGGGCACGCGGGGTGGGAGTCTGCGGGCGGGTGGGGGCGGGGGGCGTAGCCCTGAAGGGGCGAGAGCCTCTCTCCCTCGGTGATCAGGCTGGGGTGGGGGGCGCAGCCGCCACACCGAGGAGGGGCCGCTTGACTCCGCTAGGGCGGGCAGGAGGTGGGTGCTGTCTGCCCTGGGCTGGTGCCTCGGGGCCTCCCGGGCTCTAAGCATAGACCCCGAGGGGGGCTTGGACCCCGTGAATCCCAGTGGGGTGCGGAGCCCTTAGCTGCCAAGGGGTCCGCTGCTCCTGACTGCGTTCTTCCCCGGGCACTCAGCAAAGCCTTGCTAACCCCCTGAGTTTGGATTTAGGCAGATGGAGCGGCTAAGGAAGGAGGGCGGGCGTTGGGGGGCGGGGAGAGGGGTCCTGTTTGGAGCCAGCAGCTTAGAAAAGAGAGCTACTTCCCCACACAGCTGCTGGGGGCGAGCTGCCCGGCTTGAAAGCCGGACTTCCCACAGCAGAGGACGCTGCGGGAGGAGCAGCGTGCAGGTGGGATTTGTGACCCTGCACATCATCCCCTCGCTCTTCCCAAAATGACCTTGGACCAGAACCGGAAGAGTGGATTTCCTGTGATCTTTGCGATCAGGAGGCTGGAATCAGTATAATCTGATTATAAAAGAAAATGTTAACTGTTTTTGTGCTCCAGCCGGGAAGTGGGTGGCAAGTCCTCTTAATATGCATATTCTTATTTTAAAAAGAGGGAAACACATTGTATTATAACCTGATTGTTTCACTTAAGAATATGTTAGAAAAGTTTTCCCATAGCATCAAATGTTCTTCATAACATTAAAAAAAATGGTTGCCACAATTTTAAATGCATGGATGTACGAGATTTATTCAACCAATTTATTTCGTGTCATTATTAAAAGGGATACTGCGATGAGTATCTTTACTGCTAAATCTTTAAATACACCCATGACCAGCTATTTAGATTAAAACCCTTGAAGCAAACTTTCTAGGTCAAAGGATTTGCACTTTTGACATTTTGCCATGTTGTCCTGCCCAGAGATTGTATTTCTATTGGCAGTCCTGAACCCTTAGCAATTCTGGGCTATTGTTCTTATTAAAAACTTTTGTGACTTTTGATGGCAAAATAAAAGGGCATTTCCTGGTGTTGGTGTATGCCTTCCCAGATGCAAGTAGTCAGGAGGTATATCCTCTGTGGAGACTTTAAAAACAGTCATGAAATATGCTTTTTATCACCATCATATGTCAGTGATAAATACGCTTCAAAGACAGTTTTTTTGGGCCTCATTTCTGTACAATTGCTATGGTTATTGTTGCATTTTAATACATTATGTCTTATCTTAAAATTTAGTCAGTCAATCAGCTCAGTCGCTCAGTCCTGTCTGACTCTTTGTGACCCCATGGGCTGCATGCAGCACGCCACGCCTCCCTGTCCACCGCCAGCTCCCAGAATTTGCTCAAACTCATGTCCATTGAGTTGGTGATGCCATCCAGCCATCTCATCCTCTGTCATCCTCTTCTCCTCCCTCCTTCAATCCCTCCCAGCACCAGGGGCTTTTCAAATGAGTCAGCTCTTCGCATCAGGTGGCCAAAGTATTGGAGTCTCAGCTTCCGCATCAGTCCTTTCACAGAACACCCAGGGCTGATCTCCTTCAGAATGGACTGGTTGGATCTCCTTGCAGTCCAAGGGACTCTCAAGAGTCTCCTCCAACACCACAGTTCAAAAGCATCAATTCTTCGGTGCTCAGCTTTCTTTATGGTCCAGCTCTCACATCCATACATGACCACTGGAAAACCATAGCTTTGACTACACAGACCTTTGTTGGCAAAGTAATCTCTCTGCTTTTTCATATGCTGTCTAGGTTGGTCATAACTTTTCTTCCAAGGAGCAAGCGTCTTTGAATTTCACGGCTGCAGTCACCGTCTGCAGTGATGTTGGAGCCCAGGAAAATAAAGTCTGTCACTGTCTCCATTGTTAATCTTAAAATTAATAAAATAAAGAAATTAATAAATAAAGTCTGTTACTGTTTCCATTGTTAATCTCAAAATTGGGGCACTTTTATTATTTATCCCTTACAATAACTCGTATTTTCCACGGCGGGTAATTTGGAGAACTCCTACTGGTCCTGCTTGTGTGATTGATTCCAATTTGGAACACTTGTTGGGCAGAATCACTCAGGTTCCTTTCAAGATTACGTTCAGGATGGCTTGAAGTCCTTTGAGTATACTGGGGACACAGTTCCTCACCCCAGCCGGGTGGTTGGGTTTGAACCAAAGTCTGAAATAATGGTTTGAAATAAACGTTGCTGGCGCAGGAGCTGAACGACTTCATTCTGCTGCGACCACTTGGAACTTGTGTGTGCGCCTGACCGCAAAAGGAGACAGAGTGAGACAGCGTGGTGCCAGTTCAATTCTGAAAGCACGGATTTCAGCTCACTGAACTGAAATACGATCTTTAAAAATTTTCAAATCCGTTCTTCTTTGTAGAAATGAAAGAACAGGTCAGGAAAATAAAACGTTACCGAATAATTACTTACTAGACAGTTATTTCCATAAAGCATCTTTAGTTCAAACTGTCAGGTAAAGATAAAAACTTGAATAAACAGTTGAGCTTTTTTCCTTCTGTGTGTGTTATCCATACAAAGTCCAGTTTGAAAATGTCCAAGTCTGTGCTTCTCTTCTGACCATTGTTACTGTTCATTTCTTTCTATGACTGTTACTGAAAAGAATTTTGTCCTCTAACGGGGGTTTAAGAAATGGTCTGCTTCAGGGACGACTGGGTGTATCCCTACAACGGCCCGGTTCAAGATCTTTGCTGGAAAAATGATTAAGAATTTCAAGATGACAAAGCAGTAGAGCCTTGCGCCAAGTCTAGGGACGTTCTGCAGGGGGCCCCATGGGACTGCGGACACCGCAGCTCACGGCTCACGTGTTGCTGAGCCTGGCTGGGAGAATTGTGAGCATCACTTTACTAGCGTGTGCGATGAGTGCAATTGTGAGGTAGTTTGAGCATTCTTTGGCATTGCCTTACTTTGGGATTGGAATGAACACTGACCTTTTCCAGTCCAGTGGCCACTGCTGAGTTTTCCAAATTTGCTGGCATACTGAGTGCAGCACTTTCACAGCATCATCTTCCAGGATTTGAAATAGCTCCACCAGAATTCCATCACTTCCACTAGCTTTGTTTGTAGTGATGCTTTCTAAGGCCCACTTGACGTCGCATTCCAGGATGTCTGGCCCTAGGTCAGTGATCACACCATCGTGATTATCTGGGTCATGAAGATCTTTTTGTACAGTTCTTCTGTGTATTCTTGCCACCTCTTCTTAATATCTTCTGCTTCTGCTAGGTCCATACCATTTCTGTCCTTTATTGAGCCCTTCATCTTTGCATGAAATGTTCCCTTGGTATCTCTAATTTTCTTGAAGAGATATCTCTAGTCTTTCCCATTCTGTTGTTTTCCTCTATTTCTTTGCATTGTTCACTGAGGAAGGCTTTCTTATCTCTCCTTGCTGTTCTTTGGATCTCTGCATTCAGATGCTTACATCTTTCCTTTTCTCCTTTGCTTTTCATTTCTGTTCTTTTCACAGCTATTTGTAAGGCCTCCTCAGACAGCCATTTTGCTTTTTTGCATTTTTTTTTCCATGGGGATGGTCTTGATCCCTGTTTCCTGTACAATGTCACGAACCTCCATCCATAGTTCATCAGGCACTCTATCAGATCTCGGCCCTTAAATCTATTTCTCACTTCCACTGTATAATCATAAGGGATTGGATTTAGGTCATACCTGAATGGTCTAGCGGTTTTCCCCACTTTCTTCAATTTCAGTCTGAATTTGGCAATAAGGAGTTCATGATCTGAACCACCGTCAGCTCCCAGTCTTGTTTTTGCTGACTGTGTAGAGCTTCTCCATCTGTCTCCAGGGACACACCTACCAGCATCTCTGAGCTCCTCTGCAGAACTAAGAGCCCCAGCAAATGGGAGAGGCCAGCATCCTTCATTTCAGAGAAGACGCCCTGAGGCCACGTTAGAAGGTGCAGAGCATCTCAGCAAGGGCTGCCCCGTGGGCCAGGGGTTAGGACTCTGTGCTTCCAACTGCAGGGGGCAAGATCCCTGGCTTGGGGGGAAAAAAAAAGATTATCTGAGACCAGATTAAGAAGTGCAGGCTCTGCACACACCTCAGTCTTATCGACAACCTTGCCCTTGAACTATTGCTATAAAACAACAGCAAGACCATCACATCCTCCAGGCCGGGAAACAGTTTTCACAGGCAAGAGCCCTCTGCGTCCGCCTTTGCCTGGCAGAGAAATAAAGCTATTCTTTCCCACTTCGTCCAAGACTCTGTCTCCAAGATTTGATGTGGAACTGGTGCAGAGGCTGAGTTTTCCGCGTCAGTCTCCTGCTGTTGATATCAGTTTATCTTTCTTACCTTTAACGGTGTGTTAGTTGTTCAGTCGTGCCCGACTCTTTGCAACCCCATGGTCGCAGCCCACCAGGCTCCCCTATCTATGGAACTCTCCAGGCAAGAATATTGGAGCGGGTTGCCATTTCCTTCTCCAGGGGATCTTCCTAACCCAGGGATCAAACCCAGGTCTTCCACATTGCAGGGGGATGCTTTACTGACTGAGTCACCAGGGAACCCTTCACCCCTAGCTGCAACCAAAAATATCAAGACAATTAAGAAGCTTCTGAAAAGTTGGTTTCCCAGAACTGCCCACTTCCAGATCTTTCTGAAAAAAACCACTGCTTGACTAAATGAATAGTTCTTACTCTAGTACCTCTCTGGAAAAACAGTTGCGTAGTTGCTTCCTTTTGAGGTCTGAGTTTTATGCCGAATCTGTGCTGGCTGAAGAGAGAGAGAAAATTCGACCTGCTCATTTCCCGCACACCATCACAGGAAAACACTAACCGTGGTGTGATGCCACAGAGCTGCAGGTTTGAAGACGGAGCAACGGCGACGAGGTGAGGACATTTCACTCGAGTGCATATTGGGGTCCACATCCCAGACACAGGAGGGGAGCAAAGACACAGGAACACCGTCCAGCCCCACAGGGCCGAGGGGGTGGTCCTTGCACAACGCATGGGCGGACCTCAAGCGGGGAGGTGGCGGCCTCCTCACTGGCTCGGTTTGCAGGAAGAGACCGAGGCAGTGAGCACTGCTTGGCCTCGATATTCCCGTCTGTAAAGGAGCAGCTGTAAAGCGCTCCAAGTGCCGTAGGCGCAAGCAGAGGTGACTGATGAAAACCCACTTGTGAGTCTTAAAGTGCATTTGACACAAACTGACACCACACAAAGGAGTGTGTTTCTTGGGTTTGCTTGTGAAAAGCTGGAGACAGCAACCCGTGGCTTTTGCAAAGAGGCCGCAAGAGTATCTCTGAGACAAGAGTCTTGTTTTCATTCATGTAGGTAAAGGGGTGTCTCCTTGAAGTCAAGATTCCTTGATGTGCTGGATCAGCGGCTGTTGAGCTGCCCATTTGGAGCTGGTAAGAAAGTTAAAACAGGGACTTCAGAAGATTTGTCACTTAATTTAAGATAAGCCAGTGATGCAAGTGGCAAGATAAGCCAGTGATTCTGTTTAATGCCAAGTGTGGACAGGCTATTGCAGCCCCCTCTGCCCCAATATGCACTCGAGTGAAATGTCCTCACCTCGTCGCCGTTGCTCCATCTTCAAACCTGCAGCTCTGTGGCATCACACCATGGTTAGTGTTTTCCTGTGATGGATCTTCCCTGGGTCCAGCTCACGGGTGACAGAGGCTCTGTCACCCACACCTGGGGCTGTCACCGAGCCCAGTGTGCGTCTGGTGTACGCTCGGATGGCGCCCTGGAGCCAGGGAGCAGGAGCCGATGTCAGGACGTCTGGTCCAGGCCAAGAAACAGCCTCCGAGTGGAAGTTCTTACAGACAGTGGAGTCTGCGATGCTTTATCAGTGAAGCCTGGCCCTGCGGAATGCTGGTGGTGGTGAAGTCATGTCCGACCCTCTGTGACCCCATGGACTATAGCCCAGCAGGCTCCTCCATTCATGGGATTTCCCAGGCAAGAGTACTGGAGTGGGTTGCCATTTCCTTCTCCAGGGGATCTTTCCGACCCAGGGATCGAACCCTCGTCTCCTGCATTGCACGTGGATTCTTTACCGCTGGGCCAGGGAAGCGCTAACTAAATCCTGTGAATCATAAATCATGCTACCCTGAGACCCTGGGCAAATTACCTTTTTTGCTTTTATCTGCACCTTGCAGCTTGGGAGACCAGAGCTCCCTGACCAGGGATCAAACCAGCGCCTCCTGCCGTGGAAGTGCAGATGCTTAGCCACTGGACCCCAGGGGAGTCCTTGCCCAGATCGCATTCTAAACTTCACATTCTGTGCTGCAAAATGGTTGTAATCATAATACTTACTTCACCACCTGGCATGTAGTAAGGGGACACCGGCTCCATTCCTGGTCTGGGTTGATCCCACGTGACTCTGAGCAGCTAAGCCCGGGAACCATGACTCCCGACCCACGCGTCTGGAACCCACGCTCTGCAGTAAGAGAAGCCCGCCCACCTCACCCTCGGGTGGCCCCGCTCGCCACAACCACAGAAAGCCCTAAAAGCACCCAGAGGCCCAGGGCAGCCAAAACCAAACAAATAAACAGAATTCCATAAACAATCTATGAGGGAGCTTCCCGGGGAAGCAGGTCTATGTCTCCACTCTCTACCTGGGGATTCTTCCTCCATCATTTGGGGTTGGAGAGATAGGGCCCCGGGGAACACAAGCTCCCTCACTCTGGTCAAACCCAGCGAGCACCCCCACGCACCAGATTCACGGTCGGAGGAAGTCTGCACGACATTATGTTCTTCCCGACAGCCTGGGAGGCTGATGCTGACGTCCGTTTCCCAGATAAGCCAGCTAAAGGTTGGTCTCCTTTTCCTACCACCTCAAGGCCAGCTGTGTCGGTCACTCAGTGTGTCTGACTCTTTGCAGCCCGCCAGGCTCCTCTTGGGCTCCAAAATCACTGCAGATGGTGACTGCAGCCATGAAAGGAAAAGACATTTACTCCTTGGAAGAAAAGTTATGACCAACCTAGATAGTATATTCAAAAGCAGAGACATTACTTTGCCGACTAAGGTCCATCTAGTCAAGGCTATGGTTTTTCCTGTGGTCATGCATGGATGTGAGAGTTGGACTGTGAAGAAGGCTGAGCACCGAAGAATTGATGCTTTTGAACTGTGGTGTTGGAGAAGACTCTTGAGAGTCCCTTGGACTGCAAGGAGATCCAACCAGTCCATTCTGGAAGGAGATCAACCCTGGGATTTCTTTGAGGGAATGATGCTAAAGCTGAAACTCCAGTACTTTGGCCACCTCATGCAAAGAGTTGACTCACTGGAAAAGACCCTGATGCTGGGAGGGATTGGGGGCAGGAGGAGAAAGGGATGACAGAGGATGAGATGGCTGGATGGCATCATGGACTTGATGGACATGAACTTCAGTGAACTCCGGGAGTTGGTGATGAACAGGGAGGCCTGGCGTGCTGCGATTCATGGGGTCGCAAAGAGTCGGACACGACTGAGCGACTGAACTTAACTGAACTGAGGCTCCTCTGTCCACGGGGTTCTCCAGGCAAGACCACTGGAGAGGGTTGCCACCCCCCCTTCAGGGGATGCGAGAGGGAAGCCCGTGTCCTTGTCAGGGCTCGAGGGCAGCTGAAGCGTCAGACAGAGCCCCCCCAGCAGGGGCCCTGGGCCGCTCCCATCTGGTGTGGCCCCCAGAACACCCGAGGGGGCTCCCTCCCCAGCCCTCAGCCACTCTGGAGCTCCAAACCTGGTGGCCCGCTTGAAAAGACCCTCTGCTGAGGAGCGGGGGCCTGGGGCAGATGCAGCGAGGACCCCACGGCGGGAGCAGGGCCTGCCTCCGCCTTCCTGCCCACACTGCGACCCCAGGGCCTGGCACTGTCAGCCCACTCCCGCCACGGGGACCCCAGACCGGGCCCAGACGGGAACAGCGTACAGTGTTAACGGGGTGTGGAACCCCACTACTTGTGAAGCTCCTGGAACAGGCTTGCTGTTTGTTCCAGCCGCAGAAAGGAGCACCAAAGACGATTAGCTTGGGTCCCTGCAGAACGGCTTGGCTCTGCGCTTAGCAGAGACGTGAAAACTCGCAGCGATGCCGCCGACGGCAGGCCCCGTCTCAGCTCACAGCTCCTGGGCGTTCCTGGGAACCCGCCCCTCCACTCTTTAACTCATCTTCACCTTCCGCTGTATGCCTGCAGCCCTTGTCAGGCGGCCGAGGACCATTCTGGTTTCTGTTTTGCTTGTGCTTTGTTTTGTTTTTTTTAAGACCAGGCTTCTGGCATAATTATCTCCTCTTTCTCATCTCCCCAAAGGTCATCGCTTTCGGTGTTTCATCTTAATTGCAAGTTGTTGATTCTTATCCTGCTTACTTCCAAAAGGGAATTGAGGTGGTTTATTTTCATATTGATGGAACAATATAACAAACAATCATGAAGCAAAAAGAAGAAGGAAATGTGGAAAAAGAGATCAGGGAAAAAAATTGTACCGAGAATCCTAGGCTGAGTAAAGTTACAGTAATGGAACCAAGCTTCCCTGTCGTCTGAAAACAAGTATATACACCATGTATATTTCATTGTATACAAGTTAACTTGGGGTGAAAATAAACAAAACTCCAGCTGATTATTGGCTCTGAGCTGCTATCATGGGGCTTTGATTCAGTTCTTGAGTAACACACGACAAAACCTCAAATGACATGTCATTCTCAAACACAAGAAGAGTTCCTTTTATTGACAGTTTCTTATATCAATTCTCAAGATAAGATGAGTGCATAATAAAACAAGTTTCTTTAAAGAAATTGATAAAGCTCACTTCAGTTCAGTTGTTCACTCGTGTTCGACCCTTTGTGACCCCATGAATCGCAGCACACCAGGCCTCCCTGTCCATCACCAACTCCTGGAGTTCACTCAGACTCAAGTTCATCGAGTCTGTGATGCCATCCAGCCATCTCATCCTCTGTAGTCCCCTTCTCCTCCTGCCCCCAATCCCTCCCAGCATCTGAGTCTTTTCCAATGAGTCAACTCTTCGCATCAGGTGGCCAAAGTACTGGAGTTTCAGCTTCAGCATCATTCCTTCCAAAGAACATCCAGGACTGATCTCCTTCAGAATGGACTGGTTGGATCTCCTTGCAGTCCAGGGAACTCTCAAAAGTCTTCTCCAACACCACAGTTCAAAAGCATCAGTTCTTTGGTGCTGAGCCTTCTTCACAGTCCAAATCTCACATCCATACATGACCACAGGAAAAACCATAGCCTTGACTAGATGGACCTTAGTCGGCAAAGTAATGTCTCTGCTTTTGAATATACTATCTAGGTTGGTCATAACTTTTCTTCCAAGGAGTAAGTGTCTTTTAATTTCATGGCTGCAATCACCATCTGCAGTGATTTTGGAGCCCCCAAAAATAAAGTCTGACACTGTTTCCACTGTTTCCCCATCTATTTCCCATGAAGAGATAGGACCGGATGCCATGATCTTTGTTTTCTGAATGTTGAGCTTTAAGCCAACTGTTTCACTCTCTTCTTTCACTTTTATCAAGAGGCTTTTCAGTTCCTCTTCACTTTCTGCCATAAGGGTGGTGTCATCTGCATATCTGAGGTTACTGATATTTCTCCTGGCAATCTTGATTCCAGCTTGTGTTTCTTCCAGTCCAGCGTTTCTCATGATGTACTCTGCATAGAAGTTAAATAAGCAGGGTGACAATATACAGCCTTGACATACTCCTTTTCCTATTTGGAACCAGTCTGTTTTTCCATGTCCAGTTCTAACTGTTGCTTCCTCACTTGCATAGAGATTTCTCAAGAGGCAGGTCAGGTGGTCTGGGATTCCCATCTCTTTCAGAATTTTCCACAGTTTATTGTGATCCACACAGTCAAAGGCTTTGGCATAGTCAATAAAGCAGAAAGAGATGTTTTTCTGGAACTCTCTTGCTTTTCCATGATCCAGTGGATGTTGGCGATTTGATCTCTGGTTCCTCTGCCTTTTCTAAAACCAGCTTGAACATCAGGGAGTTCACGGTTCACGTATTGCTGAGCCTGACTTGGAGAATTTTGAGCATTACTTTACTAGCATGTGAGATGAGTGCAATTGTGCGGTAGTTTGAGCATCCTTTGGCATTGACTTTCTTTGGGATTGGAATGAAAACTGACCTTTTCCAGTCCTGTGGCCACTGCTGAGTTTTCCAGATTTGCTGGCATATTGAGTGCAGCACTTTCACAGCATCATCTTTCAGGATTTGAAATAGTTCTACTAGAATTCCATCACCTCCACTAGCTTTGTTCCTAGTGATGCTTTCTAAGGCCCATTTGACAAAGAGTGGCAGTGCTTTATTTAAAAAGACTTTGTTCATAATACTAACGATGTGATTAGTACAGATGCATGATGACAGATTATGCCCAATGCCTTATTAAGTTTTTTTTCCCCAAGAGTGAAATTAGGAAGCGTTTTCCCACAACGGCAGCAACACTGGCCACCTGTTAAGGCATCCCGAGTGGTTGACGGCTGGATTCGTTCCCTAAGGTGGCCACTACAAAGCACCAAACCCAGAACAGCTTAAATCACAGAAATGTATCACCTCACGATTCCAGAGGCTAGAAGTTCAAGAGCAAGTGTCTGCAGGCCACGCTTCCTCTGCGGGTGCTAGGGAAGGCTGTGCTCCAGGCCTCTCTGCTAGCTCCCAGAACCTCCCTGGCTTCCAGCAACAAGCTGCTCTCACGCAGCGTTCCCCCTGTCTTCCCGACTCCCCGGTCGTCCAGCGGTGAGCCTGCACTCCCAATGCGGGGTGCCTGGGTTTGATGTCTAGTTGGGGAACTAGATCCCACGAGCCACACCCGAAAAAAAAGGCCCCACATGCTGCAACTAAGACCCAGCACAGCCATGTAAATAAGTAATTTTAAAAAGACACCAGTCACGTTGGATTATGGGCCTGCCTACTCCAGTACAACTTGACCTCAACATATTCCATCTGCAAAGGCCCTTCATCCAAATAGGGTCACATTCTGAAGCGCTGGGGGTTGGGACTGCAACAAATGAATTTTCGAAGGATGCAACTCAACTCGTAACTAAGGCCAAGGACCTGGGTGAACCCTGAAATCAAGTCATAGCAAGCAGGCTGTTCTCTTGGGAGAAAAAGCTGACATGTCACTAACTGAGACCAAATCAGATTCTCTTGTCAAGGCTGGAGGAACCTTACGGTTGAAACTGCAAGATCTCTCTTGGAGCTTGGAAAAAGAGAAAGCTAAACAAGAATTCACCATGTTTATCCAGCCCTGGCCCAGTGAGCGAGTCCAGCAGCCTGGCCTCCGTGAAGCTGCACAGAGTGTCCACCAGTCTTTACCTTGGTTTTGATGCAATCTCTCTCTCTCACAGACTTCTTGGTTCTAGTTTTGAGATCAAATTCACTACTTCATTTTTTCAGTGACCCTAATACACAACCAGGAGAAGGCAATGGCACCCCACTCCAGTACTCTTGCCTGGAAAATCCCATGGGCGGAGGAGTCTGGTGGGCTGCAGTCCGTGGGGTCGCACAGAGTCGGATGCGACTGAATCGACTTAGCAGCAGCAGCAGCAGCAATACACAGCCGACAATATGGACCTAGGGCCAGTGTTCCTTGGGCTGCAGAGAGTGCATACAATACCCTACAAAGACTTGTTGTCCGTTCACCCTCTGGCAATGTGGTTTATCCATCAGTCTTCTGTGACCTTGGTTAATGGTAGTCTGTCCCCCCCACCACCCTTGGAGCAGCTGCCAAGTCCAGTGATGAGTTCCTTGGAGATGCTAATTCAGAGAATAGTTAGAAAAAGGTCAGGCTTTTTCTTACCTTAGGAGTAGAGGGGGAGTGGAAGACATACAGGGCCCGGGAACAGAGCTGGTGGAGCAGGTGGAGAGAAAACAAATGTCCTGAGGGCTGGAGTGGAGAGATGGCGCCTGCATACTTGGCAGTGGACGCAGGGATGTGGCAAATGAAAGACTTTCAACAGCACTGGCTGCGAGAAAACTGGGAGGAGAGGAAAGGTGATACAAGAAGCATCCGTAGCGCATATATTTGGCTTGTTTGCTGTCGTTTTTAAAGAGATACAAATTAAAAACTGGCATCCGTAGGGGTTTTGTTGGTTGCTTGCTTTTCGTTGTTGTTCCTGCCGCTTGGCTATTTGATGGAACTTCTTTGAAAGCAACTTACAGGACAGTGCAGTGCAAGAGAAATAGAACCGGAGCCACACATGTCGTCTAAAATTTTCTAGTAATAGCCACTTTTAAAAAAGGAAAAACAGTGCAAGAAACTTTAATAATATATTTTATTTAACACAGTATATCCAAACATTATTGCAAAATGTAACCAATATTATATAAGGTATTAATGAGGTATTTTATACTCTCTTTTTTCACACTGAGTTTTTGAAAACCAATATGCTTAGAGCATCAGAGAAGGCAGAAGCACCCCACTCCAGTACTGTTGCCTGGAAAATCCGATGGATAGAGGAGCCTGGTGGGCTGCAGTCCATGGGGTCGCTAAGAGTCGGACGCGACTGAGCGACTTCACTTTCACTTTTCACTTTTCACTTTCATGCATTGGAGAAGGAAATGGCAACCCACTCCAGAGTTCTTGCCTGGAGAATCCCAGGGATGGGGGAGCCTGGTGGGCTGCAGTCTATGGGGTTGCACAGAGTCGGACGCGACTGAAGCAACTCGGCAGCAGAGCATGCTCAGAGCACAGCTCAGCTTAGCTTCCGCATTCTGCCTGCTCGAGGGGCCACAGGGGCTTTGCGAGGCGGTGCAGCGGTAGAGAAGCCACCTGCCAGGAGCAGGAGGCGCCAGAGACGCGGGCTGGACCCCGGGTCAGGACTGCCCCCTGGAGGAGGGGGTGGCAGCCCGCTCCGGCCTTCCTGCCTGGAGAGCCCCACGGACAGAGCAGCCTGCGGGCTACAGTCCATGGGGTCGCAGAGAGTTGTATGTGACTGAGCGACTGGGCATGGCACGCACGGGGCGGCCACGCGTGGCTGTGGCTCTTGTATCCGTCAGTGCCAGCACTGATATCGAGGCTAGACTGCGCAGCTCTGGGATTCCTCATGACAACAGCATAAGAACTGCAATGATAATCATCACTTCTTGAGCCTCTTCCGTGTGACATGCTATATTAATCCTATTTTCTGCATCATCTCATATAATCCTTTTAACAGCCCTACCTGGTGGTACTCTTACCATCCCATCCTACAGATGCAGAAATGAGCCTCAGAGACGGTGAGTCAATTTGTCCAGCGTCACCCAGCCGGCAGCCAGAACTGGGGACCGAGCTGGCCTGACACCAGCCCATTTGCCGCGTTTGCGCAGAGTCGGCCAGTGCCCGGGCTGCCGTGGCCCTTCTTGTAGAGCCTGGGCACAAGGCTTGGCTTTCCTTTCTGATTGGTGGAACTGCCACGCTGGCTGAAAAACAGGGTGGAAGGAACCTTCCTAGTGCCGCGGGCCGCTCTGTGGGGCTGACTGAGAGCAGAGCAGGAGCAAGACGCTCCGCCTCTCATCAGCTGGAGGAGGCCGCAGAGTCCAGGCCGGCGACCAGCTTTGCACGAGGTAACTGTTCTCAATGACACCTACTAGCAAAGAGCAAGGGAGAGAACTGACGGTCATTCAAAGCCGGACAAGAGCATCGACTGTGCCCCCAGTGATGATCAGAGGCTTCTGGCCTGGCGATGCCGAGAGCATCATGGAGACCTTTGTGACATGATTCCCCGTGGAGGTGGGCTCCGCGCGGCCAGGGTCAGGGGCAGCCTGAAACCGAGGGCGGGGCCGAGGACGGGGTGCCCCACCCCACGCCCCACAGGCAGCAGGGGCGGACGGGCAGCTCTGGTCTGGGGGTGGGGGACCTCCGGGGCCTGGGAGAGGGCCACCCCTTTCCCACTGGCCCTTTCTGCCTGGATGCTGCTGGAGTCCTTGAGATGTGACCCTTCTGTGTCTGGGGCTCCGAGGGAGGAGGGTGGTCTTCCTGCTCTGCTGGCCTCAGGGCAGACCTTCTGAAGACAGAGGAGCCCGCTGTGGACGTGGCCAGGACAAGCCACACAAAAGCACCCTCGGTTTGCCCGAAAGCCCAGGTGGGGGGCTGTACTGCCCCCGGGAGCTCTTCTCCTGGGCGAGTGGGGGTGAAGCCGTGTTCTCAGAGGCTCTTGGACGCATTTCCAGCCCCCTCCTGGCCCTCTCCCCAGGCTCCGTCCGCCACAGCTGGAGGAGCCGGCGCAGGGCTCCTCATGGAGCGTCTGGGCTGGGGCTGCAGCCCCGGTGCCCACACCTCCATCCACCCAGGAAGGCACACCCAGGAGCGCTGCGTGCCCGGCGCCCTGGCAGGCCTGGACCCAGAGCCACGTGCAGGGTGAAAGGCTCGCCCTTTAGGAGAGCGCGGCTCAGACTGGCCAGGAAATCAGCGGCTCCGAGGAGCCCGACGAGCGCTGGGACCCAGGGATGTGAACCACGGGCAGAGACTGTGGAGCTGAACACGGAAGAAACACGTGGTGAGGGAGATCTGCCAGATGAAACGTCATCCCGGAAAGGCAGGGAGGACTGCCTCTGCAAAGGGACGGGGCCCGAGGGGACGGGCTGGACACCACAGCCTGCTGAGCAGCGCATGGGCTGCGGGGGCGCGGGTGACGTGGTTGGGGGGGCGGCAGGGGCCAGGCGTGCAGGGCTCATGTGCCCCGCGGGGACGGGACCCGCATCAGAGCCCAGGGCGCACGGGAGGGTTTTAGGGGGTGAAGTGCCAGGCGGGAGTCAGGAAGGTCAGCCTGTCCGCAGTGCAGGAGCGGACCAGAGGGGCCCGAGGCCCCAGCTGCCCCGCTTGCCCTTCCTCTGTTCGGCTTCAGATCAGCTTTCCTGGCGGAGAAACAGGCTGCTCCGGGCCGGGTTCCTGTGCCCAGCTGCCTTCCTCTGGGGTTGGTCCACTAGGAAGCGGTGGCTGGTGACTGAGCCTGGAGGAGAGGAGGGCTTCTCCTTCCCACCTTCCAGGCCTGTGACGTCAGTCCATGCCTGGGACCCCAGGGCTGCAGCTCCAGCTGAGCAGGCCTCTGGCCCTGCCGTCCAGTTCCCCCCGGCCCTCTCCATTCAGGGTGACGCCCCTGGGGCTCCTCACTGTCTCCTCAGCTCCCCAGGACCTCTGGCGCCCTTGGTGGGCCTGTCTGACTCAGGGGAGGAAGGGTATGGGGGTGATGGGGCAGTGAGACCAGTTCGACAAGGGCCGTCCCTGTGCGGGCCCCCAAGCCTGCCGGGGGCTCCCAGTGTGGACCGCTGCAGTGAGGACGGGACTGGAGACCTCAGAGAGGCGGGACTGGGGGGCTTGTGGACATCCTGCAGGCGCGAGGACTAAAGGAAACCGGGGATGACTTTGGGGCAATACGGGCGTCAGAAAACCTCTTCTGTAGAAGGCTGGAGGGCAACCATATCAGATTTTGTAAGTCACGGGTCTCTGCCTCGAATATTCAGTGTTTGCTGCTGTTCTGCAAAGCAGCCACAGAAGACAGATCAAGGAACGGGGGTGCCTGGGCCCCGCCCCCAAAGGCCGCGCGTAAACACAGGGGGGCTGGAAGTGGCCGTGGGGTCAGACCGCCTGCTCCTGAGCTCAGGGGCCTGGGGACGGGGAACATGCTAAGGCACCTGGAGGAAGGGCTAGCCCGACGGGAGCCAGCGGAGAGTCGGGAGGCGTGAGTGGTGGGTCCCGCAGCCGCTAGGGGCCGTGCTCCACTGCAAGCGGCAGCTGTCGAGCACTCGCGGCTTAGAGAAGGCTGGACTCGGCGTCCTCTTGTGGAGAAGATCTGGAGCCCAGGAGCCCGGGCTGGCACAGCAGGCCCACGGCGTCGGTGCGTCCTAGACTCCTTGGAGCCTTCTCCGCCCCCCGTCCTTGCACGCACACGTACGTGTGTGCTGAGTCGTGCCCAGCTCCTTGAGACCCTGTGGACTGCAGCCCACCAGGCTCCTCCAGCCATGGGATGTCCAGGCAAGAATGCTGGAGTGGGTTGCCATTTCCTTCTCCAGGGGATCTTCCCCACGCAGGGACTGGACGCGCACCTCTTGCATTGGCAGGCGGGTTCTTTGCCCCTGACCCACCGGGAAGCCCATCCCTAGCACTCAGTTTTCATTTTCAAGGTCATCTCAAAGTTGCCTCATTGTCACCAAATGGCCTCTGCTCTCCAGCTATCACATTAGAATTCCAGCTTTCACAGTGGAATTTCATGTTGTAGGAAGGAGAGTGGAGAGGAGGATCAGTCATGGTAAGAGGTGTGTCAGTCTTCTTTTATTAGTCTTCTTTTAAAGAGCTTTCCAGAAGCCCCAGCCTCTTACATCCCATCGTCGTCCATTTGCAAAAGAAGCTGGAGACTAGTCTCTCACATGGGCACACAGCCATCCCATTGAAATCAGGGCTCTGCTCGTACGTGGTAAAGGGTGAATGGACATCGGATGGGTAACTAGAGGTCTCTGTCAACAGTGCTGGTTCGGCTGCGCTGAACTGGAGGCCCCTGTGGTCTGGTTCTGGCCATGTGGGTCTAGACCTGGGGTGAGGGGGTGGGTCTAGGAGAGACTGTGGGAATCGCCCTCAGATGGTGAAGACGGGCGTTCCCTGAGTAAATGCCCAGTCTTCCCTCCCGGGCTCCCGGCACCCTACCTGGGGAGATTCCGTGCAGCGATGCACAGGCGGCTCCCCATTTGGAAATACGTTCTGTTCAGTGGCCTCACACTGGCATCAAGCTTCCTACGAGCGAGCATCCTCAGGCGTTCTGTATGCCCAGGG
Source organism: Nanger dama (assembly GCA_917880005.1). Taxonomy (NCBI): domain Eukaryota; kingdom Metazoa; phylum Chordata; class Mammalia; order Artiodactyla; family Bovidae; genus Nanger; species Nanger dama. Next base: position 2,416,154 of record CAKJTW010000003.1, on the reverse strand, counting down.
ACCAGCATTCATTCACCCTGAGAGTCCATGCTTAGTATGTGTTTGTTGAATGAATAAATGAGCCTTTTAAAACTCATACAGACCCTAATGGGAAGTCTTAGCGGACCCAGGGGAGAGAATTTTCAGACGTAGATGGTGATCTAATTTTCAGATCCAGGACCAAGAACATACCTTATCCCAATTTCTCGTCCAAAAAGGACTCAACACCTGCTTTGATCCCCGACTATATCAGCCACAGAACTGCTTCCCACATGTTCACTCTGCCTTTGCTTCATCACTTGGCTGAGGGTGAATATTAGGCAACTTTCTCATTGCCTAATGTGGCAGAGATACAGCCCTGGCTCAGGATTGAAGGAAAATTTGGGTAGATCAACATATCACTGCCAACTGTCTGTCCATCAGATGAGGACATCAAAAACTAACACCTCCAACTGGGGTCACCGTAATTTTTATAGGAGATAGGACATTTCGACACCCATAGAGCAGAAAAGAGATAATCTTAGATTGATGGATACTCCTTTGAAAGGAATAATTTGAATTCTTTGAAAAATTCCCTCCATCACTTAACTATTCACATCTTGCCAACCACCAAGAGCTTTGTTAGGAGCTGATTCACCAATTAGCAATCAGGACCAATGAACAAGGTCACACTAGACAATCTCAACTGGCTTCTCGGTAAAGAACCTGCCTCCCAATGCAGGAGATGCAAGAGACGTGGGTTCAGTCCCTGGGTCAGCAAGATCCCCTGGAGTAGAAATGGGTACCTACCCTAGTATTCTTGCTGGAGAATTCCATAGACAGAGGAGCCTGGTGGGCTACAGCCCATGAGGTCGCAAAGAGTCAGCCGCGACTGAGTGACTGGGAACACCAGGCACAGACAAGTTCAGGGGCTTCCCCAAAGCTGGAAGAGATGGCGTCAAAACTGGGTTTCTTGCGTCACCGAGTGAAACAGGCTTAAAAAACAAGCTGGCCAAGCATCAGTGAGATCTCGGTTTTATTAAACATCACATAGCAGAATTCCACGACAGTTTAACTTTTGATTGGAAATACCAGATAGATCCTTGTAGACCAGCAAGTAAGAGAGATTCTAGTGGTCTCAAAGGGGGTGGCGCCAAAGCAAAAATGATGCCCAGTTGTGCATGTGACTGGTGATAGAAGCAAGATCCGATGCTGTAAAGAGCAATATTGCATAGGAACCTGGAATGTCAGCTCCATGAATCAAGGCAAATTGGAAGTGGTCAAACAGGACATGGCAAGGGTGAACGTCAACATTCTAGGAATCAGTGAACTAAAAGGGACTGGAATGGGTGAATTTAACTCAGATGACCATTATATCTACTACTGTGGGCAGGAATCCCTCAGAAGAAATGGAGTAGCCATCGTGGTCAACAAAAGAGTCCGAAATGCAGTACTTGGATGCAATCTCAAAAATGACAGAAGGATCTCTGTTTGTCTCCAAGGCAAACCATTTAATATCACCGTTATCCAAGTCTGTGCCCCAACCAGTAACGCTGAAGAAGCTGAAGCTGAATGGTTTTATGAAGACCTACAAGACCTTTTAGAACTAACATCCCAAAAGATGTCCTTTTCATTATAGGGGACTGAAATGCAAAAGTAGGAAGTCAAGAAACACATGGAGTAACAGGAAAATTTGGCCTTGGAATGCGGAATGAAGCAGGGCAAAGACTAATAGAGTTTTGCCAAGGAAATGCACTGGTCATAGCAAACACCCTCTTCCAACAACACAAGAGAAGACTCTACACGTGGACATCACCAGATAGTCAACACCGAAATCAGATTGATTATATTCTATGCAGCCAAAGATGGAGAAGCTCTATACAGTCAACAAAAACAAGACCAGGAGCTGACTGTGGCTCAGATCATAAACTCCTTATTACCAAATTCAGACTGAAATTGAAGAAAGCAGGGAAAACTGCTAGACCATTCAGGTATGACCTAAATCCAATCCCTTATGATTATACAGTGGAAGTGAGAAATAGATTTAAGGGCCTAGATCTGATAGATAGAGTGCCTGATGAACTATGGAATGAGATTCATGACATTGTACAGGAGACAGGGATCAAGACCATCCCCATGGAAAAGAAATGCAAAAAAGCAAAATGGCTGTCTGGGGGAGGCCTTACAAATAGCTGTGAAAAGAAGAGAGGTGAAAAGCAAAGGAGAAAAGGAAAGATATGAGCATCTGAATGCAGAGTTCCAAAGAATAGCAAGAAGAGATAAGAAAGCCTTCTTCAGTGATCAATGCAAAGAAATAGAGGAAAAGAACAGAATGGGAAAGACTAGAGATCTCTTCAAGAAAATTAGACATACCAAGGGAATATTTCATGCAAAGATGGGCTCGATAAAGGACAGAAATGGTCTGAACCTAATAGAAGCAGAAGATATTCAGAAGTGGCAAGAATATATGGAAGAACTGTACAAAAAGATCTTCAAGACCCAGATAATCACGATGGTGTGATCACTCATCTAGAGCCAGACATCTTGGAATCTGAAGTCAAGTGGGCCTTAGAAAGCATCACTACAAACAAAGCTAGTGGAGGTGATGGAATTCCAGTGGAGCTGTTTCAAATCCTGAAAGATGATGCTGTGAAAGTGCTGCACTCAGTATGCCAGCAAATCTGGAAAACTCAGCAGTGGCCATAGGACTGGAAAAGGTCAGTTTTCATTCCAATCCCAAAGAAAGGCAATGCCAAAGGATGCTCAAACTACCGCACAATTGCACTCATCTCACATGCTAGTAAAGTAATGCTCAAAATTCTCCAAGCCAGGCTCAGCAATACGTGAACCGTGAACTCCCTGATGTTCAAGCTGGTTTTAGAAAAGGCAGAGGAACCAGAGATCAAATCGCCAACATCCACTGGATCATGGAAAAAGCAAAGAGTTCCAGAAAAACATCTCTTTCTGCTTTATTGACTATGCCAAAGCCTTTGACTGTGTGGATCACAATAAACTGTGGAAAATTCTGAAAGAGGTGGGAATATCAGACCACCTGACCTGCCTCTTGAGAAATCTGTATGCAGGTCAGGAAGCAACAGTTAGAACTGGACATGGAACAACAGACTGGTTCCAAATAGGAAAAGGAGTATGTCAAGGCTGTATATTGTCACCCTGTTTATTTAACTTCTATGCAGAGTACATCATGAGAAATGCTGGACTGGAAGAAACACAAGCTGGAATCATGATTGCCGGGAGAAATATCAATAACCTCAGATATGCAGATGACACCACCCTTATGGCAGAAAGAGAAGAGGAACTAAAAAGCCTCTTGATGAAAGTGAAAGAGGAGAGTGAAACAGCTGGCTTAAAGCTCAACATTCAGAAAACCAAGATCATGGCATTTGGTCCCATCACTTCATGGGAAACAGATGGGGAAACAGTGGAAACAGTGTCAGACTTCATTTTTTTGGGCTCCAAAATCACTGCAGATGGTGATTGCAGCCATGAAATTAAAAGATGCTTAGTCCTTGGAAGAAAAGTTATGACCAGCCTAGATAGTATATTCAAAAGCAGAGACAAAAAAAAAAAAAGGCAGAAACATTACTTTGCCAACAAAAGTCCGCCTAGTCAAGTCTATGGTTTTTCCAGTGGTCGTGTATGGATGTGAGAGTTGGACTGTGAAGAAGGCTGAGCGCCAAAGAATTGATGCTTTTGGACTGTGGTGTTGAGAGAGACTCTTGAGAGTCCCTTGGACTGCAAGGAGATCCAATCAGTCCATCCTAAAGGAGATCAGTCCTGGATGTTCTTTGGAAGGAATGGTGCTGAAGCTGAAACTCCAGTACTGTGGCCACCTCATGCGAAGAGTTGACTCATTGGAAAAGACTCTGATGCTGGGAGGGATTGGGGGCAGGAGGAGAAGGGGACGACAGAGGATGAGATGGCTGGATGGCATCACCACTCAATGGACATGAGTTTGAGTGAATTCTGGGAGTTGGTGCTGGACAGGGAGTCCTTGGATGTATGAAATGACTCCCACCCTTGAAGGGTAAGACAGCTGACTTAGGCATGAGTATAACCTCCTTCCAAATTTTCTTAGTTGACACTTGATCTTTTTCACTTCAAAGGACTTAGCTATTGCCAATAAAGACGAAATCACTGTGCTCATGGGTCAGGATGGGTTAATGGTCCAGTAGAAGATTAAGCATCAAAGACGGCTTTTGCATTGTGTGACGAGAGGCCCCTGATGATCAGTGTGAATGCGCAGGCTCTCTCCGAGCTTGAGAGGAGTGTGCTGCCGGGGTCCACTGGGAGGCAGGAGGCTGGATGTGCGGGGCCTTCTATGGTCTACGGGTCCATGTTCAGTGCGTAAGCGTTTCAGAGAAAAGACTAGACTGATAGTCGACTGAATGCCTCAGGCATCTGTCTGCACCTCCTGCTCACCCATGGTGGTGGCAGAATTACGAAAAAAAAGCAAGAGGATACCGTGTCGCTTGGATTCTCCAGTCTTCACTCTTACAGCAGTTTTGAGAAGGGACTGATGAGGCCTGGGTGGTGCGGGGAGAACGCGGAGCAGGGTGAGGCTGCACGCTTGCTTCTAAATCAGAACTTGGAGCGCGGTGTGGAGAGAAAAGAAAGGGAAGGTGTGAGTCGCTCAGTCGCGTCTGACTCCTTGCTAGCCCACGGCCAGGCTCCTCTGTCCATGCGAGGGAGGACACACCCAGTTACTTTGTCACAGAGCTGGGGACCAGTAGCAAAGATGAATTCAGTAAGAAACCATCCTCCCGCGGGAGGGGGGGGTCATGCCTGCAGATGGCAAACAGGCTTCTCGCCAGCCAGCGGAGGCGGACACAGGACCCATGGTGGGGGAGAGGAAGACAAAGGCTTTACTGAGCTGCACAACCAGCGGTGGCGTCTGGAAAAGGCCACCCTCTACTGAGAGGCCTGGGGAGCACGCCTCCACTGCCACTGAGACGCCGCGGCTCAGTCCAGCTGCGCTTCTGGAGGTGACTGTGTTTGAAGGCAGGAGACTTATTGTTCACGTCTCCCTAGCGCCATCAGAACTGGCAGATAGTTGGTGAAAAACAAGGGTGGGCTGACTATGGTCGTGAAGGAGAAAATCTATTTTAAAGCTTCCTGAGTTTATTTCTTTAATTTCTCCTCCATATTTCCTTCTTTGGGGTTTGCCTTGTCAGACTACGGAAGTTCTGGACGCTCAAATGTATATGCCGTGCTGGATAGTGTCAAGTGTTTAATAGCAAACAGGGGCCAGATGTAACTAAACTCAAGTTCTGAATGTTGTGTTAGAAAGAGAGCTCGTGACTTTGGATGCCTTTGACTGTATTTAGAGATGAACTACAGGCTAGATATGGCAGTGTTCCAAAGAGGCCCGCACATGAAATGTGGAAATACCGCTCAGTATTACGCTGAAACTTTCTTAAAAATTTTATTTATGTAGCCATACCAGGTCTCAGCTGTGGCATGCAGCATCTAGCTCCCTGACCGGAGGTTGAGCCCGCGCCACTTGCATTGCGAGCATGGCGCCTTAGCCACTGGGCCACCAGGGAGGCCCCTGAAACTTCCTGGCTGTAAACAGAAGACCGTCTGCAAACTTCAGGTCCATAGTCTCAATGCTATCCTTGGGCAAAATTCTTGGATGGATTATTACAGGAATGTTTTGTAAGTTTTTGCAAGGAAGCCAACTTGAGTTCACTAAGATACAGTAAGTGAAAGGATGGACAAAGACATGTGTGAATAAACGGTGGCTGCTTTTTAAATCAGGGGTATGTTCCTTAAAATCTTGTATTATTTAATACACGTGTTGAAACAAGACTAATTTCCCCATAGGAATAAAGTAGGATTTACACTGTTTTAAGGTTTGTACAATAAGTGAAACTTTATTCTTCTCTTTTGCCTTATTTCACATTTGTATAATTCGTATTAGCAAAGCGTAGAACTCTGTTTCCTGTTTTATAAAGGAAGACTTTGGCTTTATCCTTGGAGACCCAGGATGTACGTGACAGAGCTTTGACTGAATGGGGAAATGTGGGTTTCATACATCTCCATAAAGCCAGGGGCCCCTATAGCTAGCTGAATAATTGCCCTCTAAGTGTGGGTGGTGGTTTAGTCATTAAGTCGTGTCTGACTCTTGCAACCCCGCGGACTGTAGCCCACTAGGTTACTCTGTCCATGAGATTTTCCAGGCGAGAATACTAGAGTGAGCTGCCATTTCCTTCTCCAGGGGCTCTTCCCCACCCAGGGATCGAAGCCAGGCCTCCTGCATTGCAGGCAGATTCTTTACTTACAGAGCCACCAGGGAAGGCCCGCCCTCCACGGGGACTGATTGAAAGGAAAACTGACCTACAAGGGCGTCTCCAGAACCAAGCCACAGGACTCCAGCTTGGTCCTTATCAACACAAAAGAGATTTTCAAATTTGTGATCCAGTGACAGCTGGAGGGAAAGCAAGTGTTTCCAATGGACTGCCAGACTCCCAGTTCAGTTCAGTTGCTCAGTCCTGTCCAACTCTTCACGACCCCATGAATCGCAGCATGCCAGGCCTCCCTGTCTATCACCAGCTCCCGGAGTTCACTCAGACTCACATTCATCGAGTCAGTGATGCCATCCAGCCATCTCATCCTCAGTCGTCCCCTTCTCCTCCTGCCCCTAATCCCTCCCAGCATCAGAGTCTTTTCCAATGAGTCAACTCTTCGCATGAGGTGGTCACAGTACTGGAGTTTCAGCTTTAGCATCATTCCTTCCAAAGAAATTCCAGGGCTGATCTCCTTTAGAATGGACTGGTTGGATCTCCTTGCAGTCCAAGGGACTCTCAAGAGTCTTCTCCAACGCCACAGTTCAAAAGCATCAATTCTTTGGCGCTCAGCCTTCTTCACAGTCCAACTCTCACATCCATACACGACCACTGGAAAAATCATGGCCTTGACTAGACGGACCTTTGTTGGCAAAGTAATGTCTCTTCTTTTGAATAGACTATCTAGATTGGTCATAACTTTCCTTCCAAGGAGTAAGTGTCTTTTAATTTCATGGCTGCAGTCACCATCTGCAGTGATTTTGGAGCCCCCAAAATAAAGTCTGACACTGTTTCCACTGTTTCTCCATCTATTTGCCATGAAGTGATGGGACCGGATGCCATGATCTTTGTTTTCTGAATGTTGAGTTTTAAGCCAACGATTTTGCCTTCCTCTTTCACTTTCATCAAGAGGCTCTTTAGTTCTTCTTCACTTTCTGCCATAAGGGTGGTATCATCTGCATATCTGAGGTTATTGATATTTCTCCCGGCAATCGTGATTCCAGCTTGTGTTTCTTCTAGTCCAGTGTTTCTCATAATGTACTCTGCGTATAAGTTAAATAAACAGGGTGACAGTATACAGCCTTGATGTACTCCTTTTCCTATTTGGAACCAGTCTGTTGTTCCATGTCCAGTTCTAACTGTTGCTTCCTGACCTGCATACAGATTTCTCAAGAGGCGGGTCAGGTGGTCTGGGATTCCCATCTCTTTCAGAATTTTCCACAGTTTATTGTGATCCACACAGTCAAAGGCTTTGGAATAGTCGATAAAGCAGAAAGAGATGTTTTTTTTCTGGAACTCTCTTGCTTTTTCCATGATCCAGCGGATGTTGGCCATTTGATCTCTGGTTCCTCTGCCTTTTCTAAAACCATCTTGAACATTAGGGAGTTCACAGTTCACGTATTGCTGAAGCCTGGCTTGGAGAATTTTGAGCATTACTTTACTATCATGTGAGATGAGTGCAACTGTGCGGTAGCTGGAACATTCTTTGGCATTGCCTTTCTTTGGGATTGGAATGAAAACTGACCTTTTCCAGTCCTGTGGCCACTGCTGAGTTTTCCAAATATTGAGTGCAGCACTTTCACAGCATCATCTTTCCGGATTTGAAACAGCTCAACTGAAATTCCATCACTTCCACTAGCTTTGTTCATAGTGATGCTTTCTAAGGCCCACTTGACTTCACATTCCAGGATTTCTGACTCTAGATGAGTGATCACACCATCATGATTATCTGGGTCATTAAGATCTTTTTGTACAGTTCTTCTGGGTATTCTTGCCACCTCTTCTTAATATCTTCTGCTTCTGTTAGGTCCGACCATTTCTGTCCTTGTTCCCTTGGTATCTCTTATTTTCTCAAAGAGATCTCTCTAGTCTTTCCCATTCTGTTGTTTTCCTCTATTTCTTTGCATTGATCGCTGAAGAAGGCTTTCTTATCTCTTCTTGCTATTCTTTTGAACTCTGCATTCAGATGCTCATATCTTTCCTTTTCTCCTTTGCTTTTTGCCTCTCTTCTTTTCACAGCTATTTGTAAGGCCTCCCCAGACAGCCATTTTGCTTTTTTGCATTTCTTTTCCATGGGGATGGTCTTGATCCCTGTCTCCTGTACAATGTCACAAACCTCATTCCATAGTTCATCAGGCACTCTTTCTATCAGATCTCGGCCCTTAAATCTATTTCTCACTTCCACTGTATAATCATAAGGGATTGGATTTAGGTCATACCTGAATGGTCTAGCGGTTTTCCCTACTTTCTTCAATTTCAGTCTGAATTTGGTAATAAGGAGTTTATGATCTGAGCCACAGTCAGCTCCTGGTCTTGTTTTTGTTGACTGTATAGAGCAATCCGATTTCGGTGTTGACCATCTGGTGATGTCCATGTGTAGAGTCTTCTCTTGTGTTGTTGGAAGAGGGTGTTGCTATGACCAGTGCATTTTCTTGGCAAACTCTATTAGCCTTTGCCCTGCTTCATTCCGCATTCCAAGGCCAAGTTTTCCTGTTACTCCATGTGTTTCTTGACTTCCTACTTTTGCATTCCAGTCCCCTATAATGAAAAGGACATCTTTTTGGGTGTTAGTTCTAAAAGGTTTTGTAGGTCTTCATAAAACCGTTCAGCTTCAGCTTCTTCAGCGTTACTGGTTGGGGCACAGACTTGGATAACTGTGATATTGCATGGTTTGCCTTGGAGATGAACAGAGATCATTCTGTCATTTTTGAGACTGCATCCAAGTACTGCATTTCGGACTCTTTTGTTGACCATGATGGCTACTCCATTTCTTTTGAGGGATTCCTGCCCACAGTAGTAGATATAATGGTCATCTGAGTTAAACTCACCCATTCCAGTCCATTTTAGTTCACTGATTCCTAGAATGTTGACGTTCACCCTTGCCATGTCTTGTTTGACCACTTCCAATTTGCCTTGATTCATGGAGCTGACATTCCAGGTTCCTATGCAATATTGCTCTTTACAGCATCGGATCTTGCTGCTGTCACCAGTCACACCACAGCTGGGTACTGTTTTTGCTTTGGCTCCATCCCTTCATTTTTTCTGGAGTTATTTCGCCACTGATCTCCAGTAGCATATTGGGCACCTAATAACCTGGGGAGTGCCTCTTTTGGTATCCTATCATTTTGTCTTTTTATACTGTTCATGGGGTTCTCAAGGCAAGAATACTGAAGTGGCTTGCTATTCCCTTCTCCAGTGGACCAAGTTCTATCCGCCCTCTCCACCATGACCTGCCCGTCTTGGGTGCCCTGCAGGTATGGGTTAGTATCACTGAGTTAGACAAGGCTGTGGTCCTAGTGTGATTAGACTGACTAGTTTTCTGTGAGTATGGTTTCAGTGTGTCTGCCCTCTGATGCCCTCTTGGAACACCTACCATCCTACTTGGGTTTCTCTTACCTTGGGCATAGGGTATCTCTTCACGGCTGCTCCAGCGAAGCATAGCCGCTGCTCCTTGGATGAGGGGTATCTCCTTACCGCCGCCGTCCTCACCTTCAACGTGGGACAGCTCCTCCAGGCCCTGCTGTGCCTGCGCAGGCACAGACTCCCAGCCTACTGCTAATCTCAACTGGCCTTGCACAGTGGACCACATCTAAAGAGATGACATTTATAGAGAGAAAGTCCTGTGCTCTGATCCGAAACATACATCTGGAGAAGTGCACCAGCAGCTAGGGCTTAGCTGGTTTAGTCAACAGTGAGCTCAATATGAACCCCTGGTGTGAGATGTGGCCTGAAAAACGTGCTTTGTAGACTTTGGCAATGGTACTAGAGACAGAGGAGCTGGAATGAAGAAGGTGGCGGCTTCTCATCATCAGACTGGACCCGGTTCTGACCACCACTGGCTCATGTCCAGAAGAGAGAAAGAATAGACAGAACCTGGAGTATTTATTTTGGACAAGATTTAGGGAGGAAATTATTCAAACGTTAAAATGGCTGCCGTGTGCACGATGCTTCACATTTGCATCTTGGCAGCCTCTGAAATCCTAGGAACTCTAGTCAGACATTTCAGGGGCTGGAATTTGTCTCGTATAAGGACAACCAGTGTCTGAAGATAAGACCATCTGGGGTCAGTTGATATGGTTGGTCATCCCGACTTCATTTAATGGCTAATCAGGACCATTGCTAGAAAAGAGACTGTGAATCTAGTTTCTTTCTCCAACTCTTGACGAGTCAGTTACAGATGACTCAGAGAGGAGAGAATAAATGGCCAATAGATTGAGAAATCATGTAACTCTGCTAGTAATTAAATGAAAATTCAAACAGCAATAAATTGCCAATTATACCTAGATTAAAAAAACAGCAATAAAACACTACCTTTGTCTGGTAGGAAAAATTAAAGAGAAGAATAAATCCCAATACTGGTTGAGAGTGCAGTGAAACTGGGGTTCTCATTCACTGTTGTTGCCCCTGATGCCCTTTGGAAAGCCTGCTGTAATGTTGATCACAGTTTGTTCCAATAGGCTATCTAACCAAAAGACAAGTTGAAAATACGCAAACAGCCACATGTCTGAAAATCTTCACTGTGGTATTAATAGAATAGAGAATCCGCCCGCCAATGCAGGAGATGCAAGAGACTTGGGTTTGATCCCTGAGTCAGGGAAGATCCCCTGGAGTAGGAAATGGCAACCCGCTCCAGTATTCTTGCCTGGAAAATTCCGTGAACAGAGGAGCCTGGTGGGCTGCAGTCCGTGGGGTCACAGAGAGATACAACTGAGCAACTGAGCATGCAGGCAAAGCAATGTGAACAGTGAAACGGAAGGTAGCAGTTGAAGACGACAGCCTCCCACGTGATAGCAGCTACAGATCATCTACAAAGACAGGCTTTTGTGCTGTAGCTATAGGGATTCATGGGGTCGCAAAGAGTCGGACACGACTGAGCGACTGAACTGAACTGAACAGGAAAATGCATAGGACATCATATTAAGTGTGTCCCTCTGAGGAAACCGCCAGCAGTGAAATTCTACATATGTGATGATGATGATCACTGTGTAGGAATTAGATGGATAGAATCGATGGATATGGCCCACTCGAGCCCAGGCCTGCCACGAGCCAGCTGTGCCACCTTGGGCGAGTCCCTTAATCTGTCTGTACTTCAGCTGCTGGGTCTGTAAAACAGGGAGTTTGGACTTAACGATCCCTAACGTCCTTTCAGTCTTATGACGTGACTGAAATGGGCCCATTTCGCGAAGAAGCCGCATCCCAGTGGGGTTCAAGGCGTCAGCCACTGTCTTGTTTTCAGACTTCCCTCATCACACAGTGCTTCTTCCAGATTATCTATTTTTAGAAATCAGTTTTTAGATGAGTAACGTATGAGAAAAAATAGAATTCCTTGATCCTTCTCAAATAAATTGTTGCATCTTGAAAGAGATTTGATCATATGTTCCATAAGCACTTTATTATGGAGTAACATAAAACATCAGGAGACTGTCCCCAAAAGCCCCTGAACGATTTCAAATCAAGATACTATTGCTCTGAGTATTATTTATAGCACTCTACTGGAATGTTTTATTCACACAAAACAAAAGGAAGAGGTGGGCATCAAATAAACTGAGTTATTCGCTTATGTTTGAGTCTTTTAGAAAACAGTCCTCCGCAAGTTCCTGGATCCCTGGTTTTTATCCTAATCGATTTAAAAATGGTCAAAACACATTTATGCCTGTGCACGTACAGCCGGGCTTCCCAGGTGGCTCGGTGGGCAGAAGAATCGCCTGCAATGCAGGAGGCGAGAGAGACCTGGGTTTGATCCCTGGGTCGGGAAGATCCCCTGGAGAAGGGCATAACAACCAACTCCAATATTCTCACCTGGAGAATCCCACGGACAGAGGAGCCTGGCGGGCAGCTTGCCCATAGCGTTGCAGGGTCATATACGAGTGAAGGGATAGGCGCACACGCCCGGTGCTTAGAGGACCATTTAATTCCCAGGGGACCTGAGAAGCAGGGCGACAGGCATGAGCTTTCAGATGATAAACAGAAGCCTTCTAATCATACCAGACTGCCTCTGAAATTGCTCTCATCTGTTTGGAATTTTCTAGAAGGATGATGGTTTCTTAGTGCAGAAGCCTTCCTTTCACAGGCAGAGCAGTCAGAAGGAGGCGAGGAGGGCCTGCAGGGGGCCTGGCACCTCCCGCTGATGCATCTGGGGCAGCCTCTTTGTGGGCCCCGAGCTACCTGGGGGAGGGGGGCTGAGGTGCCCTGTCACTGCCCTGACGACTCACACAGCTTTGGAGACAGTGATGCTGGTCTTTTCCAAAGACAATCCATTTCCAATTGTCCAGGAAGAAGTTTTAAAAGAGCAGAAAGAGGCCACATCTAGATTACCTGAAGTTTAGAGGAGAACTTGCATGCTACTTAAATATGCAAATAAGGCATCTCTCCAGCAAATAATTACATCCTCAAGGCAGAGTCCAGAACCTTGTATAGTTTTTGCTCAAAGGCAACCCAGGACATTAGATATACAGTTCCCCGTGCACAGCACCGAGTCGCAAATGCGGCTATTAAACCCTGGGATGAAAGTCACTTCCAAATGTAAGCTTCAGGAGTACTTTCTTCACCCTTAGGCCAAGCTGCTTTTAACATTAATAAAATGAAGACACTGGTCATTCCTTTGCTTCCCTCTTTTCAGGGAAGAGGAAAGCAGCGGCTGTGGCCCCACTTTGATGGGGGCAGGGGACACAGATGGAGGGGCAGGGGGACACCAGGGAACGGGCAGAGCACGCACAGTAGCAGCTCAGAGACAGATGTGGTGCCGTCCTCCCAGGCCAGCCGTCGGGCGAGACCCTGGACCCACTGCAACAAGACCGCCGCCGCTGAGCCCTCAAGCTCTTCTCCAGGAAGACAGGCCCCAGCTCGCCTAGGGGCCTTCTAAGCACCCTTCTCAGCAGCTCAGCTCCCCTTCGGTGGCTTTACGTCCTGCTGGACAGACCTTCCTTGTCTTTGTGGTTGAGAGGCCACCGGGATAGAGTGGGTGCTAAACGAATGCACCTTCTGGTTTTTAAATTGTTTATTCATTTATTTTTGGCCGTGCCGGGTCTGGGCTGCCGCGTGCCGGCTTCCGCTGGTCACAGTGAGCAGGGGTTCCTCCAGCCGCGGTGCTCAGGCTTCTCGCCGCAGTGGCCTCTCCTGTTACGGGCCAGGGCTCTGCAGTGTGACTGCTTCAGGAGCTGTGGGATCTTCCCAAACTGGGGTCAAACCTGTGTCCCCTACACTGGCAGGTGGATTCTTTACTGCTGGTTACCAGGGAAGTCCCTGAATGCTTCTTGAATTAAAAAGAAAAGAACGAAAGCACTGTGCAATACCCAATACGGTGAATTTGACTTCGTGGCAGTTTTCTCCTATTGTCATGCAGTGTGATTGCCGGTTTTTTCACCTATCTCCTCTCCCACTTATACCATCTTATAATAGACCCCACTGGGGTCTTCACTGCAGGTAACAAACACCTACCACATTTTCCCCCTCTCTTTTGTGGAATGGTCAGCGTGCCCCCGGAGGCCAGAACTGAATTTTGGGGTGTCATCAGAAGCTGCCTGCCAGTGCAGGAGATGCCACAGATTCAGGTTCGATCTCTGGGTCAGGAAGAGCCCCTGGAGGAGGAAATGGCAACCCACTTCAGTATTCTTGCTTGGAAAACTCCATGGACAGAGAAGCCTGGCGGCTACTCTAGGGGCTTGCAAAGAACTGGACATGACTGAGCACGTAGGTCCTCGTCTGTCACCTTGACAGAGCCCCCTCAGGTATTCTGATAACCTGTCTGGGCATCTTGTCTGCAGACACCTTGAGACTCACTTATGGAATGTCTGGTATGGGCATTTGACAGTGGGTGGCCACACTTTGGTATTACGCCTTACCTGACTTGGGCAACTACCCAGAGTTCATCAGATTTGATCCAAATGGCTTTCTGCTTCCCCTCCCAATCAATTTCTGATTTTCCTCCCAATCAATGTGAAAGATTTTTCATCCAGAAAGGAACACCACCGCTCTGAAGGTGGAAAAACAACGCAAGGGGACTGGGCTGGAACCTTGGCAAACCCACCGGACCCTGGGGTGACAGTGAGAAGGTTTTTGGGAATCCAGCCCAGCAGACCCTGATCGAAGTGACCTTCCAGTAATGCCTTCAGCACAGAAGGGACAGCCTGGGCACCTGCAAGACCCGCGCGTGCGGAGTCCAGCTGAAGGCGGTGGAGGTCTGGCAGGTGGATTCTTTACCGCTGGGTTACCAGGGAAGTCCCTGAATGCATCTTCAGTTAAAAAAAAAAAAAGAACAAAAGCCCTGTGCCAGGGCCAGTGCTGCTGGGAGATCTGCAGGTTAACACAGCCCACTAACAAGAGCCTCAGCGAGGAGCAGGGCTCTGCAAGCTCGCCCTTTCCTCTCCTCCGGCACAGGTCTGGGCGCCCTGGCCCCTGGCCTCCTCCCACCCAGCTCCCTCGCGGAGGCCCTCGAGGTCCGAGTCTCAGGGTTTGGCAACTCATCTGCAGAAGCCCTAAGGACCTGGGATGGGCTGACAGGCTCCAGCCCCACTGAAGAGCTTCAGTATATTGCTCGACAGCTCCAAATGAAAGGCACAGTCTGTCTGAACCACAGGTTCATGGTGGGAGGCCTGCTGCCCTGTGACTCTTTAGGTCCCACCTAGACCTCTCCTGAGAACCACAGGTGAGCTCGGCCTTCAGCTGCAAATCTGTGTTTGCAAAAGCTGTGTGGTTTTCTGCTGAAAAGGAGAAGAGGCTGGGCTTCCCAGGTGGTGCAGTGGTGAAGAACCCGCCTGCCAATTCAGGAGCAGTGGGTTTGACCCCCGGGTCAGGAAGATCCCCTGGAGTAGAAAACGGCAGCCCACCTCAGTATTCCCGCCTGGAAAAGTCCGTGGACAGAAGAGCCTGGCGGGCTACAGTCCATGGGGTCGCACAGACTGAGCGTGGCCGGGCGTGGCTGAGCACAACGCGAAAGGCAGGGCCAAGTCCGCGGAGGCTCTAGCGCCAAGCCGTGAAAAGAACGGCACACAGAGCCTGGTGCGGGCGCAAAGTGCAGATGACCTCACTGCCGCGCGTTCGCGTGCGGAGACGCAGTGCACACACGACGCGGCGCTTCCTTCAATTGATGCAACTCAGTCATTTTTATTGCAACTGGAAGACAATACATCACAGAAACTTTATGATAGGTCTGGGGGAAAGTGTTATTTACAATAAATGATGAAATAGTTTGTCTTTGGCAATATGATTACATACGAAGGATGCGAAATGCAAGTATGGACGCCTCCAAGGCGGGCGGGCTGCGCCTGCTTCCACTCTTCCTCTAGGCAACACAGACGCGACCGAACGCCACTCTCTCCTCTACAGGTCTCCCTTTCTGTTCATGATATTGGCAGTTTCATACAGAAAAAAACACCGGCGAAAATTGGCTTTTGAAAACTTATTACTCTAAGTGAATAAATTTGGCCATGGAGGTCTATTGGCCAGAGGTCAGACGACCCCAAGTATTGAGAGTAAACCTCTTGTCTTCTGATTGCTTTATCACTGTTATTTATTTTTCTGTAAAACAAAAACAGAACTCAGAAATGTTACAGAATCAGAGTATAAAAAATGTACACGTGTATAATGCTTCCCAGACACACACGGACACTTGCTTCCTCCACATTGTCACCACGGCAGTGTGAGTAGTGAGTGTGAACAACAGCGGGTTACTGGATCAGCTGTGTCGACGGCCCGGCACACACTCAAGCAATGCTGCACGTTTAAATAACTGAATTTGTGCTAAGAGTCTCATCTAACAAAAGGGAGGGGCTGGGAACTCAGGCCACAGTCATGAAAGGATCAAAGACAATTTCTGGGTTTGCTAGATACACCATATCGAAGTCTTTGCGAATCCAATATGGAATATTAACTCTTTGCAAAAAGTAGGGAAGGCTGTTCTCAACTGTTGCAAAGGAAGTGGAAAACACTGCTGTATCTATTCCAAATAAATAGTCTTGATTTCAGCGCTAACAGAACGAACAGGAAGGGTACTTGTGAGCACGATCACAGTTAAGTCAGAAGTGACCTTTCACCCAGGTCTGATTTCAAAAGTAGGACAGACAGCAGAACGCAGCACCATAGACGCGTTGGTTTCGGCCGTTAAAGGTGGATGGTTTGAAACATCGGATTTTCCTTCCTTAATTTTTGGTCAGTGACGCTAGCACTTGTTTGCTGAACTGTGGAAGAATTGTAAGGTCACACACATTATTCATGATAAAGCAACGGAGTCTGTGCTTAATTCAAGAATGACCAGTAGGGGGCAGAGAGAGCAGTTGGCCGCCATCTCCGCGCTCTCCAAGGAAGGGGGGTTGACGGGTGGGTTCACAAAGGCAGGTGGGTCTACACAGAACACTGCACGCCCTGTGGACATCCTCACGGGGCTCCAGGGACAGGAACACCACACAACGGATATACTTGGATTTACACATTCCATTACAACGAAGAAAAAAAAAAAGACACCATTCCAACTTTGTAACTGTTAACTGCAATATAAACCAAAGTCCCGAGTTTTGGCAGGTAACTAAAAAGAGGGTTATCACTTAGGTTATATAGCAAAAGTGTTGATGTATATTATATATAGTAGTATAAATAATAAAAAGTATTAAATTAGATCACAGTGCTGCGTTATGTGCATAACAGTGTTTGATATAGTACTCGAGCTGGGACCTACGACACGAAAGACTGAACTGTCAACACTGGTTAAGTCACGATCAGAGGGGACACAGAGCTCAAATGTGTTCTTTTGGTGGCACAAAAAAAAAAAAAAAATCTTGAAGATGAAAGAAAAATACTCTACAGAAATATAAAAAAGAAAATGGCAACATCTGGGCAGCTGTGACCCACCAGGAAGAAACGAGTCCCAATCTGAATCAAGTTTAAAGGGAAAGAGAAGTCACATTGAGTTGAATCCAATCCCATATGGAAAACCCTCCCATGCAGGTCACTTGTATAGAACTCTGATTCCTTCTCCAAGAGCTCTTGGATGAGACGCTGGGGGCCCACACATGTGGAGTGCGGGTCGGGGGTCACTGAGATGAGGGCTGGTAGCATTTGGGCCTCCGGACTGAGCTGGACAAAGGCCATCTGGAAGGTCTTCACCCTACAAAGCCCACAGCCTGAAGCTGGGCCCCTGGGTGAGATGTGGTATTCACAGCCGCGCCCAGCCAGGGCCAGACTCCCTGTGCCTCTCCCAGGGGAGAAAACCCAGGTCTTGGGAGCAGCTTCCCACACAGTCCTTCTGAAAAACGCAGCCCAAGACTAAAATCTGCCACAGCTGTTTTGGCCAGGGTTTTCCAACCATTGTCGGTGGGGTGGGTTCACTTTAGTTTCAGATAGACAGTTTGACCAAAGAACTCTTGAACATGTGTGTGTATATATATAAATATATATATATACACTGCTTAGAGAGGGGGAGGGAAATAGGAGCTTAGGGTGTATCATAAGGCTGGGAAATCGATGGATGCAGACCCTTTCCACAAAGTACTAGGTAAAGATGAGAGACAACTGTAGTAGCGTAAAAATAACTTTCTACGTGTGAAGCATTTAAGGAGAAAGAGCATAGTCTCCGTCTCTTAAATGTGTCCGAGGACCGACGACGAGTAAACGTGGGTGTCACGGTGCGGACGTGTTCACGGTTGTTTTCCCAAAGCATCTTCAAATATTGCTATAGTTCCCCACTGCCCCCGCCCCCCAACCCCACGTGAGCATGTGAGATACTGGAATGACACACGAAACGCCGTTTCTCCCAGCAGGAGAAATCAAAGCAAAAACACCACACCCCTGGAACGGTGCCCGGGCGATTTCTGTCAAGACTAAATGAGGACACAGGGTCGTGTGGAAGCTGAAAGAACACGTGATGTTTGGGAAGAAATTCCAAGACTAGAGTGAGTAACACTTGAGCAAAATACTCTTTCACAAATGGGCTTGTGCTTAAGTTCCCTACTGCTCTTGGAGGAGGGGGTGAGAGAGGGTGTCTTCTGCCCCCGGGCTTGGCAAGGACACGGACAACCTCATTCCGCAGTGAAGTCACTATGAACGGCCACATACACATCGATACTTTTTTTTTTTCTCAACAATCAAAATACAAAGTTAAACACAATTGAGCCATTGTTTTGGTTATGCATAATGTGTATGCCTCCAAAAACAGAAGAAAAATAGAAAAAGTACCCTCACTAAAGTTTCCCCTAGGTCTCCCAGCGGCTCCTGTGTTAGGGACTGCAGGAGACGCAGGAAATAACACTTAGAAAGCTGCCCGATGAGGTATTTATGCAAAAAGAGTGGTTCTGGAGTTAAGAACACACTTTTATAAGATATTTCTCTATTTCTCAAAGAGATCAGAAAAGTAAATCACACACATTGCATTTTATTATTTTTCTAAAAGAGGCCTTTGCTCCTTTAGAAAAAAGGAAATGAGGGGAGACAGCCCACCGGTGGGGGTCGCCATCGGAAGGAACCCCCGCCAGAAAAACAGTCCTGGATGTCTGTCTCTGCCTTTCGGGAGGGAAGTCTGGATTTGACCTGGGAGGGTTGGGGGGCCGAGGGGGCTTGGTGAGGGGACACCACCAAGTGCCGCCCGGGGCCCGCAGCTGCGGATGGCTTCTGGGGCGTCAGACGTTGGCTTGGGAGACGGAGGGTACGGAGCGCTTCGGAAAGACACCCTTACCCCCTCTCCCCACGGCCAGCGCCGAGCGCGCCAGGCGCGCTCAGGTTCAGTGACGAGGCCGCCCGCGCAGGGCTGTGATCTTCCCGCAGCCCCTCTCAGCAGCCGCCCAGAGGCAGAGGACGCGCGGGCTACTCTCCCGCCGTCCAGGCTGCGGGGCTGCGGGCCGTGCCGGCGGGCGCAGGGCTCCGCCGCGGTTTCAGAAAGTGGGGCGCACCCCAGGCCCCGCCTTCCCCCTCGCCATCGGACCTTGAGAGCGGGTGTTTCTACGCTGGAAGATCCCCTTGCGTGGGGGCGGAAGCCCACGCTCTCTGAGGTTCCTCTGGTCTCCCTAACGCCTTTCCTGCAGGCGGAGGTGCAGGAGCTTCTTCCCGGCTGCGCGCCGTCACCCGGTGGTCTGGGCGCCCACCGTCGAGGCGGGCCTCGCTCCAGGTGGGATCGCGCACCCAGGCGGGGGCCGCCGCCACCGGCCTCGGGAGCGTCGGGGCTGGGCCTCCCAGGCCCGCGCACGCTCTCCGTCGCGGGGACCCTCACTCACACCCTCATCCGGTAAGGCCCAGTCGCGTGTTTCCCCTTCTCCTGGCGAATTTGCATAATCATTCACTGCCTGCTTTCCCTAGAAACCAAACCTCGGTCCTGGTTTTCTCAAGTCAGCGTCCCTAATGCTCTTGATTCTATCATACGCACTCACGACTCAGTTTGCCCTCAGATTATTGCGTCACGGTAAACATGCACAGACAGAGAAAGGACACACTTTTCAACAGAGAATCAGAGGGGCCGGGGCTGAAGTGCAGACAAGGCAACACGGAGCGCCGCCATCCAGGCCCTACCAGAACGCGGAGACTTTGTATTGCAGAGTTAGCTCCCCAACAGTCAGAATTTGTCCCTGAAGAAGGTTAAACCTTAAACACCTGCTTCAAAAAACCAAAACAAAATAATCGGAAAAAGGAAAAAAAAAAAAAAAGGAAAAAAAGGAAAGAAAAAAGGAAAAAGAAGAAAACCAAAAGAACCTCTAAGCCTAAGGGCTTAAAAATTAGAGGCATAGCCTTTTCTCTATTTTCTATATTTATATGAAAATAATTCATGCTTCATGCTAAATACATTATTTACCTTACAAGAACTTTGTTATTTTTGAATAAAAAAAAGTTTGTGTTTTTGTGATTTTTTTTTCCAAAGGAATTCCATGCATTGTGGATCAGAAATTTCTGCTGGCTACACGGCTGAATGTGGAAATCATTTTGAGCTTTGCAAAGATGAATACTGACTGATGTTAATTGCAAACTCCATTTGGAGGGCAGTATTGGAGTTTTTCCTTTCTTTTTTGCCATGTTTTACTTTAGTTTGTCCATCAGTGTGCCTTTCATCTTTTAAAAATACACCACAATACTAATGGCAGGTCCGAAGCTTTTGTTTTCACTTGGATCAAATGATTTTGACAGACAGAAAAAGTTTTGTACCATTATTTCCTTGACAGCTATGGAAATTTCTTGGAACTTGATTTTCACTTGGGCAGTTACGAAGACATAGCCTGTTTTTGCATCGGTTTTTCCTCTTTCGTGTGTGTGTGGTGTGTGTATGTGCACAGGTGCACATGAGCAGGACCAACCTTCAGGCTTATGGCTTGTGGAACCTGCTTTTTAATACAGAACAGAATCCAGTGACCAGCAACTTCATCACAAACTGACCCAGTTTCTCCTCCTGAGTCACTGAGACCCGGTGAACAAGGGCGGTCCAGGGTTTGCCTCTGGAGATGCTACTGGGCTCCGTGGTTAAGCACAGAGGGCTGGGGACCGCCCTGCTCCCACCTCACATGCACGTGCGGAGCCACGCCAAGGCTTCTCCTGGCATCATCTGATGCCCCAGTGCCACGAGCCTGGCCCTGCTCCTAGGGGGCCAGGGGTCCTTCTGTCTCCCCAGTTGCTGCCTTACGTGGGCTCACTCATCGGCCCCCGCTGGGTGCACACCCTGACCTCTTAAACCTAAAGGCTGGGCCTGATGGGTGGTGACCTTGCGCACACGCCGTCTAGTGCTGGGTGTGTGTCCCCGCGGCGTCACCGCTGTGTCCCTGTGGATTCAGCCGCGGGGTTCTGCGACAACCTGGAGGAAGCAATGGGCATTTTGGCTTTTCGGTTTTGTCTTCAGGTAACGAAAAGCTTTTTGTAAAACGGCTGAGTGTCAACATGAGTTCTATGGCTTCAATCTCCTTTAAACATAAAATTCTTAAGGGTCCAAAACCAAGGGGGGGAATTAAAAGAAAAAAAAGGAAAGAAAAGAAAGAAAACCAAACCAAAGGAAAAAGAAAAGAAAAAAAATAAATTGCTGATATTGCCACAAATCATTAGAAATCTCCTGACATGCTGAAACCAAATGGCCGTAAGTTCAAAACAAATCAGTGACTTGTTTTTGTTAATTTTTCGCGGTTTCCTTTTGCTCCTTCTGCCCCTTTGCCGTCCGATTGGTGATGTTGTTCAGGCAGGACCGGATGCCCGCCAGGTGCAGGAGCGAGCCCGCCGCCTCCTTCATCTCCTCGTCGTCGCTCTCGGGGGGCTTCTCCGTGCGTCTCTTTTTTGAGGGGCAGCGAGTCGCTGGGCACCTTCCGCGCCTTGGCCGCGGGCGGCCGCTTCTTGTGCGCGGGCGCGGGGCGCCCGTCGCCCGGGGCCTCCCGGGGCCGCGCGGCCGGCCGTCCTCCTCCCGGCTCGCTGTGGCTCTCGCGGCTCGGGCAGCTGCCCTCGCTGCCCTCCGGGGCCCCCTTGGCGGCGAACTCGTCGGGCTCGTCGGCCGAGGCGCAGTCGCTGGCGGGCGGGCGCTGCGCGGCGGCGGCGGCCTTGGCTGCTGTAGGTGTGGTCCTCCTTGGGGTCCCCGCTGACCACCCGGGGAGCCGCACGCCGGCGCGCTCTCAGTCCGCAGGCGGCAGCCGGGAGGCCGTTCCTGCAGGGCGGGGCGAGAGAGGACAGGTTACACCCCCCTGCAGCAGCCCCCCGCGCTCTCGGAGCAGACGCGGGGACGCCCGGCCAGCGGTCTGCCAACGCAGGAGCCTCTGCCCTGAGGCCGAGGCCCGAAATCCCTGCTGGCCTCCCGCCGTGGGCACGGCCACTCCATTCGTGCGGCGGAGGCGCCACAGCAACGCTCTCACTGTGCCGGCGGTGGAAGCACACCTGCTCCTGTTAAACCCCGAGAATCCAAGCTGTGCCGCGTTTCACGTGCCGGCCAGTGCGCGGTGGAGATCCCGCCAGGGACGCCGGCTGGGCCCTTCCGAGGAAAAAAAGCCTGCTCGCCTCTAAGGCAGCGCCCAGAGTCGTCAGCAGGCTAAACCTGGTGTTCAGGGACAAAGAGGAGCCTGCCCCGGGCGACAGCTCCTCACCGCCGCGGCCCCTCCCTCATCCACCCACGCACACCCCTCCTGTGGATGCGCGGCCCTAGGGTGGGGGTCCCGGGGGTGGGCAGGCCAGGCGGCATGAGATCCAGACACTCACAAGGATGCTCACAGATGATCAGAGAAGCAAGTCATGGTTACACAGACGCAGCACCAACAAGCTGCCGTCTACTCAACTGCCCACCTGCCAGGCGCCTTGCTGTATCTGCAGAGATCGCATTCAACTCTATAAAGCGGTTCTATTGGCACCCTTATTCTATAGATGCTAGAGGCGAGGTCTGGGCCGAGTTTGGTGACTTATTTAAAGCCGCACAGCTCATCAGCAGAGCAGGGATGGGAAGCGAAGCCTGACTCGAGCTCTCAGCTACACCGCCAGAGCGACTCTTGCTCTTTGCTGACCTGCCCTGTAACCAGACCACCTGACAGGACCGTTTCGCCTCCGAGTGTGTTGTCACGCCCATATGTCCGAGCAGGGAGCGCACTGCCCTGTGCTTTCTTTTTGGCAAAAGGGACCGTGTCTGCACCCTCCGCCCCCCCACTTCACGGGGCTGTGGAATGTGGGTGACTGCCGGCTGGTGTCCAGACCAGTGGGGACCGTGATGCCTCCGTGGGGTTCGGCCACATGCTGTGTGGACAGGCGTGGATCCTGTCTGCCTGGTGCACGGGAGGGGCCAGCAGTGAGGCGATAGGGGAGGAACACTCAGGGGAGGGGGGTCACTTACTGCTGCAGGGGGCAGAAGGAGGGCATGGAGGCCTGTGGGGGGCACAGCGTGTGGCCATGGGTGCGGGAGCTGGGCGCTCTGGGCGGGGGCGCTTTCTGCTGCACCATGTTGGCCTCCTTTCCCACTGGCTCGCCCACCAGTGAAAACGTTTCTATATCTTGGGATCGTGGGTACACTTATCACAACTGCCCCAACTGCCAGCACCCGAATTCCCTCCATGGCTGGCACTTCCCACCATCACCATGGACTGTGTGATGGTTCCCATGAGAGGGTCAGCCCACAAGGCAGGGCCTGGCCCCTGGGATGTCCTCAGGGCCTAGTGCAGTGCCAGGCAGGGAGGGGGCCCCGTGGGAGACACTGAGCAAGCGCCGGAGCAGGTGGTCTGGGGAGTGTCCACCAGCGTGCTGCAGCAGGTGGGGTTGTGCAGCAGACAGCAGGTGGTCTGGGGGGAGGGGCTTCCCGGACCCTCCCTGAGGATGTGGCCCCGGGGAAGGGTAGTGCGGTGCAGTAGAGAGGGAGAGGATTCTGGGAGCAAAGGAGTCAGGAAAAGGTGAGCAGTGCAAAGGCAAGCTCTTCGTGCGTCCAGGTGAAGGCATGCATGCTGCTCCCTGTGCTTCCTCCTTCCCCACAGGCTGACCCTTCTTTCAAGTAAAAAGTCTGGGGTGTCAGGTAGAGACGGAGAAACGCACCAGAAAGAAAGCGGCTGCTGCGTCTCGCTCCGTCCATACAAGAGGCGGGGTTCTGAACCCAAGAGCTTCTTTCTCTCTCCTTCTTTCAAGGACAAAACAAGCTAAGCCATAACGGAAACAAATATCAAAAAGAAGAATGTGTATATATATAAATGCTTGTATAGGGCTTCCCCGAGGCTCAGTGGTAAACAATCTGCCTGCCATGCAGGGGACCCAGGTTCCATCCCTGGGTCAGGAAGATTCTCTGGAGAAGGGAATAGCGATCCACTCCGGTATTCTGGCCTGGAGAATCCCATGGATGGAGGAGCCTGGTGGGATACAGTCCACGGGGTAGCGAAGAATTGGACAGGACTGAAGCAACTGAACACAGGCATGTGTATGAATGAGTCACTCTGCTATACAGGAGTGACCGCCACCGGAGACGGCCCTGGCAGCCAGTCCAGCACTCTCGCCTGGAAAGCCCCACGGACGGAGGAGCCCGGCGGGCTGCAGCCCATGGGGTCGCACAGAGTCGGACACGACTGAAGCGGCTTAGCGCAGTAATTACACAGCACTGTAAATCAAGTATACTTTTAAAAAAAGGTATATGTAAGTGCGAGAGCAGCGCACGGAGACCTTCTTGAAGGTATCACAGGAAGCGAAGGCAAAGAAAGAAACAGATCACTTCCCGAGCCCGTGAATTCGAGGCGGGGCGGGGCAGGGGCCCAAGACCCACGGCCTGCAACCCCAGCCCCACTCCACAGCCTCACAGACAGACAGACAGAACAAACTCAGGGAACCCTGTGACTGGTTCGGGCGACCCTGCTGGTCCTCAAAGATGGCTCCAACAGGAGACTGCAGTGTGTCCCGGCCTCCCGGGAAGGGAGCTTCCTGTGACAGAGACAAGAAACCAGCACACTGATGATGCCTCTGGATGAAAACGGGCACACAGGGGGCTTCAGGGAGCCAGAGGTAAAGTATAAATGCATCTTCCTCTCACGTGACAGTCAGCTTTCTCTGAGAGTTCACGATGGGCTCATAGTCCATAAATTACACACAAACTCAGCAGGAAGCGACGCGCTCCTTCAAATATTAATCCCTGGACGCGGCGCTGTTCCTGGTGGGGTGGGCCTGCTGCACTGACTGGCGTCAGGCGCCTCCTGCTGCAGGGCCTGTTGTTGCAGGATGCCAACTACTTTACAAAGAAGAAAGCAGGCAGGCTGAGCGCATTATGTTGGAAGAGGAAGAACTTCTAACCACCCCCTCAAATATTATTCATCAAAAGGAACATGGGATACGTCTGAAGTACCTGCCATTTTTCAGCTTCGTTTTCTAAGGAACGGTACTCAAGACGATCATGTTAGCATAAATTAAAGCCACCTGACTTCACTGGGACCCCACAGAACCATGTGTTATTCATCTCAAATAAAAACCTGGTATTAATCCTCTTGTCAAATCGGTAGGAAATACTCAACATGAAAGTTGAGAAGTCACATTAGTTCAGGGTGAGAATGTGCACTCCTCGCCACCCACAAGTTCAGGGATGGCTTCTGGTCAGACACGGCCATCTTGCTGATTTTGGACTTGCTCACGATTTGTTCCATTACCACAGCACCTCTGCGTGTCGTCACCCCCACCCCCCTACCTGTGCACTAGAGTTCTCTTTGGAACTGATGGCTTCCAACCTGCAGGGGAGCATGTAGGGCGAAGTTGTCCTTCTTAGGGGTTTGAGAACTCTGGTCTTTTGCCAAGTGTGAGGAGAAGCAGGTGGGGTTAAGGGGATTATAGAAGCCGTGCTCGCTGTGCAGAGCTTTTGTCCAAAACGGACCACAGGTAGAAAGACCAGAGGACGAGCGGTGACCAGATGCTTCCGTTCCCAGCTGGTGGCACTAAAGATATCTGGAAGGCATTCTCCCAACTACCATATAAAAGACCCGGGACCCCGGGTAAAGGACAACGATGTGGTTTTAGTCATTGCTGGGTTCCTTGGAAAATATGGGGAATCTTGGAGATCCATGTAAACGCACACAGACCAAAAGAACTTCACACACATACAGATGAAAATCTTAAAAAAAAAAAAAAAGACAAAATCTGAAATGTGAGCAGCAGGCATGTAAGGAAGGCAGGGCTGTGTGGAGCGAGATGCGGCCTCCAGCCCTGGGACAGGAGCCCAGACCTGGGAGGAGGGCGCTGCAGGGGGAGCTTGGGCAGCTCCTGGGTTACTATGGCCCCTCGGGGGTTAAAGCGCCCTCAGACACATTGCTCCCCAGGCTCCCAGCACAAGTTTACAAAGCAGAACCTCTCCTGAAGACAGCAACCCACGCCAAGGCCACCAGGATGCCTGTATATCAAGCTGAACCAAGTAGGAGCTCGTAACCTAAAATCACCAAATAACCCACTAGGAACGTAGAAATGTAAAAACGCCACATAAAACACGGGGACCCTTGAATGATGAGACCTTCAGCGAGATCCTGGGGAATCAGCAGCAGATAGGGGGATAAAGGCCAGCCTGACCTCAGCTCCAGATGGAACTGGAGACAAGAAAAGCCTCCCTTGAGAGCTTTAAGCTGCGAGTCTGAAGTCTTGTGGGTGTGAGGCCAGAATTCTACCGTGTGGACCAACAGACCCCAAGTTATATGCAGTTTAAAGTGCCCAGTGGTGCCTACTAGAGGAAACACAAACCCTTTTGGAAGAACGTACTTCAAACCCAAAAGAACTCTCACAAGTAAGACTTTAAAGAATGCAGGTTCATAATTAAGAGAAAAAAAACCCCATAGAATCCCTAACTGTAAAGTCTGAAAATACTGCAATAATTAGACAAAGAATGTAACATATGTACCAAAAAAATAAAAATCAAAGAGGGAATTGGCAAATATTAGAAATACTGGATTACTAAAACCAGGCAGACTTGGTTGATTTGGGGATGCCTCAAACAGAATTTCCAGAGTGAAAAATATAATTCCTGAAATTAAAAAAACTCAATGCAATTGAGTTGTGGAAAACAAACAAAAAATTAGTCAATTGAAAGATGGATCTAAGACATTATAGGAAACGCAGCGGAGAGAGATAAACAGATGGGAGACATGGAAGAGAGGCTGGGCAGCGCACAATGCAAAGCGCCCAGCACAAACGCAGGAGGCCCGGAGCGGGTGGAGAAATGCGGGCGGGCCAATCCCAGAGCAGCAGGCGGCCCCTGGCGGGGGGGCGGAGTTAGGGAAAGAACCAGCGGCTGCGAGGGGCGGAGCAGCAACCTCAGAACCAGAGAGGAAGAGCAGCTGTCCAACTGCAATACTGTCGCCTGAGAACGAAGGCCCAGTGAGAGGCTGAAGGCAAAAGCAGAAGAGGGCGGCAGAGGATGAGATGGTTAGACAGCACCACCGACTCCATGGACGTGAACTTGAGCAAGCCCGGGAGACAGTGAAGGACAGGGAAGCCCTGCGTGCTCACTCAGTCCACGGGGTTGGAGTCCGACATGAGTTAGCAACTGAACAACAGCAACAACAAGAAAAGGCAAAATAAAAATATTTTCAGACAAAAAAGTCAAGACTTTGATTAAAAGCAGATACTCAACGATAGGAACTTCTTAAGAGTGTTTCTCAGGAAAAAAAGAGAAAACTTGTGGTTAGCAAAGGGGGAAGGCTGGGACTAAATCCACATAGGTCTATATATAAAAGAGAGACTCAACAAGGAGCTACTGGAGGGCGCAGGACTCGGTGTCAATGATAACCTGCACGGGGAGAGAATCTGAAGAAGCACGGGCACACGCACTGGGTAACTGAACCATTCTGCTGCGCGCCGGGACCTGACCACCGCTGCAGGTCAGCTATACACCAGCATAAAATAAAAGTTAAACAGAAGCCGAAAGCAAGAGAGGTCTGAGACGCACGAGACGAAACGAGTCCTAAGCAAGGGAAATGTGCCCAAGGGGTGACCCCTGGTGACACCAAGCTGTCCCCTGGTGTCTGTGGGGCTTTGGTTCCAGGTCCCCACAGATATCAAAACCTGTGAACACTCAAGTCCCTTTTACAAAATGGTACGGGATTTGCTTAGAACCCAGGCATGTCCTACGATACATTTTAAATCATCCCAGGATTACTTGCAATGCCTAATACAATGTATAGATGAACACTATGCAAACAGCTGCTAGTGCACAGGGCAAATAAGTTCTGATTTTTTGAACTTTCTGGAATCCTTTTTATTTCCTAATATTTTCTATCAGCAGTTGATTGAATCCATGGATGCAGAACCTATGGATACTGAAGTTGCTCAGTCGTGTCCGACTCTTTGCCACCCCATAGACTGTAGCCTACCAGGCTCCTCTGTCCATGGGATTTTCCAGGCAATAGTACTGGAGTGGATTGCCATTTCCTTCTCCAGGGAATCTTCCCAACCCAGGGTTCGAACCCAGGTCTCCACATTGTAGACAGACGCTTTACCGTCTGAGCCACAAGAGAAGTCGGGCCAATGATAATAACTGACTTAAAGAAACTGAAATATGAAATACAGCTCAAGTCCCAGACCAACGCAGCTATCATTTGGGAGGCGGAGAGAACAGCAGTCAAAGCATTCCAGAGGTCCTGCATCGAGCAGGAGGTTAATGGCACTGATTGACTCTGCACATTTTAAAATATTCATGCTAGAAATTCTAGGATCAGCACGAAAAGAACAGAAAGATCTATATAACTTATAAACCATTAGAAAGTGTGGGGGGGAATGACAAGCAGAAGAATCAGGGTCAATTGAAAACAATGTTAGTGGGCTTCCTGGAGCTCAGTGGAAAAGAATCTGCCCGCCAATGCAGGAGACATAGGTTCGATCCCTGGTCCAGAAGACCCCACGTGCCTTGGAGCAGCTAAGCCCGTGGGCCACAGATACTGGGCCTGTGCAGAGCCCACGATCCGCAGCAAGAGAAGACACAGCAGCGAGGAGCCTGTGCGCACAGCAAGAGAGCCGCCCCGCTCTCAACACCCAGACAAAGCCTGCAGCAGTGAGCACACAACACGGCCCGAAGCAGGTACAGCAATGAAAATACAACCGTCAGAAAGGAGTCTGGGAGGCGGGGCCAACACAGTTTGCAAAAAGGCAAACTGAGATGGTATAAACAAATCCGCATGTCATTTAAAATAGGCTAGTATCTCCATTGAAAGGTAAAGATCACTAGCAAGCCTTTAAAAGAAAAAAAGTCATGTGCCTTTTGTAACAGATGACCCTGAAACATAAGGACTAAGAAAGGTTAAAAGTGAAAGGAGGAAAACCAGGGTGCCATGCTGGTGCGGCTATATGAAACCAGACACGATAGATTTTAAGGCAAAAATCGTTATTACAGACAAAGGGAGTCATGAAATATTCAGAAAGGTTCAGTTCACCAGAAACATATAACTGTTCTAAACGTGGAGACCTCCAGTAAGATTGCTTCAAAATACATCCAAATTGGAAGAGCTGCAGGAAGAAATGGTCAAACCCACATCTCTCCCCCTTCTCCCTTCTCCCGCAGACATTGCTCATATGTAGATTTAGAACATGTGCTCATAACAGACAAGGTATGTGACTTTGAAGCACACACCAAATATTTATAATAAAATATGGTATACACTACGAGACCACATAGCAAGTCTCCACAGATTTCAAAGAGCAGTGTCTTACAGATGAATCTTCTGACCACAATGCACTGTAATTAATAACTAATGATGTAACTAAAAACAAAAATAAGCAAAAACCACCTCCTCATAGGTCTGAAAATTTAAAAACACACTTCTAAAAACACCTATGGGTGAAAGAAGAAAGCAAGATGAAAATTAGTAAATACTTTGAACTTGTAACAATAATGAAAATAAAAGGCACCCAAATTTATAGCTACAACTAAGCAGCGGTTTGAAGGAAAGTATAACCTTAACCTTTTATATAAAAGAATAAAAGTGTAAAATAAAACTATCCAATTCAGATCACAACAAAAAGAACAAACCCAAAGAAAGAAAGGAAATTATAAAGAATCTAGCAGAAATCAATGATATAGAGAAGAGGTACAAAAATAGAGGTAATTATAATAATTTAAAAAAGCTCCAAAGTTGATTCTTCTAGAGAAAAACACTATGTGTGTTAAGATTAAGCAAAAAGAGAGGTAATAAAATGAAATAAATTAAAGGGCTGCAACTACAAAAGACAATGAAAAGATGACAGATATTATTTATAACTTTATGCCACATTTTTGAAAGCAGGTGATATGGACAAATCCCTACAGCTACCAAAACGAATTTAAAAAGAAATGAAAAATAAGTTAATACCATAAAATTTAAAGAAATTCACTCTATAGATAAAAATCATCCCACAAATAAAACACCAGCTCTGCAGTGCTCTGCAAGTTCCACCAAACATTAAGCAACAGATTAATTTCAATCTTACCTGAACTCAGGGAATCTAAGAGCGAATCCTCTTTAAGGCCTTATGTGAGAATAATGTAATCCTGACACTAAAGCCAGATGAAGGCAGCACTAGAGAAACATGGATACGCCAGCGCCAGCAATACGTAAAAAATGTATCACCAGTACGTTAGAAATGTAGGCTTTGTTTAAAATTAGGGATTTATCCTGTAATTCACCACCATGTAAAACAATGAGAGAAAAATTCACAGTTCTGCTGAATGATGTAGACATTTCTTTGATGAAATTCAATACCATTTACAATAAACCACCCATAAGCCAAATAGAGAAGGGGTAGTTTTGTAATGATAAGGTATATTTCCTAAAAAATGGTAACAAACAGTCCATCGGTTGTTCTTCAATAACACAGCACTCTTTAAGAAGCAACACGGGGGCTTTGGTGGTGGTTCAGGAGTTAAGAGTCCCTCCTGCAGCGCGGGAGATATGGGCTCCGTCCTAGGTCAGGGAGCCTGGATGCCACGAGCTGGGGAGCAACCGAGCCCCCAGGCAATCACTGACCTGCGCGCTCCGGAGCCACAGCCACAGAGCCTGTGAGCCTCAGCTGAGGTCGGACGCGGCCAGACGGCAAACGTAAGGAACGATGGAGCAGCATACAGATGTCTGCTATCTTTACCTTTACTCAGAGGCTCTAACTCTAACAGGGCAGGAAAAAATAGGACAGGATATAAGAGTAGGATATAACGGGACAGGATATAAGAAAAATCCCCACTATTATTTGATTTTATACACAGAAGAATCTACAGATAGATTAGTAAATTTACTCAGTTTATTTAGCAAGGTTGCCTGAAAAAAATCAATATACAAATAATTAACTCCAGATGGATTATATATAGTATTTAAATGATATAGGACAAATTTTTTTAAATCTTTTAGAAAAAAACTACAGAAGACCATATAATCTCAGAGTAGGGACTTTTTAAAGACACTAGATTTCATTACACATGAAAATTAAGAGCTTCTGTTCATCAGAAGACACCACTATGGACAGTGAAATGACCATCCACAAACTTAGGAAAGTTATTAGCAATACACACGGTCGATACCAGCACATTACACGGGAGAGACGCCACTGTGCTAACAAAGGCTTGTATAGCCATGTGCAGACGTGAGAGCTGGACCATAAAAGGCTGAGTGCCGAAGAACTTATGTGTTGTAGTACTTTCAAATTTTAGTGCTGGAGAAGACTCTTGAGAGTCCTTGGACTGCAAGGAGATCCAACTAGTCCATCCTAATGGAAATCAGTCTTGAATATTCATTGGAAAGACTGATGCTGAAGCTGAAACTCCAATACTTTGACCACCTGATGTGAAGAGCCGACTCACTGGAAAAGACCCTGATGCTGGGAAAGACTGAAGGCAGGAGGAGAAGGGGATGGCAGAGAATGAGATGGTTGGATGGCATCACCAACTGGATGAACATGAGTTTGAACAAACCCTGGGAGATAGTGAAGGACAGGGAAGCCTGGCATGCTGCAGTCCAAGAGGTCGCAAAGAGTGACTCAAGAAGAGAGTCAATAAAGGGTTATTATCCAGAATATACAAAGAAGTCCTACCCAGATAAGAAGAAAAGAAAACAAGGTGATAGAGGAATAAACTGTTGAGCAGGCAGTCCATCAAAGAGCATATTCAAGCAGCCAGTTAAACAAATGGAGAACTGTGCAACCTCTTTAGTAAGAAGGAAATGGAAATTAAAATGCTGCAGATACGGTTACATATCCACTAGACTGGCTGGCACTGCACAGGACGGCAGCTTCACGTGGCGGTGGAGACGCCACGGAGTGGGCTGGGAGGCGTGTACATGGATGCCAGCACTTCAGAAAACAATCTGTCATCTTCTGGTAAAGTTGAGCACATTAACCCTGTATAAACCAAAACCTCTCACATCGAAACATGCATCTTAGATGAAACTGTAGGCATGGACAGGAATTCCCATGGCAACTCTGTAAAAGCAAGTAACTATAAACACTTCAAATACCTTAAAAAAATTCTGTGGCACAGCCACACAGTGGAATACTATGTAGGCACGAAAACACCATCAGCTACAACTGTATGAAGCAAGCCACATAAACTTGGTAATGAATAAAGAGGGTAAGGAGCAAGTCAGAAAAGAAGATATAGAGTACCATTCCAGATATTAATAGATAAAATTCACATCAAGCATAGTTAAATGTGGGCTGCCGTCTATGGGGTCACACAGAGTCGGACACGACTGAAGTGACTTAGCAGCAGTAGCAGCATCATCAGGAATGCAGAGGACTTTTTACATACAATAGGAAAAACTGCCAGGACTTTCAAAGGCCTTAACCAATGCCACCAGTTTGAAACATGAGGAGCAACCACAGATCGTGGCTCAAACATCACACAGTGAATTTGCTGGTCACTGTTTCGACTTCTGGACCAGAAGAGCAGGCAGTGGAGACAAAAGCTGAGCTGGTGGCCCAGAGGGAGCTCACGCGCGCCCTTCACCCCCTGGTGGTGTTTTCCCTTCTCCCTTTACCATTTCCTCCTCTCCGTTCCACCACAAAGCATAACCTACTACCGAGTTTCAGAGCTGCCTTCAAAGACCATGGTCTCAAAAGATGAAAGCTAACAGGTACTTGGTTTTTAAATTAAAACAAAAAACAGATCAGTGGCAAACTTTCCTTCCAGTGATATCACCAGGCCCCACCCTATCTTCAAACTGAAGGTTGCAGGCTGCCTAAACTCCTGTGAGAGACATGTCCTCCGAGGGGAAGACAAAGACAGTGACCAGGAGCATATGTGAGGCTGACAGGCGCATTTTCCTGCCAGGAGCAGATCCGAGGCTGATGGGCGCATTTTCCTGGTGACTTTATTTTGACAGGACCTTAAGCATTGATGCTTCGTGTGACAATGCTGCTGCTGCTGCTGCTGAGTCGCTTCCAGGCGTGTCCGACTCCGTGCGACCCCAGAGACGGCAGCCCGCCAGGCTCCCCGGCCCCGGGACTCTCCACGCAAGAACACTGGAGTGGGTGCCATTTCCTTCTCCAATGCAGGAAAGTGAAAAGTGAAAAGTGAAAGTGAAGTCACTCAGTTGTGTCCGACTCTTCACGACCCCATGGACTGCAGCCCACCAGGCTCCTCCGTCCATGAGACTTTCCAGGCAAGAGCACTGGAGTGGGGTGCCACTGCCTTCTTTGACAACAGAACCATTAATTCTTCATGACAACAGAACCATTAATTCCTGACTTGCTTCCTGTTTCAGGGGAACTGCATTTTCACGAGAGGTCCATAAAGCTCCAAAAAATATTCAGCAGCCTTAGGTGGTGATCAAATGAAACTTCCTCGTAATTTTATAACATGCTTTGGTTTAGACTGGGGCCTCCCTGGTGGCTCAGACGGTAAAGAATCTGCCTGTAGTATGGGAGACCCAGGTTCAATCCGCAGGTTGGGAATACGCCCTGGAGAAGGAAATGGCTACCCACTCCACTGTTCTTGCCTGGAGAACCCCAGGGACAGAGGAGCCTGGTGGGCTGCCGTCCACAGATCACAGAGTCGGACACGACTGAGCGACTAACACCTGGTTTGATCACTGTCCTTAAAACCCGGGCTTTGCCACAAGTGCGCACTGTCCTGAAGGTGGCCCAGAAACTCAGTCTAAGCCTCTTTTGGGGTTTGGGACTGAGCTTCAGGCGCTCAGAGAGGAGATCTGGGAAGGTGCGTGGGGAGCAGGTGGATGAATCATAAAGCTCTCCACACATTTCATTTTCTTTTATGTTTTAAACAACTGTAATAAAATACACAAACATAAAAAAACTTACCAAAAACAAAACTAAACCTTTGTTAAGCACACGGCTTAGTGGTATTAAATGCACTCGTAACGCGTGCCGGTGCCCCACCACCCATCTCTAGAACCCTTCGTCCCATAAAACTGTGACTCATCCCCAGTAAACAATGACCCCCATTCCCTCTCTGCACAGTCACTGGCAGCCACCATTCTATGCTCCGTCTCCATGAACAGGACTGTTCATTTAAGTGGGGTCATACAGTGTCTTTCTATGTGTAGCTTCTTTCACTGAAATGTCCCCCAGGTGCACCCGCATCGTAGCGCGGGTCAGGACCTCCTCCTGCCTAAAGGCTGAGTATCCTATCGTGTGCACACACACCACGTCTTGCTTGTTTGCTGATCTACTGACGGACGCTTGGGGTGCTTACAGGTCTCCAGTTCAGTTCACACGTTCAGTCGTGTCTGACTCTTTGCAACCCCATGGACAGCAGCACGCTGGGCCTCCCTGTCCATCAGCAACTCCCGCGGTTCACTCAAACTCATGTCCATTGAGTCGGTGATGCCATCCAGCCATCTCATCCTCTGTCGTCCCCTTCTCCTCCTGCCCCCAATCCCTCCCAGCATCAGGGTCTTTTCCAGTGAGTCGGCTCTTCGCATGAGGTAGCCAAAGTACTGGAGTTTCAGCTTTAGCATCAGTCGTTCCAATGAACACCCAGGGCTGGCCTCCTTTAGGATTGATGGCTTGATCTCCCTGCAGCCCAAGGGACCTGCCATACTCTTTTCCACAGTGGCTGCACCACCTTAGGCTCCCACTGACAGCGCTCAAGGGTTCCAATTTTGCCATAACCTTGTCAACGCTTAATACTTTCTGCTTTCTTGCTAGTGCCACCCTAGGGAGGGTGAAGGACTATCTCACTGTAGTCTTGATCTGCATTTCCCTGACGATCAGGGATCAGCGATGCTGAGCATTTTTCTGTGTGCTGACTGCCTGTGCCATGTACCCTTTGTGTATCTTTGGAGGAAAGCCCTTTCCCACTTATGAGCAGGTGTGCTGTTAATCAGGTATTTATTGAACACTCCTATACTGTTTACTGTGCGCCAGGTGTGTAACTGTGTCTTAATCCTAGTAACTCATAAGGGAGGTGCTGGTTTTCTTCTGAGAAGCCCGGCCCAAGGCCCCGTAGTTACAGGCTATGGACCCAGGAAACTTGGTTCCCAAGTTCACGTGTGCAATTTCTGAGCTCTCTTGACATATGAAAGGCTTCTCCGATGGCTCAGCAGTGAAGAATCCGCCCGGGGACGCAGGGGACGCAGCGGACGTGGGTTCAGTCCCCGGGTTGGGAAGATGCTCTGGAGGAGGAAATGGCTACCCACTCCAGAATTTTCGCCTGGAAAATCCCATGGACAGAGGAGCCCGGTGGGCTTCAGGCCCTGGGGCTGTAAAGAGCTGGAGCTGAGCGAGCACAGCACGGTCTGGCACATGATGGCGGGCGGGCCCACTAGCTCTCTCTCAAGCCTCCAGCAAGCCTTGACATGCAGAGTTCTTCTCTGGCACCTGAGAGGTCACTTAGGGTCAGAGAGTCCTAAGCCGTGCACAAAAGGTGGCCCAGGCCGAGGCGAGCTACTGCGGCCTGCAGTGGAGAAGCCGCCCCTAGCTCACAAATGGAGGAAATCTTATGCTCCGTTTCCCAAGAGATACAGAAACAGTTTTTCCAGGGCTATAACTCTCCCATTCAAAGGTATTCTCTGCAAGGGATTTCACTGGAGAGGCAGCAGAAGACACAGGCGTGAAACTTGGAGAGGTGGCAGCAGTTGCTTTGAGGATAAACTGTCTTAAGGCCTCCCCGCCTATATTAGGCAGATTTAAAAACAAGCGGGTTTCAGTGTCTAAGGATGGGCCGATCCCTGAGGTTATTGAGTAAAAAGTCAACACGGTGAAGTCAATTACACTATTGACAGATACTCTTACAAGGAGATTTCACATCATAATTACATGCAAAGGAACCCAGCAAATACAAGCTGTGTAGTGATCAGCTAATAAAAGTAACACTTCATCTATGTCAATAACGGTTTCAGAGTTAAGACAAACAAACATGGCCTTTGGCACTCAGCAGAGGAAAGGGAAAAAAAACCAACACATCCCTGAAAGACAAATATTTTCACTTGAGAAGTTGCTTAGACTCACACAGAAAACCTGTCACACAAAACAGGGTAGGAAACAGGTCTCCAGGGGGCGCTAATGACCCTTGGCCCTCCTGCCAGCCCCGCTGAGCGGATGGGGCGGCAGGAGCCCCTCAGGGACCCCTGGTCACCACCACGTGGCCTGGCAGAGGACACCTGCTGTTGTTCTGGTCTCTGCTGGGCTGTTTTCCCTTTAACCTCAGCTGAATCTAGGTTCAGCTGACACATGGCCAAATTAAAAAGAAATTTCAATTACAATGAACCTGAAAGCGCGAAACAAGCCTTCCCCTCCTCCTAGAGTCCTCAGTGGGCTTTACACAGCCTCCTGCAAACACCCACATGGTTATGTTTACGCTCTTTTTTCCTGAAGGTGTCGCGCCACCTATTTGCCAGGCACTGAGGCCATATGGGGAGGAAAAGGCATCATAAGTGAGGGCCCCTGGCCTTCCGAGCCCTCCTCTTGCTGCAGTCTCTTAAAACTGAGGCAGAAAGTGCAGCGCTGGTATTGGGATAATGGCTAACACACTGTGGTTTTCTGTTTGTGCAAATAGGAGCTTGTCTCTACACACTGTGGCTGGATTCTGCTCGGACCTCCGGTGACGCCGGGGAAGCTCGCCGCTCCGGGCTGCGTGCTTCTGGAGAGGACAGGCAAGCAGAGCAACAGCCCCTGGGCCCCAGGCTGCCCGCAGCACTCCGTGGGGCCACCTGTCTGAGCCTGCCCGGCTTAGACGGGGCGGGGGCAGGGCTGTGGCCCCTCCCCTGAGCCCCGTCTCTGCAAGCCCAGCCCCGCCTCTCCCGCTGAGGCAGGAGTCCGCCTTACAGCAGCAGAGCCTGCAGGCCCACCACTCCATGTCCCCGGAGAGGCGTGGGAACCAGGAGGAGCCTTCTCCCCAGAGACCCCACTGGGCCTTCCACAGGCCCTCCTCTGAGCTCAGAGTCTACCCCTAAGAGGCCTGGATCCCAGCCCCAGCCGCTCCTGGGAGCTCTGAGACCCAGCCTTGAGGGGCAACATTCAGACCCCACCGGACGGGATGCGGCCGCTCCCTGCAGTTGTTCGTTCCCTCCTTAACACCCCGAGTTCTCTTCCAGCCGCCTGGTTAATAACTTTCTACCTGGCTCCAGTACTCTTGCCTGGAAAATCCCATGGACGGAGGAGCCTGGTGGGCTGCAGTCCATGGGGTCACTAGGAGTTGGACACGACTGAGCGACTTCCCTTTCACTCTTCACTTTCATGCATTGGAGAAGGAAATGGCAACCCACTCCAGTGTTCCTGCCTGGAGAATCCCAGGGATGGGGGAGCCTGGCGGGCTGCCGTCTATGCGGTCGCACAGAGTCGGACACGTCTGAAGTGACTCAGCAGCAGCAGCAGCAGCGGTTCTTTATTTTGAAGTCTCCTGTTCGAGTCCCTAGCGTGGCTTCTGTCTCTGGCCTCGGAACCTGCTTGTGGTCTTTTGCTCTGACAGGAGCCTAAGTGAGGTGTTGGCTGGGATGGATGAGTAGCAACTCTTTGACCACAAATAAGATATCATTGTCTTGCTGCAGTGCTGCCGATAACATCACCAACTCAATGGACATGAACTTGGGTGCATTCCAGGAGATGGTGAGGGAAAGGGAGGCCTGGTGTGCCGCAGTCCATGGGAGTCACAGAGAGTCAGACACGACTTAGCAAGTGGACAACAACAACAGTGCTGCATCACCTTCTAACCGAAACACAACCAGCTTAAAAAACTAATATTTTAAATAATACCTCTAGTGGCTACTAATCACCGAAAGTCAGCAATCACCCATGTCGTGAGTGTAATGACACGGGGAGGCAGCTCCTGCTGAAAGCCAGGTCCATCGCAGGCCTCCTTTCCCTCTGCCTGGCTCTTCCCTTCTCCCAGGGAATGGCTGGAGTCACAGGGAGAACTCTGTTTGCTTAAAAGGCACTGAAAAGATGCTAAGGACAGTAAACTGAAGTCTACGCTTAGTGTCTGCACATGAAAGGAGATCTTCAGGGCATGTGAGAAGTCTGGCCTTCCCAACCAGAAAGGCCCGTGGGAGGTTAGGCAGAAGTGGTCTTAAGAACAAACAGGAGACAGAGTGTGTCTCTCTCACAGTGTGAGGCCGAGGCATAGCTATTTTGGCTCGAAGGAAGAGGCTTACCACTTGAAAACTGAAGGTCATAAACTACTGATCTCAAGACATCTAAGTAAGATATGGGAGAAGCACAAGAAGAGCCTTCCCACACTTTTGGAAAGTGACACCATGTCTGGTTAGCAGAAAGGATAACTGGCTTTATCATACAATTACTATTCTAATTCCTACTAACTTCCCTCCTTAGCAGGTTCCAAACGACAGCATCTGCCCTGAAGATAGGACGGCAAGGAAATCCAATCAGTCTACCCTAAAGGAAATCAACCCTGACTATTCACGGCTTCCCTTGACGCTCAGTCAGTAAAGAATCTGTCTGGAATGCAGGAGACCTGGGTTTGATCTCCGGGTTGGGAACATCCCCTGGAGAAGGAAATGGCAACTCACTCCAGTATCCTTGCCTGGAAAGTCTGATGGACAGAGGAGCCTGGTGGGCTACAGTCCATGGGGCTGCAAAGAGTCGGGGACGACGGAGTGACTGACACCTACTTACTTACGTATTCATTGGAAGGACTGATGCTGGAGCTGAAACTCCAATACCTTGGCCACCTGATGTGAAGAGCTGACTCACTGGAAAAGACCTAATGCTGGGAAAGATTGAAGGCAGGAATAGAAGGGAATGACTGAGAATGAGATGTCTGGATGGCATCACCAATTCGATGGACATGCACTGAGTAAACTCTGGGAGTTGGTGATGGACAGGGAGGCCTGGCATGCTGTAGTCCATGGCGTTGCAAAGAGTTGAACATGATTTAGCGTCTGAACAACTCTGGCAAAAGCGGTTGGTTTGCTGGGAGGTTGAAAGGCACAAGGGAGGGATTTCCCTGGTGGTCCAGGGGGGCTGGGACTCTGAGCTCCCAGCGTAGAAGAAGCGTGCTGGATCCCAGGTCAGAGAACTGAGACCCCGCAGGTCCAGGGGTGGCTAGGACTCTGAGCTCCCAGCGCAGGAGAAGCACGCTGGTTCCCAGGTCAGAGAACTGAGATCCCGCACACACAGCCAGAAGATAAAATAAACCAAACCATGAATGAGCGGAGAACCTCCACGTGGTTAATGCCTATCACCGAGCCTGAGCCTGCAGCTCCCTCAAGCCCCAGGTAACAGGCCTCCGGGGGACAGTCTGCTCTGGGACATGAAACACTATGAAGGTGAAATGGCCTTTAGGTGTGGACTTGGTCCAGAAGTGCTGGAAAGAAGCTGGGGTGCAGTGTCGTGAAGGGACGCAGCCCAGCACAGCAGGTCTCTTCTGACAAGGCACTGGGGCCCAACAGCGAGCGTGCGATGAGGCCTCAGCCAAGCGAGTGAGACCCAGCCCTTGTCCGCAGCAAGCAAACCTCAGAGGACAACCACTCACCAAAGGGCCACACCCAAAGCACGGGGTTATGTGTGCCAAGAAGAGAACTACTCTGAGGCTGACTCAGAGGCCTGTTCAGAAAAGCCTGGGAAGGGACCATTTCTGTGCCGGGCCGAGGAGGTGCTGCTCTCCACGTGGAGGCGGAGGGAGATCTGCACCAAGGAAACTGCAGGACAAGATGGGCCAACCCCGCATCATCTGGAGAACAAGTCTGGCTGGAGGAGACCGGAGCGCCAGCGGGCATCAGGGTGAGATGGCGGGAGTCTTGGCGGGGACGCTCTGCAAATAGCTGGGGAGGCACGTTTTAGGAAACCAGCCTGTCAGGAGGGCGGGGGGTGGGCAGGGGAGAGGCACTCCCTCCCTCGCGGGCAAGTGATGGGCCCTCCCCTGGGGCTGGCAGAGGAGCTGAGAAGAGTGGAGGAAAGAAACTTCCCAAGGAAGAGTCCACGAGGTTCAGCAGCTGAGCTGATTCTCGGGAGCAGGGGCTGCTGACGCCAGCTGGTATTTACAGGCCACTCACTGGAGCACTTTTCACACTTGCCTTTTGCACGTCTCACTGCAAGCCTTCCCAGGAGGCAGAGGAGCTTCGCGGATGAGGGAGCTAACCCAGAGAGGCCGGATGTGCTCGAGGGGCAGCGCTGGGGCCGGAGGCTGGCCGGCCAGCCCAGAGTCTAACGCCCGCCCTGCCCGCCATTCCCTCTGCTCGCGTTGCCCCACCTTCTCAGAGCAGAGCAGCTTCGCTGCCAGTCTGCTTCATCGCTCTGCAGAGACCAGGGTAATC
Source organism: Nanger dama (assembly GCA_917880005.1). Lineage (NCBI taxonomy): Eukaryota > Metazoa > Chordata > Mammalia > Artiodactyla > Bovidae > Nanger > Nanger dama. Next base: position 2,375,842 of record CAKJTW010000003.1, on the reverse strand, counting down.
TGAGAGCCCGAGGAGAAGCCGGCACCTGGGCTGGGGCCCTCGGGGGTGCCCTGGGCGCCTTCAGACGCCCAAGCTGTTTCCGCCCTGGCCACGCAGAGGCCGGTCTTCCCCCAGCCCCCAGGCGGCCCCGAGGCGCACAGCGCCCTTCCCGCGGCTCAGGGGGCTTCGCCCAGCAGGGCCCCTTACCTCACAGCCGCCGTCATCCCGATGGGCGTGACTGGCAAGGGCCGCACCCCGGGGAACAGGCCTCGGCTCAGAACCCGCGTCCCGTTCTGAATCACTCCTGGAGGAACTGGAAAGCAAAGAGACACCACACGTGAATCCCGCTGTGGAGACGTCTGTTCCGAGTCAGAAATTTTAGGTACACCAGAGACAGAGAAGGAGACAGGGAGAGAAAGAAGAGACACTCACAGGTACAGAGAGCAAGCAGACAGACAGACACACAGACACACACATGGGGGTGGCAGAGACAAGAAGAATATCAAGAGAGCAAGAAACCACACCTCGAGAGAGAGAGTCAACTCAGACCAATAGCTTATTATTATTGCCTCGGTTTAAAAAAAAAAAGTGGGCTGCAAATATTATTTTCCTGCATTTATTACATATAAGCTTTTATCTCTAGGCAGGCCCTTTTGATCTCAAGAACCTGACGCCATCTTGAGCAAACAAATCATTTTCCTCACACTTCTCTGGCCACGGTCAGAACTGGGAATATCTTTCTAAGAGCCCTTAATCCAGGAAGGGGAAAAAAAGCCAGCCAGAAGAACAGCAGAGCCGACTTTAGGAGCTCCTGGGCGCCTCAGCGCTCACGACATCCCGTCATCCCGCGAGCATCCCAGCCCGCTCGGGCGGGGCTGCGGGAGGCGGGCCCCTCTCGGAAGCCGCGGCCCCTCTCGGCCCCTCTCGGCCGCCCGCCTCCTGCCCCGGGCTCCCTCTAAGCAGCCGGCCCGGGCTGCTCGTCACCGCCGTCTCCTAGACACGCTCAGCCCCGCGCTACTCCCGAGCCAGCCTCCAGACGCTGCCCGCGCTGTGTGGAACTCACAGCGGCCTCACTCGGATCTGAGTTTTCACAGAACAGTCCAACCAGAAGCAACCCCTGAGAGTCGATCTTTTTGGCCTCCCAGACAGCAGTTTCTTCTGGCTCACGCTAATGTTCTTCCAGCACCATCAACACACCTCCACGTGTCTGTCTAGGGGCCAGGCACGCCCCGTGTGAACACTCTGAGAGAGGGCTTGTGCTTCCGGCAGGACTCTGTGAGAGCTCACGGAATCTGCTCTTTCCTCTCTGAACAGTGTTCTCCAAGACCCTTTCCGTCTCTAGCATCAGAGTCCCCAGCCCTTGGCCCAGACTCATCCAAGGGCAGGGTGGACAGATCGTGCTTTCTCAAACACAGACCTAACCAAAAAGAGTCTATGAAATCATACCTTCAAAAATGAAAACCACTCTAAATATTAAGTTTTTAAAAGAGGCAATAAATCTTCTTATAGTTTTTTTTTTTGATGTGGACTATCTATTTTAAACGTTTTGGTTGTTTCAGCGGCCAGACATGAGGGATCTCAGCTCCCAAATAGGGGTCGAACCGGTGCCCACTGCACTGGAAGGCAGCGTCTTGAACAGTGGGCCACCAAGAAGCCCCTGGATGCTGAATTTTTAAAGCCGATATTGTTTGTGTGGAACAACTACGCCTCCCAAAAGACACGGTGCACACTTTTAAACTCCTGTAATTTCAGGTCTCTAAGAGCAGATTTATGTAAATACTCTAAACCTTAAGTCGGGTCTTTCACATTGGACGAATGTCTACTCTGGAACGTGAGATAAAGTTGTAGACTGATCCCCTGGGGAGCTCCTGCTCGTATCTTCTGCCACGTCTCACCCGGGTCTGTGCAAGGTCCCCGTTACCAGCTGTGCAAAAGGCGGGAAAGGAGACAAACGGAAAGTGGTGCCCGAAGTCATCACTGGTACTGGCCGCAGCTGGGGCTCGAGGACCCCCCGTCTGCTCCCGTATTTAATCACGCAGGGAGGCTGAACGAGACCAGGAGCTTCTACCTGAGACTTAACAATCAGCCTGATTTCAGCTATTAGGTCATCTGAGGTGGGGGACTCACCAGGTTTCTTAAAAGCATGAAGCCTGTTATATGACATTGCAACTGCTTATCATGGTGTGTTTAGCTGACGAGTTCTCTGGAACTCTAGAAAGTGTCCGGAATTTAAATCTACCCAAATTACTGAACTTCATGTAAAGCTACAAGACAGCGTGGTATACGTGAAAGTGCCGACCTGTAGATCCATGGAACAAAAGAGAATCCAAGAAAGAGACTCACGTGTATGTGGTCAACTGATTTTTGACAAATACGCAGACAATGGGGGGAAGAAGGGTTAGAACAATGAGAGATCCACTTGGACAAAAATGAACCTTGGTCCCAACCTGATACCAAACAGGAAAACTAATTAGGAATGCATCATAGAGCTAAATGTACGGACTAAAGTTACAAAACTTCTGGAAGAAAATACAGGAGGGAAAATACCAGTAATTCCAGAGGACAGACATACGTATAAACCAGGACTCTGGTGTTCAAAGACGGATGCTTCAGGTGGAGGTTATTTTTGGCTTGTCTCTCTGTTTGGGGGATTGTGGGAAAGGTTTTTTTCAATTTTTTGCTGTGCAGTATCTCTTCAAAATGGTCAGTATTTAATGTATCAGTCATTAGGGGTCTCATCTAGAACATCAAGCAAAGCTGACAACTTTAATAGTTAAAAGTCTATACCACAGTTATAATTCTTATCAGCAAGAATGACTACAGTCTCATATACAGGTTGCGTCAATTAATGGATTGAGTTACCAAGTGCCTGTCTACACATTAGATAAAGAGGACACAGGGTCCCCCAGCTATGTGGGACAGACAGAACTGAAGAGACAACGGAAACGCACTATGGCAAGCGAGGGCCAGCGGGCCGATAGGCATGAAGGATGGAGACAGCTAATTCTGAATAAAGGCCATCCGGGAGGCCTTCCCGCAGAAGTGCTGTGGACGTTAGTATTCAAAGGCACACACCAGGTCTGGAAGTGATGAAAAGCACGATGTGTGTAAGAACCAAAGAGTAACTGTGGCAAAGCGTGTCACCCCAGCAGGAGTGAGATGCGTCTTCACGCGTCACCCCTGGTGGCTCAGACAGTAGAGAACTCGCCCGCAATGCTGTGGCAAAGCGCATCACCCCAGCAGGAATGAGATGCATCTTCATGCGTCACCCCTGGTGGCTCAGACAGTAGAGAATTCGCCCGCAATGGGGGAGACCCGGGTTCAATCCCTGGGTTGGGAAGATCCCCTGGAGAAGAGAATGGCAACCCCCTCCAGTATTCTTGCCTGGAGAACCCCATGGACAGAGAAGCCCGGTGGGCTACAGTCCATGATGAGGTCACAGAGAGTCAGACACGACTGAGCAATTAACCCTTTCACTTTCACTATGGATACCGGGAAAACCACTGAAGGGCTGTGAGCAGGGAGGTGGTCTCTAGCCTGGCGGCTGAGAGCCACACTCTGGCGTCACTCAACCTGCCTCTGTGTCCCGTCAGCGTCCTTCACTGCCTGTGTCTCCTGACGAGCTCCTTAAGTAAGAAGAGGACACCCAGTATTGACCTCTTGGAGTACTTAGAGGTTTAACTGAATAAAGGCACGGTTGTTCTAAAAATAGATGCCAGTCTTCAATCTCAGCATCACCCATGCGCTCAGAACTCCCCGAGGCGCCCTGGAGCGGCCTGCGAGAACAGGATGAGACAAAGCTGGATGGGGTCGGGAAGCCCCTGGCCATCGTCCGGGTCACACGCTCAGCCAGACGAGCAGCCACTGCGCTCACGGCACACGTCCAGCCCCGGGCACACGCATGCAGATCACTGCAGTCGCTCCTGTGGCCAAACACCCCGAGCACCTAGAGTCCCGGGACAAAGACCAGGGAGCTGGGCACACATGCCCGGCCTGGCACAGAAGGCTAGGGAGCCCCGGGCACACGTCCCCCAGTCATCCGGCCGTCAGAGGAGACACAGCCCCGCCTGTACCCGGAGCCCTCTGCCTGAGTGGCTGGAGCCTCTGATCACCAGCGGCTCACCCGGCGTCAAGGAGATGGAGAGAAGAGGTCCGCCCTCACCAAGCAGCTCCTGGAAGCCGCTCGCTCGACCCCCTGTCTCCTTAAGCTCCTGGGAAGAGGCCTCTTGTGTGGTCACGAGCACACACTTGGGCCACAGGGCCTCTGTCCAAAGCCCTCCCCACCACAAGCCCTGTGGCTCTGGGCAAGTGCCTTTCCCTCTGTGCCTCTGTTTTCTCACCTGTAAGGGAGGCATGAGTACCTCAGAGCATCGACGTCAAGATAAAACAAGACAGAGCACAGGAGCCGCTGGCTCAGCGGCTGGCCCGCTATATAAGCTCACTGTCACCAAGATCGCCGTGCTCACCCCTCTGCCACCGCACCTCACCTCGCCGGCGCCCTCTTACTCACTGTCTCTAAGGCATGGGATGTAACGGGGTCAGGACATGTAGAGATCCCTTCAGCCCACCAGGCTTTTGTAGCTCTCCCTAACTGCTTCCCTGGTGGCTCAGCCGGGAAAGAATCCGCCTGCAATGCGGGAGACCCCAGTTCAATCCCTGGGTTGGGAAGATCTGCTGGAGAAGGGATAGGCGACCCACTCCAGTATTCTTGGGCTTTTCTTGTGGCTCAGCTGGTAAAGAATTTGCCTGCAATGCAGGAGACCCTGGTTCGATTCCCGGGTTGGGAAGATCTCCTGGAGAAGGGATAGGCTACCCGCTCCAGTATTCTGGCCTGGAGAATTCCATGGACTCTATAGTCCGTGGGGTTGCAAAGAGTCGGATACAACTGAGTGATGTCACTTCACGAACTCTGCACTCACCCGCGAAGACGTCTTCCTGGTTAATGCACTGTTTTCATTCACTTCACTGAGACTCTCACGGACGGTTTCCCTACAGCGTGAAAAGGCCTTCCCTGATCCGTTTCTGGACCCTGGTGGCCCCGCTGGCGTGCATTTGAGGCTCTCCATCGGACCCCGGCGTGCACTCTCACAGGAGCTGCTGCAGGGCTGCCCCCCAGCCCGGCTGCCCGGTGCTCGCCGCAGCCTCACCAGGGGCAGACATGCCCCTCTCTGCCCACGGTGGCCGGTGACTCGTAACTGCCCTCACCCTTTTCTCCCTTCTGTGTCCACACCCAGGTGTCTAGAATGTGGCTTCTGAGAGGTGAATCCCGGCCGGCCTAACACGGCTGAGAAAGGCATTCCCAAGTCCCCACGCCATGACTTTTTGAGTCCAGATCTCGAGACGGGGTCAGTGCCCCTGGCCCTTCGCTTCTCAGCACATCTCCTTCCCTTCCATTTCCTCTGTGTTTCCCCCAGTGCGTATCAACACATGTAAACCCAGGGCGCTTACCCAACCTGCTGAAATGAAACCTGGGCTCCAGCTAGAGAAGAGAAGTCATAAGAAACTGGATATTTAAGATCAACCTCAAACTCAGATTTGTGGCTTCTCACTAAATCAACTAAAAAAGAAAAAGAAAAAGCACACCCTCGCCCCCAGCATCATCCTCTTCTGCTACACCATTTAAGTATTTAGCTCTTCACATGGAAGTCTGCTCAAAACTCTAATAACCCACACGGGAAAGGAACTTGAAGAAGAGCAGACACATTCGCGTGTGCAGCTGAGCCAGCCTGCCGTGCACCAGAGGCTAGCTTGTGGGCCAACTCTCCCCCAGCAGAAGATGCGCTTAAATCGGCTCTCCTAGGAGAGAAGACGTGTGTCAGACTCTCAAATCCTGGGACGAGGTGCCAAGGACATCAGCACTTTGCGTTAAACACTGACCCTCAACTTTCATCCATCAAGAAAGCAGCCCTCACACACACAGAGAACCAAGCCAAGCAGCACTGCTCACTGTGATCCAAATGTGATCACTTTCAGAACCCAAATAAAAACAGTGGAAGGCACAGGAGCAGCTTTCTTCTGCAGTCCGCCCGCCCCGGCTTCCCCAGCTCCCCTCCCCACATTTTCAGTTTCCTTGATTTTCGCAGCTTCTAAAATTAACCTCTGAGCTCCGACTGCTGCGTTGGAGAGCAGCCCGGCTAAGCTAGCAGAGGCCATAAGCTGAGCAGCAGGTAATTCGATAATCCTTCCCTTTCCTAGGACTGGCCCTTCCGCCCGCTTCCTTGCAAGGATGCAGGGAGGGCTGAGAGGAGGGAGCCCGCTTCCTGGTGCCTCTACACGCATTCCAGCTCTGGGGGAGGGGGCTGAGGACCTCCACCTCCCCCAACCACTCCTGCCCCCACCCCATTTTGTTGTTCTGTTTATCATCTAGAGTTTCTCTCTGGGAACATTCCAACCAGGCATGATGTCAGCCTTTGGAGATGAGTGGGCTTCCCTGGTAGCTCACTGGGTAAAGAATCCACTTGCAATGCAGGAAGGAGACCTTGGTTCGATCCCTGGGTGGGGAAGATCCCCTGGAGAAGGGACAGGCTACCCACCCCCAATGTTCCTGGGCTTCCCTGGTGGCTCAGCTGGTAAAGAATCCGCCTACAATGCGGGAGACCTGGGTTCGATCCCTGGGTTGGGAAGATCCCCTGGAGAAGGGAATGGCTACTCACTCCAGTGTTCTGGCCTGGAGAATTCCATGGACTGCATACTCCATGGGGTCGAAAACAGTTCGACATGACTGAGCAACTTTCACTTCCTTTGAAGATGAGTAATGGTGCTCAGACTTCTCCTGACTTAGTGACAATCCCTCTACTGGGGTCAAAGGTGACTCACAGGGCTTGTCAGAGGAGAACTGTAGAGCAGGTAGTAGAGCAGAAATCTAGAGCAGGTGTGTGTGTGTGCGTGTGTGTGTACACTCGCAGTGTGTGTGCGGGCTCAGAGCTGACTCTTCACAACCCCATGGACTGTAGCCCACCAGCCTCCTCTGTCAGTGGAATTTCCCAGGCAAGAACACTGGAGTGGGTTGCTATTTCCTCCTCCAGGGGATCTTCCTGCCCAGGACCAAGCTGGAGTCTCTTCTGCCGCCTGCACTGGCAGATGGACGCTTACCCCTGTGCCAGCCGACAGAACAGCGTGGGCACTCTAGAGCGGGTGAGGCGTGGAGTTCAGACAAGCCATGTTCTAAGCACACTGGATTTCAAAGACTCAATATGAAGAAGAGGATGTGAAATACTTCATTAATACCGTAAAAATAATACTGACTACATTTTGCAGGCCGACTATAACTGGAGCCACCTAGGAAGCCTTAATTAGAATAGAGAAGTTAGAATTACTCTATAGAGCCATACTTTTTTTTTTTTGGCAGGGGAGAGGGATGCGGATGGATTTGACTAGAAGCACAATCCACAGCTCAGGAGACCATGAGGCAGCGGTGTCCTGCCTGGATTTTTCTGGAAGCCGTGTCCCGTAGAGCCCCTGAGACATGATGGCACGCCTTGCGGAAGGCTCCACACACCACGAACAGACCGAGCCAAAAAGAGAGAATGTTCCCGCTGGGGCTGCGGGGGGAGACAACGCTGCAGGCTGAGGCTCTGATGCGTTCGGCTCACTCAGCTGCCCTGCGGAAGCGAGCGTCAGCGTGCAGGGAGGGAGCTAAGGGGCATAGGTTCAGTGGGCATCCCTGGGGCAGGAGGGGGGCCTCCTCCTGATGGGGGGTTCTGCCACCTTCTGGAAATGGCTCCTTGCTAGCACCTAACTGACTCCCAGCCTGCGGCCAGTCTGCCCGCAGGAAGGATGAGAGCGCAGGACTTCAGCGGCTGCCGCCTGGGGCCTCCGGAAAGGCCAGGACAAAGGAAGAGACCTTAAACCGCCCAGGCCGTCCTCTGCCTGCTGCGCAGCGCCAGGGGGCAGGGACGGGGTGAGGCCCTGCTCACACGGGGCGTTGCTCAGCCCGGGCACTGAACACGGGAGGTGCACACCCACCCTGAGGCAGGCTGCCCATTCCCCACCAGCGCCCGGGTGTCTGCTGCCTTTGAGTCTTTTGGCTAAGGGGTCAGGTCAGTTCAGTTCAGTCAGTCATGTCTGACTCCCTGCGACCCCATGGACTGCAGCACGCCAGGCCTCCCTATCCATCACCACCTCCCAGAGTTTACCCAAACTCATGTGCATGGTTGGTGATGTCATCAGCCTCCTCTGCTGCCCCCTTCTCCTCCCCGGCCTCAGTCTTCCCAGCATCAGGGTCTTTTCCAGTGAGTCCGCTCTTCGCATCAGGTGGACTAAGTGACTGAGGGCCAGCGCCCACTGTTTCCAGGCTTTGGGCAAAGCCGGCAGGGTCGGGCACAGCGGCCTCGGCGCTGCGTGTCCGGGACGGTCTCCCTTTGGGAGGTGAGGTCCTGCCTCACATCCCAGGCAAGAAACATCAGTTCGGGAGGCAAAGGGAGAGCAAAGCACTGAAGAGCTAACCGCAGTGTGGAGAGTCCTGGTGTCGGGGCACAAGCCTCTGGCTGCACTTCTCCAGGAGGCTGAGGGGCTCCGGAGGCGCGCCTGCTTCCAGCGGCCCTGCTGCAGTCTCGGGGCTTCTTACCCACTGACCATGCCCTAGCTGGATTTCCAGGGGGTCTGGTGAGGCTTGGGGTCAGACAGGAAGGTGGATGCAAAGCTGATGCGCTGCCTTCTGCCCAGGCGTTAAACTGACTCCTCTGCTGTCTCCTTCCATGACTTCCGAGGGCTGCCCGGGCCCTTCCCTACCGGGACGCTAGAGCCCACTCCTGGCAGGCTCACCAGAGCTGTGGCTGGGCTTCTCACAGTCGTCAGAGCGAGGTGGGAAAGCCCCACGTGACTCCACAGCTTCACAACGTGCACATGGAGCTCAGAAAACACAAGCTCAGCATCCCAACACACACGACTAGAGACACCTTGAAAAAGACTGTTACAGTATGTGCCACAGGAAGCGAGAGGGGAGCAGCTCGCTTAGCCATGAGAACACTGACAACAGTCAGCTTTTTAACTCATCAGGACCAACCCTTTCCCTTTTCTGTGATCAAGAATCTAGCGATAATGATCTTTACAAAACTGCCAAGGATCTGTTAATGACCAATCCCCTTGCCTTTCCTCGCTTAACGCCTTTATTCCCGTTCATCAAAGTAACTTCTTTAAACCAACAATCACTGTGGGCAGTGACTGGTACGAAGGAAGGTACCCAAACCTTATGCAGCTCTGATCAAGTCAGTACGCTTGCCCCGTGATGAATTATCCACCTTGATTTCAGAAACTGTTTCAGAACATAACTGGATTACAGTCTGGTCTACTTTCTTCCTGCAAGAGATATCTGAGAACTGAGTTCTTTTTTTTTTCACTTCCGTGTAGCTTCAAACATCCTTTAAAACCCGCACCACAGGCTAACTGCTAGCTGCAGGGCAGCACCAGCTCTGTCTGCTCAGCAGTGGTGGCTCCTTCTCGGAGGTGTAGGCAGTCTTTATTTCAATGGCCAGCAAGCTGAGCTCAGCAGAGAGAACGAGGATTCTGTGCCTTCAGGACCAAGTGACCGCAGCCTTCGGCAGAGAGATGACTGTCCTGAGAACGCCTGGCTGCGTCTCTCGGGTCTTTTAAACCAAGGAACAGGGGAGGAAGGATGGAGCCAATTTCCTAAAGCTGCTGGCAGGCTAGGAGGGACGGTCTAGAACTCGACATCAGACAGCTGGGGAGGGCCTGGGAGCAGATGTTCTCCTGTGGGAGATGCCACAAGCTTCTGAAGTGGGAATGCCTTTGCTCAGCAGGCTGGGCTGTGCTCAGAACGAGGCAGGTGGGCATCGGAGGGGGTTGGCTGCGGCACGCCAGGAGTCCATGCACAGCAAGGCGGTGACGCCTTTATCCTGCCAATGAGCAGAACGGGCCGCGGGGGCTGAGCTGGCTGTCCGATCAACAGGCTTCCGCTGGGAGAGGGATGTGGCCGCTGGGAGGACGGGGGGACAGACATCTGCATTTGCGTCATTGGTCATCCCCGGGGAGGAGACCATTCTAAAAACACGCTAGCTCCAGAGGTGGGGAGAAGACATCGGACGGTGCAGGGAAGAGCAGTTCAAGGGAGGAAGCAGAGATGTCTTGGGCTGGGCCTTGCTGGAGGGCCGACAGGAGGTGAAGCCAGGAGCCTGCTTCGCGGAAGCAACCCTGCCCTTCTGTCCATGTGGCCTTGCGCACAGGACGACACGGGGTGGGGGAACCCCGGTGTTGCCCTTGCAGGCTGTTCCAAGCTCCTGCATACCCACCTTGCTAGGTTTTCCTCTCCTCGCCCTAAGACGGGAGCCTGTTATTCATGAGGTCCCCAAGGGGAGAGGCATGTCTACAAATGGGTCCCGCTGAGTCCCACGACTGTGAATCGGGCCCCTGCAGCCTCTTCTAGCAGAAACGACAAACTCCAGGGATAGCTCCCGAAGGAGAAAGGGTCTGTTCTCTGGGACTCATTCCTGGTCCCCTTCCCTGCCCCCAGGTCTCAAACCCTGAAATTACCTTAGCACTCTGTCATCTTGGAAACACACCTACGCGTTCATCCACACACGTGCGTGGCTGCATCTCTCTACGCACATGAATGGAATCACGCACTGCGGTAATTCAAAGTGATTCTCTAAGGTGGGTGGGGGGGCTGCTTGGGCATTAGTCTTCCTACGGCCTGGTGTGTAGAGGAGAAGGGTAAGCTCACAAACTGTGGTGCTGTAGGCTATAGAAGCATCTACTCACAACCTGCTCGTATCTCAGGGGAGTATTCAAAAGCATCATGGCACTGGCAGCGTCAGCGTCAGGATCTGGAAAAACCAACCAATAAACAGCGTTATTCGCAATGGGGCTGGTGTGTGCGCGTGTTCTTCCCCTGCAAGCCACAGTTCATGAACACAATAGAGGGAGAGAAAAAACTCAGCAGCTTGGGTCTTCCACGGTTGGCCCAGTGGTTGAGAGTCCACCTTCCAATGCGGGAGAATGAAGGTTCGATTTCCTGGTTGGGGAACTAAGATTCCTCATGCCGTGGGGCAAGTGAGCCTGAGTGCCCACCTGTTACAACGGAAAGAAGTCCTCACATCTATTTATTATTACAGTGGAAAGAAGTCCCTCGCCCGTTCATGACAACGGGAAGAAGTCCCCTCGCCCATTTATTACAACAGGAACAAGTCCCTCGCCCTTTTATTACAATGGAAAGATGTCTTCTCGCCACAATGAAGGACCCACACATAGCAACGAGGGATCCTGTGGGCTGCATCTAACACTCAACACCGTCAAAAGAAAGAAACACATAAAGAACGCAGAAACTAGAGAAGCATTCCCAAAGGTGACTTTCCGCCCGCTTGGGTGTGCAAGGAAGAAGGCTGCTCTAGGAGCTGGAAGGGGCAGAGCGCGGGTTCCTCTGCACTGCGCTCCTGTTTTCGTTTGTGCCGTGTGCTCCTGAGGAGCTGCTGATCTCCACACCCACTCAGCCTGTCCCCCTGGGGGTGGAGGGGCAGGAGAGTGGGGTGACAACACAAGGCTCAGCCACAGGAATCTCCTAACGGGGCGGGGACGCTCACAGCATCAAGAAGAGAAAGCACTAGACACACCTGTGTCTAGTGAGGCACAAACGAGACATTCGGTTATTCCCATGCGTCAGCAGAACGTAAACTGTATTTCATGAGGCTGTCACAGCAGCGGTGGAGGTGGTGAAGGCCTCGCGCGCGCGCACACACACACACACACACACACACACACTTCACATCTACAGAGAAAAGAATCGCGGTTCTGATGTTGAACATACAACAGTTGTTTCCACATCTATTATTGCTTTTAATATGGGACCAAAAAAAAAAAATACTCATCACTTATTGCTATCTGTCTTAATAGGTTTCTGAATCCTTTCTGATCCACCGGTTGACAGATGGCTGCTTATATATAGACAGAAAAATATTATCCTTTTATAACTAAATTCATTTTCCTCTGAGAAACAGCAGCGCTGCTGCTATGGAAATGAAAGTCACCATGGCAACAGTAAACAACCCCCAAGAACGGCCACTGAACGGGCTGAAAGGAGCAGCTGCCCCGGCGCAGCGTCCCAGCTGCCAGGCTGAAGCTCACCGGCTGGGCCGGGAGGCCACGCAACAGGCGCCACCAAGCCCCATGCACAGACGGGGAGTCGACGGCCACAGCTTGTCCCTGGAGACCGCCACCTCCGTGTCCCCTGCACCAGCGACAGACGACGGCGGGGGGCCCCTCACGTGTCAGTTCCGTACAAATTATGCACCCCAAGATTCAATTTACTGCTGATGGCTCCACGGCACTTTATTTAGGGTTTTTATGCTAGAAAACAACCCTTTTTAAACTGTTTTTTTTTTAAGGTACATTTTTCATAACTATATAGGAGCGGTTTAATTCCAGGAAGTAATGTGATGCAGCACAAAGCCCCACAGGTGATTAATAATATGGATGATGCTGGTCCCAGAAGACAGTGTCTCAAAAAAGGAAAAAGAAGAGGAAAGAGACAAAGCAAAGGTGAATGAGCGAGACTCTGCAGCCCTTCCCACTCCACCTGCAGGAGGCCCACTACTTACAGTCCACATGGAGTGCAGGTTTATTTTGATAAGGACATTCTATGAGAAACAGGTAAATTAATTTATTTGCCAACTCCCGGGGAGAAATTCCTAAAATAGTCATCAAGTCTCCTTGATCGTAAAATATTAATGCATACATCAGCTGAACGATGAGTCAAAAACTTAAAGGTACACTCCCTGCGTTCAGGGTTGCTGCAGCGCCTGCCTGCTCAGCTCCCCGAGACAAAGGGCTCACAGGCGAGGTCCTGCTGGGACTCCACTGGCCACAGGCAGCAGGCAGCTCCCGGGAGGCCACGACGTGGGCTGAGCCTTCCTCATTTTGGAAAAGGCCTTTCCTTTCTCAGGACTGATGAAATATGCATGTCTCCCCCTCAGCAAGCAAATGAGAAGGCAAGTGTTGCAGGCAACCCAGGGCTCGACTGCCTGGAGGGTCCTCATCTCCCCGGCCACTCCCACTGGGAGTTTCCCTGAGTGACCAGGAGGTCTGATGGGGACAGAACAAGACGAAACACAGGTGAGGAGTCTTGAGGCTTTTCCTGCTCGTTTTGTCAGAAAATGAAAGTAAGTAGTTCCACATTCTTCAAACACACATCTGACCTCGGGAGGAAGGTGTGATGGACTCCAGGTGGGAGGATACAATGAAAGAAATGCAAAGGGAAGAAAGAGAACCTTAACGTCCGCATCACAGCCTCATCGGGGCAGCCCCAAGGACAGCAAGGCGGGGGGGGGGCTCCAGACCCACACGGCACCCCCCTCCAGCCCTAACTCACCAGCCCCCATCCAGCCAATCACACACAAGCGAAGTAAAAATAAGACGCTTTAGGACAAGCCCTCCAATCTCGTCTTCCACCCGGCTCGCCACGCCCAAGGCCCCCAGAGGTAAAAATTCCGTTGCTATCTTGGCATTACTGCTGGTCTCCAGGCCCTTGGGGGTAAGAGGAGCACCCAGCCTTGTCACTGTTTCATTCATCATCAGCTCCTGAGCCCTACTCTCCATTCTGCATGGTCGGAGTCCCTGGGAGTCTAAGCCTGAAGAGGCAGCAGAGTGGAATGGAGAGCAGACCCCGAATGCCTCCATCAAGACCTCTTGGCAGGCGAATCAGCAAACAGGAGAACTGCAAATGGTGTGAGAAAATGGTGAGGAAGCGTGTCTGTGCAGGTGTGCGCTCCCTGGCACTACGGCGCCAGCCCTTCCCCAGGGGATACAGCGAGACTCGTCCTGGGGGATAGAGTGACGAGCATGACAGATTCTATACCACTGCTTGCTGCTAAGTCAGGTCTAACTCTTTGAGACCTCAGGGACTGCAGCACTCCAGGCTTCCCTGTCCTTCACCATCTCCCAGAGTTTGCTCAAACTCAAGTCCATTGAGTCAGTGATGCCATCCAACCATCTCATCGTCTGTCGTCTCCTTCTCCTCCTGCCTTCAATCTTTCCCAGCATTAGGGTCTTTTCCAATGAGTCAGTTCGTCGCATCAGGTGGCCAAAGTACTGGAGTTTCAGCTTTAGCATCAGTCCTTCCAATGAACACTCAGGGCTGATTTCCTTTAGGATGGACTGGTTGGATCTCCTTGCAGTCCAAGGGACTCAAGAGTCTTCTCCAGCACTTCAGTTTGAAAGCATCAGTTCTTTGGCGCTCAGCCTTCTTTATGTTCAGCTCTCACATCGAGTGCCCATAATCAAGGTCAAGAGGAGAGCTAAGATGCACATTCCCTGCACTCCAAAGTCTCCTTTTGCCTGGCTTTCTGTTACTCATCTATGAAGCAGGGTCAGCAGCTCATTCCCATCACTGTTCTTCCCCACTAGTTCTGCACTGGATAGATGCACTAAGGAGTGCTCATCTAGCCACCTGTGGATGGGCATCTGGGTTGATTCCAGTTTGGGATCTTCCAAAAAAAAAAAAAAGCTACTCTGAATTTCTGAACCAGTCTTTTGAGAAGATACGCTTTCATCCTCTCGGGTAACTGCTGATAAGTGTATGCTCAACTTTACAGGAAAATGATTCTCTTTTCCAAAGAGTCTGTACCATGTATGACTTCCAGTGGCTCCACATTTGTGTCAACACTTGAAACTGTCAATAAAACTTGCCATTCTAGAGATGTGATGGTACATCCTGGTGATTTTAACTCACATTTCCCTACTGACAAACAGTGCTGACAGCTTCTCATGTGTTAACAGCCATGGGTATATCTTCTTCTGCGGAAAGCCTGTTTACGTTTGTGCCTGTTTTATAACTGGGTTGCTAAATTTCTTACTACAGAGTTTTCAGCATTCTTTCAGCATTCTAGATGGAAGTCCTTTGGGAGATAACATTTTTCTCAATCCATGGCCTGCCTACTCAGTTTCTTAATAAGCAAAAGTTTGAAATTTTTGTAAAGTCCAATTTATCACTTTCTTTGATAAATTTTTCTCAATGATTTTTGTATCCCAACTAAAAATCTTTGTCTACCCCCAAAGTTGCACAGAACTGTCTCCTGTGGGGCATCTTTTTAAAATCTCATGTTGGTAAATCAAGTATAAACATTATCTGGGTTCAATACTCAGATCCAAATAAATGAAAATGGAAGGGATCAACTAGACCTCTTTCTTTATCTGGCAGGCTGATGAAGCACTGACCTCCAGAACCACACAGGCCAATATAAGAAGGACCCTCTCTGGCTCTAGGTGTGCTGGGAGAACCCCAGGCAGCCAAAAGGCCTGAGGTAGCCAGCCTTGTCCATCAGAAAGTCTCTTGGAGCCTCTACTATACATAAGACATGCCTTTATGCTTGTTACAACCTACCTCGAGTGTATTCAAGCCTTCAGAGAAGACAATCTCCCATCTCTCCTCTCTAAAGAGCTGCTGAAAGTGACAGTCACTCAGTCTTGTCCGACTGCTTGCGACCCCAGGGACCATATAGTCCATGGAATTCTCCAGGCCAGAACACTGGAGTGGGTAGCCTATCCTTTCTCCAGGGGATCTTCTCAACCCAAGGATTGAACCCAGGTCTCCTGCATTGCGGGGGATTCTTTACCAGCTGAGCCACCAGAGAAGCCCAGTATTATTAAAATGTTTAAGTTTTTTCCCTTAAAAAAAAAAAAATCAAGAAAGCAATGCACATCCATTGTGGAAAAAACAAAAACGAAACAATCAGTGGATGTAACGTGAGGAGTAAATGCCTTCCTTGCCCAAAGACCCAGTCCCAGAGTTCCAGCTTCTCGCCCACCTATCCAGAAACTGTCTATACAAACATAGGCATTTGCTGAAATACCAGTGCACATACACTCATGCACACATACCTTTTTTTTAAAAATTGGTTCCTATGGAAAATACTTTTCTGGAAATAACTCTTCCCCCTTATTTTTCAGTTAACGACAGATCGTGGCACACTTTCATATTAGTGTCTTTCAGCTGAAGTTTTTTTGCAATGACTTTTCCAGGCAGAAAAGCAGACCACAGGGCTAGCGGCGACACGGCCTCTCCTTGGGACTGAAGACTCTGGGCAGGCAGCACAAAGCCCTTGTAGCCAGAAGCCTGGCCCACACACAGCTTCTCCCCATGGATCCGGAGGCCTGGAGACGAGGGCTGGACGAAGTCCCCTCGCCCCCGCCCTGCAGAGCAGTGAGGCTCCGGTCTCTCCCCTCCCCGGCCCATCACAGCCCTCGGCTCCCCAGCCTCTCTGAGGGGCTCACTGCAGCGGCCCCTCGGTAACATGCTCGTCCTCACAAGCCTCCCCTCTGGGGAGGCTTCCCAGAACCCACCTGCCAATGCAGGAGACAGAGTCGAGGGTTGGACCCCTGGGTGGGGAGACCCCCTGGAGGAGGGCATGGTAACCCACCCTGGTAGAATCCCACGGACAGGGGAGCCTGGTGGGCAACAGCCCATGGGGTCAGGGAGTCAGAAGCGACTGAAGTGACTGAGCACAGAAGTCTCTCTGCTGCCCCCACCCCGCTCAACCTGGCTTACCAGCATAAGTAAAAGAGGAAGATATTTTTTTGTCCAGGAACTCTTTTTAGGAATGAAGATCCACTTGGCAGAAATCAACCTTCTGATGTGTCTGGGGATGAGGCTGAGGCAGCAGCGCCCTCTGCTCTTGAAGGGGGGCTGGGGGTGCTGAGGTCAGCATCCTAATGCTGGAAGCCATATCGTTTACCACCGGGTTGGCTCAGTAAAGCACCAAGTATGCCACCATGGACGCTAATGCCCATCTTCAAAACCAAGCCGATCTCTAATCCCACATTAAAAAAAAAAACACCTCGCTTCTCAGGCTTCAGTAACAAATGTTACTTCTCTGCTGGCCCAGTTCCCAGCGGCCCATTTCAATTTTCATCTTTAATACAGCTGTCTTATCACATTGCCTCCTCTCTGTGCTATGAGACTGAAAAATGGTCACACATTTTAAAGATATTTTCGAACCCTCTTTCTCCTGAAGGTATAGACACAATTATATTACCCTACAGTGAAATAGGAGGTAATGAAGTTTCCCGAACCAACTGTTCAGCTGTTTGTATTAAAAAAAAAAAAAAAAAAGACTGTGGTTTATATTACCAAACTGTGGAAATGGTTTCTTCTGGGTACTGGGAGGAGACTGCACCATCCAGCCTGTGGGAACTTAGCCCCCCAATCAGACATGTGAGCCCTGCCCGCGGTGCTGCAAACGCAGAGCGCTAACCACTGGACTGCCAGGGAGGGCCCCCAGCTCATCATTTTAATTAAATAAACATTTTTTTAATGTGTTGTCAATTCTGTGGGATTTTAGCTCCCTGACCGGGGAATGAACCCACGCCTTCCTCACCAGCAGCACAGACTCTCAGCCACTGGACCACCAGGGAGGTCCCGAGGAGGCGTTTCTCCGTGACTGTGATGGAGAGTACAAGGTGAGGCTTGAGGAGGCTTGGCCTTGACTCTGGAGGCTATAGCTGATGAACAAGTGACTTTGGTTTTGCTGGATCTGCTGCTGCTGCTGCTGCTGAGTTGCTTCAGTCGTGTCCGACTCTCTGCGACCCCATAGACTGCAGCCTACCAGGTTCCCCGTCCCTGGGATTCTCCAAGCAAGAACACTGGAGTGGGTTGCCATTTCCTTCTCCAATGCATCAAAGTGAAGTCGCTCAGTCGTGTCTGACCCTCAGCGACCCCATGGACTGCAGCCTCCTAGGCTGCTCTGCTGGATCTGAGCGGGCTCCTTTTCCAAGGCTGCTGGGGTGCCGCAGGCCTTCCGATACGCTGACCGGTTTTAAACCGCATTGCACCGAGCTCCTGGCTCCGCCCATGACACTCCCTGACTTCTGCTTTCCAGCTCAGGAGTGCCAGAAACGTGTGATCCACAGAGAAGCCACCCAAGGGGCATCTGCTGTAAGGCCTGCGGGGGCAGCCAGCGAGCAGGCTCTGACCGGAGCTGCTCTGGGGCCGCTAGCCGTGAGCAGAGGGGCATCGGCGGTTTGCGGGAGGGGCTGCTGATGCTGGGGGGTGGGGCGGGGGGGCACACGCCAAAGCCTTCCAGATTCCGGACTTCCTCACTTTGGAAACCTCCTGTTTGGTCTTAATTTCCTCAAGAGCAAAGGCCCACCACCCGGCGGAAACCGGGAAGCCATCTCTGAGCCGGGGTGGCTTCCAGGGGTAGGAATGGGAACAGGGGCTCCCACGAGAGCCCCAGCACCGGGTGACTTAGCAACACCGACGTCTCGGAGGAAGGGCGCACCAAGTCCAAAAGCTGGAGACAGGCTCAGGCTGGGGGTCCCTGAGGTGGGGGCGCAAGGCCCGCTGGGATGCCGGGGGCCCCATGGGCCTGGACGCATTCCTGGGGCACGGCTGTCAGCATTCCTGGGTGATGCTCACTCTCACACATCTGAGAGGCTGCCCCTCCGGGCATCCATCTAGGTGGTTAGGGGCTCCTAGGCGCCTCCCTGGCACCGTGTTTTCCCCTCTCCAGCTATCACTTCTCCTCACCGAGTGGAAGGTCAGCTCCTGCCCAGGCCCTACTGGAAGCCACTTCCTCCTCTAGCAAAGGCCACAGGAGTCCTGGCAGCTCCTGCGCCAACCCCCCCCATCCCCTGCAGCTCTCCTGGGGGCCTGGCCCCACTAGGGCGCTGCAACGCTTGTCCCAGGCCACAGCTGAAGACTTCCATCTGCACAGCGTCTCCACCTGGGTGGACCTGCAAAGCCACTTTTCCAGAGGCAAAGAGCCCATCTCAGAGTGGCACCGGCAGGTGCGTGAGACTTAATGCCACACGGAGTGCTGGCATCAGTGCCCCAAGGCACACAGCGACCGCCCGCCAGGCTCTCAGCCGTCTTCCTCCTTGAGAACTGGAAGAACGACAAACTCTGAACACCGGGCACACACGTGTATAAATTACGCTGACTCACCAGAATTCCAGAAGGGAGCAGGGAGCCCTCAGTCTCCCCAGGCCTGGTAGGTGACGACGGTCATCAGTGAGGGCAGGTCAGAACTGAACCTCAGCCCATGCTTCTATGTACTGAATCGCGCACGCCATCCCGGGCAACAAACCCCCACCCTTGTGTTCTCGGGCCTTAGATGATCATTCAGCTGAACTGAAGAAAGTGTTTCCCACGCTGGAATCACCCACCTCAGCAGAGAGCTGCCCTCAAGCGCGAGGCCGAGAGGCAGCTGCCATTCTGGACACTGAGCCCTGCCCTCAGGTTAGGCCACACCCTACGGGTGGGAGCAATGCTCAGCATCTCCCTTCCTTTACTTCGACAGGAGTATTCCAAGAACCCGTCTGCAGTCAGGGGATGTGGGTGGGTGAGGGAAGTAAATGAAAACCAACATAATTTGCCTGTTACAGCCGTGGGCTATACCATCCCCAGAGAGGGATGCCCACGAGGCTGGAAGCAAGCCTGTGCCCAGCAGTGATGGGCGCCTGGGTGAGTGCGGGCGAGGGGCCCAGAGGGGCGCGTGCAGCCCCCACCCCGGCCCCGTGTCTGCACCCCAGGGACCTGAGCCCAAGGCCATGCCAGCGAGCTCCCTTGCTGCGGTACAGTGGGTTTCTGAACGAACACCAGAGGTAAAGGACACGCCGCCAACGCAGGAGACTTGGGTTGGATCCCCCTTGGGTGGGGGAAGACCCCCGGAGGAGGGCATGGCAGCCCACTCCAGGATTCTTGCCTGGGGAATCCCATGGACAGAGGAGCCTGGCGGGCTTCAGTTCACAGGGTCGCAAAAAGTCGGACACAACTGAGTGACTAAACAATAACAACAAATCTACTATGAATGGACTTCCTTATCGCTCAGCTGGTAAAGTATCTGCCTGCGAGGCAGGAGACCAGGGTTCAAGCTCCGAGTCTGGAAGATCCCCTGGAGAAGGAAATGGCAACCCCCTCCAGGATTCTTGCCTGGAGAATCCCATGGACAGAAGAGCCTGGCGGGCTACAGTCCACGGGACTGCAGAGTCGGACACGACTGAGTGCCTGTCCTGACCAGGAGGAGGCCAGAGAAGGAAGCACTTATGCCTGCTTTCAGCTCCAAGAAAGCAAATACGTTAGTGCCCTTTGGTCACCCTTTCTCAGATGAAGAGTCACAAACGTATACTACTAAAACCTGAATATTCGTTGGAAGGACTGAAGCTGAAGCTCCAATATTTTGGCCTCCTGATGCAAAGAGACGACTCACTGGAAAAGACCCTGATGCTGGGAAAGACTGAGGGCAAAAGGAGAAGAGGGTGGCAGAGGATGAGATGGTTGGATGGCATCAGCGACTCGGTGGACATGAATCTGAGTGAACTTCAGGGTATGGTGAAGGACAGGGAGGCCTGGTGTGGTGCAGTCCATGGGGTCGCAAAACAGTCGAACAGGACTTGGTGATTAAACCACAACAGCAACAAAACCTAGTTACTAAAAATCTGCTTGGGGTACATTTTTTAAAAGTGATTTTTTTGTTGTTGTTGCTTATTTATTGTTCGGCGATGCTCCCGACCGGGACAAGCCCGTGCACCTCTGCAGTAGAAGCGTGGTGTCTGAACCACTGGACCTCCAGGGAGTCATCTGCTCGGTGTACCTTAATAAACAGCGGAAGGAGACGAACAGGCTCTCTTCCCTCGGCTCACACACAGGACTACGACAGCCGGTTGACACCACTGTGCCTCCGCGGGCCAGTGGGTCCTGGGAGAGCCCAGCTCTTTCTCCATCAGAGACCCGAGTCTTAGACACAAAGAGGGACCGAAGCAGGGAGGAGCCACTTCCCGCTGGAGACGCGGAGGCCCTCAAGTTTCCGTTCAGTCTGCACGCGCCGCACCAGAGCCCCGACGTCGCTCCTGGGGACTGGGACGCCCTCTTCATCAGAAACGGTGCCCACTGCCCCCGACCCGTTGCCTCCACAACTCCAGAGAGAATCCAGGCTGCAGACTCTCTCAACAGGATTACTGGTCACTGAACTCTGTCTGGGCCGCAGTTTTAAAGCCTTTCATGATTCCTGGTCTAATCCTCACCCCCAAATACATTAGGGGAGAAAAGATAAAAGCACATCTGTTGCTTGGTATCTGTGTGTGTGTGTGTCTGTGTGTGTGCAGTTCTCTGAAACATGTTTATTCAGAAACAACTTACACTACGAAATAAACTGATCGAAACATCAAAACAAAGCACCAACAAAGCACTTGTTTCCTTCCTGAAGGTGAACTTTAGCGAGCACCTGTCTGGAAGCTGGCTCCTGGGATGTCCTACACTTTCTAAGGCTTGCAAAGGAGGTGGATACGATGAGGAGACTATAATTCCACTTTTGCTGCCTCATGCCTTCTCAATTGCATACAAAGAGACACTGGCCCCATCCATCCACTGCTGAGAATAGAAAATCTCATGATGTTAAGAAGTAATTCACTTTAGACACAATTAAATATGGAAATACAGGGAAATGTAGATTCAAGATTAAGACTGCAAATACAAGCATCACAGAAATAAAAGGATTACATTTTCTACCCAAGAAGATTTACACCTAACGGTATGCTACTGGGAAAGAAGTCCTAAGGAGAAACCGACCAGCTGAGAAGGCAGCTGACCCTAAGGATGGAAGACCCCTGCACCCTGAAGGCCTGCGGGTGGGCAGGGTAGGAATGGTTAGTGCAGCTATGAAGCAGTGAGCTGGCCTTCTGGTGGGCAAATGGGAAACTGGTTGTCAAACAAACAAACAAAAAAACAGAAAAAACCAAACCAAACCACCCCCCCAAACTAGAAAAAATAACCCCAGAAGTTTTCCAGAACAATTTTGGGGAATGTCTGCATCCCTGGAACAAGTATTCTGTCCTGAGGCTATGTGGAAGGATCTCTCTTATTTTGGATGTGCTTGGGAAAAAAAAGAATTGAGCTCCTTACTTTCCAACCACATAGCATACAAGAGTCAAAGAACCGGCCCATAAAAACACCGAGCTGGCATACCGTGGAACGAAGGCGGCCAGGTGCTGAGGGCAGAGCGCAGCAGGGAAGCAGGCTTGTAGAGGAGGGGCAGTCCGGGCAGGAGCTGGCTCCCTTCTGCAGATGCTCTGTGTTTGTTCCAGAAATACACGTGTTAAGCCAGAGCAAGGCTTTCCTCGTTGTGTCTGGGGTGTATTTGTTTTCCTAAAAACCAAGAGGTGATGATCTCCAGTCTCATGAACAGACCCAGGCAGACCCTGAAGGTAAAGCGGGCGGAAGCGAGGGCGGAGCGGGTGGGGACCGCTCCACGCACGGTGACCACCCTGCCGGCCGCCTGGACAGCAGGGGCGGGCGCGCATGACAGCAACTGGGGTCCTTCTCTCTCCACAGAGGGCACTCCCCAAAAGGGAGAACAGCCACTGCGAGCGTGAAGCGAGCAAAACCAAACACAGACACTGGCAGAGAGAGCAGGAAATGTCCGGCAGGGCCGCCGCCGCCATGCGCGCCCGGGGCTTTCTCCCCTTTCGGGGCTCCCCCAGCAAGGCTGTTGGGCCCCTTCTCCGGGGAGCAGGAGCACACCTGGGCCGAGGTCAGTGTGGCAGCCGTCCCCCGAGCCCCGCTTCTGTGCGCTCCGGCCGCCAAGGTGCCCGGTGAGACACTCAGCCCTGCCTGGAAGGCCAGGCAGGCACAAGGGGACCCTCGGCCGGCAGCCTCGCGTCCCCACGGGTGGCGACAGCGCCAGGGAGCGTGTGGTGCGGGCGTGTGATGGGGGTGCGGGGCGCGGGAGAACACGCATTCTAGAAACCTGGGCTCCGGCTTGACTTGTGAAGGAGGGAAAAGGCTGGGAAGCCTACCCGTTCCTTCGTGCCTATGTATGCCTTACTGTTTCTTTTTCAGCCACGCCACGTGACTTGCGGGATCCTAGCTCCCCGACCAAGCATTCAACCCTGGCAGGGAAAGCACTGCACCCTAACCAGTGGATGACCGGGGTTCTCTCTAATAGAAATAAGTTGTTTAAAAAGGTTGCTTTTTTTTTTGTTTTGTTTTGTTTTTAATTTAAAGAAGTTCTTCATAGCCAACACATTCAATACAGCATTCCCTGAATCTGGCTGATTACACCAACAAAACAAAACATCAAAAACAAAACACACAGTAGTCCCTGAGAGTTATGAGGCGAATGGCCTGCTGTGCTGTGTGTAGACTGATGGCACGAAGGACAAAATGGAAGGCGGGACCCAGATCCCAGGCGACCCCAACAAGCAGTGCTCCTGAGATTGTTGACCCGCATCTCCTGCCTGAGGCAGGCCGGCAGGTGGCACACAGAGTGGGCTGAAACTGCCACCCGCCTTCCCTGGGAGGGGAAGCGGCCTCTCCCACCCCAGACGCCCAGAGCTCTCCTTACCATCTCCTGCCACGTGTCAGCTGTCTTCTACTCTGGTACATACACAGCGTCTTAGCAAAGACAGGCAAAGAGCGGCTTCCCAAAGTCGGTGAGCATACACTTCCTGGCACAATCTCTCACTTCTTAAACTTACTTGCATTTAGGGGAAAAGAAAGAATTCCTTTTGCCACGGAATTCTTGGAAAGGATGCTTGCTTCCAGAGTGGAAGGCTCACTGGGCCCGCGTCTCCTCTGACAGCGAGCCAGAATGCAGGTGTCGGAGAAGCCTGCAGCGGGAGCGGGAAGAGCCTGGGCCTGTGTGTCGAGCTGCCAGGCAGGGCTGCCAACTGCAGAGACCACGACTCTTCTAGGGCAGGACCTGGTCAACAGCTCGCAGGCACGGGTCCCTGGTCCTCAGGAGACGGGCTCTGAAGGGCGTCACATTCATTCCTAAGCAAGTGATCAGTCAGTCTCTAGGCTCTGTTCCCTCCAGCACCTCGCGTGTGAGTCAGCCACAAAGGCCTCCTCGGGCTTGACACTTCCTAGACTGTGATTGTGCCTGTAACACCGATTTCAAAGGCGGAAGAAACATGATCAGTCTCAGAGGGGCTTCTGAGCGGTTTGTAAACACATCCAAAGAAGCTATAAAGATTATCGAGGTGCTGAGAACTTAGAATAGAGCCTGAGATTCATAACAGATAGAAGAACTACATGGTTAAGACTGCTGGTGGCAAGAGACTACTACTCCCACTTCCCAGGAAATGAAACCAGGGTTTCCAGGGGAAACGGCTGACTCCTGGTCTGGCACAGGAAACACACAGGGAGCCCAGAGCAACTTGCCACATCAGAAGCACGCCTGAGGCCCACTGGCTTCACGCTAGAAGGACTCACAAAGGGCTGGTGAAGGCCCTCCTGTTGGCCAAAGGTGGGACAGTCTGAGCTCCCTTGGAGGGAATAACTGCATTCAACTGAAACACATCAAGCACACTTAAACCCAATCATTCATCATAATATTAAAAAAAAAACCCTGAAACTCACTGGGGGACTGACTCATTCTTTGAGAACTGATAAAAGAAAGAATCTGATAAAAGAAAGAAACCCTCTCTTCGTTTCCTGTACGAAGTATGTCTGTATTCAATAAGGGACTGAAGGGGAGATGTTTCTCTGTAGAGAGATAATCAAGATCATATGTGAAAAAGGGAAGATGAGTGTCCATCACAAGACTTTACAAGCCCCTGCTGAATCCCTTTATCTTTATTACCACATAATCAGTGGCCATCAATAGCTGCTAATATCACAAAAAGAAACCAATCAGGTGCACTATACACCTGAGAGAGGGATTATATCCCACTTAGAAGTCATCTTACTAAAAAGCCAGTGTTCAGCCTGAACTCTTCAAGCCTTCAGAGCAATGGTTCTCAACCGTGGAGTGATGGTGGCCCCTTGGGGAATCTTGGCAATGTCTGGAGACGTTTCGATTGTTGTAACTGATGTTTGCATGCGAGCTCGTGTATGTACGTGTGTGTGTGTGTGCTCTGACATCTAGTGTGTAGCGCCCAGGTATGTTGCTGAACATCATACAAGGCACAGGACACCCCCTCACAGCAAAGAGTTATCTGACCCCAAACATCCAGGGCTGAGGTTGAGAAACGAGGCTCTCCATGGAACCCCCAGTTCACAGAAAAGTTAGGGGACTGGGGAACAAGGTAAAAGACAACACGAGATGAAACCAGCAGAATCTAGACTCTGGGAGACAGATGACTCAACCTCTTCAACTACAATGGGTGCAGCAAGGAACAGATAATTATGTAAGGGACTCTACAGACTGAAAGAGGCTTAAGGAGCGTAGCAACTCACAATGCAGGAACTTTATTCGCTTCTGGATTTGAAAAGTAATCCTGGCGGTTCAGTGGCTAACACTCCACATTTCCACTGCAGAAGGGCACATCTCTGATCCCTAGTTGGTGGAAGATGCTGCATGCAGCACGCTGCAGCAAATAAACAAACAAAAATACCCCCCAACCCTGGAAGCAATCGGGGGAAAGGGAAACTGCTGAATTCCTGAGGAATTTTCTTTCCCCTGGGCTTCACCGAGATAGAACTGACGCACAGCACTGTAAAAATGAGAGAGAGATTTACCACAGTAAGTTCAGTTAAATCCACCACCTTACACAGTCAACAACTTTTTCCTTGTGCTGAGAACTTTTAAGATTAAAGAAATTATTATTAAAAGTTTTAAGGTGTATTATTGATATTGTGATTGTGCTTTAAAAGTTTCTACCTTGTGGAGATATCCATAGACGAAGTCACATGATACCCAGGGAATTGTTTCAGAACTTCCCTGACTTGGGGCTGGAAGGTGGGGAAAATGGGAGACTCCGATGGAGCAACCTGGCCAGGATCTGATGATCACTGGGGGAAAGGCAATAGGGGGTTTATTATTATTCTATTGAAATGCTCTCTAATAAAAAGTTGGGAAAAAATAGTGGCAAAATAAACACCAGCCCAAGCGTGCCAGATGCGGAAAATGTATGCTCTTCATTAACAGAAACAGGGCCCACGACACGGAGCTCTGGGTGACCGTGGGTTCTGAGAAGGCCATCGTGGAAGACGAGCTAAGGTCTAGACTCAGGGAAGCTTGATTTCCTTCTTGAAAACCTGCTAGATTTGACCTTCCACTAGAGCTGAAGCGGTTAAACAGCGGTTAAACCCAACACTTAAACAGCATGATAAAGCACAGCAGGGCCAATTTAGTCTGTCTTACGGTGCAGGCCTGGTGGAGAACAGGGGCACGAAAGAGGGGTCAGCGCCCTCCTGACCCCTGTAGACAATTAACTTACACTTCCAGGCAGGAGGTGCTATTATCTTTAACTCAGCAGGCATAACTGTACACAATCAGAGGTCATAATTACGGCTCTCTTTTTTAAAAAATGTGACCACAGCATCCAAATTGACCTCCTGCGGCAGGGCTGTCCACCTGCTGGGAAGTACAGAGAGGGCGGGGGCAGGGGGCCTGGAGATAGGCAGGCAGACCCCCGCGCGGTTTCTAGGGTCGGGAGACCTGCCTTATCCCCCCACGGAACCTCGATCTGTTAGGGATTTGCTAATTACTGTTTTCCACCGAGACACGTTTTATTTCTTTAAATAGACACAGACGGGCCACTGATGAGCCAGAGCCTTACGCTATCTTTTTGACCACGGGAAAAAGGCAACGCAACCGTGCAAATTAATATGCCAGTAATTACGTGCATCTACTGGCTAATTATCCACGTAATAACAGAGTTGAAAAGATCAATTCTGGATCACGTTTCCACTTTAGTGTTGTGTGAAGCTGTTACAGAGACTGCGCTTCACTCAGAAATTCTGATCTCCTGTTATTTTGTTGTGCCTGATGGCCGGCCCTGCCCAGCAGTATTTCTGGCTTCGGCAGCCCGAATCGTCCCAGAGCATGGATCATTTCGCCGAGAAATAAAACCTACCTGGCTTTTTGTAAAGTCAAGACTACTCTCAGCTCTAAGCAGAGAGTAACAGAATTTTTGAGCTCAGAGACCCTGTAAAGTCA
Source organism: Nanger dama (assembly GCA_917880005.1). NCBI lineage: Eukaryota > Metazoa > Chordata > Mammalia > Artiodactyla > Bovidae > Nanger > Nanger dama. The sequence goes on along the minus strand of CAKJTW010000003.1, from coordinate 2,349,038 downwards.
CCTGCAGATGAAAAGCCCAAGGCAGGTCCAGATAGAGTGGGAAGCAAACGAGATGGCAGAAACCCGTGGGGTGAGGGGCTCACAGAAACATCTCAGGACCAGTTGGGTGTCAGCACCTCCTCAAGCGGTCATGTTAGTTCCAATCCCCTCTGCCAGCACACAGTCAGGCGCCCATCCTTTCTCATACTCCTTTCCTCGGGACAGTCTGATTCTCCACTCTTCACCAGCAGCCACTCAATAACCCTGACAAATAGCCAACTTTTTTCCAACAGTATCTGAAATGCTCACTCAATGCTTGAAAAATTGGAAAGAGAGGTAATCTCTTGCTGGCTGAAAAAGGGGACCAAAAATTCCGGAGTCTGATACAAGTGGTTTCAAAAGGATGAGACGATGTCAAGTCACGACATTCACAGCCAGAGACGAGTCCTCCTTGGAGGCCTGAGACGTGTACTTTTTCACCAACATACTTCTCTTGAATAGAAGAGCCTTAGGAATTAACGATGGTTCCCTATATATTTGTAAATGCTTCCTCTATTCAGAAAAGAAAAACTTAATTGCTCTTCAGAGGTGTCCAAAACTTGAGTTTAAATAGAAGAATGATTGCCTTACTGCTTTCATGGGCGTGTCACTGTGAAGAGATACTACTTTACGACTGTTTCCTCTGGGGTTCAGTAAAAGAACTGGAAGGAATGGGCCTACAGACACCACAACAAAGGTATTTAATTGGGACTCACTCCTTTGTATCTCAGTAAATCACTGCATGTTATACTAACGCAAACACATGGATCGAGTTCATCCCACCACTGTGATGGAAAAGGGGGATGGGTCAGTGGCAAATTCTTCAAGTTTACATTATTTATTGGAACGCTCCATGCCGTTATTCAGCCTAGAAACTATTTCTGTGTTCCACAAGGACTTCTGCAAATTACGCGCCAGGATGCGCGGCTCCAGAACTGTGGCTTGTCTCCACACCCAGGCTCCTGTTGCCATTCAAACACCCTGTGAACATAAAAGGCTTGGGTCCCTAGGGCTTTGGTTTACTGCTTAGTATATTGATGTCCACCGTACTTATCCCTAAGTGCTGCTGCTGCTGCTGCTAAGTCGCTTCAGTCGTGTCCGACTCTGTGCGACCCCATAGATGGCAGCCCACCAGGCTCCCCCGTCCCTGGGCTTCTCCAGGCAGGAACACTGGAGTGGGGGTGCCATTTCCTTCTCCAATGCATGACAGTGAAAAGTGAGAGTGAAGTCGCTTAGTCATGTCCGACTCTTCCCGACCCCGTGGACTACAGCCTACCAGGCTCCTCTGCCCATGGGATTTTCCAGGCAAGAGTATTGAAGTAGGGTGCCATTGCTTTCTGCGTCCCCAAGTGCTATTTGCTGCATTAATTTACACAAACAAACGACAAACTGAATGCTATCATTTGCTACTTCAATCAAATTTTGAATCTGGACCCCACATTTCATTTAGCTATTTGTTGGCTCTGGCATATGGGGCAGCCTCAGCACCGAGCGACTGAAAGGGTTAAAAGTTGGGCCGTAGGTCAGCGCCTACGTCCTGTGGGGTGATCAGACTGCATGCTTCCGAGTAGAGATGCTCCTTCTACATTGTAAAATCTGGGCACCTGCTGAGCAGCGAACCTGGCTCATTTTGTTTTGCTTCATTTTATTCTCGAAAGGAGCCATACATCCTGGACTACGGCACAGTTAATCTCTGCATTTCTTCTCATTCTCTGGCCGCCTATTTTCTCCATCAAAGCCATTTTGCCAAAATACAAAAACCCAAACAGACTAGCTAATGAATCCAAAGTGGATTTAATTTTATTGATTCCATTTCCCATAAAACTGTTCATTTATCTGACTCTGTTTCTTTATTTCATTATCTTGCATCTGGAATATACTGTGGCCCACCAAACCAGTGGGCGCCATTCTCTCTCTCGCAGAGTTTGGGGTGGAGGGAAGAAAGCCGGAACCTGAAGATTAAGCTCCGCAACAAGACTCACTTGGATCACAGTCTTCATGCCCCAAAGTGGCCGAGTCACCTTGGTCATGTTTATTAACTAAAGGTAATAGGCGAGATCCTAATCAGGACCTCTGTGTACGAAGCCGCACAAACCAATTCTCTCTCTGGCAATGTGGACAGGTGGTTCTCAAGCCCCACCACAGGATCCCACGTGCACCCTGGGGCCTGACCTGCAGCTTCCTGGGCTCCTGGTGACCATCCAGAGAAAAGCAGAAAAGGCCAAAAATAAAGTCTGACACTGTGTCCCCATCTATTTCCCATTAAGTGATGGGACCGGATGCCATGGTCTTCATTTTCTGAATGTTGAGCTTTAAGCCAACTGTTTCACTCTCTTCTTTCACTTTCATCAAGAGGCTTTTAGTTCCTCTTCACTTTCTGCCATAAGGGTGGTGTCATCTGCATATCTGAGGTGATTGATATTTCTCCCGGCAATCTTGATTCCAGCTTGTGCTTCTTTCAGCCCAGCATTTCTCGTGATGTACCCTGCATAGAAGTTAAATAAGCAGGGTGCCAATATACAGCCTTGACGTACTCCTTTTCTTGTTTGGAACCAGTCTGTTGTTCCATGTACAGTTCTAACTGTTGGTTCCTGACCTGCATACAGATTTCTCAAGAGGCAGGTCAGGTGGTCTGGGATTCCCATCTCTCTCAGAATTTTCCACAGTTGATTGTGGTCCACACAGTCAAAGGCTTTGGCGTAGTCAATAAAGCAGAAATAGGTGTTTTTCTGGAACTCTCTTCTTCGATGATCCAGCGGATGTTGGCAATTTGATCTCTGGTTCCTCTGCCTTTTCTAAAACCAGCTTGAACATCTGGGAGTTCATGGTTCACGAATTGCTGAAGCCTGGCTTGGAGAATTTTAAGCATCACTTTACTAAGCATGTGAGATGAGTGCGTGTGGTACTGTATTATCAGAATTCAACAATTCACTAAAATTGTGTGTGGCAGACTCTGGATTGCTCAACATCTATATTCCATTGGCTTTCTAGCTTAAGAAAGCTAAAATTCTTCATTTTCCAGATTCCCTTGCAGCTAGGACTCTTGGTGTGAATTCAGCTCTGCCAATTAGATGTGGTCAGGTTGGTGAGGTGAGACCCCTTAGCTGTCCGAGTGGGCACATAGGAACAGAGACCCTGGGTCTTCGTGAAGTGGCCGTCGGGGTCTGCTCTAAAGTGCCTCCTTGGGTGCCGAGAAGCAGCTGCAGGAATGGCAGTGTCCCTGGGTCACAGACAGGAGGTGTGCGCCGCGGGGCCGGTGGTTTTCCCAGTAGCTGGTTCTGTAGGATCTGAGAATCATGCCTGAAGGGCCAGTCAAGACTCCCCTCCTATGGCTCTTTCAAGCATTTGACCGGCCAACCCACTCCAGTATTCTTGCCTGGAGAATCGCAAGGATGGGGGAGCCTGGCGGCCTACAGTCCATGGGGTCGCAGAGTCAGACGTGACCGAGCACACACACAGCAACAATGCCCTGTATGGCCTCCCTTTCCGCTTCAACTGCCAAGAACACTTGCCGTTCCTCGCTCTGTCTCCCAGACCACAGGACCGGGAAGGACCCTCCTGGATGAGAACCCGGGGCGCTGTCAGCCTCCATCACAGCAATGGGAGGACAGCTGGGCTGGCTGGGTCAGCCCCAATCTGAAGCAGTTACCTTCTGCAGCTCTGTGTCTAAAAAGATACGCGAACACACTCAGATCTCTTTAACTGACATAACTTCCAGGAGAGACTCAGAGGTGGCCGACGCTTCTCCAGTTGAGAGGCTGGCAGAGGGCAGGGGGACCTGCTCACTCACTTCTCTCTCTGGGCATTCGGGTATCTCCTGGGTATGCTCCTGGCCACCCAGGGAGGCCACTCGGCACCCTCGACCCACAAGGTATCTTCTGAGGACCAGGAAAACTCTGGAGCGGATCAGGGACGCGGCTACACACCCGGCGCCCCTGCTCCCCACTCCCCTGCACGCAGTGTGGCCTTGAGACAGCCTCAATCAGCATTGAAGCCCTGCTTCCCGCAGAAGGCTTATTAGAAAAGGGCACGGCTGTGTGGATGCGTGCAGCTGGCATTCGGTTCTGTCTGAGGCACTATTTCTTACCCCTCTCACAGCAAGTCATTATAGATCACCCTTGTTCTCGGGGCCCGGCGCCTCAGTGGGATGTGCGCAGGTCCTAGCCAGGAGCGCTCTGTGTGCACGCCCCCTCTTTGCTCCCACTGTTAGGGAACTCAGGGCTGGGCTTTTAATCAACCGCTGTCATTCTCCTGGCCTAGACTCTTAAAGCACAGCCCCTAGGAATGCCCCTCCCTTTCTTTCCTTCCCAATACAGCTACTTAAATCTATTTATTTTGATGTGGACCATTTTTTAAAGTCCTGATTGGATTTGTTGCTATATTGCTTTCTGTTTTGTGTTTTGCCTTCTTGACTCAGAGGCAGGCAGCATCTTAATTTCCTGGCCAGGGATCGAATCTGCCCCTCCCGCACTAGGGGGCGAAGCTCTAACCACCAGGCCGTCAGGGAAGGCCCTGCACAGCTGCTTTCAGAGACTCGGCATTAGGGAGCGCTCGCCGCTCATGCTGCTGCTTCTTGTGCTTTCATGACCATAAATCATCTCCCTCCTGTTTTTAGAAACAGGTGAGGCACACATAAATAAAACATTTGCTTTGGGCAAGCCACTGGTCTGAGGATAAGACCCTGCTGGCTTATGAAGTGAGGAAAACTAAAGAGGGATAATGGATAAGGCCCTTTCTCTTTTGTTCTGAAGGAGACAGGAAGACTGCCACTCAGAGACAATTAGCTGTGTCTCTAGAAGAGCAGCCAATTGCAAAACCTGTGATGCAGCTGCTCAAGAGCACAGTTTATTAGGCCATGGCTGCCTCTAAATTTCATCCTCGGCTGACAGTATTGAAGAAGACCATGCCACCCTGCACCCTCTTAACTCACAGGTCTTTCCTCAATAAACTTGCCCATAGATTCTTTTTTTTTTTTTTTTTTAATATAGACAGATGTTGGCTAGGTGGTTTTAAGTCTTTGCTGAAGTCGTTACAATATTGCTTCTGCTTTATGTTTTTTTTTTTTTTTTGCCCTGAGGCATGGAGGATCGTCTCGCCTGACCAGGGATCGAACCTGGGTCCCCTGCACTGGAAGGTGAAGTCTTAAGCAGTGGGCCACTGGGGAAGTGCCTCTACGGATTCCTGAAGAGTGAAAAATGAACTCTCTTGGGGGCAACAGGCAAGCACAAAAGGAACAAAAATTTGGGAAGAATTTAAGAAATCTCCCAAGTTAACTGGCCAGCGTGGACACTCTCCCAACCCCGAGGAGGCAGCTCCTCTGTCTTATCTCCCAGAATCGGGGCAGGTTACTTAGCACAAAGATGGCCTCAATAAAGACAGAAATGGTCTGGACCTACAAACAAAGCTAGTGGAGGTGATGGCATTCCAGGTGAGCTGTTTCAAATCCTGAAAGATGATGCTGTGAAAGTGCTGCACTCAATATGCCAGCAAATTTGGAAAACTCAGCAGTGGCCACAGGACTGGAAAAGGTCAGTTTTCATTCCAATCCCAAAGAAAGGCAATGCCAAAGAATACTCAAAGTGAAAGTGAAGTTGCTCAGTTGTGTCCAACTCTTTGCAACCCTGTGGACTGTAGCCCACCAGGTTCCTCTGTCCATGGGATTCTCCAATTGCACTCATCTCACATGCTAGTAAAGTAATGCTCAAAATTCTCCAAGCCAGGCTTCAGCACTACGTGAACCATGAACTCCCTGATGTTCAAGCTGGTTTTAGAAAAGGCAGAGGAACAGAGATCAAACTGCCAACATCCGCTGGATCATGGAAAAAGCAAGAGAGTTCCAGAAAAACATCTCTTTCTGCTTTATTGACTATGCCAAAGCCTTTGACTGTGTGGATCACAAGAAACTGTGGAAAATTCTGAAAGAGATGGGAATCCCAGACCACTTGACCTGCCTCTTGAGAAATCTTTATGCAGGTCAGGAAGCAACAGTTAGAATTGGACATGGAACAACAGACTGGTTCCAAATAGGAAAAAGAGTACATCAAGGCTGTATACTGTCACCCTGCTTATTTAACTTCTATGCAGAGTACATCATGAGAAACGCTGGACTGGAAGAAACACAAGCTGGAATCAAGATTGCCGGGAGAAATATCAATAACCTCAGATATGCAGATGACACCACCCTTATGGCAGAAATTGAAGAGGAACTGAAAAGCCTCTTGACGAAGGTGAAAGAGGAGAGTGAAAAAGCTGGCTTAAAGCTCAACATTCAGAGAACGAAGATCATAGCATCTGGTCCCATCACGTCATGGGAAATAGATGGGGAAACAGTGGAAACAGTGTCAGACTTTATTTTGGGGGCTCCAAAATCACTGCAGATGGTGACTGCAGCCATGAAATTAAAAGACACTTACTCCTTGGAAGGAAAGTTATGACCAACCTAGACAGCATATTCAAAAGCAGAGACATTACTTTGCCGACTAAGGTCCGTCTAGTCAAGGCTATGGTTTTTCCTGTGGTCATGTATGGATGTGAGAGTTGGACTGTGAAGAAGGCTGAGCACCAAAGAATTGATGCTTTTGAACTGTGGTGTTGGAGAAGACTCTTGAGAGTCCCCTGGACTGCAAGGAGATCCAACCAGTCCATTCTAAAGGAGATCAGCCCTGGGATTTCTTTGGAAGGACTGATGCTAAAGCTGAAACTCCAGTACTTTGGCCACCTCATGAGAAGAGTTGACTCACTGGAAAAGACTGATGCTGGGAGGGATTGAGGGCAGGAGGAGAAGGGGACGACAGAGGATGAGATGGCTGAATGGCATCACGGACTCGATGGACGTGAGTCTGAGTGAACTCCGGGAGATGGTGACGGACAGGGAGGCCTGGCGTGCTGCGACTCATGGGGTCGCAGAGTCGGACACGACTGAGCGACTGAACTGAACTAAAGTTTCCCCAGCAGGGCCCAGGCCCCAGGCTGCCCCCGCCACAGTTTCCAGGCCGGGCCTTCGTGTGCGGTGAATCTCTCCACATCTGTTTGCTCAGCTGCTGGATAACTGGAAGGCAAACAAAGGCTCCAAACTGGGCAGTGGCCTGCTGTTTGCTCCGGGGCCCATGCGGGGCGCGGGCGGCCAGGCCGGGACCGCACTCACTTGGCGGCGCCGCGGGATGGACCGGGCAGGCCCCGCCGACCGAGCCCCTGGACTCGCCCGGACCACGGCCAGCCCCGTCTCTGCGTTTTGTCACTTTCTCCCTCAGCCAAGTGGGGACCAAGGAGAGGGAAAGTCTTCTAGCTGAGCAGAGCACTTTCCTAAAGGAAAGAGACAGCAGACAGGCTGCAACCAGCTGCCTGGGTGCGCACAGTTCCATCTCTGTCCCTGTCAGAGGGCCAGACGCGGCTCCTTCGCACCACTGTGTATCGGCGAGGTGAGCCAAGCCGAGCCCTTTCAAAAGGCAAGAGGATTAAAAGAATGTGCCTTCAGATGGCTAACAAAAATGGGATAAGGGACCGTGAGGGTAGTGCGGACTATGGAGAATCATTTTGCTTGGCCTCTAAACCAGAGAAAACAGGATTGGTGGGTTAATTATGCAATTAAACTGCAGTCAGCAAGTGGGCAGGGTCTTGCATCTTTCAAAATCCAAACTAGTTATTCAAGCTTTCACTGAATACACTTTATAGAGATTCTCTTTGGGGAAGGTGCCCAATTTTTCCTGTTTGGATTAGAGTTTTTTTTTTAAGGGCTGCTTTGCCAATCTGGCTTTTATTCTATGGGATAAAATAATCAAAATCCCTTTCCCCTTCCTCAAATACATTTTTTTTTTTGCTTTATTTCTTCAGAGTTAGAAGAACAGATTCTTTTGGGGGCTGCGAGCAGATAGCCAAAGAAATATCCCAGCAAGGTATCTGACTTTTTACAGAGACACACAGGTTTCCTGTTTGATTTTGGTTTTCAAAAGCAGAACAATTTTGACATCATTATATAAAGGCCTTCCACTATTTAAAATTTTGGTGCTAAATTAATTCTATACCCCCAAGGCACACTGCATCTGACCACACTGGATTCTATCCATTTAATAACGTGAGAGAAGATCTTGGACAAGAATTTAGTGAAAGCAACAGTAAAAACAAAAAAGCCGAAAAACTTTCAGTCTTTAACAAGAATTTTAAAGTCCATTGTTTTTGGAAGCTTGGCTTTGTTTTTTCATAGGGTAATAAGCCCCCAGCTGTTTACCCGTCAGCCCAAAAGCAGAAGGAAAGTGGCTTCTGTTACAGGGCAGTCAAGAGAATCTGCCGGATGGACAGACCTACAGTGACATGAGATACATGGGCTGGCTGGCGGCGGCGAGACTGCTGAAAAATCCAATGGCCGCTGTCTTAAAATTTTAACAGCTGGGCAGACGTGGAGATTGTAATGCAATGGGTCCCTGTATCTAAAACTGTTCATTTAGCCCGAAGACAGCCTTCTTAAGAAGTAAGAAGTAGAAGAAAGAAAGAAGTAGGATCTTCTTAAGAAAAAGCAATCTCAGTTCCTCTTGAAAACGTTTATTAATTTGCTGAGAGTTGCTGCAGAGGCAAAATGAGAAGTGGGACACGTTTGACAACGAACAGGAAGATCAGGTGGGTGGCCAGTGCCTTCCATCACCAGGCACACCGGGGCTGATACGCTTCCACTGATACGGAAGTTGGTTAATAGGCATTTACACAGGATTTAGTGTGAACAGATGCTAAAGTAGTTTACAAGTGGTGTGCCTGTGGAGGGGGCCAGAATAAGGAAGAATAACACGTGAGTAACAAAAGGCATTATGTCTTGATGGGGTGTAAACTTTCCGTCATCCCAGCTGGATAAAAAACCAAAATTCTTTAAAATGCCAGCATTTTACCCAGGGGAGACAGGTCAAGGAGAAAACCATCTTGGCACATAAGGTATTTCTTACATACTTTGCAAATACATTTCGAATGTATTCAGGACACCACTTCTTACCCCTAACCCTGTGTTCACCAGCTTCTGCGAGAACCTCAGGAATGACCTTCAACCAGGTCATCGCCCTGAGCTCGCCCTCCGGCTAAGCCACTGTCCACGTGGCACTGGTCTCAAGAACCCCTTTCCTTTGCACCTCTGCCAACCTCTGCCAGCGCGTCTCCACCCTGTAAGAAACAGCGAGACCTTCCCTCCGGGGACTCACAGCCAAATGCACTGCCCCTGTCGCGGAGCAGCCCTGGCCCTCCCTGTGGGGTGTTTATCCCTGCTGCTGCCAGCCTGGGAGCCCCCGCCCTTCCTCCCTAGGAAAACTGCCCACCCTTTAATGCTGCTCCCCGCCCTGCAGGGCTGTCAGTAGGATCCGCTAACACCGTGTCGCTTTCAATGTTCATGAACCTGCAGTCAAGCTAGACGCTTCCTGAGGCCAGGGGAGTTCAAGTGGCATCTTACTATCTTTTCTATTTATCCTTCTCCAGGCTTGATCTTTTCTGTGCTGGTTTTAAGAGAACACCTTCAGTTAGCTGAGAAAATGATGCACAAGTCCTGGAAACTGCTCAAAGGGAGACAAGAAAGACTGTGAGACCTCCAAATGGACTGTCTTCCTCACCCCCGGGGCCGGTAAGAAGGGTGCCCGAAAGTCCGAGTTCTGGAGCCAGACACACGTGGGTTCTCATTCACCACGCCACTGCTGCGTGACTTTGGGCAAGTCACCCCACCTCTCCCAGCCTCACTTTCCTTTCCGAAGGGAACCCTATACCCTCGTTCATGGAGCGGCTCCTAAGAATTAATGAAAACTATGGAACAAAAACACATTAAACTTTCTGTGTAGTTGCTTTAGGAATCCGAGCTTTCCACTTCCACCAGTCCGTCCCAACAAACTATTCATGGAAACAGCCCAGCCCTGTAAGCTCTGAAGTGACCTGTATCCCTCCCCTGGGTGAACCTCTCCTCTGGGCTGAGCCGGTAACCGCACTGCGGGTCTGGCTCACTAAGCTGGTGGCTCCCCAAGGTGCCAATGCACTCAGGCAAAATGAAGCAAACATCTGTCCTCCATTTGCTAATGAGCAATCATCATTTGTACCTTTCTCCAGCCTGAGATTCAGCTGCCTAGAATACTAATGCCATTAAACATTGGAGTCTTTTTTTTTGCATCATACACACTCATTTAGCAAAGCCTGGTTTAACCCACGGGCATGGGTATGGTTCCTGGGATTCCCCCAACAGTGTCTGGTTGGTTCCCCAGCTCTTGTTCCCTCTCTGCCCCGCCTCCCGCGCCTGAATGTTTGGGTGTTTGAGTGTGGCTTGGGAGCCAGGAAACCTGAGCGGCCCTAGACTTGCCTCTTCAACTGCCTCAGTGGAAACTATGAGACACGGCCATGGACCTTTTTCTTTAACTTAATTTTCAATCACATGATCAATACAAGAATGGAGCTACTCATTTTTGAAATCAGGCCATTCTGAAGAAGATCACCTGACCTTACAGCCTCAGCCCTTCACTGAACGTGACATTCCCTTGGTGTGTTATCTGTCGAGAACTTTTCCTCTGCAGACAAGCAGACAAGAATCTGTGTCTTTCAAAACGATAGTGCTGCTGTCTCAGATAAACGCAGACAGGCTCACAAATCGCTTTGCAACGTGCTTCCTTCATTCATTCACTAGTGAGTCCTGGCCTCTTTCCACCTAGGATATAGAGGGATGGAGTGCGTGCCTTTCGCTGCTGCAGAGCTTATTTCAACACGTCCCTGGAAATGGACATTTATTTAGACTGTTTCCAATTTGGGGCTTTTATGAGGAAAGCCGCAGTAAACATAGGAGGATCAGCTCCTCCAGGGAATGCGTCCTAAAGAACCTTTCTAGGCCTTGCTTTCCTGTCTGCAAAACAAGAAGGCAGGACTGAACAGTCTGTTGTGACTGTACCTCCAGTCAATGCCATGTGTCATTAGGGGCAATCCTAACAAGGCTGTGTTTCTAACATGAACAGGATTCTCAATCCAGTCCCTGGCTAAGACTCCTCCAAGCTCTTCCATAGTCTGAGCTCATTCTTTCTTATTTTCTGCTTTTATCTAACACAGCCAGTTGCTCCTAATCCTACACCTTTGCTGACTCCTTTTCATGCCTAAGAAATTCCTGCCCCTCCGTAATACTTGACAGGTATCACTGCAGGAGCTCAGAGCTTATAACTTGCACGGACCTACACCTCTGGGTGAATGCCAGCCCCCAGGGAAAGGTTGTGTCTGCCCGTTCATCACCAGAGCCCAGGAGCCGGGAGCCATTCCGCCACACAGGGGGCTCTCATCAAACAGCTGGTGGACGGATGACAGTTTTTAATACTTTGGCCTTCAGCTAGGACTTTAAAGTCCCAAGCTAGGGGCTTCCCTTGTAGCTCAGACAGTAAAGAATCTGCCTGCAATGTGGGAGACCCAGGTTCAATTCCTGGGTTGGGAAGATCCCCAGGAGAAGGAAATGGCAACCCACTCTAGTGTTCTAGCCTGGGAGCCTGGCGGGCTGCAGTCCAGGGGGCTGCAAAGAGTTGGAAGGCTGAGCAATCTCTCTTCCACCTGAGCAGGAGTGCAGTCTGGGGGCAGGGTGACTTAACCTCTCCTCAGCTGGAAAACGTGAAATAGCTCCTCCCTTCCCTACAGGGCTGCAGTAACTTCGTTAACTTTGATATTCCTTCTGATCAATGGGATATTTGGGCCGCCCCTGAGAATGCAGGTGAGGCAGTGCTGAGATGTCAGAGCTGGATATGCAGGGGCTGAGTGAGGCAGAAGGGTGGGGTGGGGCATGTTTCACTATGGTGCTGAAGTTCTGTGGACAGTCTACGGGCCTGTGTGTTTCGATGATGGATAATCCCACACTGGTAACAATTTAGGAATAAATGTTTGGCCTGCTTATTTCGCTTTTTGCAAGCAAAGCTTTCTCACCTAGCTTCAGAGTTCTTTCCTTATGTCTTATCAGCACATTTTTCTTCTCATTCTGCACCCCTGAGCCCAGTGGTTCCTCAGGAGGGGCCTGTTCCTGCATGCATGTAGGGCCTTCCTCAGTTCCATTTCAGATCATGGAAGGGAGGGAGCAGTTGAGAACACAGGCTCTGCGGCCAGCCCCAGCATTTACCAGCAGCGTGACCTCAGTCAGGATGCTTAGCCTCTGCGTGTCAGGTCCCTCATCTGTCAAATGGGCTGTGGTGAGGACTCGATGAGCTGATGTGTATGAAGAATGTAGGAGAGAAGGGGCCTGGCACTCAGAAGTACATCATCATCACCACCAACATCATTACCATCATCATCACCACCACCATCACCACCAACACCACCACCATCACCACCAACACCACCACCAACATCATCACCATCATTATCACCACCAACACCATCACCATCACCACCACCAACACCACCATCATCACCATCATCACCATCACCACCATCATCATCACCATCACCACCATCACCATCAGCAGCACCACCACCACTATCATCACCACCACCATCACCATCATTATCACCATCACCACCAACACCATCACCATCATCACCAACACCATCACCATCACTACCACCATCACCATCACCACCACCATCACCACCAACACCATCACCATCAGCACCATTACCACCACCACCATCATCACCACCATCACCACCACCATCACCACCATCATCACTACCACCACCATCACCATCATCATCACCACCATCACCATCAGCACCATCATCACCACCACCATCACCATCATTATCACCATCACCACCAACACCATCACCATGATCACCATCACCACCACCACCACCACCACCATCACCATCATCATCACCACCATCACCATCACTACCACCACCATCACCACCACCACCATCACCATCATCATCACCACCAACACCATCATCACCATCATCACCACCATCATCACCACCATCACCATCCAGACCAAAAGCATGCAGCCCAAGCACCATCCCCTTGAGGACCGGCCGCGTGAGCTGTGATGGACTCTTCTCGACTGTGCACACACAACGACTCTTTCCACACTCTCGTACCTACTCCACACCTTGGTGAGGGAAGCAATGGATGTCCCCGGGCTGCGTGAGGAGGAGGAGGATACAGCCATGACAGGCAGAAACGACTGATCCAGACCCCGACGGGGCACTGGCTCCCTCTGAAACCCACCCAGGCAACCGCACAGCAGAGGCCATCTCACAGGAGTCCTCATCAACTGGATCCAGCATGCACTCTGATATGGGGCAGGCCACTGGCGACTCCTCTGAAGAGGGGTGAGGCACCAGAGGACAGAAGGCCAGCTTCAGCGCAGACACTTCTTCAGAGGGCTGCTCTCTCAGGCTCTCACAAAACGTGATAATCACTGAAACACGAGCCAGGGAGGCCTGCCCTGACAGCAAGGAGAGACGCGGAGGTTAACCGCGGTCGCTGCACAGAAGCTGAGGGAGCGGCTGGCGACCGGCAGCGAGCTCCGGGGGGGCATGCAAAACACAACCTAGGTTTCCAGCAGGGCCTGAGCGGGAAAGAACCAGCCTGCAGTCGGGGAGACCAGGCTCAGTCCCTGGGTTGGGAAGAGCCCCCGGAGGAGGGCATGGCAACCCACTCCAGTACTCTTGGCTGGAGAAGCCCATGGACGGAGGCGCCTGGCGGGCTACAGTCTATGCGGTTGCAGAGTCGGACACGGCTGAACCGCTGAGCGTGTGAGCATTTTTACACCAGCAAAGGCACACGGCTCTCGACTGAGGCAGCAGCGCAAGTGTGCGGTGTGAGCCAGGGGATGGTGTCACGGCTTTAGCACTGTCACTAAGGAAGAGAAGCACGATTTTCACAGCTCGAGAACACACAGCGCTAATGATGGTCTGCCGTAACCGGAGCCCTGTTCCGGCAAGGCCTCTTGAGCCGGTACTTCCGCCCTTCTCCAGGACAGTGTCCGTTGCTATGACAACCAGAGCATTCTGCACACCCCAGAGCACTATGTCACGCGTCACCGTGGCAGAAAGGAAACGCCACACTGTACTTAAAAGCCACCTTCTCCCTCGCCCTCTCTTTCAGAGTCTGCTCTCACTGCCCATGCATTATTCACTGGGCCGCACAATATATAACCGTTAGTTACAGTCAGACTCGGCGACACACGGAGCAAAGCCAGGAAGTCTCGCAAATCCCTCAACGTTTCATAACTAACAAATGATAACCGCCCTGTGTTACTGTGGTTTAAACACAGTTATAAAGAACTGGCTTTTTACCAGCTTCCTCGCTGGCTCTGGGACCTCTGTTCAAACGTCTTACAAATGTTTGTGTCAGGAGGCAGAACTCAGTCACACTGCTGGGAAACAAGCGTGCTCTCTGGGGGAATTTTTTAAAATACATGAAGCACTGCCTCTGGGTGAAATATCTTTTCTTTTAACTATTTTAACAAAACTTAAAAATTATATCGCACCCTTCCCTGTCTACACAGTATTTTCTTGAGGACTGAGTTGTCACCATGGAAACCCATCACTGGGCATTGCTGTAACCCAGGATGCTTGTGGAGTGGCTGGCTGGGGGCTGGGAGCTCTGGCAGCCAAAGATGAGGGTCTGCAGGCCCAGGTTAGGATTCAGCACTGTGGTCATACCTCGTTTATTGTGCTCTGCAGATACTGCGCTCTTTGTAAGCTGAAGGTCTGTGGCAACCCTGCATTGGGTAGGTCTATCAGTGCCCATGTTTAACAGACATATTTGCTCACTTCGTGCGTCTCTGCCACATTTCGGTGACTCTCACAATATTTCCAACTGCGTCATTATCATTATGCTTTCTATGGCGATCCGTGGTCTTAGATGTCACCACTACAACTTGCTGAAGGCTCAGAGGGTAAGTGAGCACTTTTTAGCATAAAGTGTTCTTTAATTAAGGTGTGTACATGATTCTTCCAGACACAATGCTATCACACACTTAACAGGCCACAGAATATTGTCAACATAGCTTCCACGTGTGCTGGGAAACCAAAACAGTCACATGGCTCACTTCAGCACGATCTGCTTCACCGTGGTGGCCTGGAACCAAGCCCACCAAACCGTCTCTCAGGTGGGCCTGGATACGAAGAGCAAGCACAGTCCCATAGGCTTTCTTTCGAGGGCTTTGGACGCTCATGGAAAGAAAGACATGTGCTTATATTAAAATTTAGAAAATTTAAAATCCATTCTGGGGACAGCCAGAGGGTGGGGGACACAGATTTCAGTGAGTGGACATTTAACAGGAGGGCTGCGGGGAAGCCGAAGCCCAGGGCTTTACCGGGCGGCCTCCTTTACGGAGTGACTCTAAGGAGGGGCTGAGCCCGGCGCTCAGGAGTATCGATGATGTCCATGCACTGAGTGCGGGCTGATGCCCCCTGTCATCAGGAAATCCCGGGAGCTGAGAAGACAGACCTCCCCACCCCTGACAGTCACTGAGGAAGGCTCTGAGGTGACATTATCTGAGGTGACCTCAGAGGACAGATAACTGTTCTTGAGTGAAGTAATAAGCATCTTCTCTCCCTGTCCTCTTTTTCTCTTTTCTTTTAAAGAAGATGTAGATAGCTGCTTTTTTTTAAACCTTGTTATTTGGGAGCAAAAAGTTCAGTCAGGAATATCTGAACAATTGCATGTGGCCTTATTATCTCTGCAGGGGGAGAAACCATTTGGGCTCTAGTTCTTTTTAAAAAAATGCGCAGAGGGAGCCAGATCCGCTCTGCTCCTTTGCTCTGCTCCTTTCAGTAAACCGAATGATCATCATCCAGCCCCATTCTGAATGCAGCCTTCCCTAGGTGGGGAGGAGCGCTCTGGGCGGGGCAGGTTCCAGACCAGGGGCAGGACCTCCTGGGACCAGTCGCTGAGGGCTCCCCTGGAGTTGGGGGCCCTGTCTGTCCATCTTTGCAAACCTCTTTAAATAAGAGCATCAGTCGCTCAGTCATGTCCGGCTCTGTGTGACCCTATGGACTGTAGACTGCCAGGCTCCTCTGTCCATGGGATTCTCCAGGCAAGAATACAGGAGTGGGTTGCCATTTCCTCCTCCAGGGGACCTTCCCCACCAGGGATCGAACCCGGGTCTCCCCGCACCGCAAGCGGATGCTTTACACTCTGAGCCACCAGGAAGCCCCAGACCTCTCTGGGGTAAAGAAAATTTAGACCGCCAAGGCTGGCTCTGTGCTCGGGGCAACCTCCAGGAGCCTCAGACTGCTTCCATTTTCTCTCCCAAAGATGCCAGAAGCACCCATGAGGTACCTCCAAGAAGCACCAGAGCAGTTCCTCCCCTGGACAGTCATGAGGGAGAAGGGCATGGCTGGAAGCTGGTGAACAGAAGTGTCCAAAGATCCCTGATGTGTAGAAGGTTCTGGAAGGCAGAGGGGAGGGTGTCCTTTCCCTTCTTGGACAATGTGAGTGAGCACTTTTAAATACAAAGGAGATTCAGAAAAAAGCACAAAATACTCAGGAAGACGAGACCTGTCCAATCTTCCTTTTAAAAAGAAACCAATGCAGATACAGCATTTTAAATATTTGTTACAATTAAGAAAATTAGGCTGCAAAAAATAACGATCAGCTTTGAAATGTCAACTTAAAATGTGAAATTCACCAGTTTAGACTTTGATTTTAAGGCAAAATCTCACTGAAGTCATAAACAGTAGAAGAAAACTTAAGAGACCGTAAGGTGTAGCATGCTCCTGAGCCTAATTAGATTTATAAGAACTGCCCAAGTGCTCTGGGAGGCCTGTTTGTTGAGTCAGGCAGCTGAGTACTTACAAATTTAGTATGTTCGATCTCATTTACAAATGCAGTTTAAAATGTTTAAAGGAGTTTAACTAGCTAACCTTGCAAATCAAACCAAACATTAATAAAAGGTCCCCTTAAAAGTGATTGTTAAAAATTGTTAGCTTATAAGTAAACTAATGAGATGTCGGACTAGCTCTTAAAAGCCTAAGGAAAGGTAAGGTTACAAATTTTCTAACTAATAAAAATTAATTTTAAAAAGAGATACCAGAATAATCTTCTTTTGCTCAAAATACTTTGAAAGTCCACCCTGCCTGAAATTAGTAGGCACCTGAATTATTTTACCTAATTACTGTCCACCTAAAAATTATCCTTTTTAGTTACCCAGTCTTCAACAAGAATTTAAGTAGGTGTACCTGCTGTGTGTCGAGTATAATGTTAGGCATAACTGGGTATGTCTGGACTCTTCCAAGCATCTGGTAGGAGAGACTGAAATCTGTATACAAGGTGGAAGGAGGCTTCCCAGCTGACACGAGTTGTAAAGAATCCTCCTGGCCATGTAGGAGACCCCAGAGATTCGGGTTCGATCCCTACGTCGGGAAGATCCCCTGAAGCAGGCAATGGTAACCACCCCCCACCCCAGTATTCTTGCCTGGAGAATCCCATGGACAGAGGAACCTGGCGGGCTACAGCCCATGGGGTCACAAAGAGTCAGACACAGTTGAGTGACTAAATCACCACCACCACCGTCGACAAAGTAGAACATGGACACAGACGGTTAGAAAACAGACAGCAACTGACTAGGGAAGGCACAGAGCAACACTGGGATTCAGCGGAAGGCATCGGTCGACAACGGGGGTGACCCAGGTTCCAGCCCTGCATCAGGAAGATCCCCTGGAGAAGGGCATGGCAGCCCACTCCAGGATTCTTGCCTGGAGAGTCCCACGGACAGAGGAGCCTGGCAGGCCACAGTCTATGGGGTTGCAAAGAGTCTGACATGACTGAGCGGCTCACACATCCACAGAGGGGTCGTGAAGGGAGTGGTGATTCCACTGAACTTAGCCTGGAATCCCCTGGTCAAGGTCTGTGCAGCCCCCTCCCAGACCACGGCACCCCTAGTCTGCCCCACACACCGATGCTGCTGCTGTCCTGGGAACTGGAAGCTCAGACTCCGAAGCCCCTTAGAACCATGTGTAGAGTGGCCCCACCCCCTTCATGGGAAACAGAAGGGGAAACAGTGTCATACTTTATTTTTGGGGGCTCCAAAATTACTGCAGATGGTGACTGCAGCCATGAAATTAAAAGACACTTACTCTTTGGAAGGAAAGTTATGACCAACCTAGACAGCATATTGAAAAGCAGAGACATTACTTTGCCAACAAAGGTCTGTCTAGTCAAGGCTATGGTTTGTCCAGTGGTCATGTATGGATGTGAGAGTTGGACTGTGAAGAAGGCTGAGCACTGAAGAATTGATGCTCTTGAACTGTGGTGTTGGAGAAGACTCCTCAGAGTCCCTTGGACTGCAAGGAGATCCAACCAGTCCATCCTAAAGGAAATCAGACCTGGGTGTTCACTGGAAGGACTGATGCTAAAGCTGAAACTCCAGTACTTTGGCCACCTCATGTGAAGATTTGACTCACTGGAAAAGACTCTGATGCTGGGAGGATTGAGGGCAGGAGGAGAAGGGGACGACCGAGGATGAGATGGCTGGATGGCATTACGGACTCGATGGACATGAGTTTGAGTGAACTCCGGGAGATGGTGATGGACAGGGAGGCCTGGTGTGCTGCGATTCATGGGGTCACAAAGAGTCGGACACGACTGAGCGACTGAACTGAACTGAAAGGTTAACAGGACGTGAGTCCAAGTCCACAGGAGACTCTTAGGCGGATCTGTGCCAGGACTATGGTGGGGCGTCTTTGCTCAGCAGTTTCTGTTTTCTCTGTGAGCCTGGTATTCTATATCCCACTCACCCTGCAGGTGAAGCTGGCCGATAACTGACTTCTGGACAGGGTCCTACCCCCAGAAACAGGGTGATGATGGACCAATTTTAGATGTGAAATGAGGGCTGCTCTATTTTTAAAATTAAGTCCAAAAGGCAAGGATGCCACTCTAGTGAGAAAACAGGAAATCCCCAAACGAGAGGGCGGAGAGAGAGGGAGCCGACTCGCTCTCAGTCCCCAGGGAGACCTGGGTCCAGCTGCTAGAAGGGCAGGACTTTGAGGAAAAGAGCACTGACTCCTCATTAACTGTCACCAGCAGAACTGGGCCCACTGCCCTCACACCCACCCCTCCAGCTGGTCAGCATGTGGGAGCCCCACCCAGCATCTCAGAACATTATCTTACCAGGAAGCAGGGGTGCTGCAGACGCAGTTGGTAAAGATGAGGCCATACTGCAGAGCGTGCATGTGAGCTAAGTGGCCCCGTCGTGTCTGACGCCATGCGACCCCATGGACTGTAGCCCTCCAGGCTCCTCTGCCCATGGGGTTCTCCAGATGAGAAGACTGGAGTGAACTGCCGTGCCCTCCTCCGCACTAGAGGAGGGTGGCCCCCAATCCAACATGCCTGGTGAGAAGGGCACACCAGAAGCACAGGGAAAATGCCGTGTGACGGGGGGGTGGGGGGGGAAAGAGCGGTGTCCCCGGAGCAAAGCGAGTGCCAGAAGCTGGGGGAGGCGCGGGGCCCAGCGTCCCAGGAGCAGAACCCCGCCAACTCCCGATTCCAGACAATCAGCTTCCGGCCCGAGAGAGGACAGGCGTCTGCCCACTGGAGCTCTGAGCTTGTGGGGCTCTGCTGTGTACGGCAGCCCGGCGGAACTAAGGCATCAGAAAACAGCCAGAAGAGACAGCAGCTCTGGGAAGCTCCTACTGACTCTACCAGAGAGCAGCTCACACTCAATTTCGAACCTTTTCATTAACTCTGAATGAGACTCCCAGTAAACCAAGCACGATCTCAGTCAGTGGGCAGCGGCCCCACAGCAACGGGAGTGACGAGGTTTAGGCTGTTCTGGGGTCTGGCTGCCTCTCATTTGTCTACACCGTGATCCGTGGCTCAAACGGTGGAGTGAGTGTGGTCACGATACCGACACACACCGTAAAGCCTGTTGGCTGCAGGCCTTCTCCCACCAGCTCTAGAATCAGCACTTTTCTCTCATTTAATTCTCCCATTTATGGCACCAACTCCATTGAGATACAAAGTGATCAATTTTTCCCCATCCAGCCATGGAGGGTTTCCTCCCGTGGATGTGGCAGGACTCCTCAGTAAGTGGATGACGCGCTTGCAGGATGTCAGCGGTGTCGTTTTCAGAGATCCCAGAGCACTGGCTCCTCCCAGTTTTTAGGAGGTTATAGTTACAAAGACCAAGGTGGCCCCAACGGGTCATGAACTCGTGCAGCCTCCCCCCATCTGTGTGCACTTGCTTCTGGGAATAAAGTGCAGCAGAGGGAGGAGCCGCCCCCCCCAGGTCACGTGACATCACACGGGCTGGGGTCGTGGCAGACTGGAGTGAGGGATTCTCCTGCTGGCCTTGAAGTAGCGGCCGGACTGTGAGGGTACGGGAGGGGTCCACGGGGCAGGAACTAGGGGGGCTTCCATCCAGCAGACAGCCAGCAAGAACAGGGATCTCCACCTGCAGCCACAGGGACCTGAACTCCGGCGGCAACTGCACGAGCCTGAAGAAGGACCCAACTCCGGAAAGGACCACAGGCCTAAGACGCTTGTTTGCTGCCTGGCAAAACCCTGGACTCCTGACCTAGGGAAACTGTGAGGTTACCAGTATGTCCTGTTTGAAAACATCGACATGGTGGCCATGTCTTTGAGGACTGATGAAAAAGAAGGAATCTCTAATCAGAATAGCTCAGGAAGACACAGGCTTTGAAGACAATTTCAGGCATCTGTCTAGACCCTCTAAACCTTATCAGTGAGCCCCAAGATGTTCTTGGATGCACAGTTATGAAGCTACAATTTCAGGCATCTGTCTAGACCCTCTAAACCTTATCAGTGAGCCCCAAGATGTTCTTGGATGCACAGTTATGAAGCTACAATTTCAGGCATCTGTCTAGACCCTCTAAACCTTATCAGTGAGCCCCAAGATGTTCTTGGATGCACAGTTATGAAGCTACCTTTCTGTCTGCAACTTACTGCAAAACTTGGTAATATCTGACAAACTAATGGGGTCACAGGATGTAAGGGCCACCTGCTAAGTCTATTTCTGCAGTTTAAAAGAGGAGTTTAAATAATTCGCTTCATTCTCAATCTGTAAGACAGAGCTATTATTTTCATCTTTGACTCGCTTGGAGGGAGAGAAAAGCATAGATCTGAAGAGAGAAGGCAATTTCTTAATAGGAAAAAAACCCCACAAACCTTCAACCCTGCCTCTTCTAGCTTTTAATGATAGGAACCAAAAAACACATAAAACAGAAAACTTTGCAAACAAGCAAAACCAGAAACACGGCTTGTAGGAAACTAGAAGTATTTTAAGTGTTTTTAAAAAAGGCACTTTTAGGAAGATAGATTCAGTTCATTTCCCCACAAAAAGAACTTGTTCAAAACTAATATAACACCACCAAAAAGAAATTGGCTTTCTAACCCAAACATCCTTGGAGTGATATATTGGAAAGAAAAAAAGTAGAAATGTAAAAATCTGGGTTTAAGTCCCTGTTCTACTTACTTGCTTCCTGTGTGCCTGGGAGGAAGTTAGTTTATTTCTCTGAGCCTGGGTTTTCTCCACCATAACACCAGGTGTCTTGAGAACTAGGTGAAATAACAGTCATAAAGGGCCTGGCCTTCTCATCAGCAACCAAAACGACCAGCAGGGGCCTAACGGAGGGACAGCCTTCAGCTGACCCAGGGAGGGCAGGGCAGGGCAGGCCTGACCTGCCATGGATGCTGAGCGGGAAGGACCTCACTCTCCCGCACTGATGAGAGTTAAGTGTGGTTGCCCTGGGGGCAAAATCAAGAACTGTGCTGGACAAAAGAAGCAGAGAAAGGAACACAACCCCCAAAAACAAAAATCCTACAGCACCGGAGTGTTTCTGAAGTCTGTGATTCTCAGCTAGGGGAATAAACAGGCTGCATTTGGGCAGGAACCAAATGCTACAGACCCTTCGTTAGCAGGAAACAGATGTGCCAGGACTTATCTTCAGGAGGCGAGGGGTCTCCCTGGCCCACCCCTGCCAGTGCTGGGATGGAGGCCCACAGGGCAGGGGACAGGCAGAGGATGTAAGAGTGGTCCCTGTGTGTGACCCACTCTGAGGCGGACAAGAGAAGAGAAGAGGAAAGGTGACGTTCAAAAGAGTGAATGACGGCTATGCCAGTGCCAGCCAGAGCAGGTGGGCATTAGGGGGCCCACACGGGCCCACCTGGTGCAGATGGGCGGGTCAGCTCGGGAGGCCAAGGCCCGGGGCCGTGTGGCCTGGAGTCTTTAATTAAAGTAGCTGCTGGCTTGACCAGGCTCTCAGACTAGAAGCTTGGCAGTGAGAGAGGATACATCACCGTGATCAGTGGGTTTTGGACAAAGGGAAGGTAGCAAGGCTGTGAAATCACTAGTGTCAGAGAAGTGATTTGACAAGTCAACAAACTCAAGTGTCATGGAAACCCATGCTTTTACAACAGGGCACCTCTGCTGTCCTCGGCAACCAACAAGGAAGCTGTACCCCTCCATACGGTCTGTTAATACGTCTGTGTACCCCTCATCTTCCCTGGGAGACTGTGAACCCTTCCACGCAGGGATGGCGCTCTTGCATTTATACACCCCAGGCATCCAACACGATGCCAGGCACAGAGTGCTCAGGAATGTCTCGAGTGGACAGCCCCTTGGCCTGTCACGCTCATTCTCCACTGGCTCCTCGGCCATGATCTCCTCTGTGACGAAGGCCAGGTTTCCAGTGCCAGGATCATTAGTCGTGTGACGCTGGGCAAGTCGCTTCTCCTCTCTACGGGACATCTTCCCCCAGTGGGGGGATAAGATTATCTGCAGTGTGAGCATGCGACTCACACTGACTCTGCGACTCCACGGACTGTAGCCCACCATGCGCCTCTGTCCATGGGCTTCTCCAGGCAAGTATTCTCAACTGGGTTGCCTCTTCCTCCTCCAGGGGATCTGCCCCACCCAGGGTCAAACCCAGGTCTCCTATATTGGCAGGTGGATTTTCTTTTTTTTACCACTGAGCCACCTGGGAAGCCCAGTGTCTGGGATTAAATACAGTAAATGCATGTCTAGCACAAAGTGAGCTCTACTGAAGCGCCGCCTACTGCTGTTGTTGACTTCTTTTTCATTTCTTAAGTCTTTTTGGTTTCTCCTCTTTCTCACTAGGCTCCATGAGGAAAGAATCTGTGTCTGTTTTCTTCACTGATGAATCCCATGCACCAAGAACTGGGTCAAACCCCAGTAGCTATTTATCAAACGAACAGATGAACTTAGGTTCTTAGATCATAAATGGTCACATCCGCCCCTGTGTTAGACGGTATAAACCTCCTAACAGCACTCTGCCTTGACTCCCAGAGTAGATGGAAGGTCTTTATTTTCTGTTGGAAATAATAGCTTCCATTTATAAAGTACCCTCACATCTATTTTCTCATGTGAGCCTCCCAACAACCCTGTAATAAGTCCCCATGCTGTCTAGCGGAGTAGAACGTACCAGCAGCTCTGCAAACACATCAGGACCGAGGCTGACGGTAACGCTCCACCTCATCTCACCTGTGAAAGGCCATTTATTACCTGATGAGGAGGAGCAGGGCTGCCTCATATTTTTGCATTGATTTACACTGGGATGATCTTATTGTTGCTATTTTGCTGAACAACAACAACAAAAGACTCCTTGTTTTTATCTGCTGTCTCCCCAGCTGCTATTTTATATTTTATCTATATATTTTTTCTTTCCAACTAAAATAAACAGGACATGTTCACTGTAGATAATTTGATTCAAAGAGAGAAGGGTATAAAGAAGAAAAACTGAAATGACCTACCACGCCATTTGGCGTCAGTACTTGTTTCTCAGGAAGTATCTGAAGCGAAATAGCACTGTTTTGCAGAAAGAAGTGAGCCTGGCCTCTGGGCCACAGTGAATTCTGCAAGTCAGGAGAGTCCAGGCCTGGGGGTGGGGGGGCTGGCAGGAGCTGAGAAGGGAGTGCGGTGGCGCCCGGGTCCCCGTGGCGGGGAGGGGGCGAAGCGCGGGCTGCATCCGCTGGCAGAGACAGAGGCCTGTCCTGCGCGCCGCGTGTCCTGCGCGCTGCTGACCACCGACCGCAGCCCTGTTGGAGCAGGATGCAGGCACCACGCCCCTGAGGACCAGAGCTGTTCAGGAAGGCTCCAGCCAGAGGGCTGGGGGCCCCAAAAGGGACAACACAGAGCCCTCCCGTCTGGAGTCGGGAGGAAGTCGGGTAACGGCATGGCCGCCCCGTGGGGTCCTGGTTTCTGGGTCCTTGCCACCTGCCCGGGGTGTCTCTGAGCCGGGGCCTTGGACAGACCTGCTCCTCTGCAGGTTTGCAGGGGCGGCACGGACAGGAGGAGGGGACCGCAGGGCAACTGGTTCCCAGGTCTGCTCCGTTGGCTGGGGACGCGCCAACGAAGGCGACCACATTTATATCTGAAACAACCGGGAGGGGTTGGGGGTGGGCGCAGGGGCTCGGAGCCACTTCAGAGGTGAGTGAGCTGGTTGCTGCAGGCAAGCATGGGCTGAAGCCTCCAGGACCCTACCTGCCCTTGGGTTGCAATGTCTCCTACTTGTACCTGGGCTAGGTGTGGAAAAAGTCACAGGAGCCGCCTCACAGCAGCCCAGAAAATCCCCACCGTGCTGTGCGTTTCCACGCCTCGGCCAACTTCGGGGTTCTGACCAGCTGAAGACACACATAGGCTGAGACCAGAAGGTTCTCACAAGCCAGAATCTGAAAGTCAGTCCTTTCAAACTCCTCACCCGGGGGATGATGTGTCTGAACGCATTCTCTACTCTTCAGACACAAACTGTCTCACACGTACACAGTTTATCCTGCATCAGAGCATGGCTGACGACCCACATGTCCCTGTGCCTTAATGGGTAACATTACTGCCCCAGCTATTACAGGAAACTATGAACTGTTGTGATCTTCTATCCCCGTTTCAATCGATGTAAACCAGGGCAAGAAAAAACAGGAGCCTTAATTATATAACGGGGAAGGGTTACATAACAAAGGTCCGGAAGCAACTTCACCTGTACCCGTGCCAGCGAGGGCTGAGACAGCACCTCTTTGGGAGTGACAGGAGCCTCGAGAGTTGTGCAAAACCATCTCTCAATATTGGTTTAACTAAGCCCCCTTGCTCACGATCAACAGAAGCCTCTGCCCTTCTGACCTTGTTTTCCCACAGCCCTGGGTGAAGCAACCCCGTCTCAGGGTGACGGCTGCTTAAGGCAACCGCGGACGCGGGGATGGAAGAGGAGGGAAGCGTCCGTTTCTTGGAGAGGCTGGTTCCCAGCGCCTGGCAGGGTCACCATCATTTCATAAAGCCACTTCTGGATTTCAAAGGGGCAGGGCGCTGATCACTGGTGACAGGAAGCATTTGCCTGGAGAGTCTTTTGAAAGCCACACGGCATGTCTTTGTTGGAGGAACCCAAGAAACAACAATAGTCACAACAACAACAGCAAAATAACAATAACCCCTCCTTCCCTTCAAAGTGCGCTGCCAAGCAAAACGGCTCCTCTCCGGCCTCCTTACGTCTCCCTGACAGAAATTACTTTCGAGGGCACCCAACACAAAAGGACACTCAGCAAGGTGCCTTCTAAGCGCCATTCCCGGGAGCCTTCAAAAGAGACACTGATTTCCAGCTGCCAGGACCCTGTGTGGGCACTCCCGCTACTGTGATGCACCCACCCCGGCACCCACACTCCAGACTCAAACCGTCTGGGGAGGTGAGACCTACTGAAACAACGTCAGGGGCTCTGCTCCACCCTGCAGAGGGGCGGGGGGGCTCAGAATGAGGCAGTGCAGCTTGTGGCGTCTGAGGGCACATAACAGCTGCTGACTTTATAAATTCTACCCTCTGCCTGCAGCGTGTGGGTCAGACGGTTAACTAATGAACCTGCGAGCTGGGACCTTCTGTCCACTTGAGGCTAGGAGCGGATTTTTCTTTTTCCCACTGACACATAGGAAAACTAAATACTTCCAAGCCCTTTATTTTAAAGATGCACGTGCTTATGCTACCAAATCCCCTTCCTGAAGCTCAGCCTGCTCCTCTTATTTGCTTTCTCTTTTAAAAATCCCGCTTCTTTTTGTTTCCCTGCTAAGTACAGAATAATCTAAAGGTGTAATTTAAAATTCTGTGCTCCCCCAGAAAACTTTCTGAAGTCAGAACCACAGACTTTAGTCTCTTCAGAAATCTCAGTGGTCTGAATGTGAGACGTGAGATTTAAGGTCTGAGTTTAAGCCCTGACTCTTACTATCGGGGTGGCTTTGGAAGGGTCACACGACACTGCTTCCCGGGGCTATCAGCATCTGGCAGGAGGAAGAGATGGGGAAACAAACTCAAGTCTTTTACCCTAAAACCCCTTCTTTCTTTTGTGGCTATACCATGTGGCCTGTGACGTCTCAGTTCCCCGAGTAGGGATCGGACCTGTGCCCCTGCTGTGGAAGCACAGCCTTGAGAGCCATGCCCCCAGGGAAGACCCCTGCCCTGGAACGCTTTGAGGCCAGTCTACTCCAGTTTTCTGACGGGAACTGTATCAGTATAGGCTGTACTGCTCCCCCACAGCCTGCAGCCAGCTCACTGTCCTCCACGGACATCCCAGAGAACCACGGAATCCATTTCATGGATTCCCGCAAAGCTTGCCTGTGAGCCACCGACCTGACCTCAACAGGCACAGAAGAACTGCCCAGACGGACTGAGCAGATCCACGCTGAATTTCCCGACTGCAGGGCTGGGTGCACACCGGGCACCCTGGTGCCCACGGCTTCCCCTGGCGGCTCAGCAGTAGCAAACCCACCTGTCAATGCAGCAGCGGGAAGGCCCCCTGGAGAAGGAAATGACAGCCCACTCCAGTGTTCTTTCCCGGAGAATCCCATGGACAGAGGAGCCTGGCGGGCCACAGCCCGTGGGGTCGGGTCGCAAGAGTCAGACACAAATCAACAAGGGCTGCTATAATAAAGCACCACAAACCGGGCGGCTTAAAGCAGCCGGAGTGTGTTACCTCATCGTCCGGAGGCTGGAGGCCCCAGACGGAGGAGCTGGCAGGGCCAGGCCCTCCCTGAAGCCTGCAGGAGAGGATGCCTCCTGCCTCTCCCAGGCCTGGTCGCTCACCCTGGGCCCACTGAGCTTGCCGCTGCAACCCTCCAGGCTCTGCCTGTCGTTTCATGGAGTTTCTCCCAGGTGTGTGTATGTGTGTGTCCGCATCTTCCACTAGTAAGGATGCCAGTCACCATGGGTGAGGGCCCACTCTAATGACCTCATCTAGACAACAAGACACAAACTGATTCCATCTGCAAAGACCCTGTTTCCAAATAAGGTCAAAGTCTCAGAGACTGGGGCGTGGGGAGGGCGTGGGTGGGAGGGTTAGGACTTCCACATATCTTAGCTGGCGGGGGATGGTGGTGGTGCCATTTAGCCATACTGTTAGGGAGGTAAGCACATTTGGAAGTCTAAACTCAGGTGCAGAAATGAAGGATGAGCACCAAAGTGGAAGGAAGAATGTAAGCGGAGAGACATTATGGCTCTCAGGGTTACATGGGGGAAAGATGATTATTTCCAATGGCTGGGCAGCGGAGCGCTCACCAGGAAAGCGCCATTCTCTGCCCAGGTCAGCCCACGTGCTCCGCTCTCCCTGGACGGGTCTATGCCTCCTCTGGGCCTCCCAGGCCCCACCGCCAGCAGCCCCACCTCCACCCCCCGCCTGCCGAAATCCTCCCAACTCTAGGAGTGGCAGCTCCGGTTTCACCAGCGGAAAACCAGGCCACCTGCCCCTGACCTTTGACGGCATTCTGTCTGCTCCTGGGTGACCTAGAACCATGGCCATATGCACCTCCCTCTGCCCGCCGCTCCTCTGTGAGCAGGGGTCATTTCTTACTCAATCACTGTGCCCACAGTAGGTGCCTGCAAATATTTGCTAAAGGAAAGAAAGATAAAGAGGAGAATGAGAGGAAATATCAGCTGTTTTGAAAACTTCACCATGGAGAGGACCTTTGAAACCAGGGGGCCCTATCACTTCCCCCACTGAATCTGGGTGACCTTTGCTACCAGGCCGTACTTCTTGGAAATCATAAGAAAGGCGGAAAGATAAGCTAACCACCGAAGGTAAAGAACAGGAGCTCCTTTAGTGTAGAAGAGACTCTCACTGACCCTCTGAGAACTCACCTCCCTGGGCCGTCAGTATCGTCAGCTTCCAGAGAAGCCAAGCTCCCCTTGAGCTAAGTTTCGGGCCCCTCTAGCGCACCGTCACTTGGCAGATAACTATGACAGGCTCCCGAGAGCAGGCAGTAGCAACTTCTCCTGAGTATCTGGCATTGCCAGCAGCCTGCCGGAAACGAAACTGACGTGGATGCTGTCGGTACCACGATGGACTGGACGTTCATCACGAGGCTCCACTGGCATGCCCTGGCCTGCTGGGGGCGAGAGCCTGCGTAAGGTCCCCGACACCTGGTGACCCGAGCAGGGAAGCCCAGGAAGTGATAGAAGTGAGTGTGGTTCTACCTTTTCGCTCAGGCGGAGTTGCTTTGTTCATCTTTTAGAATCAAGCAAGTCAAACTGGTAATCTGATGGGATTCCATTATTCACCAAGGCCTGAATTCAGGAATTTGTTTCCTTCTGAGAGTAAATTATACAGCTGCTTAAAAGTACACATAAAAACTGACCATCCAAAGGGACGCCTGCTTCCAGGAAAGGGAACAGACATACTTTAACCTATTCTTCCTACTAAATGTAACTAGAAGTGGTGGACATTAAATATAAGACAAAAAAAAAAGACTCGGAAAGGCAGAAAGAAGAAAGCATACCAGCTAAGGAGCACACAAAAGACAAATTACAGACCAAATTAACAAAATATTAACAGATATAATTCAAGAATATTTAAATAGAATTATATACTGTGACTAACTGGGGTTTATTCCAGGGATGCAAGACTGGGTCAGTATTCCAAAATCAATCAAAGTAACTGACTATATCAATGGGCTATGAAAGAGAAAGCATATCATATCAGTGGATGCAGAAAAAGCATATGAACAATGTAAAATTTAATCTTGATAAACAGTACTCAGCAAACAGAATAGAAAGAGATTTACCCAACTTGTCAAGCAGATCTACAAAAAACCCTACAGCTAACATTATGCCTAATGAGGAAAGACTAAACACTCTCTCCCTATAACTGAGAACAAGCCAAAGATTTCTGCAATCACCATTCTTATTTAACACAGTGCTGTTATTCTTATTTAACACAGCCAGTGATATAAGGCAAGAAAATGAAATAAAGGCATATGAATCAAAAAGGAAGAAATACAATTGCCCTTATTTGCAGGGCTGTCTATATAGAGATCTCTTGGACTGCAAGGAGATCCAACCAGTCCATCCTGAAGGAGACCAGTCCTGGGTGTTCACTGGAAGGACTGATGCTGAGGCTGAAACTCCAGTACTTTGGCCACCTCATGTGAAGAGTTGACTCATTGGAAAAGACTCTGATGCTGGGAGGGATTGGGGGCAGGAGGAGAAGGGGACGACAGAGGATGAGATGGCTGGATGGCATCACCAACTTGATGGACATGAGTTTGGGTGAACTACGGGACTTGGTGATGGACAGGGAGGCCTGGTGTGCTGCGATTCATGGGGACGCAAAGAGCTGGACACGATTGAGCGACTGAACTAAACTGAACTGTATAGAAAATCCCAAGGAACATACAAAAAAAAAAAAAAAAAAACCCACAAACCCTCCTAGAACTAACAAGTGTATTCAGCGAAGTCTCACAATACAAGACAAATATACAAAATAAATTGTATTCCTATATGCCAGCAATGAATGAGTAGACACCCAACATTTAAAAATAATACCGTTTGCAACTGCTCAATAAAAATGAAATATTTGGGTATAAATAAAACATGTATAGGACGTGCATGTTGAAAACTACAAAATGCAAATGAGAGAAATCAAAGATTCTTCATAAATGGAACGTATGGCATGGAGGCATGCCATGTTCATGGATTAGGAAATTCAGCACAGTAAAGACGTCAGTGCCCCCAAACTGATTAACAGGCTTAATACAATGCCTATCAAAACCCTAGTAAGGTTCTTTTATACAGGTAAGGTTATATATATTATAATATAGTTTTGCAAGATGTTACCAACAGGAAACACATAATTCCCTGGTATTAAAATTTTTTACAGCTGCTTTTGAATCTACAGTTATCTTACAAAGTTTAATTAAAAATAGAAACGGTTCTTTGTTGTCTCCACTGTGAGAAGGAAGTCCATCCTCAACAATCAGACTTCTGACATTTCAGAAAATGTTGACATCATACCATTACCGTGAAGCGCCTCAGAAGAACCCTTCGGAGGGACTTCAATCTTTTCAATATAGATCACAATTTCCTTGGAAAGAAACTAAAGGGGTTCCAGGCTGGCAAGTGGAGGGGGGAAGAGAAACTGGCTACTTTTTGACTGTCTGTGTCATATATGGAACACAATAAAGACTGTCAGGCTGTGCTTCCATAGCAAGAGGAGGCCTATGAACGCTCACCTGCCCGTCAATGTCATTATTCAGGAGAACAAGTTTCTTGCTGAAATCTGAAATTTCTTGGGGAAAAAAAAAGATGATCTGGGTTCAGATGAGGCCAGACATTGTTTGGTCAGTATCTCAAGCCCAGAAATGTGAGTTAATTCTCAAAGAAGATGACACTGAAATTGCACTAATTTCAGTGGCTCTGACTCAGCAGACCACAACAGTTGAGACAAGGATACCAGGAAGATTTTAGATGCAACAAGCCTGTGCCAAAGGATCAGTTCAGCAGGTGATGAATAAGGTCTAAGGTTTCCAGCTACAGAAACAATAAGATGCCAAATGAGTCCGAAGTCTTATCTGTAATGTTCTAAAGATGCAGCAAGAGCCCTCTGGCGCTGGCATATATGCACAACTATGCGTAAACGAGACGGCCAGTGGGAAGCCGCTGCGTCGCCCAGTGAGCTCAAGCTGGCGCTCTGCGGCAGTCTAGAGCTGTGGGACGGGGCAGGGTGTGGAGGGCGCTCAGGAGGGGCAGGGCGTGTGTGCCTGTGGCTGACGCATGCTGTGTGTGGCAGAGGCCAACCCAAGGCTGTGAAACCATTATCCTCTAATTAAAAAAAAAAAAAAAAAAAGCCCTGTATTGATTTGGGCGAAGAAACACAACCCCCCCAAAATCCCAAAGAAACAAACCCTGACCATCCCTTTCCTCAGTGTTTCCTTCTCGTATTAAGAACCAGTGAAATGCAAAAAGGACTAGTACGATACCTTCTGGAGAAGGCGATGGCAGCCCACTCCAGTGCTCCTGCCTGGGGAATCCAAGGGACGGGGGAGCCTGGGGGGCTGCAGTCCATGGGGTCGCAGAGAGTCGGACACGACTGAGTGACTTCACTTTCACTTTTCACTATCGTGCACTGGAGAAGGAAGTGGCAACCCACTCCAGTGTTCTTGCCTGGAGAATCCCAGGGACGGGGGAGCCTGGTGGGCTCTATGGGGTCGCACAGAGTCGGATGCAACTGAAGCAACTCAGCAGCAGCAGCAGCAGGATACCTTGCTCACTTTATCCCTGTACCCCAGGTACAATTCTCTGCAGCACTCACAGCTGCACGACAGTACGTGACATCACATTTGGTCATCTGTCCATTTGTCTGTCCTGCCGCACCCACTGAAACGGAAGCTCCACACAGGCAGGGCCTCTGAGGTGTTCACGCTCTAGCATATTTTACAAGTACTAAAAAAAAAGAGCTGTTGAATGAATGTGGAGCTCACTTATAAGCCTTTTTGGATAGAGTATTTCTAACCGCCTAACTGCCCCCCAGACCCCTTGGCCCGTAAGGAGCTGCTCTTTCAGCATCACCCACCAGCAGGACACGCTCTGATATCACTGTAACGGATCCTTTCATCTCATCTGCGCTCGAGACATGGTGCAAGTATCCACCGTCTGTATCCACAGCACCAGGACGGTCCAGTTTCGAGGACCATCCCCAGGGGCCGGTTATCATCTGGGGCACTGGAACCTCCGTGTGAGGCGTGAGGCCGCAGGGACCGTCAACAGTCCCTCTGCTCGCCCGGCCCGTACCTCAGGAACATGCTCTCGAATCCCAGCCTTGACTCCTGACGGAGTCAGCTTGACGTATCTCTACTTTAACTGGCACGCAGAATCTGGGATATCTGGAACTAATCTGATGATCTCTATTATGTTTTCCACGTATGACTCAGCTGCCAGTATCGTATAAGGGGACTTTAATGTGAAGTAACAGCTTTGATTGCCAGTGGCTTCTAGCTTCTTACCATATTCCTCATGACCACAGAGCTGGGAGCAGCAAGTGTTCAGCAGCCTAGGAGACACACACACTGCTGCCCGCTGGATGCGTGGCTCTGGGGTCAGCAGGCAGCCCGTCTGTTCCCGGACCACAGGGCACTTCACCGTGTCTGTTCTATTCAGAGATATATCCTCCGCACTGGATGTGCAGTGGCTGCTGAATAAATGGTTGCAGACTGAATGAATATAACCAAAATCTCAGGAATCTCTAGGAGTACCAAGGCGTTTCTGAGCTTAAAACTTGATGCAGTCACTGAACTGCATCTGGAGTGTGAGTGAAACATTATCAATCTCTAAATGGTTCGGAGGGATGGAATTACAAATTAAAATCCTTGCTATTGGAAGAATTCTAGCTTACTGCTCTTGCCGCCATAGAAAGAGACGACAAACAGACAACATAATTACAGAATGCCGGTAATTAACATACACCCAGCTATAGCAACATGGAAATGTTAAATGAACGATTATATACTGAAAGGAGACTGTGAATGATCCACTGGGGGGAAAGGCAGAAGTCTATGAATGAGATGGTGCTAAACAGCAGCTGTAATTCACTCCGTTCTCCTCCCTAAGAGCTTTTCCAGCCAGACGCAGCGACTATTTCCTGTGAAGCCAGAGAGCTGGACTGGTGTTTCCAAGCAGGTAACCTTCCAGCTGCAGGTAACTAGCAGCTCCGTGGGAATCAGTCAGGAGGCGTCCGTCTCTTCTTTGGGAGTCTTATTTCAGTCCCTCCATCTTCCTTTGTTAATTTCTTAAGTTGGGTTTAAAGGATGCAAAGACAAAGATCTATTTGTTTTCATCTCTTAAGACTTCTTGGGGAGGCAAGGTAAGAAGGAGAGTTTTTATATCTTTCCCACTAAGAATTCAAGGATACTTTCAAGTTTCTCTGCCTTTTCAAGGCTAGAAAACTGGATGGGCATTATGTACTGTGTCTAGCCACAGAGGCCCAAAGCCTGTAATAAAATCATGGTCACAGGACAAAAGAAATTGATGTAGGTGCAAATAAACTCTTACATCAAAGATGTGGATGGTGCAGAAGTCACAGTCCCTTATGACATGGTCATCTCATATAATATAACACAGTCAGTCTCATATGACACAGTCATCTCATATAACATGGTCAGTCCCATATGACACTGTCCTCTCATATAAGATCACATGGTCAGTCCCACGTGACACAGTCGTCTCAGGAGCCAATGCCTCCGTCTCAGCCCAGGCCCCTGCCGCCACTCGTCCAGCTGACCGTGACGGCAGCGACGGTCCTGAAGAAGCTATCAGTTACCGAAAGCCTGTCATGTATTAGGTACTCTACGATGCTCCTCCTATTGCTACCAACAGCCTGGCAGCATGGATATTATTATTCCCATATTACAGATGAGTAAACTGCGGCCCAGAGAGGTTCACAAGGCTGGCAAACACTGCAGCCGAGAGGATGTGAACACAGGGCAACGTGCAGAGAGCTGGGTGATCCTGCCCCATGCAGCCATGTTCTCTTTCCGTTCATCCAGCAAAAACAGGCCCAGCCCCGCTATCAGGCAGCCCCGCTACCAAGGCTGAGGCCTGCTGAGCAGCTTGGCGTGACCCCACTGCCACGACTCTGAGGAGGAGGAGAGGAAGCAGGGAAACCAAGCCAGCCTCTACTGCCGATGCGGGCTCTTCTCCTGGGTAAAAGATTTCTCAGTAAAAACCCATCAGATCTCTCCCCCAGCTAAAATGTTCCTCAGTGCAGAACTGACTGGGGCTTGGATCATTACATCTTTGGAAAATGAGGTGCAGAAAGACAAAGAAAAATTCAAGGAGAAAAACAATGAGTGGAGGGCACAAGCAGGAGATACTCAGAAAAAGAGACACAAACGGCCTTCAGCCCCACGCAGTTGCGGAAGTAAACGCCAAGGGAATGCCACCTCGCAGCACAGTGAGACGCCCACGGCCGGCGAAGGCTTCACCCCCGCCTCGCGCGGAGAGCTGACTCGCTGGGAGAGACTCTGACGCTGAGAGGGATTCGGGGCAGGAGGAGAAGGGACGACCGAGGATGAGATGGCTGGATGGCATCACCGACTCAATGGACACAAGTCTGAGTGAACTCCGGGAGTTGGCGATGGACAGGGAGGCCTGGCGTGCTGCGATTCATGGGGTCACGAAGAGTCGGACATGACTGAGCGACTGAACTGAACTGAGAGCCAGACATCCTGGGCAACGCGAACTCAGGTGGGCCTTAGGGAGCATCGCTACGAACAAGCTAGTGGAATTCCAGTGGAGCTGTTACGAATCCTGGAAGATGATGCTGTGAAAGAGCTGCACTCAATATGCCAGCAAATTTGGAAAACCCAGCAGTGGCCACAGGACTGGAAAAGGTCAGTGTTCATTCCAATCCCAAAGAAAGGCAATGCCAAAGGATGTTCAAACTACCACACAATTGCACTCATCTCACATGCTAGTAAAGTAATGCTCAAAATTCTGCAAGTCAGGCTTCTGCAATACGTGAACCATGAACTCCCTGATGTTCAAGCTGGTTTTAGAAAAGACAGAGGAACCAGAGATCAAATTGCCAACATCCGCTGGATCATCGAAAAAGCAAGAGAGTTCCAGAAAAACATCTTTCTGCTTTATTGACTATGCCAAAGGCTTTGACTGTGTGGATCACAACAAACTGTGGAAAATTTTGAAAGAGATGGGAACACCAGACCACCTGACCTGCCTCTTGAGAAACCTGTATGCAGGTCAGGAAGCAACAGTTAGAACTGGACATGGAACAACAGACTGGTTCCAAATAGGAAAAGGAGTACGTCAAGGCTGTATATTGTCACCCTGCTTATTTAACTTACATGCAGAGTACATCATGAGAAACGCTGGACTGGAAGAAACACAAGCTGGAATCAAGATTGCCGGGAGAAATATCAATAACCTCAGATATGCAGATGACACCACCCTTATGGCAGAAAGTGAGAGCCTCTTGATGAAAGTGAAAGAGGTGAGTGAAAAAGTTGGTTTAAAACACAACATTCAGAAAACGAAGATCATGGCATCCAGTCCCATCATTTTATGGCAAATAGATGGGAAAACAATGGAAACAGTGACAGACTTTACTTTCTTGGGCTCCAAAATCACTGCAGATGGTGACTATAGCCATGAAATTAAAAGACATTTGCTCCTTGGAAGAAAAGCTCTAGATAGCATATTAAAAAGCAGAGACATTACTTTGCCAGCAAAGGTCCATCTAGTCAAAGATATAGGTTTTCCAGTAGTCATGTATGGATGTGAAAGTTGGACCATAAAGAAAGCTGAGTGCCAAAGAATCGATGCTTTTGAACTGTGGTGCTGGAGAAGACTCTAGAGAGTCCCTTGGACTGCAAGGAGATCCAGCCAGTCCATCCTAAAGGAAACCAGTCCTAGGTGTTCTTTGGAAGGACTGATGCTGAGGCTGAAACTCCAAAACTTTGGCCACCTGATGGGAAGAACTGACTCACTGGAAAAGACCCTGATGCTGGCAAAGACTGAAAGCAGGAGGAGAAGGGGACGACAGAGGATAAGATGGTCGGATGGCATCACTGACTCAATGGACATGAGTTTGAGTAAACTCCAGGAGTTGGTGATGGACAGGGAAGCCTGGTGTGCGGCAGTCTATGGGGTCGCAAAGTATCAGACACGACTGAGCGACTGAACTGAACTGAACTGAGTGAAGGGTTTAATCTGGGGGCGCAGTCACGCAGTGAAACGCTCTGGAGTCCATGAAAAGGCCAGCTCTATATGCACTGATACAGAAAGATCCTTACGATGAGAATAATGTACGTGGCATGCTTCCCTGGGGGCTCAGATGGTAAAGCGTCTGCCTACAATGTGGGAGACTGGGGTTCGATCCCTGGGTCGGGAAGATCCCCTGGAGAAGGAAATGGCAACGCACTTCAGGACTCTTGCCTGGAGAGTCCCATGGACTGAGAAGCCTGGTAGGCTACAGTCCACAGGGTCACTAAGAGTCGGACACGACTGGGCCGCTTCACCTCATGCGCCTCTGCATGAACGAGCACACACACTCAGGTGTGTAGAGGCACTGGCTCAGAGGACACGTAAGGAACCAGCCGTGCCGGGGGCCACGGCTGGCCAGTGGCTGGGCCTGGCCCCGGGACCCAGACTGTCAGCCCAGGGCTGTTCCCACAGCAGGAGCGTCTGTGCAGACAGGGTTTCGCCCCTCGCTCAATACTCGCCCCCCAGCGATAATGACTCTCGGAGAAATGGGACCAACCTCCCCAGCTCTGTGATTTTGTTAGGCAGCACTGACTGATCAGCTAGTTTTCCAATTAGCGACATCCCCGCATATGACAGACAGCGCCATCATTTGAGTGATGAGTACAGGGTGACACCGGCGAGACCAGTCAGAACACCACTCCAGTGACTTTCTCTGCCCAGCGTGATGCCACCCTATGGCTTGAAGTCCAACCAAAACGTTTGGACGGGTTTTAGGTTTCTATATAGAAAGTTCATGCTGAGGTTAAGCCCTCGTGATGTGCATGAATATTACTCAATATGTGGATTATTCCCACTGAAGTTTCCATTTCAGGCCAATGTGTAACCAGCCAGTTCCCTGTTAGCTACCCACTGCTCTTCCTACAAGCCCACAAGGCACTGGCCGCCAGCTTGTGGAGACACGACCCACACCCAGCACCAGGGTCGCTCCGCACTGTGGAGTCACAGCCAGAACAAGAGACGTGACACCAGGTGACACACGTGCCTTCCAGCCGCAGTCCCCCATCTGTGAAGCGGGGACGGCAGTGCCTCGGAGAGGAACCCACAAGTCTGCTGATTGTGTGGAAAGGGTAACCGGAGTTTCTCACGCTATCGATTTCTTTCACCTAGCGAAGCCGTAAGCAGCCGCCTGTGAGTTGCATTTGGGGAGCCCCTCAGCAGCCCACGCTCCGGAACATGCACTGGGATTCATTCCTGCAGAATGAATGACGCGTGGGGGTGGCCACGCTTCCGAAGGCTGAACGATGAGTCGGGGTGGCCGGCCTTCTCACAAAGGCGCACAAACCCAGCGCGGCTGCTGGCTCCATCCCTTCACAGCGAGCCTCTCCCCAAGCTGGCCAGCCCCTCGCCCACCACGGTTCACACATGAGCCGGCTCCTGGGCCAGCTGACTGGACTGGGTGGTCATGTGACCACAGTGACTCCAAACAGAACCCCCAATGCTCCTGGGAATTGGCAACCGAGATCAGAGCAGGCTGGTCCACGCCTGGATGGGACGGGGTGGGTTGGGGGAGGATGGATACATGCACACGTCTGGCGAGTCCCTTCATCCCCTGAAACTATCGCAACATCATTAATCGGCTATACCCAAATACAAAATGCTTTTGGTGTTAAAAATACATAAATAAACAAAATTAAAAGAGAAAAAACAAGACGGCTGGCCCACCCAGACCACTCTCATCTAGAGGTGATATTCAGCGTGAAAGCTCTGGACTGCTGACCACTTTACGCAGCATGGTGGAGGACATGCCAAGGACACACAGAAAAGCAGTGAGGGCGGCGAGCCGCCAGCACCCTCGGCAGGCTTCCGGCTCCCAGGCCTGGCCTCGGGCGCTGAGAGACCCCTGGTACTGCCTCCAGCAGACCGCCACGGATTCCATCCTGAGCTAGCTGCTTGCGAACACAAGAGGCCTGAGACATTCCCAGTCCCACCTTCGTGGATCCCAAGGAGCAACTCAGGAACCGTCTGCAGGTGGCACTTTCCATCCTGAGACAAAGAATTATTATTCTGAAGGTGCCAAATTTGTGGTATTACCTTTATTTTGCCTGATTGCATTACTCAGACAGAAAGAA
This sequence comes from Nanger dama, assembly GCA_917880005.1. Classification (NCBI taxonomy): domain Eukaryota; kingdom Metazoa; phylum Chordata; class Mammalia; order Artiodactyla; family Bovidae; genus Nanger; species Nanger dama. The sequence continues at coordinate 2,311,035 of CAKJTW010000003.1, read as the reverse complement.
CTATGAATAATAATAATAATAAAGATACCATTAAAGTAAAATATTTGACACTCACAAGATTAAACGCTGAATACAGTAATCTTCTCATAATCATCGCCGGATATGCAGCACTTAATCAACAATTACACTGGGAAAATGCCCGAGACTTGATGCGTAAGTAGCAGAGAAAAGCAAAGGAGAAAGTCAAGAAATCATCATAAAGTGAGAAGGGAGTATTATCCAGTCTACATGCAGCACGTACTACTGTAAGAGTTCTATCTTTTCCTATCAATGTTATGCATCAACAACACCAACAACCCAACAGTACACACCTTGAACTAAACCATTCTAGCAAATGAGCTATTTTTTAAACCACTGAAGAGCATTTACATCGTGGCAGCATAGTCCATTATCAGAGTGCTTGTGTATGTGTGTTTTTTAATAGCTGTATTGAGCTATGATTTATAATTTCTTCAAGAAGAGTTTTCTTCAATCCCTCTTGCCCCGACGGGAGTGGCAAATGAAATGGTCCAAGCAAGAAGTCAGAACCTGGGAGGGCAGGGGGCTGGAGTGAGGCCAATGAACTCCACCTCCTAGGAGGCTGGGGGTTCACACCCCTGAGAGCCAGACAAGTGACTGTTTGGAAGTATGTATGTATTTTCATATCAGAACATTGCTTAAAAAAAAAAAAAAGAGGGCAAGGTCTGAACGCCAGGTCAAAGTATCTCAGGACCAAGAGGAGCCCTCTGAGCCACCCTGGGCAATAAGCAGCCGTCTATGACACCTGCCATCTCAGGGGCCAGGTCAGGTTTCTACAGCAGAAGCTTCACTTGTGATGCTCTTGATGGAGTGCTGACAACCCCTGCAGGTGCCTCCACAGCCTCGAAGCATCCGCCCTGCTGCGTCACTTTAGAGCGCGTCCCTGGCGGCTGCAGCGCGACAGTGAGGCCGCATCGTGGCCTCATGCACACGACAGCGCTGCCCTTCTCTTCTCTGCGGGGGCTTGTCTTCCTTCTTCCACAGGTGCATGTGGGAAGCCTGACCTCATGGAATGCAACTGAAGGAGCAAGTGATCAGCGTCAACCACAGTAACAGCACTTCAAAGAATTACCCCGACAGTCCTATTTCTGCCATTTCCACGACCCACGGAGGTGAGGGAGCACCATGAATGGGTGCCTGCAACTCGGAGGGAAGGATCTAAACAGAGTCTGCTTCCAACTGCTCGTGGACCCGCTGAGTGCCCTCCCTGGGATGTGTCGGTTCACGTTAGGGCTCCCCTAAGCTCCACCTGCAGGAGAATGGAAACAGTGAAAAGCTCCATTCAGCGCTGGCTACCTGAGAAAATCTCCCTGCAGTGGCGCTAACAGAGAGGCGCAGAGGAAAGGGCCGCAACGAGCCGACCCGCAGAGCCCCACTCATCACCGGCTGGCAGAGACAGGCCGCTAACCTGGACACCAAGCGTCCAGAGGTCTGACTTGCGCAGAACCGAGGCAGAATCACCCTGAGAGAACAGGCAAAATGGAATCAGGTTCCTGCAGAAGACAATATATTTTCTTAGCAACATATCATTTTGGTACTGGGCTTTCCTGACCGTAAATCTGACCTTGGAATACAAAGGCAACCCACGGCAAGTTTCCCCAAATAATCCAGGAGTCTTCAAGTATTTCCCCCTGTCCACCTTATACCTGCAAATGCCACCTACAAGTCCTTCTACCGTATCTTGGGGGAAGCAAAGAGACACGGGAATCTGCCTATGGCCAAATCTCTGAGTCCACCTACAGACTGTCATGGAAATCTTGTGAAGTGTGACAGGTATGAAGAGGCAAATCGACTAGGCTTGTTTTAGGTCCGCTGTGTGATTTCCCATCGGGCTCTGGGCATGTGTTAATAGGTAAGCGGACATGCACACACACAGAAAGGAATCTGCCCTTCAGGATAAGATGTGTATACGGATTCCACTTCAAAGGAGACGACAGAGAAAAACCACGTACGTTGTCTTCTTAGAGCTATACAAAAAGGAAAATTTCCCAGACATAACTTCCTCCTCAAGATTACAGAAAAGGGAAACACACGAAAAGCTCAGATCAGGGCATATGAAAACCCAGCTGTCCTTCCCACACATACAAAAACGTGTCACGACAGTTTTCAGAGAGGGCTTTTGGCGTGGACGATCCAATGCCAACAGCCAGAGGGGCCCTTCCGAGTCATCCAGGTCCAGCTCCCAGACTCCGTGGAGCACTGTGTGTGCTCATATCCTTCAGCCTTTATTAACTGCGCACCCTCCACACCCGAGTCCTGCTTTAAATGCCGGGAACAGAATGAATGAAGAAGAGAACCCCAGTCTTTAGGAGCTGATACTGTAGGAGCGGGCGTTTCCCTGGCGGCTCAGTGGTGCCAGCGCAGGAGGCGTGGCTCCATCCCTGCGTCGGGAAGACCCTCTGGAGAGGGAAGTGGCGACCCACTCCAGTATTCCTACTGGGCAAATCCCACGGACAGAGGAGCCTGGCAGGCTACAGTCCACCAGGTCACAAAAAAATGGGACACAGCTTATGGACTAAACAACCACATTCTAGGGGTGTGATGAGAAGACAGAATAACCCGCACTTAGACCGGCAGCCCGGTTCTTTCCCTCCCCGTCTCTTTAACTGGGTATTTCTTGCTGTACACATTTTCCCCCCATCTGGAGCGCCTCAGCCTCAGCTTTGGGAAGCACTGCTGAGTGAGTTTTACCAAAGGGCAAACTGAAGGTTCGAGAGCGGCAAAGGCGGTCTGAAGGCGGCAGCAGAGCTGGATAAGTTCAGAGCTCTCTACGTTTTTGTGCAGCAAAGGAATACCAAGATGCTAATAAAGACAAAGGGAAAATTCAGTGCGGAGAACGTGCTTTCCAGTTTTGGAAGAGCGTGCCAAAGATACACAGGTGGGCATCGGTCACGTGCTTCCTGATTCCATCTTTAGGACGTTGCACTGATCTATCGACCCAGAGCTGGCAGTCTTCACTCTGCAACTTGAAATATCAAAGAAATATTGTGGGGCATAAAATACTCCAGGGCAAGAAATGTTTTTGTGTTTGAAAACAAGAAACGATATTCACCACAGGTTTCTTATTTTAAAATGTCTTGGCCCTTTAGTGCTTGAAAAAGGCATTGGAAGGAAAAAGAGAGAAACAGGAGCCTGTTTTTTCCCCTCCTCATCTCTTTAACTGGGTATTTCTTGCTGTACACATTTCCCCTCATCTGGAGCGCCTCAGCCTCAAGGTTATAAATCACTTGTGAAATAGTGTAAAGCAGAAGACTCTTTCATCCACCAAGGCCCTCATCTGGAAAAGCAGTTCCACGAAAAAGAAGACATTTTCAGGAAAAAGAGACGTAACAGAATGCTTCAAAATTCACAGGTCTCCCTCCTCCTTCTCCCGAGCGGAGCTCTTCCCTGGGTGTGCTCTGTAAGTGTGCTGGTCCACACACAGACACACGCACAGTCACACACACACACACACTGGAGGACGCCAGCAGTGAAGGTGGGCCCGTGGACACTGTGCCTCCAGGAGGAGACAGGGCCCCCGCCCCTGAATGCCGCAGACAAGCCCGCAGGCCCCCTCGCTCGGTGCTCTGGAGCAGAGCACAGATTCCAGCAGGCCACTGACCCACACATTTGATTTGATGAGCGGCCATTACGGAGGGTGTGCGGGAGGAGCGATGGCTGAAGGCTTTTTTTCTTGAAATGATAAGACTATTCTGAAATGACTGTGGTGATGGATGGACTGTTTCCACCTCAAGATTTTGAGCCTCTGGAGAGGGGGGTGGTGGTGCTGGTCTAGTCACTAAGTCTGGCTCACTGCGACCCCAGGGCTGCCAGGCTCTACTGTCCGTGGGGTTTCCCAGGCGAGAACACTGGCGTGCTGATGGCTGCCCAGCTCTGCACCAGACTACAGGCCACTGGGCTGCGTGCTTTCAGCGGGTGGTCGTGCGGCGTGTGACTCAGACACCTGTAGGAAGCTGCTATCCTCCCCCACCACAGAAGCCATCATTTTCATCAAGACCCGGTCTGATTACATCACCCTCATGGTAACAGGCTAATGCTGAGAACTGAGGTCCACATCTCAAACTGTTTTACATCTTTAAATTAAACAACATGCTTTCCCAGGGCGCAACTTCCTCTAGGCCTGAGTGTCTGCACTCCAGCGACTCAGAGCCCACGAGGGTTGAGGCCGTTTATCCTGAACAGTGCGTTCCAAAGATTCGCGTGCGCGGTGTCCTCCAGGCCCCAGCGCAGGGCATCCGCGGACAGTGGGCACGGACCGCGGCTTAGACCCCCTTAGTCCCCCTCTCCTGTCTCACGTTTGGGGGATGGAGCTGCACATCCCCCAAAGAAGAACAGAGACAGCAGGGCACGGCTGAACATGCTTGTGGGGATTCCTGTGAAAATAAAATTCAATGGAGAAAAACTCCTTTTCCAACTCATCCCTCCAAGTTGATGGACAGAGACTTTATTTCCTTCCTTGCCTCCACTCATCAAATAGCCATCCACCCAGCTGTCCAACCAGGCGCCCACCATTCATCAAGAGCCTCCCGTGCAAAGATGGCGGCATGAATGAAGCGGCTCTCATCAGCTGCAAGTGCGCACAGAGCTTCAGGCTGACTGTTATAGCCAAGCCTGAGTGCATCCTTTTTTTTAACCTCTTTGCTCCATCCCTACCTAAAAACCAAAGGTTATTACACACTCATGCCTGGGAACTAAGAAAAATGTGATGAGTAAAATGAAACAAACCAACAAACAAACAAAACTGGGTTGTTAGTGGCGCGTCATCGACGTCAGAAGAGCTAGAAGAGGCCGGAGAAGAATTACTCGGAGATGCCACATGGATCATACTTCCAGGCTCAATCAGACAGACGATTCAGGAAGCTTATACCTTAGGTGTGAATTACAGGGACAGAGAAAAGTTGTAAAGCTCAAGGCCTCTGCTCAGGTTTCTGGTAAACCACCTCATCTGCCAGCCCCCTGGTCAAACTGCCATCGTCCTCATCTGGACTATGACAATAGCCTCGTAACTGGAATTCCACGTCCACGGTCACGTCCACAGTCCCTGCCTCTCACTGGGATTCTCTGCTCCCCACTCTCTTGGAGGGGGATCTCTCTCTTGGAGGGAGATCTTTATAAAAAGATACCAGATTAAGCGCTGCCCTGCCTCAAAACCATCTCGTAGTGTCTCACCATAATTAGAACTCCAGCCTTTATTTCATGATATATAACCACCTGGCCTCTGCTGACCACTCCGATTCTTTTCCTACAAGATTGTGTCTTATTCATACCTCTCCAGCCACACTGATACCGCTGCTCTTTTAACAAGTCACATTTGTGCTTGCCACAGGGCCTTTGCACGTGCCCTTGGCCTAAAAGCTCTTCCCCTAGAGGGTGACATGACTGGTACCATCTCATCGTTTTGGTTCCTACATCAATTCTTCAGAAAGACCTTTGCTGGCTACCTTCCCTAAAATAGCACCCTAAGACCACCACTCTCCCCTTGCTTTGCTTTATTATTTTTTATGGCAAGTATTTCCCACCTGAGACCACACTGCCTATTTATTTCTCTCTCTATATATATATATCACAGGGGAGAGACCTCAGTACTTACTGCTGTTTCCTGAGGGCTTAAGACAGTCACTCATAAATAACACAGGTATTTTACAAATAGATGATTTTGATTTTAATTAGACCATCCACACTTCTGCAAAAGAAGAATGGGAAGGGAGAGGATGAGATGGTGGATGGCATCACCAACTCAACGGACATGAATCTGAGCAAATTCTGGGAGATGGTGAAGGACAGAGGAGCCCGCCAGCTGCAGCCCATGGGGTTGCAAAGGGTCAGGCACAATTCAGCAACTGAACAACACAGTCACCACCACACTTCTGCATCTTAGTATTGCTTTGCTTTCCATCAGCAAAAGCAAGTGATCTACAGTGCGTGTGCTAAGATACCTGTCGTGTCCAACTCTGTGCGACCCTATGGACTACAGCCCACCAGGCTCCCCGACTCTGGGATTCTGCAGGCAAGAACTCTGGAGTGGGGTGCCATTTCCTTCTCCTGTGCATGCAAGTGAAAAGGGAAACCAAAGTCACGGAGTTGTGACTGACCCTTAGCAACCCCATGGACTGCAGCCTACCAGGCTCCCCATCCCTGGGATTCTCCAGGCAAGAACTCTGGAGTGGGTTGCCATTGCCTTCTCTGGCTAAGTTACTTCAGTTGTGTCCAACTCTTTGCGACCCTATGGACCATAGCCCACCAGGCTCCCCGTCCCTGGGATTCTCCAGGCAAGAACTCTGGAGTGGTGTGCCATTTCCTTCTCCTGTGCATGCAAGTGAAAAGGGAAACCAAAGTCGCGGAGTCGTGTCCGACCCTCAGCAACCCCACAGACTGCAGCCTACCAGGCTCCTCCGTCCATGGGATTTTCCAGGCTAGAGTACTGGAGAGGGGTGCCTTTGCCTTCTCTGGCTAAGTTATACTTCAGTTGTGTCCAACTCTTTGCGACCGTATGGACCGTAGCCCACCAGGCTCCTCTGTCCCTGGATTCTCCAGGCAGGAACACTGGAGTGGGCGGCTATGCCCTTCTCCAGGGAAATGGTCTATAATCAGTGCCTACAACAATTTTATAATTTCACTATTAATATTTTCCCCATCCTCATCTTCTCCCTTCTTGATGCCTGGTTTTAATCAGCAGCAGCTTTGAGCTGCTATGGGCCTAAGACCCTGAAAATGTAGCCACTGTGCCATTTATAGACACGCCCATGGGGAGGAAAGTCTAGGCTGAAACCCTGAGTGTGCATCTGTGTGTGCCGTGTGCTGAGTGCAACTTGTGGCGAACTGCCTCCTTTCACCTGCTGTGGAGCTGCCTGCAGTATGAAACCTACTCTCCCCAGAAGAATAAAATGAAAACTTTCTTACCTATAGAAATCATTTTGATTCAAGTAAAATGAAAAGGCAAAAACTTCAATTAAGTAAATCTCAAGAGCAAATAATCCAAGAAATGCGTGATTTTTTTAAAAGCCATTCTGATGGTTTAAACGGCTTATTCAAGTGGTCTGCTTTAAAATGCCACGAATTCAACCTCTTGATTTAAGAGCTCTGGAATTCAAGTGCCTCAAATTGAGAAAATAATACACAAGTCAACGGTCGTAATTCCTCCTCTGTGCATCCTGGCGTTATATCCTCCAGACACACAGCCCTGCGCATGCTTACCTTCCCCGAGTGCCTCGCGCCTCTCACGGGAAAGAGGAAGCCAGGACAAACAGCGCCGTGCGTGACTACTGAGTGCCACTCCTTGGTGGAAATTATAACGCTCTTGCCTTAAAATTACAAACAAGGGATAAAATAAACATTTCAGGGGCTCATTCAAATGAGCCTCCCGGGAGTCTGGACTCAACAGACAGGCCGCATTCTCAACAGCTTGCCGACAGTGGAGATGAAGCCGTCTAGAAATTCCTGTGGGCCCACAGGGTGTGTTTACAGGAGACCTGGAGCCCGCAAGGCCTCCAACGCCATCTGTCCTGTCGTGGCTCCGTCCTTCTTTTCCAAGCCCTTTCCCCTTTCGTCTGACAGCGCCTTCCCTTACTCAGAACCACAGACATGGAGCTGCTCATGGGGTAATTCTTAGACCAGTGGCTGGCAGGTAAGGACAGCGTATCTGCAAGTGTCGAAGACTCTGAAATGCTGGGGAGCCTCTGGACGATGCAGGTGCTAAGTACCTTCCGGGACGGATCTATCCAAACTGACCCTGCATTCTAGGAACGAAACGGCAACGTCCCAAAGTCTCATGGAGACGCGCTTGTCCTGTGAGCGGGATAATTACCATACCGTTCATTTGGAAAGCATTCAGCAAGCACCTCCTATCCAACAGGGACTGCGGCTGCGGAGGGAAGGCCTCCCCGTCCTTGACTAAGGCACGTGGGAGGACCAGACAGTGGCACGAGGCCGTGAAGGCAGAGAGGTGTGAGGACGACAACAGGAACTTGGGAAAACCCCGACGCTGCCAAGTGGGGGCGGGCTGACTCGGAAGTCAGCCAACTCCAGCCAGCCTGCAGACCAAACGTGTCTGTTTTTCCATAAACGGCCTACAAGCTGAGGATGGCTTATATATTTTTAAGTTACTGAAAAAAAAAAAAAAAAAAAACCTTAACATTTTTGTGACAAATGAGTATTGTATGAAATTCAAAGTACACTGTCTGTAAATAAAACTTTATGGGACTCAGCCATATCCAGAGATGAGAAGCTGTAAACCTGAACCATGTGGCCTGCTCCTAATACCTGCCGTCTGCTCTTTACAGAAGTGAGCCCCTCCACCCCCGAATCTACTGGACTACGTAGCTGAGCAGGACTGAGGTTTTCTGCTTTTAACAGAGAAAGTTATAAAAATATAACTCCAGTATATTATAGGATAGTTAGCAATTCACCTCTGAGAGGAGTCACAAAAAGCATCTGTCAGTTACGAATGGAAAACAGCCTTTGATGTCTCCTAGACTGGGGCTCACATTTTGCAGGCGAGGAACTGGACTCTGCCAGGCTCCCCAGGAGCAGCAGAGCCGAGGAAAAAAGGCCCCTGCTGCCCCCAAACTCACACATGCCCCACTCTGCTAAGAGAGAAGAAAAAGAAAGATATTTATTGAGAACTATCTGAAAAACCAAAACCAGGGTACGAAAGCGCAGACTCACAGTTCTCCCCACGAGGCGTCCCTACTTAAGAATCGCCTTGGAACCCAGCCTCTCTTTACCTCATCTCTGGGCCTACTCCCACTGCCCTATCCACTCCCCACGTGCCTCCTTCAGCCCCATCACATCTGATGAAGCCCCAGGCCCTCTGGGCTCTCCGCCCTCCCTCTCAAAACTGTCCCTACTGCCCGGATCCTTTTCTGAGCCATCAGATCCCCTGGGTCAACTGATTCTAACACTTCTGGGGTCTCCAAGCTTTCCAAAGTCTACAAGAATAATACCTGTAAAGCAAACTCACTACGAAAAACACCTTGTAAATTTGAAGAGGGAAAAAAAAAGCTCACTTAAATGTCTGTAAAAATAACATCATACTAGCCAGCCAAGAGCATCGTTTACCTAAAACGGTGTATGGAGGAGGAGGGTGTGCCTCTGTGAGCTTACTCGGAGGGAGGGGGTGCTTGAGCTGGCCAAGCACTTACAGTGCACTGCTGGCCTTCTGCGGAAAGATCCCACCCACCTGCCACAGCCTCTGTGGAAATTTTCTTCAAGTTAGTTTCTTTATGTGCTACTTTGAATCCATAAAAATCCTTTCCAGACACAAATAAGAGAACACTCTTACAGAATTCTCATGATATGCCAGGAGAAACTCACAGTAGTTTGAATACATGGCCCTCGGCCTGGAAGCATTTACAAACACGGGGACAGAAGTAATAAAAGGCACAAAGTAGCTCCCTGGTACACCAGCTGAGAATCCAGGCAATAAGGGCTAGCTGAACAGGTCTGGCAGGTAGTACTGCGTCTTTACAGCAGCCAACCATTCACCGAGTGTCTATTGGGTGACATTTAAATGGTCTCCTTCACTTTGCAATAACCTCATGAAGCAGTGATTCTTATACCCATCTAGCAGATGAGGAAACTGAGGTTAAGTAACTTGACAAAGGACACTCAGTTAATAACCAGGTGAACTACTAGCCAAACCCACTTGACGTGGAAATTCAGGAAGAGCTAAACATAAGTAAGAGACTTCCCTGGAGGCTCAGGTGGTTAAAAAAAGAAAATCTGCCTGCAATGCAGGAGACCGGGCTTCTATCCGTGGGTTGGGAAGATCCCCTGGAGTAGGAAACGGCAACCCACTCCAGGATTCTCGCCTGGAGAACCCCGTGGACAGAGGAGCCTGGAGGGCTGCAGAGGGTCACAAAGAGCCTGACACAGCTGAGTGACTAAACGCAGCGCAGCACAGGATAAGCAGAGGGCCCCTGGCAGCTCAGTGGCTAAGAACCTGCCTTCCAGTGCAGGGGGCGTGGGGTCAGGCCCCGCTCAGGGAACTAACATCCCACACGCCGCGGGGCAGCTCGCTTGACAACTAGAGGAGACGCCTGCGCTGCAAGCAGGACTCCGCACGTCCAAAAATAAACAAAAACAGACAGTAAAAACTCGGAAGTAAGTAAAAACACTGCTGTGAGACTAAACACACGGGTAAGGTGGGAACAGGTGAGAGGACTTGCAGAGGCTTTCCATTAAAGATGAGGGAGACCCAGCAGGGTGTGTCCTGCCCCTCCTCGTGGGTGGCCTTAGCCGGAGCTGATCTGTCTACCTGGAGAAGACGCCGCCTTGCAGAGACAGGCGACCAGGGCAGGCTGAACCTGGGAGGGGGCTGTAGGGGTGCCGAGGGTCTGGGTCTCGTCTCCCGTGTGGGGCCTGGGGGGCCGGGCCAGGCGGGAGGCCCCGGGTGTCCGAGCTCATCAGCGGGGCTGGAAACGCAGGGGGTGCACGGGTGAGTGCGGGCATCCCCCACAGTCCTCACCAGGGCTCTCGGGTGGGAACCTGAAGTTCACGCCAGGGCAGGGCAGTTCTGGAAGAGCGCGCCCCAGGAGCGCCCCAGGGAGGCGTGGCTTGGGCTAGCAGCGCTTCGCCCCGCCTCCAGGTGGACAGATGGTTCCAGCTCTCCTCACTCCAGTCAGCCGGGTCCCTTCCTGTGTGCCCTGCAGTCTTGTCCACGCCGGACACTGAACGTTTCTTTCCCGTGAAACAGACTGAGCTGCGGAAATCTCAATTGGGAGCACGGAGGAGTTCAGACCTTATTTCACTCCCAGAGTCGTTTCTTAAGGTGGAAGTCTGGCTGGTAGGAGCTGAGGCCTTTGGTCTGGAGCACCCGGAAACACGCCAAATTGAGCCTTATTCCCAACGAAATAGAGGAAAGGGACACGTCTGTCCAGACCCTTCCTGACAAGCCTCTTGCCTCCTCGTGGTCTTTCCAGTCACCCTGCTCCCTCTCATCAGCGTCACTGTGTTTTTTGAGTCCCTCCCTGCCGCCTTCAAATCCTCCAGGATCTCCGCACTCTCCAGCCTTCACTCACCGCTCCACCTGCGTCCCTGAGGAGGTCCGCTGTCCTCTCCCCCATCTGTCCATGTCCTGGGGGCCATGAAAGACGAGCACATCGGGCCACACAGCACCAGGTGCCTGAGCCACCATACTGGACTCAGGGATGGCCCCTTTCATCCACAGAGAGCCGGCCTGACGGGCTGGAAGCCCCAGCCTGTCCCACGAGCAGGCCAAGCACCCGGGCAGCTAACTCCAGTCACAGAAACTCGGCCTCTGGTTTCCCCACCTGTCAGATGGATCCTAACAGAACGTGCCTGCCGGGGTTTGCACCACCTGAGTGAGCTAATGCTGGCAAAATGCTTAGAAGAGAGGCCGCGCACAATGAGCAGCTAGCCCCACATGTCTCAGGCGCGTCTCCGCCATCCGATCCTGCCTTCTACAGGGCTGCGCTAGTTGCCCGAATCTGCACTATTTCCCAGAAACTTGCCTTCTAACCAGTGACTCAGAGGCAAACACCCGAGTAAGCTGGAGGCTGTGGAGGTTAAGAAGCAAGTCCCTGCACATCAAGGCCGGCCAGATCCAGCCAGCTCCTGGTCCTGGGCGAGGGGGCCCAGAGAGGCCACATGTGCAAGCTCAGGAGAAGCCGGGAATCTGAACGCGGGCGAGAAAAGCCCTCATGCTGGAGCCTTGGCAATGTGTGTTCAAAATCACTCTGTCTGACGATCAAAACCCATCTGCGTGCCAGGCCTGCCCCCACCCCCAGTCCCAGCGGCCAGTGCCCCCCCAGGGCGGGGTCACTCACACACTGCTCCTGAACACGCCTCTGCCGGACGCCTGGCCGGTGCCCTTCACCTCCCCAGACCCAGAGCCTCCAGGCCGCCTTGTCTGTTCACACCCTGCCGGCTATGGCCCGGGGGGACTCCCCCGCCCCGTCGATCCACGCCCGCCCCCCACCGAAAACGGCATTAGAGGCACTTAGCGGGGCTCTGTGGGAGAGCTAAGTGCTTTAACGACACTCCTGTATCGATTCAGAGCCTTTTGATTCCTCTGCTTGGATCTCCCAAGCGCAGCACATGTGCACACTGAAGCGCTCCGGGGCAGGCGGCGCCTGGTCTCCACCACCCGCACCCAGCAGCACAGGACGCAGCGCCCGGGGAGTCCTCGCGGGAAGAGAAGGCTCGGGACATGGGGGCAGGGTGGTGTCTTCGGGCCGCCTCTCCCTCCCGAGCCCCGGGCCCATGCCACCACTTTCCCGCTCTCCTCTCTGCGAGCGCAGGGCTTCAGGGCGTGCCCAGACTGGAGACTGCGCGCTGCACGCCTCTATCAGACCCGGCCTTCCATTCGGATGAGCACTGCTGGAGTGGGGGTTCACTCATTCATTTATTTTCCAAGCGCTGACTCACTTTATGTCAGAAACAGTACCGAGCGCTGGCCAGACAAATTAAATACAGAAAGTCCTAGGGCAAAGGTCTATTCCTGAAAATGCAGCATGCCAGGGGCCAGATGGGAGCTAAGAAATGGTGCGGCTCAGTGCACGTACCTGGATCAGGTGCACAGCTGAACACACACTCCGCCAGTCTGGTTTTGAAGGCGTGTCTGACTCTTTGTTACCCCGTGGACTGTAGCCCGCCAGGCTCCTCTGTCCATGGGATTCTCCAGCAAGAATACCGGAGCGGGTGGCCATGCCTCCTCCAGGGGGTCTTCTCAGCCCAGGGATCAAACCCGTCTCCTGCGTCCCTTGCTTGGCAGGCGGGTTCTTGACCACTACCGCGGCCCAGGAAGCCGGAAGGCAAGGTGTGCAGATCAAACCACGAGTCCACGCTCTGAGTCAGGGCTCTTTTCAAAGCACCCCGCAGAACAATCCAAGCAGGATTTGAACCAAACCATTCATAAGGCCTGGCACCCAGGCTCAGATGCCAGCACAGCGGGGCCTTCAGGGAAACAGGACCCTCATCAGTGTCCTCAAGGAGGAGGATATCCCCACGTGAGAATCCAGCGGTGCCTTCTGCGCAGCGAGCGCTCCCTTCACCTCTAAAACCATTTTCCTAGTTAGTATCCCAAAGTACCTAGGGCACAAACCCCCTGCCCATGGCTCGAATACTTATCCAAGGCGGACACCTGAAACGCCTTTAATAGAAGGGTTCTGGCTGCTTGCCTGCCAAGCACGGAGAATCAGCTGGCCCGGCCCTGCCCTGCCTGCCAGCCAGCCCCATACCCTCCTGACGGGTGCCTGCGATCATCTTCAAAGGGGAGACCCCAGTGGACCTTCACGGAACGACTGGCACTTAAAAAAGGCTCTCCACACAATGTTTCACTCTCCCTCCGGCTAAAATCAATCCTTCTGCCGGGTTCCAAGCCGGCTTTTTCGAGCGCCCGCCCACCTTGGGGGCGGGGGGCTGCTCATGGGCAGGGGCAGGGACCGGGGAGTCTCTGCAGGCCTCGCAGTCCTGCCGAATTCCATGGAGCCAGGGCAAACAGGCCGAGTGCGGGTCTCTTCCCGCAGCTGCACACGTGGGATTCATGAAGGCGTCTGGTGCCTGGCTCCTGGGAGCTTGGGGCAAGGGTGATGCTCTGTGGGCCTGGAAGACGCTGGGCTCTAGGCTCTGCCTCTCTTTCCCGCGCCCTACCCCAAAGTCCCTCTGAGTGACCTCCACCCGGAGCCCATATGAGCGGTCCCGAGTCCGGGAGGCTCCTGTCCCTCCGCTGAGCGCGGGGTTGAGCCTGACTGTGTTTGGCACCCACTGGCCTCACTGTTCACTATCAGTTTTGCTGCAGGGCCGCCTCTTCCTGGAGAAATTCAGCTTTATTGATTTCTATTTCTGACTTGCTCCACACTGCCTCATTCATTATTCAGGGAAAACCTGGCAAAGAGACCACAACTGATATCCTGCCAAAGGGAGCCTGAGCAGGTGGGACCTCTGAGAATCTTTTCAGAGAATCAGAACCTATAAAAAGCAAGGGAGTTTAGACTCCTCGATTATTCATTTAAGACCTGGTCCATCTGAAAACCAGACTGTCTTCTGTGTGTAGATTAGCTAAGGAGGAAAACACACAGAGTTAACCACTCTGATCCTTGTACAAACCAGAATAAATCAGCTGTCTTTGAGCAGAGAAAGGCTCCACTGTTCAGTTGGGAAATGAATCTCTCCTTAGCCACCTGCCCTGCATGTATGCGGCTGGGGTAACCGGGGTCGGAGCCGGAGACGGCTCATCATTCACCACCATCGATTCCTCCCCGACTCACAGGGACATATGGGCCCATCAGGAGACACACCCACCCCACTGCCGGAGGCTGAGTCATGCCATCTGCCCGAGGGGCCCACAGGTGCTGCTGGCGGCGGGGCACTTCCAAGGCGGCAACACAAGACCAGAGGCCAGCCCATGTTGCTGCTTCCTGTTTTCTTCTTCACAGAGCACGGAAGAAAGTTATATTGGAACCGTGAGAAGAGACATTCAAATTAAAGAGTGGGAAGAAGTTCCTTCCAGAAATTCAGGCTGAAACACACTATTCAAGAAAAGTAGAAAAATTATCCTCTAGAGAAATCTTTTAAGAACAGAATCAATTACCACCTGTAAGTACCAATTTGTGTATAATCCGATCCTGGGGGAGGAGGCTAGATGAGAAAAATCTCTCAAAATCGGGGGCTTCCCCACCAGGAAGAATTCGCACCATAAAAAGTCTGCAAGGCTGTTCTGATTTCCAGGTGAGGTCCTGGTGTGAGATGCTCTCCCATAACAGGTCTTGTCCTGAATTTAACCTCAGCATCACACAAAGGGCATGATTCAGATACCATGAAAACTCTCCAAACAGCAGTTATTCTTCAGAAAACACGGATGAAAAGACAGGCGGGTGCACTCGTGCATCATACCCCGACACCATAACAGAGACTCCGTATTTGTCCATCATTTTTCTAATTTATAAAAGTAATTGAGACTTCATAAAGAATGAAATAGGAAGCAGTCATGCGTGGGTGTGAGAGCTGGACCATAAAGAAGGCTGAGCGCCGAAGAATCGATGCTTTTGAACTCTGGTGCTGGAGAAGACTCTTGAGAGTCCCTTGGACTGCAAGGAGATCCAACCAGTCCATCCTAGAGGAGATCAGTCCTGAGTGTTCATTGCAAGGACTGATGCTGAAGCTGAAACTCCAGTACTTTGGCCACCTGATGGGAAGAGCTGACTCACCTGAAAAGACCCTGATGCTGGGAAAGATTGAAGGTGGGAGGAGAAGGGACGACAGAAGATGAGATGGTTGGACGGCATCACCGACTCGAAGGACATGAGCTTGAGCAAGCTCCAGGAGTTGGTGATGGACAGGGAGGCCTGGAGTGCTGTAGTTACGGGGTTGCAAAGAGTCGGACACAACTGAGCGACTGAACAACCACCACCTGTCTTCCGGCTGAAAACTGGAATGTCTCTGCGCACACACACAGGAGCCCTGACTAACGGGGCTGAGAGTCCCGTTACAGACGGGCTGCCTGCCACCGCTTGGGGCGGCAGGGAGCTCCTGGCCTTCCTGATGGGGGACACCGGGGTGGTGGGAGAGGCTGGGACTCTGGGTCCCCAGCCCTTAGTTCAACCAGACAGACTTCTGATTTCATGTTCTACCAAAGCAGTGGGGGAGGAAGAGGAAGAAGAAGAAGAAAGGAGAAGGAAAGAGGGCTGAACAACCATGAAGGATCGCCAAGCTCCGGATGCTCGTGGAACGGCCAGCTCTGGAGCAGAACCCAGGCCCCCCATTGTTTCCCCACAGTTGCCCACTGGTGACTAGGAGATGACGCGTCGCATCCCTCAAGGCTAGGTGAGGTCAGGCTCAGGTAAAGCTCCAGGCTGGGACCTTAATGGGCAAGGTTAGTCAGTAGCAGCCCCTGGGATCAAGCCCGCAACACTGGAGGCCTACTGACTGTAAAGAGTCTCTAAACCTTGTTGTATATTCTAGTTCAAAGAATTCATATTCAATACTGATAAATACAACTAATATTCAAAGTGACCCCATTTAAATATATATATTCAATGTAGTTACTCAGTTGTGTTAGACTCTTTGTGACCCACGGACTATAACCCGCCAGGCTCCTCTGTCCATGGGATTCTCCAGGCAAGAATCCTGGGGGTGAGGGGGTAGGGGTAGCCATGGCCTCCCCAGGGGATCTTCCCGACCCGGGATCGAACCTGGGTGTCCCACGTTGCAGGCAGATTCTTCACCTTCTGAGCCACCAGGGAAGCCCACACTCAATGTACTTGACCTTCAAACGCCTTTATTCCCACACAGTGCACCTTCCCAATCCTACGGCTTGCTCTTCCCAGCTCCAGCTGGCTGAGCGCTACAGAATGTAGGGAGAGAGGCCTGCCAGGGATGCGCCCCATCTCCCCTCCCCCATCCTCTCCAGGCTCGCCCAGCCGCCCCCCCTCCAGCTCCAGACTCAGTTCCTCCGGTGGGCTTGGGCCTCGCGTGAGCTGCATCACTGGCATCTCACCAAACCCCTGCTTCCAGCTCTGGGCCCTAAGCTGGTTCAGCAACATTTTCCTCTGTTTCCTAAAACAGAGCTCGTCAGAGATCTGTACTTTGGCATCCCCGGGAAGCTTTTAAACCTGCAGACTCCACGGCCCTGGCCCAGACTAAGCCATCCTGAAGGCGGCAGCACCCCAGGCCCGTCACTGAGGAGCCTCTGAGCGCATCACTGCCCTGGCTGAAGATGCCACAGAAAGCCGCCTAGGAGGCGAGGCAGTGTCTCGGGCAGCAAGACGCATCTTGCACAGACTAAGCATTTGTCTCTCTGACGCCCTAAAGGACAACTCAGTACCAGGCACCTCTGTATTTCTCTTCGGTAACAAGTTGGTTTTAATCTCCTGAACATTTAAAACACATACCTGATTATGTTTCACTCTTTGCCCTGGCGACCGGGAACCTCAGAGCCACACTCGTGACTGACCACTCTATTCTTTAAACCGAAACAAAGGACCTAGAGTACTAATTTTATATACTAATGTTATCCTCCAACTGTATCTTAGGTATCCTGCCCTTTCCCCTTTATTTTGATAGCAGTATGACCATAAAAAAGAATTCTAGTTACACTGCATTTTTGTAAGCTACTGCAAACTCTTTTCGGAACAAGGTGGGATATGCTGGACAAATTAATTAAACACAGTCACTGACATGCATTCTTTTGCTGCACAGCAGCCCTGAAGCAGATGGCAAGGAGCACAGATGAGGGCTCTGAGGAAGCCTTTGGGGTCACCTCCCCCAACAGAAACCCTCCTCCGGCCCCAGGTGTCCCCAGAACACCTGGAGGCACCCTTCGCATATTCAGCACTGCATATAAATGTGCTCTAAGGTGATGAGCATCTTTAAGTAAAATAAAACCACCATACGCGTTCCAAATCAGGACTCCTGACGTTCAATTCTGAGCCTGCTGCTGCTGCTAAGTCGCTTCAGTCGTGTCCGACTCTGTGTGACCCATAGACGGCAGCCCACCAGGCTCCTCCGTCCCTGGGATTCTCCAGGCACTGCCTCCCAATCCAGTTCAGCAGATCCACACCTGAACTTCTGGTCCTCAAGGAAACATTATCAAGTTGGTCTGCGAAACTACAGATAAGTAATAACGGATCCTGGAAGTCTGTGGCCTCATGTATGAACGGATCATTTAGAAAACCTGAACACCTTTCCAGTTGTAAACACGGGACGTTTTTCAGAGTCCTGGGAGCAGCAGGCGACCCGCGCACCTCTGCCCCCACATCACCCTCCTCAGGCTTCCAACTGAGCTCCCTGCCCAGAGGCTGCCTGTGCTCCAGCGTGAGCACAGGACGGTGCGCCCTGAAGCGCCTTCCTGGGCCTGGGAGGGGATCTGTGCTCGGGGCTGAGCCAGGGGAGCGCTTCTGATGTGACCGAGAGTCCCAGAGGACTGCAGCCCCAGGGGCAGCCTGGACCAGCGCCTTGGGCTGCAGAGAAGACCCTGCTGTGCTTGTGGTGACTGCCTTGCACAGGCTCCGGTGCTCCTCAGCCCTAACTGCCTGGCTGCATCCGGGAGGGGGACCAGCCAAGGGTCTCCTGGCTGGTGTGGTCTTGGGTGCATCCAGCTTTGGTCTGGACCTCAGGGCTATGGGCCACAAGACCTGTTTTTGTCATTCTGTTGGTCGTTATTTCTTTCAAATAATAAGGTAAGGATAGGTCTCAAATTATTATAGCAGAAGGAAGTCTCAGGTACATATATTAGGCGTGGTGAGGGGATGTGATCTAAAGGTTCTTCATTCTCTAAGACTTAACTGCCTCACTGCTCCGTCTTTGAAGACAGAAACTAGCCACTGATGTTGTTGAGTCCTGAAGTTGGGTTCTGCTCTTTTGCAGCCCTGTGGCCACACCCCTCCAGACTCCCCTGGGCATGGGATTTCCCAGGCAAGAGTACTGGGGTGGGTGGCCATCTCCTTTCTGAGGGGAATCTTCCTGAGTCAGGGATTGAACTCTCGCCTCCTGCATTAGCAGGCAGAATCTTTACCACTGAGCCACCAGGGAGGCCCAAACTGACCACTAACAATAACCTAGGAGAAAGCAGTGGCTCCCCTCCAGGACTCTCGCCTTGAGAATCCCAGGGACGGAGGAGCCTTGGGGCTGCCGTCCATGGGGTCGCTAAGAGTCGGACATCACTGAGCGACTTCACTTTCACTTTTCACTTTCATGCACTGGAGAAGGAAATGGCAACCCACTCCAGTGTTCTTGCCTGGAGAATCCCAGGGACAGAGGAGCCTGGTAGGAGGCTGTCTATGGGGTTGCACAGAGTCAGACACGACTGAAGCGACTTAGCAGCAGCAGCAGCAGTGAACAAAACTAGCAGCTGTAGCTTACTTTATTCTTTTCTTTACTTTGTCTACCCCACACAACCTTACTGCGGTCAGCAGAAAGTGAATAAAAAACTATGCATGATTCCATGGCTCAAGGTAAGTATCAGTACGATGAACACTTCAGGGGAGGCCCTTCCGTTCCTCACTGACTCATGTGTCTTGGGGTCAGCCTCACTCAGACTCTGGGCCATACCAGCGGCAGAGTTCTGGGCTCACACCCAGGGCTGGCTGCAGCTGCAGTTTCTAGCCGCACCTGCAGAGAGCCAGGCTCCCCATGCTGCTGGCCAACGGAGTGCGCACCACGAGGACTTTCAACAGTTACACTAGTCAGAATCAGAAAGTGAAGGTTCTTCAGTCTCCTGAAGAAAAAAGAAAACATACCATCATACTGTCTTAACTCTTTTGTAAAAGCACCTACAGACAAATCTGAGATTCCCTCTGTCCCTGAAATAGGACAGTGTCACAGACTTTGACTTGGGAACACACAAGACAAAATGCAGGCCTGAGTGCCATCATGAAAATGACGCTAAGATCTTTAAACATTACTATTTTCACAACACATTCTTGAAAGGCCTGAATGTGGACGAGGTAGGATTAGCCGCTGAGACCGTATTTACAAAAGGGCTGACAGAGAGACTTAAGAGTTTAAATGAAAGTAACAAATGGCTCAGTGGTCTGACAGGCGTTCCTGAATACCTTAATCATTTCGACAGATGCTGCAGAGAAGGGTCCTCTTTTGAAAATCAATCTTCGAGGTACAACCACAATTCTATGTGCTTTCAGGTGAAAAGGACCTTGGCTATTCTGTATTCCTCTGGCAGTTACAAATCTCGGTGTAACTGGCCTAGCTTATTTTTATCTTTTGTTTTTAAACTGGGATATAATAGACATACATTAGCTTCAGGTGTACAACGTAATCATTATTTGCATATACTGTGGATAATTAGTACAGTCAGTGACACAGAGACACTTTGTCTCCTGTGATAAGAACTTTTAAGATCTATTTTTAAAGCAACTTTCAAAGATAGTTATTATTAAATGGTCACTATGCTATATATTTGGAGAAGGCAGTGGCACCCACTCCAGCGCTCTTGCCTGGAAAATCCCAGGGATGGAGGAGCCTGGTGGGCTGCAGTCCATGGGGTTGCTAGGAGTCAGACATGACTGAGCGATTTCCCTTTCACTTTTCACTCTTATGCACTGGAGAAGGAAATGGCAACCCACTCCAGTGTTCTAGCCTGGAGAATCCCAGGGACAGGGGAGCCTGGTGGGCTGCCGTCTACAGGGTCGCAGAGTCAGACACAACTGAAGTGACTTAGCAGCAGCAGAAATTCATCTTAAGCTACATTTAAGAACCTAACTCTGGTTATGAATGTTAAACAAACAAACAAACAAACAAAGTACTCTCAGAAAAGACTGACATTTCAGTAATCTTTGCCATCTGGCAGGTTCAGAATGGAATCTAAATATCGTATTAACAATATCAATAGCAAGCAGGCTTGGTGGGCTTTAATAAAACACGCTTGAATTGTGAGAAAAATTCTCATTATTTTGTTTCACCCAGCTTTAATTTAGCTCATTGATTTAATAAAATCTATGACAATCTTGTTTTTTTAATCACGTTAGAATTCTGAGGTTCACTCCATGTGCATAGTAATAATCTGAAATCAAGCAGGTGTAATGAATTTTTGTTGCCAAATCATTTTTGAAATGTTTGATTGAAGTCACATATATCCTGCAAAGTCTACATACGTACCCAGCTCAGTGAATTTTCAGTTTGCCCAGGTAACCAGCACCCAGGTAAACACACTGGCATCTTAGGAGCCCCCTCCACGCCCTGCAGTCACGACCTCGTGCCCCAGGGATAACGGAAACCTTGGTTGCTCTCTGCCCACTTTCCCTGTGAACACTGGTGGCGCAGCCCCTGAGCCCAGGAGTGCGAGCGGCGGCGCGTGGGGATTCCATTTGCCGCCTGAGAGGCAGGCGGTGACGTCCTGATCTTGCAGATAGAGAAACAGAAGCTCAGAGTTGAGTATTTAAGTGAGCCAAGAGGAATGTGTGTAAATGAATGTGCAGGTGTGTGTGTGTGTAAGAGGGAGAGACAGACAGACAGACACCGACTGCTTGTGAGGAACTGTCAGAGTGGGGATTCAAAGCCGGTCCCTCCAATGACAAACTCAGCTCTGCCGCATAAATGCTCCTCCAGACAATGGCATTTTCTCCAAACTAATTGATTCAGATGTACAACAAATGCCATTTACAGTTAGGTGTCCTTGAGTACAAAAGGGCTATCCCACCCCTGGGTCCCCCTTTACACCCACCACACACACACACACACACACACACACACACACACACACCCGAGTATACATGCACACCAGACAGACACACACACACACACTTAGGGCAGTTTTTGACATGGATCCACTTTCTCACTCAGCATCTTATCTTCCCCCTCAGTACATTCTGGATTGTGAACAATTTTGAGACTCATGAGAGGTATCTTAATTTTGAAAATTAAGTTGGAAACCGGCAAGTGAAATTGAAGAGGTTCCATCTCGGGTTCGAACTGGATTTTCATTACCCAATTACTCTTCAAATTATACTGATTTAAGACGTGATTATTATTATTCTTCTTAAGTAGACGGGGTAATGAGAGAAAGGCAGAGCAGCCAGCCTAGTGGTATGTGAGGCTCTACAATCTCTCACCTGCCCGGCTGCCTCCACCCAAAGCTGCTCCTGGGTCTGTCTCACTCCTCACCCACCCAGTGAAGCACCCGCATCCTTCTCCAGCCCAGCTATGCCCACTGCGATCCATGTCACCCTGACCAGCTTCCTCTGTGACCATGTGCTATGATGGGCACACCCTACGGAGCTTCCCATGCTCACGGACTTGGGCTGTTAGTTCCTAACCCCTCTTTATACACCTGGTTTCATGTTGAGACTTAAGCTGCACCACGCAACCCAAGTTGCCACCACCTGGCCACTCCCATCCCCTCAGAGTCGAACCCGCCTTCTGCTGCCTGTCTCAAATCTCCCGACAAGTCTTTCATCTTCCCCTCTTCTTCTCTCCTGCAGGGACTTGGGGGAAGCTGCCTGCAAGCGGCCTGGTGAGCTTCCCATCTGCATCCTGGGCCACCTCGCCTGAGCCCTGCTTTCCAGCCCGTGCACACCCCAAGCCTTTGCACGCGTCAGTGGCCTGCGCCTCTGGGGCTGGGCTAAGTGTTTCTGCCATGGCTCTCGTGTGACTCCTCTTTGGTACCGGGGCCCTGGTGACGCTGTGACGGAGGAGGGCACAGGTAACGGTATCGTGGAGTCCACAGCCCCCACTGCACCAGCAGTGGCCCTCAGTGAAGGGTGCCGAGCCCCGACTCCCCCGAGCCTGTGTGCTTCTGTGCTGGCATGAACCACGCAGGCTTTTCAGCGATTCTGTCTCCCCGCGAAACACCCAGAGGTCCACGCACCGCCGGGGTAGCTGGCACCCTGTAGGAAGTCAAGGAATGTTCCTGAAATGTACACGTGTAAGTCACCATCACGGGCTGAACTGTGTCCCCCCTCCCCAATTCATATGCTGAAACTCTAATCCCGAATGGGGCTGAATTTGGACACAGAGCCTCTAAGGAGGTAATGAAAACAGAATGTGAGGGTGGGGCTCGAGAGCAGTGGGACCCTGCCTGGGCCCTAATCCGATGGGGCCAGCATCCTCAGGGGGAGAGAAGTGGGCAGGGACGCGCACAGACACAGGAGAGGCCATGCCGCGCACAGCGAGGGGCGGCCGCCTGCAGGCCCCCCGGAGGCCCGGAGAGCAAGCCTGCTGCTGCCGGCGTCCAGAGGGGCAGGAGATGGAGCTGATGAACACGCGCCCCTCCGCCCACCCACGGTCTGCGGGGTTTCGTTAGGGCCTCCCTGGCTGATTAACACATTACAAGGCTGAGCATCCTGGACTCTGATGTGAGGACCCGGGGAAATCCACTCTGGCTGCTAAGAGAAATTTCCAAAGATTCCAAGATCGGTCGGTCGAGGTCGACCCTCAGCAAAAGGCAGCTGCGTCTCGTCTTCCAGCTCCCTCGTCACCACGGAGACAGGTCCAGCGCAAGTAATCCGTTTAAGGTGAATGTCACCTTTAACTGAGATTCTTGGCCACTGGGAAATGACTTGACTTGACTGGCACCACCAAGCCCCTTGAGACCTTGGCACCTTGTACCCACGGGCGCAGGCCCTTCTCACGATAAGGGGGCTGTTAGGGTCTCAAAGGGGACGATCTGCCCTTGGCCTCTGACCTCCCCTGGCCGGCCACGCATACCTGCAGATGTGACCTAACGTCCTGGCCGCTGCTTTGGTTTTTAAACTTGCTGCGCTGCTGTAACGGACAGCTCCTCTCCCCCTCTCTGGGAAAGGACCCCGACTTGCATCTGAGACCCTCCATCTCCCAGTCTGTCCACGAGCTTCTGAGTGAACCACCCTCCCGTATCACAGTGCTGGTCCCACGTGCTCAGGCTTGTCTCCTTACAGCTCTTTTGTGGGAACACCGAGAAGTACCAGGGAGCTTCTCTGGGGAACACCTGGGCAAGCGGGCTTCTAAGTCTGCGGCCCAAGAGGCTGCTGGCAGCCACCGGGTATCCACAAACCCAACATGGGCCTCTGAGCCTATCCCACTAAAGGCAAAGCTGAGCTGGGGGACAGGGAGATTGTCACAGAGACGAGTCACAGTACCAAGACCCTGCTTGGTTTGCTAAAGTCAAGTCGCCATCTCTGGAAAGCTCTCCAAGCTCATCTCATATTCTCTCAAAAGACGGCTGAATCATGACGTGCACACCCCAGGACAACAGAGAGGCTGGCATTTCACTGACAGAAATCATCAGTGATACGCATATTGAGCTGAGCAGATGGTATTCATTTAGATTCTTTATTTGTCAGGACTCCTGGGTATATACACACACACAACTCCTCCATCCCGAATCAAGCCGGGTTAAGTAAACTGGAGAATTCATGAGCTCCTCTGACTGGACGAAACCTAGGAAGGGCCGTGGCAGAGTGGTCTAGCGCCTCCTCTTCACTGCCGTTTCTTGTACCCTGGTTGGCCCTACACGGGAGGCCTGGTGATGAGGCACCGCCTTCAGAGCCCTAACACTCAAGAGAAGGGCGATCAGGGCAGGACTCCGGCCTGGACCAGGTACCCACGTCTCCACCAACGGCCAAGGCCAGGCAGCTTCTGGAAAAAGTTGGCACCTCTCTCTTGAAATATATCGTTGCAGCATTACGTGTGTGCGTGTGTGCAAACAGGGGGACCCACAAGAGAAGACAGGCGCCCCTGATGCCCTGACACGGCCACGGGTAGCCATTTGGGCCCCGTGAGCGCCCCAGGTAGGGCCTATGGCAGCTGCAAAAGCTTGAAAATGAAAACTTCGCTCATGATGGTTTCGCTTCCCAGCCACAGCGAAACCAGAGTCTGAGAAATATGGTACACACAGATGATGAACCCAGGACTGGCCTCTCTGTAGGTTACAGGTCATCAGGCACGACCCGTGGTTCTGACACCTCCCTGCAAGGCGCACCCAGTGCAAATCGAGAGCCTCTGAGGCTGCCGCAGTCACAGTGCAGGGAGGAGCCGGCCCCGCGAGAGACTGGCCAAGAGGCCGGCTAGCCCCACACGACCTGCAAACTCAGCCCTGAAGCCGCTATTGCGGAAGCAGCCTCCCTCCCTCCCTCCCCGCTTTCCAGCCAGCCTTCACAAACAGTCCACATGTGGGCACAATCAAGATGCCGAGAGGGAGATCAGGAAAACAGACCACAAGCTACTCCAGCCCGCCCCCAAGGGACCCTGCTCTGTGCCACCCGTCTGTGAGATCTCAGTCACTCAACAGCACTCGTGAGCGTAGCTGGTGAGGGCGCAAGTTCTCCTCCTCCAGGGGCCACCCTGCGGGCATGTGCCTCCACGGAGAAGGGTTTCAGAGCGACTGAACACAGTTGTAAACATTCCCCAAGATACAACATCCGTTCAGCTGGGCAAGGGTATTTTTATGTTGTTTGGGGGAGGGAAGAATTGAAGACCTTAGGAAACTACAGAAACACTATCATACACATAATGATTTTTACTTTCTGAACACAATCATTACCAGGCATGGTGCCAGCCCTGTACATAGGCTCTTTTTTTCTTTTTTAAAAAGTTGCTTAGTCGTGTCCAACTCTTTGCGACCCCATGGACTGCAGACCGCCAGGCTCCTCTCTCCATGGGATTCTCCAGGCAAGAACGACAAGTAGGTTGTCATTCCCTTCTCCAGGGGATCTTCCCAGCCCAGGGATCGAACCCCTGTCTCTTGCACTGCAGGCAGATTCATATACATAATGTTTTAATTTCTGCAAAATCCAAGGAAGCACTACTATCTGTCTTCTTGGCTGGAAAGGCTCAAACGACCAGAGGAGCTGCTCGCAGTCAGGCAGATGGTGGGCAGCAAGGAGCGGGGGTCTTCGTGCCGGAGGCTGGCCGGCCGGGCCCACACTCTCCTCCCCCGGTCCTGGCCTCCCTGCACCCTGGGCACCTACACTTGCCGGGATGCCACGCAGATCACCATCCAGTCTTCACACGTGACTGCGTTCACCTGGCAAGACTGGTACGTTCGCGTGGCCGAAGAAGTCTATGTGAGTATCCAAGGTCAGACAGCAGTTAGGCAGCGAGGCGGGGAATGGGCTGGGGGAGGCCGATCTGAAGACTCGGGACTTTCATCCTCACACCATCTCTGAAGGGATGGAGGCAGCAGAGAAGAGCGGCAGGGGAGATGTCCTCTTGTGGACGCTGAACAACCGGGGACAAAAGCCGGGATGGGATGCACTCACACACGCAAGCACACACTCCTGACCTATGACACGCACCGCACCGAGGGCTGCCCAGTCCTCAGCCACACCTTTCAGTCGTCAAGGGAACCAAACAAGAACACAAACCTGACCTCCTGCAGCTTACAGGTGGATGCTTCTCGGTTCACAACTGTGACGTGAACGTTCCCCTGAGCCGATTCTAAAACATCCTTCTTCACTGTAAGCCTCTTGGCAGTTTCGTTGTAATATTTCTAAACTTCCATTCACGCACAGTTATACGGGACGTCGAGGGGCTAACTTTTCCAACCGCACTGTGAGAGTCAGCATTTTGATAAAAGCAAGCTTTGTGGTATGGTATGATCCAAGGTTAATTGTATACTCTTTTTATCATCTAAATGATACAATTTAACAGACAAGGAAAACACTTAAACGCTCAAAAAATTCAACCATAAGGCAACAGTTCTGTTCCTGAATTATCATCTCTTTGTATCCCCTAGTATAAGATTCAGATAACCTCAAGTACAGTATTCTATTAAGAGGTGGGCCCTCTTTGCATTAATCTTTGAATGACTAATTTCAGGATTTCCCTTTCTCTTCTTCCTTGGTCGTTAAGATATCCTAAAGTTAGCTGTTTATACTAGGCACTTGTGGGGACAAAGGTGCTTCCCAGAGGGCTCGGGGGTAAGGAATCCACCTGCCAATGCAGGAGACGGGTTAGATCCCTGGGTCGGGAAGATCCCCTGGAGACATGAAAAGTCAACCTACTTCAGTATATTTGCCAGGAAAATCCCGTGGACAGAGGGAGCCCCGGGCCACAGTCCACGGGGTCGCAGAGAGTCGCATGCGACTGAGCGTGTGTGGCATGTGGGGACAAAGGACGAAATGCAGCCTCTCGACCACTCAGATTAAAGACGACAGCGCAAACACTCGTTTCTGTTTTGTGCCTCGTTGGTATAAGGTGCTTTTAAGCACCACAGCAGGACTCTCTGCAGCCCCAATTGGTAAAACACTGCAGACTGTCTAAACATCTGAAGTGGACACCTGTTTAGAAATATTGATGCCATTTTGAGCCAAAGATGTGTGAGTCCAGGCTTCTGATCCTGGCTCTGACACCAGGATAAGGACAATGAGCAGGACAACTGATTTGGGCCTTATTTTCCTCATCTGCAAAATGGGAGTCATAGTACCTAAGATGTAAGGCTACATATCTACTTCTGCTTTATTGACTACGCCAAAGCCTTTGACTGTGTGGATCACAAGAAACTGTGGAAAATTCTGAAAGAGATGGGAATACCAGACCACCTAACCTGCCTCTGGAGAAATCTGTATGCAGGTCAGGAAGCAACAGTTAGAACTGGACATTGAACAACAGACTGGTTCCAAATAGGAAAAGGAGTATGTCAAGGCTGTATATTGTCACCCTGCTTATTTAACTTGTATGCAGAGTACATCATGAGAAATGCTGGGCTGGATAAAACACAAGCTGGAATCAAGATTGCCAGGAGAAATATCAATAACCTCAGATATGCAGATGACACCACCCTTATGGCAGAAAATGAAGAAGAACTAAAGAGCCTCTTGATGAAAAGTGAAAGAGGAGAGTGAAAAAGTTGGCTTAAAGCTCAACATTCAGAAAACGAAGATCATGGCATCTGGTCCCATCACTTCATGGGAAATAGATGGGGAAACAGTGGAAACAGTGTCAGACTTTATATTCTTGGGCTCCAAAATCACTGCAGATGGTGATTGCAGCCATGAAATTAAAAGATGCTTGCTCCTTGCAAGAAAAGCTAGGACCAACTCAGAGAGCATATTAAAAAGCAGAGACGTTACTTTGCCAACAAAGGTTCATATAGTCAAAGTTATGGTTTTTCAGTAGTTATGTATGGATGTGAGAGTTGGACCATAAAGAAAGCTGAGCGCTGAAGAACTGATGCTTTTGAACTGTGGTTTTGGAGAAAACTCTTGAGAGTCCCTTGGACTGCAAGGAGATCCAACCAGTCAATCCTAAAGGAGATCAGTCCTGAGTGTTCATTGGAAGGACTGATGCTGAAGCTGAAACTCGAATAGTCTGGCCAACTGATGTGAAGAGTTGACTCATTGGAAAAGACCCTGATGCTGGGAAAGATTGAGGGCAGGAAGAGAAGGGGACGACAGAGGATGAGATGGTTGGGCGGCATCACCAACTCGATGGACATAAGTGTGAGCAAGCTCCAGGAGTTGTGATGGACAGGGAGGCCTGGCGTGCTGCAGTTCATTGGGTTGCACAGAGGTGTGAGCGACTGAACTGAACTGAATATAGACTAATGTAAGGAATATAAACAGCCAGACAGGAAAGGTCACAGGATGTCTGATTCCGTCTGGGTGAGGTGTCCGGAACAGGCAGATCCTAGGGTCAGAAGGTAGCCCAGCGGTCACGCCCTCAGGGTCGTGGGGCCCCCTGACCATCGGAGCCCACAGGGGGCTCTTCTCTAGAGCCCGCCCCCCACCTCCTCCAGCTTCTCTGAATATCGGCCGCTCCAGCCTGCCCCTTCTCTCTAAAGCGCCTTCTCCTCGTTTCAGTGATGGCCTCCAGCTTCCAAGTGGCTTCTTCAATGTCATGGCTGTTTGCTGTCAGCTACATTTCTCTTCTACCATAATGTTAGGTCTGAAAGATGGAAACTTTTCCGTCTTTTTCATTCAACAACCCCCTGAAAAATCTCATCTATGCCTGTAACTTCCACAATCACTTCTGGATTGACAATTTATAGAACGCCCTCTCCTGTCCGCCCTCCCTGTACTAAACTCCCGCCTCGATTTACACATCCTCCTGAAACAGCCGAACTGGTTCACACATGGGGTACCTCACACACTCCCATCTGGGAGGCTCCTGGCCCAGAGGGAGCTCTGCACATCAGGTCCCCGGGAGAGCCGGCAGTTCTGCCCAGCAGCCCTATTTCTGTCTATGGGGCCAGCCTCAACACTGGATTTTCACGAACAGGGTTTGTGGAAAAAAAAAAAGACAGTGGGACGGAGACTGGCCGAAACTCAAGTCAGATAGCGAAGTACACGCTACGTGACCGAGGCTTCTCAGCGTCTACGCCAGGCTGGTGATGTCAGGAAGCTGGCCTGAATCTGGAGTCCCAAGGGACACTGAGGGTCAGAACTGACCAAAGGCTTCTTTTAAAACTGCATTTCCTGAGTCATTCAGAGAAAGAAAATACTGTATTACTCACATGTGCAATCTAAAAAATACAACAAACCAGTGAATGGAAGAGAAAAGAAGCAGACTCAGACAGAACAAACCAGTGCTTACCAGTGGGGAGGGGGAGGCGGTTAAGAGGCACAGACTATCGGATACAAAATCAGCTACAAGGATATATTATACAGCACAGGGAATATAGCCAATATTTTATAATAACTATAAATGGAGGATAACCTTTAAAAATTGTGAATCACTATATGGTATACTTATAAAATATTGAATAACAGCTATACTTCAATAAGAAAAAGATTGGAGTAGAAATAAAACAGAAATGCACTTCCTTTTCGTAATTTAAGAGCATATTCTCAGTGACCACAGGGAACCCGAGTGATGAGAAGAACAGAACAGCACCCCTGTAACTCCACTCGATAGTCAACAGAAACAGTCAGGTGACTTTGTTACTGAATTCCAGTTACATAAATATCTTTACAAAGAACTCAGTGAGAACAATAGAGAAACATGCCAAGAGATAGGGCTCCTCGGAAAAACCTAAAGGGCTTTTGCAGGCCAAAAGGAGGCAGAAGGCAATTAGCACTGCGGGGAAATGTAGAGAGGTGTTTTTGTTCCCTTTCTGCTATTTCTCATTTTTTTTTTTTTTTTTTGAAAACGGGTGTGCCTAGGGGCAAGAATCAAGAGATTTATGCATTAGGTGAATTCCCTCTTTGCAAAATGGACAAAAGAGTCAGCTTGTTGAGCAGATTAGAGAAAGAAGCCAAAGAACCCGGGGGCTCCAGCCAAATGGGAGAGAAATGCGGGGGGAGGGGCAGGGGAGGGGCGGGGGAGCCCCAACAAAACCAGGGTCTGGGTGCAGAGGAAGGTGGTGCGCCTGGAGTAGGGACGGGGCCCTGCACACTCCTGGGCCCACCAGGGAAGAACTGCCAGCAAGGCTGGCGGCAGGAACGGACGTCCCACCAAGACGGGCGGTGTGGAGCCCACTCCTCTGAGGAAATTTGGAGCTTTGCACTCTGAACACACAGCCAGGATTAAGGCTCAAAACCTCAGGCGTGAAGTAGTCAAAGGTTAGAAACTCTCACAGCTGGGCCCCCGGCAGCCCAGTGGCTCAGAAGCCAGCCTGCAATGCAAGGGACGCCAGCTCAGTCACTCACCACAACCAGAGAAAGGCCTTGCAGCCCAGGACACCCAGCACGGCCAAGAATAGACAGACGGTTAAGTGAATCTTAAAGAGATAAAGCCACACTCTCACTATTGAGTATCTGCGAGGTGTTAGGTTGGGTGCAGAGCTGGATGGATGTTTTCACGTTCACACCCTCCTTTAATTTCTGCAAAGATACTGGGGAGCACAACTCATAGCCCCATTTTACAGACAATGGAAACTGAGGCCCAAGGTCAAACAGCCAGTTCTTAGAGACAAAGGAATTCAAACCTGGGCTGCACTGCTGAATCTGTGCTCTTTTGCATGGAAATCTACACTCCTGCTGGGTGTAACACAATCAAACGGAAAAGAATCTAACTCAAGTCTTGGTGAGCCAGGGAACTCAGGAGGCAGTCCTATTTTGAAAGAATCTAATATAGGCGAACAACTCGTCTTTCAGATCCGTGTAGAAATCCATCTGGGACATCCCGTTTTCTGCCCTGTTCTGAGAATCACTGTGTGTGTGCTTAGTCACTCAGTCGTGTCCGACTCTTTGCGACCCCGTGGACTGTAGCCCACCAGGCTCCTCTGTCCATCTGAGCCATCCTCAATGGACAAGGGAAATTACAGCAAAGATGAATAGCACAGGGACACCACACTCAGGGGATGTCGGCCTCGTTTTCCTAAGACTCACAGTTCTGTCAAATGTTGTAATAACTAAACTCTGGGAATTCAGCATGTTCTCAACGCTTTACTAGGACTTCCCTGGGGGCTCAGCTGGTAAAGAATCCGCCTGCAACGTGGAAGACCAGGGTTCGATTCCTGGGTTGAGAAGATCTCCTGGAGAAGGGAAAGGCTACCTACTCCAGTATTCTGGCCTGGAGAATCCCATGGACTATATAGTCTTTGGGGTCACAAAGAGCTGGACACGAATGAACTACTTTCACTTCACTTCAGTGCTTTACTGATATGAATTTATCACTGAGCCCCACAAGAACCCTACGCGACAAGCATGTCTATTATTATCCCCTCAGAGAGCTGAGCCCAGTGTCCAAGAAGCCAAGACAGCTCGTTTCCACACTGTCCAAACCTGCACTGCAACGCCTCCCAGACGGCGTCCCAGATGGCAGGAGTGCTGAAGAATCTGCCTGCCAAGGCAGGAGAGGCAAAACACTGATTTGATCCCTGGGTCGGGAAGATCCTCTGAAAGAGGAAACGGCAACCCACTCCAGCATCCTTGCCTGGGAAATCCCATGGACAGAGGAGGCTGGCGGGCTACGGTCCATGGGGTCACAGAGAGTGGGATGTGAGTGAGCCACTGAGCATGCTAGGATCAAGACGCAGCCAGCAGCCGTGGACCTACCTCCTCTCCTGGGACCAGCTGCTGAAGGGGGCATGCCTTCCACTGGGCTGAGGCCATCTCCACCCATGCTGGGACGCTGCTAGGACGGACTGCGCGGCCATCTACGGGAAACCCCTGACACTTCTGAGGTCCACTCCTTGATTCTCAGGCAAGAACATGAAACCCTAGGCGTGCCATGAGGTCTGTCCAAGGCCACAGCGGTTCCCAAGTGGCAGAGCTGGGACCCCAGGCAGGTCAGGCTAGAACCCGTTTCTGATGCCCCGAGTGCTGGCCGTGGGGTTTGCCACAGCAGCAAATACACCGAAGAGCGGCGCCACCCTGCGCACATTTTAGCTGAGAAAGCCCGCAGGGCAGCCACAGCACAGAGGAAGGGGTCAGTGTCGTGGAGAGTGGCGACGCCCAGGGCTCCCAGCAGCCTGAGCCCCTGAAGCCCGCAGGGAGCCTCGCGTCTGAAGCAAGTCCCTGCGGGCACAGCCGGCTCCCTGCAGGGTTCCGGCGCGGCTGCACCGCAGGCGCGGAAGGAGCAGCGGCCTCTCTGTCTGCTCTGGGCCTGGGGCGGCTCTGTCCTGCTCGGGGGCGCTGGAAACGCCTGGAAGGTCTTCTTCCCATCTCACTAGTGTAGCTGGGGGGCTGTCAGAAGCGAATGCAGAGAAACATCTGCCCTGCGCGTTAGGGGGTTTATTCGAATTCCACTCCTGCGTTCTGCGGGAGCAGCGC
The DNA here is from genome assembly GCA_917880005.1 of Nanger dama. Lineage (NCBI taxonomy): Eukaryota > Metazoa > Chordata > Mammalia > Artiodactyla > Bovidae > Nanger > Nanger dama. The sequence continues at coordinate 2,278,972 of CAKJTW010000003.1, read as the reverse complement.
TGGTAACAGCGGCCTCATCCAGCAGGGCCCGGTGGGCTGGCCGGGGCAGGTCTGCCCGGCGAGGGGGCGCTTCGGGGTTTGAAGGGCTTTGCCAGAAGAGCGGGGAGGCGGGGTCTGCCCCCGGACTCCAGCCCCATCCCCGCCCGATGCCCGCAGAGACAGAGAGCAAAGGTGAGGCCTGGCCCAAGCGGTCAGCAGTCAGAGCTGCGGAGGCAGCAGCTTCTCTCCGAACAAAACCCCGTGCGGAGCTCGGGGGCCTGCAGAGCCCACGAAGGCCCCCAGGCGGGCGGACGTGGAGGATCCGAGGCGGCGGGAACCGGAGCAGGGATGACCCGCACGGTGGAGGGAGCGCCTACCTGGGAGCAGAGGGTCAGACCAGGGCCGAGGATCGCCTCTGACTAGGGCCCACTAAAATAATTCCACCACGGCTGACGTTTAAATGAAGGAACCTAATTTTCAGTCTGGGCGAGTGAATGGAATGGGTGTGTGTATGTGTGCGGGGGTCAAGGGCTGGGGATCGGGAGTAACAAAAGGGGAAAACACACACACATAAAACACCATTTTCATTAAGAAAGTATGTTATTACTAATACCTAAGAGATTTTACGTTACCTAAGAAAATTTAATACTTTAGCCAAATTTAATACTTTGGCCAAAATTTAATACTGATGAAAAGAGCTGACATTTGAAAAGACCCAGATGCTGGGAAAGATTGAAGGCGGGAGGAGAAGGGGACGGCAGAGGATAAGATGGCTGGATGGCATCACCGACTCAGTGGAGATGAGTGTAAACTCCGGGAGTTGGTGATGGACAGGGAGGCCTGGTGTGCTGCAGTCCACGGGGTCGCAAAGAGTCAGACATGACTGAGCCACTGAACTGAAGAAATTTTAAAATGTATTTCACAAGGACACCCTATTCCGTACTCTGTAATAAGTTACACGGGAAGAGAGTCTAAGAGGTAAAGAACCTGCCTGCCGATGCAGGAGACACTGGAGACTCAGGTTTGATCCCTGGATAAGAAAGATCCCCTGAAGGAGGGCGTGGCAACCCGCCTCGCTCTTCCTGCCTGGAGAGCCCCACGGACAGAGCAGCCTGGTGGCCAGTCCACGGGGCTGGAGAGCCAGGCATATGTGTGTGTATGGCTGCACCCTGGCTGTATATCTGAACCCAACGCTGTAAATAGTCATACCCCCACAGAAAGTTTTTTTAAAGATAGTTTTAAAAATGTATTTCACACGCAGAGGTCCTCAGAGAGACACGCAGACACAGGCAGAGGGGACGCTGGGGACGCCTGCCAGCTGGCCACTCCCGAGGGCTCGGAATGAGCCACACTCATCTGTCTGGCTTCATCCTGGGTCCCCTTGAAACACAGGGCTGGTCCCCTTCTGGCGCTCAGCTAGGTTTCTATTGTACAAGAGCTGAAGTGCTCTCTACCCGCTCAAGCTGTGAATGTCCTGAAATTGTCTCTTGCAGCCTAAATGGCGTTTAAAATAAATACTGTGAATTGATGAAATGACCAATTATGTTAAGTACCCGTGCCTGGTGTAATCCAAACCAAATCTTAGCCCATTATCCTCAAAACCGGGAGATGAATCAGCAGGCCCTCTTGCCAGCGACCCTGCAAGAACCAGATCCCAGAGGCCGCCCTGGCGGCACCGCCAGCGCTTCCAGTTGATTCCTGCAATCGGTTTACGCTGGGAAAAAAATATCTGTGCTGCGTCCCTGCTCAACAGCTCAGAAACCAAGTGGTCATCAGACAAGGCACACCAGCTCCCGCTGCGACCACTGGGCTGCCATGCTCCTTGGGCTCAGGCTTGCCATTCTATTACTTCCTCTTTGGAAATCACTTTTCTCCAGAGACACACCCTGGAGCGCCTGACGCATGACTGCAAAGCCCCCACAAGGCCCTGTTTCTGCGCTGTCCCGGAAGCCCCACGGTGCTCTCCACCTGCGGTCCTCGTGCCCACGGGCTCTGGTGGCTCCCCCTCAGGGCGCCACCCCCTCAGCAGTTTTTCCAAGGCCCTGAGCAAGGGTCAGCTCTCCCAGGAAGTGGCGGCCCCTCCTGACAAAAGCAGGGCTCAGCCCTCGAAGCAAGGGGCCTATCTGCTCCTCTGCAGCTTCTAGATCCCTCTGTCTCAGCCCCTAGGGCCAGGCCCCAGAGCAGGTCCTCGCCAGCCCCAGGGCAGCCTGGCTCCTCGGTCACAGCTGGGGTTTGCTAGCCGGCCCTGTGTGACCAAGCTCCACCTTCTACTCTGCTCCTAGAACTCAGCTCTTTAAGGCATCTTCTTGGCCTGCTGCCCCTATGCCTGTGGCTGATCCTAGTAACAGAGTTCTCTCCCAGCCTGATTATCCAGGAAAACATCTTCCTGCTTCCCACAGACATTAAAAAAAAAGTGGACATATACTGTAAATATAAAGTACAAAGATGAGAAGGCGGGCATAAATCGGCCACATTTTCTTCTACTTGATCCTAAGCTAAACCTCCTGCTGGTGTGACTGGGCAGCTCCCTTCTTTCTCTGCCCCTGTCCTTACTGTGAAACTTCTGTTCGTGAGCACCAGCAACTTCTTAATGAGCAATTTCCACCAAAGAAACCCCGACATACGATAAATATCTACAAAACAGCAGACTCACAGACCTAGAGGGCAGACTTAGGGTGGTCAAGGGGGAGGGGAGAGGCTGCGGAGGAAGGGACCTGGAGTCTGGGATGGGCGGGTGCATCAGGATGGGTCAACAACCAGGTCCTACTGTAGAACACAGGGAACTACATTCAATATCCTGTGAGCAACCACAATGGAAAAGAATATGAAAAACATATATATATATATATATATATACACACAACCAAATCAATTTGTTGTACCTCAGAAACTAATACATTGTAAATCAACTATACCTTAATAAAATAGATTAAAAAGGTATTAATTCAGAAGAATATACATATAGTTTTAAAAATCTTACTGTGATGTAAGTGTCTCGCAAACTCTCTATACAGATACAGCAAGTGAAGAAACAGGAAATACCATTAACAAATCTCCACCCACTTCCAAATTCTCACCATGATCCTCTGATTTCCACACGTACAAAAAAATTAATAGGACGTATTGAATTGGATGTGGATTCAACGAGCATCTGAAATCTGTAATAATTCAATTCTCAATGCCTAAGAGTAATTAGGAATATTTAACCCTATAAAGAACAAAAACTATGTCTACCACCCAATGAGACAGAATCTCACAATGAAATCACTCAACTTCAGAAATGTCATCACTTTTTCCCTCATGCATGTGCCCGTAGAAATAACCAAAAACTAACATGCTTAGAGCAAATCTTCCCTAATGTGGAACTTAATGAATAAAAATCCTGTAGGAAAAGGCTCTCAGTAAATAAAATCACTTTTATGAAAACAATCCAACTATGAATGACATTGGTATCATTGCTGCAGATCTAGAGGAAAAATAAAGATGCGCCTAACTTTGAAATCCACTTGGGAAAACCCAAAGGCTCATCACTTACACTTTCTGAAGGAGCATTGAGTATATATTTTTTAAATTATGTCTTAATATTTGAGAGTGGAGGCATTTTCTAATTTTTTTCTTAAATATTCAGAATATCTATAACAGTTATTAAAATCAGGATTAACCAGACCTGCCTGCCTAAATTTCACCGACCAAGCAAAGACACAAAGTCCTAAGTCTCCAATTTCACAGGCTATATAAAAAGCATGCAATTGTATGGCCTTGAAAACAACTTCACAGAGGCGACGGCATCTCTCTCAGCTGTCTGAGTTGCTCTGGAAACCTGAAGTTAAATGCCTCTTTCCTTAGATGCATCTTAGTCTGCTCTTTCCCACCCATGGCTGACCCTCGGCGTGTACTTCTAAGAAAAAGAGGCTTAGCAGCTCTCAGCCAACCAAGGTTCACTGAAACTCCTCAACCTAGAGCCCAGGACAGGTCCGAAGCTCTTGCACCAGCAACCCACTTGCTTCGGGTCAGTGGTGCCCCTGTGAGGCCCAGCCAGTCAAGAGAGGGCAAGTCAAGACCCTCGGGGGCAGCCAGCCCCAGCCGGTCTGCAGGGCGGCATGCTGAGCGGCCATCTCCCCAGACGCTTTCTCGAGTAGACAGCAGGCATCTGGCTGTCTTTAGCCACGTAGTCTTCTTTGACTGTGGCCATTTCTAAAGACGCTTGACAGCAAAATTAGAGATGGAAGGCAGTTTGAATTCCTTGAGTGCACGTGATAGGAAGTTGTTAGGCCGCTGAGGACGGAATGGACAGCAGGGAGAATGCCCCCTGTGCCCCCCGCAAATGACGCCTGCAGGGACAAGAGGTATGGGTGTGAACTCTGACCCTCCGAACCTGCCACAGTCACCCTTCTGGGCACCCATGGATGTCAGACAACAAGCAAGAAGTCAATCTCCACGAGGACCGAGCGCCCAAACACCCCCAGCATTCCTCGGAGACTGCTAAGCACGGGCAATCCGCAACGGGGTTTGACTTTGGTTTTCTCAACCCATTTCTGTCACCATGACATCGTTACGCATAATTCCAGTTTCACCAAAGTGAGCCAAGTGCTTTTCGAATCTCACCAATGATGACAGACCAAAGAAACTGTCTCATCTCAGACCAACGAGTCACGGCAACCAGGAGACAGAGGAGGACAGAAAAAAAAGACGTGGAGACACAGGGCCACCCAGAGGAGGCGCCCAGGCAGGGGCAGGAGCCCCCTCCCGAGGAGGGCGGGGGTGCCGGGGCGGGGGTGCGCAGAAGCCTACCTGGCAGGAGGGCTCCGTTCCTCTTGAAGAAGGTGCTGCCTGGCCAGAGGGGCGGACCTGATGTGCTGAAAAGGAAGAGAAAGCAGCGTGAGCAAGAGCTGTTCACACTCACTCGGGCAACGCCCACAAACACGCCCTTCCAAGTGGCTTCAAAACACCGTCCCAGCTATGCACTATTCATACCCTCTGAAAACGCATCTTTGAAGAGTTAGGCTTGTTGATGGAGAAGGCAATGGCAACCCACTCCAGTACTCTTGCCTGGAAAACCCCATGGGCAGAGGAGTCTGGTAGGCTGCAGTCCATGGGGTCGCTAGGAGTCGGACACACAACTTAGCGACTTCACTTTCACTTTTCACTGTCATGCATTGGAGAAGGAAATGGCAACCCACTCCAGTGCTCTTGCCTGGAGAATCCCATGGATGGAGGAGCCTGGTGGGCTGCAGTCCACGGGGTCACAAAGAGTCGGACACGACTGAGTGACTTCACTTTCACTTTTCCTTTACGCACTGGAGAAGGAAACAGCAACCCACTCCAGTGTTCTTGCTTGGAGAATCCCAGGGACGGGGAGCCTGGTGGGCTGCCATCTATAGGGTCGCATAGAGTCGGACACGACTGAAGCGACTTAGCAGCAGCAGCAGGCTTGTTGAAAGAAGAATGGGCTTCATCTTTCAAAGTGCAGAACCCGTCTGTGTGGGTATTCTGATCACCGTCTCAACCCTCCTCTTTCTTTCTCTTTCTCTCTCTCTCTTGGGCATGGAAACCATTTGCAGGCAACTTTCACTAAACTGCTCCTCACTTTATGGTCAAGAACTCCCATCCGTGTCTCCTGAGGTCAGCAGGTTTTCCACCACTTCCAGGGCCGCTGGCCCAGAGCAAAGGCAAGTGTCCCTTCCGGTGTTCCTGCCACCACCCTTCACGCACATTCTGACCTTGAGCGCCTCCCTCCCTCCCGGACAGCCAGTCTCCCACCCCGTTTTCAATTTCTTGGCTTACAATGTTGCACTCTGTATCCTATAAAACATTTTGCAGCTATGTTACCACTCACAGTTCTGTAACAGGAGAGGCAAGAAAAGTGGAAAGATCAATGCATCACAAAGACACTTTATTACATTTATAGACCAGCATTTTCACTGTTTTAAGACATCCAGTGAAAAACTTTATAAGCTAGCCTGTCTTAGGAAAATATCCTTGGAGTGGAAAGGAGGTGATTCTAAATCAAGAATTGGTTTAGATTAATGTTAGCGAGCACTTAGTCAAAACTATTACTAAAGGCAGCCCCAGAGGTGGCATAAATTACTTTCTCCAAAATAGACTGTGGCAAACGATCCTGGTTAAGGTATTATCAATCACCTTCAACATTAAAAAAATTAAAACGTGGGTTTGAATACACGTCTGTAAGTTTGGCGAAAGTGAATACCCCACCCCCTACATATATATATACAGAATGAAAAGTCTGAAGGACTTGCCAGTGCATGCTTCTAGAGTCAATCAGGGTCTCCAATAATGCAACTTGTTAACAAGAAGGAGAGATGTCAGGGACACACCCTGTTGACCAAGACTTCAGTCCCAGAGATACAAATGGCACAGCAGGTATGGGGACTGGCGAGGAGCAGAGAAAGGAGAGGAAAGCGGTGCAGACGTGTCGGAAAACGCACGTAAATGATGGAGCTTCTGCTGATTCTGGCGCCGCCCACCCCGCCCAGGGCAAGCGAGGCTGCCGCGTCCCCGCGGTGGCGCTGGCGGCGGTGGCCCCCGCGCGCCCACCCGGAGCCGCGCGGAACAGACGCCCTGGCGGGGCCTCGAGCCGCAGGTGCCAGCAGCGGCAGAGCGCTCTTCCCTGGGACTCCCGTCCACTGCCAATCCGAGGCTGTTCAAAGCCCCATGAGGAGGGCCTGAAAATGCCTGAGAGCATCGTTTCACAACCCCCGCCAGCTCCTGAGGCTTTCCCACCTTATTTTTATGAGAAAGCAGGAAATAGCCACCTGGCTGTTGCCAACACTGCATCACCTGATGTCTAAAGGGAATTGCAAACAGAGGACTTCATTACAGAGGAGCTGCCGCTTCTGCAGAATTCAAGAAGAGTGCTGCTGCAGAAGCCTCAGTACCCGGCTTGCTTCCCTTCAGGCCTCCTCTCCATCCCGACCCTGATCTGGCTGAAAACCGCGTAGACGGCGGCGGGGGCGGAATAAACGTGGGGAAGCAGGATGGGGAAACCCAGCGGTGTAGATGCGGAACGCTCCCTGTAGGAGGGAAACCCACTCAGAGGTGTCTGCAGGGTCCTACGGACGCACCTACCCCCGGCCGCGGCGGGGCTGCCCCTGCTGGCGCAGAGGCCTTCCTCCCGGCGCACAGGGGGCCGCACCGCACCGCCCCTGCCTGCCCCGACGGGGCCTGCCAGCGCGAGACGCGCGTTCCCCTGCGGCCTCTGACCCTCAGCTGAGCCGTTCTCTGCTGTGCTCACTGCGAAGCTTTCGGGCTCACTGTCCTTATATCTTTCTCTTCTTTGGGATGGCTGCTCCCAAATGACATCTTCTAACTGTGAGGAGATGGGCGGATTTATTAAGTACTTGCTGAAAACTGTGCTTGGACATGGAGGGAAAACTTGTAAGCCTCTTGGAGCTTACTGTCGTACTTGTGTGTGCAAAGTTGCTTCAGTCATATCTGACTCTGCAACCTTATGGACAAGCCGCCCGCCAGGCTCCTCTGTCAGTGAGATTTCCCAGGCAAGAATTCTGGAGTGGGTTGCCAGGCCCTTCTCCAGGGGATCTTCCCGACCCAGGGATCAAACCCGCGACTCTGACATCTCCTGCATTGCCAGGCGGGTTCTTTATCACTAGCACCACCTGGGAAGCTCACAGTCACACTCAGCCAGCTCCAGTCTTGTAAATCTATCTAAGGAGACACAAATGTGTGCTCTTGAATTCAACCAGTGATTATGGCCCTTGTGGCTTCAGGTTGCAGGCCAGCAAACTGACTTTTTCCTTCCATTTGGAGATACTCCTGGCTCATGGGCCTTTAAAGCTCAAAGTTAGTTTGAAAAAGTAAGCGAAATTACTTAAAAGTAGACAGGAACCACAGTAACTCAGAAGCTAGCGATCAAGGTTTTTGCGGCAGAATGTCAGAGGTATCACCTTGCCGACAAAAGTCTGTCTAGCCAAAGTTATGGATTTTCCAGTAGACATGTAAGATGTGAGAGCTGGATTACATCCTAGAAGGCTGAGTGCTGGACAATGGATGTTTTTGAACTGTGGTGCTGGGGAAGGTTCTTGAGGGTCCCTTGGACTGCAAGGAGATCCAACCAGTCCATCCTAAAGGAAATCAGCCTTAAATATTCAATAGGAGGAGTGACGCTGAAGCTGAGGCTCCAATAAGCTCCAAGCCTCTCTGTAACCAGGAAGCTAGTCACCTAATGAGAAAAGCCTATTCATTGGAAAAGCCCCCGAGACAGGGGAAGACTGAAGGCAAAAGAAGAAGGCAGAGGAGTTATCAGACAGAGTTACAGACTCAGAGAGAGAGGGAGAGAGAGGGAGAGAGAGGGGGAGAGAGAGGGGAGAGAGAGAGGGGGAGGGAGAGAGAGAGAGGGAGAGAGAGAGTGAAGGAGAGAGAGAGGGGGAGGGAGGGAGGGAGAGCAGAGGGAGGGAGGGAGACAGAGGGAGGGAGAGAGTGAGTGTGAGTGTGTGAGTCTTTCAGTTATGTCCAGCACTGGGCCGTGGGGATCGCAGCGCTGGGCCTAACTGACTCTGTGAAGGTACAGGCCTTCGGCACAGGCCCGGGGACTGCAGCCTGCCGTGAGTTTGAGCAAACTCTGGCGACAGTGAAGGACGGGGAGCCTGGCCCGATGCAGTGCACGGGTGGCCAAGAGTCAGACACAGCATCGAGGCTCACCAGCAACTCGAGCCAGCCCGGAAACCACTCACGGCAAATCAAGGGGTGGGGAGTGGGGCGCAGCTTGCTGAGGTGGACGGAGGGCTCTCCTTACTCAGCGACCTAAGTGCCAGTCCTCTGTGTTGCCAGCGGCCACCACCCTGGGCAGGGGCCACAGGAGCTCCTCAAGGGTCCTCAGCCCCCTGCAGTGGTGCTGATGTTCCCGCATCACCGCAGTCATTGACGTGTCCTGTGGGATCCTCCCAGCTGCCAGTGAACAGCGCGGGGCCCGCCTCCCATGCTGTAGGTATGGAGGAGGAGGGACGGGTCCAGCTCATCACGGCGGGTCAGCAGTCAGTCCAATCCTGCCCAGCACGCCGGCTCGGTCTCGACTGTTTCTCATCATCCGGCTTCTCCTGCAGGCTTCTGGCACTCAGCCCTGAGCTATTCTCCTCCATGCAAGAAGGCTGTAGATGGTGTTTCCCCAGGACTCTCTCCGAGGAAAAACCCCAAGGTAGAAAAAGCAATCAGCTCTCCATACATGACAGACAGACCCGTGGGCTCAGATCAGAAGAAATGACCCAACGCTGGCACCACAAATGTCCTATTTCAGTGAGGCTAACACAACCCCCACGACCTTCAGCCATGAAGAGCCGAACCCACACGTGGCAAAGGACGCTGACCGACGGGCGCAGAGGGCCTGGCCTGCCGGAAAAGGCAGCCTGAGAACTGGCACCTGAGAACACGGGCCCAGCTGGCCATGAAGACCAGGGCCGAGCCAGCAAATCCCCAGGGAGGCGCCCTATGGCCCAGGCAGCAGGGCCAGCATCTGCCGGAGCGCACCGCCCGGGGCTCACGCTCGCTGCTGGATTCTGCCAACTCCCAGAGGGACACTGAGGTCAGAAGGCTGCCCAGCCCCAAGGTGGCCCTTGGCATGATGGCGTCATCGGTCATGTGACACCCATGGCTTTCATCACGGGCAGGAATGGCTGAACAGTAAGACCCTGGGAGGTTCTGGCAAGAACCACACCCATATTCACCAGCCTGGACATTCTGTGAGCCTAAGAAAATTAAGGAAAACACTGTTTATTCTAAGTACAGTCTAAGGGCAGGAGGAGAAGGGGGCAACAGAGGATGAGATGGTTGGATGAGATCATGAACTCAACAGACGTGAGTCTGAGCGAACTCCCGGAATTAGTGAAGGACAGGGAAGCCCAGTGTGCTGCAGTCCATGGCGTCACAAAGAGTCAGACTCGACTGAACAGCTGAACAACAACAACATTTTGTAGAGTATCTGCTTTTTCCTCAGGACCCGGCTGCAGAGTGAGAGCTGGTGGATCTAGGAAGCAGGACACAACACGGACGAGCCCGGAGGACATCACGCTGAGTGAGACATGCCAGTCACCCAAGGACAAAGACTGCATTTGACCGCAGCAGCCGAGTTCACGGAGACAAGGCTGAGCGGGAGCTGCCAGAGGCTGGGCGAGGCAGAGCGGGCCGGAGGAGAGACTCGCTTACTGGGCGCAGAGTTTCAATTTCGTGATGTGAAAAGTGTTTTGTAGGTTGGTTCCCACTGCTGTGAACATACTTAACGCCAATGAACAGTAGATTTAAATGGTTAAGATGCTGCGTTGGATGGTGTGTGTTTTACCACCGTAACAAAAAATTTGAACATAAAGTGAGAGAGAGAGAGAGAGTCAGAGAGAGAAAGGATGAACACAAGAAGGACCCCCGAAGAAGAGTTCTGGGCAGTGAAAGAGCGCCTTACACACGGTCTCTCCAAAGGTTCCTGAAGTTAACGTCCCTGCGAGACTGGCCCCGAGCACACGGAAAAGCGGGAAGCCCAAACCACCAGGCAGAGGAAAGGGAGGCGGCGACACCAGCCTGCCCCAACCCGGCCCCTCCCGAGGCCGGAGCGGGCCTGCCAGTCTTCAGGCTGCGGAGCGGCCCCGGCCGAATTCTCAGCGCTGAGAAAGCACAGCGGCGACTCTGTCTCATGTCTGACATCGGCCACCAGACTGTCTCACCGGGAACAAAACAGTCAAGGCAAGCCGCAAAGAAGGGAGAATTTTTGGAAAAAGAGAAACTTGGAATTCTACTGTTAATTCTAAGTGTGAACTGATCACAGGAGGTCACAGGAAACGAGCTGACCTGCGCCACATGCTAACGCAGACTTGCTGACTGAAGGTGCCAGTCCTGGAGTCTGGAGTGCAGGCATCAGAGAGACTTGGGTGAGATGGTCTCAGGTTTTAGAAAACACCCATCATAATTTGAGAGGCATCACTAAAGAGCCCTGTTGAAAGTTCAGAACTCTCAGAGGAGTTCTTGACACTTTTGCAACCTTGCATATAAAGCCAGAGCGAGCTGACAAGCAAAGGGACCTCAGTGGCCGCCTGGTCCCATCCAACCTCTGGTGGCACAGGCACAAGACTTGGACTCCAGGAATGTGACTGTTGAAAAGGCAAGGCACAAGTCTTCAAATCTGTCCGCATCTCAACTCCATGCCTGTAAACTGGGGACAGTAAGTGTGCAGCGCCAGAGGGTTAAGTGAGGTGGCGCGTGTACAGGCGCTTTGAGCACTGCGACGGTCGCAGCGGCACCTCGACTGCCAAGGGGCCGCAGCTCAGAGCGCCCGGGGATGCGCCCAGTGCCTGGGAGTCCTCCTGCCTCCTGGAGACTCTCCCCGTCTGGCTCTCGTCTTTGTTTCTATGACTCAAGAGCTAACCACACCTTCACCTTCCTCTTCCCCTTAAGCATGCTTTGAGAACATCTCATTTGCAAATGTTCCTCCACCCAAAGCAGCAATGAACGGCGTCTAAAAATCAGTAGGATGAGAGAAGCAGCTCCATAGATGCCAACTTCTCTAAAGAAGCTGTAGCCCTCCAGGCCCCTCTGTGCATGGCACTCTGCAGGCAAGAATTCTAGAGTGGGCTATCATGCCCTCCTCCGGGGATCATCGGGACCCAGAGACTGAACCCACGTCTCTTACATCTCCTGCATTGGCAGATGGATTTTTCCCACTGCTGACACCTGGGAAGCCCCTGACAATCACTGGGAAGGCATTAGTGACGAGATCAAACCATCACCAGCAAGGACCACAGAAGCCACAGCAGAGAGCGTGGCAAGATTGCTCTGAGGGGAAACCTGGCTCTCAGTGAGACATGAAAGCCCTGTTACCTTGCGCTAAGTCGCGCCCTCGGCCAAATGTAAAACCTGGAGACTCATCCAGCCTCCAGCTGGATCCACCTGGAAACCATCCCTGTATGCCCACCACAGCCGAGGCTGGGGTACACCAGGGGCAGAGGGGCTGCTCTGGAGTAGGACCTACCATATGATGTTAAACACATCAGTAGCGTTTCACAGAACACGCTAAGACGTTCAGAGCTGCCTTCCTCAAACGCGTCTGAAAGGTGATGCTGGCCTGAGCCGAGGTCTCGAGACCTCAGCGCCTTTGGGGCCCCTTCGGGGCCGGATGCTCTCTGTGGTGGGGGCTGCCCCGTGGGTCCTGTGGTGTTCGGCAGCCTCCCTGCCTCCACCCCCTGGACACCAGCACCGATTCTCCTCAGTTTTGACAAATCAGAGTGTCTCAGGGCTTCCCTGCTGGTCCAGCGGTTTAGAGCTCTTCCTGATCCCACATGCCGCAGAGCAACTGAGTGTGTGCACCACAAACAGGGAGTCCACGCAGGCAGCAAAGGAGCCCACACGGTGTGCGACAATCCAGGGGGCCAGCAAAGGCCCGGCACAGCCAAATAAAGAAATGAATGGATGAGACTCACTGCAGGAAACGGAGATCTCACATGCCATGCAGTGCAGCCAAAAAATTAAAGATCATAATAAAAAAATTAAAAAATGAAAATGCCTCCAGATACTAAGAGAGCTAGTTCTCAGGGAGGTTGATAAGGAGTCCAGGCCCTAGAGGAAGAGGACTAGGAGGGGGAGGGGCGGGGGGAGGGGAAGAGAAAAGACTCCCCCCACATTCCTTCTTCTTAGTCACTAAGACCTCTTTTCTTAAGCTCTGAACTGTTATGGCAACAATGTATGTCACCCTGCTTATTTAACTTCTATGCAGAGTACATCATAAGAAATGCTGGACTGGAAGACACACAAGCTGGAATCAAGATTGCCGGGAGAGAATATCAATAACCTCAGATATGCAGATGACACCACCCTTATGGCAGAAAGTGAAGAGGAACTAAAAAGCCTCTTGAAAGTGAAAGAGGAGAGTGAAAAAGTAGGCTTAAAGCTCAACATTCAGAAAACAAAGATCATGGCATCCGGTCCCATCACTTCATGGGAAAGAGAAGGAGAAACAGTGGAAACAGTGTCAGACTTTATTTTGGGGGGCTCCAAAATCACTGCAGATGGTGACTGCAGCCATGAAATTAAAAGACACTTACTCCTTGGAAGAAAAGTTATGACCAACCTAGATAGCATATTCAAAAGCAGAGACATTACTTTGCCAACAAAGGTCCGTCTAGTCAACGCTATGATTTTTCCAGTGGTCATGTATGGATGTGAGAGTTGGACTGGGAAGAAGGCTGAGCGCCAAAGAATTGATGCTTTTGAACTGTGGTGTTGGAGAAGACTCTTGAGAGTCCCTTGGATTGCAAGGAGATCCAACCAGTCCATTCTGAAGGAGATCAGCCCTGGGATTTCTTTGGAGGGAATGATGCTAAAGCTGAAACTCCAATACTTTGGCGACCTGATGCGAAGAGTTGACTCATTGGAAAAGACTCTGATGCTGGGAGGGATTGGGGGCAGGAGGAGAGGAGGAAGACAGAGGATGAGATAGCTGGATGGCATCACGGACTCGATAGATGTGAGTCTGAGTGAACTCCAGGAGTTGGTGATAGACAGGGAGGCCTGGCGTGCTGCGATTCATGGGGTTGCAAAGAGTCGAACACGACTGAGCGACTGAACTGAACTGACCTTTCTTTAAGCCAGGAGTTAATGATTACACAACAAACAGCACATCTCCGCTGGAGGCTCTGTTTTCCCTTAAGCTCTGTGCTAATGATTATATAACAACAATGCATCTCACTCAGGACATGTTTCTCCTTAACAGAAACCATCTGACTAATCCTGTTAGGGTAAGATGTATGTTGTGAGAGTGGATCTGGTAAGACCTTTATAATCTTAAGACATTTTTTGATTTATTCTTGGTAACCAATTGAAAACTTATACAGATGTGAAGACTGGCGAGGGGGCACTCTCTGCCCCCTTCTGATATCTATGTCAGAAGCTTCTCTGTCCGTTTTCCACTGTAAGAGCCCCACGGAGCTCTGAGTGACTGAAGCCACGTCTTGGGTCCCAAGCGAAATCCTCTCCCTCAGAGATCTCGAGTCTGACACGGTTCACCGAGAGCTATAGACACTCCCATGTGTCCTCTGGAAGATGAAACTGCCCCCTGCCAAAAACCATTACCTATGGTCAGCAACTCCACTAGGCTGACCTCACACTTCTCTCCATCCACCAAGCCCCAAACCTGCCTTTCCACACCTCATCCGGCAGAGATGTCACCCCTCTTTTCTGGAGCCAAAGCCGAGCCGGAGAAGCTCACTCATCTCCATTATCTCCACCCGTGTCTGCTCCTCCTCTGCTAAAGCAACAAACCTGCTGCCCTCTCCTCCTCTGGACTCATCCCTCCCTCCGCCACCCCTGGTCTCCGCTCACCTCCCACTGCCAGAATCAGCAACTTCTTAGCCTGCCCGCCATCCAACATCACCCAGTGCCTCCAGACCCACCTGGGCTCCATCACCCTGCTGTGTGCTAGCGAGGGCTGGGGCTGGGCGCGTGCCAAGCTCTCCTCTCCTGGGTCATGGGGACCCCCACCCAGAGCCGAGGCCCAGACGACTGCAGCCTGGCCCCCTTGCGTGGTGCCTGCCCGTGTGCACCACCGAGGCGAGGCTGACTTTATTATTACTGATTTTTCCTAATCACACAACAAATCTGGGTCTGGCTGGCTTTTGGCCCTGGCCTGTGGGCTCCAGTCCCATCCTGAGTTCTGCAGTTTCCAAAGTCTGCTCCTCTTGGCTGAAAGGCCTTGCCCCTGTGTTCTCTTCACCTGATCAACTCCCACCCACCCTTTATGGTTCAACTCACATCCTGGGTCATTCTCTGGTCTCCCTCACTGGTACCTCTCCCCACTCTCAATTTGATGATTTCCGTGTAGTCAACTTGGCAACCGATCCTCTGTGGTTTCCCGACTTGATGTCTTATACCTTTGAAGAATCTAAGCTACTCCATTTTGTTAAGAAAAACTCCATTTTGTAAGGTCCCGGGAAAAGAGCCTTTTGAAATACCCTGACGAGCCAGTCGGACCCCAGACCAGAATCTCCTGACTTAACGTTGGAACTTGTGGTCTACCAGGTAATAGGGACCAACCAAAAACCAACACACAACTCTTCGAAAGAAAGTGACCAATCAGACGCCCCCTACCTAGAAATCCTTTATTCATGAACACTCCCTATATAAGCAATGTAACCCCAAACCCGGGGTTCCTCCCTATAGCTGCTGCATCGGTAACGGTGGGAGCCCCAGCTCGAGCTTGGTAATACTCTCTTGCTTTTGCATCGGATATCAGCTTCCTGGTGGTCAATGGGAGATTTCGCGACTTGGCCATAACACCTTGAATTCTCTTTTCCATAGACATGCACCTTTCCAAAGGCCAGGAATCCCATGGAGGGAGGGACCCCTAGAATTTAGCCACGTTCATTGCACACAAGGGCTGGTGTCAAATAGAAAAAGAATCATTTCACAGGGTAAGATTTCTTTTAAAAATCTCTTGGTAGACACAATTCTCTCACAAAGTAACATGTCTTCCACTACCATCATCTCGGATAAAAACTTAAAAAATGGAAACTAAATTACAAATCTCATCTTTAATTGTAAGTAATACATTTGGTAATTGGGACTCCCCTTTTCTGTGATTTCTTGATTGCTTAGGAATACATAAATAGCTAGATAAGTACATGCATGCTTTTGATGATATGGAATGCCTGTTTGAGTGGACTGAAGAAAGGCTGCTGGAAACCTGGGCTGCAGTTTGAGGTGCACCAGCTCAAGTTGCGTCTCAGGAACAGATGCAAAGGTGTTTATCATTATCTGTGTGCCACACAGCCTCTAATTTTACATATGAAAACCAAGGCATCATTCAGCATAAAGTACGCTATTTGCATGACATATTTGCATTTGTAAAACACCCACACTTACTTTTACTGCTTAATGGGCCTGGTTAAAATGGGCCACTCAATGGTGCTGATAAGAAAACGACTCCTTTTAGATGCAAATGAACCTACTGATCACAATTAAAATGGTGGAGTTGAGGAAAGCTGAGCAGCTGTTCCAAGAGCTACAGTCTTGGGCCAGTTTGCTGTTGTTCAGTTGCTCGGTCGTGCCCAGCTCTTTGCGACCCCATGGAGCGCAGCCCGCCAGGCCTCCCTGTCCATCACCATCTCCCGGAGTTCACTCAAACTCATAACCATTGAGTCAATGATGCCATCCAACCATCTCGTTCTCTGAAGCCCTTTTCTTGTCCTGCCCTCAATCTTTCCCAGCATCAGGGTCTTTTCCAATGAATCAGTTCTTTGCATCAGGGGGCCAAAGTATGTTCGTATACTTTGTGAAGTCAGCTGGCATCAAGGTCAGTTCGGTTCCAGCTTAATCTCAGGAGCAGCCCAGGACTCCCCAGAGTCTGCCCCAGAGTCCTCTGCCCAGGGGCCAATGGGATGAGCTCAGCTTTTTAAAGGAAGTTTGGGGAGGTCAGAAGTGAAGTGAAGTCACTCAGTCATGTCTGACTCTTTGCAACCCCATGGACTGTAGCCTACCAGGCTTCTCAGTCCATGGGATTTTCCAGGCAAGAGTACTGGAGTGGGTTGCCATTTCCTTCTCCAGGGGATCTTCCTGACCCAGGGATCAGGGAATTGGTAATTGGCATTGCAGGCGGGAAGCCCTGGGGAGGTCAGAGGAACTTCCCAAATCTGGACTGACTGTACAAGTGTGGCATCAGCCAAGTTCAACGGACAAAACTGGAGCAGAAGGGAGGAAGGCTGCGTCTGTAAGGCTCACGGAGGACAGGTAAGACAAAGAAATTAACGGAGGCTTTCCCTTGAAACCGTGTGGCCACTATGGAAAACACTGCAGAGGGTCCTCACACAATCACACAAGCTCACCACAGGATGCGGTAGCTCCACCTCTGGGTGGAGACTCAAAAGAGCAGAATTCGGGAGCTCAAACAGTTGCTCACACTCCCGTGTTCACAGGCGCCTTGGGTGGTGCACTGATATGGACTATTTGGTAAATACGTGCAATGTAATTTTATTCAGCCTTAAAAGAAACAGGAAATTTCGACACCTGGATAATATAGGTGACCCTTCAGTGGCTCAGGGGAAAGAGCTCGCCTGCACCTCGGGAGGCCCGGATGCAACCCGGGGTGGGGGAAGACCCCCTGGAGAGGGCATGGCGGCCCACTCCAGGATTCCTGCCTGGAGAACCCCATAGACAGAGGAGCCTGGCGGGCTATGGTCCATGCGGTCGGAAAGAGTTGGACACAACTGAGCGACTTCACTTTCTATCACACAAAACAAATACTGTATGATTCTGCATTTCATAGGCAACAGTACTGGAGTGGGGTGCCGTTCTTTTCTCCAGAGGATCTACCTGAACCAGGGACACTGGCAGGCAGGTTCTTTAGCACCACGTGACCTGGGAATCCCGGGGAGACTAACCCACAAAACGTCATGACCTTCCAGCACCAGGGCTGGAAACTGGTCCCTGCTCTGGAAACACTGATTATCATGCCCGCCCAGAGAGCAGCCCCCAGTATACTTTTAGGGGCATTTCTGGGGGGTTGAAACCCAGAGGCTTTGTCAAGGAACTCCTCCAGTGCAGAGTCACTGCCCAGACACAGACACCATGAAGCCTCTAGGAGCGGCTTGTGTGAGGATGCGGGGCTGTGTGGGAGAGGCCTACGGGTACCCCGGGCAGCCTCGGGGCCTCCTCTCCCCAACTAGGAGGGGTGGCAGGGCATCCAGACTGCAAGCCCAGCCCTGGATCCTTCCCTTGGCTGTGGTTTAGTGGAGGCCTCGACAACTGTGCCGAGCGGCTCCAGCGTGACAGGTGGAACCCGTTGGGCACCTGGGCATCACGTAGTCGGGGAGAAGGGTAAGTGGCCTTTCCCCCAAATACGCTCCTCTAAGTGGAAAGCAAGTCTTGAGTGAACACACCATTCTGCCTGGCAATCCTTGCACCCTCTCCCACCACCAAGAAGCGGGAAGGACCGGCCACATGCTCGTCTCCTGCCCCCGGTCTGAGAGGTGCTTTCAGGCTGTGACGACCACATGCTGCCCACATAGATAACGCCAGCAGTGCTGAAACAGCTTTCAGAGAAAAGCCTCGGTGACGGCATGGAAGCCACTCTGACCTGTTTATCTTTCAGGCTTGTGGAGATCAGGAGATATAAATGTTTAATCCGCGTTTTGGACATAGTTTGATTCCCACTGCAATGCTGAAAGCCAATCACGGATGAGAAAATGACCGTTTGTGGGGGACCTGGTTTACCCTGACTCTTCATTTCCTCCCTTTGAGAGCCAGGCTCATCCCAGACCCCATCAAGACGAGAGACACACACGCGGAGTGTGGAAAGTGGATGCTGCACAGCTGGGCGTCTCTGTCTGCATGCTCCACCGCGAGCACCAAACCTAGGCACTGAAGCTGAAGCTGTGCGTGACAGCAGAGAAGTTCATTTAAAAAAACATCCCCCCATGGTCTATCCCTCCCGCGTGGTCTATCCCTCCCGTGTGGTCTATCTCTCCTGTGGTCTATCCCTCCCGTGGTCTATCCCTCCCGCATGGCCTATCCCTCCGGTGTGCTCTATCCCTCCCGCGTGGCCTATCCCTCCGGTGTGGTCTATCTCTCCTGTGGTCTATCCCTCCCGCATGGCCTATCCCTCCCGTGTGGTTTATTCCTCCTGTGGTCTATCCCTCCTGCGTGGTCTATCACTCCCGGTGATTTATTTCTCCCGTGGTCTATCCCTCCTGTGGTCTATTCCTCCCGTGGCCTATCCCTCCGGTGTGCTCTATCCCTCCCGCATGGCCTATCCCTCCCACATGGTCTATTCCTCCTGTGGTCTATTCCTCCCAAGTGGTCTATACCCCCCACCCCTGGGGTCTATCCTCCTCCTCCGTGGTCTATCCCTCCCGCGGTCTATCCCTCCTGTGGTCTATCCCTCCCGCGTGGTCTATCCCTCTCGCGTGGTCTATTCCTCCCAAGTGGTCTATACCCCCCACCCCTGGGGTCTATCCCTCCCGCGTGGTCTATCCCCCCTCCGTGGTCTATCCCTCCCGCGGTCTATCCCTCCCGTGGCCTATCCCTCCCGCGTGGTCTATTCCTCCTGTGGTCTATCTCTCCCAAGTGGTCTATCCCTCCCGTGTGGTCTATCGCTCCCGGTGGTTTATCCCTCCCGTGGTCTATCCCTCCCGTGGTTTATTCCTCCTATGCTTTATTTACCTAGTTATAGTTGGCTGTGAAGAGACAAAAGCAATTTTCCATTTCCAAAAAGTAATCTCTTACATCTGCGAGGCAGCAAATCCTGTGATCGGCCTCAGCCTCTCAACTCGTCTTTGCCCTCCCACTCCCGATGGAGCGAGAGGAGGGCTGGACCCGCTTCAGAGCCGCCCCCACCTTCCCCTGTCCCAGACCTCCGGCCACCTCCCTCAGCCGGTGCCAAGCTGTGGCTTGCTTGGGACTCTCTTATTCTCAGATCGTCCCATGTGCACCCCGTGTGCCGGAGTCACTCATGCGTGTCCGACTCTGTGACACTCCGGGGACTGTAGCCCGCCAGGCTCCTGTCCATGGGATTCTCCAGGCAATGATACTGGGCTGAGTTGCCACTTCCTTCTCTAGGAGACCTTCCCAACCCAGGGGTCGAACCTGCGTCCCCTGCGTCTCGTACGTCTCGTGTGTCTCATGTCTCCGGCATTGGCAGGCGGGTTCTCCACCACCGGCGCCACCTGGGAAGCCCGATGTGTACCCTGCTGCTGCTGCTAAGTCGCCTCAGTCGTGTCTGACTCTGTGCAACCCCACAGACGGCAGCCCCCCAGGATCCCCTGTCCCTGGAGTTCTCCAGGCAAGAACACTGGAGTGGGGTGCCATTTCCTTCTCCAAGGCATGCAAGTGAAAGCAAAGTTGCTCAGTCGTGTCTGACTTTCCGAGACCCCATGGACGGCAGCACACCAGGCTCCTCCATCCCTGGGATTCTCCAGGCAAGAGTACTGGAGTGGGGGTGCCATCGCCTTCTCTGGTGGTGTACCCTGAGCCCCATTCAATAAAACCAGAGAAGAAATGACTGGGAAACCTAAGGAGACTGATGGGCAGGTGGGCCAGATCTTATATAATTGACTCTTTTACACCTAAAACTTCACGCCCATTTGATTCTTCCAGAAAACCTAGCAGAAACATCCATTCCTCTCCTTAAATGACAGCGAGGCAAATAACGCTGCTTAACTTCCTCACAGTGTTAAAGTCAAAAGAGCACAGTTTCAGTAACACTACTTCTTGGCTACAGTTACAGAGATGGGGGTGTTGAGGGCTGTGGTTTACACAATTCCATGCTACATGGTGACTGCTGGGAACACTTCTTCCTGGGTGTAAACAATCAGCTACGAAATTAAAGGACACTTACTCCTTGGAAGGAAAGCTATGACCAAACTAGATAGCATATTCAAAATCAGAGACATCACTTTGCTAACAAAGGTCTGTCTGGTCAAGGCTATGGTTTTTCCAGTGGTCATGTATGGATGTGAGAGTTGGACTGTGAAGAAGGCTGAGTGCCGAAGAATTGATGCTTTTGAACTGTGGTGTTGGAAAAGACTCTTGAGAGTCCCTTGGACTGCAAGGAGATCCAACCAGTCCATTCTGAAGGAGATCAGCCCTGGGATTTCTTTGGAAGGAATGATGCTGAAGCTGAAACTCCAGTACTTTGGCCACCTCATGG
This sequence comes from Nanger dama, assembly GCA_917880005.1. Lineage (NCBI taxonomy): Eukaryota > Metazoa > Chordata > Mammalia > Artiodactyla > Bovidae > Nanger > Nanger dama. The sequence goes on along the minus strand of CAKJTW010000003.1, from coordinate 2,258,346 downwards.
GAAGAGTTGACTCATTGGAAAAGTCTCTGATGCTGAGAGGGATTGGGGGCAGGAGGAGAAGGGGACGACAGAGGATGAGATGTCTGGATGGCATCACGGACTCGATGGACGCGAGTCTGAGTGAACTCCGAGAGATGGTGATGGACAGGGAGGCCTGGTGTGCTGCGATTCACGGGGTCGCGAAGAGTCGGACACGACTGAGCGCCTGAATGACAACACAAAGAGTCCCTGCGGCTGGGAGAGAGGTTCCTTGTTTTCCTTCGTTTTGTTCTACGCGTCCCTCTTCTTTCCATCACCCCATGATTGATGCTTGAAGCGTATCCGGGTTTTCCTGGATAATTCCTGAAACTTCTGGGAGAACTCGACTCCCATGGGCAGATGCTGCTTCCTGGTGCTTGGTCATAACGCTTGCCAGTGAGTCTGACCACATGCAGTGCACATTCCATGTCCAGGGCTCCGCCTGGCCTGAGAGCCCCTGAAGGACACAGTTTCGGCCCCGCTCCTGTCGTGATGCTCGTGCATCTTGCAGGGGCAACGCCGTGGTCTATTTCAGGCCCACGTCCCAGGCTCGCCCTTCAGGGGACGACACTCACAGGCACGGCATCCTTACCACACGTGCACGGATTACACTGCCACCCCTTCATGTCCACAAATATCCAGACTTTCCTTGGCAGCGACTCGGTGTGAATGCTTACAGAATTCAGCCAGCGGTCCACGTGAGACTGTTTCCTGGGCTTCCTGTGTGTTGTGACAGATACTCCCAACTGTGCTAACTCCGAGCAACTGGCTTCATCCTCTGCCGCCCTTTGTCTTATTCTGTGTGTTGTTGTGTTTTTGTTTTTGTTTTTTTTTTTTTTGCTCTGGCCACACTAAGCTGTTCCCGGGCCCCAGACACACCCGAAGGCCTCTTACCTCTGTCTTTACTCCCTCAGCTGCCCCCTCGGAAACACTCCCTCCCTCTACTGTTCTCTTTGCAAACGCTCAATGCGCTCTGGAAGGTTCTCCTCCCACCTCCCTGCACCTCCGTGCACGCCCGCGGCGCGTCCAGCCCCATGCCAGTCCCTCTAGGCAGCACACTGGATTGTAGAGTATTTGTTTATGTGGCCAGACCATCAGCTCCAGGAGGAGGATGACAACTCTTTCATTGGCTGAAAGTTCTCAGCAGCCGGCATCTTAGAGCAGGTGTTCAATAAATGGCCACCAGAAAAAGATCCACCTAATGGAGTCTGGCGGAGAAGGCAATGGCTCCCCACTCGAGTACTCTTGCCTGGAAAATCCCGTGGATGGAGGAGTCTCGTAGGCTGCAGTCCATGGGGTCACTACAAGTTGGACACGACTGAGAGACTTCATTTTCACTTTTCACTTTCATGCACTGGAGAAGGAAATGGCAACCCACTCTGGTGTTCTTGCCTGGAGAATCCCAGGGATGGGGGAGCCTGGTGGGCTGCCGTCTATGGAGTCGCACAGAGTCGGACACGACTGAAGCGACTCAGCAGCAGCAGCAGCAGCAGCAGCAATGGAGTCTGGAAAGCGGGCATCAGGATCTTCATCTTGCCGCTAAGGACACCTCATTCAGAAAGGTAAAGTCACGAGGGCCCCGCCGCTCACCAGTGACCCATGCTCTTTTCACGGCGCCATGGCGCTGAAATAACCCAACTCTAATTCCCTGTTGTCCCGTGGGTTCTGTGACCTACAGGAAACAGTTTACCAGACACTCCTGTGCCTCCATACGCTGCCTTCTTTGCAGAACGGATGCCTGGAAGGACAGTCCCGTAACTCACCATCATCAGTGAGTCCAGGCAGCCAAGCGCTAAGCTAACATCACTCTTCTCCGCAGAGGCGATGGGGGGCTCACAGCAGGCCCAAGACGCCCACACAGCTCTGAAGAAGAGATCTGCACACCCTTTGTCTCCCACAGAAATGGACTCAAGAGCAGCGGCAGTGCATAAATGATCCTTTCTTCCCACTGTTTATAGTTGAAGGCAGCCGTTTTCAGCTTCTTGCCGGTGATCACGCCACTAAAAATAGCTTTGATGCTGCGACACGCAAACTCCAGCAGAGCCTGAATGCAGCCCCCTTTCAGTTCCTAGCGGGCTCAGCTTTAAAGGAGAGGCAGCTGCTAACATGCTCCGGCGTGTTCACACAATGCTGAAGTAGTCTGGCTCATAGTGGAAAGAGAGGGAAAACACACACACACACCCCACCACCACCACGAAAAAGGGACACAGATGGGCCTGCAGCCTCTGGTGCTGGCAGCTCTTCCCGCTGAGCTGGAACCCCGGGAGAATTGTGGGCTGACAGAGAAAACCCAAGCCGCCCAGCTGGAAGGGGCAACTGACCCATGACGAAGCCAGGAGGAGGTGTTTCCTGCCAGGTGAGGTTCCCCACTCTACTTGGGCCAAGAAAGCGGTGGTTTACAGAGAGCAGGACTTACAGACAAGAGGTGACCGGAAATTGACCTTCCGTGCCAGCGCCTCCCCTTCTGGCCCGAAGGACCCACTTGCTGGGTCTCCCCTATCTTCAGCCCGGGAACTGGGGCTAAGTGAGAAAGCGCATGCACAGTGCCTGCTGGGCTGTGTGACCCCTAATGAGACAACCCACAATGTCCTTTAGAAACCTGTGACCAGAGAGAGTGTCTAGTGTCAAGTCTGGAATACAGGCAGCTTCATTAAAAAAAAAAAAAAATCCACCAAATAAAGTGTTTTTTTTTCCCTCCTTAATCCTAAGGTCCAGAAGATGACTCACACCATATTTGCTTATGAAGGGAGAATTCATTTCCCGACGTTTTGTCCCAGAAAACTTTCGCAGGGAGCCCAGCTGCGCTGAAATGCGGGGGGCACTGGGACCCCCGCTGCCGCGGGACCCCTCACACATGCTGGGTGTTCGCCGTTGGCCCCCAGGGGACGCAGACTGAGGTCAAGGGTGGTGGAGCGGTGGTACCTGCCCAGGGACCAGAGTCCTCGCTTGGGACACTCATGCTGGAAGTCCACACGCGTTCCACAACCCGTACTTTAACAGAAACCTCAGACTCTTTGAAGGAGAGCTGGAGAGAACACCACCTCTATTACCTCGTGGTCCCATTCGAAGAGCTCTGGGGCTGTGAGCAGTCATCGACTCGCGCTCAAGAAGGAACAGGCTTCCTAAACACGCTACAAATTTCAGTGGCACGTCAAGGTTATATCAGCTGAGGAATTTATCACCTAAGTTGTATGTATTTGAACAACAGAGCAGACCTCATACACTGCTATATCTTTAACACTCATTTTTTGGTTAATAAGACAAAAGAATTTACAGTTACTGCCAAGAGCTTGCTGGCAGCTAATACCCCGATTAGCTGTTGCCTGGCAACAGTCATGCATGCTTCCTCCCAAATCAGGAAGAACCACTGCTAAATCTAGACTAATTACAAAATGGGACAAATATTTAAAAAGCTTTATATTTATTAAGGATTTGAAGAGGGTATCCTAGTAAGAACAACTCCTATTAAACAAATATAACTAAGTACACTACCTATCTATCTGGGTTTTGTTGTTCCACACTATGCAGATCATTTTAGGAAAACTGGATGTTTCTGCACCTTTCTTAATTTCTCCAAATATTGCACTTAACAAAGCCACGTGCTTACATCCTGTAGAAGCACGTCTTTTGCCTACTTCTCTAAGGGTAAGAACGAAAAGAAGTGCCAGAGACACCTAAACTTTTTAAAACACACACATCTGCAAAGGGGTCAGGAGGCCATGCCCACACTTCTCAGTAGCCTTGCGCAGCTGTCTGGACTGAAACTCCAGCAGCCTCTCCCTTCCGCTTCTCCTCTCATCTGCATTCTTGGGTCCTGCTATTTCAAGGGCCACTCGGAGCTCTCTGTGTGGAGAACACGCCCAGAGATTTTTCAGAGCCCACAAGGCTGGCCTCCCTGCCACAGCAGGGGTGCTGCTGGGGAGAGACTCTGCACAATCCAAGCTCTCAAGTCAAAAGACCTGGCTTCCTCCCCAAGAATGGAGACAAGGGGAGCAGGGGAGCCCAGAAACGTGCATGCACACACACACACAAAGTACACACACGTGTGCGTGCACACACGCACCAATAGAATCTGGATCCCTTTCACATACAAATGAGGTAAGATGTCATATATAGGGATATTCTCTCCAAAAGATCTCTTCTCAGCCTCTTGGCTAAGATCAAGTGTACTGTGTGGCCTTCTTGATGGCTCAGCAGTAAAGAATCTGCCTGCAGTGTGGGAGACACGGGTTTGATCCCTGGGTCGGGAAGATCCCCTGTAGAAGGAAATGGCAGCCCACTCCAGTGTTGTTGCCTGAAAATTCCATGGACAGAGGAGCCTGGTGGGCTATATTCCAAGGGGCTGCAAAGAGCTGGACACGACTGAACGACTGAGCACACCCCTCGAAACACTAGACACCAACCTCACAGACGGTGCAGGAGCTGGACGGGGGTCTGCAAACTGTGGGCCAAACCGCACTGCCTCCGAGGCAAGAGTGTCTTTTACACTGTTGAGTGGTTTAAATAAAAAAGTCAAAAGAAGAACCATATTTCATGACACGTGAAAATCATACAAAATCCAAATTGTAGGGTCCAAAATAAAACTTAACTGAGACACAACATGTCTTCATTTAGGTATACAGAATTCTCTAGAAGTATCTCTGTTTCATACTAAATATTCAGTATGTGGCCCTTTACAACTAAAGTTTTGTAGATCTCCAAAGGGGAATAAAGACCAGGAACATTTTAGCTTTTGAAAAAGAAATGGATTTTGGACCAACTTTAAAGTGACCAAGACAAAGCAAATGAGCCGTTTCCCACCAAATGGCCTTGAGTCTGCACTGCTTTGTGAAGGCACTATCAAAAATTCAGAAACAGTTCCCGTGCAATGCTAATTTAATTAGTATTAAATTAAATCACTGTTACTTGGAATCTTTTGATTTCAGCTAACCAATCCTCTGTCCCTTTCCACACACACAAACTCTCCTCTAAATGTTCTCCTGAGACTGTGTCTCCTGTATCTTGTTATGAGTGGAACAATCTGGGTAACTCATCAGATGGCCTATGGAAAGCTACACCCTTTTCTAAACGGAAATAATTTTATTATTAAAAACAAACACGAGGGCTGTTTTTAGGCCCGAGAGGAATATGGAACCAATTACGTTTTGTGTGTAAACAAGCCTGCCCACCAGATAAGGCTGCACGGTTCATGAACTTTGTTACGAAAGTGCTGATCCGAACGCACACATGGATATGCTCTCACTCCAGTCTGGAACAGCCCAAGGACGCTCCCTTTTGCCACCCTCTGCTTCAAGTCCTCTAGTCACCGAGCAGGGGCATTTTCCTGAAGCTCACTGGCAGCTTGCACTTCCCCTTAGAGACACAGGTTTGAGCCCACGGTTTTTGCATAACCATGGTCTTTACCATCTAACCATCTTTCCTAATTTCAATGTCAACCAAAGCTTAGAAAAAAGTGCCATTTTCCAGGACCACTTACAACAAATCCTAAAGTATTGTCCATGAATCAAAATGTAAGTGCTAGATAATGGTTAACTTCTGGACACTCTGAACCTGACATAAAAGAGTAAAGACCTTCAAGTTTTGCCACTATGAAGAACTATGGCAATTTTGGAAGAAGTGTATAAGAGTAATTGACATCAAAATAAAAAACTGTATCTATCCCCCTGATCTCGCTGGGTAGAACTGGCTCTCCTGAAATGGACCTGAATCTTCTGGAATTACCCCAGTTGTGCTGGGGCTTCCGTGGTGGCTCAGAGGATAAATAATCCATCTGCAAGACAAGAGGCCCAGGTTCAATCCGTGGTCAGGAAGATCCCCCCGGAGGAGGAAATGGCAGCGCACTCCACCATTCTTGCCTGTAGAACCCCCACAGACAGAGGAGCCTGGCGGGCTATGGTCCACGGAGTCGCGGAGAGTCGGACATAACTGAGTGACCAACACTTTCACAAAGAGCTGTGCTACACCGTCCTCTGCAGGTGACCCCGGATGCAGGGCAGCGACCAGCACTTTCACAAACAGCTGTGCTACACCGTCCTCTGCAGACGACCCCGGATGCAGGGCAGCGACCAGCACTTTCACAAACAGCTGTGCTACACCGTCCTCTGCAGATGACCCCGGATGCAGGGCAGCGACCAACACTTTCACAAAGAGCTGTGCTACACCGTTCTCTGTAGATGACCCCGGATGCAGGGCCTGAAGGCCCATGGGTTAGGAGTTAGGGTTAGGGTCAGCACATGGAGGCAGGGTGGCTGTGCTTCACACAAAGCCCGTGTCAGTGGCCGTGGCTGGCTGGGCCTGGTCGTAGAACCCGGCGCCCGGCAGGCCACAAAGGACATCGGTTCAGGTGGCCCTTCATCTACTCAATCCGGCTCCAAAGGAGCTGAGCCACTCAGACGCCTCGGGCCTGCAATTACGGGAAGGGAAGCTGAGGGAGCAGAAGGGCCCAGCTCGGAGACAGGTGAATGGAGATGGGTGAATGGAGCCCCAGGTGGAGAAGGGCAAGGAAGGCTGAGCAGCAGCGCCTGGAACTCCCAAGAGAGCTCCCAAGGAGGGATATGCTCTCATTTTATTTTTTTTGCATATGTGTGTGTGTGTGTGTGTGTACGCACATGCACGTGCACATCCACATGTGCCCGTGTGTGTACTCAGTTGCTAAGACGTGTCTAACTCTCTGTGACTCCAAGGACTGTAGCCCGCCAGGCTCCTCTGTCCATGGGATTCTCCAGGCAAGAACACTGGGCTGGGCTGCCATTTCCTCCTCCAGGGGATCTTCCGGACCCAGGGATTGAACCCGCACCTTCTGCACTGGCAGGCAGATTCTTTTCCACTGAGCCACCTAGGAAGCCCGTGTGTGTGTGTGTGTGTACGTATGTATGCATGTCCACATATGTACACATCCACACATATATACATTAAGCTTGTTAACGAGACGGATGGCACCAAGGCCCCTCCCTCACTGTCCCTGCGTCTGGCTGTGCCAGCTCTTGGCTGCGGCCCGTGGACCCTCCCCGCAGCATGAGATCTCTGTCGTGGTGTGCGGCCGCCAGAGCACATGGGCTCAGCAGGTGGGGCACGGCTTAGCTGTCCCGTGGCATGTGGGATCTCAGCTCCTCAACGAGGGACCAATCCTATGTCCCCCCACATGGTGAGGTGCATCCTCAACCACTGGGCCAGAAGGGACGTCGAGTCTGAATGATGAACCAGCTTTCATACTCAGGATAAATCCCACCTGGCCATGGCGTGTAGCTCTTTTTATACAGAGTTGGATTCTATTTGCTAATATTTTGTTAAACATTTTTGCATCTATGTTCATGAGTAATACTGGTCTATAGTTTTCTTTTCTTATTATATCTTCACCCAGCTTGGGTATTAGGCGAATGCTGGCCTCAGAATGAGTTACAAAGTATTTTCTCTGCTTCTGTTCTCTGAAGGAGGCCTGCAGGAATCGGTATAATTTCTTTCCTAACTGTTTCACAGAATTCACCAATAAGCCCATCTGGGCCAGGGGCTTTCTGTTTGAGAAGGCTACTAATTATTGGTTCAGTTTCTTTAATAGAGGCCTATTCAGATTGTCTACTTCATCCTGGGTGACTTCTGGCAAACTGTATCTTGCAGGGAATTTGTCCACTTAATCTAGGTTATAAGATTTGTGGGCAAAAAGCTGTACGTAATATTCCTTTGTTATGCTTTCTATGTCCACGGAATCTGCAGCGATGTCCTTTCTTTCATTTGTGATATTACTGATTTGAGTCTGTGTTTTCTTGGTTAGCATGTCTATAGGCTTGTTGATTTTATTGATCTATTCACAGAAACAGCTTTTGATGTCAGTGATTTTTCTCTCAGATTTCCTGTTTTTAAGTTCACTGATTTCTGTGTTAATCTTTTTTCTTTTCTTCCGCTTTCCCTGAATTTAATTTTCTCTTCTTTCTCTAGTTTCCTAGGGTGGAAACAATTACTGCTTTTGGATCTTTCTTCCTTCCTAATATCTTCTTTTGATGCTATACATTTCCACCTAAGCACTGCTTTCACTGCATCCCACAAATTTTTAAGTTGTGCTTTCATTTTCACTCACTTCAAAATATTTGAAGCTTCCTTTATTCTATTTAAAATTTTCTCTTAAGAGTTGTTCTCTGACTAGTGTTAGCTGCAGTGTGCTATTTAAGCTGAGTATTTGGCATTCTCCAAATATCTATCTCAGTGAATGTTCTACATGGTTTTGAGAAGATTTGATCTGTCGTTGCATCAATTAGGCCATGGGCAGCCATTCTATCCGGGAGAAGGAATGGCACCCACTCCAGCGTTCTTGCCTGGAATCCCAGGGGCGGGGGAGCCTGGTGGGCTGTCGTCTCTGTGGCGGCGGCGGCGGCGGCAGCGTCCCCTTCCATCCAGCTGGCTGCTGGTGATGCTGAGTTCAACTCTGTCCTCGCTGATTTTCTGTCTCTTGCGCGCATCCACTTCTGAGACACTGGTGCTGGAGTTTCCAGCTGTCAGAGTGGATTCATTTCTTTCTCTTTGCAATTCTATTAGTTTTTGCCTCACATAGTTTGACACTATGTTGCTAGGCACATATGCATTAAAAATTATGGATTCTTGGAGAACTGACCCTCTCACCATTATGTAATACACTTCTTCATCTCTGGTAATCTTCTTTGAAGTCTGCTTGTTTGACATTAATACAGCTGCTCCAGCTTTCTTTCAGTATATTGTCCTCCATCTCTTTACTTTTACTCTATGTGTTTTACACCTAAAGAGGGTTTGTTGTAGACAAGGCATAGTCAGGTCTTGTTTCTTAATTCACTCTGCCATTATCTGCCTTTCAGCCGGTGCATTCAGACTACTGACATTCAAAGTGGTTCCTGATAAAATCCGATCAATACCTGTATATTGGTTAGTGTTTTCCAATTGTTGCCCTTGTCTATTGTTCTTATTTTTGTCTTCTATTCTTTTTCTGCTTTTTAAGGTTCCAATGGAATGTTTCATATAATTCCATTTTTCTCTCCCCCTTAGCGTATCAGTTATGCTTCTTTTTCTTATTTTTAAACAGTTGTCCTTGCGCCTTATAGTCAAGAGCCCAAAGTAAAAAGCCAAGTTTCAGGTCCTCCCTCCAGTTTCACTGCTGGTCAGCCCTGAGCCTCACCTGGCCTCCCCCTCCGGCAAGTCTACGGGCTGCGCTTGCCTTCTCTGCAGCCACTCTGGACCAACACTCGCCACCTCTCTCGTGTGTTTCAGAGGCAACTAGCACCCCTGCTTCATGTCAGTCTAGGAAACAGTCGGGAGAGGCCCCACACAGCCATGCCCTGATCAGCAGCAGAGGGAGACTGGCAATCAGGCCACTGTTGCCTCCATTACACAGGCTGCCTCTGTTATTAGAATTAAAAAATTATTTTAAAAGGGTGGGGAGGAATTTCATTTAAAAGTAAACGCTTGAAGCAAGAGTAAGAATTACAGCAATACCGTCATCAACTGGGCACAGCTAACCATTTCAGTAACAGCAAAACCCAGACAAGGGAGGGGCAGGAGACGCACCTCTCCAAGGTGCTTCCGGCCTCCTGAGCGCGCAGTTGGACCCCTTCGCAGCCAGCGGATGTGGGTCCTGGGAGAGTGAGTCCCTCAGTGTTGCTGAGGAATCCTTTTCTGACTTAATACCCAAGTGGCAGGCTTGAAGCTCGTCTCACTCATTAAAAGAGAAGAACCCCACCCAGGTCTGCTAAGAGCCACTGATGGCCTCAGCGTCCCCGGCTCTCTAGATGATGCACAGTCACAAAATTTACCTGCAAGGGGAATTCTCTTGTCTTCAGGTCACCACCCTAGGGCAAGCCCTGTTCTCTAAAAATGGCTCCTATTCCAAGCCTGATCTCACAAACCCGAGTCACAATGAAGATAAAGCATCGTGACGAGGTTGGCTTCAGCAGGCAGGCCTGGCCAGGCAGCACTCACTCCTCTTCCTCCAATAACCTCTCCCCAGATTCCCTTGGGTGCCAGCCTTCCCCCAGTGCAGGGTGAGCATCAGTTCAGTTCAGTTCAGTCTCTCAGTCGTGTCTGACTCTTTGTGACCCCATGGACTGCAGCACGCCAGGCCTCCCTGTCCATCACCAACTCTCGGAGTTTCCTGAGTCAGTAATGCCATCTAGCCATCTTATCCCCCTTCCGTCCCCTTCCGTCTTCACTCTTCCCCCAGCATCAGGGTCTTTTCAAATGAGTCAGTTCTTCTCATGAGGTGGCCAAAGTATTGGAGCTTCAGCTTCAGCCTCAGTCCCTTCCCATGAACACCCAGGGCTGATCTCCTTCAGAATGGACTGGTTGGATCTCCTTGCAGTCCAAGGGACTCTCAAAAGTCTTCTCCAGCACCACAGTTCAGAAGCATTAATTCTTTGGTGCTCAGCTTTCTTTATAGTCCAACTCTCACATCCGTACATGAGGTGAGCATAAGGCAAGAAAATGCACACCATTCCCCACTATAATCACTCGTCTGCAGGCAGATGGTGGTAAGACCCCAATTCTGGACTTGGAGGTCCGCTCTTTTTCCCACTGGCTTTGACCATCGAGGACTCCTGTCGGGGCTGGGCAACCATCTGCCTCCTGAGCATGCAGACAACGCGGGAAGGGGAGCCCAAGGATGCCGAGCGATGAGTCACGACTGGCTGAGCAGGGAGCAGCCTCTGCCTGCATGGACGCCTGTGCCTGGACACTCTAGCTGGGGGACCGAGTGGGTTTCCTTTTGCTCTTGAGTCACTCCAGTCAAACTTTCTCTCGATTGCAAATTTAGTACTAACTGATACACTGATAATTCAAATGGAGAGGAAGATTACGTTTTCTCCCACTTCAAGAAAAGGGTCTGCCATGTGAATGGAATTTACAGGCAGAGCTGAAGAGAGAAATGCGCCTTCACTAAATAAAAAGCACTGGAGCACCACAAACACCATTATTAACACTAACAAGAGAGTCTTACCTACTCTTATTTGGGTGGAATGGCCTATAAACGTCCTAGACTCAGCAACCATCTAGTAAGCATCTAGCAGAAAAGAGAAATCCTACAGGTTTGTATATTGAAAAATATAAAAATTCAAAGAATGGCCCTAGCATAAGACTAAACAGAGAACTCAGTGAAAGAAAAGGACCATCAAAAATGAACAAAGACAGCTTAACCAAAAACAGGACCTTGAGGAAAAAATACAGCTGGCCAAAAGACATGGGGAAGGGTGTCGATTTCATCAATAAGCAAAGAAAATCAAGGCAAAAATCTTAACCAATTGGATCAGTAGGTATTTAAAAGATTGACTCCAATACAAAAGCTCCAGTACTCTGGCCACCTGATGGGAAGAGCTAACACATTGGAAGAGACCCTGATGCTGGGAAAACTGAAGACAGGAGGAGAAGGCGTGACAGAGGATGAGATGGTTGGACAGCATCACCGACTCACTGAACGTAAGTTTGCGCAAAACTCCGAGAGATGGTGAAGGACAGGGAGGCCTGGCGTGCTGCAGTCCATGGGGTCGCAAAGAGTCGGACACGACTGAGCGAATGAACAAGACTCAGGGATGGCACAAGAGTCAACGTCTTGGCAGAACTTGGGGAAGGGAAGGGGTGAGAAATCTGTATGTATATATACATCTAAAAAGCCTATCTTTTTGGTCTCGCAATTCTGCTTCCAGAAGTTAATTGATACAATCCACGGATGAAGCGTACAGGCTGTGGTACAGAGCAGGCCCTCCCAAATCTCTCGCTCGCCTTACTGGGACACTGGGAACGCCGCTCGCCTCCACGCAGCCTCAGTTCTCATGGAGATGGATGAGCACCTCGGCTATTAAAAGATGCACTTAGGGGACGGCTCCCTGCTGGTCCAGTGGTTGAGAACCTGCCTTCCAATGCAGGGGATGTGCATTCGATCCCTGGTTGGGAACTGAGATCCCACAGGCCACGGGGCAGCCTGCGAGCCTCAACTAGAAAGGCTGGTGAGCCAGAACCAGAGAAAAGCCCACGGGCCAGCACAAAGACCCAGCACAACCAAAACTTTTTAAAAGAAACTTCACTTATGTACTTAGCTCAGTCCAGGCATAGAGATGCCACAGCAGTCACCAGCGCTGGTGGAGATGTCCCACCCACAGCCTCAGGACCAAGGCCTCAGCCCCCCACCACCCCCGGAGCCAGGAGGGCTGCGGGGACAGAGCACGCCTGGCACTCCTCCCAGGGGGCTGCGGGCACAGCTCACGCCTGACACCTCCTCCAGGAGGGCTGCCAGGACAGCTCACATCTGGCGCCTCCTCCCAGGGGGGCTGCGGGGACAAAGCAAGCCTGACGCCTCCTCCAGGAGGGCTGCCAGGACAGCTCACATCTGGCGCCTCCTCCAAGGGGGCTGCGGGGACAGCTCACGCCTGGTGCCTCCTCCAGGGGGGCTGCGGGCATAGCTCACGCCTGGCGCCTCCTCCAGGAGGGCTGCGGGGACAGCTCACGCTGGCATCTCCTCCAGGGGGCTGCGGGGACAGCTCACGCCTGACGCCTCCTCCAGGGGGCTGCGGGCATAGCTCACGCCTGGCGCCTCCTCCAGGGGGGCTGCGGGGACAGAGCATGCCTGGCGCCTCCTCCAGGGGGCTGCAGAGATAGCTCACGCCTGGCACTCCTTCGGCATGGCCCACGGTAGAGGGCCACCAGAGGACTGCACAGGCTGACCTCCCTGAGACCAAAGACGGCAGCTCTGCCAGGGTGACTATGCTCGATCAGGCCGAGGCTAGACCTCAGGACTTCTTTGCTTAGCTCCTTCCTCACCCTGCCTCCCTCGTTCCTTCTCTCCCGAGAACACCTTCTTAGTAAGTCACTTTTACCCCAATTTCTCTCAAGCTCTGTTTCTGCAAGATCCAGCCTAAGACTCAAACATTACCCTTTTTCATTTCCAGGCAAGGGGGCAAAAGTGTAGATCTCAGCGTGGCTACTGAAGCACAGTGAGAACATCAAGAAATGGGAACCAACGTGAACATCCAACAGCAGACAGATAAACCCAGACAAGGGCACGTGCACCATCCACACCATGAAAGAGAGTGCTGCAGCCAGCGCAGCTGCCAAGAGAAGCGGCGCGGGCGCGGGCGCAGTAAGGATGCGCCGACGGTGAGAGAGGGAAGGGGGGTGCGAGCCGCTCAGTCGTGTCTAGTTCTGTGTGACGCCGTGGACTGCAGCCCACCAGGCTCCTCTGTCCATGGAATTCCCCGGGCAAGAAGACTGGACTGGGTTGACATTCCTTTCTCCAGGGGATCTTCCCGACCCAGGGATCAAACCTGGGTCTCCTGCGTTGTGGGCAGATTCTTTACCATCTGAGCCAGCAGGGAAGCCCATACAGAATGACCCCTTTATGAATACAGTTTGTGTGGGTAAAGGGACATATTAAAAAGTGTTCAACGCTCATTTCCAGAGCAGTGTTATTCACAATAGCCAAGAGGCAGAAGCAATTCAGTGACTGGATTAACAAACTTTATCTGTACATACATCTACATACAATGGAACACCATTCACAGAGACATTCCAACCCACGCTCTGACCCACGCCACAGCCTGGATGGGACCTGGAGACAGCATGCTGAAGTGGAGGAAGCCAGATGCAAACACACAGACAAGCGCTGTAGGACTCCATTCACGTGAGGCACCCAGAGCAGTCGGGCTCACAGACTGCGGAGCGAGTGGTTACCAGGGGTCAGGGAGAGGGTGAGACAGAGAGGCTGGTGTCTAACGGGCATAGGGTCAGTTTTTGCAAGGGGAACACGCTTTGGAAACTGCTTGTACACAGTGTGTATCTACTGACTGCCGCTGAGGTCTACACTTAAACAGCTAACACAGGGACTTCCCAGGCGGCCTGGTGGCTAAGACTTCGCCTTCTAACGCAGGGGCTGAGGGTTCGATCCCTGGTCAGCGAGCTAAGACCCCCCACAGGCCTCATGGCCAAAAAACCAAAACCGAAAACAGAAGCAATGTTGCCACAAGTTCAATAAAAGCTTTAACAATGGCCCACATTAAAAAAAGATAGTGAATTTTTATGTTATGTGCATTTGCCACAATTAAAATTTTTTCAGAAATGTTAACAACATGGAAATAAGGGTACCTTTATTGAGTCCTTTATATTCTTACTATTTGACCATTCTACACAAGTACGTATTAACTTCATAATCAGAGAATACCAAAAAGCTATTTTAATTCTGGAAAAAGATAAATACACTTCACAAAGATGGTAAACTTCTTTAGTTACTAGGCCAGTAACCCAAATGCTTGGGTTTCTGGGATTTTAGTGTGACCGTTTTTAATAGTGTAGAAATTTCACTGTGGCCCCTTGCTTTCTCAGCTTCCTTGCATTTCTTATCTCGCCGCCACCAAAACAGCTTAAAAGCCATGAATAGTCACTGTTCTGTGACTACTAAAATGCCCATGTGAATTCTATAAAAATGACTTAAAAAAAAAAAGTAAAGATGCTTTAAAAATTCCGCTTCCAGCTTTTTCTTGATTCATTTATTGAATAAACACTTCTCAAGCACTTACTAGACGCCTGGCAATGCAGAGCCTGGGGGACACGGGGGTGGCCAGGCTGCACACAACCCCCGGCTCCCCGAGCTCAGACCTCACCTGTGGGTGCAGACACGAGAGGGACGGCTGACAGGGCTCCAGTGCTTCCATGGCAGGCTGTGTGCACACAGGCACGCATGCGTGTGTGAGCACGCACACGCACATGCGTTGCTCATGCCGACTTTCACACTCAGTGGCGCTGATGCCATTAGCTAGCCTGGAACCTTCCCAGATGGCGCGAGCGGTAAAGAGTCCACCGGCACGCAGCAAACACAAGAGACTCGGGTTCGATCCCTGGGTTGGGAAGATGTCCTGGGGAAGGACACGGCAGCCCACTCCAGGATTCTTGCCTGGAGAGTCCCAGGGACAGAGGAGCCTGGCAGGCCGCAGCCCGTGGGGCAGCAGAGTCAGACATGACTCGGCCGCCATCACCAGAGAGCTGCATAGCAGCTGCAGCTCTCCGGGCCTCCCGGGGAAACTTCCCAGCCCCCACCAGGGACGGCTCTCGACTCCACTGACCCTAACAGTCGATTTGCTCAGCCTGCGATGCCGCCATAGCATCCGACGGAAAATCCCTTCTTGCTCAAACCTAGTTCCTCCCTGCGCGCAGCAGAAGTCGTCTCTGCAGCGCTTGCGCCCCAGGCGCCTAGTCATCTTAAATTACTCCCCAAACGCGCTTCACAGAAGGTCTCTGATGCCTGTTCAGTTCCATCGCCTCACCTGGCTCGGCCCAACGAGGATCTTTGCTGCCCAGGGTCCAATCTCATTCGAGGACCCTAAGACCATCCAGCCTTCTCATCCCTTCCCCCACGTATTCCAAGTCTGGAATTCCAAACACCTTTCTGATCTCAGTCACCTTGAGTCCCATCTCTTGGCCATATTTCCATAATATCTGCTGAATACAACCTTTACAATGAACGTAAACTTGGAAAACCACAGAACTTGAAATAAAACCATCAGCATGGATGGAACCAGATGAGGAGTCGGTCAGCCAGCCCCTCCACTAACCCAAGACTGCCAGGCTCCCGGCAGTGAGCCCAGCTAGAGCCTGGGGTCCGCTGTCCCAGGCAGCCTCCCCTCCTCACGTCCCCAGATCCCCGTCCACGGCCCTTTGGTTGTCAGAGCACCATGAAGACTACAGCCGGTGCCTCCTCAAGGACGGAGTGGGGACACGGTCCAGGCTTGGGGCCAGCTGAGAAGGCTAGGGGGGCAGGGGGTGGGGGTTGGATGTCACTTTGTCAGAACTACCTGCGTGGGCTGTGGCTGCGATCAGTTTGGAGTTCCTTCTCAAGCATTCATGTCAGATTTGTGCTGACCCAGCCACACGCTCCCTGGGGCCCTCTGGGACTAGGAGTGCCCATCCATCTGTGGGCCAGATGGCTCGAGCCTTTGCAGCGTGGCTGGGCAGAGAGACAGCGGTGCTAAGAGGGCCCGTGTGGATTAGGGGGCAAAGCATCTAATCCACTGACTGTCCCCATTCCGGGAGAAAGGCAAGGAGAGCTGACCACAGAACCGCTGGCAAGACCACAGATCGACACCCTGATGCAGACTGCTGCACCGAGAGCCACACACTCCCCGCGTCCACACCCGCAGACGGGCCCCGTCAACGGTGCCGCCTCGGCCTCGTGTCTCGCTATGGCCAGCACAGCGTTCAGTTCAGTTCAGTTCAGCCGCTCAGTCGTGTCCGACTCTGCGACCCCATGAATCACAGCACGCCAGGCCTCCAGACACGGCATTAGGAAACAGCAAACCAGCAGAGACCAAGAGGGCTTCCCAGGAGGCGCTCGTGGTCAAGAACCCACCTGCCAGCACAGGAGACGCGAGAGACGTGGGTTCAGGAAGATCCCCTGGAGTAGGCAGTGGCAACCCACTCCAGGATTCTTTCCTGGAGAATCCCATGGACAGAGGAGCCTGGAGGGCTACAGTCCGTAGGGTGGCAAAGAGTCAGACGTGACTGAGCAACTAAACAGCAAGCAGCAGAGACTGAGAACGTGACTGCAACTGAGATGGCGGTTTTTCTCCGGTGGCTGGGAACCCTTCTGACACGATGTGAATCATCCTGGAATAGCTTCCTCCAAGATGGGACGGAGAGACGACCCACTGCCCCCATCATCCCAGCTGAAGTCCAGCCAAAGCTGCATGGAACAGAGGTGACCCACCGTGCTGAGTCCAGCACGAACTGCCAGCACCAGAATGATGAGCGAAGAGACGACTGTTCTTGTGAGTCACTTAGTTTAGGGTGTTTGTTATGCAGCAGAAGCTAAATGATACAAAGATCTCCACGATGCCACCCGCTCAGCAAACGGTGATTCCAAGACTGCGACGCCAATTCAAGAGGCGGCTTTCCATGGTGACTCTTGTGGACGCCTAATGCAGATGAAGGAAAGCAGCAAGAGCAATCCTAACACCTTCTGCCTCGAGCAGGGACTCGGGGAGCTCACAGGACAAAAGTGCCTCTGTGCAATTTTGCTGAATAAATGAATGTACGAATGAATGAGCAAAGGAGGGAGGAGGAAGGGAGGGTTAGTTAAATCCAGACTCAAGAGCAACTGACAGCCACCCCTGGAACCACCTCAGTGATGCAAGGTCTGGTGACGGCCCGTGCAATCCTCAGACGCGGGTCAGGGGTCGAGGGTCCTGGGAGACCGCGCGGGCACTGGCATCTACGTCCTGTCTCCCCACCCTCCTTCCACCTCAGGGAGCCAGGAGGAAACCTAGACACCCTGGAGAGGATCATTCAGGAGCCACCAGGCAGTAACTGTCTCCTCTTAAAGCCACGCGCCGTTAGGTAGCTCAAAACGTCACTCCAGAGAAAGACAAGCTTCCACGGGAGGGAGAGAACGAGGGTCCTGTAGGAAGACCTCACTGTTCTGACTGCTTCTGGGAGGCACACCAAATCCTGGCACTCCTCTGCCTCTCTCTGTGAGATCAGAAGCGGCGGTAAAGCGAGGGTTTGGTCACTCAGCTTGGACACGTGTGGTGCGTCTCTTCCCTCCTGAGTCCTCTGCACACTGTGTCCCCATTTGCCCCACGTTCCCCTCATGCTCTCAGTTTAATTGACTGCTGTCGTCCAGTCGCTCAGGCGTGTCCGACTCTGTGACCCCACGGACTGCAGCACGCCAGGCCTCCCTGTCCATCACCAACTCCCAGAGCTTAATCAAACTCCTGCCCATCAAGTCAGTGATGCCATCCAACCGTCTCATCCTCTGTCGCCCCCCTTCTCCTCTTGCCCTCAGCCTTTCCCAGGACCAAGGTCTTTTCCAGCGGGATGAGAGCATCTCCTATCCCCCAAGCTTCTTGAGAGCACACACCAGGCCTTAACGAGCCCGCCCTCCTCCCCACCCTCCCGTCCTCACAGATTCGCTCCTTTGCTCAGCACTCGACTATTAAAGGGCCAGAGCCAGACACACTGTCGGGAACAGCTCCCAGGCCAGTGGCAGAAGGTCAGAGATAATTACAAATGCTAATCCCAAGAAGCAGATGTAGGAAACAAGCTCGTGGTTCCTGGGGGTGACGGGGAGCGAGAGAGAAGCTGAAGACTGGGGTTGGCATGAACACTGTGTGTCAAGCAGGCAACTGGGAAGGACTCGCTGCCTAGCCCCGGGAACTCCGCTCGGCGGTCTGTAACAACCCACAGGGGAGGGTTGGAGACTCTCAGCAAGAGTGGATGCATGTGTGCGCATAACCGATTCCCGCTGCTGCGCCCAGAAAGCAGCACAGCACTGTAAATCAACCCTAACAAAACCGAAAAACAACAAAAAGACTAAACACAGATAACAGTCACGGAGGCCATTCACCTGCCAGGCACTGTTCTGAGGATTTTAAACACATACTCATTTAAACCTGCACCAACCAATCTGCATGCTCACATGCCGATGAGGACACTGATAGCCACGCAGAGGGCGTGGAGCCTGCCCGCGGCGGCAGCCAGGCAGCGGCAGAGCTGAGAGCACAAGCCTGCACCCCGCCCGCCTTGCTGCACCACCGCCCAGGACAGCGCCCGGGGAGGCCGGCCTGAGGCGTTGGCGTCTTATTTCGATGGTGAAAGTGACGCTGCCAAGGTTTAAGGCGAAGGCTGGAGTGGAGGTTAGAGACAGAAAGCCAGGCCAGGGGAGCGGCTCGCGAAGCCCGGGGAGGGGCAGACGCCCCAACAGCAGGAAGGGGGCGAGGGCTCCGGGAAGGCTGCATCCGAACGTGGCGTCTGAACCAAGGTCAAACCCGGAGATGATTCCAAGGTTGGTGACTTTGGATACTGGGCTGAAGGGAGGAACCTACCAGCACAGAAACACTCCAGAGGAGCAGCAACAACAACAAAGAAAGAGGCAGAACAGGTTTGGAAGGTATGTCAAGGTGTCCCAGTAAAAACAATTTACTCGAGCCAAGAAATAATGATCTCACACTGACAATGCATGACGCCCCAAACCCTAGACAACCCCCAGACTTGAGAACTCGCAGAGCTCAGCATAGAGCATAAATGCTCATGACTGTGATTTATTTCGGCAAAGGATACAAAGTGCACTCAGAGAAGAGAAAAGGCACAGTGGGGAAAAGTCTCGGGGAAACCGGGCACAGGCCTGCCAGGGTCGTCTCCCAGGGGCGCCCAGGGCTTTCACGGGGGCCTGCGCACAAAGGCACCCCCTGCCTGACTCGCACCAAAATTCCAGACTCCTTCCTTCATCACACTCCTTCCATCATCACACATCAGTTTAGTATACATTATTAATCTGTGCAAACCTCTCAAAATCTAAGTCTTCAGACACCAGCCAAGGGCGAGCCTTATAAGCAAGAGCTCCTTTTATCCTTCCTTCCTTCCCCCTTCCTTCTTCCAGCTGTACTAGGTCTTCGTTGCTGCCTCCAGGTTGTCTCCAGCTGTGGGCTCAGTTGCCCTGCGGCGTCTGGGATCTTAATTCTCTGACCTGGGTTCAAACTCACGTCCCCTGCACTGGAAGGCAGAGTCTTAACCACTGGGCCACCATGGAAGGCTGCAAGCAAGGCTTTCTAAGAAGAGGCCAGATAGGTGAATTTTTTTCTGTTCAAAAGGACAACAAATATTTGAGTTTTGTACAGGCAATGTTTTATTTAGACACTAGGGAATTCTTGAACAATGTTCAGATTATAAAGCTTAAGCCAGCCCTTTCCTCAGACCTGAATATAACACCCAAAACAAAGAGCAAACACAAAGTGCCAGGCAGGGCGAGCAGGTCCCGAGGCTGCCTCCAATCCCTTTGCTGTCCAGTTGGAGCACAGGCTTGGAGACGACACGCTGCATTTCATTATTAAGGAAAGCAAACACAAGGTCTGCTGCAGAATCAAACACAATTAAAACTTTAATTAACTGAAACCCAGCTAGCCCCCATCATCAAATAAAAACATTTGCAGGCGGCGGGAAGGCAGAGAAGAGAGATTATTTCCCTTTGAAGGGAAAGGGGCAAGCCAGACACTCCGGTCAGGGGTTCATTCAAAGCAATAACTTCCTGTGGCTTCTCCAGGGTGGACACACATTTTACACCAATAGTTACACACGGAATGCTGAAGGGCAGACTGCCACACCCTCCAACACATCAAGAATTTGTCTAGCATTTTGTAACTATTGGCAGAAAATAGGCACACAGATAAGTTTTCAACAACGGAAATTCAAACACAAGGCGCGGTAGTTAAGGTCTGTAACCGAGATGGCCAGGTTTCCCACACTCTGCATTAACTCGGGTTCCGGGGTATGAGTAATCTCTCCAGCGGCTCCTTCCACATGGTCCAGACACTGCTCCCCGTGCTGCAGATGGAAGACTCTGTGACTGAGCTGATCCCCAATCGTCATGCAAAGAGTCGGACCCAAGGGACCTTTGGACCTTCATGGAAATGAAGGTCCAGCAGTTAAGATTCTGCACACCCGATGCAGGGGGCGTGGGGTCAATTCTTGGTCGGAGAACCAAGATCCTGCACGCTGCAGCCAAAAGTTAAAATAAAATAACGAAGCATTCTTTAAAAAAAAACAGAAGCTAGACCCAGGTATTATCAGCAGAGGAACAAATCCCTCATGGGCCTCCCTGCTCACACCCAGTTCAGTTCAGTTCAGTTCAGTCATTCAGTCATGTTCAACTCTTTGTGACCCCATGGACTGCAGCACACCAGGCCTCCCTGTCCACCACTGACCCCCAGAGTCCAACCAAATCCATGTCCATTGAGTAGGTGATGCCATCCAACCATCTTATTCTCTGTCGTCTCCTTCTCCTCCTGCCCTCAATCTTTCCCAGTATCAGGGTCTTTTCTAAGGAGTCAGCTCTTCACCATCAGGTGGCCAAAGTACTGGAGTTTCAGCTCACACCCAGGGGCACAGGAAAGCCTGCTCTCCTAGTAACAAAGAGCTGCCTCACCTCAGTCAACGTTCCAGGTAAAACAGGAAGGCCGACGGTGTGAGGAAGAAGACGCTGACTAAGATGCAGACACCTGGGCCAAGAGCCAAATGAAACACCCAAGATGCATCCGAGGCAAAAAGACTTTGAAGCATTAGGAGACCGGCTGTGACAGCTATAAAGCCCACCCCAAGGATGCAGAGCACGCTGCTTCACTCCGCCCGAGTCCCAACCAAACCTGCCAAGTCCTAGGAATGACATCACTCACAGGGTAGCTGGACGGAGGTACAAAGATCCTTCTCCGAGTTCAAGACAGAGAAGCTGCGTTCTGATCACACTACCCACCCACTTCCCAGACTCTGGCTTTAAGACACATGGGTCAAGTAAGAACGCGCTTTCAAGGGAGGCTGTCTCCGCATGCTCACAATAGAACAGTTGTTCAGTTTTGTTTGTTTGGAATGTTTTGAATTTAATATAATTTAAAATTATATTTCAATTTTATATTACAATATATTAATATATATCTAAAAATCAGTATTTTTATTTCCATTCCTGACCTTAGCCAAAAAAAAAAAAAAAAAAAAAACCAAGGATCCCAATAAGTACAAATATAGGTCACTGACTCCAGTATCTGAAGAACCCCAGGACATCCATCTACAACTCCAAGGCCTAAACTGGATTGTCTCACTGCCTTGAAGAAAACCAATAAACTGTTTCCGGAACAAAAGCAAGGAGCTGTTAGGTCCTAGCGTCTCACTGCAAAGCCTCTTACCCACTCCTGACTCTCCTGGCCCCGAGACCGCAGCCCTCTCCGGGTAGTCTGGGGGCTGCCTGCACCACGGCGTGGGGGGTGTACGGGGCTCGGGACCCCGTGATGGCCCAGTTCCCCCAGGGCAACTGGCAATCACCAGCGGGAAGCACTGTCTCTAAGCCTCACAGCTTGAAGGGCCAGGCCTCGGCGCGCCAGAGAAACACCGGATTCTAGAAAAGGGTGGCTTGCTTCTCCCATAGCATCAGATGGCCCCATTCACCCCTGAACATGCAGGCGCCAAACACCCACTCTGGGCCAGATGCCCAGTTTGAAGGTGGTGGGAGCTACGCAGTGCAAGACAGAGGTGGTTCTTTCCTCACACAACTCGGAGTCGACACACAGGGCTGTGAGGTGTAAAAGCCGGGGAGACGGAGCTCAGGTCACTCGAGGACACAGTGCCCTAGTCTGCAGTGGGTGTGGAAGGCAAATAAATGCAGAGAACAATGTAGAGGCGCAGGCAAAAGAAGAATATTCGGTAAGGGTAAAGGGAGGGGACGAGGAAAGCTGTCAGGAGCCACGAACACAGAAAGCCTCTGGAAGGAGTTGTCGGGGGGGCAAGGAGGAGGCCACGCAGGAGGAATCAGAAGCTCCCCCAGTTAGACAGTCACTCACTCACCCATCCATCCATTCACCACCCATCCATCCATTCATCATCCATCCACCCACCCACCCATCCATCCATTCACCCATCCATCCATCCACCCACCCACCCATCCATCCACCCACCCACCCATCCATCCATTCACCCATCCACCCACCCATTCATTCATCTATCCAGTCATCCATTCATTCACTCACTCATCCATCCATCCTTCCATCCATCCATCCATCTATCCACCCACTCACCCATCCATCCACCCACCCACCCATCCACCCATTCATCATCCATTCACCCACCCATCCATCAATCCATCCATTCGTCCATCCACTCACCCACCCACCCATCCATTCACCCACCCACCCATCCACCCATTCATTCATCTATCCAGTCATCCATTCATTCATTCACTCATCCATCCATCCATCCATTTATCCACCCACCCACCCATCCATCCATTCATTCATCCATTCACCCATCCATTCATTCATCCATTCACCCATCCATCCATTCATTCATCTATCCAGCCATCCATTCATTCACTCACTCATCCATCCATTCATTCACTCATCCATCCATCCATTCACCCACCTAGCCATCCATTCATCTACTCACTCATCATTCCATCCACTCATCCATTCCTTCAATCATCTATCCATCTGTCCGTTCATCCATCCATCCTTTCAATCATCTATCCATCCATTCATTCATTCATCATTCATTCTTCCAATCATCCATCTTATCATTCATTCATCAGTCCATCCATCCATTCCTTCAATCATCCATCCAGCCCGTCAATCATTCATCTATCCATTCATCCATCCACCCATTCCTTCCATCATCCATCAATCCATCCATTCCTTCAATCATTCATCCATCATCCATCCATCCATCCATCCATCCACCCATTCCTTCAGTCATCCATCAATCCATCCATTCCTTCAATCATTCATCCATCATCTATCCATCTATCCATTCCTTCAATCATCCATCCATCCATCCATCCATTCATTCATTCCTACAATAATCCATCTATTCATTCATCAGTCCATCTATTCCTTCAATCATCCATCCATTCATCATTCATTCCTTCAATCATCCATCTATCCATCCATCCATTGATTCATTCACTAATCCATCCATCCATTCTTTCTGTCATCTATCCATCCATTCATCCATCCATCCACCCATCCAGTCCTTCAATCACCCATCCATTCATTCATCTGTTTCTCCAATCATCCACCCATTCATACATTCATTGATTCATCCATCCATCCAACCCTTCAATCATCCATCCATCCATCCATCCATCCACTCATCCATCCATTCATTCATTCCTTGGTTCATTAAAAAACATGTATCTCATGCTGTCTGGGGGCTGAACACTATTCCAGATTTTGAAGATATAGTGTGAACGAAACAGTCCAACTCTCAAGGGAACATGTATACAGATAAATGCATATAAGGCAGGTAAGGATAAGAGCTGAGGAGAAGAAGGGCAGAGGGGACAGAGAATTCAGGTGCTTGCTGCGTGTGGGTGCACACCTGTGCTATTTTTGATGGAGCAGCGAGGCAAACCATCTTTGAGAAGGTGGCATCTGAGTAAAGACCCGGAGGGGGAGAGACCAGATGCAATGGCACCTACACACAGAAGGAAGGAGGACAGGGGCGACAGAAGGGGCCGCTCCGGGCCGGGAGACAGGCAGGTGGGGGGGCAGTGCACAGGGGGCGGCAGCAGGGGCCGCTCCGGGCAGGGAGCACAGGCAGGTGTGTGTGTGGGGGGTGGGGCACAGGGAGGGGCCGCTCTGGGCGGGGAGCACAGGCAGGTGTGTGTGGGGGGGGGGGCACAGGGAGGGGCCACGCTGGGTGGGGGGCACAGGCAGGCGTGGGAGGATGGGGTGTGCAGAGCCTGCACCGAAGCACCAGGGGCCAAACTGTGGCTGCCACCCACCCGTGCAGTGACCTCGGGTCTGCTCCAGAAACAGGTTAGGAGCCCGAGGTCCAAGCAGGCGCCCCTTCTAGCTCGCTCCCTCAGTTTCCTCACAGTGCCCTTGGCAGCTCCCAGTGAAAGTGAGAGTCGCTCAGTCGTGTCTGACTCTTTGCAACCCCATGGACTCTGCGAGTCCATGGAATTCTCCAGGCCAGAATACTGGAGTGGGTAGACTTTCGTTTCTCCAGGGGAGCTTCCTGGCCCAGGAATCCAACCCAGGTCTCCCACACTGCAGGCGGGTTCCTTACCAGCTGAGCCCCAGGGAGGCCCAAGATGCAGCTTAACGTGCTTTTGCAACCTGCTGCCAACATCGTAAAACATCTGGTGGCGAGCCCTCAGTGCACGCTGTGTGCGTGCACTCAGGACTAAAAAGAAGCCAGAACGAAGCGTCTCCACCCAGTTTCTGACTTGACTAATCTCAGCAGTATCTAAGTAACAACCCCAAAGTGAGCCAACCAATGGATGGCAAAGAAACCTGTGATGCTTTCTGCTTTTTCAGTTGGCTAAATCAGTTCCATTCCAGAAGACATGCTATTAGCACTTTCGGGGGGGTGGGGGGACACATTTATCCTTTTGAAATATTTATCTCTAGACAGACTGCTAGGAGCATGAAGATAACCATAACCTTAACATGATGATTTGGTCTGAAACATCCAGAAAGTTCGACAGAGAGAGAAAATCTGTGCACATACACACCCACATCTCTCCAGTGCAAAGCAGTGGGAAAAACAAAGCTACAGTGCGACAACTGGGAAGATAAAAAGAGTTAACTTTTGGGGAGAAAACATGGGAACACAGAGATTAATAGCATTCAGTCCAGACCTAAAAGCTATGTAAATTTTTCCTTTGATTTCTCAACCACAGGGAGGCACAGAGACCCACATGCATGGGTCCCTGAAGACCACAAGAGGGTGGTCAACCAGGCAAAGGGGACAGCAATATCCTCTGGCACTTCTGAGCCAGCGCCCAGCAGCAGAGCTGCACGAAGGCCAGGGACAACGCTGAGTGGCGCAGACGCCAGCCCCACGCTGCTTAAATCCGAAAGAGCACGTGACCATCACCTGGGCAGATTCCGACCTGGAAGGTCTGGGGTGATGTCTGAGAGCCTGCGGTTCTCATGAGCTCACAGGACATGGACAGACCACTAGTCCTGAAGCCTGGCAAGCCCTGGAGCTGCACAGTCAATGCGCTCGTCACTCATCATGAGAGGGGCTCACACTCTAATTCAAATGAAATGAAACATTCAGCTCCTCAGTCAATCTGGCCACAGTCAATCGGGCCAGTGCTCGACGCCACCCTTGGCTAGAGTCTGTGCCTGGGACAGCATGGGTCACAGACAGCAGGTCTCCCTCCCAGGAATGAGTACTTCCTGCACTGATGCATCAGCCTCAAACGCAGGACCGTATCGAAGATTCCCTAAAGCATCAAGGAACCGAGGTTATGGGGGCCCTTTCTCCCACTAGCCCCATTTCTGCACAAGTAAGAGGTAAACCATTCAGGACACAGGAGAGTGGAGAAGACACCACTGGAAGGGAAAAGAACTGTAAACAGATCTATGTATTTCACATCTCATGACCTGCTCCATCATTCATCACTCACCACCCACTCTGGACAGTGGGTATCACTGGCCCAGCCTCACAGATCCATGAAGAGACAACAGTAGTCATCTGCCTTGCCCCGTGCAAGAGCAAGGGGCAAGTGGTTCTGTGCTCAGTGGGAGCGCCTCCCCAACCTGTCCTCGGGGGCAATGTGAGGTGCACTTAGCTTTTCCTGGGCCCTGGCAAGTTAGGCCCCGGAGCTGTAATTCTTGAAGACAGGTGTGGTCATGTCAACACTGGAAAAGCAGCACCATCCAGACGTTATTTGAAGAGATGTAGAGACACGGTCATAGAGACCCTCGGATCCAGAAAGCAATGATCAAAAAGCAACACCTGTTAGTATTTATCTCATGCATCTTAACTTACCAACTATTTGTCAAACACTTATCATGTACCAGGCAATACTGGAGGTAAAGAGTGAATAAACTCCAGGTTCCTGCCCTTTCAGAACCGACACCTTTTTCTACAGATGCTCTTGAAAGAAAAGGCCTCTCTTAACATTTATATATTCTATTAGTTCAGTTCAGTCCCTCAGTCGTATCCAGCTCTTGCAACCCCATGGACGGCAGCACGCCAGGCCTCTGTGTCCATCACCAACTCCTGGAGCTTACTTAAATTCATATCCACTGAGTTGGTGATGCCATCCAACCATCGCATGCTCCGTCATCCCCTTCTCCCACCTTTAATCTTTCCCAGCATCAGGGTCTTTTCTAATGAGTCAACTCTTCGCATAAGGTGGCTAAAGTATTAGAGCTTCAGCTTCAGCATCAGTCCTTCCGATGAATATTCAGGACTGATTTCCTTTATGACTGACTGGTTAGATCTCCTTGCAGTCCAAGGGACTCTCATGCATCTTCTCCAACACCACAGTTCAAAAGCATCAATTCTTCAGCACTCAGCTTTCTTTATAGTCCAACTCCCACATCCATACATGACTACTGGAAAAACCACAGTTTTGACTAAATGGACCTTTGTTGGCAAAGTAATGTGTCTGCTTTTTAATATGCTGTCTAGGTTGGGCATAACTTTCCTTCCAAAGAGTTCAGTTCAGTTCAGTTCAGTTGCTCAGTTGTGTCTGATGCTTTGCGACCCCATGAATCTTAGTACACCAGGCCTCCCTGTCCATCACCATCTCCTGGAGTTCACTCAGACTCACGTCCATCGAGTCAGTGATGCCATCCAGCCATCTCATGCTGTGTCGTCCCCTTCTCCTGCTGCCCCCAATTCCTCCCAGCATCAGAGTCTTTTCCAATGAGTCAACTCTTCCCATGAGGTGGCCAAAGTACTGGAGTTTCAGCTTCAGCATCAGTCCTTCCAAAGAAATCCCAGGGCTGATCTCCTTCAGAATGGACTGGCTGGATCTCCTTGAAGTCCAAGGGACTCTCAAGAGTCTTTTCCAACACCACAGTTCAAAAGCATCAATTCTTCAGTGTTCACATCCAGACATGACCACAGGAAAAACCACAGCCTTGACTAGACAGACCTTAGTTGGCAAAGCAATGTCTCTGCTTTTGAATATGCTATCTAGGTCAGTCATAACTTTTCTTCCAAGGAGGAAGCATCTTTTAATTTCATAGCTGCAGTCACCATTTGCAGTGATTTTGGAGCCCAAAAAATAAAGTCTGACACTGTTTCCTCATCTATTTCCCATGAAGTGATGGGACCGGATGCCATGATCTTCGTTTTCTGAATGTTGAGCTTTAAGCCAATCTTTTCACTCTCCACTTCCACTTTCATCAAGAGGCATTACTTACTAGTGTATAAGACGAGTGCAATTGTGCGGTAGTATCAACATTCTTTGGGATTGGAATGAAAACTGACCTTTTCCAGTCCTGTGGCCACTGCTGAGTTTTCCGAATTTGCTGGCATATTGAGTACAGCACTTTCACAGCATCATTTTTCAGGATTTGAAATAGCTCAACTGAATTCTATCACCTCCACTAGCTTTCTTCGTAGTGATGCTTCCTAAGGCCCACTTGACGTCGCATTCCAGGATGTCTGGCTTTAGGTGAGTGATCACACCATCGTGGTTATCTGGGTTGTGAAGATCTTTTTTTGTACAGTTCTTCTGTGTATTTTCTTGACACCTCTTCTTAATATCTTCTGCTTCTGTTAGGTCCATACCATTTCTGTCCTTTATCGAGCCCATCTTTGCATGAAATGTTCCCTTGGTATTTCTAATTTTCTTGAAGAGATCTCCAGTCTTTCCCATTCTATTGTTTTCCTCTATTTCTTTGCATTGATCGCTGAGGAAGGCTTTCGTATCTCTCCTTGCTATTCTTTGGAACTCTGCATTCAAATAGGTATATCTTTCCTTTCCTCCTTTGCCTTTCACTTTTCTTCTTTTCTCAGCTATTTGTACAGCCTCCTCGGACAACCATTTTGCCTTTTTGCCTCTTTTTCTTGGGGATGGACTTATCTCTGCCTCCTCTACAATGTTATGAACCTCTATCCATAGTTTTCATCAGGCACTCTATCAGATCTAAGCCCTTGAATCTATTTGTCACTTTCACTGTATACTCACATAAGGGATTTGATTTAAGTCGTACCTGAATGGTCTAGCGGTTTTCCCTACTTTCTTCAACTTGAGTCTGAATTTGGTGATAAGGAGTTCATGATCTGAGCCACAGTCAGCTCCTGGTCTTGTTTTTGCTGACTGTATAGAGCTTCTCCATCTTTGGCTGCAAAGAATATAATCCATCTGATTTCAGTATTGACCATCTGGTGATGTCTGTGTGTAGAGTCTTCTTTTGTGTTGTTGGAAGGGGGGTGTTTGCTATGATCACTGCGTTCTCTTGGCAAAACTCTGTTAGCCTTTGCCCTGCTTCATTTTGTACTGCAAGGCCAAACTTGCCTGTTCCTCCAGGTGTCTCTTGACTTCCTGCTTTAGCGTTCCAGTCCCCTGTGATGGAAAGGACATCTTTTGGTGCTAGTTCTAGCAGGTCTTGTAGGTAGGTCCTCATAGCACCGTTCACCTCAGCATTAGTGGTAGGGCACAGACCTGGATCACTGTGATACTGAACGGTCCTGAACGTTCACTGATTCTACAATTGCAGTGTTCACTCTTGCCACCTCCTGTTTGACCACCTCCAAGTTACCTTGATTCATGCACCTAACATTCCAGGTTCCTATGCAATATTGCTCTCTACAGCATCGGACTTCACTTTCATCACCAGTCACATCCACAGCTGGGCACTGTTTCGGTTTGGCTCAGCCTCTTCCTTCCGTCTGGAGCTATTTCTCCGCTCCTCTCCAGTAACACGCTGGGCACCTGCCTCCCGGGCGTTCATCTTTAAGTGCCATCTTTTTTCCGCCTTTCATATTGTTTTGTTTGTGCCCTCCTTGGGTCTCTGGCGGGCATGCGGTTTCATCCTAAACACGATTTTGCCCCTCCTACCATCTTGTCAGGGCTTCCTTCCCCTCTGCCATTGGACATGGGGTGTCTTTTCTTGGTCGGATCCAGGATCCTTCTGCCGATGGCTGTTCAGTTAGCTGCAACTCTGCAGTTCTCGCAGGAGAGGCTGACCACATGACCTTCTACTCCACCATCTTGTTTCTGAGCAATCCCTAATTTCAACTCTCAGTTCTTAAAAACATGCTAAAGGATGAAGAATGAATAAGACTCATGTATATTTTCAATCTCCGGAGCCACACAGCCTTCTATTTATTGTTAAATTTGGTTTCTCTCTGGCTGTGCTGGTCCCTGTTGCTGTGCAGGCTTTCTCGAGCTCCGGCGAGCTGGGGCTGCTCTCTAGTTGCAGTGCTGGGGGTCACACTGCAGCAGCCTCCCCTGCCGCAGAGCACAGGCTGTAGGGCGTGCCAGCTGCGGGAGCTGGGCCCTTGGGCTCAGCAGGTACAGTCCCCGGGATTGGGCGCACAGGCAGCAGCTGTGGCTGGTGGGCTTAGCTGCTCGGGGCCACACGGGCTCTTCCTGGACCAGGGCGCAAGCCCGCGTCTCCCGGCACCGGCAGGTGGATCCTTCACGAGCCACCAGGGAAGCCGTGCACGGCCTCTTCACTTGGTTCCATGTGCCGCCCCAAGAAGGACCATGGCTACTGAACACACAGGCTCACTTCACCACGCACAGCCCTCTCCAGCAGCCGGGAAAGCCGCCCGAGCGGCACACACACTCGCAGGCACACTGGACTTCACTCAAAAGCAATGAACTTTCTGATAGAAAATTGATCTCTCTGGTTCCCACAACACAGGTTCTGTCAAGAGAGCAAACAAACAGGGCTGTAATAATTAACTGAAAAGAAAGGAGCTAATTAAATTTTTATACTAGTGTACATAATGGCCAGAAATAGTAAACACTGCTTAAAAAAAAAAAAGATTCGGAGCTGTAAAACAGCTGAGCTCTATGTCCCTTCAGATAACCAGGAGCCACCAATCGCTCTTTAGTAGGTACACACAGCTTCATCTTATTTTCTAACCCAAGTAAATGCACAAAGCAGAAAGACTTTAGAGGATGGTGACATATCCAAGCCACTTACCATTTGGTCTTTTCTACCAACTACTTATGGAGTGCTCCCCAGCTCCTGACACTGTGATCCACCCATTCACTGCACCTGCGCTCCCCAGTGTCTAATGCACACATAGCCCGCACTGGGCTGCAGGGTCTTTCCAGGTGGTTAAGAACAACTGAGCTTCTGGAAAACGACTCCAGTCTTTTAAGTACACAAGTACACAAGGACCACAGCATCCCGCAGTGTCTGCCAAGTGTCATTCAGGCGATCCAGGAAATTTATTCTGATGTGTGGTGAGAGTTCAAAGTGTGGTTTCTTGGAGAAAGTGAGATTTTACCTGCAAGACTACAACTGAAAGGTATATGTGCAGAGTTGTCTTGGACAAAGAGAAGCCTGCTCTGAGTATTTGTCTCCCATTATACATGCAAGAGATATTATCCTTGACTGGGTACCCCTTGCTGGGAGCTTGGCTATAGCACCTTTGAGCTGACCTACCCTAGAAGGCTGGAGATGGAGCTTACACGAACTAGAAATGACAGGTGTGGAGACAAGGCTTAAACTGGACAGGAAATGTATTGACAGCTTCAGACGCATGGGGACCCTGAATCTAGGCACCCCCTGGCCCACCTCCAAAAAAAAAAAAAAAAAGCCCAGTGGAGAGAAGCCTTCTGAAATTGAAGGGTCTGTTTCAATAAAGATAGCATCTTGCTTATGGAGCTTCTGGGCAAGACTTGTGTTTTGATCCTTCAGACTTCTGGTTTACCCCTTATGTGGGGCCTCTAATGCTGAAAGGGCTCTGACCTCACCAGACTTGTGAAAATCTCCCCAAGTGAGCAGGGAACCCATTGTAAAAACACACAATAGAGCCTCCTCACAAAGGCTGGCTGATCACGAGGTTTCTAGCTCTAAAACATAAGAGTTTTTAATAATTCTAATACAATTATTACTATAATAAGCATGGACTGCTGGAGTCAGAATGAACCTCAGAGGTGACCCAGCCTGCATACATCGCTTTAGAAATGCAAGAAATGAGAACCAGAAAGAGGAAGTGGCTTGGGAAAGGGTGCACAGCTATTCAGGACCACTGTCAACATTAAAAAAAAAAAAAAAAAAGCTGGGTCTCCAGACTCTCAGAGCAGCGCTCGCGCAGAGGGCGTCTCAGCGCTTCCGAAACAGCCACCACAGCCAGTGCTGCCGCCTGGGGAAGAGCTCACGACAGGCAGGAAGCTTAGACCCTTGCACCCCATACAGGTGATAGGAGGCAGCTCTCATGTTATGGTAGGCTGACGGTAAGTCCACCTTTCAGACTAGAGGGCAACAGGAAGGCAGCTTAGTCATCACAGCGTCACGAGGAACTCGCCGAAAGCGTGGCCCACGGGAGTTCCAGGAGCAGTGGGTGAATGATGAATGCAACATGCCAGCTCACCCAGCCCAGGGCGAGGAAATGGATGTTTTGCTTTGCTCTGGAACAGGGAAAGAAACCTTGAAGAATTCCATAGTCCCAAACAACCAGACCATGAGGTGAGTTCAGCAGATGAACCGGCCACATCACGGCTGTTTAACAAGAGGAAGAACAGGTCTCATCCTCCACTCAGACGTGGAGGGAGAAAGACGCAGGACAGGGAGTCACTAGTGTGTTCACAGCGTTCAGCCACGTGACCGGCAGAGGCAGGTACAGCTCAGTCCCCAGCTCGGTTCAGTCGCCCAGTCGCCTGCGACTCTTTGCAGCCCCAGGGACTGCAGCACGCCAGGCCTCCCTGCCTACCACCAACTCCCGGAGCTTGCTCACACTCACTCCACAAATCATAACCAGATACCCACCACAGTACAAGGCTATGACATGGGTAACGGGGTCACCTGACCCCACTGCTAACCAGACACCAGGGCTCAGTGTTCATGTCTCAGCTGGTTACCCTGTACACACACATTCAAAACTGGAGTTTTATATGAGGAAGCTAGGACTCTAACAAGAACAACAAAGCCCAAGCCCTTTCCTATGATTTCCAGAATGACAACTGACCAAGTTCTCAAGGCCTAAGACTCAGAACACATCAGAACCCTGGCTGCAAACGGTTCTCCAGCTAGGGGTGATCTGGACCCCCAGAGGACACAGGACCATGTCTGGAGACACTTCTGATCATCACAAGTTGAGGAGCGCAGGTTGGTACTGGCAGCTAGCGGGTAAGGGGAGGGACGCGGCTGACCACCCTGCAACACACACAACAGCCCCTCACAATCAAGAATTCTCTGCCCCCAGACACCACCAGGGCCAAGGCAGAGAAACCCTGCATCTGCTCTCAAGTCGCAAGGCTGTGCTGAGTTTCGAGGTTAACAGCATGATGTAGTTATTCCTCCAATTCAGGAGATCCTCCCAGCCTCACTCATGGCAAACGGTAACATGATGAACTCCAGGGCCCTCTCTTGTAGTCCAGGGGCTAGCCTGCACTCCCAATGCAGGGGCCTGGGCTCGACGGGGAGGAAGCAGATTCCACGTGACGCTGGCTCCCACGTGCTGCAGCTAGGACTGGTTCAGCCAAATAAATATGAAAAAAAAATAAAAATAAACTATTTCTGAAGTACTTCCTTAGCTCCCAGTACACCAAGTTAAGTATCTTCACTGGCTAAACGCAGAGGCATTTTCTCCTGGTTTCCTGTCTTGTGGATTCTGACAGGGTCGCTGCGGGCACAGGCCTGCCGACCGTCAATATCAGTGGAGGGACAGGAAGCAAAGACTGCCTGCCTGCCAGAAAGAAACCTCCCAAAACCTCTGAAAATGGAGCCCATGGGTGACTCCCATGTACAACAACTTGTACAGGCAGAAGTCCCCCATGTCTGGGTGCTGCCAAAACCTTGGTGCCGAGAAAGAATAACGCACCCACTGTCCATCCGGCCATCCCTGCTCTCACGTCCCCTTCACCCCGATGCTGCCGACTCTCATACCCAAACGCATGAAGCCTGAACGGAGAATAGAGATGGTGGGCGCTGCTGCTGGCAGCTGGTGGGCGGCAGCGTTGCGCTGACACGGGTGTCTGCAGCAAGGCTGCCGGGCTGTAAGGAGGAGGGAAGAGGGCAGGAGAACAGGCCGTGTGTCAGTAAGTTGGGGATAAAGACCAGCTGATGAGAGGGGAGAAGCCAAGAGAAAAACCATAAAATACGTTTCTGCTCGGCCTTCCAAGAGTAGATTGCGGGTTTATCCAAATGCAGCAGGCGGAAAACGAGCTGTTAGCACAGAGAAGGTCATCTGTGGAGCGGGGCTCCCGGCTGTAAAACGCAGTGGCTGGAAAGTGCCGGCTGCCGTCACCCACTGGGGGCTCCAGCATCGAGGCCACAGACTCAGATCGAGACGCTCTGCTCCAGGGGCCCTAGGTGCAGGGGCCTGCCCGGGCAGCCTGAGACTCCTCAAAACCCGAGCCTGCCCGGGGGAAGGCCAAAGGCAGGGACAGATGGTAGAGAGCAAGACAAGGGCGCCTGGAAGAGACGGCTCTGCCACACGGCCTCCCAGGGGGCGCGTGGTGAAGAGCCCGCCTGCCAGTGACGCGGGTTCCATCCCTGGGTCGAGGAGACCCCCTGGAGGAGGGCACGGCAGCCCACTCCAGTGCTCTTGCCTGGAGAGTCCCATGGACAGAGGGGCCTGGCGGGCTACAGTCCGTGGGGTCACACAGAGCTGGACACGACTGAAGCAACTTAGCACGCCCGCATCATCATTACCATCTTGTGGCTGGATTCTTTTCATTTATTATTGTGAAAAACACATGTACCAAAACGTGCCCCTGTAACCGTTTTTAGGCGCACAGTTCGTGCCCTGAGTACATTCCCATTGTTGCGCAACCATCATCACTATTTCCAGAAGATTCTCCTCATTCCAAACAGAAACTCTGCACCCAGACTAGTTTAATATCACTGCCTCCTGGCTGATGCCCTCAGCTCAGGCCTGGGGAACCGAGGCGGAAAGCTCAGCTTCTCTATACTCTGGTGCCAAACAGAATCTCGAAGAGAGCTTGGGTGAGGGAGGGAGGAGGAGGCTTCCCTGGCAGCTCGGCTGGTCAAGAATCCACCTGCAATGCAGCTGACCTGGGAAGCTCCTTGACTTGCGAAGATTCCCTGGAGAAGGGAACGGCTACCCACTCTGGAGTTCTGGCCTGGAGAACTCCATGGACTGTACAGTCCATAGGGTTGCAAAGAGTCAGACACGACTGAGTGGCTTTCACTAGCTTTATTACTTTGCCAGGCAAAGGGGGGCCACAACAGGCTAACGCCCTCAAAACTGTCTGTCCCAGCTTGGAGAAGAGTGAGAAGCTTTATGGTAATTGTTCAAAGAGGGCGTGGCCAGCTCATGGACATTCTGCTGATGGGTTGGTGGTGAGGGTGAGTAGGAGTCGGCATCAGAACCTTCAGGTCCGACTGGTCTGGGGTCTACGTGCTTGTGGGCAGCACACCACTGTCAATCATTACTTCTCCCACCTGGAGAGGGTTTCAACATCTGCAAAATAGCTCAGAGATACTGGTGTGTGTGTGTGTGTGTGTGTGTCCACTGATGGGAGGTATGTCTGTGTGTGTGTCTGTGTGTGTGTGTGTGTCCCCATTGATGGGGAAACAGGACCTGGCCCCAAGGCTGCCCTTGACTGTGTGTCTTGCCCCAGGCCCATGCCATGTGTATGTCTGTCTCTGTGTGTGTCTGTGTGTGTGTCTGTGTGCCTGTGTGTGTGTGTCCCCACTGATGGGGAAACAGGGCCTGGCCCCAAGGCTGCCCTTGACTGTGTGTCTTGCCCCAGGCCCATGCCATGTGTATGTCTGTCTCTGTGTGTGTCTGTATGTGTGTCTGTGTGCCTGTGTGTGTGTGTCCCCACTGATGGGGAAACAGGGCCTGGCCCCAAGGCTGCCCTTGACTGTCTGTCTCTCCCCAGGCCCATGTCCTCTCCCGTCCTTAATTAGCAGCAGCTCGAGCCTGCCCACTGGAGCCCAGGGATGGTCATGGGGGAAGGAAGGCCATTTCTTGCAATCAGAGGAGAGGGGGCAGAGAAAGGCCCTGTGCCCAGGAGCCCATAGGGCCCTGCCTCGCATCAGAGCCTCTCGCCTACCTTCCGTCTCAGCTCACCTACTCCGGGAGCTCTTGTGGGTGGCATCATGCCTGTCCTTTGGGGTCTAGCGTCTCTCAGAGTAACATCCTCAAGCCTCACCCCTGTTGCAGCACGCAGAGAACATCGTTCCTCTCAAGGGCCAGATAAAGCTTCACTGTGCACACGAGCTGCACCGTGCTCACGCCTTCACTGTGCACACGAGCTGCACCGTGCTCGCCCCTTCATCTCTGAGGGACATTCGGGTTTTCTCCACCAGTGCTCCTGTTTAAACAGGACAATTTACAGATTTGGGGGAGCGTTGGTGTAGGAGGAAGAGGAAGATGAGAATTTTGTCTGCCACCAACTCCCCACGTGCTCTTGAGACCCACACAGATGTCAGTGTTTTCACTTTGAAACTGAGGAGCTGAATTAGACCCGTGATCTCCAAAATATTTTTGGAGATCAGCTATAGTAAGAAATAGACTTTTCACTATGACTAAGTTCACACAAACCCACATAAATGCTGAAACAAAAGTTTCACAGGGTTTCATTTACTCTATGTACAACCCATTCTGGTATTTCTATTTTACTCTATTCCATTATTTTTCATTAAAAGAGAGAAAGAAAGAATGGTTGTAAGCCCCTACATTGATTTCAAAGCCCATTAGCGAGTGGCAACTCATGCTTTGAAACAGTCTTATTTTAGATTACTTTTCACCAAATTGGTTTCCTTGGAATATGTTGGTACGTGTGCGTCCCCCAAATGTGTCTGTTTAATAAAGCATGGGGAACATCTGAACTCGGCCCCCAAACGTGTCTGTTTAATAAAGCATGGGGAACATCTGAACTGGCTCCCCAAACGTGCCTGTTTAATAGAGCATGGGGAACATCTGAACTCGCTCACAACAAAAGTTATAAGGAGCTACATCTCCCAACCTATTTGCCGTGGAAAACCCCACACAGATTCAAAAGGGAAGTCCTAACATCCCTGGACCCTGTTCACTGGAGGATCCATCCAGGGAAAAAAAACGGAGCGAGGTCAGGTTCTTTTCTGCCCCACCTTTCTATGACTGGCGCAGCTACTCTCAGCACGATCTTCCTGTCCCGTGTCTCCTAAGGCGGCAAACATCCTCACAGTAATAGTGCACCTGCCTAAACAGAGTCACATCATTCTGACATTCACATAAACATTTTAGAGAAAATAATTATTTTTGAGAGATATTCAAAGCAAACGGTAAAAAGTCACCCCAACACACACAGCTCCTTCCACCATCAGAATCCAAAACAATTATTTAAAATTTTCTCTAGTGACACAGAGACAGAAACCGATGTGTGAGAGGAGGAGGGAGGATGGGAGAAGAGGGTGGGGCAAACGGGAGTGGCCCTGACTATG
Organism: Nanger dama; assembly: GCA_917880005.1. NCBI lineage: Eukaryota > Metazoa > Chordata > Mammalia > Artiodactyla > Bovidae > Nanger > Nanger dama. The sequence goes on along the minus strand of CAKJTW010000003.1, from coordinate 2,221,528 downwards.
CACCCACGAGCGGACCGATCGCTGGCAGCAGAGCGCAGCGCAGGGACCCAGCTCGCCGCCCTGTGCAACGCACCGCACGGTTGCTCTCTCTGCTGTCCTGCAGAGATGAACACCACGTGGTAAAGCCATTGCCCTCTAAGCCGCAAAGATTAAAAATAAAATACAGAGTTTCTTCTAGTGATTCTGACACCCCATCCTTTGTTCCCTTCATGCTGATCCAGAGACTCCACAATCAGAATGCCCACAGAGCTTCACGGCTCCCATAACCGGAGTCTCGCCCGTAGCAGTCATGCGCTTTCACAGCACTACTTGGAGCGTTCCTTACAGTTTAATTCGCATATATGCGGCCCAACCAGAATTAGATAGGCATTTTCGGAAGAATCTTCACTTCCTCATTCCTTAATGAATGAAGCCAACTCTGCGTCTTTAATCCATTTTATGACTTCAATGTCAAATAAAGGATGCTAATTATATTTATTTCATTTGATTTCACAAATATTTACTCAGTTCATGCATACTGAGTAAGGAGGTTTGGGTCAATGATTACAGAGCTTTTCTTTTTAAAGACTGTCAACAAAATATATTGCTTTAACAATAAGCAGAAAACCATGCTAAATCCCAGAAGGCGGCAAACTATTGTCAGTTCTCCCTACACACATATCTTTTTAAAAGACTGCACATAGAAAATGGTTAGAAAGATGGCATGGCCATTTATTTCCAAAGATGATAATTTAAGCAAGCTTAGAGGGGAAAAAAAAACCAAACCCTGATTATCTCTGAGAGTAGAGTCTGTGAACAAGGCAAGTCCTTCAATATTGAGAACTTTGAATTTCTTACTTCTTGGTAAACGGTCAGTATAAATATATCTCCAAAACCATAAAACTCAAATCAGGTTTGAGAAAATACTGTACGATTCCCACCCCCCGCGCCCATGTTCATAGTTACTTTTCTGTTCTGTCTGAAAGAGGTGATCCTTACATAAGTGCATGTGTGCACACGCACACCCACGCTCTGCTCCCTCCCGCTCTGCTCCCTCCCGCTCTGCCCCTCCCGTCCCCGCTCTGCTCCCCACCAAGCCTGGGGGCTCCCTCCCCGCTCTGCTCCCTCCCGCTCTGCTCCCCCGCCCCCCCCACGCTCTGCTCCCCACCAAGCCTGGGGGCTCCGGAGAGCTCCGTCTCAGGCCTTCCCCCCCAAGATGCCCTCTCCTGGAGGGGCTCTGAACGCTCTCACGCCCCTGGCACCCCCTCCTTCCGGTAGGACATCGAACACACCTTTAAGAAGCGCTGTGCCGGGCTCCCCCCCGCCTCGCCCAGGCCCACCCACTGATTCAGGCACTTTCTGAAGAGCCCGCTTCTTCAGAAAGCCGTGAGCACACGGTGACAAGGGAAGGTGGGAAGAGGTCCGGCTTCGAAGTCAGGAGAGGGCGAGGGCTGGCTCCAGTCTCAGCTCCACCACGGGGAGCTGGCTGGCCGGCCACATGCAGGGACGGGACTGCCCGCGCTCAGCGTCCTCTGAACTGGAAACAGTGATAACTTCAGTCTCATGGGGTCCTTACAAGACTTAAGACTGGCTGCATATATGATCTCTGTCATACTAAGCCTGGCGCCTAGCAGGTCTTCAATAAATGCTAGGATTTCTGCCTCCCACCCAAAAGCCAGAATGGTTTAGGATTCAAGGCAGGAGTGACGAACAAGTTTTAAGTTCTTTATACTGGCCTACTTCACTCTTCAATGCTTCACTTTCTTGCGCTTTGCAAGTAACTGCACTTTCTTTTTACAGATTGAAGGTTTGTGGCAACCCTGCACCAAGCAAGTCGAAGCTACTTTTCCAGAAACATTTGTTCATTCTGTGTCTCTGTGTCACATTTTGGTAATTCTCACAATATTTCCAACTTTCTCATGATTAGCATTTCTGTGATCTTAGATGCTAATACTTTGACTCACTCGGACTCAGATAATGGCATTTTTTTAAACAAAGCGCTTTTAAGGTGAGGCACATACATTGTGCTTTTAGACATCACGCTAGTGTGGCACACGTGTCAGAATTCAAGAAGGTGTGGATCTAACTTCTGCGCACACTGGGAACCGAGAGATTCCCACGACTCTCTGCTGCACGCCTCCCGTTATTACAGCGGTCTAGAGCCAAACACAGGGCATCTCCAAGGTCTGCCTGTAATCCTATATATATATAGCACTAAAGAGCCTACGCTCATTACATAGCTCATTTGGTAGAAGTTTGGCATATCAGGTGGAAAGAGATTTTTGTTTCACTCTGCATCAGAGAGTGTTATTTGAGAAATTCAGGTTGGTTTATCTATAACTTTGCCTTCAACAACAGTAACGACAGAATATTCCGCATCTAAGAGGGAAGGATAAGAGGGGGTCAGGAAGAGGGAACTTCAAAGGTCTTGCTCATAGTAACATTCCATCTGAGTTACCACGTGCCTAACCCTGACTTTCTCAACAGCAGCCCAGTAACCATCCTGGTGGTCCAGTGGCTAAAACCCCTTGCTGCCAAAGCAGGGGGGCCCGGTTCGATCCCCCGGTCAGGGAACATGAGATCCCACAAGCTGCAAGTAAGAACTGGTGCAGCCAAACAGATAAATAACAATAAACACGGGAAGAAAAAAAAAAAGAACAGCCCATTTCAGAGCCTGGAGGAGGCCTCGTTTAAGTGAGGGGTCCTCGCGTCAAGCCGTGATCCGTGGCCAGAGTACCTCCTGTGGGATCCCAGGCCTTGTGGCATCACACTTTTGTGAGTTATGAACACAGATTTTTTTTTCAAGCACCAAGAATCAAGATGGTCTTTCAGCAGTTAGGGAGGGATGCCATTTGGGTGACTTTCTTCTTGAGGGGTTAAAGGGAAACACTGAGATTTCCTGGGACAAAGAAGCAAGACCTGGAGGAGGGGGAGACGCGCTCTGTTCTCACCAGAGAAGAAAGGAACGTAGCGGGGAAGGCTAAGGAGCTGCTGCCAAGAGGTTTAAGCCCGGATTATGTATCTGGTGGAGACAGCGCACAGTGGAGTGCTTCGGCCAGCCGCGGGGAGAACTGTTCCCATTACGAGGAGGGAAGGAGAGCCGGCGCCTTACCTTTCCAGGGCTCTGTTCTGAGGCAAGTGTTCAGCAGAGGCCTCCTTTCAGCAAGGAGCAGAGGGAGGCTTCTTTTCAAAGGAATAATGAAGGAGACAAAGCGGGCGCGATTCCTGGCTGGCACCCCCCTTGTGCGCATTTGCATTTTCTGTGGCAGCTGCAAAACGTTTAGTCCTCTGACAGTATCTGGCGCTCTGGAGTCAGCAGCCTGGAATTCGTAACCCTCCTGTCCCAGAGTCGCCCGATGGGTCTCAGGCTTCAAGAATGACCGGGCCCAAAGAGTCAGGCTGTGTGACAACTGGAGGAGGGCCTGGGCAGACAGACGTGGAAGGAGACGGAGGGCCAGAAACAGCCCCTGTGCAAACCAGCTGGAGCATCCCGAGAGCGAGGGGGTACCAGGGAGCTGTCCCCTCCACCTCCAGGGCCCCTGCCTCCCGACAGTGAAGGGAAGGCGGGTAGTCAGTTACTTCCTCCGGGGCATCCCTAAAAACTCCAGCAATGCACCTGGCGTGAGCTTCATAACCTGGGCTCTGCTTTCTCTGCGCCCCCAGGGACTGTAGCCCGCCAGGCTCCCCTGTCCATGGGTTTATCCCAGCAGGAATACTGGAGCGGGTAGCCATTTCCTTCTCTAGGGGATCTTCCTGATCCAGGGATCGAACCCATATCTCCTGCTTGGCAGGCAGGGTCTTTACTACTGAGTCAGCTGGGAAGCCTGCTTTCCAAAAGCAATCATTGATAAATGTCTATTGAAGAACACCTGTATGGAGGGTAAAACCACAGGGGGAGAGAACTTGCCAAGGATCCTGGTTTTCACAGATCTTAATTCTACTGGAAACTATGGAAAAGAAAATATAACAAGATGTCTTACAATGCAAACCAGAATACAGGGGGCCAAACTGGTATGCAGCAGGTACAAAAACAGGACCGTTCAATTATCAAGAGAGTCCTGGATGGTGAGGAGGAGATAGTAAAACGCACTGGCTTCCCACGGGCAGGCACAAGCACATCCAATGCAGCCTCTTCCTTCACTTAATACACACGGCACCGCTCTGAGACAGGTGTCCTGATGTCACAAGAGGAATGGCAACATGGACGTTACTTACCCAGAGATTTCTGGTAACTTGGCCAAGATCACACAGCTGGTGAGTGGCCCAGGCAAGGTTCTAGCTGGCAGCTGCTGCTGAGAGGAGCTGGGACTTGCTCCAGGCCCGGTCCGACGGTGGTCAACCAGTGATGCCTGGCAGGCCCTGTGGGGCTCCTGGGCACAGGCCTCCATGCCCTCCCTCTCTGGGATCAAAGGACGCGGTCTTCACCCAGTCTCCGTGACTGTCGCCGAGTTCCACCGGGCAGCTCTCAGCTGTCGTTCGTTAGTGGAGGACGGGGGGTGGGGGCAAGGTCCTCCCCCCACCCCCCGTCAAGGGGCACACATGGCGTCTCAGCCTCGCAGATGTTGACATCTCCTCCCATGGGAAAGTCACGGGGTGCCGCCCACAGCACGCACACCCCAGACCAGCCAAGCCTGAAAGCTGACGGCACTGACTCCTACTGACCGCGCTGCCAGCCCATCCGAAGACACGTCCATGAGCTGATCACGCCCGCGTTTACTCTGAAATTTCCCGCCATCCTCCCCAAGCTGGGACGTTGGGTTCTGAGGGCATCGGCCCACTGTGTCCCCACTCACCCGGCAAAGCAACAGAGCTATCCCTCTCCACTTCACCCCAAACTCTGGCACCAGTGCACGGAGGAGCTGAGCTTTCAGGACCACCTGCAGGAGCTGGAGGGGGCCTGGGGACGAGCAAGGGGGTTTGCAGGCTGGGTTCCTGCACACAAGGCAGGAGCTCTGAGGCCCAGGGCGGCAGAAGGACCTGGTTAGTGGGGCGAAGCTCAGCAGAGACGGGCACCTCATCTGCCTTCCCGGTCTACCACGGGCCAGGAGGCGGACAGGCAGAGAGGCTGCCGCACCTGAGACCTTCAGCTCTTTAGATCTTTTCTGCCTTCTCACTGCTGTTCCAAGCTTGACTCTTCCTCCTGAGGATGTCACAGCTGCTGCACCCGTCCATCTGCCTGCAGGACCACCATGAGGCCAGGCGGGGGTCTGCGGGCCTGGGAACTCTAGAGCCCGTCAGAACCACCACCGCCAGTGGGTCTCTGCTGGGAAGTTTAAAAGAGGGGGAATCTATGCTCCTCAATTTCTCTATAAGCAGAAAAGGGGGGCAGTCAATTTCTAGCTCAAAAGAATCCTAAGATACTTAACTCGGCTCTATCATTGGAGGAGGAGAGAGCCACTAAAATTCTCCTGTTTCCTCTGAATGTTTTTTTTTTTCCCATTCACTTTCATTCTTGCCAAACTTGGGGAGGGTCACTGGGGGGTAACCAGGTTTGTTAGACATCGGTGGCTAGCAGACTTTGAACAAAACTTTCTACTTAAATGTAGATAAACACACCATGAACATGTCCCAACTTAGACAACCGTGATTAAGCAACTCGACCAGGCAGATAAGGATTAAACCAGGCGTCTCAATGGTTTGTGGACGCTTCCGTCAGATGGATGAGAAACCAGCAGGGGTTAGAAGTTAACGTGGGATCCCATGCTCCTCACACTCTGCCAGCACCTTCCACGCACCCTGCGGAGTCTCAGAGATGGTCTGACAGATAACGCCACGTGGCTCTCACAGAAGAAAAACCAAGGGTAAGAGCGCAAGCAGAGCCTGGCCCACAGCAAGTGATGCCACGGAATGAAGACCGGCTTTGGCTCTCCCACAGAGACTGACAGAAAGGGTGGGTGCGGCTCTCCTCCACTCAGGGGTAAACAGGGGAAGGGCTGCGTGATTTGATGGACAGCTTTTGGAAATGGTCTCCTGCTTGGCAAAACACTGCAGCGACAATTCTCTTCCCACTGAAGGAAATGTAAAGAAGCGTCACTAAAACAAGAGAGGTAATTACCGGGCAGGAATCAAAGAGCAGGGAGACACGGAGCAGAGCAACTGAATTAGCCCCATTACGGCCTTGAAATCAGGCCTTAACAGTTTCAAGAGGGAGAATCTGACCTCTCACTTCTGAGTAACAAAGCCGTGCCTGTCTTTCCTGCGTTTTGTTTCCAGCCTATCCGGCGGGCTTGGAGAATGATAAACACCAGACACGTCGTCCCTCTGCTGTGCTTGCGGCTCAGCAGACCCAGAAAGAGACCATGAGGGCCGGAAGGGATGGCTGTGCCACTCTCCCGGCAATAATTCCATCTCTTCAAGGACGCTGGCAGCTGGTCACCTCAATGTGACTAGCACCCAAGGGCGGCTGCTTCGTGCACTACCCAAAACTCACCACCCACTCAGCTACCCGTCTACCCACACACTCACCCATGCAGCTCAGCTACCCGTCCACCCAAACACTCACCCACCCAACTCAGCTACCCGTCTACCCACACACTCACCACCCACTCAGCTACCTGTCTACCCAAACACTCACCACCCACTCAGCGACCCGTCTACCCACACACTCACCACTCACTCAGCTACCCATCTACCCACACACTCACCCACCCAACTCAGTGACCCGTCTACCCACACACTCACCACCCACTCAGCGACCTGTCCACCCAAACACTCACCCATCCACTCAGCTACCTGTCTACCCACACACTCACCACCCACTCAGCTACCCATCTACCCACACACTCACCCACCCAACTCAGCTACCCGTCTACCCAAACACTCACCCATCCACTCAGCTACCCGTCTACCCAAACACTCACCACCCACTCAGCTACTTGTCTACCCAAACACTCACCCATCCACTCAGCGACCCGTCTACCCACACACTCACCACCCACTCAGCGACCTGTCCACCCAAACACTCACCCATCCACTCAGCTACCCGTCTACCCAAACACTCACCACCCACTCAGCTAACCATCTACCCAAACACTCACCCACCCAACTCAGCGACCCGTCTACCCACACACTCACCACCCACTCAGCGACCTGTCCACCCAAACACTCACCCATCCACTCAGCTACCCGTCTACCCAAACACTCACCCACCCACTCAGCTACCCATCTACCCAAACACTCACCCACCCAACTCAGCTCCCACCCCCCACCCACTCCCCACCCAGCACCCACCCCCAAACACTCACCCACCCAACTCAGCTACCCGTCTACCCAAACACTCACCCACCCCAACTCAGCTACCCATCTACCCAAACACTCACCCACCCAACTCAGCTACCCGTCCACCCAAACACTCACCACCCACTCAGCTACCCGTCTACCCAAACACTCACCCATCCACTCAGCTACCCGTCTACTCAAACACTCACCACCCACTCAGTGACCCATCTACCCAAACACTCACCACCCACTCAGCTACTTGTCTACCCAAATACTCACCCATCCACTCAGCTACCCGTCTACCCAAACACTCACCCATCCACTCAGCTACCCGTCTACCCAAACACTCACCACCCACTCAGCTACTTGTCTACCCAAACACTCACCCATCCACTCAGCTACCCATCTACCCAAACACTCACCACCCACTCAGCTACCCATCTACCCAAACACTCACCCACCCACTCAGCGACCCGTCTGCCCGCACACTCACACTCACTCAGCTACCCATCTACCCAAACACTCACACCCACTCAGCGACCTGTCTGCCCGCACACTCACCCGGGTCCTGGTGTGCGTCTGGCATCATTAGATGCTCTTCTGTAGGGGAGATCTTTCTTTAGTGGAGCCTGAACCTTTCTTCCTGTATCTTCAACCCACTGGAACCAAATCCCCCTGAGGGAAGCTGAAGACGGCTGGCAGGCTGACCTTCGGAGGGTGTCTTCTCCAGATCACACATTCCCGGCTCCGTCACGGTGACACGTGGATTCCCTCACCAGCCTCACCACTTTTCTCTGTATCTTGGAGTCCCCCACCCACCTGGTCAGAAATGTCCCAGTGAAGACTGATCCACAGTGAAAGTGGGAGTTACTGATCTTCACACCCCTTGTTCTCATCTTTCACTGACATAATAGAACACTCATATATAACCTAAAACTACGTGCTCTGACCAACGTAACTCACAGCATAATGTACTTACAGTACAAGAATCCTCCCCCATCTACGGTCCTCAAATCTTTTATGAACAGTGGGTTCCAATGTCTGATCTAATTCCGCCTCTACTGCTTACCCCTTCCCTTTCAGTCTACAGAATCCAGGAGTATGTAGCATGGCCGGAAGCTGGAGAAAGGGGGGTCCTAGACAGAGCAGGGGTTGGTTTTAATTTTCTATTCTGATGAAGAAGTGCTGCAAAACAGAGAGCCTGTGGCCCGTTGTTTCCTAGTGGACATCATCGATTTTACGCGGTTTTGACAGCTCTTTCATATTTCCAACACGCAGATCGATGTCTCCCGCTCTGAGAAGGTGAGGGGGTCGCCGAACACGCAGCAAGCGGGCCAGCCCCTCGTGCACTCATCTCCCTCTCCTGACAAAGCCTCAGATGCTGGACCAGGAATCCGCCAGGTCTCCCCCTGGCTGTCTGAAGATGCTAATAAACAGGAAGCAGACTGGTCGAGACCCCGGACTCCTAGAGAGCCAGCCAACACTCCAACTTTCTGACCAGGCATTAGAGACCCAGAACCTCCTTATTACCTATCATCTGGGGAGTTAGACCAACAGAAACGTATCACTAGTAGATCTAAAGAGCAGCAAACACCTCTGCTGGCAGAAGACCAGCCATGGGCGGAGGGCACCCAAGAGTTCAGAGGATGAAAAGGGACTCAGCTTGGCTCTCTGGGCCGAGAATTTCACTCTGCACCTGAGTAACACTGATATAATCAGCCTGGCTGCTTAAATATTCAACCCTCAGAGTGAGTGTGAGAACAGAATGAAATTGGACGACTGGGCACAAGATTCATGTGGTACACCTCGCATGTAAGAGCTCAAAGATAACAGACTATTTTCCATTTAAATAAAGTCATGTTGGATGGAATGAGGATGAAATATACAACGGACAGCGCACTGTAGGCGAAACACTGAGATTAAAAATATTCTGAGACCAACTCAGAAAACAGAATGGAAGTCAACCACAGATAATACGATTTGACACGAAAATAACATTATAGCTGACTAATGCATTTTAAAGTTCACACTGTAATGAGCTTTGTTTTTATATATAAGAGTGAATTCCTATAATTTTAAGCCTTTTCTATGACCCCTCTTCCTCCAACTTTTTAACAAAATGCAGAAGTACTGTTATTAGAAAATTTTGTCATTCAACCCCTGTTCATTTTACCACATTAATTTAGCACAGAAATGGCAATCCACTCCAGTACTACTGCCTGGAAAATCCCATGGACAGAGGAGCCTGGTAGGCTACAGTCTATGGGGCCACAAAGAGTCGGACACGACTGAGCGACTTCACGTTCACTTTCTACATATTTAGTACAATAAAGCTTCATACTGATTTTTTAAATTTAATATTCTTTAAAAAATTAAACACATAGTTACAGTTCAATGCATATGCTTTCAAAATACCTACTCACCATTTTTAATTACACTTACACAAATAAGTGTATTGACCATGAAGAGCTTTTAAAAGCTATTTATGGTTTCCATCAAATACACTGCTTACAAGTAAATACGAGGAGTGTGATGTGCGATAATGACGCCGCTGATCTCAACGCTCACGTCCACTCCTCATGCTCGACTGAATTAACGTGGCAGCGACACCACCATCTCACCAGTAAACTCCTTCTTTGCGGTTGACACTGATTTTACTTTGTGGCTTTGCAGTTCTGCCAACAATCAAATGCACAGCACTTCGAATAACTGGAATGAAAGATGTCTCATAAGCTAAAAAATTGCTGGATGTTCTCCAAGCAATGCATAAGCTATTCCTTGCTGTGTGCAAATTCAGCATTTTAGTGAGGGAATTAACATGGGCATGTTAATAAGCTTAACATTCTAAGGATTCTCTAATCTTCTAATTGTCTAAAAGGATGAGTTCCCTAAACACCTTCCCTTCCCCACCTCCCCTCAAGCCCATCCCCCATCTGCCATCACCAGTCTCTCCTTCAGCCAAGGCTTCCTGACCTGGTGAGGAATCACTGATGATACCCTTGATTCAAACACACTGAGCGCTCTCTACAACTGCTATATCCTTAGCAGAATTACTCTGCTACGCAGGCATTTTTAAAAGATTATAAAGAATAAGCTCAAAGCACAGGAATCGGGCAGCAGGCAGGATTTTAAAAAAGAAAAGTCATCTTTTTGCTGAGTCAGCCACTAAAGCCAGCCATTTTCATTAAGACCCTCAATATCTGAAAGGCCAAACTCTTTGGAGAGACCATTAACATATCTTATGCGGCTCATAACGGTTCTGAAGAAGCAAAAAGAAACTTAAGGAGTTAAATTATAAACTTAAATGTTCGGAATTTTCTTTATTCAATAAAAAATTAGGTGAGAGCTGTCGAAACTTTCTTGGAATGTTTTGATTCCGTAAACTTTAAAGTCATCCAGAAAAAAAATCTTCAGACCTAGATCAGCAAATAAAAGTCTTGTGCGTGCTCAGTAGCTAAGTCGAGTCTGCCAGGCTCCTCTGCCCATGGGATTCTTTTGGCAAGAACACGGAGTGGATTGCTGTTTCCTCCCCCAGGGATCTTCCTGACTGGGGGATGGAACCCCCGACGCCTGTGTCTGCTGCACTGCAGGTGGATTCTTTACCACTGAGCAACATGCGAGGCTTTCAAATGTCTTGTAGGTTTTTGTAACTCTGTACATGTTACAGAGGCAGTAACACTTTACACAGAACATACAATACCTTGTCATTATTTTTAAAGTGAAGATATTAAACAGAAAATGAAAGGTGCATTGGGGAACAGCGGTGCCCTCAACAGGGGCTTTCGTTCATCTAAAGCCCAGCCATGGCTGGCCCATCACGTGGACCACGGGCATATAAGGCGCTCAGGTCGTTCATCTAAAGCCCAGCCGTGGCTGGCCCATCACGTGGACCACGGGCATATAAGGCGCTCAGGTCGTTCATCTAAAGCCCAGCCGTGGCTGGCCCATCACGTGGACCACGGGCATATAAGGCGCTCAGGTCGTTCATTTAAAGCCCAGCCGTGGCTGGCCCATCGCGTGGACCATGGGCATATAAGGCGCTCAGGTCGTTCATCTAAAGCCCAGCCGTGGCTGGCCCATCGCGTGGACCACGGGCATATAAGGCGCTCAGGTCGTTCATCTAAAGCCCAGCCGTGGCTGGCCCATCGCGTGGACCACGGCATATAAGGCGCTCAGGCTTCCTTGGATGTAAACAAGGAAGCATAAGCCTATAGTAGCTCTGGCTCTCAAATTATGCATAGTTCATTAAATTTCTTTTCTCTGAAAAAAAAAAATAAATCATCCAGGAAACTCTACAAACCATACTTTCTGATTCACTGTAAAACCTGTTTCCCACCTATGGTGAGAGATGATTAAGACTTTTTTTTTCTTTTTCTATAACCTGATTTTGTAACCTAATCCCAGAGAAGATGCTACATCACGTCCTACAGATAACTTCTGAAAACAACCTGTTGTCATAAATACTGCTATGGAACATCCAGTATTTACAGGGCATGAACTGAGTATCGTAAAGTTCAAGGGCCCCGCACTCTCAAGAAACAAAATCATAAGATCAAGGTCACCCACTGGGGAACTGTCTATCTAACCATCAGACGTAGAGAAAGATTAGCAAAGGAGAATAGTCCTAAAAAGCTGGTGGGAGTGTAGACTGGAACAGAGTTTAACATCAGAATGCAATTTGGCGATCTTCATATCAAAAGTATTAGAATATGCATATCTTTAACAAGAAATCCTTGCTTCTTGAGTGAAGGAGGGGCAGAGGCAACAAAGCCATGAAAATAGATAAGACTTTCTGTGAGAAGCGTGAAGCAAGAAACCCAAATGCACCATCTCCCCTCCTCTTTCCGGGTCTAGACTCTGAACACCACACTGAAAGCCGGGGGAGGAGGGCAGCAGACCTGCGTGGGCAGCTTGGCCTCAGGGACCCTTTCCAAGCACAGCTGAGGATGCGTCATGGAAATAAAGCTCCGAGAACCTACAGAGAAGCCCGTTGTGCAGCTCGGGAGATGCTGGGGAGGATGAGGTAGAAGCCGAGCCCCTGCTGTCGGCTCTCCAGATGTCTTGTCGCCATGGTAACAGGTACTCCAGACGGGTCAGGGGAACTGCTGTGCTTTCTACTCTCCATCGCGACAGAAAGGACATGGACACAAAACTGACCCTCTCAACCAGTCTGCGCACTGGGGACTGCTTTTCTTTCACAGAAAAGCTGCAGAGACAGCACAGAGAGTTCTCTTAGACCCTACACTCAGTTTGCCCGAAGTTAACACCTTAGGTTACTGTGGTATGTTTGTTACAACTGAGGAAGCAACACTGATACATTACTATTACTGCGAGGAGACCCAACCAGTCCATCCCAAAGGAAATCAGTTCTGCATATTCATCGGAAGGACTGATGCTGAAACACCAATACTTTTCCAAGAGGTGACTCATTGGAGAAGACCCTGATGATGGGAAAGAATGAAGGCGGGAGGAGAAGGGTGAGATGGCTGGATGGCATCACCAGCTCAGTGGACATGAGTCTGAACAAGCTGCAGTCCATGGGGTCGCAAAGAGCTGGACACGACTGAGCGACCGAACTGAACTGCACACATTGTTCCTATTTAACTAGGTTTACCCTAATGTCTTTTTTTCTGTTCCAGGAAACTATCCTCAGCAATGCCCAACTCTTTGTGGCTCTATGCACTGCAGCCGCCAGGTTCCTCTTCTGTGGAATTCTCCAGGCAAGAACACTGGAGTGGGTTGCCATCCCCTCCCCCAGGGGACCTTCCCGACCCAGGGATCGAACCCACGTCTCTTACGTCTCCTGCACTGGCCACGGGTTCTTTACCACCTGTGCCCCCTGGGAAGCCCAGGAACCTGTCCAAGAGACTCCATGTCTTCGTGGCCTCCTCTGACCTGCAGCAGCTTTTCTCAGACTTTCCTTGTTTTCGATGGCTGACAGCTGTGAAGCCAGCTGATCGGGTATTCTGAAGGATGTCTCCACTCCCCTCCCCCTTCCAGGACACAACCCTGTCTGGTACCTTTCTCAGATCACACTGGACGTACGGGCTCTGAGGAGGGGACAACAAAGGTGAAGCGGCAGTTTCTCGACATGGTGAGAAAGGCACAGGGTGTCAGCCTCCATCACAGACAGTGCCAGCTTTGGTCACCTGGCCGGGACACCAAATGCCAGGCTTCTCACCACCATTTCCACGCACTGCTCTTTGGAAGCAAGTCATCAGCGGCAGCCACTCAAAAGGTAGGGAGTCAGACTCCAATTCCTCGAACAGACAAATATCTATAGAAGTTATTTACAATTCTTCCATAAGGGAAATTTGTCTCTACTCTCATAAGAATAGCAAGAAGAGATAAGAAAGCCTTCCTCAGCGATCAATGCAAAGAAATAGAGAAGAGCAGAATGAGAAAGACTAGAGATCTCTTCAAGAAAATTAGAGATACCAAGGAACATTTCATGCAAAGATGGGCTCGATAAAGGACAGAAATGGTCTGGACCTAACAGAAGCAGAAGATAGTAAGAAGAGGTGGCAAGAATACACAGAAGAACTGTACAAAAAGATCTTCATGATCCAGATAATCACGATGGTGTGATCACTCACCTAGAGCCAGACATCTTGGAATGTGAAGTCAAGTGGGCCTTAGAAAGCATCACTACGAACAAAGCTAGTGGAGGTGATGGAATTCCAGTAGAGCTGTTTCAAATTCTGAAGGATGATGCTGTGAAAGTGCTGCACTCAATATGCCAGCAAATTTGGGAAACTCAGCAGTGGCCACAGGACTGGAAAAGGTCAGTGTTCATTCCAATTCCAAAGAAAGGCAATGCCAAAGAATGCTCAAACTACCTCACAATTGCGCTCATCTCACATGCTAGTAAAGTAATGCTCAAAATTCTCCAAGCCAAGCTTCAGCAATACGTGAACCGTGAACTCCCTGATGTTCAAGCTGGTTTTAGAAAAGGCAGAGGAACCAGAGATCAAATTGCCAACATCCGCTGGATCATTGAAAAAGCAAGAGAGTTCCAGAAAAACATCTCTTTCTGCTTTATTGACTATGCCAAAGCCCTTGACTGTGTGGATCACAATAAACTGTGGACAATTCTGAAAGAGATGGGAATACCAGACCACCTGACCTGCCTCTTGAGAAATCTGTTTGCAGGTCAGGAAGCAACAGTTAGAACTGGACATGGAACAATAGATTGGTTCCAAATAGGAAAAGGAGTACTTCAAGGCTGTATATTGTCACCCTGCTTATTTAACTTGTATGCAGAGTACATCATGAGAAACATTGGGCCGGAAGACACACAAGCTGGAATCAAGATTGACGGGAGAAATTTCAATAACCTCAGATATTCAGATGACACAACCCTTATGGCAGAAAGTGAAGAGGAACTACAGCCTCTTGAGGAAAGTGAAAGAAGAGAGTGAAAAGGTTGGCTTAAAGCTCAACATTCAGAAAACGAAGATCATGGCATCCGGTCCCATCACTTCATGGGAAATAGATGAGGAAACAGTGGAAACAGTGTCAGGCTTTATTTTGGGGGCTCCAAAATCACTGCAGATGGTGACTGCAGCCATGAAATTAAAAGACGCTTACTCCTTGGAAGAAAAGTTATGACCAACCTAGATAGCATATTCAAAAGCAGAGACATTACTTTGCCAACAAAGGTCCGTCTAGTCAACGCTATGGTTTTTCCAGTGGTCGTGTATGGATATGAGAGTTGGACTATGAAGAAGGCTGAGCACCAAAGAATTAATGCTTTTGAACTGTGGTATTGGAGAAGACTCCTGAGAATCCCTTGGACTGCAAGGAGATCCAACCAGTCCATCCTAAAGGAGATCAGCCCTGGGATTTCTTTGGAAGGAATGATGCTGAAGCTGAAACTCCAGTATTTTGGCCACCTCATGCGAAGAGTTGACTCATTGGAAAAGACTCTGATGCTGGGAGGGATTGAGGGCAGGAGAAGAAGGGGACGACTGAGGATGAGATGGCCGGATGGCATCACTGACTCAATGGATGCGAGTCTGAGTGAACTCCGGGAGTTGGTGATGGACAGGGAGGCCTAGTGTGTTGCAATTCATGGGGTTGTGAAGAGTCAGATACGACTAAGCAACTGGACTGAACTGAAATGAACTCGTTTATTTATTTGAGCATTTATTTATATCAGTGTGGATTCACAGATACGGATTTTATATTTGGAGTTAAAACCGCAATGCTGTACTATTATTTGTGGTTCGAATTGTTTCCGCTTTGGCCACTGGGGCAAATTCAGGTAGAGCCATGACATCCTTATTTTCTGAACACTTCATAACTTTCTGCTTTTCCATATTTTTATCGGCGAGATGCCTTACTTAATTAAGAGCTGTTAGGGGGCGAACTGTGTATTCAACCCCAACCGCACAGAAGAGTTTCATGCTGGGGGTTCCGAGCACCTCAAAACGTGACCCTATTTGGGAACAGAGTCATGGGAGATGTAACGATTGCCTCATGCTGGAAAGGGTGTCCCCGAATCCAGGATAACCGGCGCCCTTGCAACAGAGGAGACGCAGGCACAGCACTCCAGGAGGGGCAGGCACGACACCCTGATGACAAAGGCAGAGGTCAGGGCGACCCTTCTCCCAGGCATCCGAGAGTGGGCCCTGGCAAACAGGGGCACGCGGCTCGGCACGGCGACACTCAGCAGTCCCTCTGGACGAGGGCGAGCAGTGAGGGCAGCGCTTTCAGACGCCCCTCTTCCCTGCAGCCTCCAGCCACCTGCTGCTTGCTTAGAGCACTCCTTGCCCAGCGCACCTCCGAATCCTAGCAGTAGCCGTCCGTCTAGTACAACCACCACTTCAGATGCTAAGGACCAGCTCTGTGAAACCCAGGTGCTTGCCAGGTGCCCCGCGCAGCAGTCCTGCTGGGGGACAGGTCCCCTGCATCACAGAGGCCCCAGCCAGACCGTGTCAGGCCATCACGCGCAGCCCCTGTTTAACGACTCACTTTGTTCCTCTTCCATCTTCCCTAAGTCACGTCTGCAAGTGGCCTGAAGGCTTTAAAACAGAACCGAACACATCTCCGTCAGCTGTACAGATACTGTCCAATTATCCAGCACTTTGGACCCTGAGTACAACTTTCCACACTAGAGGACAGCGAAGCCAGCTCTAAGCTTTCAGATGAAGGGAGTGCAGTCCCCAGGAAAGAGAAAGTGACTTGTTCTTACAGAGTTAAGACAGGGAAGAGGCCGGCTAGAACCTGGTATGTCTTCTCACCCCACAGCCGGAACCTTTATGAAGCTGAAATCTAAGCCCTGGCATGGGTAAAGGTGGAAACTCCCCCCCCTCAGTTATCTGGGAGAAGAGGAACTGGATGTGATGGACAGGGATCTGGTACGTTTTTGTTTGGGAATTATCTTCATCACACAATTCCAGTTGGTCTGCGTTTTTGCGCCTCTGTTAAAAATCAAGTGAAGTCATTAAGCGTAGGCCAGCATGTAAAGCCTCTCTCCCGAGGGTGCGTTCCTCTTGTAACCCCTGGAGCTCTACCATAATCCTTCAAATTATTCAATAATTACTGTGCTTCCCCTGGGGTCGCATTTGGCAACAAAATACTGGTCTAAATGAACCAACGCTATGACCCAGAGAATAACACTTATGTTCTTAACTTCTTAGAAGCAAAAGGATATGAAATACTTCCGAGGCGCAAACTGGGAGCAAAGTGAAGGGCTTGCTGTGGGGGTTTGGAGGGTGAGGCAAGCACAATGACAAAAGGAACGAGAATCTGGGACTTATTCCAACAATGAGGGCCATCCCCTCCCCCCACGAACCTTTGTGCATCGGGCCAGTCTCCACTCCAATCCCAGCTTCCTCCCATTTTAGGAGTGGCCACGGCCACAAGGGAAAAACCAAGCGTATGGCTCTGCCCTTCTGGACATTTCTACAGTGTTGGCTGGGCTGGTTTGGAAAATCCCATTTCATCTCCTACGGCTACATGACCTCACGTTGTCATTTCCAATAAAGTATGCTTCCACTGATTTTCATGAACATAGACAAAAGCTGCTACAACCTTTTTCTCTCCCCTAAATCTTTCAAACCAACTGTAGTTGCTATGTAGGGTTATTTGTTTCTAAGGCAACAGCGTATATCTAAGTACTAATGGCCTGTCCTTTTGCCAGGCAACAAACAGCCTTGTGATGCAACTGCACCTGTCTCAGCTACGCGTTACTATGGAGACGCTGCAGTTGCCATGGCTACCATCACGCTAATCGCCTGGCAAAGGCAGACATACAGCAGTCTTCTCAGAGGGCCCAGCTGTTCCTCTCCATCTCTCGCTGAAGACTGATTGTGAGGGCCTGTGATGGAATGCTTCGCGACCAGGACGCGCAAGAACTTCATCAAGGCTGTTTCCTGAGACCACTCTGTGCTCCCTCAGTCCAGGGAAAGTCTGTAAGGCCGGCTGTGAAACCACGGCCATCTACGAGTCCACGCCGCTCCCCGCTGGCACAGACGTGGAGCCCGAGGCTCCAGTCCCCTAACTGGGTGGACAAGCGAAAGATCTCTACACATTAAAGAAAAAAAAAACAACACTTTTTCGGCAGCATTGAGGGACAGACGTCTAACCCCAGCACTAGGCAAGAGAAGACCCATTTTAAAAACTGGCTCCATGTCATATGGCTACTTTTATAGACTCTAACATTAACCAATCTTTCTTTTAAAGTGACATGTTGCATAACCTCCCCTCCTATTCTCTCTCTGTAAAAATGGCACCGTGACCTCAGTGCCTGAAAACAAAGGGGCATGCGAGGAGCCATCCAAGTCTCTACTGCCCTTTGCTGTTTTCCCAGAAGAGGCAAACACCACGGAACCAAAACAAAGCCATCGCCCCGGAGCACCGTCCACATGGCGACGGGGAATGGCAACAACTCAGAGTGCCCTTCCCTCCAACGCCTGCAGACACTCTCCCTCAGCCGACGGGGAGGCAGAGGCCGCTCACCCAGCTCATTCCTGGACGCCCACCCCTACAAACCAGCCTGTGCTCAGACGTTGAGGTGGTCAACTTTCCTGTGCAAACGTCTCTACCCATGGAGACGTTATTTCACCCACCACGGAGCCTTCCAGGAGACGCGTTCCTCCCAAGCAGCAGATGCGGTAAGGTTTGCAGAAAAGACAACAATGGGTAATGCCTCCAAGAACACTTAACTTCTTTCTCATTTCCTAGTTATTTTTAAAGTCACAGAGCCTGTTAGCTTCAGTGCCTGTCTCTGCCAAAATAATAAAACTTCAGTAGATCAAAAACAAACAAACAAAAAAGGAACTTGAAAAAGTAAAGTCTGAACGGCTTACCTTTGATATGCCTGAGGAGAGGCGGGAGGTGTGTTGAACACATTCGAGTGTGGGTGATAAGGTGTCTTTTTCAAAGCCTGAATCAGATTTTGTCTATACTCTGGGTCTATGCACCACAATGACCCTTTCCCGATACTCTGCAAAGAAAGTCAAAATAAAAAAGTTATTAATACAGAGACAGCGACTAGTGTGCGGTAAGTAGATGTGGGCTTCCCTGGGGGCTCAGGTGGTAGAGAATCCACTTGTACTGCGGGAAACCTGGGTTCGATCCCTGGGTGGGGAAGATCCCCTGGAGGAGGGCATGGCAGCCCACTCCAGGATTCTTGCCTGGAGAACCCCTTGGGCAGAGGAGCCTGGTGGGCTGCCGTCCACGGGGGCTACAGTCAGACACGCCTGGGCGACTAAGCACAGCGCAGGAAGGGGCATGGCTCTCATCAGAGCAACCTGTGCTTTTTAAAGCCTCTTTCCTCTTTGTTAGCCATCTGCCAGCCTCAGCCACAGTACTCCTGACCTTTAAACACCATGCAGTGTGCTTCCGTGTACTTCCATTAAGTCTAACAAAATGAGTATGTTATTTCCAGGTGAGGTTGCTACAACAATCTTGTCATTCTCATATCCTACATACCAAAACCCTCAGCTACCTTATTAGTTTTCAGTGTCAGCTTTGAAAAACATGTATTCTCTTTAGAAAAGTGAGTTTCAAATTTGTCAGCTATCAAGGGTTGAGGGAAAAACAGAGGGTAGAAACACCCTTAAAACTCCGTTTCCACTTTGAAAATTCGAGACCTAGTTTTTCAAACCATATTACATTGCTGCCACTTTACAAAAACAGAAGAGTAATCCACTTGTTTTCTTCCTGCTTACAAAAGAATGCCATGGAAGCTTCAGATGGAATTCTGTAATGACCATCAGGAGACAAGGCCTCCGGCAGCAGCGTTCACTCTTTAGCCAGAATCCAGTATTTGTTTTTTTGGATTCCTCATTTCTGGATCCAGACCTCAATCTTCAGAAGTCAAAAACTTTATAGAAATCCAAATCTTCTCTAACTGGTTCCACGGAAAGCAAAGGACTTAGTCTGAGGCCCACTCTCAGTTGGAGGCTTGCGTTCTGAGCCCAGCATCTTATAAAACACACGGAAGCCCTGCCTCTGCTACTCGCTGGAACTGGCTGCTCCCCTTTCAAGCGACCAAATGTACCCACGCTGTTTGATAAGGTCATGTGTAAATGTTTACTGATTTGGACAGAAAAGAAGTCAAATTATATAAACTCACACCCGCCCCACGGTTCCAGCCAACAGACCCTCTAATTTTCACAACTATTGTACTACAGAAAGATGTAGAAAGCAACTAAGAAAATCATTTAGCTATTAGGCAAGAGCCAAAAAAGCCCAAGAAAATTCCTTAGAAGGAGAACTAAAAATAAGTTATTCCCAAAATCTTTAAAGAACTTTAAAAAATGTATAGTTCAGTCATCAGACCAAGCAGTTTACTCACCAACACAGTCACAGAACCCATTCAAGTTCTTTACGCTCAACAGCACCAGTGCGCTGAGCACAGGGAATTGCTCAAAGCCAAGGTCAGGGGCTCAAACCTCCAATCACCCTCATCACAGTTGCAGGCCTGACCTCCTCCCCCCCCACCCCTCCCCAAACGCTGTCCCAGTCGGGCCAACCTGCCTGGGCCAAACACCAAAGTCTCCAGTTTAATCAGTCAGATGTTTAAAGACATGAATGATTTCAACTTTGGAAAATTCAGTGTCCTTACGTGGCCCTTTCCTTTCATGCACACATTTTCAAGCCCAGAAGAGTTCACTTCTGAGTAATGACACTTCTCGATAAAGCAGGCAAGCCACCGGAAGACCAGACCTGGCCCTTCCATCCTGTCCTTGGAAAACAAGCTGTAGAGCGTGGGACTGCCTTTCCGATCCCCTTGAAGACAAGGCCCGGGACCACTGACTGGAGGGCCAGGGCCCACGTGCAACCCAGACATTTCTGCAGGGAGATTATCTCGGTTCTGGGAACCACATGGGAGCTTCTGTTTTCATCAAGGTGGTTTTCAGGGTGGAGCCGTTTAATCTTACAGAGAATAGAAATACGACAAAGAAATGAAGGGAAATAACAGTGAGCCAAGAATGCGGTTTCTCTGACCCTTAGCATCTTGCAGATCACACTACACTATCATTTACCAAAAGAAAAAGGGAAAAACACCGCAGGACTAGGGTGGGAGAGGCGGTCCACAAGGTGAGCCATCCAGGCCCCAGAGGTTGGAGGAGCTCTAGTGAGAACACTGTCCTAAGGCTAGGCGCTTCCTGCACGGCCTCGGGCAAATAAGGGCCCTCAAGAAAGTCCCGGCTTCCACACTGGCAAAATAAAGACCGCCCCTCCCTGAGAGACTGCTGTGGGGCCTAAGAGGGCAGACAGGACTGGAGCAGCGGAGAAGGTGAAGGCACTCAGTGAACGGTGGAAGGGGCCAAGGACAATTCTTTTTGAACAGAAGCAAAGAGGTGAAGCCGGCCAGACAATGCTTTCCATATCTGATTTTCCCAAGATGAAGGAAGCACCAAGGTTCGAAGGAGGAAGCCTCCGGGGCCACCGGATCAAGCAGCAGTCTGCCCCACGCCTTGCACGGGCTCAGCAAGGGCCCTCTGGAGAGCTTTCCCACTTCCTAAGACCTCCTTCACTTCATCACCCCTTACTCCTTGTTACCTGTCTCTGCTTGGAGGCCAGTCTGACCCCCACCAGACACCTCCTTTCACCCGGGCCTCTGCACGGTGGTCATCAGGCTAAGGTTTACCTCCCAGCTTGGTCAGCCCGAGCTCACAGCATGTCCGTGGCAGGCCTGCTCCCGAGGCCGTCACAGTCCCCACGTTGATCAGTTCTGCATTTCACAGTGAGCGGGCTGGGAACGGTGATGGACTTCCACAGACCAGACACTAATTTCAATATCTTACACGCAGAATTTTCAGAGAAATATCTTATTTCAAAGAAATAAGCCTAAAAAGCGTCTTCAGGACACACCCATGGGGACACCCCTCCAGTGCTTTTCCACAGGAGAGCACCGCAGGCAGAAGTTGGTGGGAGCTGGGGGAGACTGGCCCCGCGTCTGCTTTGCTAACGTTCTCCGTGGTCTCATGTAACAGTTCAGAATAGTAAAAAGGTTGACTTGAAAACTTTTAACATGGAAATATGCACAGCAGAGAATGCTCAAGTTTATTCAGCCAGGAAAAATTACATTTAACGCCCCTCACAGGAGAGAAAAGGATGTAATTTGATTAGAGTTGTGTAGTAAGTTTGAGGGTCAGAGTTTTTAGAATTATATGCATCTCATCTTAAGGCTATGGATTTTTTTTTATCATAACAGAGGATGGTGCACCATTAAATGTTAAGGAATTCAAAACAATAAGGGAAGATCTCTATTCATAGGTCCATTTACATCTTTAAAAATATATGTATGTATTTACAAATGTATTTATATTTACAGCGGTAAAGAATTTGCCTGCCAGTGCAGCAGAGGCAAGAGACGTGGGCTCAACCCCTGGATCGGGAAGATCCCCTAGAGTAGGAAACGGTGACCCACTCCAGGATTCCTGTCTGGAGAATCCCATGGACAAAGCAGCCCGGTGGGCTACAGCCCATGGGGGGTCGCACAGAGTTGGATACAATTGAGCACAGGAGCAGCAACATATTTATAAATATCAATGTTATTTATGTTATAAATATAACAAATATATATAAAACATTTATACATATGAGATAAGTTCTAAGTGAAGTCCCTCAGTCGTGTCCGACTCTTTGCAACCCATGGACTGTAGCTCGCCAGGCTCCTCCGTCCATGGGATTCCCCAGGCAAGAATACTGGAGTGGGTTGCCATTTCCTTCTCCGGGGGATCTTCCCGACCCAGGGATCAAACCCAGGTCTCCCACATTGCAGGCAGACGCTTTAACCTCTGAGCCACCAGGGAAGCCCATATATGAGATACATATTTCATATAAAATATATATTTAAGACCAAAAAGTCTGTCAAGGAAGGGCTTTCTTATGCACACAAACACATACACACATAGTTTGAGAAAACTAATGTGCAAAGTAAAAGGAAAAAGGAGTAAAAACATATGGAAGAAGCCAAATTGGTTTAATTAAAAAGCACCTGGAGAATTAACGGACAATCCCTTGTTAGCAATAAAAACATCAATGCATAACAGCAGACCAGGAGAACCTACATTGCAGAAAGAACTGATTAGTGAGAAAGGTTAAAAACAGGAGAGAGAGAAGAAAAACATCAATTAAATCTTCAACCTGACTTCAAGAAGACCTGTTTTTCCCTGGAGGTCAGGGCCCAGCACATGTCTCCCCGCGTCCTGCCCAGCAGACCCGCATGGGTCAGGCTGCCCAACTTCATTAGGCTGCGGGTCAGTGAGGTCAGGACCGTACTTGAAACACGGTTTACAAACTGTGGGCCACGCTGCGGTAATGGGGCGTGCAGGTACATTAACCGGGCTTCCCAGGCAGCAGGAGCAGGAGGGA
The DNA here is from genome assembly GCA_917880005.1 of Nanger dama. NCBI lineage: Eukaryota > Metazoa > Chordata > Mammalia > Artiodactyla > Bovidae > Nanger > Nanger dama. The sequence goes on along the minus strand of CAKJTW010000003.1, from coordinate 2,198,494 downwards.
ACCCGCCTGCCAATCCAGGTGCAGGCTTGACCCCGGGGTCAGGAGGTGCCCTGGAGGAGGGCGCGGCAGCCCACTGCAAAGTTCCTGCCTGGAGAATGGACAGAGGAGCCTGGCGGGGAGAGCCGGACACGACGGAAGCAACTCAGCATCCACGCTTACTGGGCTCTGGGCCCAAAGAGGGTGGGGAACATCGTCTGGAAGGAGGGTTCCGTGTTCTCCGCGTCACTTTGAGGGGAAAGCCCTCCTCCGGCACTGCTGGAGGACTCCCCACACGCGGCACCCACGGGGGAGGGGGCCGTGCAGGGGATGGGGCCAGAGGCACCACACAGGCTGCGTGCCCATGTGTGCTGGACCCGAAACCGTCCCCTGCCGTACACCTTCAGCTTTATACCGGAGCACGGCTGGTGGACAGGGGCGCTCGCGCTCAGGGTTTCAGGTTTATACCGGAGCACGGCTGTGCTCGGCTCAGGGTTTCAGGTTTGTATCAGGGCACAGCTGGTGGACAGTGCCGCGCTCGGCTGAGGGTGTCAGGTTTGTATCGGGGCACGGCTGGTGGACGGACAGTGCCACGCTCGGCTCAGGGGTACAGCACAGCGACTCCGTGCTGTGTCCGCAGGCGCCTCCATCAGACGCTTTTCTCAGTTAGGTGGGTGCGTGGTACGGAGTAGAGTTCCCTGCCCTCTGCAGTAGGTCCTTGTCGGCTGCTCATTTTAAATATATCAGGGTGCACAGGTCGGGCCCGAACCACCCCTCTGGATGCTTCTGAAGTGCCAATTCGGTGGGTGTTCCCCACACCGCCCACTGTCCTCCGCTCCCTCACCCGTATGGTGCCCACTGCGTGCCAGGCACTGTGGGGTGCATTACCAAAGGCAGCACAGAGAGGCTGCCGCTCTCTTGAAGCAGGGATCCTGGGGGCAGAAGGCAGGAAGTCGACAGAGCTCGACAGACTGTGACGCCCGCTGTGAGGGCACAGAGGGCGGGGGGGCTGGGAGACCCGCCCGTGCCCTGTGTGACGATCAAAAGGAAGCGGAGGGCCCGGGAAGGGGCGGGGAAGGCCTGACGGCTCACCTGGCTCAAGGGGACCAGGTGGCAGCAGCGACGGGGGAGGGAAGCGAGGACGGCTTCGGGAGTCCTCGGGAGAAGCGCCACAACCCGGTGATGGATGAGACGTGGCAGGTGAAGAAGAGACAAATAAAGGCTTGATCCGAATAAGTAGGTCAGAGCCTGGGATGGGATGGGGCTGGGGTGACTCAGGGGAGAGCACCCATGTGAACAGAGCCTCTGAGATGTCCATGGGCGAAGGGCTGCTGACTGAGGACACGCGCCACTCTCTTCCTCCCGCTGTCACCGAACTGCCCCCGACCTTCATAAGGGCAGATCGGACACAGAAAGGGGGGGCCGGAGGTGGTCTGGCTTTAGAGGATTCCCATCAGCGGATCCCTCTGCAGCCGGCACTGGTAAACATTTTCTTAAAGGATCAAAATAAATATTTCAGTCTTCGTAGGCGGGCAGTCTCTGTCACAACTACTCACCTCTGCCACTGCAGGACGACAATGACCCCAGGCACGGCTGTGCTTCCGGGACATTTAATTCACAGAAACACAGGCCACGGGTGGCTGCTGCCTCCCTGCAGCTCCTGCCCTTGAACCCAAGGATCAGACTCAAAAGCTCCTACAAGTTTAGGGACCAAAAACCAGGAAAGGGGGTCTTCCCAGGCTAAGGGAGTTGAGCTGCGTTCTGGGGGCTCAGGTGGGGAGGGGGTTGCCGCCGCGGTCTAAGCCGAGCTCTGCAGGGAGGGGCGGGAGGCAGTCTGGACACTCGCTGCCGCAGGTGAGGCTGCCACGCGGGAGAAGGGCGTGCTGCCGAGCTGCGCGGAGCCCCGCCGGCACAGACACCGGGGTCGGGGAGGCTCAAGAGCAAGCCCTGCGCTGGGCTTGCCAGCTGTGTGGCCCTGGGCAGCAGCGCAGATGCTCCGAGCTTCAGTTTCCTCATCTATAAAGTGGAAAGGCTGTAGTCACACTGCTTCACAGGGCTGCTGCGAGGATTAAATGAGATAATCCTGTGCATGGCACACAACAAAAGCTCAACAGAGCCTGCTCTCATGATCACGAAGGTGGAATAGTGAACAGCCACCCTCCTTGACACCGGGCTCCAGAGCAGCCGGCCCTGCCCCAGCGGAAGAGCACTTGCCAAACTGCGAAGTAATGCAAATTTCATCCAAAGGGAGGAAAAAACCACATATGGTTGTTTTCCACTGTCTGATAGTAGAGATGGAAGTGAAAGGCTCAGAATAGAACAAAGCAGAAACCTGGGCACTGGGGTGATGCCGGGAGGGATACGAGACCTTGAGGAAGGCCTGCACTGCTGAGTTGCTTCTTTGCACACCGATGCCCCTGGGTGCCAGGCCCGTGTGGCAGCCCAGTGCTGCCCAGGAGAGGTCCCTGCCCTTTGGAGCGTAGCCCTGCCACCCCCTGGGGGAGGCCTGCTCTGCACACTGCCCTGGGGACAGAGGAGTTGACTGAGGGAGTGAAGCTGGGCAGGGCAGAGCTGCCATGAGCAGGAGGAGCTGGCCTTGGGCGCAGGAAGGGTCTCTGGTGGGGTAGGGGGTGCTGGCCTCCCAAAGCCGCCCCTCCGTTCCCTGGGTCTAGGGGCTCAGGCTGGAAACCAAAACCGACAGGGTCCACACAGTCGGCCCTGAAGACCCTTGGAGCTTTACAGGTGGGGCGCCTGACGCTGACGCTTCCCATCAATTGCCCTTTCTGCCCAACATGCTGAATGTTTCCCCGGGTCTGGGAGACAAACGTGAAGTCCTCTCCTGGAAACATCCACGTGTGCTCACCGCAGACGACGAGCTCACCTGCCGGGCCCTGTGCAGCCCCCACGGGTCACCCCCAACAGGTCCTGCCTTTGGGCTCCTCTCAAACTGGGTCCTGCCAGGCTCCTTGGGGAGAGACGAGGAGGGGAGACGAGGGGGGCAGGCGCTGATGCCCCCAGAGCCCCATGTCCCCACTCCCACCAAACCCCTCCTCAGCACCAGTCCAGAGGCTCGGACCTAGACTTCGGGGGTCACGTGCCCACTCCAAAGTCCGTGGCCCGAAGGAATGGAGGTCCCTCGTGCCTCATTTTGAAACAAGCAATTTAACAGCCCTTGTAAGCAGGACACAAGGCAGGGTCCAATTTTGTTTTAGGATTTGCAGAACCTCCAGAAAAAGACAGCAACGCACAGCTGCAGGCCACGGGCACCAGCCCTGCCCAGGTCGCTGCCTCTGCGCCTCCAGCGCCTCCAGCGCCTGCGACGGCAACTGTCGTGGAGAAGGAGCTCAGCAGGCATTTTAAAAAAGAAATACACAACTAAAAATGACTGCACAAGCCGGCCAACGGGGTACACACACACACACCCCAGAAACACACATGTACACACACACACACACACCGGGTGCACACACACACACACAGAAACACACACGTACACACACACGGGGTGTGACACACACACACACACGGGGTGTACACACACACATAGAAACACACGCACACACACACTGTCAGGCCAGCTCCTCCCGTGGACCCGCCCTGGGCCAGGGTCCCTGCTCAGCACTCCCTCCCACCCCCCAAGGCTGCCCCCGGGAGCCCCCAGCGGTCCCCCGTGTTCCTCAGCCTTCCTGTTCCTCTCCCAGCAGAGCCCCAGGACAGGGTCTGGCTTTGCGAGGTCCGGCTCCTTGGACTGTCAAAAAGGTGAGAAGCACACACCCCTCGCAGACTCTGACTGGTGAGGGGGCAAGAGGCAACGTCAGGGCTCCCGAGGAGCATTCCAGAATGCAACTGCACAACAGAGGGGGCCAGCCTGTGTGGCGGCACCAGGAGCTCACCACGTGGCCTCTGAGGTGGGCAGTCTCTGCACCTACACACTAGGGGTAAAGCTATTCTCTGCCAGTGTCCCTGGGCTCAGAGGTGTTAACACACAGAATGCGCCTGACACCACCGCCAGTGTGAGAAAGGCGCTCAATCAGTTTAGTTCTCCTCATCAAAGCACATCACAGGGAGTCTGGGAGATTCCGGAAAAAAACGAGTTATCCTAACAAGTGACATCATTCCACTTCAAGATGCTTGCTAGCCCCCCGTCCTAAAGTTCTGTAATTTATAGGCTTCGGGTGGCGGGGCAGGGAGGTGGGGGCGGTTAAAGTTTAAAACTATTAAGTAAACGACCTGAAGAATCAGCCAGGTGCCTGAAAGAGGGGAGGAGAGAAAGAGGACAACGCTGATCATGAGGCATGTTTTTCTAGATAAATCGTCAGTCATTTCCCATAACGAAATACACAGTTATTCCAGAGGAAAGCTTTTTTTTCTTTAAACACACATTTGGATTTCCCAAATGACTTGCAGTGTTTTAAATGTCCCACTTGGCTCCCTAAACACTTCATTTTCCAAAAGCAGAAGGAAGGATGAGAAAGAGGAATGGCACAGCTGGGCCACACAGGCGTCTCTCTTGAGACCCTGGCCTGGGGGCCGCCGTCTTGCTTCACTCTGGGGAAGGGCAGCCCCAGCACCACCACCCCAGCTTGCGGGCGCCGAATGCCAGACACAGAGCCCGTGACTACAGCCACGGACTATTTCCAACTCGCTGACAAGGCTGCTTCTGAGTATCAGATCCACAGAACTCTTCCACTCGCGCAACCATCTTGCTGTTATTTTACAGACGTTGTCTAAAAGCTGGGAAGCTGCAACCCAAGAGGAGCATGTCATGTGTACAGTATTCAGACACTGAGTTCCCTGGTGAGGCTCTTTCACAAGCGTTCCGCAGCTATCTCCGGAAACCACTCTCCCTTCCCCAAACATCCATGGAGATGGGGGAACAGAGGGGGCACAGGTGGGCAGGAAACTTCCCAGGCACCAGGAAAAGGCTTCATCTCTCTTGGGAGAAGGTGGACAGAGAGAGAGAGAGAGTGTGTGTGTGTGTGAATCAACGCAGGAAGAATCAATCATTTCCTTGCATTAACACCTAAATAAAACCAAAACAACCCCAAGACTCAGCCAAACCAATCCACCTCTGGGAGAAACCTGGAGGGTGGAGCTGGGTGGGGTGGGATGGCAGAAGGCGGGCCCTGCCCTTAGGACTCTCTCCTCCTTCACTAACTGCAATGCTGGCCTCCACGCCCATCACTGATTCCGGCGGGGCTGGGGGAGGCCAAAGGGAGGGTGACTCTGAAGCACATCAACTCGTGGAGGCTGGCAAAGTGTTTGGGCTGAAATGAGTTATCTTTGGTGCTCTCCAGTCGACTGTTTTCCAACTGCCAAAGGTAGCCTACAGCCAGTCAGCTAACAACAATCAATAATAAGATGATCAGCAAAACACCCAAATCACCCTTGCTTATAAGTCCTGTCAAACACACCACTGGGAAGTTCTAATAAAGAAAAGGGAACACGTGTATACGGGGTGCGAGTGCACACGCGTACACGCGTGCACACACCCCCCCATACTCAAGTCTGAAAGTCAAAGAACTGGCATCTTTAAAATTACTGCTTTTAACCAACTAAATCTTGCGATTTTCCCAATTCATTTCACCAATCTGTCCTTTGGGGACCTTTAGCAAATGAAGGTCAACTCTTCCACTTCTGAAACATCACAGTATTACCTAGGCGGGATGAGAAGGAATACAGACATATGCAAGTTTACAAAAATTTCATACACTCCCAAAACTCACAGGAAATATAAAAGGCTGATGGTCTTATATACTTGTAATACCAGCCATGTTGTAACACTTCGAAGAGCAAAGTAACTATTCAAATAAAATCGGAAGATGTTGTAGCATCAAACCATTCTATCTTCCCATCATACATACACAGAGAGGATTTATGGATAAACAAATTCTCCGTGACCATTTAGCTGCTAATAACTTTATTAAAGAAGCAAAGACATGCAAATTTACAAGGTTGTATTTGTCACCTGATGTGTTAATACCACCGGGAAGGATGATATGTGATAAAGTTGCTGGGAATGTGGAGATATTCCTTTTTAAAATAACAATTGCTTGCATCACATCTACCACCTGAAAGTTAAAACTGCGTAAGTAAATTGCAGAGAGGCTGCATGGGAGAACGCACATTAAGGTGCCTCTTTCGTGCCTCCCCCCAATTTAAAAAGCAAACTGACTTAAAGTTGGTAGGAGGGGAGATAAAATTCACCATTCAATACACTGACAGAAACAAAAATTTGGTTATTTTAAAAGTTCAAGACCCAGGAAAGAATTCTCACAAACACGCTATGAAGAGGAGAGAAGCTGAGAGCCAGCACCAGCTCTGGACTAAACCTGCACTCTTCCTAGTCCTTCTACTTTTTAGAAAGGGATTCAAACTCTGCAAATGACAACGCAATAACGTTTTATGGAGGGTGACAAGGACCCACGTGGGTCTGACAGAGACACCCTTGGCTGCGTTTCAACTGGCCCATGAGCGCCGCTTTATCTTCTGGTTGTCCACAGTTACTCATCTATTTTTAAATGTTCCAATATGATCTTATCGAGAAGGCACATATAATTTGATCACCTTATTTCCATAACGAAGTTGTTGAATGTGCCCAGCCAGGTAAGAGTTACGGTTATAGGGTGTCTGTGGACTAGGCTGGAGCTTAACAGTTATGGTCTTTTACTTTCAAAAAGCAATCACAAAGACCCACTCAGGAGAAAGTGCACGCTGGGCTGGCTGCTGGTTGGCGGGCTTTGTGCAGAGTGAGCGCGGGCCTCGGGACCAGTGAGACACCCACTTTCTCGTTTTGCTCAGTCACTGAGTCGTGCCTCTTTGCAACCCCACGGACTGCAGCGCGCCAGGCTCCCCTGTCCTTCACGGCCTCCTCGAGTTTGCTCAGATTCACGCCGAGCCAGTGATGCTATCTGACCATCTCGTCCTCTGTGGTCCCTTTCCCTGGTGGGCCTGGAGGGGCCTGGGGGAGAGTGCCAGGTTTTCACCACAGTGAGTTGCTATAAGCAACTCAGCCCACTTGGAAGGAAAAATTGCCTTCATACTGCCTCTAAATTCTAACACATGCCTCCCAACTGCAAAGGCCGCTGGAACGGGGGCATCAGTTATGAATTTAAAGTCCGAAACCACCCCTGACCCAGGAGGGGACGCAACAACGATCACGCGACCCTTCGAGATTCCTCTGATATTACTGCAAGTGTTGTCAAGACATGGACAGAACTCAAGGGGTCCAGGGCGCAGAGGGCGTCCAGGACGACTGCAGGTAAGAGCCGGCTCATCCGGAAGTCCACAGGAACAGGGGTTTGATCAAGCACGAGGCAGAGGGGGCGGAGAGACGGAGTCAGATGAGGACCCGGTCTTGCGATTAACACTGAAGAAGAACACGAGTGAATGGAGCCCCCCAAAAGACTCGCTGACCTGGAACCTGGGAACCACATGGCTCCCTGGTGTCCCAGCGTCCACTCCTGGCCGCACGGCCTCCCTGAGGCCCACTGAACCAGGCTCTTGACCAGTGCAGAGGGCACCGACCCCTGCCCCTCACACAGTCAAAAACCTCATATGAGTCTTGTTGCCCCAAACTCAACCACAATCGTCTACTGTTGACCAGAATTACCAACCACGTATACAATCAGCACATATTCCGTATGCCTCTTACTTTCCCCATGGTCCTAGGCTATACAGTTCATCTGAGGGTTTTTTCAAATGGTCACAGATCTCTAAATTTTTTTCCAACATATTTATTGAAAAAAAACTTGCACATAAGTAGACCCTTGCAGTTCAAACCCCTGTTGGCCAAGGACCAGCTGTATTTAAAAGGGAAGTGACAGCCTTGACCTCATCACTATCTCACTCTCGTCACTGTCTCGTGCCCATCAATGTCTCATGCCCGTCACTGTCTCATGCCCGTCACTGCCCCGCGCCCGTCACTGCCCCGCGCCCGTCACTGCCCCGCGCCCGTCACTGTCTCGTGCCCGTCACCTGTCTCGTGCCCGTCATCCCATCGTTCTCACAATCTGTGCTCCCAGGAGGCCCTGCGCCAGGGTGGAGCTGCCGGCCTCCAGGCCTGCACATCTCGCTGCAAGCTGCACGTCTCGGTGAGAGTGCGTGCGTGGCACCTGGAGAGGCCAGCGTCCACAGGGGGCACCGGGCGCCACGGGGCTCCACCGGGGCCACAGCCCAGCGGCCTAGGGGATTCATCCAGGCCCATGGGGCAGCCTGGGGCGGCGCACCTGTTTTTGGACGCCTCTGAGCGCAGCTGCGAACTCACTGTGACCTGAGGTTGGCAGCACAGAGCACAGCCAGCCAACCAGAAGCTCAGGAGGCTGATCAATACCTGGCGGTCACACGTGAGAGCCGAGCGGACCTGTGGGAGAGCGCACCGCGAGTTCTGCGCCGCCTGACTGTGACGGGGGGAGAGGCGGGGGGCCGGCCGGCGGCTCACCTCCCGGCGCAGGAGGCCTCTCTGACCCCGCTTCCTCGCCCCTGAGCTGGGGCTCAGGCAGGACTCGGGCGGCCGGCATCCCATCTCCCCACGCGGGAGGGGAGACTCGGGACGCCCCGGGCCCCTACCTATGGCGCTTGGACCCGGCTACATGATTAATTAAGGTCTGGAGAAATTGCCAGCCCTTAATTACCGGGGGAAGTTTACACCCAGGAAATTTTAATTCACTCAGGACCTTGCTGGCCTAGATGGCAGCCCAGCGCGACATTCGGGGCTCCAGCCGCCCCACTCCAGGACCGTGAGCACTGACAAGGCGCCGAGGGCCAACCGAGCATCCATGCGCATTACTTCACCCAGTTCTGTCAGCAAACCTGGAGGCTGCCTAGCAGCACGGCCCTACAGATGAGGAAGCGAACGTTCAGGCAAGGTGATTAAGTGCCTAAGTCTGACTCAGGAGCTGTGCACGCCACCACCGAAAGCGCGGTCTATGAAGCAACGCCAGCAGGCTGGCAGGCACTGGCATAGCCCCTGCCACACACTTCACAAACAACTGGGCGGAGCATCAACTGCACGAAGTTACGCACATCCTTAATCGGGAGTGTGTCTACAAATGCTTTCTGATACACACACACACACTCATGCTCTTTAATCGCTCATGTCTGATGAAAAACAGCCCAAAGTTACTATTGTTATTATCGTGATTTTATATCTGCGTTGCTGGCACATGACCCTTGGCAGGCAAAACATGAACGTTTCATTTGTAGAGTCAATTTCAAAGGGCGATAAAGCATCTCAGGTGTCCTGAAACAACCCAAGGAAGCAATGTGAGAAGAGTAGGTCTGTTTATGGCCGAGAAAAAAGGGCTCCTAAAACCTAGGGCTTCCCTAGGTCCTGATCGGGAGACACAGAACCAGCCTCAGCCTCCTCAGCTGCCTCTATCTTCCCACCAAGTCATGCTGCTTCCAGGAGAGAATCCAGCCTCCCGCTAACGCCTGCAAATCTGGCACATCAGAGCGGCCCGACAATCTGCCAGGACGGGCTGTACCAAGATAAACAGCATCCCACAAAGGCAGGTGCCTTGCGCATGGGTGTGTCAGCATTTACCTTCCCTCCCCTCCCCTCCCGGTGGGGTCCCAGGCCTCTGAACTCTCCCCAAGGAAGGAGACTCTTCAAACTGCGCACTACTTTAGAGAGATTCTCAAAGGGAATCAGGAGAGAAAGGGCGTTGGCTGGATGGGCACCCAAAAGGGCGAGAAAAGCTAAACGCCAGCACCCTTTGGCTGGCGATCATCAACACGGGACTTATTCGGCAACACACCACAGCCCAAAACTACACTCAGACTCTGGGGTAAGGTCCACACGGCCTGTGCCGTCCACACACCACAGGGAGGATGAGATCTCTAGTTCTGACAAGTCAAGTCCTCTGGCCACCTGGTGAAGAGCCGGCTTACTGGAAAAGACCCTGATGCTGGGAAAGACCGAAGGCAGAAGAGGGCGACAGAAGATGAGATGGTTGGATGGCATCACTGATTCAATGGACATGAACTTGCAGAAATGCTGGGAGATGGTGATGGAAGGGAGGCCCGGTGTGCTGCAGTCCACAGGGTCGCACAGTCGGACACGACTTGGTGACAGAACAGAAACAATGCCCTTATAAGCACAGAATAAGAACTTAGTGCATCTCCAAGGCGCCGTTACCCATCTTTGAAGACAACAGAAGGAAATGTTGTACTTTGGGGTGTTTCAACCATGCAGCTGTTCCCTGAAACAAATACAAGAAAAAGATCACCTAATCAGGAGCAGCTGCTCCTGCAACGCGGCATCCCTGAGGACCGCTCAGAGCTGGCAGGAGCTCCCGGGGGGAAGCACCTCCAAACATCCACACTGTGGCCAACCTGTGTGACGGGCTCCAGGAGCCCCGGGTCGGAGAGACTCTCCGCACCCACAAGAGCTTGCGGGATGTGTCCCGTTCAAAAGCCCAACTCTGCCTTTCGCTTTCCCAAAGGGAGCCCTAGGAGCAGGAAAGTTCTCCCATGGGAGAGATCTGGGGAGATCTCTCGCACCATCCTCCAGGGACGGGAAAGCAATGATCAAACGCTGGAAAACAAAGACTGTAAAGCCGAGGGGGAAGGAGCGAAGGGCTCTGCAGAGGCAGAGCTGCTACTGTTCTGGGCCCACCACGCAGCCTGCGGTGCAGCGCGCTCTGACGGGCCAGCTAGTTCCCCAACCAGGGATGAACCTACATGCCCTGCAGAGGAAGTGTGCAGCCTTAATCACGGGGCCGCCAGGGAGGTGCCTGCTGAGGCATTTTAAATTCAGGAGAGACCCTTAGATGGGTTTCAGACTATTCCTGTGGCCTGCCCGCTCACCGGGAGGCTCTGCCAGGGCTGAGCGCACACACGCACAAGACCCTTGGGGGCCCATGGGTATCAGTGCATTCTTCCCGGTCCCCTCACTCTGGATCACACAAAAGCGCTGGAGAGACTCCATCCACCCCGCAGGCCACGCCGCCCCCACCCTGCACTCTGGTCACAGCCCCATGAGGCTGACATCCGTAGGCATGCGGTCAGTCTCCCGGGACCTCCAGGGAGCCCCGGTGAGAGAGGCTAGGAGCGGCGGAGACTGAGGGCAGGTACTTACCACTGGCCCCCCACCGACCCCGGCTCTCTCCAAGAAGTCAGCTGCACCCCTCTACCAAATGCCACGCCCTCACTGAGGGCCCACCACCTCTGCTGCTTTCTCCCCTCCTTCGCCCTGAACCTGAGGGTGAGGAAAGTCTCGCAGCGCAGCCAGCCGCCCCCAGCCGCCCCCAGCTCCCCCAGGGGTAGGGCGCCATCCTTGCTGGGCCCTGTATTCCTGCCGGCCGCTGCCCATGAGCCTGCATTAAATGCCCCTTGGTTCCTTCAGCTGGAGTGTGCCAGCTGTCTCCTGCCAGGACAGCAACTGGCAAAAATGAAAGCCAAACCCATCACTCTAGAATTGCACTCTCGGAATCCACTTGCCGCGGTACGTGCATGTTGATTCCCTAGCAATTTAAGTCATAGAGGACAGCGCCCAGCAGAGGGGAAAACGCCACAAGACTTCCGTCCTAACTTACTCTGCTGTGCACCCTGAAAGCACAGAATCCACCTTCTTAAGAAGTGAAGCAAGCTTTCCAACATGAAAACTCGATTACAGGGTTAGAAAAGCATGCTGTTGCTAAAAATATTCTCGGTAGAATTCCTTTACAAGCGCCTCATCAATGATCTCTGCTATGTTTCAGAGTCACTTTAACCGTGCGTAAGAACTGCAGATAGGGCAACAGCGTTTGCTGGGAACTTTCTGGTTTTAGAGCAGCAAGTTAAAACCGCTTCGAAGGTAGAACATCTTACACAGTAGACAGCAGCTCTGTGCTACGAATTCAACCCTAACAACAAGAGTGTAAAAGCAAGATTTCTAAGAATTTAGGTCCTAAAAGCCAACCTCACCCTGAAGACCACTGGGTGTTCTGGACTAGGTCAGGGTGACCTACAGGGAATAAAACACAAACCAAAGTTTCAAACTGAAAAAACATGAGCTGTCTTGGGGTAAGGGGTGGGGCTCTCCAACAAGCCAACAAGATACAACAGGGAAAAACCCAACCACTGAGAACAGTGATCTCAGCTCTTTAATCACTGAGAATTCAAATCTCAAATTTGAATTTGAAATGATTCAAACCCAGTGTCAGAATCTACAATGTTCAAGTGCAAGTCGCTCAGCTGTGCCTGACTCTCTGCGAGCCCATGGAGTATACAGTCTATGGACTTCTCCAGGCCAGAATACCGGAGTGGGAGCCTTTCCCTTCTCCAGGGTGATCTTCCCAACCCAGGGGTTGAACCCAGGTCTCCCACACTGCAAGTGGATTCTTTACCAGCTGAGCCACCAGGGAAGCCCAAGAATGCTGGAGTGGGTAGTTATATATCCCCTTCTCCAGGGGATCTTACCAACCGAGGAATCAAACCGGGGACTCCCGCATTGCAGGTGGGTTCTTTACCAACTGAGCTACCAGGGAAGCCCGTAATGTCCACAACGTCCAAAACAAAATTTAAAAAAGGCTTTTCACAAATTACGTGTAAAGCAGGTGTTAGCAATGTATTTTTTAAAACCACTGAAGGTCCGTCTCAACCAGGGCTCTCTGCAAGGAACAAGCCTGAACAACTTTATCTAAAACCAAATAATCAAACAAAGGCTTATCATGGCTTTTCCACAGACCTGGGTTCCAGTAGAGAGGCGCTGGTTACTTTCCCAGGGTTGAGCCTGTTGTGACAGGTCTCAGGGTTACAGCAGGTGAGAAATTTTGCAACAACTATTAAGGGAGGGAACTTGTAAACAAAGTCTTTTTCTTGGGAAACCTGATGAAATCCAGACAGCACCGCCTCAGCCCTCTCCTTCTATCAGTCCTGCACAGCACACAGCAAAGTCACAGTTTAACATCTACTTGTGAGGCTACGTGATCAACGTCTATCTCTCCCAGCTAACATGTAAACTTTCTGAGGGTGCGGTCCACTTCTGTGTCTACTCATGACATGGTGCCAATTCAGACAAAAGTGCTCAACAGATTCTCCAAGTGTCAAAATCACAGCTTCCATACCAGGTCTGGGAAAAACAAGTTTAAGCCTTCACCAAATACACTTTTGCACAGGATTCTAACTTTGGAACTAAGAAATATTTTGCTATTCAAAATAAAAATTCAGTGGAAGGAGAACAATGCAAATTAAAATCGCACGATACAACAACATGCCCATGGGAAGTGGTAAAATTAAGAACATTCGAGACACCCCTGGTGGTCCAGGGACTAAGACTTTGAGCTTCCAATCCAGAGGGCCAGGGTTCGATCCCTGGTCAGGGAACTAGGTGTTCATGCTTTGGTTAAAGATCAAAGACCCTGTGTGCCACCACTAAGATGGCGCACAGCCAAATAAACACATTTATCAATAAGAAAAGGACACTGACAATGCCAGATGCAGTCAGGATGCAAAGGGCTGGAATGCAGACTGTTGGGAGGAATGTTAAGCCAGCACAACTGCTTTGTAAAAGTTTAGCATTTTCTAATAAAATTAATACATTTCCACAGGACCCAGTGAACCCACGCCTAGATGTTCACCCAACTGAAATGAATGCATCCATCCACACAGGCTCGAACAAGGATGTTCAGAGCAGCTTTATTCATGATCCCTAGAAACTGCAATCAACTCAAAACCCATCTGCTAGTGACTGGATACACAAACCACGTGTCTCCATAAAATGGAGTAGTACTCAGCAAGAAAAAGGAATGTGTTACTGATACACACAACACCTGGGATTCTCAAAAATGTTTCGCTGAGTAAGAGAAGCTGGAAATAAAAGTATACAAGTCTATGATTTCACTCATATGAAAATCTAGAAAAAGTAAAATTAATCTACTAGAAAAAAAAAAGACAAGAGTGGTCGCCCCAGGGTCTGGGCACAGGGAGAGGAGATTGCTTCAAAGGGGTCAAATATTTTGTGGCTGTGAAAATGTCCTGATCTCCACTGTAGTCGATGGTTACACAAGTGTGTGTGTATATATATATATACATATACATTTTTTTTTTAGTCAAAATACTTTCAATGGGAGCATTTTTGTAAAAATTTATTAAATTTTGCCTCAGTAAAGTTGATTCAAAAAGAAAAAAACATGACTTTAAACTAAAACATAAAAGCAAACAACCTAACTAGAGGATCTACTTGCCAGTGTAATCTGACAGGGAGAGGAACTCTTCCACACGGCTTCTGAATTCAATACTGGCTGTGCTTTCCAGTGGAATACATACAAAGGACAAACCGAACTACAAAGGAAGACCATGTTTTCATCAGAATTACATTACTAACAGGCAGTATAACTTTGAAACTATATGTCTCATAGGGTTCAGCAAAAGGACACATGTCAACAGCATTAACAGTTACTGGGAGCCAAGCAAAGGGCTGTGCTGAAGCTGAAACTCCAATAGTTTGCCCACCTGACGCGAAGAACTGACTCATTTGAAAACACCCTGATGCTGGGAAAGACTGAAGGAGGGAGGAGAAGGGGACGACAGAGGATGAGACGGTTGGATGGCACCACCGACTCGATGGACAAGAGTCTGGATAAACTCCGGGGAGTTGGTGATGGACAGGGAGGCCTGGCGTGCTGCCATCCACGGGGTTGCAAAGAGTCGGATACAACTGAGAGACTGGATTGAACTGAACTGAAAGAGTTATAAATGCAAAATCAAAGACTAAAACCCACTGAAGTCGAAAGCGATTTGGAAATATCCATAAACTCATGATTCTATTTATCCTTAGTTTTGTCCACTGAAAACAACTGCCTAGCCACAATGCTAGCATTCAGATTTGGTTTCCAAATACTGTTCTCCACTAAATGGAATCGGAGCTTTGTTGGAGAAATAGGTGATTCCATGTCTGGAAATGGAAAGGACATGATAAGCCTAAGGCACTTCTGAGCAAGACAGTACTCAAAGGCTAAACAAGGCTTGTTCAAGCCAGCTGAAAGGTCCTACTGGCCAAGTTTTGGGATGATTTGAGCACTAAACAACATTCGTAACTGATTATAAAGCACATCTGTAATTGACTATAATTGACTAAACAGAAACCTATGAATCCATAGCAATATTCACAGAGAGAAATGTGTTTGTTAGCATTAGCGGTGATTATTCCACCAATCCTTTTCTCTACCCCTTGGTCATTACAGTTTCCATTTTGGAACTGTAATGCCAACTAATGATAGAATTAGAAAAATCACCATTTTGCAACTCCCCAGTGAAGTAATTCAGGCAAGAATCATCAATGGATATACACACAGTGCCAAATTATCTCCCCATAGATTACAGGTGAATTGCAAAGCAAAAACCACAGAGTCCAGTGGAGAGGCCTGGCATCACCACCGTAGGTCAGTGTTCAAACTTAGCATCACTAAGGGCAGGACAGCCTGCTGGGATCCGATGGTTTAAGAGGCAACTGGCACCACCTGGCAACTGTCTGAACAAGCATTTGCATCTGACTTCCAGGGGACACAGGGATAAGAAGAACACCATGGCAAGGAAATAACCAGCCAAATTAAGAATGGGAGACATTCTCACACATTCTAAGACAACTGATCTTGATGTTCTAAAAATTTTTAATAAACAAATAATAAATGGGGGAAGATGGTAGAATCATTCAGCATGGAAAAGACTAATGAGCAGCCCCGCCACCGCCTCCAGCCCGCAACCCGCCCGTGAACAAGGCATCACCTGCTTCTCACACCACGCCCGACACCCCAACCCCTTCCAAAGCCATGGTCAGTCACGACCCCCGGGCCCCACCAACCACGGTCTGCCCCAGGAACCCTTTCCAGAGTCACTTGTAAAGCTGCTTGGCTGTGGGGAACCAGAGGCAAAACCAGCTCCGCGATGCCTAAAGCTCTGTATGGAACTGGGTGATCAAGCTCAAAAACTGCAGGAGAAAAGCCCTATTCTCAGAGAATCGTCAGGAAGATACCAGCAAGGTAACTGCATAGTCATCTGCAAATACGAGTCATCAGTAACAGTAATAAGCCTCCACTGTAGACAACTTACTCCCAGCGCTCCTGAAGCAACCCAGAGGATTACGCCTCAGACCAAAGCCACCGCCTACAAAACCACACAGCTTGCAGCTCTGCTCTTAAGGCTTTAAAGTCCCCCACCCCCCACAACATCTGCTGGCATGACGGAAACAGCCCAGCGTCCTACAGGTCCCAGCACCCCCGCCCCAGAGCGGGCACTGCCTGGCATAAGCGGCTCCGGCACAGGCCGTCCCAGAGGGTTTCTCCACGTGTGCGTTGAGGAGGGTCACGCTGGCCCCTGGCCCCTTGATTAACCCTGCCAACTGTCTCCAGAGCTCCACGTGGCCTGCCACTGCCCACACGTGGGCACCACCGTGGCCGTCTCTCCGGGGGAACCTATGGTGCCTGAAGTCCGACATAGCCTGACCAGGATTCATCACCTTCCCCACAGTCCCCCTGCCGAGCCCCAGAACATGCCTCCTCCTCCTCGATGCCTGTCCAAGCAGAGGTACAGTCTGACTCTTCACACCGCTCTCCCTGGCCTGCCCGCCCCTCAGTTCCCAGCTGCCATCTCAGCCCTGGCCTCCACCTCCAAGAAAAGCGCTCGGGCATCACTGATCCTTGTCCTACGGCTGCCGACCCGGTCCAGCCGCTCCCTGCCCCTGCTGAAGGCCCGGCCCCTAAGCTGGCACTCTGCTTCCTCCGGCCTGGGTAATTACCCCCATCACCAGTCCTCCCCGAGCCAAGCCTCACTCTGATGCTGCTGTGTCCGCGTGTTTCTCCTGTCCTGCCAGCGTGGACAGGAACATCCCCGCCTCCCGGCCTCGCAGCCTGCTCCCCGCCGGGCTCCTCAGTGCCCTCTGCACCACGGCCTTGCCTGCTCCCTCACGCTCTCCCTCTCCCGACCGGCAGACGAAAGCATGCAAAGCTTGAGTTTGCTCAGGCTACACGCCTACCCGTCCCGCGGCTGCCCTGGGAGGTGGGCTTGGCGGACGTGGGTGTCAAGAGTCAGACACCTCCCCCTTCCTCCCTCAGATTCTGCTGCGCACCAGCCATGCTCTGGCACAGGGAACCGCCCTGTTCCTGGAGCCTCAGTCCCCTCCTCTGTAAAATGGGACAGCAGTCACCTACATGGCTGGGTGCTGAGATCATTAAATGACGGGAAAGCAATGGACAAAGAAAAGGGAGTGTCTGAGGCGAGGTAAGCGTGGACAAGAGCCTGTAGGTCACAAAGCACAAGATGGGCAGAGGGACCATGAAAGGCACCCCTGCCAAGTGGGAGGCTGGCGTCCTCCGGGATCCCAAGCAGGAAGCGCGGGAGGGCGGCCGGCCCGCACGGCTCCCTCTGCACCCACTGCGCAGAGCACCCAAGCTGCTCCGAGTCTGGCACAGGGCTGCTTTCCTTCCCGCCTCTTTCCCTTCTGGCTGGAGCCTGCACCATCTGTGAGCCCCACCACGCAGGCCAGGCTTCGATGATTCACAAAAGGCCTCAGAGAGCCTGAGCTGAACACTTGTCCCCGAATATAACGTGACTCACAGGCTTCTACCTACTAATGGCGAAAGGGGGCTTTTAAAATTTAATTAATTTAATTGGAGGCTAATTACTTTACAATATTGCAGTGGTTTTTGTGATACACTGACATGAATCAGCCATAGGTGTACATATGTTCCCCTTCCTGAACCCCCTCCCGCCTCCCTCCCCATCCCATCCCTCAGGGTCATTCCAGTGCACCAGCCCTGAGCACCCTGTCTCATGCATCGAACCTGGACTAGTGATCTGTTTCACATATGATAATATACACATTTCAACACTACCCTCTCAAATCATCCCACCTTCGCCTTCTCCCACAGAGTCCAGAAGACTTCTATACATCTGTGTCTCTTTCGCTGTCTCGTATATAGGGTCATTTCCAGCTTTCTAAATTCCATATAGATGCGTTACTAGTGTTTTCTTTCTGACTTACTTCTTGCTGTGTAATAGGCTCCAGTTCCATCCACCTCACTAGAACTGGTTCAAATGCATTCTTTTTAAGGGCTGAGTAATACTCCATTGTGTATATGGACCACAGCTTTCTCATCCATTTGTCTGCCAATGGACATCTAGGTTGTTTCCATGTCTTGGCTAATGTAAACAGTGCTGCAATGAACATTGGGGTACACGTGTCTCTTTCAATTCTGGTTTCCTCGGTGTGTATGCCCAGCAGTGGGATTGCTGGGTCATATGGCAGTTCTACTTCCAGTTTTTTAAGGAATCTCCACACTGTTCTTCATACTGGCTGTACTAGTTTGCATTCCCACTAACAGTGTAAGAGGGTTCCCTTTTCTCCACGCCCTCTCCAGCATTTATTGCTTGTAGACTTTTGGATCGCAGCCATTCTGACTGGTGTGAAATGGTACCTCATTGTGGTCTTGATTTGCATTTCTCTGATAATGAGTGATGTTGGGCATCTTTTCATGTGTTTGTTAGCCATCTGTATGTCTTCTTTGGAGAAATATCTGTTTAGTTCTTTGGCCCATTTTTTGATTGGGTCATTCATTTTTCTGGAATTGAGCTGCAGGAGCTGCTTGTATATCTCTGAAATTAATTCTTTGTCAGTTGCTTCATTTGCTATTATTTTCTCCCATTCTGAAGGCTATCTTTTCACCTTGCTTATAGTTTCCTTTGTTGTGCAAAAGCTTTTAAGTTTAATTAGTTCCCATTTGTTTATTTTTGCTTTTATTTCCACTACTCTGGGAGATGGGTCATAGAGGATCCTGCTATAATTTACATCAGAGAGTGTTTTGCCTATGTTTTCCTCTAGAAGTTTTATAGTTTCTGGTCTTACGTTTAGATCTTTAATCCATTTTGTGTTTATTTTTGTGTGTGGTGTTAGAAAGTGTTCTAGTTTCATTCTTTTACAAGTGGTTGACCAGTTTTCCCAGCACCACTTGTTAAAGAGATTGTCTTTACTCCATTGTATATTCTTGCCTCCTTTCTCGAAGATAAGGTGGCCATAGGTGTGTGGATTTACCTCTGGGCTTTCTATTTTGTCCCATTGATCTATGTTTCTGTCTTTGTGCCAGTACCATACTATCCTGATGACTGTAGCTTTAGGCAGGTAGATTTCTCCGGCTCCATTCGTTCTCAAGATTGCTTTGGCTATTTGGGGTTTTTTGTATTTCCATACAAATTGTGAAATTATTTGCTCTAATTCTCTGAAAAATACCATTGGTAGCTTGATAGGGTTTGCATTGAATCTATAGATTACTTTGGGTAGTATATTCATTTTCAATATATTGATTCTTCTGATCCATGAACATGGTATATTTCTCCATCTATGTCATCTTTGATTTCTTTCATCAGTGTTTTATAGTTTTCTATATATAGATCTTTTGTTTCTTTAGGTAGATTTATTCCTAAGTATTTTATTCTTTTCATTGCAATGGTGAATGGAATTGTTTCTTTTATTTCTCTTTCTGTTTTCTCATTGATAGTATACAGGAATGTAAGGCATTTCTATGTGTTAAATTTTATATCCTGCAACTTTATTATATTCACTGATTAGCTCTAGTAATTTTCTGGTCGAGTCTTTAGGGTTTTCTATGTAGAGGATCATATCATCTGTAAACAGTGAGAGTTTTATTTCTTCTTTTCCAATCTGGATTCGGAAAAGGGGATTTTTATCAACGTCTAAATTTCCATGCAGAGTCAGAGAAATGTCTGGATCTTTCCACCATATACTACCTGGCAAGATGGCATCTTCTAACAGGTCAGACTTCTCTAGATGGATGAGCATGGCAAACACATCAGCATCGGAGAGAGCAAAGACAATGGACAGTTTTTAAATAAAAGGATGAGATGAGTGTTCTAGTTGCTGAGATCTGTCATGACCACAGACTCCATGAAGTAAAACAAGAAAAGTTAAGTTCCAGGCCAGAAGTCTGAAATCAAGGATCTGACAGAACCATCCCCCACAAGGCTCCAGGGAATAACGTCCTTCTTTGTTTCTCCCGGGCCTGGCGGCTCCCAGCAATCCTTGGTGTCCTTCGCTTGTGGCCGTATCACTCCCCTTTCTGCCTCCAACATCACAGAGCTCTCTTCCCCATGTGTCTGTGTTTTCTCTTTTACAGGGACACGAATCATTGGATTTAGGGCTCACTCCAAACCCAGGATGACATCTTAACTACTGACAGCTGCAAAAGACTTATTTCCAAATAAGACTGCACTCTGAAGTTGCAGGTGGACATGAACCTTGGGAGCATGCTCTAGCCCATGACAGTGATGACCGAGGATAATCAAGGAATTTTTAGAATCATTAGGGCAAAAAGAACTTCAAATATAACCTTGGATGGGGACTTCCTGGCGGTCCAGTGGCTAAGACTCACACTCCTAAAGCAGGGAGTCTGGGTTCAATCCTTGGTCAGAGCACTAGATCTCATATGCCACAACTAAGAACCAGTGCAGCCAAATAAATAAACATATATTAAATTATTATATATGGGCTGCCCTGGTGGCTCAGATAATAATCTACCTGCAATACAGGAGACCTGGGTTCAATCCCTGGGTCAGGAAGATGCCCCTGGAGAAGGGAATGGCTATCCCTCCAGTATTTTGCCTGGAGAATTCCACGGACAGAGGAGCCTGGCAGGCTACAATCCACAGGGTCACAAAGAGTCAGACAGGACTTAGCAACTAACACAAATCTCTGGATGTGTGCCTATATACATATATCTAGATGTTACACAGGTTCTTCTCTGATTCCAACCCCAGTGGATTGGTGGTGGCTTCCAGAAGCAACTCTCAGAGACAGCATCTGAGCTCACATCTGCATCTTGCATCAGGTTAAGGACTGTGGCCAATGAGGGCTGCCCACACTGGGCATGGAATGAGGGGCTGGAGATGGGACTCCGCATCTCTGGGCTCCCTGGCCTGATGCAACAGGTTCACCTTGCAGATGGAGAACCCAAGTCTGTGAAATGTACAAGCTGCACCTCTACTTAGCAGAAGCATCAGGACAAGAACCCAGGTCTCCTAAGCCTACACCTGACAACCAGCACTTCCAACAGATACAGTGAGACGGACAACTTCCTGTATCACAAACAAACTATTACTATCTAGTACAGGTAGATACCAAAAATCAGCTAAATGCCTTCACTGCCAGAAACTGGTTTCATCCACTTAGAAAAGTGTTTCTAATCTAGATCAATAAACTTTCCTTCAGGAGCACTGGCCACACACCTACCACAATTTTAGGAATGAGTCCTAGGAAAACCAAGTCATGAGACAACATACAATAACATGGAGGGACAGAGACCAAGGTATGCCCACAGTGCTATAGTTCCACTGAGGAGAGGAAGTCAGCTTGGCCTGGGCAGAGAGCATCATGGGAGACTTCTTGGAGGAGCTGACCCTTGTCAAGGTCTAAAGGATGAATAGGAGTTATCCAGAGACAGATAAGGATAAAGCCATAACAGCATGAGCAAAAATCTGATCACTCCTTGAACTATAGCTAGGACTGCATATGTGTTGTACGCCGCATGGATTCACATTCCTTGGAGAAAGAGGCCCCAGTATATTCTTCCTAGACAGTGGCACCTAAGGATTATGGCTCTCTCCTGAACTGGCATTTGACCAGGGAAGCAGAATTATGTAACCTGTGGAGTTCCCATTTTTGCCTTGGCTGTCAGGACACTCAATCAAAACAAATATATCAGCTTAAGTACAGGCAGCCTTTTCTCTCTCACTACAGGGTTTGCCTGTTTTTGATTTCCATTTCCACAGCCTTATTATAAGATGTTTTCTACATATTACAGGCTTCCCTGGTGGCTCAGCAGTAAAGAACCTCCCTCTCTATCCCTGGATCAGGAAGAGCCCCTGGAGAAGGGAATGTCAACACACTCCGGCATTCTTGCCTGAGAATTCCATGGACAGTAGAGCCCGCTGGGTGACCACGGGCTCAGAGAGTCGGACACGACTCAGTGACCAAACCACCGCCACCGTGTCTCACCGCCATCCCTATTACAAGCAAGAGGAATATGACTTACACCGTGCCGATAGGCACATGCGCCATTGTCTGTGTACGTGGCCCTGGAAATCTAAAAGCTCAAGCCCTTCACCTTGAACCAAGTTAGATTCCATATGGCTATTTTTTTTTCTTCAGAAGTCCAAACATATCAACTTCTGAGAGAAAAGGGGTTAATTGCTTACTAACAAAGCCACCTGGATCCTGGAGGAAAGTGAATCAAATTTCTATCTGAATTGCAGACGCGGAGGCAGGAAACAAACAAAAAAGTTCCTGTTCTGTCTGTCTCTCCCGTGGAGCTCTCAGAGAAGCAGAAGCAAGCGGAGGAGAAGACAGAACCACTCACGTCACCAACGCATAAGGGCACTTCCCGCAGGGCCATTCTCTCAGACCCACCCCCACTCAGTAAGAGGATGGGCGAGCTGACGCTGGAGACCACCGGGGCTAACGGCCTCCACCCGGCGCGGACGAGCCCCTCCTTCCTTTCTCGCGCACCTCCACGCGAAATGCCCTCAGGCTGCAGGCAGCCCAGGAGCCCAGGCGTGGGAAGCCCACTCCCTGCCCCGGGGCAGGCGGCCTGACTCCGGCAACGAGCCGCCCGAGATGGTTTCTTAACGGCTGCCTGTGCACACGGCCCGTGCTAAGTGCCTCCCGAGAGAAAGCGCAAGGCACGGGCCCTGGCACCAGGAAAGGACTCTTCATTCGGCCTCGGAAAACCCACGGCCTCCGTTCAGGGTCGCCGGGGTCAGCGCTGCAGACGGCACACCACCAGGAGGCGCCACACACGAAGGCGGAAACCGGAAGTGGCTGCGGGAGGCAACCGGAAGTGGCTGCGGGAGGCAACCGGAAGTGGCTGCGGGAAGCTCTGGGGACCGCAGCACGGTATGCAACCAGACTCCTAAGGAGACTCTGAGAGCTGAGATTGGACGCAGCAAGGTTAAATGAGAAAGCTCCTGACACATAACAAGTGCTCAATTAACATCAGCTCGACAAACCGTTATCTAATTAGAGACAAAGTCAACTCTATTAGCTCGGGCTGCTTTCACAAAACACCACTGACTGGAAGGCTTAAACAACAGGAATTTATTTCTCACGGTTCTGGAGGCTGCAAGGCCAGGGTGCTGGCTCCTGTTAAGGACTCTCGTCCTGCCGGACAGACGGCCACCTACGAGTCCTGCACCTCACACAGGATTCCCCTGGTGTGCGAGTGCGGGCAGAGAGCTTCCTCTTCTCCTAAAGCCCCGGATCCCATCAGATGAGGACCGCGGCCTGATGACATTGTGTAACCTTCCTGACCTCCTAAAAGCTCTGCATCCAAATGCAGTCACACTGGGGGTATGAGCTTACAGAGGATACGGTTCCGTTCACAGCACCGGCACAGGAAAAATGACCATGGGTATACTATTGACGGAGCACCCAGTAAATCCTGGGAGCTGTACCATCATTATGTCATTTAATCTTTAAACAACCACGTGAAGGAAGGCATTATTCTTCTCACATCACAGATGAGGACAAGACACCCCTTTAACAGTAATCAACTTGCTGAAGGACCCGCATCTGGCAGATGGCAAAACAAAGAGTCATCCCTAGGTCTCTGATTCCAACCTTCAAGCTCCTGAAAATCATTTGCACTACTCCTTATTTCATTAGATGACAGACTGTGTTATAAAGTTTATTATAAGCTGCGTACAGGGACTATAAGTGCCAAGGGCCAGAAAGAGGAGAGACTGTGTGTGTGTGTAATAAGATCAGGAGTAGATTCCATTAAGGAGACGGGCTTTAAACAGAGCTCTCAGGAGAGAGCTTGGCTGAGTTGTACAGAAGGGAGAGAAAAATAGAACAACAAAAAGAAGTCCAGGTAAAGACCGCATAAGCGGCGGACCAGGCCTTGCGGACTCCAGGAGCAGGCAGTAGTATCCAGTGGGGCGTAAGTGCAGAGAAGCAACTCCCCATGAAGACAGAAATGGGCGAAGAAAGGGTCTAGAAAGGGGGAAGGGTCTAGAAGGTCAGGGAAAACTTACTTCGATCTGGGAACTTAAGACACCTGAGCAGAGGACACAGTGGCGACAGTATTCAGACTGCAGGGGATGGAGCTGGGAGACGAGAAAGGCAGTACCTGCCACTTGGGAATAAAGAGAGTGGGGCCACAAGCAAGGGTGGTCCAGAGGCCAAGGAGACGAGGAATCAGAGGGGACCAGGAGAGCAGGGCGCCGGCGGCTCAATCGGCAGAGCTTCCGGAGCCCCCTTATGTGAGCTGCCGTCCGCTACTTGCAGGAGACAGATGGTAAACAAGTAACAAAGAAGAGTATCAATGCACCTGCAGCACAGCGCCCCCTGCAGGACAGGTCCTGCCGGAGCCCCTGGGAGGGCTTTGGCAAGGCCTCTCAGAGCTGAACCCGACAGTCAAGGTATCGGTTTGGGGAAGAGGCAGAAAAATAAAATTGAGATGCCCCGGGGCCGACAGCAGAATCTCTTTGAGGGTGAAGATGAGTGAAACAGGGATGGATTCCACACACTGGGGAACATGGCTCTGGGGGCAGCTGGGTCACCAGGGCCAGCAGAGCCCCAGCCCCAGACTGCTCTGTAATGCTGGGCACTCACAGAAAGAGCCCAGAAAAATCAGAGGATCCAAAGTCAGGTGATCCAGAAAGAGAAAGTCCCGGGAAACTGCATGCCTGAAGCCTCGGGAGGGAAATCAGGGTGACTGAGGAATGGCCTGCCATGATGAGAGGGAGCAGTCATCGGGAAGGCTCCTACGGGCAGCGCTGCAGGCCAGCAGGCCCTTTACAGGAGCTGTGTTTGGGGGTTCAGGGCAATCCTTTACGTCCCATCTGCAATGCCTGCCTGAAACGGGTTTGAAAGCAAAACGCAAGGAAGTCACAGACTTCTCCTTCACCACCTCCTCCTCACAAGCACAGAGGCGTGTCCCTTCTCGGAATGCCTAAGACGACAGAACAAGAAAAGAACAACTATGAAACCCCTATCCTTCCTGCTGACTCAGGTGGTAAAGAATCTGCCTGCAATGCGGGAGACCTGGGTTCGGTCCCTGGGTCGGGAAGACCCCTGAAGGAGGGTATGGCAACCCACTCCGGTATTCTCGCCTGGAGAATCCCACAGACAGAGGAGCCTGGTGAGCTACAGTCCATGGGGGTCACAGAGAGTCAGACATGACTGAGTGACTAAGCATAGCCCAGCACAAGTGCGCCCAGCCTCTTGGACTTGGGGCATCTCACACAGGCTCCTCGATGTTCTTTCCCTTCCCAGCCGAGGGCTCCCATGGTTCCCCAATCAAGACCTCAGATTCACACAGGACGATTTCCAGCTCTTTCTCAATGGATGTGTTCAGGAGAATTATGCTCTTAATAATCATTCTTATTATTAACCACTTTAATTTTTAATTTTAATTTTTATACAACAAGTGCAAAGAACACAAGCAATCCAAGTGAAGACACCAAAAATGTGTTATGAAGACAAGGATGGAAAGCTGTCGAATGGACAGTGTGCTGGCTGGCAGGCAAGGAGCACTCACTTGTGGATGGCACGTCGGGAGCCAGAGTCGACATACAAAGGGCAGTGTGAAGTCATCAGTGCGTGGTATTACTGAGCCTGCCGTGGAGGCCGCACAGAGATGGCCCAGCCAGTCACCACCACAGGCGGGTGCCTGCCCTTTGGTCCACTGCCAGAAGGGGGCAGGAGGAATAAGGAGGCTCTTTACGACCACTCAGTTCTGTAAAATTATCGCCTCCCCCTCTTTTATAAACCAGAAAAAATTCTGCACGCAGAATGTTTGCAGTCCTGTTTCAATAGCATTTCTACATATACATAGTATATGTTTTAAAAGTAAGGAGGACTGTTACTTTAAGAAAATGATAAAGCTGTGAAATCCATTAATATATTTTTCAATCAGGAGACTATGTTTGGGGATTTTCTCTAAGCTGCTTTTTAAAAAAAAAAAAAAAAGAGAAATCCCCACCCACAGAGCCCACAATTTGCTTTCTCTTCCAACTGACAAGCGGTACCATTCTGTTAGATACTAGAGAATCCGCATCACCGAGCGTGCTTTTATTCTAAGCGGGGAAGACTAGCAAAACAAAATACATGGTATTAAAGGAAATACAAATGGCACAAGGGAGCACCAAAGTAACTGACTCGACTCACACGCCCCCAATCTCCAGCAGCCCGTCTCAAGTCCTTGCTGGTTCCCTGGCGATACTATGAGAGGGGTCCCGTCCACACACAAGGGAGGGGAGACTCGCTCAGGAGGAGCCCAGTCCCTCTCGGGAGCTCCTGCCCGTATCACTTAGGAGGTAGTATTCCAGAAAGGAGTACTAATGCTAAGCTTAACATCGGGTCCAGCCCAGCACAAGCCAGAGGTGAAGAGGACTGGTACGGGAACTGCTTATGGGCTTATGTCTGCTCTCCTGGGGCCAGTTAAGGGGGGGTATCTTTAGGGCTTCCCATGTGGTGCTAGTGGTAGAGAACTCAGCCGCCAGTGCTGGAAATGTGAGAGATGCAGGTTCAATCCCTGGGCCAGGAAGCTCGCCTGGAGGAGAGCATGGCAACCCACTGGGGTTCCTGTCTGGAAAATCCCACGGACAGCGAAGCCTGGCAGGCTACAGCCCATGGGGTCACAAAGGTCGGACACGACTGAAGCGACTCTGCACACACACACAAACGTCAGAAGAATCACCTTGAACCCAAGCAGCAGCCTGACTGCCCATCGCCAGCCCCAGGTGGGCCCTGGCACTCCAGGGCTGCCAGCAAGTCCTCCTGCTCCCAAAGCAGCCCTGGCTCAAGGGGACAGCTGCTGCTCAGAAATAAGATGCTGTCACACTGTCACACAAGACACTAGACAAAAGTGCCTTCAGATGCTTAGGAAGACAGGTCATGCGAACACTGAGTCACACAGAGCAAAGCAGCCCACGCATTAATGATTCTACAGGGATGCAGGCTGGCCCTCT
The DNA here is from genome assembly GCA_917880005.1 of Nanger dama. Lineage (NCBI taxonomy): Eukaryota > Metazoa > Chordata > Mammalia > Artiodactyla > Bovidae > Nanger > Nanger dama. Next base: position 2,171,557 of record CAKJTW010000003.1, on the reverse strand, counting down.
GCATTTGCACCAAGAGCCCCCTGACACAGCCGTTTGGGGTTGTGCAAACCGAGTCTGATCCCACGTTTCAGTCGAAAGTACTTTTCAGCTGAAGAACACATTACTCCAAACAAGAGCCGCTCCTTCCAAGTTCAAGGTTTAGACAGATCCTAAGTAAGAAACGTCAGGCAGCCGTGGCACCTGGTGGGACCAATTCAAGACAATCAGCAGGCAGGAAGGGCCATCCTACGGGCTCAGGGCGCCTAAGACCTGCTGTGGGCACGGGGCCGTGTGGCCGGACCCCCGGACGCAGATCCATGGCACAGCAAACAGCTCAGGATGGGGGGCGCAGCTCTGAAGGGCTGGGGGAGACTGAGACAAGTCCGCAAATACCTCCAAGTAGGCAGAGGCAACCGAGGCAAGTTTTCACTACTCTAAGGAGCTGCCTTCTAAACTCTAAGTGGGGTCTGAAGAGGATGAGATGAGTGGCGTGAGTTTAAAACAGGGTGACACCTTTTAGGATTTCCATTTATAAAGCTAAAAAGCTGAGCCTTCCTCCTGCTCCACCACCCCACACCACCTTCCCCTAACAGAAACACCAAAAAAAGCCTTTTAAGATAAAAACAAACAAACACAACCGTATTAATAAGCTTACTGCAATTTGGCGGGGAGGGGGGCGGCTGGGCTAATCTTCACTGCTGCACCTAGGCCCTCTAGCTATGGAACACAGGTCTGGGGCGAGTGGGACCTTAGTTCCCTGACCAGGAATCGAACTCACGGCCCCTGCATTGGAAAGCAGATTCCCAACCAGGGGACCGTCAAGGAAGTCCCGAGAAAAGCCTTTCAGCTTCTGTCTAGAGAACAGAGGCGAGGTGAGAGAGAGGAGGGGAGAAGAGTGGACGTTGATTACAATTCACTCCTGACAGAGGAGGGCAAGTTCAAGTACATGACAAACAGGCAACGGTCCCAGAAGAACCAGTCCCATCTGTCTGTGTCCCAAGCTATCTGCCTGCAATCTCTGAAGCAAATATGCCCAGAACTCTGTAAATTCTCCCCACTTGGTAGTCGAGACCTACAGTCTCCTCATTCATCATCAAAACTGAAGAGGCAAACAAACCGTCTGCCTCCTAATCTGGCTTCTTTTTCTTCAATGTGAACGAAGTCAGGTTTCAAATGTCCTCAAATAGGCAGTGTTAAGAGTGAAAACAGCTCTGAGCTCTGGAGGTGTGGGTTCTGGACCCGAATCCATCAGCAACCCCCACTGGGGAGCTCCAAGCACTCCTCCAGCCTCAGATCCCCCACTCTGTAAAAGGATACAGTCCCACTGCACAATCCCTAAGTACCTTTCATCGGGTTTAACACAGCGCTGTTGTTGAGTCACTCAGTCATGTCTGACTCTTTGCGACCCCAGGGACTGCAGCACCCAGGCTTCCCTGTCCATCACCAACTCCCGGAGCTTGCTCAAACTCATGTCCATCGAGTTGGTGATGCCATCCAACCATCTCATCCTCTGTCGTCCCCTTCTCCTACCGCTTTCAACGTTTCCCAGCATCAGGGTCTTTTCCAATGGTCAGCTCTTCACATCAGGTGGCCAGAGTATTAGAGCTTCAGCTTCGGCATCAGTCCTTCCAATGAACACCCAGGACTGGTTTCCTTTAGGATGGACTGGCTGGATCTCCTTGCAGTCCAAGGGACTCTCAAGAATCTTCTCCAACACCACAGTTCAAAAGCATCAATTCTTAGGCGCTCAGCTTTCTTCATGGTCCAACTCTCACATCCATACATGACTACTGGAAAAACCATTGCTTTGACCAGATGGACCTTTGTCGGCAAAGTGATGTCTCTGCTTTTTAATATGCTGTCCAGGTTGGTCATAGCTTTTCACACCATTAGTGTAAGCAGAAATCACTGCTACTTCTTTTTGCTGTTGTATTGGCTTCCAAAGCCTGCTGTAAAAGGTGCCACAAACTGGGTGCCTTGAAACAACAGAAATTTATTCTCTCGTAGTTCTGGCTTGAAGTCCAAAATCCAGGTATCAGCAGGGCTGGTTCTTTCCGGATGTTCTGAAGGAAGCTGTGATCCACGCCTCTTCCCTAAGCGCCGGTGTTGCCGCAGCCCTGGTGTTTCCTGGCAGATAGATGCGTCCGTGCACCGTCTGCCTCCATCTTCATGCAGCACTCTTCCCGGGATCTCCTCTTCTTATATGAAGCCAGTTACATGGGATTAAAGCCCACACTAATCCTGTATGTCCTCATCTTACCTTGATTTTATCTGCCAATATTCTGTTTTCAAATGGTGTCACAGGTACTGAAGGTTAGGGCTTCCACCCCTCCTTTGAGGGTGCACAATTCAACCCACAACACTCGCCTGGACAGGCCAACAGCAGGCACCACGAGAAGTCCAACAATGGCACCATGTGAATAAGCGGCCATTTCTGGACAGGTTATCTATACAGCTTCACAGCCGTCTCCAAATGGGTCTGCAGTCACAGCCAAGTAACGGCCAGGAACAGGGCTCGCCAGCAAACCCACACACCTCAGCAAACACACGGCCCCAAGTGTGTACACCACATGCTCTGCACAGGGCCAAAAAAAGGCCAACTGGGATTATAGTTCATGAAGCTCAACCACTGCTAGGAAAATAACCACGTGGCTATAAATTATGCCTGCACAGACAGACACCAGGCCTGTCCAGAGGGAGGAAGGAGACACTCGCTGATGGTGAAAAAATCAAGGGATCAGCACGGGTGGGTCTTTCTGCAAGTTCTGAAAAGAAAATGCGGTCTATGCCTCTCTCCAAACTCCTGGATGCAAAGGAGCGACAAGGCGGCAGAAGAGAAGCTAGAGCCCAGAGGGACGACTGGTCCAGAGCAGGGAGCTGGGGAGGAAAGACGGGGATGACTAGCCCAGAGCAGGGAGCTGGGGAGGAAAGACGAAGGAGCTGATGCATGCATGTCACGCCCCCAACATCGTGGGAGTGTGTGAGATGCTCTCTGATAAAGGAGACAGAAGAGATCGTCAAGAGAAACGTGCAGAGAGAAGGAAGTCGTCAGCCGCACGTGGACACGCCTGTGCTCAGCAATCTGGAGAGGTACGCAGGGGGTGAAGCCCCGCACACACTGCGAACCCACCTACGCAGGGAAACTGGGAGCTGCCGTTCTTTATCCTGGGCTCCCAGAGCCCTGGGGGAGAGTCCAGAAGATCGGGTCCTGAGGGCCAACTCCGAGATGCTGGCGGGAATGAGAGCCCCAAGGGGTGGCTCAGCACAGCTCGGGGGTCTCGGGTCTAGATGTCACCCAGCTCTGATCTGGCCAGGAGCAAGGGCTTGCGGGTTACATGCATCCCAGACCCAAGGCTCCCTTGTGGGAAGAGTCTCCTGCAGAGGGAGCCCTATGTGGGCAGGGCTGCCTCCCAGCACCTCCTCAAGCCTCACAGAGACACACGTTTATGCACCACGAGGCCGTGTACGCTCCTGTGCTGTGGGTACAAATGCTCATCCTCAATCCAGGGCAGCAACCGGGACTGGCCGTCAACCTGGCACGGGACGGGGAGGATGACAGAGTCTTCCAGGAAAATAAAAAAGACACACACAAGCGACACACAAAAGCGGACTTCTCTGGCAGTTCAGTGGTGGAAACAGCGCTTTCAATGCAGGGGGCGTGGGTTCGATTCCTTGTCAGGCAACTAAGATCCCACATGCTGTGCAGTGTGGCTAAAAAAACAAACAACAACAAAAACACAAAAAGAGAGTCCTCCGGGGCAAGTGGCTTGGGAGCCCTGGAGCCAGGCCAACTCAACTGACAGATGAATGACAACATGTGGAACACACACAGCGGGGACCACAGGAGAAAGACCACTGAATGCAGAAACCTCAGGTCCAGAGTGATGCAGGCACTTGGGTCACGGAGCTGGTGAGGGACCCAGTTGACTCTTAGATACCCACCTCCGTGCTCTGTGCATCAGCCGAGCTTCTCACGAACCCTCTCCAGGCAACAGATCCTCTACTCACTGACACGTAGAAGCCGAGCTGCACTCGCCCGGCTCTCCGCCTTGTGTGGGTGGCATATACCACCAAGGGCACGTGTGTCTTTATACGCTCATCTCTCCCACAGGACTGGAGTCATCCCTGTTCTCCTGGTGCCTGGCACACAGTCTGTTAGTGAGCACAGCATCAGCAGCCGCTGAACGAGTGAATGAGTTATGAGAACGTTTCCGGCACACAGGAGTGGTCCCGTTACATTATCACTTACTCGCGTTATTTCAGAGGAACAACTCCCCTCAATATAATAAACTGGTCTCTAAGGAGGAAGGAAAAACTTGTAAAATAAGCTAACGAACCAGAGATCACGACAGCAGAGTTAAGACGGAAAAGTAAAAGAATCCTCCCACAGTCCTCCGCTCCCACCTCCCACTGCTCCGGGCAGCCTGCCGTCTCTACCGTAACGCGTGTATCAGCAAACAGGCCCCAGCTCACCAGGAAAGATCTGGGTGGATTGTACTGTTGGCCACAATACTGATGAGCCAGGTCACTCAAGACAGCGCCCACAGACTTTGTTAAAGAGTAAAATTCAAGGACATTCTGAGTAACTGATGAAACAGGAATGTGATAGGCTTGAGCGTATTTTCAAAGGTCACAAACACAAATGATAAATCACTTACAGAAAATTTTAGTACATTCAGTGACTCAGAATAAGACACACAGAGGAAAACAAGTCCCATGTAATAACAGCCCCAGCTCACGCCCGTTTCCAGTTAATAGAGTCCTGAGGAGAGGGCACAGAGGGAGGAGCTGCAGGTCTGGGCTGTGACCACACTGAGCTTCCGGCAAGTCGCCTGTCCTGGGACCTGAGACTCTTCCATAAAACCACTGTCATCTTCTAGGATCCCCATGAAGAGATCTCTATCAAAGAATTTAGGGAACAGCAACAGCAAAGAAAATCTGGGCTTTAACAAAAGTGCCAGACTATGGGGTGTCATCCAGAATTCAGCAAATTTCACAGGGCAGGGGTCAATTCTCCCATAGCACACGAACCACCTCTTTCTCTACCAACTATAAAACACTCCTTCGCCAGCACATTCAGTACTAAGACTGGCTCCCTTTGATCATTCTGGACGAGAGGGTGGCAACTCTTGGCCACTGAAAGTAGACAGAAGCAGCTGTCTGGACAAGCCCATAGTCTTACAAAGGGCTGAAAAAAGAAACCAAAAACTGAAAGTAGTGTTCTTGCTAATGAGAGAAAGCTACTCATACAGGGTACACAAATCTTATTAGCAGTAAATACTCAAAACTTCAAAAACACAAACCCAAATTTATCTTAAAATATTTGAATTTCTGGCTTATACTTTATCCATTCTCTTGTAAGGTATTTCAATAAAACCACCACAAACTATGGGGAAAATTGCAGAGGCTCCTTAATAAAAACTAAGACCAGAGATACCAGCAACTCATTCCTGGGCGTGTATCCAGAAAACACGAAGACTCTAATCTAGGAAGACACATGCACTCCAACACTCACAGCAGCCAAGACATGGAAGGAACCCGTGTCCATTAACAGATGAACGGTTAAAGAAGACGTGCTACAGAATATGTAACTATGCACACGCGCGTGCACACACACACAGACACACACACACAGTTAAAGAAGACGTGCTGCAGAATATGTAACTATGCACGCACGCATGTGTGCACACACACAGACACGGTTAAAGAAGACGTGCTACAGAATATGTAACTATGCACGCACGCATGTGCGCACACACACACACACACACACGGTTAAAGAAGACGTGCTAAATAAGATGTAACTATGCACGTGCGTGCACACAGACACACACACAGAGACACACAAACACAGACACACACAGACACACACACAGACACACACACAGACACACATGGTTAAAGACGACGTGCTATATAATATGTAACTATGCACACACGCACGCACAGACACACACATACACACACAGACACACACACATGGTTAAAGAAGATGTGCTATATAATATGTAACTATGCACGTGCGTGCACACAGACACACACACAGACACACACATACACACATGGTTAAAGAAGACGTGCTATATAATATGTAACTATGCACACACGCTCACACAGACACACAGACAGACACACACACGGTTAAAGAAGACATGCTATATAGTATATAAATATGCATGCACGCGCGCGCACACACACACACACACATACACACACACACACACACACACACACGCTTCCCTAGCAGCTCGGCTGGTAAAGAATGCCTGCAATCCAGGAAACCCCAGTTCAATTCCTGGGTCGGGAAGATCTGCTGAAGAAGGGATAGGCCACCCACCCCAGTATTCTTGGACTTCCCTTGTGGTTCAGCTGGCAAAGAATCTGCCTGCAACGAGGGAGACCCCAATTTGATCTCTGGGTTGGGAAGATTCCCCTGGAGAAGGGCAAGGCTACTCATTCCAGTGATCTGGCCTAGGGAAGCGAACAGTCAGGCATGACTGAGTGACTTTCACTTGTTTATATATATAGATATATATATGCCCGCCAAAATGAAATATTGCCATTTGCAGCAATTTGAATAGACCTGAAGAATACCATACTAAGTGAAGTTAGATAAAGACAAATATATGATATACAAACATCACTTATATGTGGAATCTAAAAATAATATAAATTATTTACAAAACAGAAACAGACTCACAGGCATAGAAAACAAACCAACAGTTACCAAAGGGGGGGCAGGATAAATCAGGGGCTTGGGTCTAGCAAACACACACGACCACATGTGAAAGAGACAAGGCCCTACGCCCAGCACAGAGAACTGTGCTCAGCATCCTATGAAACCTGTAATGGGAAATGCTCTGAAAATACATGTGACTGAATCGGGGCTTCCCAGGTGGCTCAGATGGTAGAGAATCCACCTGCAGTGCAGGAGACCTGGGTTCGATTCCTGGGTTAGGAAGATCCCCTGGAGAAGGGAAAGGCTACCCACTCCAGTATTCAGGCCTGGAGAAGTCCATGGACTGTGTAGTCCATGGGGTCACAAAGAGTCGGACACGACTGAGCAACTTTCACTTTCTTAGATACAGTGAAGAATCTTGGTTAATTTGGTTTTAGGGGTGATAATGGTTTTGGGGAGAAGAGTGCGTTTCTGTGAGTTTGAGAGTTCATTTAGAGATATATTCTGAAATATCTGGAGAGACAATGATTTGCTGCCTGAGACTTGCTTTTAAAACACTGAGGCGGAGGGGGTGGGAAGGGGCAGATGGAGTTCGGAGGAAACAAGACAGGCTGAGTGTTAACGATGCGTATGGCGTCGGCTCCCACGATGATTACGATGCGCGCTCAAGTCCACGGCACTACAGTGCTAACGCCGTCCATAACATAAAGTCCAAGGAAGGCAGACTTCATAAGCCCACCTGCAGAGTTTGCTCTTATTCCTCTAAATGCTGCTTCTCAAATTTCCAAGACTCACTTGGGGAGTGTGCTTAAATGCGGCTTCCTAGACAACACCACCAGAAATTCTCAGGAAGTCTGGGCTCAAGTTCAGAAACGCGCATTTCTCACCCACGCCCTCGATCACTCTGGGTCGGCGGTCAGAGCCACACTCGGAGATAAGCCATCCAGGTAGCAGGAGCCGCTACAGGGCTGTGACGTATGAGCCCGCCAGCAGCCCTGTGCAGAATGACTCTCGAGGACGGGAGGCGGGAAGGGACCAGGGGCTCCTGCAGGACCCGGCAAACAATAAAGATCAGCAGCTGGGGGTGAAGAAGGGCCTCGGAGCCGGGAAGGAGGCAGTCAGAGGACGCGTGCAGCCGACGGGGTATGGAGCTGAGGACGGGAGGGGTCAGGGACGCCCCCAGAAACAGAGGGCCCTGAGAGTCACACGACCAGACACAGGGACAGTGGGAGGCATCAGGGTGTCCCCCGAGGGCCGGGCGCACTGCAGTCCATGGGGTCGCAAACAGTCAGACCGAGCGACTGACCCGACTGACCGACCCAAGGACCCAGGCTCACACCTCTGTGACCCCACAGCGTCGAGCACAATTCTCTTGACATTCCAAGAACTCAAAGTGGCCAAAAGAACAAAGGAATAAAATAAATCACGTATGTCAGGGGTCCCCAATCTCTGGGATTTAATGCCTGATGATCTGAGGTGGAGCTGATGCAATAAAAATCAAAATAAAATTCACCATAAATGCAACCTGTTTGAATCATCCTGAAACCATCCCCCCACTCCAATCTGTGGAAAAATTGTCTTTCTGGTCCATAGTGCCAAGAGGGTAGTACTGAAAGGTTAACATTCCTGTGCTTACTGGCAATGCCCAAGGGGAAAAGATGGCACCACGTGACTCCCAAAGGGGGAAAAATGCATCCGGACACCAAAAATGACCAAATCCACAGGGCAGCACAGGGTGTGGGTCACTCACTCCACCCCTCTCTAAACTACGAATTCCATCGTGGCCAAGTCATTCATAGGAAGCGAAGGCACCCACAGGGGAAGGCAATGGCCAGTGAAACCAGAATCATTAAATAAAACTTAGAGCAAAACACTTAAACAAAAAACAAGCTGGAGGCTGTTTGATCTGTTTGTTTATCAATCAGGTCCAAGATAGCTAAATCTATAGAAAATCGGTCAATGCTGGCTGTGGTCTTTTTCTCCATAAATTTCCAGGCATCAGAAAGTCCTGCTATGGAGGACAGGGCTCCTGCAGAAACCCTGAAGACAAGAATGACTTGCCTTCTGCTTTGCAGGCTTCCCTGGTGGCTCAGAGGTAAACCTCTGCGTGCAAAGTGGGAGCCCCAGGTTTGATCCCTGGGTCAGGAAGATCCCCTGGAGAAGGAAATGACAACCCACTCCAGTACTCTTGCCTGGAAAATTCTGTGGGCTACAATCCATGGGGTCACAAAGACTAGGACATGACTGAGCGACTTCACTTTCACTTTTTGTTTTTGTATATGCCATGCGTTTTCTCAGAAATGTCTAAGGGTTGCCCCCTGCCTTGTAAGAAAAGTCTAGACTTCTCAGCATGGCACTCAACACCCAAAGTCTAGCTCAACTAAAAGCTTGCAAACCTCTCTATCTTACAGGAGCCCTCTGCTTCAGCCAAGTGGAGTAGAGGAAAGCAGAAATCCCAGATCTTGGTTAAACATCTGGCTGGGCCACTTGGCAAGCCGATGAATTTCTTTGAGCCTCAGTCTCCCCACGTGTAAAGCAAACAAAGTGTCCACTGTTCAGTTGTTGGAAAGCTACACGCTCATGGATACAATGCCTCACACAAACACAAACAAGTCCCAACCAGACGGGTGGACATGTCAGTCCCATTTTTAACCCCAGGCTTCCTCCACATGCGTCCCCACCCCCACGTCCAAGTCCACCCTACGAACTCCAGTGACCTCCTCTCTCTGCCTGCCACCAGCCAGAGCCCTGGCCACCCAGCTACGGAAATCCCATCCTCTCCAGGATTTCCCCATGGCTCTGCTAACCCCCAGGATTCCCAAAGCATGCCCTTCTGGCCACTGGACCATCAGTTCCTCAGCCCTGCCCCTCTTTGCCTCTGCCCCGTCCACTCCACCAGAGTTTCATCACCTCCAGTCCCTGGCAGGAAGTAATTACATTTTTCCCCCTTTTAAACATCTCGACATGATGACAGGGGCCAGTACACAATGGTTACCAGCAAAGGCCCCTTACCCCATCCCCTGCTCTGGAAAATCAAGACAACGCGTGTCGGACGCCTGACATTCACTCCTGTCTGCAACCAGAGGCTAGAGTTCATCGCTTCTGGGAGCCACTCAGCCCTGTGACTACAAGCGATCTGAGGGCAGCTGGCAGGAAGAAGTAGCCACCAAGGAAAACTGTTAGTATGAGAATCACCAGCCCCAAATCCATGGGAACAAAACTCGAGAAAGATGAACTCATCACCAGAGACCGGAACCAAGGGAGGCTCGAGATGGCCCCCGAGTTCCTTGGTGTGAAAATCTGTTATCTGGGAGAGAGAGGCTGAGAGGCCACACAGAAAGCAGGACTCGCAGAACGCCCCAAAGTCACTCATTATTTTCCTCCGTATTATTAAAATGTCTCCCTGGCGGCCCCATGGTTAAGACTCTGCCTTCCGACGCAGGGAGTCTGCACTGGATCCCAGGTTGGGGAGGTAGGATCCCACACACCTTGAAGCCAAAAGAGCCAAAACATAAAAAACAGGAGTGATATTGTAACAAATTCAATGAAGACTTTGAAAACGGTTCACATTAAAACAAAAATCTTTAAAAAGTTGTTTCCAAAGACCAGAGTCTTTCCAAAACACTTTTTGTTGCAGGCACGTTTCAGGCCCCAGTCCAAGCCCACGCCTCCTTCCAGATTAACGGATGGCCCCAACTGCTGTCTCGACCCAGGGGGACCCTGCCCCTGTCTGATGCGTGAAGCACGGGTCTGTGCGTCTGAAATAATGACAGAGGCCGCGCGGGGCGGCGGAGCCCACTCCGCGGGGCACTGGGGCCCTCCCATCTCAAGGGCTGGCGCCCAGCACCCCAGCGCCGCCTCGGCGAGCCGGGGCTGGAAGACGCGGGAGTCCAGGGCCACACGGAGGAAGCCAGGCTCCAGAGGAGACCGCAACAGCGCGGGTGAGCAGCCCCGTGGCCACGGAGGCAGCCGCGGAGCGAGCAGCGAGAATCGCCGCCCGACCCCAGACGCGCCTTCCCGCCCGGCACCGCCAGTGGAGGGAACCGCTGCGGAGGCCTTGGGCCAAGCATCCTTTTCTTAAGGCAACTTGGGTGACTTTCTTTTCCTTGCAACCAAATGTACCCCGAGGAGCACGTTCTCCTTTAAGTGAAGCTAAATAAATTCCACCAGCAGGAGATCTCTCTTAGAATCTATTTCGACTGACAGCAGCTACTTCCGTCTGATTTATTACCTTGGTAAGCCCTTCCTTCTGCAAGCCGGAAGGGCAGTGATCTCTTTCTTCTAAAGCAAGGCTGATTTTTACACCGGCGGGGCGGCACGGGCAGCCCGACGTTACAGGGCTCCCTGCCACGCGTGGAGGCCCGTCTAGTCAGCCTGTCCATCCCCTGAAAGCAGCAACTCTGTCACTGAAGCAGCTGCTGACTTTCCAGATCCACTGCAAATCTCGTTGCTTGGAGACACGTATACAAGAAAAACCCCTCTCTCGAGCCTGGGACCAGATGGCAGGGAACTCACAGAAGTCAAGGGTTAGGTGTAGGGGTGGTGGGTTAGTGGCTAAGACGCGTCTGACTCTTCCCGACCCCATTGACAAAGGACCTGGCGGTAGCCCAACCCCTCTGTCCACTCCAGGCCCCTCTGTCCATGGGGTTCTCCAGGCAAGAATACTGGAGCGGGTTGCCATGTCCTCCTCCAGGGGATCTTCCCGACCCAGGGATGGAACCCGAGTTACCACTGAGCCACCTGGTCAGGGGGCTAGAAAGGCATGTTCACCGGAGTGCGTTTCTCTCAGCAAATCAGAGATGTCCCTGGCCCCAAGCTCATTTGGAAGTTATATTCTCTGCTGCCTGTGAAACTACAGGCAACAACTACCGTAATGACAGGTAAGTTATTTTTAAATAATTCTGAACTTCTCCCTCTAAATATAAACCTCTTTGGTTTTTATTCACCAGGCTGACTACACCCCCAAATGAATTCTCTAGTCAAACACTAATGGAAATAAAATTTCCAAGAGAACTAAAATAGAGGCTTGATTTCAGTTCCTCTCTAAAGGAGAGGTAATCCAGAAATCCTCTTTAGTTTTCCCCAAATAAGCGCCGACGCGCCCCAGATTTATAGCTCGACTCCGACGTCTACAGCGAGCTTGAAACTCACGTGATCAAACTTCTGATTTGAGAGCTCCACCTAGATGTTCAAAAGCCATCTCAGATTCAGCATGGCCAAACCAGTGCTTCTGGCTCCACGCCGCCCACTTCCCAAACCACATTTGCACGCAGGCCTTCATCGGCACACCCCCATGGCCGGTCCAAGTCAGCATCGTTTCCATCACCTCTAACCTGCACCAGAGAACAAGCCCCAGACAGAGGTTCCCTGCTCTGTCCCTCTGAACACTTCACCCCCACTCCCTGACATACGCCCTGCAGGCCTTCTTTCAGGCCCCTGTGCACTTCAAGCCGCTGCCAGGGCCCCTGCCCGCGCTGCTCTCCGGCCTGCACCTCTCCTGCCGCCCGAGGCTGGCCCCACCAGCTCCCGCGGGGGCTCCTGCTCTCCTCCCCAGCCCCTCGAAGCCGTCCTCCCGCGTGTCTCACTGCAGGGATCAGCACTGCCTGCGTGCGTCCACGCATGGATCTACTGCTAAACGCAGCCCTCCCCGTCACCCTGTCTGCCCCCACGACGTGGGCGATCAGGAGAAATACGAGGAGGATGCTTCACAGGTCATCGATGTATCCCCGGTGCCCGGAATGGCGTCTGCACATCGCACACATGTACGGCACGACTGAACTCTGCTGAAGATATTTCTGAGATGACCGACGCTCCTTCTCTTTCCGAGTTGCTGTTGTCGTTGAGTCGCTAAGCCGTGTTCGACTCCTCTGCGACCCTGTGGACAGAGGAGCCCGCAGCCTGCCAGGCTCCTCTGTCCAGGAATTTCCCAGCAAGAATACGGGAGTGGGTTGCCATTTCCTTCTCCGGGGGATCTTCCTGACCCAAGGATGGAATTTGCATCTCCTACACTGGCAGGTGGATTCTTTACCACTGAGCCACCTGGGAAGCCCGGGTGTAAGTGCAGAGTCTAATTTTCACTATGCAGAGTAAGGCTTCCGTAGCGTCTCAGAAATGTGGCTGTGAATGCAGTTTCTCACTTTGCATGACTGCGCCTGGGGAAGATTCTAGAAGGAATACAACATTCTATGGGGCACTTCGGGCGCCCCTGAGCGAGACTCTGCGCCCAGCTCTGAGCCACACTGCCTGCCCTCTAATGCCAGGAGACGGGATGTGTTTCTTTTCTCCTTCCACGACAACCACGACTGGAGTCAGCGCTCACGTGACGATCTTTTCTTCTAAACATGAAGTACATGTGTCTAAGCGCTCCGCTAGCTGTTTTCTGACACCAGTGAAGTCATTTATGGGCCCCGTCCCCTGAGGATGACAGTCACCACTTCGTATGAGACCCTGCACAGACCTCCAGGGAAGGCAACACTACCTCTACCTCACTGGCCTCGGAGCAGGCCCCACACAGCCCTTGGGGACGCGAGGGAAAGAGGGAAGGGGAGTTGGAGAGCCTCTTCCCTGAGAAGGAGCAGTCACTCTGCCCGTGTTTACTGGTCTCCTGCTAAGTTCACAAGCAAAAGTACTCAAACAGCGCCACAACACGCACGCACACACGCGCGCGCGCAAACACACACATCAAAGGCTCCATTCTCTTTGTGAAACTGTCGGTAACCTCGCATAGCAAACCATCCAGCTATTATCAAAAGAACTACTTTACCCCCTCCCTATCTTCAGCCACGTATCTCCCCTGCTTTTCTTCTTATCACACCTGGCACATGACTGCATCTTCACTTCGATCAAGCTGTTGCTTCTGAAGATATTAAATGCAATTTAACTAGAATATCTGGAAGCAAAACCCCGATAAACGGAACGTCTGAAAAATGGGTCATCATCTCCGCTTTACTTACGTCACTGGAACAATTCACAGTTTTCCTTGTGGCATTCTACCCCCTCCAGCAATTCTTCATACTTATTTACCCGACCTTTCTGATCACCCATTTCTCTCCTCTTCTCTGACACTGTTCCAACATATCCTTTAAGCCCAGCAACATTCATCTCCGAGACTATCCGGATCTCTGTGGCAGAAAGCCTCATGCTTGCTTAGTAACAGAATCAGCATTTCACTTGCGATATCAATGGCCTCAGCTAAAAGACTACGTTTCCCAGCCGTCTTTGCTGCCAACAGGAGCATGTGGCCAGGAGCTAGCCAACAAGACGAAAGCAGAGTCGGGGAGGACTGTTTCTGAAAAGCTCCTTAAAACTGGTAACTCACAGGACTCCCTTTGTCTCTCCCTGCACACCCTTTTCTGCTTCCTGAAATGGGAACAAACCAGCGGATGCCGTTTAGACCACAAACAGACAGTGAGAACAGAGGTGAGCGGTGCACGAAGAGCAGCAGTGGAGAGACAGACGGGAGGTGGACCACAGTCTAATTCCTCAAGACCTGCTTTACGTGGCAGAGCAGTGCACTTCTAGCTTGTTCAGTTCACCAGTTTTTGGAGTTCCTGTGTATAATCAGCTCAGTTGCTCAGTCGTGTCCGACTCTGCGACCCCATGGACTGCAGCACACCAGGCCTCCCTATCCATCACCAACTCCCGGAGCTTGCTCAAACTCATGTCCATCAAGTCGGTGACGCCATCCAACCTTCTCATCCTCCGTCGTCCCCTTCTCTTCTTACCCTCAATCTTTCCCAGCATCAGGGTCTTTTCCAGTGAGTCAGCTCTTTGCATCAGGTGGCCAAAATAATGGAGCTTCAGCTTCAGCATCACTCCTGATAAACACCCAGGACTGATTTCCTTTAGGATGGACTTGCAGTCCAAGGGACTCTCAACAATCTTCTCCAACACCACAGTTCAAAAGCATCAATTCTTCTCAGCTTTCTTCACAGTCCAACTCTCACATCCATACATGACCACTGGAAAAACCATAGCTTTGACTAGACGGACCTTTGTTGGCAAAGTAATGTCTCTGCTTTTGAATATGCTATCTAGGTTGGTCATAGCTTTTCTTCCAAAGAGCAAGCATCTTTTAATAGAAACAGTCAAACCTTGACCTAACTAATCTATTCTTGGAGGTCTCATGTCCATTCATGCTTTGTTAACTATTTATTGAAATGTCCCGTCCTGCAGAAGGACTATTCAAAACCTGCCCATTACTATGTTTTATCTCAGCTCCAAGTGCCCCTCTCTGGGGATACAAAGTCTCCCTGACTGAGCTCACTTATCAAGCTGGCACTCTTCTCATACCTGCAATGGTTTATAGGTTTTAAAATCTATATTTGTATAATGTCTCCTATTTCACTGTAATGTAAACTTCTAACAGGCAAGAACCAAATCTCAGCTTTTATTTTAATCTTTGATATTACCAAATAATGCTACTGAATAAACCAGGAAGTAAAAAGTGCTCAGAGTCCCTGAAATTACAGGCAGTGAAACGCTGATGCTCTGCGAACGCAGAGGCATTTCATAGGAGCGACAGGAGTGAATTCCAACTGTCCACGCACTGTGAAGCCAGAAAGCGCAAGTGTCAGTCACTCAGTTGTGCCTAACTCTGTGGGACTCCACGGGCTGCAGCCCACGAGTTTCCCTGTCCACAGGGATTCTCATGCTCCGGGCAAGAACACTGCAGTGGGCAGCCTACCCCTTCTCCAGGGGATGGTCCCAGCCTAGGGACTGAACCAGGGTCTGCTGCACTGCAGTACTGGACAGATACATTAATGGGGTCCTCAGATCCAGAAGAACCAAGCTTTCCAGAACACCTGTATAGACCCGCATCAAGGTTGGTAGCAGGGGAATCACTGTGCGCACCTGAGAAGCAGGGTCCTCTTGGAATGGACGGGCCAGGAGCACCGCTATGAGGAACAGGAGAGAGGCCGAGGAACGGCGGAGCGCGCGCGGAAGGGAGGAAGCCGCGCGCGTGGCCGCAGGGCCGCCCTCGCGCACCCCTGCGTCCTGGGAGCACTGGGCACAGGAGCACAGCCGGCTGTGAACGCAGCCAGTGCTTTCCAAGTCCGCTGCATGGACGAATGAGGAGTGAAGAGCTGGCAAGAGGAAGACGGCAGCAACGCCCCCAGCCGAGGCACCGCTGCCCGGAAGGATGGGGGCGGGAGGCGGCAGCAGCCTCCGGGAGGACCAGATGCGCAGGACTGATAGCGCAGCGGGGCCGAAGGCAGCACACGGGTTTCTTGACCTCCCTGAGGCTGCTGGTATGAAGTGCTTTCTGTTCCGGGGACTGTGACATGGGAGCATGTTTATTTCGGGCCCCCAGAGACCCTGGTAACGTCTCAACCTTCCAAGGCAACACAGCCTGCAGCAGGGCGGTGGAACACGGCCTGCCGGGCAGCGGGCACTGGTGAGAAGAGGCCGTGTTCCTGCTCTACGCAGCGCGGGCCCAGCTCAGAGATGAACAGGGCCGTCACCCGCCCCGACGACCACGGGAGAATCTTTTACACCTCATCTGACGTTTACATCTCCCACCACGCAACACCACCCCGATTTTTAGTAACTGACTCAACAAGGCCCAACTGCAGAGTTTATCAAAAAGCACCATTCACCACCAACCTCCCCACTGACCCAATAACAACAGTAATAGTTAGCGCCCTTCTTCTTCCTAAAATGACCATCACAGGTGTGGTGGAACTGGCACCGGAAAAGGAACCGCTAATGCTCTCGATTCTGCGCTGCAACCCCGAGGGGGAACACGGGCAGCTGTGATACGGGGGCGCTGCTCTACGAGGGGGTTCCCGAGGGGGGGAATAAGAGCAGCTGTGATACGCGGGCGCTGCTCTACGAGGGGGTCCCGAGGGGGGGACAAGGGCAGCTGTGATACGGGGGCGCTGCTCTAGAGGGGGCCCGGGGGGGACAAGGGGAGCGGATACGAGGCAGCTGCTCTACGAGGGGGGTCCCGAGGGGGGGAACAAGGGCAGCTGTGATACGCGGGCGCTGCTCTACCAGGGGGTCCCCGAGGGGGGACAAGGGCAGCTGTGATACGGGGCGCTGCTCTACGAGGGGGTCCCCGAGGGGGGGGACAAGGGCAGCTGTGATACAGGGTGCTGCTCTACGAGGGGCTCTCTGCCATGTCAGAGGGGCTACATTTTCAAAATTGCTTCTGAAAAAGAAATTTCATCCACCAGGATGGAAAAGCGAACATCAAGGGAGCTGGGAACGGAGGGAGAATTTGCATAAATGCAGGGTAAGGGGCTTTGGACTTGGGCCGCGCACCGCCGCTTCGTGTAAACTCGACTCCTTTCCAGCTGCTTAAAGGTTGGCCCCGTTTCAAAGCACAAAAACATTCTCTATATTTATCTTCCTCTACCCTGTACCCCAGAGTAAATTCCAGGTGTATTTGAGTTATTTTAATTCCTGTATAACTGATGTTCATAGCATACTTTTAGGAAGCACCCCGAGATCAACCATCAGCCTCTATACTGAGGAGGCGTGGTCAAGCATTGGGGTTAAGGTCAGTGCATGTCCTTCAAAACTGGAGGGAATTGGAGTGAGTTCCTGTTCTGCTGCATACTAGCTGTGTGACCTCTAGCAAGTCCCTTAACCACTCTGAGCTTAATCATCATCTATTTTAAGAATGAAATTAGGGCCTACCTCATAGGGTTATAGTGAGGAAGAAATACGATATTGGGAAAGCACAAATAAAGTGTTCTATGAAAGGGGACGACAGAGGATGAGATGGCTGGATGGCATCACCAACTCGATGGATGTGAGTTTGAGTGAACTCTAGGAGTTGGTGATGGACAGGGAGACCTGGCATGCTGCGATTCATGGGGTTGCAAAGAGTCGGACACGACTGAGCGACTAACCAAACTGAACTGAAGTCCATTACTGTTATTACAAAACACGCATGGTTCTCCCCCTTTCCAGGGTCAGGAGTCCCACTAAGAACCAAAAAAGTGATCGGACAAAATCTTGAAATCTCCTAGGAAAATGCATAGTCACATGACATGTTATCAGCAACTCCGGGTTGTCTGCAAAGCCTCTGACATTCAAAGACCCCAGGTTAAGAACCAAGTAACAATAAACTTCTGCTTCTATAGCTGAGGAAACTGAGGTCCAAGCAGCCATGTACTTTCAGCATCAAAACTCAAACCAGATATCTTGGCTTCCAATCCAGGCCTCTTTCAACCAGGACAAGCTACTTATATTTAGAAGCTAAAACTGTACCTAAAGCTCTGAATATAATAAATATACTTCTGTACACTGTTTCCCTTATTAACCCTCTTATGACCACAGGATGTTTTGTTAAACTGGAAAGTCAAGAAAAAGCACAGAAATAGCAACACGCACACCTGAGCCACTATAATCCAGTTTATAAAAAATAAAAACTGTTCTATGTCTCATTTACAAATACTCAGAGAGGTTAGTACACACTAGTCTTATGGTTCTAACTGAGATCTGTAGTTAGGAAATTCAAAACGGAATCCCAGACTCTGGACTTCTATCCTGACTGATCTGGGCAAAGGTTACCCACAGATGAGACCGTGAGATGAAAGGCTGAAGGGGACTCTGCAGAGGGGAGAGCAGCCAACCCTACGTGAACCCACAGTTCAAGCTCAGCGCCCTCAGGCGTGGGTCAACCAGCCTTCCTGAAGGGAGAAGGCACTCCCGGGGGCCAAACAAGCGAGAACGGGATCCAGCCTTTTAGCACGCACTTCCATTTCACAGAGTGTCCGCACAAGAGGACAGAGGAACAAGCTTAATGAAACCCCAACAAAGCAGACGTACTATGCAGAGGGGTCAATTTGACAAGGAAGGGGCAGGGCGTCTGCCGCAGATGAAAACAGGCTGAAGCCCCAGAGCCCAGTGCAGCGCTTAAACGACACCTGGATCCTGATTCAAACAAACATTTTGTAAACCATCAAGAATATCTGAACAACAGACCTGGCATCTGGTGAGACCAAAGAACTGTTCATTTTGTTAGCGGTGGCGCTGGCATTGCGGTTACGGAAACGACTCCTACACACATGAAGCATGTCGGGATGAAGGGACACGAGGGAGAGGATTTGCTTCAAATTACTCAAGAACAGAAAAACCAAAATGAATGAAGTAAGGGAGGCCAGCCCTGTTAACTACTCAATCTGGTGTGGCCAACGGTGATGGTTAGAAAGTCACTACACTCTTGACTGTAGTACATGTCTGAAATTTTCCATGATTGGGGAGGAAAAAAAAATTCTTTCAAAGTCCCATTAGAAATAAAACAGGAAAAAAAAATACTATGCACACCTAACTTACTCATTCATGAGAATATGTTCTTGATGAAATCTCTGCATTGGAAAGAACCTGAAAGGGCATCTGATTCAAGGATTCCCAAAGCTGGCTGAAATCAGAAATATGAAGCGTATGCAGAATTTCGGTCTTCCCCAGCCCACCTTAAACCTGCTGACTCAGAGTCTCTTCTGCTGAATCAGCAGAAGTGGTGGGTGTGTAAGAGCCACAGGTGGCTCTGGTGTGGTTCAGGGTGTCCCCTTTCCATCCCCAGTCAAGTAGCTGCGCCGCAGGGCACGTGTCCCCAGCCCCCAGAGACAAGGATCACACCAGATTCTGCACATTCACGCTTGTGCATCTTGGCCCAAGTGTGATCCTGCACTTTAACAAGACAACAGAAGTGGGAAGGCTAACCCTGTGCACACAAACGCAAGGCTTCCACCACCACCACCCCCCGCCACCCCCCGCCATCCTTCTCACCAGCATTCGGGCATGCACGAAACCGCTGAGCTGCAGTGGAACCTCAGCGCTGGAGCTACAGCCACGGAAAACCCCTGGGAAAAACAGGCTTACCTGCGAGGCCGAGGGGCTCTCCCTGGGCAGAACGCGGGCACACGCCTTTCCCTGACTCACTGGCATGGCAGAGAGCCCTAAGCAAACGGGCTGGGACCGGTGCCTGTCCCCCAGGGAGCCAGAGGGAAGCGCAGAGAAGCAGGGAGCTCGCACCCCTACTCTGTTCTTGCAGCATCAGCAATGCCAGGAACAAACTCCCGGCCACAGAACCGACTGGCATCTCATCAGAAGCACGTCAGTACAGGTCCGAACGGCCAGGGAGCCAGGACTCTGCATTTCACAGGATTAACCGTCTCCAAGCCCCCGAAACCGTTCCCTTTCAACAGGCGTGGTGTGCGCCGTGACAGACCCTGGGCAAACCGGACTCCCAGAGCAGCATGGGGGTGGTGAGTGGGGTGCGGGGGGGCTGTCGGACACCCACTTGTCACGCCCCAGGGTGATAATGATAACTCCTGAGTGTCTCCACTCGCCGTGGAGCTGGTCTTGCTGAACATTTCAGAGTGTGCGTTTGCTAAATTACTCTCGTGTGCCCCAGCGTGAGAGCAAACACGCCCGACTCAGGCGTGCGGTAACTCGCAGAATCGTTTCACCAAACTTAAAAGCCGGGTCATCGCGGCAGCAGGGCCGTGCACCCTGGCAGGCCTGGCTCCTCTGTCTTCTCCGCCTTCTAACCCTGCAACTGCTTCTCCGTGCTGCGTGCCAAGTCACTTCAGTCGTGTCCGACTCTTTGCAACCCCAAGGACCGGAGCCCGCCAGCCTCCTCTGTCGTGGGATTCTCTGTGGAGAATACTGCAGGGGGTCACCATGCCCTCCTCCAGGGGGTCTTCCCCACCCAGGGATCACACCTGAGTCTCCTGCACTGGCAGGCGGGCTCCTTCCCACTAGCGCCCCCAGGGATGTGGAATTGCTCTCCCAGACCTTTCCTTTCCAGAGGACCCACCGTATGGAAGCTTTTAAGGTTATGGGCTTAGTTCTTTACAGGGAAACAGCAAGTTTTCTCTAAGTTCAAGGAATGATGGGAAAACACTCCGCAGAGTCGAGTCCGGAGGTCAGTCTCCCGATGCCCCTTCTGGGATAAGGACGGGAGGAGAGCATGACTCCTGGGGACAACAGCAGTACCTGAGATGGTTACAGTTACAGGAAGATGCGGACCTGGGGAGGCAGGGCCAGAGCCTCAGGCGTGCTCACTCCTGCACACTGACCGAGGGGTCACCTGCTCCCGGGTCAGCAGCAAAGCTCCTCAGCGCCTACACCTTCCTCCTCCTGGGCAACGCCCTCCTCAGGCCCTGCACCCCACCCCACCCCGTCTTCAGCACAAACTCTGGGTGAACAGCACCTGCCGGCAAACACGCCCAGTGGCAGCAAGGATAAACGGGGCTTCAGCCCGGCCAGCCGAAGACTTGGGCAAGTAGAATCTTCTCAGGCTCAAGATCCTACTGGAAGAACAAATCTGTTTCCGGAGACAGAAGGAATGAAAGGCCCAAGCCTGCACAGCTGCTGAACCACACAAGAGTGGTCCTGAGCCTGAACCTGAATTTCAAAAAGAAGGGAAAGCAGGGACCTCTCTGATGGTCCAGTGGCTAAGACTCTGAGCTTCCCAGGCGTGGGCCTGGGTTCAATCCCCCGCTCAGGATCCCTGCAACTGAGACCTGGTGCAGCCAAATAAGTGCATAGTAAAAACAGGAAAGCAGGCCGCCACTGCACACCGCTGCGGGCGCTGGCGCAGAAGCCAGAGCTGGGAGCACAGGAAACGGCAGAGAGCGGGTCTCTGCCAAGCTATTTAGCCGTGACCACGTTACTTTCCAGCTTCCCAGGTGGCGCTAGTGGTAAAGAACTCGCCTGCCAATGCGAGAGATGCAGGCTCGATCCCTGGGTCTGGACGATCCCCCGGAGGAGGGCCTGGCACCCAACTCCAGGGTTCTTGCCTGGAGAATCCCATGGTCAGAGGAGCCTGGTGGCTACAGTCCATGGGGTCACAGTGAGTCAGACACAACTGAAGCGACTTAGCACGCACGCGTGTTACTTTTCAGGACTTCAAGTTAGCTCACCATTTTTCTAACATTTTCCACCTTCTTTCTACTCTACCTATCATATTCCATACAAGAAAGATAAAGCAAAGTATTAAAACTTCCTTTAGCAAACCACAAGGGTCGAGCTTTAAAGGCTTTAAAGCAAAAGTTTACCTTTTTAAAAGCCTTTTAAAAAGTGTTCCAAGATCCAGTTCCAAGATCCAGTCTCGAATGAGAACCTTACCCTCAGCCCACTTTCCACGCTGAGAGGGAATTTCAAAGTTGCCAAACACTTTACAGAGCCCAGAATTTCAAGAGAGTCACCTGGGCACTTGGGGTCTTTGTTTCTGCAGTATATAGTCTTTACAAGTCACCTGTACAACGTCCACCACTGTCTATTTATTCCAGGCCTTTCTCCGAGTTAATATTCAGAAAGAACACAAACGCCACATTTCTCTGGCCTTTGGAGGCAATTTTCCTACATATAGATATTTGCACTCCTCATGGCTCATGGCTGCTCTCAGAATACAGACCTTTGTTGGTCTTGAAAACCAAAGGGACCCACCCACGCTGAAGGATGACCATACTAAGAACCCAGCAGGCCTGCAAACCACTGTTTTGCAACCCTGCTGCCCAGTGGGAAGCCCTCAAGCCAGCTTCAGAAACACCAAGCGCAGGAAAAGGAAGTTCTCGACAACCGCCTGAACGCATGCAGAGACAGCGCTCTCCGTTTCCGCAACGGCCACTTCCACACAACAAATTCACATTCCTGAGCATTTTCTCTTCACGGAGACAGGTTTCACTTCCAACAGAAACACCTGAGCTCCGGCCCCGAGGCTTACCTGACTCCTCTCTTTGTCCACTTTCTTAAAACATTTATTCAAGGACAAATTGTGTCTCACTGAGTTTTTCCACCCAGTAGGTGCGTTTGCAAAATACGGAAAGTGTTCCAAGATCCAGTTGTAGATGTCCTTGACGGGCAGGCGCTTGGTGGGCGAGTCCTCGATGGCCATGAAGATGAGGCAGCTGAAGGAGTAGGGGGGCTTGCAGTTGGGGTTCTGCCTGGCATCGTAGGGCACGTCGGGCGGGGGCGGGCGACGGCGGCGGGTCGTCGTCCGGGTCCTGGACCGGGCTGACGCTGCGCAGGACCGAGTCGCCGAGCTCTTCAGCAGGTTCTTGCTCTCGTGCAGCCAGTTCAGGTTGGTCAGCTCCTCATCTTCCATGGCCCCCTCCTCTAGTCGGATGTCGGGCAGGGGGAAGTCGAGGTCATCGTCCTCCTGCAGGGCCTTGGAGAAGCCGCTGCCCCGGAAACGCTGGCTCAGCCCGCTGGAGACGCTAACTCCTGAGCTTTCCGGCTTCTTGCTGGGAGGCATGACTGGACCCATTTACGTGAAGGCTCCTGAAACACAGGACACAGAGAAGATGAGGCGGGCCCGACGGCCTCCCCGCCCCGCCCGGCTCGGTGGGCTCCCTGCCCCCAGAGACGCCGCCTCACCGGCCCGCCAGGATTGGCAGGAGCCGCCCGAGCCACGGCGGGCGACTGGGCCCGCAAGGGCAGGACCGGGCGATCGCAGCGCCCTGCAGGGGGCTCCTGCCTCCCGAGAAGAACGGGACGGGAGGGGGCGCTGGGAGTCCACCACACCTAGCGGCCAGGGTCAGGGTCGGCGCCAGTCCTGGGGACCCCCGGCTGTCCGGGCGGTAGCGCTCAGCGCTCCCACTGCCGAGGCGACAGGTTCCATCCCTGCTCGGGGAACTAAGATCCCTCAAGCTGTGCGGCAGGGCCAGAAAAATAAACAAGGCCCACCCGTGTAACAGCACAGGTGAACAGTATGCCGTATCCTGTGATAAAGAGTACCGGGAAGGAGAGTTAAAGCCAACGTGTGTTACATAGAAAATCACTCTGCTATGCACCAGAAACTAACACACCACTGTAGATCAACTAGAGGGCAATAATTTAAAAGGGGGGGAATCCCCCAAGGCTGTCTTCCTGATCCATGGAGCCTCTCACCGTGACCCTAGGAAAATCAGTTATTTCCTGCTTGCCTCTGTTTACCTGCTTTACATGAAAATGTACAAGATTCTTTCGAGCCTCACAATAAACACCACTAAATAAGTGAGGTCACTTTGGGTGACAGGTCTTACTATTTACCTTTCTCAAGGGAAAAAAAAGAAGACACACCTGAAAGCTTAAGGCCTGCTGTTTCTGGTTAAGTTCAGCTGTTTCCGTGCGAAGACCATCACAACTGCCCGGGAATTAAAACTGGCTGTGGTGAAAACCACTGTAGTAGTGTTTCATTTGATTTTTTTTTTTTGCCCCCACTGCAAGTCATGACCTAAAATCTACAACTTTAATAACATTTGGCAAATCTACAGAGTGACGGCAACCCACTCCAGTATTCTTGCCTGGAGAATCCCAGGGACAGAGGAGCCTGGTGGGCTGCCATCTATGGGGTCGCACAGAGTCGGACACGACTGAAGGGACTTAGCAGCAGCGGCGGCAGCAAAGAGTGATGCCAAATTATTCTGTGGATTCAAAGTGGAGGAGGAAGCACAGTTAATTTCGTTGGGACACTACACTCTGAACAAAAAAGTGAGCACTGTCAGACACCACGCAGATAAAGAGGCAGGTGAAGATGAGCCATCAGCTGAAATTAAAATCAGTGCAAAAGTCAAGAGAGAAGCCAGGAGCTTCAAGAAAGAAGGCAAATCGAACAGAAACTGCTAAGGGTTCTAGTCTGTTCCTCCCCCACTTCTATCAACAACCTCGCACAGGGGGAAAATATCTGAGGAGGAAAGAAAGTGGGGGTGACAGGTCCACACCCAGGGTGACCCAGCAGCTACAAAGCACGTGCATCCCTCGAGCGAGACAGAGCGAGAGGCAAAGAGAACAGGAAGAGAAGGCAAGGTCCCCACCCTCCCACAACGTGCTGGGTGTGAGAAGGCTGTCTGTGTTATTGTCTACCCCAGCCCTGGGCTTCCCTGGTGGCTCAGACAGTAAAGAATCCACCTGCAATGTGGGAGACCTGCGTTTAATTCCCTGGAGGAGGGCATGGCAACCCACTCCAGTATTCCTGCTTGGAGAACCCCATGGACAGAGGAGCCTGGTGGGCTACAGTCCGCGGGGTCTCAAAAAATCAGACACGGCTGAGAGACTAAGCACGGCCATCCCCAAGTAACATCATGCAGGCTACTCAGAAAAAAAGAAAAAGAGAAAAATGAACGCAGCAAAAGCAAAGATGGGATCATTCCATGGCTCCCAAAGTTCCCTGACACCACGCCTAAAGTAACTGCCGCTTCAGCTGGGGAAGCTCCAGGAAGCATATGGGGCACTGGGGCACCGGAGACCCAAAGGCGCCCCCCCACCCCCCCACCCCCACCCCTGGGAGACGCAGGCGGAGGGGAGGCCAAGGTGGACGCACAGCCTGCAGACAGAAGGCCTGGGTGGGGGGCTCGGGGCTCTCTGGAGCAGCCCTGCAACATCCAACTGTTAGAAGAGAAAAAAATTTTCACAGGCACCAAAGTCCCATGGAAGCAGGTAGTTCAGATACCTCGGGTTCATCCACAGGGAATATGTTTTTCATCAAATAGGGAGGCTACTCTGAGTAGTACAGGATACCTATTGAAGAATAATCTAGTGTTTTCAATTTGGAGGTAAGACAGAGACCAGCTTAACACTGCTTTTACAGTCTCTGTGAACGAATCAAGGCTAGGCTTGTCCTCTCAAAGTTTTCACGGGACTCCCTCATCAAATAACCTAATTTTCTGATGACAAGGAATATCCACACAGTCGAGTACAAAGAGAGAGAAAAAAAAAAAAAAACACCGACCCAACCGTTGAAGTCAACTTTAGCTCCACAGGAAAAAAGTTTTACATCTCCTGAGCTACCAAACAGGAAAATTATATCATGGCTGACAGTAAAGTAATTTAATTGCACTGTTGCTATGACAACATGCTTCTCTTTCTTTTAATTTGCTTGTCAGTAGCTTCCCAAACGAACCAACATGCTATTCTCCATGTTTTCTTTTGTTTTAAACAAACACTGCCAGAAATACGATTTTCTTAGGAAAGCGGCGCTGCCCAGAGGAGAGGGTTCAGGGGCTCGGCACCCCTGGATCGCTCGCAGGCTTTGTGTTCTGGTGCCCCCGATGCTGGCCAGCAGTTAGGTGCACCACCGTAAATCCACATTTTACAGCGACCGCATCAAGAGCTGCTGACCGCTACCGTTCCCAGAAACCACACTGAGGAGTTTTCCATTATGATCTCTAACGACATAATTCGCCAAATCTTTTTTCCCTACTATTCTTTAGAAGGCGGGGGGCGGGGGGCGGGGCAGAATCCAGATCATGTGAGTCTGCAGTTCAGCAAACATTTTCCATCGGCTGCCAGTAAGGCTGCTCGCCGGATCCGCAAATGTCCACCACTGACCTCCTTACAACTTTTCGGTCAGCTATTGGCTACGTTCCGCACACGCACACCTTCCTGCTTGTTTGTGACTTGCTGGGTTTCATTATCCTTTTATTTTTCATGGAGAAAATGCAGCAGAAACGTTCATTCCTTGCCCACTGCCAGAGGGCTGCAAATAACTGACAAAGGCATGAGCGGCCCAGCTCCGAACAGATGGTCAATGCGAACTTTAAAAAGTTGAGAAACCACCCCCGCCCCCGACAAACGGAGCAGGGCAGTGGTGAGTTTGGGGTGTTGGGGGGGCGGTACCCCCTCCGCGCAAGCGCACACGCGCTTTGCTCCCTCGCCGACGGTCCATGTCAAAAACATTTCCAGGGGACCTGCGGGCGCGGCGATTGGCGGCGGCCCGCGTCCATCAGCGGCGTTGCCGGGCGACGGGGAAACCGCTCCTCGCCCCGCCGGCCCGGCCCTCCGGAGCCCGCATGCCTTCACTGCCGGTCAGACGGCACCAGCCTTTATCGGCCGCCCCGGGCCCGAGAAACACATCGGGGAAGCCTGCGGCCCCCAACTCCTCCGGGGCCCAAGGGGGGCTTCAGAGAGGGGCCGGGGTGACCAGGACTCGGGCCTCGGGAGACTCTGCCGGTGCCAAGCTTGCGGAGTCTGGGGTGGGTGGGGGGAATCTTTGTTAGGAGTCCGTCTCTCTTCTGGGGTCTCCCCTGACCAGCACCTCGAGCCCCGGCCCAGGTCGGGGGTCCCGCCGACAACCCCAACTCCGTCCCTTTTTTGGGAAGTCGAGGCACCGGGGAAAACAGCCGCACGTCGGGGCCAGGAGCCTCTTCGCACTGGGCAACTTCCCCGGGGCTCCCGTGTCCCCCGCCGGGCCAGGGCCCCCTAACCCCGCGGCCCTCGCCCCCGGGGACTGCGCAGCCCCCGGGTCGGCCGCCTCCGGGAAGGCCCCCTGAGCGGAGCGCGCGCGCGCGCCCCGAGCCGACCGACCCCGCGCGGGCGCGGACTCACCTGGCCGGAGCGGGGCGCGGGGGCGCGGGGGGCGCCGCGGCCCTTCAGCGGGAGCCCACAAACTTTGGCGGGCGCGCGGCGGGCATGGCTCGGGAGCCCGGCCGAGGGCGCGCGGGCGCGGCGCTGCGAGCGCGGGGCGGCGGGCGGCGGGGGGGCGGCCGCGGGCGCGGGCGGCAGGGGCGCGGGGTCGCGGCGCGGCATGGGACCTGCGGCCTCCGCCGGGCGCGCCGCGCGTCCTCCCGCCGGCCCGCCGCTCTCCCCGCCCCGTCCCGCCTCCCGCTCGCCTCCGCCGCGGCGAGAAATTGTTTCCACTGCAAACAAAAAAGGCGACACATGACCAGGCGGGAGGCGGGGGAGCGGAGGGGAGGGCCGCGCGCAGGGGCGGAGGGAGCGGGAGAGACGGAAAACGTGGGCCGGGCCGCCGGCGGCCGGAGGCGCCGGGCGCGGACCCGCCGGGGCGGCCCCTGCCCGCGCCCCGGGCGCACGGCCGGCCGGGCCCCCGCTGCCCCGGCGCGCACGGAGCCCGGGCCGCGCGCACGGACGGCCCGCGGGGTGGAGGCGGCCGGCGCGGCGGGCTCTGCGACCCCGAGCAGCCGCGACCGTGGCCGGCGGGGCTGGCGGGGCGCGCGGCCTGTCCCTTCCCTGCGCTCTGGCCACGCGGGCGGGCGGGCGCTGCGCCTCTGGCAACGTGTCGCCGGAACGCTCCTACCCCATCCGCGCGCCTTACATGGCTCGAAAGTAAAAATAAAAGGAATTACGATGCGGGCGAGGCTTGCGAAGGGGAGACGAGATTCCACTGCTCCCCGACTCCCGCGCCCTGGCGGCACTCCTGGGGCCGCCCCGGCCCTCCTCCAGCGGCCGCCCCGTGCCCCGGGAGGAAGGGCACAAAGGCATGCTGCCTCCCGCCCAGGGGGCTGCCCCCGGGAGGAAGGGCACAAGGCATGCCGCCTCCCGCCCAGGGGCTGCCCCTGGGGCTGCCCGCCGGCGTCCGGCTGCCTGGGGAGGGAGGGTGGCCATTCCAGGTTACAGAGCCGGAGGCCCATCCTGAGGGCCAAACCTTGGGGCCTCCGGCGCGTTGTGCCCAACTCCTGGCCGCCTTCTGAGCCCCCCAGCGAAAACAAGGCTCCGGTCCTCCACGTTTAGAGCGCTGGAGCCACACCGACAAATGGCAGGGCCGCCACTCCGAGTCTTCAGGCGCCTCCGAAGGTGGGCCACCCGCCTTCTGCGGCCACACCAGGCAGCTGCCTTTGGAGGGACAGAAAGGGGAGTCCCACAGGCCACCCTAGTGGCGACATAAATAAAAACAGGGCTGCACCCCACCTCCCACCGCCCCCTCCCACCCCCTGAAACCAAGTCAGTGGATTCCTCTACAGAACACCAGTCGCTGCGGCCACCTCTCCCCGGCTACCTGAACCAGAGGCCAGGCCCTTTTGAACCCTTGGAAAACTGCAGAAAAACCAGTGAGAAGGCCCTCCAGCTTGCAGTACCTTTTAACTTAGCCAAAGGGGGAGAAAAATCCTACGGGTTTCTGAAACGTTTTAATTTCCAAAGACTAAGGAAACTCCGATCCATCTGAGGAGTCACTCCCTTCTCAGTTACAAGATGGTGGGTGGTTAAGTTTTCAACAGAACACTCACCAGCCCGCCTTACTGCTTAGCCTTGGGAAGGCAAATCCCACCCACCTGGGAGGTGATTCAGCCCTGGCCCGGGGCAGCTGAGGTCAACCGGCCCCACCCCTTTAATTACCCAGCACTCTGTCTACCCCAAGTCACTAAGCAAAAGGCATGTGGCAAGACGGGCAACCTAGGTGTATCCCAAGTCCTGAGCGCGAGATCCTAAAGGTCAGAGGTGGTGACACAAACAGGACAGGAGCTCAGTCTTGTTTGCACACCTCCATACGCCTGTCAGTCGGGGCTGGTGAGTCCCTCCTCAAAGGAACCAAGAGACCCTGGTCCAGACCCGGGCTGCCTCCAGCTCAGTCCAGTCACTCAGTCATGCCCAACTCTGCGACCCCATGGACGGCAGCCCGCCAGGCCTCCCTGTCCATCACCGACTCCAGTACTGGCTTGGAGAGGAAGAAATAACCGTCCTGGGTGCCCCCTTCCACGCCAGTCCCCACCACCCAGTCCCCACCGCCCTCGCACTGGAGCCAGACCTCTCTGCGGGAAGCAGGGGCAGCAGGCGTTCCCAGCCCGAGCCCTCCCTTCCTGCTCAGCCAGCGCTCAGAAGGAAGGGCTGTGAGCACGTGGCTATTGCATAAGGGCCGTGTCTGAACCAGGCACCCAACGAGAACGAAAACTGAAGAGACTATCCAGCTCTGGGCCAGGAGCAGCCCTGAGCGGCGGGCGGAGCCGGGAGGGAAGCTGCCTCTTTCCTTTCATGGCTTCCATTCTCCAACTTGCTGCCTCATCTCTCTCTCCCTTTGCCGGTGAGAGAGGTGTGAGAGGGTGTGACGCCTGCAGAGGGAGGGGGTGGGTGCGCCAGGTGGCCCGTCTGTCTGAAGGGGGCACCCAGATGTTTGCTGAAAGCCGGTGGGAGGCTGAAAGGGGTCTGCCCATCTTGTCACTCCAGAGACCCCTGGCTCTGGGAGCTGCTCCAGGACGAAGGAGGCCAGGAGCCAGATTTGCTCAGAAACAACCTCATTCTTGTTCCCTTCTTGAGCTTTCGGGAAACACCCTTGAGCCTTAGAGCCTGAAAAGTCTCAGAGAAACGGGTGGAACTGTTTAAAGCACTGTTTTACAAACAGAATCCTATGTGTGCTCTAGAACTCACTTTGGGCACCACCTGGTCCCAGACGGGACGATGCGACCTTCCCACGGCCCCACCTGGGCTGAGAGCACTAGCTCAGGCCCAGGCAGGCCTCAGTCCTGGTGGGACCCCCGGTTCTCGTAGGACCCCAGGTTCCTCTGCGGAGACGAACGACACCCCTCCCCCCCCAATCCTTGGTGTTCTGGACCTTCTCCAGCAAGATCCTCTGCCCTGGACCAGTGAGGGCCCTCCCCCATCCCGGGTCATTCAGCCAACCTGATCATGTAGAGCCCCAAGCCCCGGGGTCCCGCCTGAGGCTGGAGCATCGGAATAAAGGCAGTGGGAGAGGGCTGCTTCCGAGAAGACCCGGAGCGCGCTGCGCCTCTCAGTTACATCCAGCTCTCTGCGACCCCGTGGGCTGCAGCCCGCCAGGCCCCTCTTTCACAGGACTCTCCAGGCAGGAATCCTGGAGTGGGCAGCCATGTCCGCCTCCAGGGGACTCTTCCCACCCAGGGATCAACCCCGGAGTCTCCCCGTCTCTTGCATCGCCAGGTGGGCTCTTTACCACTATTGCCACCTGGGAGTCCCCGAGGGAATGTCCCCTGAGGGACAGGCAAGCAGGAGGAGGAATCCGAGGCAGGTCTGCAAAGAGGGTCTTCTCAACAGGATCCTTCAACCTGACCAGGGGAAAGGGTACCCGAGTGGAAGGCTGAGTCAGCTCGAGCCGCAAAGCTGGCTGAGGGAAAGTGGAGCGTCCTCGGCCGGTTCCCTCCGGCTGCCTCCCTGAGACCTCGCTGTCTTCCCTGCTTCGCTCTATGTGTGTGTTCCCCTCTCCTCCCTGAAGGCCAGCCTCCTCTGCTCACCGAGGATCATACACGGCTGCCGGCAGCAAGGGCAGGGGACCTGAGAGCCAGCACCCACTGCCTTCGACTGCGTCCACCTCCCACCACACTGTTCAGGTTCCCAGGGGAAGAACCGGACTGGCTTGGGCTGATTCGGGCCACTCTGCCCTTCACCCCATCCCTCCCTAACAGCGGAGGCAGAAGGTTTGGTAGAACCACCTGGATGACAGGGCGCAGAAGGGGAGGGGAGACTGCTGTGGAAGGAGATGTCTAATAAACACGGGCCCCCGTTTGACTTGTAGAGATGGGGAAGGGACGTTCCAGACCTGAGCTTCTCAGGTAGCAGTGCCTGGGGAGCCACCGCAGCGGCTCGGGAACCTCCTGGGACAGACACAGCCCTGTGCATTTTGAGAAAGCACCCCCGGCACAAACTGCTTTTAAAGCCAGGAGAAATGAATGGCACACGTACATTCCTCACCGGTGACTCGACGGTATCAGAATATGCATTCACTCCCTGAACAAACACACTGAGTACCCACCGAGTGTGTGGCATAGTTAGCATCAGACCCGCTAAGTGCCTAGATCTGAATTATTCCCAGCACTGGAAGAAATGATCGTTATGTGACAGAGTAGAGGGATTAGCTAACGCTACAATGGCGATCACACTTCAGCACCGACGGACCACCTGAGTGTGCGGCACACCTGAGACCCCCACGAGTTACAGGCCAGAGATCCTTCCATTTTAAAAAAGAAGAATAGGGTCGTGGGTCCAAGATAGGACTGGGGAAAGGAAAGAAAGAAATGGAAGACCAAAAGCACACAGGAGTCGTCTTATGGCTCAGTCGTGTCCGACTCTCTGTGACCCCGAGGACTGTAGCCCGCCAGGCTCCTCTGTCCATGGGATGCTCCAGGCAAGAATTCTGGAGTGGGCTGCCATTCCCTTCTCCAGGGGATCTTCCCAATCCAGGGATCGCATCCAGGTTTTGCACACTGCAGGCAGATTCTTTACCATCTGAGCTGCAGGAAAGTCCACAGTAATCCATACAAAAGGCTTCCCAGGCTGTGCTAGTGGTGAAGAACCTACCTGGCAATGTAGGAGGTGTCAGGGGAGAGATTCAGCTTCAGTCCCTGGGTCAGGAAGACCCTTGGAAGAGGGCATAGCAACCCACTCCAGCATTCCTGCCTACAGAATCCTATGGTCAGAGGCGCTTGGTGGGCTACAGTCCACAGGGTCACACAGAGTTGGACATGACTGAAGTGACTGAGCACAATCCATACAGAACAGAATAAAGATTACCTTTTTAATGTTTCTTAATTAAAAAATGTTAAAATATTAAGACAGTAGTTTCCTCTTGGTGTTAAGAGTTATGGGGCAATTTTTGTTTGGGGCTTCCTCTTTCCTAATTGTCTGTATATTCCAGTTTTTCTACAATAAGCACCTAACACATTTATAATGTTCTAATGAAAATCACTGCAGATGGTGACTGCAGCCATGAAATTAGAAGACGCTTACTCCTTGGAAGGAAAGTTATGACCAACCTAGATAGCATATTCAAAAGCAGAGACATTACTTTGCCAACTAAGGTCCATCTAGTCAAGGCTAGCTATGGTTTTTCCAGTAGTCAGGTATAGATGTGAGAGTTGGACTGTGAAAAAAGCTGAGTGCTGAAGAATTGATGCTTTTGAACTGTGGTGTTGGAGAAGACTCTTGAGAGTCCCTTGGACTGCAAGGAGATCCAACCAGTCCATTCTGAAGGAGATCAGCCCTGGGATTTCTTTGGAAGGAATGATACTAAAGCTGAAACTCCAGTACTTTGGCCACCTCATGTGAAGAGTTGACTCCTTGGAAAAGACTCTGATGCTGGGAGGGATTGGGGGCAGGAGGAAAAGGGGACGACAGAGGATGAGATGGCTGGATGGCATCACGGACTTGATGGATGTGAGTTTGAGTGAACTCCGGGAGTTGGTGACAGACAGGGTGGCCTGGCGTGCTGGGAGTCATGGGGTCGCAAAGAGTCGGACAAGACTCAGTGACTGAACTGAACTGAATGATAAAGAGGGGTCCCATTAGAGCCGTGGTTCTCAAACCTGAATGTGCATCAGAATTGCTTATAGGGCCATGAGTGGAGGTGATGGAATTCCAGTTGAGCTATTTCAAATCCTGAAACATGATGCTGTGAAAGTGCTTCACTCAATATGCCAGCAAATTTGGAAAATGCACCAGTGGCCACAACTTTTCCTTGACTGGAAAAGGTCAGTTTTCATTCCAATCCCAAAGAAAGGCAATGCCAAAGAATGCTCAAACTACCACACAATTGCACTCATCTCACATGCATTGAGTAAAGTAATGCTCAAAACTCTCCAAGTCAGGCTTCAGCAGTATGTGAACCGTGAACTTCCAGATGTTCAAGCTGGTTTTAGAAAAGGCAGAGGAACCAGAGATCAAATTGCCGACATCCGCTGGATCATGGAAAAAGCAAGAGCGTTCCAGAAAAACATCTATTTTTGCTTTATTGACTATGCCAAAGGCTTTGACTGTGTGGATCACAATAAACTGGAAAATTCTGAAAGAGATGGAATACCAGACCACGTGATCTGCCTCTTGAGAAACCTACATGGAGGGCAGGAAGCAACAGTTAGAACTGGACATGGAACAACGGACTGGTTCCAAATAGGAAAAGGGAGTATGTCAAGGCTGTATATTGTCACCCTGCTTATTTAACTTATATGTAGAGTACATCACGGGAAATGCTACAAGCCGGAGTCAAGATTGCCGGGAGAAATATCAATCACCTCAGATATGCAGATGAGACCACCCTTATGGCAGAAAGTGAAGAGGAACTCAAAAGCCTCTTGATGAAAGTAAAAGAGGAGAGTGAAAAAGTTGGCTTAAAGCTCAATATTCAGAATACAAAGATCATCGCATCCGGTCCCATCACTTCATGGGAAATAGATGGGGAAACAGTGGAAACAGTGTCAGACTTTATTTTTGGGCTCCAAAATCACAGCAGATGGTGACTGCAGCCATGAAATTAAAAGACAGTTACTCCTTGGAAATAAAGTTATGACCAACGAGATAGCATATTCAAAAGCAGAGACATTACTTTGCCAACTAAGGTCCGTCTAGTAAAGGCTATGGTTTTTCCAGTGGTCATGTATGGATGTGAAAGTTGGACTGTGAAAAAAGCTGAGTGCCGAAGAATTGATGCTTTTGAACTGTGGTGTTGGAGAAGACTCTTGAGAGTCCCTTGACTGCAAGGAGATCCAACCAGTACATCCTAAAGGAGATCAGCCCTGGGTGTTCATTGGAAGGAATGATGCTAAAGCTGAAACTCCAGTACTTTGGCCACCTGATGCAAAGAGTTGACTCACTGGAAAAGATCTGATGCTGGGAAGGATTGGGGGCAGGAGGAGAAGGGGACGACCGAGGATGAGATGGCTGGATGGCATCACTGACTCGATGGACGTGAGTTTGAGTGACCTCTGGGAGTTGGTGATGGACAGGGAGGCCTGGTGTGCTACAATCCATGGGGTCGCAAAGAGTTGTACACGACTGAACGACTGAACTGAACTGAAACTCAATATGCTGGCCCGCAGCCCCAGAGTTTCAGATTCAGTAAATCTGAGCTGGGTCCTGAGAATTCACATCTCTCACAAGCTCCCAGGTGCTGCTGCTGGTCCAAGGACCACACTGTGGGATCCACTAAATTAGAGAACAGTCAGGGAGTCTGGAAAAACATGAATGTAGGAGAGGCTTCATAGGAAGAACCAAGTGAATCCATCCAATGACTGAAAATGATAGGAGTTGGAGAGATTATGGTCAAAGATAGCTCCTTAATCATGGGTTGACTAAGTCTCTTTGAGTTAACATGTGAGAATGCCATCTGCAATCGTGAAATAGTTCCTCACTTCCTTCCCCTCCTGTGCAGAAGGAAGAGATACCCAGTGTTAAAGGCTTGATCAAGCATTCTCTGGGCTTCCCGGTCATCCGCTCTTGGGGTTTTCCTCTTGTGTGTTCCTGGTATTTATATGACCGATGCTGAAGAGTGGAGCCTAGAAAAAGGCTCATTAGATCTTCTCCAGCAGGGATGAGAGTCAGGAGGCTTATCTGAGGAGGGACGGGGAGGCTGTGGAGTAAGGGGAAGTACCGCTGACCTCGGACAGGGACATTCCATTAGCGCAGGCGCCCAGAGCGGAGCACGCCAAGTCACCTGCGACGGCAACAGGGAAAAACGAGCCTGTCAGCTCCTCTTCGAGCATGAACAAAAGTGTGCTCTGATGACCCAGAATCCAGATGTCGTCAACTCGTTCCGTCAGAAAGTATTTACTCATAAGCATCCGGCTACGCTGTGCCCTGCACTGTATGGAGGGCACTGGGAGAAGTGAGAGATGTGGTGCTTGCCCTCGAGGATGGGGGAGTCCAGGCATGCTCCTGCTGGTCCAGCACTAAGACTCCACGCTCCCAGCGCAGGGGGCACAAGTTCGATCCCTGGTCCGGGAACTAGATCCCACATGCCTCAGTTGAGAGTCCCCGCGCCACAGCTAAGACCCTGTGCAGTCAAATCAATAAATAATGGGGGAGGGGGAGGTGGAAGATGGGTAAGAATCAGTGAGCATTTCTGAAGGAACCGCAAAGACAAACAGAGCCTAATACCAGACTACAGCTGATGTGGCTCAGTGCCTGGGACGACGTTTGTATTCTCACCTCACCACATACTAGCCGGGTAACCTTAATCAAGGTAGGGAACTTCTTTTTCTCCACCTGGTTTCCTCCTCTTAAAATAGCGTGGGGGAGGGGTGAGGTGGGGGGATGGAGGACACACACGTGACCCACTTCGTAGGGTCATGACGAAGATCAAATGAGTGTGTGTCCATAAAATATGTACAACGGTGAGTGCCCGGCGCCTAGAGCTAGTTTTGTTAGGTAAGTAAATCAAAAGGAAAATACTGACACATTTGAGTACAAAACAATTCAAACTTTGTATGTAGGACCAGAGGTCATGAATCAAGTTCAAAGACAAAAAAGATTAAAAAAAAAACAAACAACCATTTGTCATACATAGGAAAAAAGGTTAATATTTTAAATCTGTAACTCTTACAGCTCAATGAGAAAATTATCACCCTGATGAGAAAAGGGACAAATTCACAAGAGGACAAACATAAATGGAAATATACCCATGCAAAGATACACAACCTCAGTTAAAAAAAAAAAAAGAAATCATAGGAATGCCAGTTCAAGCAATTGTGAGAGCTCATTTCATCTATCAGATTGGCACAGACTTAAAAAGAATAAGCATACCAATGTCAGTGGGGGGTGTCAGAGGAACATGATTTGGTATAACTGTTTAAGAGGGCCATCTGATGAGCTGAATTAAAATGTAAGTGAGCATGGCCACTGACTCAGTTTCCAGCTTCCAGGAATTTATCCTAAGGAGATACCCGAACTAGACAGGAAACTTCCCCACCAGCCTGCCAACCCCCATGAGGTAATAAGCACCATGACAGCCGGACTCGTGCCTATTTTACTCAGCACCATACTCAAGCTCTTGCTCCAGCGCCTGACACACAGAAGACGCTCAGTCAACACGTATTGAGTGAGAGCGCTGAAATCTGCAACAGCATTTTCTGGAGAATTTTGTTAGGCCGTTGTTTAAAGCTGTGGAAACTTGGAAGCTGCCAAAAGGGGGTCTAGAGGTATTAGAGGTATGCTGTTAAACATCACGGGCCACACTCGCCCCTGTTCCCTTTGTTCCCTTCTTCCTGCACTTTCCAGTCGTCTTAAGCAAAGCTTTCCCTTTTCCGAATCACTTTCACATTCTTATACACTGTAGGTGTGAAACCATTTGCAAACATTCCATAATGTAAGAGTTTGGGGAAAATAGACACGTTGGCAAAGCTTTTGACCAAACTGAAGCATCTCGTGATCTTTTCTGTCAGAAGGGACAAAATGATCCCTTTCTGAAAAGGCTGGTGCTCTCAGCAAATAAGAGAACTGCTAAGTATACCAAATATTAGACCCTGAGTAATGGGGTCTGTTGTCTGGCTCGAGGAAAGCTTTCAATTTATTGGTTTTGGGTATCAAACATTTTCCACAAACTCTTACACAGGTTCAAAGATGAGGGAAAATACTGTTGAATTAAGAATTTACTCTGTTTCCAGATGGATGGTCTATAACAACTTATGCTTCTACGAGACCAAATGTGGTTACATCTTTTTTAAAGGTTTTTTTCAAACCCGAGAGAAAAATCTGTGCTGAGCTGAGGCACTCGGCGTGGCCAGAACTACTTCTGCTTCTCCACAAATATTCCCTGCAGTCAGAAGCCTGTCCTAAAAGAGGCTGCCCCTCTGAGCGCCTGGATTCCATTTAGCTACAGTCAACTCAATACGCAGTTAGACACTGAATTAGCAAGCACTGCAGCCCTGTCCCAGAGGAGAGCTACGGTTAGGTTCCTGCTAGCCCCTGGTTTCCACCTGCTCTTTAACTGATCTGAATGTTATCTTATTTTCTCCGATTGCACGCAGACACCTTATGTAATATAAATACATATTTATATATGTGCTGATTCAGCGGCATTGATCTCACAGCTACCAGCACTAGAACTCACGTCTAAACAAAGCTTATCAAACACCTGAAAAGCTAGTCTTTCGTCCAGATGTCAATCGGCCGCCCAGCACTTGGAAGCACAAAGCGGGCCGCAGCACTGAGAGCGGGGCCGCTTCAGACCGCAGAGCCCCAGCACGCAGCGCGCAGGCAGGCCGGGCGCTGAAGAGGCGCCCACCGGGCGCTGGCTCGCGGCGGGGCCGCTGCATTGTCCGCCTCAGCTGGGAGGCGGGTGCGATTCAGACCCGCTGCCGCTCTGCACGTGTCCACGAGAGACCAGGACGGCATCACAAGTACTGACTTTGTGCGATCACAAATAAATTTCAGCAAGTCCCCAAAGAACCTCTTAAGGTCAAGGATGTGGCGGGCCGGTTCAGTGTGGCGCAAGGAAACTTTGGACCAGAAGGGGGAAGGAAAAAGGGAACTTTCATTTTTGTTTATTTTTTTAAAGGGAACTTTTAAACTGAATGAGAAAGGTCAAAGTTGCAAAAAGACAGAGTTCAGCGTGTATGTCACAATCAGTATGGTGTACCTTCATAATAGAAAAAAAAATCAGCTAGCTGCCGAGTGCCAAACAGACTGTCGTGTGCCTTGAGAGGCACAACTTATCTTTTACTTCTCTTCTGCTCAGAGCATGTGGCATTAGTGGTAATCAAAAATATCAATCACTTAGGGAAAAAAGTGCTCTTTTCTTCTCCCTCTCTTAAACTGGTATCTATTCCTACATCATTTAGTCACTAGGTCATGACCAGCTCTTTGGGATGCCATGAACTGTAGCCCCCAGGCTCCTCCGTCCATGGGATGCTCCAGGCAAGAGTACTGGAGTGGGCTGCCGTTTCCTTTCCAGGGGGATCTTCCCGACCCAGGGATCGAACCTGCGTCTCCTGCACGGGCAGGGGGTTCTTTACCACTGAGCCGCCTGGAAAGCCCATCTAACTGTACAGATGAGTAAAAGAAAAGTAGCGTCATCGACCCTTTTCTCCGCAGCATTTTTAGGAGCATTTATCGTTTTCCTCTCTGCCTCAAGTACACCAAGTACCTCAGTCTCGTGGCTTTCGGAGACTAGGGTCTGCCAAAGTCCTAACCATGTCAGGAAGTAACTTCTCTCAGTTTACTTTTTCAGAGGGATGTGGAAGAAAACGATCAATTCCTCTGCCTTGAGACTGTCTTTTTAAAACAAAGGACCATAGAAACCAAATCTGGGAAACTCTCTGGACTCTCTGGGGAACACTACGTAGAGCCAAACGATTACCAGCATTATTTCCCTGCTGGACAAAGTTCTTTGACAAAGAGAAGCAACTTACTCAGTTTATTACAACAGCCAGCCGTGAGGTCTCTTCTCTACTGGGAGGCACAGTTCACCTACACTTTCAGTTTTGAAAACCCTCCTCCTTCCCCAAATAGCATCTTTTGTGCCTTTGATATTATGATTCAGATGCAAACAAAATGTGCCCATAACGTGTGAGGCGTGAGTGCGTGTGCAGGTTCCATCCTGTACCGGGGGAGGGGCGGGACTGAGGAGGAAGCAGTCAAATGGACTGCTGTCTTTCTGTGGGTGCACACCTCATTTTTCTATACTCGGATGTGTGACTGGCTACGAGGATTTGGCCCCTGGACAACCAGGCGTCCTTTCCACACTGGCATTTCTTCCAGAGAGGAGCCCTGAGCAGGCTTCCTCCATGCCCACCCAGTGCTGGGCCAGCTGCTAACAGTACGGCTCCCGGAAGAGGGTGCTGCCCGCACCGCTGACAGCAGCCAGGGGTGCCCATTGCTCGTAGCTAATGTCAGGGCACCTCAGCACGGGGGTCCAGGCAGTTGGCTGAGACTCCTCGTGCGCACATCCATGCCCCAGGAGTGCTGGCAGAGGCGGGCAAGGGTCAAGGCAGGCATGCCACAGAGCCCTGGACTTCCGGATGGAGTCCAGGCCCAGAGCGGGGATGTCAGAGCTCTCCGGAGGCTCCCCGGCCAAGGTCAAAGGGAGGGATGAGCATCACGACACCAGTTCCAAAGAACCTCCACCTGCTCTTGGCTTGCAGCTCATCCTCCCTGCGCACCAGCCTCCCCTCCACCACCATAAGTCTCCACGGGCACGCGGAGGAGGCAACTGCAACCATTCAACTTCCTCTTAATGACCTAGAACTGGAAGGACGTAGAGCCGGGAGCGGAGAAGGCAATGGCAGCCCACTCTAGTGCTCTTGCCTGGCAAATCCCATGGACGGAGGAGCCTGGTGGGCTACAGTCCATGGGGTTGCTAGGAGTCGGACACGACTGAGCAACTTCACTTTCACTTTTCACTTTCATGCATTGGAGAAGGAAAAGGCACCCCACTCCAGTGCTCTTGCCTGGAGAATCCCAGGGACGGGGAAAGCCTGGTGGGCTGCCATCTATGGGGTCACACAGAGTCGGACACGACATGAAGCAACTTAGCAGCAGCAGCAGCAGCAGAGCTGGGGAAGAAGCAATGGGCATTCCCAATAATATAGCTGGGCTCCTGAAAGGCCATCTGGTTGACCTCTTTGTAGGAAAAACATGGTTCTTTGGCCTTGATAATCCGGCCAGGCAGATTTGCTGGAATAAGTTTCTTCAACCACACACACCCACAACACATGGATGTTGAGGACTTGAACGATAAAAACCTCCTCCGACACACACCCACCCCCTCCAAACTCCAGTGACACCTCCCGGCCCGCAGTGCCTGCCCTCATGTGACAGCCCAGCTCGCCGTCCAGCGCGAACTCCAGAGCGCATTGCTGTCGGAGAACCTGAGTATCAACCGGAGCACAAAGGGAATCATACGCAGGAGTTGCTGGGGGGAAGCTCACTCCATCCGCTGCATTCTCTCTGGCAGACACAACGGAAAGATTTTTTTTTAATCCCTGAAAAACTCATTTAAACTGGGGGTGCAAAAGGCCTCTGAAACGTGAGCGTCTCCAGGCCGGTGCAGGGAGAGAAGGGGAAGGTTTCAAGGAGACACAAAGCGACACAGACCCGAAGAGCGAGCAGGCTGGGCGGCTACAAGGCAGCCAACGGCCCAACTGCCACTCTGCTCGGCGGCTGAGCAGAAGGCTGGAGGAATGACAGCCACGAAATGCATTTAAAGTCTGAAAAGGTGACTAATGAGCTCATTCACGCTGCCTGTAAATTATTCACCACAACACTGATCCCACTCAAGACAAACAGTAAAGTAAACTTTAAACACAGACGCCGCTGGCCTCCAAAGAAGAGCGAGTTATGTCTGTAAAACTTTCCACAATGAGGGGCACTTGTCTCTCCCTCCATCCTTTGTCACATTCATTCTTCTGTTTACTTTTTTTTTTCACTGCCTTTAATCAAGTTTAAGCAGACACAGCTGTTACACATTTATTTCTCTGTAGAGTTTTTTTTCCATTAGTTATTACGAGCAATCATGATGCTCTAAAAATAGCAGCAAATTATATTCTCTTTAAATTGAAGGCTGACCTTAAAATGAAGCCCAGGTCTTCCGAAAGAATATTCAGATGCACATGTTGGGTGAGTGACAGCCCTGCACAAAGGCAAAACAAAAGTGCATTTTACTCTCTCGGGAGGTTGGCAACTGCCTTCCACACTTCCCTAGGTTCTAGTGGAAACTGCGCATTTCAAAACCTCACAAGACAGAACCTGCTTCCAGTGGTCATATTCTGGTGGATACTTTCTTGAAAACTCAAAGAATAAAAGGGGAAATGTCTCATTTTGGCTGCTCAACGAAGATAAGCCAGCAGCAGGCCTGTTGGAAACCCACCACATGGCAGCACACGGCTTCCAGCTCCCTGTTTAATATTAAATGAAGAATTTTAGCTCTTCTGTTTGTACAAACTCTGCTGTTTGCAGCTACCGTTTCCACTCCAAGCATTATGACTCAGGAGAAGTAGTCCCGTATTTTTCAAACCTTTTGTTTTCTAAATCTTACTATCTACTTCTAAGACGCAGTGAGAGTTAAAGAGGTTCAAATCTAATCGGTTTTTTTTTTTTCCAAGAACAGTCCTCAAATAAGTACTTACATTAGTTCTTGGTCAGATCGCTGAACATTATGCATTTTTAAACTGCTTTGAATACTTTGAGCAGGAGCCACAGAAAAGCCACAGAAAACACTCAGTCAAATACCGCCAGAAGGAGGTTCTGAATAACCGAAAGTGAAAGCAGAAAGCTCGGAGGCTCGGCCGTGCCCTGTGCACACCTCGAGATTACAGGGGGAAGAAAAATGAATGATTCCGGGTGTAGGCAGAGGAAGCTCGTGTACCAATGAGGAGCACCCGCGGAAGGCCGGCTGAGACCCGGGCCTGCACTGCAGCCTGCGCCCGGGCAGGCTGCGTCTCCATTTAAGGAAAACCTTGCCGTGTTTTCAGTTTCCAGCCCTGAACTGAAGGCTGCTCCGGCCATTTCCGCTGTCTGAAGGGGCAAGGCAAGTTCTTCTTTGCAAAGCGAGAGGAGTCCTGCCACGCTGATAGCAAAGCACTTGGCTGCCTGCTGACCGCAGTCCGAGGGTTCTTCGTGTGTTTTCTGTGATTTTACCCACGTCCTGTATCGAGTAGGAGGCCATTCTTTTCGTCCTCCGTGCACGAGAGTTCCTGAAGATGCGCTGCGGTCGTCATCGTCTACATCAAACGTGTGAAAGCCTGATTCCATCCAAAGAAACGGCGACGTCTAAAGTGGCGTCCTGGTGAAGGCCCGGTGTCTCCAAGCTGGCCACTGACGAGCTTCCTGTGACCTCTCTGAGGAACGGCGGGGACAATGTACGGCTTTGAAACCAAGCCACGGCGGGCCCTGCCCTAGTAACAAGTCTGGCAGACAGGCTGTGCCTCTCCCATCACTGGTGGGACCCACTGGTCCAGAGGCCCTCCTTGCAGCTCCTTACTCCACACTGTCCTGAGGCCCAAGGGACAGTTGGCTTTGCCTGAGGATGTTCAAGAAGAGATAAGAAAGCCTTCTTCAGCGATCAATGCAAAGAAATAGAGGAAAACAATAGAATGGGAAAGACTAGAGATCTCTTCAAGAAAATTAGAGATACCAAGGGACCATTTCATGCAAAGATGGACTCGAAAAAGGACAGAAATGGTCTGGACCTAACAGAAGCTGAAGATATTAAGAAGAGGTGGCAAGAATACACGGAAGAACTGTACAAAAAGATCTTCACGACCCAGATAATCATGATGATGTAATCACTACTCTAGAGCCAGACATCTTGGAATGTGAAGCCAAGTGGGCATTAGGAAGCATTACTATGAACAAAGCTAGTGGAGGTGATGGAATTCCAGTTGAGCTATTTCAAATTCTGAAAGATGATGCTGTGAAAGTGCTGCACTCAATATGCCAGCAAATTTGGAAAACTCAGCAGTGGCCACAGGACTGGAAAAGGTCAGTTTTCATTCCAATCCCAAAGAAAGGCAATGCCAAAGAATGCTCAAACTACCATGCAGTTGCACTCATCTCACATGCTAGTAAAGTAATGCTCAAAATTCTCCAAGCCAGGCTTCAGCTGTATGTGAACTGTGAGCTTCCTGATGTTCAAGCTGGTGTTAGAAAAGGCAGAGGAACCAGAGATCAAATTGCCAACATCCACTGGATCATGGAAAAAGCAAGAGAGTTCCAGAAAAACATCTCTTTCTGCTTTATTGACTATGCCAAAGCCTTTGACTGTGTGGATCACAATAAACTGTGGACAATTCTGAAAGAGATAGAAATACTAGACCACCTGACCTGCCTCTTCAGAAATCTGTTTGCAGGTCAGGAAGCAACAGTTAGAACTGGACATGGGACAACAGACTGGTTCCAAATAGGAAAAGGAGTACGTCAAGGCTGTATATTGTCACCCTGCTTATTTAACTTATATGCAGAGTACATCATGAGAAACGCTGGGCTGGAAGAAACACAAGCTGGAATCAAGACTGCAGGGAGAAATCTCAATAACCTCAGATATGCAGATGACACCACTCTTAGGGCAGAAAGTGAAGAGGAACTAAAAAGCGTCTTGATGAAAGTGAACGAGGAGAGTGAAAAAGTTGGCTTCAAGCTCAACATTCAGAAAAAGAAGATCATGGCATCTGGTCCCATCACTTCATGGGAAATAGATGGGGAAACAGTGGAAACAGTGTCAGACTTTATTTTGGGGGGCTCCAAAATCACTGCAGATGGTGACTGCAGCCATGAAACTAAAAGACGCTTACTCCTTGGAAGAAAAGTTATGACCAACCTAGATAGCATATTCAAAAGCAGAGACAATACTTTGCCGACTAAGGTCTGTCTAATCGAGGCTATGGTTTTTCCTGTGGTCATGTATGGATATGTGAGAGTTGGAGTGTGAAGAAAACTGATCACTGAAGAATTGATGCTTTTGAACTGTGGTGTTGGAGAAGATTCTTGAGAGTCCCTTGGACTTCAAGCAGATCCAACCAGTCCATTCTGAAGATCAGCCCTGGAATTTCTTTGGAAGGAATGATGCTAAAGCTGAAACTCCAGTACTTTGGCCACCACATGAGAAGAGTTGACTCACTGGAAAAGACTCTGATGCTGGGAGGGATTGGGGGCAGGAGGAGAAGGGGACGACCGAGGGTGAGATGGCTGGATGGCATCACCGAATCGATGGACGTGAGTCTGAGTGAACTCCGGGAGATGGTGATGAACAGGGAGGTCTGGCGTGCTGCGATTCATGGGGTCGCAGAGAGTCGGACACGACTGAGCGACTGAACTGAACTGAAGTGAACTTTACTGAGGATGTTCAAGGCTCCTGAACTCCAAAAGCCACAACAATGAACACCAAGTGCCCAGTTACTGTGACCCACAGAACCACCCAGCACGCAGATCACCAGCTCTCCACAGCTTCCTGTGTGCCAGGCACCAGGCCAGGAGCCTCGGCGGCGTGTGCACTGTCCTCCGTGATCCCGCCCAGGGAGGGCCGCCAGCCTCTTTCACAGATGAGGACACGGAGGCTTCAAGAAGTTAAGCGATGGGAGTTCCTCGGTGGCCTAGTGGTTAGGATTCAGGGTTTTCATTGCCGTGACCGAGTTCAGTTCTTCATTGGGGAATGGAGATTCTGCAAGCTGTGCAGCACAGCCAAAATAGGAAATAAATAAAGTAATATAAAATAAAGACGTTATTTTCTGGTGATGAGTACTTGGTGCTAAGAGCTAGAATGAAAAGACCACAAGTCTCTCTGTCCTGCACAGCCCATCGTCTCTGGCACTGACCTCGCCCATTTAGGGTATCTAAGATCTAATTTCCAAGCTCACAGAAGACAGCTTGTTGCTTACAATCTACCTCTCAAGCTCCTTAGTCAAGACACTTTGGGGTTTCTTTGATTTGGTTTTTGTGTAGCCTTTTTCAAGTAGACCACTAACCATAGACACTCTTTCTACTTCCACAGGCTTAGCTCCTGAGGCCTATACGGAAACGGACATCATCCAATAAATGACAAACCTATCTACATCACCAAAAGCCCAGGGCAGTGGCCACACGCCAGCACCGTGCTCCTGGCGGAATTATAAAGCACACGGTATCAGGGAAAGAAACATATGACAGCT
This sequence comes from Nanger dama, assembly GCA_917880005.1. NCBI lineage: Eukaryota > Metazoa > Chordata > Mammalia > Artiodactyla > Bovidae > Nanger > Nanger dama. The sequence goes on along the minus strand of CAKJTW010000003.1, from coordinate 2,126,908 downwards.
GACAACTCCAGAGGCCAGGCCAAGTCTGCCCCATCTCCCCCTTGGATGGACCCTCAGAAAGAACAAGCAGTTATGAAAGTGTCCAACAAGCAACTCAGGGAGCAATCTACTCCATCTCTCGTGGCTTCATCGTCAGTTCAGTTCAGTTCAGTCGCTCAGTCGTGTCCGACTCTGCGACCCCATGAATCGCAGCACGCCAGGCCTCCCTGTCTATCACCAACTCCCGGAGTTCACTCAGACTCACGTCTATCGAGTCAGTGATGCCATCCAGCCATCTCATCCTCTGTCGTCCCCTTCTCCTCCTGCCCCCAATCCCTTCCAGCATCAGTCTTTTCCAATGAGTCAACTCTTCCCATGTGGTGGCCAAAGTACTGGAGTTTCAGCTTCAGCATCAGTCCTTCCAATGAACAACCAAGATTGATCTCCTTCAGAATGGACTGGTTGGATCTCCTTGCAGTCCAAGGGACTCTCAAGAGTCTTCTCCAACACCACAGTTCAAAAGCATCAATTCTTCAGTGATCAGCTTTCTTCACAGTCCAACTCTCACATCCATACATGACCACAGGAAAAACCATAGCCTTGACTAAACGGATCTTTGTTGGCAAAGTAACGTCTCTGCTTTTGAATATGCTCTCTAGGTTGTTCATAACTTTCCTTCCATGGAGCAAGCATCTTTTAATTTCATGGCTGCAGTCACCATCTGCAGTGATTTTGGAGCCCGCAAAAATAAAGTCTGACACTGTTTCCACTGTTTCCCCATCTATTTCCCATGAAGTGATGGGACCAGATGCCATGATCTTCGTTTTCTGAATGTTGAGCTTTAAGCCAACCTCTTTAAGTCCTCTTTCACTTTCATCAAGAGGTTTTGAGTTCCTCTTCACTTTCTGCCATAAAGGGGTGTCATCTGCATATCTGAGGTTATTGATATTTCTCCCAGAAATCTTGATTCCAGCTTGTGTTTCTTCCAGTCCAGCGTTCCTCATGATGTACTCTGCATAGAAGTTAAATAAGCAGGGTGACAATATACAGCCTTGATGTACTCCTTTTCCTATTTGGAGCCAGTCTGTTGTTCCATGTCCAGTTCTAACTGTTGCTTCTTCCTGACCTGCATTTAGGTTTCTCAAGAGGCAGGTCATGTGGTCTGGTATTCCCATCTCTTTCAGAATTGTTCACGGTTTATTGTAATCCACACAGTCAAAGGCTTTGGCATAGTCAATAAAGCAGAAAGAGATGTTTTTCTGGAACTCTCTTGCTTTTTCCATGATCCAGTGGATGTTGGCAATTTGATCTCTGGTTCCTCTGCCTTTTCTAACACCAGCTTGAACATCAGGAAGCTCACAGTTCACATACAGCTGAAGCCTGGCTTGGAGAATTTTGAGCATTACTTTACTAGCATGTGAGATGAGTGCAACTGCATGGTAGTTTGAGCATTCTTTGGCATTGCCTTTCTTTGTAATTGGAATGAAAATGACCTTTTCCAGTCCTGTGGCCACTGCTGAGTTTTCCAAATTTGCTGGCATATTGAGTGCAGCATTTTCACAGCATCATCTTTCAGGATTTGAAATAGCTCAACTGGAATTCCATCACCTCCACTAGCTTTGTTCATAGTGATGCTTTCTAAGGCTCACTTGACCTCACATTCCAGGATGTCTGGCTCTAGATGAGTGATCACACTGTCTTGATTATCTGGGTCATGAAGATTTTTTTTTGTACAGTTCTTCCGTGTATTCTTGCCACTTCTTAATATCTTCTGCTTCTGTTAGGTCCATGCCATTTCTGTCCTTTATCGAGCCCATCTTTACATGAAATGTTCCCTTGGTATCTCTAATTTTCTTGAAGAGATCTCTAGTCTTTCCATTCTGTTGTTTTCGTCTATTTCTTTGCATTGATCGCTGAGGAAGATTTTCTTATCTCTCCTGCTATTCTTTGGAACTCTGCATTCAGATGCTTATATCTTTCCTCTTCTCCTTTGCTTTTTGCTTTTCTTCTTTTCACAGCTATTTGTAAGGCCTCCCCAGACAGCCATTTTCCTTTCTTGGATTTCTTTTCCATGGGGATGGTCTTGATCCCTTTCTCTTGTACAATGTCACGAGCCTCCGTCCATAGTTCATCAGGTAACTCAGATGACCATTATATCTACTACTGTAGGCAGGAATCCCTCAGAAGAAATGGAGGAGCCCTCGTGGTCAACAAAAGAGTTTGAAATGCAGTACTTGGATGCAATCTCAAAAACAACAGAATGATCTCTGTTCATTTCCAAGGCAAACCATTCAATATTACAGTAATCCAAGTCTATGCCCCAACCAATAACGTTGAAGAAGCTGAAGTGAAACAGTTCTATGAAGACCTACAAGATGTTTTAGAACTAACATTCAAAAACGATGTCTTTTTCATTATAGGGGACTGGAATGCAAAAGTAGGAAGTCAAGAAACACCTGGAGTAACAGGCAAATTTGGCCTTGGAATACGGAATGAAGCAGGGCAAAGGCTAATAGACTTTTGCCAAGAAAATGCACTGGTCATAGCAAACACCCTCTTCCAACAACACAAGAGAAGACTCTACACGTGGACATCACCAGATGGTCAACACCGAAATCAGATTGATTCTATTCTTTGCAGTCAAAGAGGGAGAAACTCTATACAATCAACAAAAACAAGACCAGGACCTGACTGTGGCTCAGATCATGAACTCCTTATTGCCAAATTCAGACTTAAATTGAAGAAAGTAGGGGAAACCGCTAGACCATTCAGGTATGACCTAAATCAAATCCCTTATGATTATACAGTGGAAGTGAGAAATAGATTTAAGGGGCTAGATCTGATAAACAGATATCCAACAGACGACCCCCATTGCATGGAGAGGGAGCTGATGGTTTCCCTTCAGACTCACACTTCCAAAGCACAGACATTTGACTAGAGACCATTTCTGAACTCTTTCTCTTTCATTTTGGACACAAAGTTAGGGTGTAATCATCCACACGGTTCAGAAACACCACTGACCACGACACCAGAACTAAGTTCCCAAAGCTGTATTGCAGGGAATTTGATCAAGGTGCAGATCAACCTTTGCCAGCTCTATAAATACGTTCCAACATGAGCTAGCCACGAGAAAAAAAAAATACTGACTGTACTACTCATTAGATTAGTAGGACTTCTTTCCATATATCCTGGACAGGAGGGTAAGCCACCCCCTAAGGCAGTCTTGGAATCCCAGGTCCTCAGAGTCTGCACCCAGCCTTGCATACTAGAGATGGAGAAGACACACTCCCATAGCGCACTGCCGTCTGCAGAAGCACGTCACGTCTATTCCCAAACCTTTCGGGTACCAAGGCCCAGGAGTTCATTCTCTCTGGAACCACCCTTAGATACTTCTTGAAAGCTGTCCTGCGGCCACTGCTGGAATCTCAGTCCAGACGGCCAAAGGGTCCATAGAAAGTGGGTGAAGTAGAAAGTTGACGTCTGTGAGTTCGGTCTTGAGAAGCCCTCAGCATCCACAGGGATCTGATTCTGTTGCCATTTAGAGTCCCTCTCTGGCTTCAGCCAACACCAGCTCCCTCTGAAGGGAAATCAAAACGCTCGGCTTCTTTGTGATACCAGTTTCCTAACTGAGCCTCCAGTGGTTATGGGAGGGAAAACAAGCCATGCCCGGGCCTTCCTGGGTCTGCTGTGAACGAGCAACCAAGTTACGCTGGCCACAAACAAAGCACACTTTACTCAGTAAAAGCAGGGTTTCTAAATCGTTTTCTGGGGCTTCTCCCTCACATCCTCCACTGCCCCTTTTTCTAGATGAAAGTCTACACCTCCGGGGTAGGAAGAAAGTTACTAAGACTGACGGCCCTGACTCATCTCAACAGAGCTGTGTGTTTACTGATCACATGCTTAGCTTTACAGCACTGGCCTGAAGAAGGTTTGGTCATTCATTAAGCCAGTTAAATAAAACCTTAAAGGTGACGCGTAAGAAGGACTTCACTCATGGATTCAGACAAGCCCCCTACTTCATTTTCTGCTTTGGAAAGCTGCTTGTCTGTGGCTGCAGCGGGTCTTCACCACTGCCCGAGGCTCGCTCTCGTTCTGGGGGTAGAGGCTACTCTCTGGTGTGGTCGTGGGCGTCTCACTGCAGCGGCCCCTGTTCTTGCAGAGCAAGGGCTTTAGCCAGCATGCAAGCCCCATAAGCGAGGGGACATCTGAAGCCCGGAGAGGTCTCTCAGGGCCACGTGCAAGAGCATACACGGGTAATACCCTTTCCGGGTTGTATTCTCCTCTGCCTTCCCAAGAGCACCCCGAAATTCTGCAGACCCCACCATCAGCTCCAAAGGCATTGGACGGGCCCTGAAGAAAAGGCAGGTCCAGCCAGCACTCAGTGCAGGAGCCAGCACTCAATGCAGGAGCCAGCACATGTCCGCTCTTGTCTGGACACTGACTGAGCTGAATTTTCTGTCATCTGTATCCCAAAGCACCCCACCACATCCCCACGCGGACTCAGTGACGGATCCCACTTCTTGACTCCTTGTCCATGGATTTTTCTGCCCAAGTCAAGTCTTTAACATAACAAAATAGAGAACACTAATCTTAAAAAAAAAAAAAAGAAGTTATTTACAAAACAGAAATCGACTGCACATAGGAAAAAACTTATGGATACCAAAGGGGAAAAGGAGGGGAGGGAAAAATGAGGAGTTTGGGATTAATATAGCCACAGGCTGCGCTTCCCTCACAGCTCAGTTGGTATGCAGGAGACCCTGGTTCAATTCCTGGGTCAGGAAGATCCACTTGAGAAGGGACAGGCTCCCCACTCCAGTATTCTAGGGCTTGCCCTGTGGCTCAGCTGGTAAAGAATCTGCCTGCACTGCAGGAGACTTGGGTTTGATCCCTGGGTTGAGAAGATCCCCTGGAGAAGGGCAAGGCGACCCACTCCAGTATTCTGGCCTGGAGAATTCCATGGACTGGGTGGTCCACTGGGTTGCAAAGAGTCGAACATAACTGAGCGACTTTCACTATACTCTACTAAATATATATAAAGTAGATAGCGAACAAGAAACTACAACCCAGGGAGCTGTACTCAATATTTTACAATAATCTATAAAGGAAAAGAATCTGGAAAAGAATGTAGATCCATCTGTTTATGAATATATTTGTATAACTGAATCGCTGTGAGGTACACCTGAAACTCATACAACATTGTGAATCACTAAAAAGAAACAGAGAAAGCAGTATGCTTGCCAAACAGTGGCTAGACTTGACAGGAATACAAAGATCTGGGCAAAAAAGATGAAGTTAACATCATCATTGAACGTTTTAAAAGTATGGCTGAATGGGGACTTCCCCAGTGGTCCAGCGGTGATAACCTACCTTGCAAGGCAAGGAATATGGGTTTGATTCCTGGTTGGGGGATGAAGATCTCACATGCTACGGAACAGCTAAGCTCGAAGGCTGCGACGACTGTGCCCACGCGTCACAACTAGAGAGTCCACGTACTACGACGAGAGATCACCCGTGTCACAACGAGCTATGTGGAGAGGTGGAAGGGCACGTCCCTGCTGGTCAGGACAGACAAAACGTGGTCCACTGGAGAAGGGAATGGCAACCCGCTTCCAGTGTGCTTGCCTCGAGAACCCCATGATCACAACGAAAAGGCAGAAAGACCCGACACAGCCAAATAAATAAAGGATTTTCGTAAAGTTTGCCTGAATGTATGAATTTGCCCATATTAACAGAGCGTTACTGATAAAGGCAGAATCCATGAATGGAGATTACCGTAGAGAATTCACAGCTAGAGGGAGGCAAGCTCCAGCTAGAGCTGAGATGAACCACGACAGAAACAGTATGGCCCTGACAGAAGTAGAGGATATTAAGAAGAGGGGGCAGGAATACACGGAAGAACTGTACAAAGGAGATCTTCATGACCCAGATAACCATGATGGTGTGATCACTCACCTAGAGCCAGACATCCTGAATGTGAAGTCAAGTGGGCCTTAGAAAGCATCACTACGAACAAAGCTAGTGTAGGTGATGGAATTCCAGTTAAGCTATTTCAAATCCTGAAAGATGATGCTGTGAAAGTGCTGCACTCAATATGCCAGCAAATTTGGAAAACTCAGCAGTGGCCACAGGACCAGAAAAGATCAGTTTTCATTCCAATCCTAAAGAAAGGCAATGCCAAAGAATGCTCAAACTACCGCACAATTGCACTCATCTCACACGTTGGCAAAGTAATGCTCAAAATTCTCCAAGCAAGTCTTCAATAACATGTGAACCGTGAACTTCCAGATGGTCAAGCTGGTTTTAGAATAGGCAGAGGAACCAGAGATCAAATTGCCAACATCTGCTGGATCATCATAAAAGCAAGAAAGTTCCAGAAAAACATCTACTTCCATTTTATTGACTATGCCAAAGCCTCTGACGCTGTGGATCACAACAAAATGTAGAAAATCCTTCATGAGATGGAAATAGCAGATCACTTTACCTGCCTCGTGAGAAATCTGTATGCAGGTCAGAAAGCAACAGTTAGAACTGGACACGGAACAGCAGACTGGGTCCAAATAGGTAAAGGAGTACATCAAGGCTGTATATTGTCACCCTGCTTATTTAACTTCTATGCAGAGTACATCATGAGAAATGCCAGGCTGGATAAAGCACAAGCTAGAATCAAGATTGTCAGGAGAAACATCAATAACCTCAGATATGCAGATAATACCACCTTTATGGCAGAAAGCGAAGAGGAACTAAAGCCTCTTGATGAAAGTGAAAGAGGAGAGTGAGAAAGTTGGCTTAAAACTTAACATTCAGAAAACTAAGATCATGGCATCCAGTCCAATCACTTTATGGCAAATAGATGGGGAAACAATGAAAACAGTGTCAGACTTTATTCTGGGGGCTCCAAAATCACTGCAGATGGTGACTGCAGCCATGAAATTAAAAGACGCTTACTCCTTGGAAGGAAAGCTATGACCAACCTAGGAAACATATTAAAAAGCAGAGACATTACTTTGCCAACAAAGGTCTGTCTAGTCAAGGCTATGGTTTTTCCAGTGGTCATGTATGGATGTTGGACTTGAAAGAAAGCTGAGCGCCGAAAAATTGATGCTCTTGACCTATGGTGTTGGAGAAGACTCTTGAGATTCCCTTGGTCTGCAAGGAGATTCAAGCAGTCCATCCTAAAGGAGATCAGCCCTGAATATTCATTGGAAAGACTGATGCTGAAGCTGAAACTCCACTACTTTGGCCACCTGATGCAAAATAACTCACTGGAAAAGACCCTGATGTTGGAAAAGATTGAGGGCAGAAGGAGAAGGGGACGACAGAGGATGAGATGGTTGGATGGCATCATCAACTCGATGGACCAAGCTCTAGGAGTTGGCGACGGACAGGGAGGCCTGGTGTGCTTCGGTCCATGGGGTTGCAAAGAGTTGGACAGAACTGTTTATTGATACAGCAGGAAATACTCTATTTTGTACTGAGCGACTGAACTGAGCTGTACTGAACTGGGGACTCCCACTCAGGTCTCAGTTTGACTTGAAGTCAAGCCCATGTCAACCTCCCAGAGGGACAATATCTGAATGTTATATCCCCAAGTGCCCATTTACAGAGCCGATGCTGACTAGAAGGTGGTGAGGACCGCGGCGGCTTAGCTCATTGTGTGGTCACTAGATGAAGACACTGAGCTCTCTGTCACCTGCTTCACGTCACCAAAGGCTCCCAGTGGGCAGCGTGACATAGGCTGATCAAAGTAGACAGCCAAAAAATGATTCTGGACAAACAGCTCTTGCACAAACTTAATTAAGTTAAGATTCTATTTAGTGTCAATGAGAATCCACTCTTTAGTTAATCTAAAAGTGTAAAATTACAGAGATGCCAGTAAACATCATAAAATATAATCTGCTGCTGCTAAGTCGCTTCAGTCACGTCCGACTCTGTGCGACCCAAGACGGCAGCCCACCAGGCTCCCCTGTCCATGGGGTTTTACAGGCAGGAGTACTGGAGTGGGGTGCCATCGCCTTCTCCAAAATACAGTCTAGTTAACACTTATTAAGTACTCACAGGAAAATTTACCATGAAATACTGAAAGTTAAACCTCAGCACCCCTCACTCACACAAGTCCCATCCAAGGCTTGGGAAGGCCCCCCAGAATGTGTCGAATGGGCATCCTTCATATTTAAATGAGACACTGCACAGAGACACTTAAAATGCCCTGAAACCTCATAGCTTGTATGTTGAAAGAAACTTGAAAGAGCTTTCCCCAAATTTGACAACAATCCTAAAAATTTACATGACAGTACCAACAACCAGTTGTGAAGCAAAAAGAACTTTTTCCCAAACTATTAATTATAAAAACAAATCCCACCCAAGTACTAAATGGAGTATTTCCTGCCGTATCAATAAGCAAGGCTGTCACAGCCTTCAGGGACTCCGCCCTTCACAGGTGAATTCCGAGCACAGGAGGACACTGCCTGCTATCGGGAGCCAGCAGCCGTGGGCCTGCCCCGCTCCTACAGGGGGCAGGGAGCTCAGGACGTGAACGTCTCACCGAAGGATGCTGGCCCCAGAGAGCTGAGATGCACACACGAGGCGTGGCCTCAGTAAGCCCAGACGGCTGCACCTTCCCATACACAGAAAAGCGCTTATTCCTTTACTTGAGACATCTGATCTTCCTCAATCAACAGTAATCTACGATGTCCAGACCACCTGCCCCTGGCTGCGAACTTCTATCTGACCTGACTCCTCCCCCGTCCTCCTCTGAACAGTTCTCTCGGCGCCACCGGAGATGCTGTCTCCTGGCTTGAAATCCAAAATATTCCCACCAAATAAAACATAAAACTCTCAACTTGTAGGTTGTGGCTACTTTTTAAGTAGGAATGGATGGACTATCTCGCTGGTCTCTAGACAAAGTGGCATTCCAAAATCACTGAAGGAAACATCACATCAAGAAACGGAGTACAGAGCCCCACAATGTGGGAAGCGAAGCAACACAGACATACGTTAACAGCACTTGGGTCTATTTCATGATATTTAGGACGTCAGGTTTGTAATCATACACTTCCTGTGTTTTCTTATCATTGGAAAAAAAGGCTTACTTATACCTGGTTCCATATTTGCAATTTCACATCCTTTTGCAAGCTCCCTCCTAGCCCGGGTTGAACAGACTTCAGGCCACACACAGCCTGCCTCTGCCCCATGCGTGCCTACTGTGTGCCCGGCCCGTAGCTTCCCATGGGTTATCTCCTCTGACGGCCAGCAGCTTTTGGAGGCAGGTACTAGTATCCTTATTTTACAGATGAGACACCTGGGCTCCGAGATGGTTAAAATGACCTGCCAAAGGTCACTCAGCTAACAGGCCTTCCCCGGCAGCCCAGTGATTAAGACACTCTGTTTCTGCCGTTACAGGGGGCACACAGTTTCAAATCTTGGTCAGAGAACAAAGAATGCATGCCACGTGGCTCAGCCAAAACTTGAAGAAAAGAAAAGCGGTTCCTTCAAGTAAGAGGCGACAGAGCGGAGAGTGAACCCAGCAGTCTGACACAACAGTCTCTGAGCCAGGAGACCATCCTGCCGGCCCAGTTCTGCTTCGTGGCCGGCCCGCCCCCACAAAGGCAAGGAACCCTCTCCGATCCGGATGGGCCTCCCTGGCCCCTGGCCGGTGCAGGAGCTTCCTGGGAGGGCTCGGGGACAGGGAGCATGGCACGCCGGGGAGCAGAGAGCCGAGTGTCAGTCCCCTGCAGAGCTGAGGGCACAACCCTCGTTCACAGCCACCATGGGACTCTGCACTGGGCCACCTTCCAGCCACAGCCTCTAGGTCGGTGATCAGCTCTTTCCTCTGATGCCATTCATGGTTCAGGTGATGCCGATCAAACTGCAGAGAAACAGATAGGGATACTGGGTCCCGGTGTCCAAGAGTGCTTTAAGAAGGAGTCAGGCAGAGGATTGGACACAGTGCTGCAGCAGAGAAGACAGCCCTGAGTGAAGGCTGAGAGCACAGCGGAAGCGCCAGCCCTCCGTCTGCCTCAGCCAGGCCTGCCCGTGGCTCCCAGAGCCGGGGCCGCCCCTGCTTCAGTTCAGAACATGCCCACGTCCACCTGCCCCGCTCTGAGGCCTCTTCGCCAAACACCCGCAGCCTCTGCACACAGGACCCGGTCTGCTCTCCCGTGTTACCGCTCATTTAATGATGCAAACGATGGTACAGTAAAGCCACACGTGATTAACCGTCTCTGAAGGGCCTGCAGGGGAGCCAGGAGGAGCCCAGGAAGCCTGCGGAGGGAGGCCTGGCCTCTGACTGTGCCCCTAACCAGGTGTCACTGCTCACATCCGGTGCTCGGAGTCACCCCCAGGCCCAGCCTTGTCCTGCCCGCCTTGAACAGAGAAAACTGTCTTGGTGCTGACGGGGGCTTCCCCGGGGACTCGGACGGTAAGGAATCCACCTGCAATGCAAGAGTCCTGGGTTCGATCCCTGGATCAGGAAGATCCTCTGGAGAAGGGAATGGCAACCCGCTCCAGTATCCGTGCCTGGAGAATCCCATGGACAGAGGAGCCTGGTGGGCCACAGTCCACGGGGTCACAAAGGGTCACAAAGAAAGGGTCACAAAGACACAACTAAGCTGCTAACACAAGCACTCGTCTCAAAGGGAGAGAGGGCCCCAGCCAGCAGGGCAGGCTGCATCAACATCCGCAAAGAACCCAGGTCTCCCTCAAAGGGAGAGAAGGCTGAGGGAGGGGGAGGGGCGGGGACCAGAGGCCAGCACAGGCTCCACAAAGGCGAGGCCCCTCCCGGAGCCGGCCCAGAGCGCTGGCAGCCTCACCCGGGCCTTGAGGCCGGGCCGCAGCGACCTGCCGGCCTTCACTCGCTCAGTCCCACTCTCTGCGTCCCCACGGACTCTAGCCCTCCAGGCTCCTCTGTCCTTGGGATTTCCCACGCAAGAACACTGGAGTGGGTTGCCATTTCCTCCTCCAGGGGGTCTTCCGGACCCAAGGGATAGACCCCACGTCTCCTCCATCACTGGCGGATTCTGTCCCACTGAGCCAGCAGGGAAGCCCCGGGGGCTGGCTGTGAGCAACTGGTTCCCCCAGTGGCGCGCGTTCACACCCTCCAGCTCCTCTGTCCCCATTCCCAGGTGCAGCAAACCGCTTCTAGGCAGGGACGCTTCTCCCTGTAAATCAGTGCCCAGGCGCTCTGACTTGACACGCCTGTCCGGGGAGCTGAGTGAACAGGCGCACCTTCGGGAAACAGGTCAGCCTCTCGGGCTGAGGGCAGTTCACGGAGGTGGCGTCACCCAGCACGGCGCTGGTTCACCCGGCACCCGTCTGCCCTCGCCACCCGCCAGCGCCACGTCTGAGAGGCCGAGCAGAGTCCTGCCCAGCGCACAGTAAGCGTTAGGAACCTTCGCCGACTGAGAGCTGGGGGGCTGACGGAGGCGCTCTAGGAATCGGTGGGCCGTTGGAAGGGATGCACCCTTCCTTTTGACTGCCGAGATGTCCACTTAGAAGACAGACGCAGGCTGGGCGAGCACGCAAGCTTTGCAGCCAAATTGAGGGCCTGGCCGAGTCCTTTCAGCTCTGGGGACCCTTCTGCCTTCACCAGTGAAAGGGGGGATAAAACTGTCTCCATCAGGGGGCTGCCATGAGGATCCAAGAAAGGGACGCTCGTAAAGCACCGACACGGATGCGTGCCGCAAGGTAAATTCTGTACAAGTGTTTACCATCCTAAGGGAAAACACAAAGAGAATCCTAATAGAACAAGAGTGAAGCGCCAACATCAGGACTTATTCCACTCGTTATTTACACTAACTGTGCCTAATACCGGTACATATTCTCCCAAGCAGAATGAGTAAACCTTTTTCTTCTTTTCTTTCTTTATGGTTTAAGCTATCCATTATCCTTTATGGTTTAAGATATCCATATCCAAGAAACCACTGAAATCCTTTCCTGGAATTAATCAGGATTTCTCGATATTTTCTACAACTCCCAGAAGATCTGCTGCGAAACTTTTCTGTTCTTGGTCCCAGATCCCGTGCTTTCTCTGCTGAAGGAAAACAGCACATCCTCTCGGAACAGTGGCCTAGAACACACTTGCCTGCCCTTAACGACCAAATCCGCCGACCCCAGCAGGGCCTGCAGGAGGCTGCCCCTGGAGAATGCACGTTCCTAGGAGGGGCTGTGGCAGGGGAGCTGAACACATGGATGGCAAAGTTTCTTTTTAAAAAAGTTTATTTACTGAATTGGTCAGTTAATTTTTTGACGTGCTGGGTCTTCACTGCTACACGTGGGCTTTCCCGAGTTGCGACAAGCGGGGCTACTCTGCAGTGCGGGGCCTTCCCCCTGCGGAGGCTCCCCAGCTGTGGAGCTCGGGCTCTGGGGCAGGCAGGCCGCAGCGGCTGTGGCCCGTGGGCTCGCTGGTTGTAGCGCAAGCGCTTAGTTTGTCCAAGGCACGTGGGATCTTCCCAGACCAGGGATCGAACCAGGGCCGCCTGCGTTGCAAGGTAGACTCTCCACCCCTGCACCACCAGGGAAGGCCAGCAGCTAGCGTCTGAGCCATTTTCTTTTCAGACGCACCTGTTTCGCTCAGGGGACAGGTATCCGTCATCTCTGGTGACACGGTTCAGGATGCACTGTCCTGAAGCAGGAGGACGGCACCACGCCCAGCCCTCTGCCGCCCGTGAAAGGGCGGCTCGCTGCTCGGAACAAGGCAGAGCAAGCGCCCGCCGCAGCGCGTGTGGGCACCGGGCCCTCCCTGGGGCCACGTTCCGACGGAGGACACGGGACGGTCTCTGGGTTGTAGGCAGAGCTGCGGCAGACTGGAACTTTCTGGCTGGGCTGGCAGATGACGTAACTATGCCCCCTCCACGGTGGGAGACACCCCCAGGCTGGTTCATCCAGGGGTTCACATGCCCTGATTTTCCAGAGTCTTCCCACATGTCTCTCTGGAGACCATGTCCTGTTCACGGGGTGACCAGCCACCTGCTGCCCGTCAGCGACATAGTCGATGGCCTGAGCGTGCGCTTCGCGATTTTGTCCTCACCAGCCAGGCTTCCCAGCCGAGGATGTCATTTACACATCAGCCCGGGCCCAACCTCAGGGCCTGCTCAAGTGTTCAAACAGAACGCTTCTCAGGGCTCACTTGACTCCCCCGCCCAATGTCAGGAGCAAAGAGGCGGGAACCCTCGACAGCAGCCTACAGCCTGCCAGGCAGTCCAGGCCACTCACTGCCTATGTTTGTAAATAAAACTGTTTCAAGCAAAGCCCCGGCCGTCAAGGGCTGCTTTCCCAAGACCTAGGCAGAGAGGAGCTGTCCCAGCAGAAGCCGTAGGGCCTGCAAAGCCTAAACTATGTGCTAGCCGGCCCTTAGAGAACAGAAGAGGATGACCAAGCCACCAGAGCCTTGACACCAGCTCCTGACAGCCGAGGGAGGACGGCTTCACGGAACAGCGGCCCAGCGACTCAGCGGAGAGGGATCTGGTGCTGGCTCGGTTTTGAGAGGTCACATCAGTGTTTTCACCTCCCCTGCTTCTATGTCATTCATAAAATAGGCTTAGTCCTGAGGGGCACATCCACCGCGCATAATTCGCTCATACCCCGGTGTGTGTGCATTCTGAAGGCACAGCAGGAAGAACTGTTTTCTGAGTGTAATTTACCGTCGGCCCTCACCCCCATACATAACTCCTCCCAATCCGCTTCCCCCACATCTGTGGGTCGGCCAGCTGCTGGTCGTGCAGCACAGGAGCACTACATTTACTACTGAAAAAAATCTAAGTAGACCCATGTGGTTCAGACTCATGCTGTTCAAAGGTCAACAGTAGTACCTATCACGTCGGAACATTCCTTTGATGTGGAAACAGAATGATTGATACCTTATCCTCATTTTAACTTAAATTTTCCTATCTGTGTGTCCCTGGTATCTCCTATGTGTCTTATCATCTTGTAATACCTACTAAATAAGCAAAGCTAGAACCCAGCAAGGAAAATTCTTTCAAGGAAAACAGTCAACAACAAAGGTCAGGTCCTGGTATGTTATCAGTCTTTGGGGAGGTACAGGTATGTAAGGTGTAACCCCTGGCCTTTGATTTCAAATCACAAGCAGGAGAATAGACGGAGGGTGGTTATTTCTCTCTCTCACTCAGACCCCAATTTCTCATTTATAACCCCCCAGAAAAGGCAGCTCAGAGTAGCTTTCTGTGCATCAACTTTCATCAGAAATGAGAATTCCCTGGTGCTCCAGTGGTTAAGAATCCACCTTTCTATGCAGGGTTACGGGTTCAATCTCTGGTTGGGGACTAAGATCCCACAGCCAAAAAAAAAAAAGAAAGAACCCACAAAACCTTTCATCAGAAATAAGCTTCTGCCCGTTCAAGCCTCTGCATTCCCTGGCTTCCCAGCGTTCTGCCTCTTGGTGGGCCCCACTCACACAGTCCCCTGGCTTCAGGAGTCTGTTTTTACAGTTATGGTAGAGCTTGCCTCTCAGAGAGGGAGGCAGTACGGAGCAGAGGTTAAAGGTGCTGCCACGGCGCAAGCTGGAATCTCAGCCTCTTCCACTGAATCACCCACTCTGCTCACCTGCCTTCTGAACTCCAGGGCCCCACCTGTCAAAGGGGGTGACGAGTGCCTGCTTCCAGGCGCGCGTGGGAGCCTCAGCTGGGACCACGTCTGCGAAGTGTCTGCTCACTGTACCTGGCACCAGGTGAGGCTCAGTCCATGGAGCCGTGTCTGTCTTCTCGGGGGCAGGGTCACTGGGCTGGGTTCATGCCAGTCAGCTGTAGCTTTGCCTTTCACCAGGTGAGAGGCAGTTCCGTGATTTAATCATCACATGACTAATACAGAGCTCTTTCCCCAGTCTCAGCACAGCCCCAGGTTCCCAGGGGACCGGAGCCCCGGAGACAGACAGCGGCGCCCGGGTATCAGCAGCCTGGCGAGTCCACGGGAGTGCTCCGGCTGCCCAGCCCGCTGCAGACCCATGTCCTCGGAGACTCGGGGCCTGAGATCCCCGGAGGCCTCTGCTCCAGCCGCTCACAGGGCGTGGCGCACTCGAGGGCTCGGCACAAGTTTTTAAACAGAGCTGGGGAATTCCCTGGAGGTTCAATGGTTAGAACTCTGTGCTCCCACTGCTGTGGGCCTGGGGTTCAACCTCTGGTTGGGGAACTAAGATCCCACAAGTCGCAAAATAGATAAATTAATTAAATAAAAAACAAAGTCCCAGGATTTAATGAATAGCTAAGAGCTGGGTGCACAGTCCAAGTCTGCTCACTTTCTCTCTCTTCCCTCAAGCTGCACTTTCACGTGCATTCGTGTGGGCTCAGTCACGTCCAGCTCTTTGCAGCCCCACGGACTACAGCCCGCCAGGCTCCTCCGTCCATGGATCCTCCAGGCAAAAGTGCTGGAGTGTGTGGCCATTTCCTTCTCCAGGGGATCTTCCTGAGCCAGGGATGGAACCCGCCTCTCCTGGGTCTCCTGCACTGCAGATGGACCACCGAAGGAGCCCCAAGGGGAAACTGTAGAATCCTTGAACAGGTATTTTAATAAGGAACTGAGGGCTGGATTTGAAGTTCATTCAATATCCAGCAACCTCACAGCAGCCTCCCTTCAACGTTGTCTATGTTGGAAAAAATGTGTGGCAGCTAATATTGCCACAAGGAAAATTATCAGCTCCCTATGAGGGTTCAATCTCTGGGTCAGAAAGACCCCCTGGAGGAGGGCATGGCAACCCACTCCAGTATTCCTGCCTGCAGAATCCCACGGATAGAGGAGCCTGGTGGGCTACAATCCATGGGTTGCAAAGAGTCAGATATAACTGAAGCGACCGTCCAAACAGATACTCTCTACTGGCAAACATTCCCCACACCCCCCAGGAACACAAGAGGTTTCCTCAGACGCAGCACAAAAACCCAATCTTTCCATAAAAACAGTGACCCACACCCAATCTGTGCCTTTGGCACCAAGCCTGTTTTGCTTGAGCTTGTCTATAAATATCTGAAGTTAAAAGTAAATGTCCATAGTGGTTTTCAAATGTCTTTTTGATTACACACATACATTAAAGATACACCGCTAACCTCAAAAAAACACTTGTAATACTTGCCTCTTAGAAAATATTCTGTTCTTCCTAATCTAAAACTGCCAAATAAATTCCAAATGAATAACTGATTCCCCCGCCCCCTGCAGGTAAAGAGGTCATTTGTGGACGTAAAACGGAGCTGTGTGGCTTGTGACTCAGAAAGACCCCGGCCCCCCGCTCTCCACGGGGCCAGTGATCACAGCGAGCAGGAGCTCCTTGGCAATGAAGGGCTCCAGTGTCTACACGCGCTTTCCCCGCCCCCGCCACGCTGGACTCCAGGACTCGCGGGTCGCGAGGCACCGGGGAGCATGACTCTCGGGCTCCCTCCACTCCCTCCGTTCTCTCCCCTCCATCCCCTCATGAGGCTAAGGTTGGACCGTAACAGGGAAGCCATGAGCTTCTTTCTCTCCGAGGCCTTTTTAGACAGAGCGAAAATGAGAAAAAATATTTATATTCTCAATAAGAGAAACTCTAGATTCAAATCCTACCTTTGTTCCAGAATTACTGGGTCAGACAAAAGGGCTTTCAGGTTTTTCCAGAAAATGTTAATGGAAGAAACACCAACAAAGTTTCCGGCCAGCCCAGTACTAGGCCAGTTTCCTCCCAGGCCTTCATTTTCTCCTCTTCAAATGGGTGGGCTTTTCCCTTGCATCGCTCGTGTGAGTTTCACAAGAACTTTGTAAAGGACTGAAGTATAAACATTTGGACTCAACAATCAAACACAGCTCTTTTACCCAAATCATCCCCCTCCCTTAGTTCCTGACGATAGTGTTATCAAGATATCTCCAAACCTTTGACCCATCTGTGATCCTTTGCTTTTTTACAAATCCATATGGCTCTTCACAAGTATTCACAACTCTTTACCTTATAGTCTTTTCCTGTTAACACACACTTACACAACACGGAAGTCCAGATTCTTTTCTTTGACTCAAAATCACAGGTCTCCAGTACTCAACAGATGAAAACCTCCATGTTCACATTTATCCATGAAAGAGATTTAATACTTCAGCATGTCAACACAGCAAGTCAATCAGAGGCCCGAGAAATCAACATGGACGTTCCCCGTGCACGTTTCCGGCTTTCTTGTCATATGAACAAGGCAGAATTTACTTGAAAAGGGAATGCCAAGTGGCATTTGGAACCACCACGTTTGAGGGGGCGGGAGGCCAGCTTCCAAGGCGCTGGACCTTCTCTTCTGGAGCCGCGGCGCTGCCAGGCCCACTTCCCCATGTGCACGCAGTTCAGCCAGCTCCCGGTGGGGGCCCGACAGCCCTGCCCAAGAACGTCTCCGGTGCATCCAAAGGATGCCTC
The DNA here is from genome assembly GCA_917880005.1 of Nanger dama. Classification (NCBI taxonomy): domain Eukaryota; kingdom Metazoa; phylum Chordata; class Mammalia; order Artiodactyla; family Bovidae; genus Nanger; species Nanger dama. Next base: position 2,109,570 of record CAKJTW010000003.1, on the reverse strand, counting down.
AAGATGCCATCAGGAGGCCTCTTGGGGAGGTGGGTTCACGGGGAGAAACAGAAAGCTGGAGCTCCAAAGAAATCCAGTTAGCCTGAGAGTCCTATTTCTTGAGTTAAGGGGGACAGACCACGGGGAGGGGCGGTCAGAGGTGGAAAAGGGCGGTCAGAGCTGGGCGGGGCGGTCAGAGCTGGGCGGGGCGGGTCAGAGGTGGGCAGGGGCAGTCGGAGCTGGGCAGGGCGGTCAGAGCTGGGCAGGCCCAGCAGGGAGGCACTGCAGACGAGGGCCAGCCCTGGCGCAGACGGCCCTCTGGCCACGCGCCCTTGTTCCAGAGCCACTGCCAGTGCCACCCTGACAGCAGGGTCTGCTGGGTGCCTGGGGGCAGAGACAACGGCCCCGCCCCTGCCGTCTGCTACCCTGGATGAGCAGCGGCTCTGAACCCACACTCGACGGAGGAGTCACGGGCTCCTGCCGCTCCCCACTCTTGCATTAGGAGGCCGCCAGGGGGTGGCAGGAGAAAGATGTCTGCTTGTGGCTGTGTCCACCTCCGGGGGCCCCAGAGGACCCTGCGCTAGTCCATGTCACGGCGTCCTCACATTCTCCCAACCTTCGCAGAGAGGTTTCTGTAACAGGACTTAATGAAGTGTGTTCTGCAAGGAGCATTGTTTCACCAACTCCTAATATCCTGCTTCCTGGAGCGTCAGGCCAGACAAGAGCATCCTACGCAGTCATCCCTGTCAGTGTCTGCCCACCGAGGTGCAGAGCCGCACAAGCCCCTGTGGCCCTCAGCTGCCGCCTGCACTTTCTCCCAGGGGCCTCGGAGCCCGTGGTCCCTACAGGCAGGATTCTCTTCCCCCCCTCCTCCTTCCTCCAAGTCTTGGTTAACGCCCTTTGCTTAAATTTCAACAATTTCTTGGAGCCCAACCCAATCCGCCATAAGTCAGCCTTAAAGCCTGGGACCCACTCTGGACCTCAGTCTCTTTTTCTGACAATGATGGGCAGGAACGGCTCTCCTCCAAAGTTCTCTCCAGCTGAGAAAACGAACACTATTTTTCTTCTGAAAACTTTGCTGCCTGTACCACTGACAGAAATAACTTTCCAGACTCGCCTGTTAAAGGAATCTGGAACAGGGAGCCTGCCCGAAAAGTCTCCTGGGGCTAGCTTTCCCTTCCTGGGTATCTGTGGGACATCACACAGCCTGGAGGCAACATCCTCGTACCACAGGCTTAAAGAAGGATGTCTCCGTTTTCCAGTTTGCAAACGGTGGGGCAGACTGGATGAATTCTAAGGTCTCTTTCAGAGTAAAAGGCCCAGGACACTGCAAGTAGAAATCTCAAGCTGACCAGTGAAGGCCAGGAGAGCAAGAGGGAAAAGTCAGTGTTGACTGAAGACCTCAGAGTGGCCCCAGACCTCAGCTGCCTCTGGTTTTGCTCTCCATGTCAGGAGGTTGAAGACAACCAGGGAGGTATGTCAGCCAGATCTCGAGCATCAGCCCAGCCCTGGGGGGCATCCCTGGTGACCAGCTGCTCTCAGGAGGGGGAGGTAAAGACCATCTGGCCACACGATGCTGTAACCATTCTGCCCGGTTGTCAGGAAATGTGATTCCTCAAACAGGGACTCCAACCCTGAGAATGACCACCAGCTACCGCACACTGGCCCTGGGCGCAGAGCCCTAGAAATGGAGCTTCTGGGACGTGTCATGACTGACGTGCTTTCCTGGGGCTGGCCTATGGATTGGTATGCTTTCCGTTCATCAGGTGACCTGTCAGTAGCGTGCCACCACGCAGATGTCAGCCTGAGCAGGGGCCAGGATGTGCAGGTGTGGCACGTTCCGGTGCTCATCCGGAGAATTACTGTAGCTTCAGGGTGACCGTCCTCCAGGTCAAATCTTCATCATCCCAGCCAACACTTCAGATTCACTTTCCTATTGTTGCATGTATGCACTCACTACCTAGGTGAAAAGATTTGAAGGCTTGCGTGGATATGCTGTATGGATTAAATTAAAATAGCTTTAAAAAACACACACACAAAGTGTATTTTTGGAAGTCATTGCTCAAGCATGGGTTGGCTGGACCTCAGAGTTGCCAAAATCATTCAGATTTCTTAGGACGGCAGGATTACTCCACCTCCTGCCTTGTCTAAATATCTCTGAGTTCACCTGCCACTCGAAAATGAGGGTTGGAAGCAGCCAAACCGTGAAGCCCTGACCTGAGGCTCTTCCTGCCTCTATTGCTATGTCCAAAATCCGGTATCCCACATTCAGACTAGTGTGTACCTGACTGATCCTAGGTGATCCCCTAGAACAGGCTGGAGAGAGAGCAGGGCTCCGTGTGCTTTCTCTCCAGCAGAGGTATAAAGGTATGTTTTTCTAAAAAGGGCAGGGAGGAAGAAAAGCAGAAAAACAAGACGAAGGCGTCCAAAACTGGGAGGCCACTGCAGTGCTGTCTCTGGAGATGCTCTTGCTTCTTCCTAAAGTGGCTTTAAAAGAAGGGCATCCGGTTCCCCAGAGGTTGAGACTCCACTGCAGGGCATGTGGGTTCAATCCCTGGTCGGGAACGAAGATAAACAGGGCCTCTCACTGCAGGGGCCTTGCAAAGAGCGATAATTTACCCACCTTGGTTTGGCGGGTGCCTGAGCGGAGCTGTGGATGGCCGCCGCGTGGGCCCGTCTCGGTCTACCCAGCTGGGCTGCGGGAGCGGGGGAGCGCGGTCAGCCCACCCCGGCGCCGTCACGGGGGCATCTCTAATGAGGACACAGGGGGTGCCGGCCCCCCCCCGGCCAGGTGTCCAGGCCGGCGAGGCCATCTGGGTTAGGGAAGTGTGTGTGCCGAAGCCCGCTGGGGGAAGCCCGTTTGGATGGGAAGCTTCCGCGCAAGAATCAGCCAGCTTCAAGACGCTTCCTCAGCCCTGGCCCGCTGAGACCGCGGGCCTAGGAAATCAGTTCTTTTCCCCTACGGAGCCCTGAGAAGGCCGGCGCATCCACATTCAAGAGCATGTGACCAGGGGCCAGGAAATGCAAAGGCTCCGACGGCAAACAGTGCGTGCAAATAAATGTCGGGAAGGAGGTTCAGGTTTTCAAAAGCCTGAAGATATGAACCCCAAATGAAAAGAAACGCCTATCTAAAATGGAACCACCATGTTCTTAAACAGTCTGTCCCTGGACAGAAGCGATAACGAACACATAAAAATCAACTCAAATTGTACCAAATAGCGACAATATCCAGAGAAATATTTAGCTCCCGCATTTAAAAGATCTGTAAAAACCCAGTGGGTGAAGATATAAAGAAACAGAGGGTCTCATTCAATGGATGTGAGTGGTAATGGGTCTCATCTGTTTAGGGGATAGTTAGCAATATCTATGAAGTTTAAAATGCTCAGAGGCTTTGACTCAGCAATTTTCCTTGTAGGCATCCATTGTCCAGAAATATACAGTTGTGCAAAGATATATGTGTACAAGAATTACTTCAGCATTATTTGTAATAGAGGAAAATTGTTAGAATTCCCAGTGGTTAGGACTCCACACTCTCACTTCCAAGAACCAGGTTCAGTCCCTGGTCAGGGAACTATGATCCCGAAAGCCATGTGGCACTACACTCCCCCAAAAAAAAGAGGAAAATTATTTTATAGGAAAAGAACCTCATGTCCATCAAAAAGGGATCAGTTAGCTAAATCCTGGTTCATTCACATAATGAAAGCTAACTGCTTAAAAAAAAAAAAAAAAAAGGCAAACCATGGTACTTATGGGAAAAGGTGTTCAAAGAGAAAAGTACATTGCAAAGCACGTATCAAGTTTGCTTTTTGTAAAACAGGATTAGATATGTTAATACATGCACAAAAAAGTCTTCAATGGGTGGATCATTAGGGACTTTAAACTTCCCATGATAAGCACTTATAAATTGTTAGGATTTAATGTTTTCTTTATCTTTAACATTAAACAATAACTGGATATCAGAAGGGGAAAAAATGAATGCCTCCATTTTTATGTTAATTATCTACAACCCCTTATCTTATCCAGGAGTGGGAATGGTTCTCGGAGACCATGGTTCTTGTACATCCTAGAGAAAAGGGGCTATGGGTTCCGTATTTCATCCTAGCAATATCATTTGATAAATGGCTCAAAATCCCAAGTCTTCAAATACCCTCACACTGAAGATATATTCTGTGCTTGCACAATGGGCATTGGGATGAACAGACTGCAAGACCCTGACTTGGGAATATCACCTTGGGCCAGTTTTCTTCCTGCGGTCCAGCTGTTTCACTGTAAGATTAGGATTTAAAGGGACCCTGACCGCACCCTGACCAGGCTCTCCACTAATGAAGGACTCAGTCAGCATTTGTTGACACACTGGGGGACAGATATAGGCCCTGAAATCAGGAAGCGGTGGGAAAAGGAACAGTTGAGAAAAGGCCCACCAGCATCATTGGGAGCTGGGGTAGAGTCAGCCGGGGGTGGGGGAAAGAGCAAAAGGGTTTGGATGCAGGGGAAAAATAAGCACATTTCTGAGGTTCTCAACTGGAGAACTGAGTGCCTAGAAATACATAGGTGTGGTTTGCATCGTCGCAACAGTGGGAGAAGGCAGCTGCTACAGGCCTACTGTGAGTGGTGGCGGAGATGCTAAGCTCCCCCGAGGAACTGGACAGGTGCACACCAGCGCCATCCATGCGGCCCAGAGGACCAGGGAGGGGCGCCAGCCAGGCTGGAGGGCGTGCGCTTCCTTCCCTGACCCAGGGGCCGGCTGGGTGGGTTGAGAAGGAAAGCAAGGAGGCAGGGCCACTAGCCCATCAGCCACACAGTCCCCCCTCTGCAGCCTGTTCCCAAGTCAGCCCGACTCGTAAAATAGCTAACTGCCCGGGATGTCCCTGGTGGCCCAGCGGCTAAGACTCCACGCTCCCAGTTCAAGGGCACGGGTCCCTTCCCTGGACTGGGAACTAGATCCCACAAGCCACAGCGAAGACGCCACACAGCAAAAAAAAATAAAAATAATATTTTTAGAAAGACAACAAAAATCCTACAAACAGCCTAACTCCAAAATGGCCTATTCTGGGTCTTTTATGATAATTGTACTTTCCCTTTGTGTTTTCCCTGATAGCTCAGTTGGTAAAGAATGGGCCTGCAATGCAGGAGACCCCAGTTCGATCCCTGGATCAGGAAGATCTGCTGGAGAAGGGATGGGCTACCCACTCCAGTATTCTTGGGCTTCTCTTGTGGCTCAGCTGGTAAAGAATCCACCTGCAATGCGGGAGACCTGCGTTAGATCCCTCGGTTGGGAAGATCCACTGGAGGAGGAAAAGGCTGCTCACTCCAGTGTTCTGGCCTGGAGAGTTCCATGGACTGTATAGTACACAGGGTCGCGAAGAGTCGGACACGACTGAGCAAGCTTCACTTCTCTTCACTTTGTGTGTGAGTGTTGTGTCCAACTCTTTGTGACCCCGTGGACTGCAGCCCACCAGGCTCCTCTGTCCATGGGATTCTCCAGGCAAGAGTACTGGAGTGGGCTGCCATGCCCTCCTCCAGGGGATCTTCCCAACTTAGGGGTCAGACATGGGTCTTCTGCATTGCGGGTGGATCTTTCTTTTACCACTGAGCCACCCGGGAAGCCCAGTACTCTCCCTTTCGCTTCAGCTCAGCTCAGCTCAGCCGCTCAGTCGTGTCCTCCTCTCTGAGACCCCATGAACTGCAGCATGCCAGGCCTCCCCTGTCCATCCCCAACCCCCGCGGTTCACTCAAACTCATGTCCATCGAGTCGGTGGTGCCATCCAGCCATTTCATCCTCGGTCGTCCCCTTCTCCTCCTTCTCCCAATCCCTCCCAGCATCAGAGTCTTTTCCAATGAGTCAACTCTTCACATGAGGTGGCCAAAGTACTGGAGTTTCAGCTTCAGCATCAGTCCTTCCAAAGAAATCCCAGGGCTGATCTCCTTTAGAATGGACTGGTTGGATCTCCTTGCAGTCCAAGGGACTCTCAAGAGTCTTCTCCAACACCACAGTTCAAAAGCATCAATTCTCTGATGCTCAGCCTTCTTCACAGTCCAATTCTCACATCCATACATGACCACTGGAAAAACCCATATCCTTGGCTAGATGGACCTTAGTTGGCAAAGTAATGTCTCTGCTTTTGAATATGTTGTCTAGGCTGGTCATAACTTTCCTTCCAAGGAGTAAGCGTCTTTTAATTTCATGGCTGCAATCACCATTTGCAGTGATTTTGGAGCCCCCAAAATAAAGTCTGACACTGTTTCCACTGTTTTCCCATCTATTTCCCATGAAGTGATGGGACCAGATGCCATGCTCTTCGTTTTCTGAATGTTGAGTTTTAAGACAACTTTTTCACTCTCTTTCACTTTCATCAAGAGGCTTTTTAGTTCCTCTTCACTTTCTGCCATAAGGGTGGTGTCATCTGCATATCTGAGGTGACTGATATTTCTCCCGACAATCTTGATTCTAGCTTGTGCTTTTTCCAGCCCAGCATTTCTCATGATGTACTCTGCATAGAAGTTAAATAAGCAGGGTGACAATATACAGCCTTATTGTACTCCTTTTTCTATTTGGAACCAGTCTGTTGTTTCATGTCCAGTTCAAACTGTTGCTTCCTAACCTGCATAAGGTTTCTCAAGAGGCAGGTCAGATGGTCTGGTATTCCCATCTCTTTCAGAAATTTCCACAGTTTATTGTGATCCACACAGTCAAAGGCTTTGGCATAGTCAATAAAGCAGAAAGAGATGTTTTTCTGGAACTCTCTTGCTTTTTCCATGATCCAGTGGATGTTGGCAATTTGATCTCTAACTTTCCCTTTAATAGACGCTAAGTGATTGGGCTTCCCTGGTGGCTCAGAGGTTAAAGCGTCTGCCTCCAATGTGGGAGACACGAGTTTGATCCCTGGGTTGGGAAGATCTGTGGAGAAGGAAATGGAGATCCACTCCAGTATTCTTGCCTGGAGAATCCCATGGACAGAGAAGCCTAGTAGGTTACAGTCCACGGGGTCGCAGAGAGTCAGACACGACTGAGTGACTTCACCTTAATAAGTGATTAAACCTCCTTGAAGGATCCCCAGCTCTAGAGTCACATGGCGAAAAGACTCCTCACCACTAGAGGCTTTGGGCCCCGTGGGTTCACTGCTTTCCTGTTCTTTCGGGGACCCTGGTCTCCGACTTGTTTACTTGAGGGGGTCTCAGGCTCCGCTGGCCACTGTTGTCTGATGTAAACTCTAGAAAACGGAGATCTGTCTACTGTTTTCCCCACAACATCCCCCTGCCCAGAGAACAATGGCTGGCACACAGTGAGCACTCAGTAAATATTTTAACAAACGAATCAGGTAGTAGAAAGGGCATAATCTGAGGAGGCAGAGCCGGGGAAACTACTGATTAGCTGTGTAGCCCTGAGTAAGTCATTTAACTCTTCTGAACCTTTGGCTCTTCATCTGCAAAGCAGAGTAACAATAGCCACCTTCCAGGGCTTTAGGGGAGACTCAAATGATGTATGGGAGATATCAGCATGGGACTTTTAGTTCTCTGTAGGTTCTTGGAAAATGGGAACTGACATTGTATCATTATTATTAATAACGCGAACTCACACCATGGCCCACGCGCCTCCCGCAACCACAAGCTTCGTAAGAAAGTGGTGCAGTTTGGTTCAGCGTGTCCTCTGTGAGCTGCTAGTTAATAACTAACAGCAACAGCCTCTTCTCGAAATACGCCGCTTCCGCAGTTTTCCTTCAGAGCTGCATGCAGAGCGCGATCCGTCAGGGCACTGTCTGCAGAGCCTCTCCCAGAGCCTGTGAAGGTGTGAGCCAGGAGGGCGCGGCGACCCCAGCAGCTTTCGGGCAGTTCCGGTTCAGCCTGGGCCCCGACTGTTGAGGTCTGACTCTGATTTGGCGTCCCAGCCCATGAACCCGTTCACTAAGGAAGACCCAGGCGGCCATAGTGGGTGCAAGCATGGAATGCCAAGGTTCAAAGCTTGGCACCACCACTCTTAACTGTGGGACCTCGGGCAGGCTACTTAACTACCTGAAACCTCAGTGTTCTCACCTGGAATATGGGAGACAGGCGAAGGGGGAAGAAAGGCAGAGATCGTACTTCTCTTGGTTTTGTAAGAAATCATGGACATCATGATTGGAGAAGGAAATGGCAACCCACTCGTGTTCTTGCCTGGAGAATCGCAGGGATGGGGGAGCCTGGTGGGCAGCCATCTATGGGTCGCACAGAGTCGGACACGACTGAAGCGACTTAGCAGCAGCAGCAGCATGGACATCAAGGAGCCCACTTGCAGAAACACTCCGGAGACTATCTTTCCCATGTTTTCCCATTTTTATTAATCATACAGTCACCTAGAACCCTCTCTGAAGGGCGGAGGAAAGAGCTTTGCCGGTGATACACTGGTTATCTCTACAGAAACATGAGTAAAAGGCTTGATACACGGTAGGTCTTCAAGAAATATCTGTTAAATAACTGAAGAAGTGATTTAGAAGCTGAAAAAGTGTAACAGTCCATCATACCTGTTTGGCCTAAGAAACTAGATGCAAACTAAGGTGAGGAAAAGATCTTGATATTGTTTAAACTGGGACCTGGAATCTACATCTTTAATACCAATCTGCTGTTATGGCTCCCCTTTTTCCCCGACCAGGGATCAAGCCTCCCCGTGTCACTTGCACATCGGCAGGCGGATTCTCAGCCACTAGACCACAGGGAAGTCCGGGCATTACTCTTGGTGTCAGAGTGATTAGAAGATTTGATGGGAGGGGGACAGCGTGGCGAAACATCGGATCAGAAACAGCTGTGACTCTGACGGCTTCTTCGAGCCAAGCCCTCCAAGGCGTCTCCCTGCTAAGAAACGCCCATCATGTTTTGCCCATTTTGCCATCTGCATCCTTCCCTTTGCGGACCCAAGCCCACTCCCTGGGCCTTGCAGACTCAGGTCTTCCTGTCTTGAGCCTACATGAGAAACACACAAGGTACCTTTTCCAAGAAAGTGTCCCTTGGGCGGCCCCCTCCTGTGAGATCTGGGCTCTGCCCTGGAGAGCGGCCTTTCCTCCCAGGATAAGCACATCATTCTCCCCCGACACTCAGCACATGGGCCACCTGTGGGCGCCACCGCCTCTCGGGTGCCTTTCACGAAGCGCCCAACAGTGCACGTCTCAGAAAATCACCTCGCTCCTTGTACAGTCGGCTGAGACCTTGAGTGGGAGCCGAGAGCTTGGCTATTATGTGTGTGAATAATGTGAGCTCCAAGTGCAGCCTTGGCACGCCTGAGATCAAGTAATTGCCCAAAAGTTATCCAGCTGCCCTTGCCATGCGTCGGCTACTTTGTCTTGGGTGTGGAGCCCTCTTGGCTGGCCCCGTGCGAGCCTCGGAGAACTCAGCCATCAGGATCCCCTCCAGGTCCCAGTCAGTGATTACAGCGGAAAGTTTTGGCTGATCCGGCCCGGAGAAGATAAAGCCCTTAAATAGAGATTAGCCACGCTCATTCCAGCCCCACTCGCAGCCAAGAGTCAAAGTCGGTATTTGCTGAGTGGAAAAGGACAAAGGAAACAAATTTCGTTTGCAAGCTCTCCAAACAGACCAGGAACAGTAATTCCCCGCTGCTGCCTCTGTGTGCCTCTTCTCATAGGAAGACTACGCTAATATCGCCTGCTCGGAGGGACTGTCAACACTGGGGTCTCTGGATCACAGACCAACAGCCAGCTCTCCCAACAGGGTGTTCACCAAAGAGCTGTGTGCAGGATGGATCCTTTAAAAGAGCAATAGCTCTCTCCAAAATGTGGGGGTCACCTCCCTGGTGGCCCAGTGGTTAGGACTCTGTGCTTCCACTGCAGGGGACAGGAGTTCAGTCCCTGGTTGGGGAGCCAGCATGCCACCAGATGCACCCCAAAAAACCATTTTTTAAAGGCAACAGGTGGTACTCGTGGTAGAGAACCTGCCTGCCAGTGCAGGAGACGCGGGCTCCATCCCTGGGCCAGGAAGATCCCCTGGAGGAGGGCACGGCAACCCACTCCAGCCTTCTTGCCTGGAGAATCCCATGGACAGAGGAGCCTTGTGGGCTGCAGTCTACAGAGTCGCAAAGAGTCGGACACGCCTGAAGCAACTCAGCACACAGCACGCATGATGGCTTAAACCCACAATGGCACTGCTGCTGTTTCAGTAAAAGCTCAAGAAGCCTCAGAAAGAAAACCCCTGAGCTGCTGCTGGACAGTCGCTGAGGAAGAGGCTCATGAAAAGCCCCCTGTTATCAGAGTGAACTCAGATCCGCATCACGCGCCTCCATCACGCGCCTCCAGTGTAGCACGACAGTGTGTTCGTGTGGAAAGAGACCTTGGGGTTTTCGAGGCCGTCACCCAGTTCAGCCTCACCTTCTGCCCGAAGCACCTCCCCGCACGGTCTGCACATCGCTTGGCCAGAAGCGCATCCCCCTCACCTCCATCCGCCACGGCTTTCCTGGCCCAAGTGCCAACTGGGTGGTGGGCAGGTTCATCACAACCGTCATGAAACCCGGAAGCCTTTGCTTGGAAGGAAACCGCCTGTATCGTATCAGGGTCACCCCTGAGAGTTGCCTCCATTGGCCTGCATTCAGCGACCTGTGCCCAAGGCTGGACAAACAGCTCGGTGGGGACTGCGTGAGTCGGGCACATGTCCACGTAAGATGACAGATGGCTCAGCACCGTCAGCCCCACAGCGGCATGTGTCACATGCACACACACACACACTCAGTTGTGTCAGACTTTTGCGACTCTGTGGATGTAGCCCGCCAGGTTCTTCTTTCCTTGAAATTCTCAGGCAAGAATGCTGGAGTGGGTTGCCATCTCCTCCTCCAGGGGACCTTCCGGACCCAGGGATCAAAACCATGTCTCTTGCATCTCCTACACTGGCAGGCAGGTTCTTCCCCGCTGGGAGGAGGGGAAGACTGCAAACTCTGCCCGACACAGGCCACGGGAAGCTGAGAGGACCCCAGCAATCCAGTCCAGGCAGGAACTCCACTGGGAGCCCACAGCACGCGTATCTGGGGTCTTCTGTCCACCTTCCTTCTGTGCAAAGCCCAGCTCCTTCTTGATGGGGAGGTGGCGGGTAGCAGGGCTGGGGGCTTCTTTGTCTTGCATTTCATTCTAAAAGACAGGGACATCCCAGTTAGACCCTCCTTGCTGAGCCTTCCAGAGGGGCAGTGCAGACCGTGTCTAACTGGGTTGTTGCTCTAGAATGACAAGCTCAAAGGGTCACAGCCAAGTACTAGACATTTTGATTAAAAGCGCACGTGCCTTTTCCGGTGGATGTGTGATATTCAGTCTGTGTGGAACCAGTCATCAACAGGCCTCTGTCTCCTGCTTCAAACTGAAGGAAACATCTAATAGCATTCAACACCTCATCTCTTCATGTACAACATATGCCAGTGATGTGCAAACACAGGCACTTGCGGAGAAGGCTGGTTTGTCAGAGTGGATGGTAATCGGGCTGCTCTTCTTGCTGCTCTGCCTGGGAGGGGCCTCACAGGGCGGCACCCAGGAGCCTTCCCAGGTCAGATCTGCGCACAGTGGACAGTGCCCTTGTTGCCCCCAAAGAATGGATCAGACAGAAAATAAATTAAACAGAGTTATCAATCAATTACGGAGTTTCCCAGGTAGCTGAGTGGTAAAGAATCCGCCTGCCAATCAGGAGACAGGTTCGATCCCTGGGTCGGGAAGATCCCTTGGAGGAGGAAATGGCAACCCCCTCCAGTGTTCTTGCCTGGAAAATCCTGTGGACAGAGAAGCCTGGTGGGCTACAGTCCATGCGGTCGCAAAAGAGCCGGATACGACTTAGCAGCTAAAGAACAACAACAACAGTCCATCAGTGACATTCTCGGAGGCCCCCGCTCAGCTACGCAGTAGGTCGTCTGCAGAGAGGCAAGGACCCCCGACGCCCAGGGCCCCTCACACTCGAGACCTGCTGGCCTACCCTGGCCAGCTTCACGTGCAGGACAGCTCATCCCTTCTCTCATCCAGACCTCCCCAGCTCATCCCAACACGCTCTCTGGACAGCTTTCCTTGGCCAGTCACTGAAGCCCCTCTGCTTCTGTGCCATTCATCCTGTGTCCAGAATGCAACAGGAAACCCGATAATGTGGTAGGTGTTCGATTAACGTTCACTGAATAAGTAAATCAGATATTCCTGAAACCATGAGCAAACTCAGTTTTAAAGAGCTGACGAAATGTGCACATTAAAAATGTAACATACAGAAACCAACACAACACTGTAAAGCAACCACACTCCAACAAAAAACTAAAAAAAAAAGTTAACACACACAGAGGCAAGTCCCTCATATGCAATGAATACCTTTAAAAGCCGGTAAAGTCCTCTAAATAAGGTTTGTCTAATTAATAGTACGTAGTAATGTTGATTTTCTGGTTTTAATGATGTACTAAAGTTTATGACATTATCACAGAGGATGAGACAGGAAGCATGCAAGGGTCTTCGCGATGCTGTTTTTGCAACTTCCAAATCTATGATTATTTCCAAATAAAAAGGTTCATTAAAAAAAAAAAAGGCAAGAAATTCCAGGTACCAGATGGGCACCTGAGGTGAGGAGCTGCAGCCTCCCTGCTGCGGGGACCCCATCATGCACCTGGCTCCCACCTGGCTCCCACCTGATTCCCACCTGACTCTCACCTGGCTCCCATCTGACTCCCACCTGACTCTGACCTGGCTCCCACCTGGCTCTCACCTGACTCCCACCTGGCTCCCACCTGGCTCCCACCTGACTCCCACCTGGCTCTCACCTGACTCCCACCTGACTCCCACCTGGCTCCCACCTGGCTCCCACCTGTCTCCCACCTGACTCTCACCTGGCTCCCACCTGATTCCCACCTGACTCTCACCTGGCTCCCACCTGACTTCCACCTGACTCCGACCTGGCTCCCACCTGGCTCTCACCTGGCTCCCACCTGGCTCCCACCTGGCACTGCAGGTGAGGGATGATCGCAGTCTTTCTTTCCCACTCCCTTCCCTCCCTCAGGTCTCAGCCGCAGCATCCTCCTCACGGACTGTGTGCCCAGCCCAGCCCCACAGGCACTTTCTTCGAAGCGTGTTTACCTCCTTCAGTGCCGGATCATGACTAGAAATCTCCTGTCTGTTGGTCGCCTGTCTTTTCCCACCAGGATGCAGATGTCAGAGGACAAGGACCTCCACTCCACATTCTCCACCATGTCCCCAACAGCAGGGCATCCCCTGGCCCGCAGTGTGCTATGCTGGGCTTGTCACTCAGTCATGTCCAGCTCTTGATGACCTCATGGACTGCAGTCCGCCAGGCTCCTCTGTCATGGGATCTCCCAGCAGGAGTGCTGGAGGGGGCTGCCATTTCCTTCTCCAGGCGACCTTCCGGACCCAGGGATGGAACTCACATCTCCCACACTGCAGGAGGATTCTTCATTGTCTGAGCCAGCAAGGACACCCACAGTACTTAAATATTTTTAAGTGAATAATGGATCATTAATTAATAAAGAAAGTATGTCAGAAAGTGATGCTGAGCAATGCTATTAGCCTTAAAGTCTTTCTGATAAAAATAAGAAAAATAAAAGTAAGTCCTTTACAAAATAAAGCACTTTATCTAAGACTCATTGGAAATGACTTGAAACATACACTGTGGTATCTGGAGTAGGTGCCCAAAGGAAGCAGATACCCCTCGAGCTGGTGCAGTCAGGAGAGACATCCAGCGGGCAACTGTCTGGACAGACAAGAAAAGATGGATAGGCTGTTAGAAGAAATCAGACTAGGAGAGGGGAGCACAGGATGTCTCAGAATTGAGAACCAACCTGAAAGAAAAGCTCAGTGGCATCCGGGCCCACCTGTCCTTACAGGACGCTGGTGGACTACCAGGAGCAGCGCTGCGGTTACGACAGATGGCACAGACCGGCCCTGTCTGGTAAAGCAAGACCAGCTTTCTGTCTGATAAAATAAGATCTGTAAACGTCTACTGTTCTCATGAATGACTGCTTCCTGATGGTACCGCAGGGAGCTTAGAGTCTGTGCCTCCGTAGTTCTGAATTCTTGGTAGCCAAGGAAAAGCCAGGAGGATGTTTAAAATTGATCAGGGAGATGGGAAGGAGGTTCAGGAGGGAGGGCACATATATGTAGCTAGGGCTGGCTCATGGTGACGTGTGGCAGAAACCAACGCAGTATTGTAAAGCAATTACCTTCCGATTCAAAATAAATTAAATTTAAAAAACATGTTAAGCAAAACAAAGAAAAAGAAAAACTTAAAATAAAATTGATCAAAGGAAAGCAGGAATCTTTGCGCCACTGTGGGGAGGGCCACCTGGTGAGCTCTCCCGACCAGGCAGACAGAAGTCAAGTTCCTCCTCTTCTCTTTTTAGGGGGACCCCTGACGTCGGAAGATTCATCCAAGGTCAAAGGTATCCTACTGAGGTGTTACGGAATCTGGCTAATGCTGTCAATAGTCACCTCATGAGCAATACATTCCTACATAATCTGTTTTTTCTCTCATGCCCACCACCCAGCTGAACAAGTACTGCTGGAGGAGAGACCTGGGAAAGGTTATCAGGAACTTCTAGAAGGGCATTTGAAACTCAAACTGCACCCAGTCCTCATTTCAGAAAGCCGCATGGCGCCTGCTCCAGGGCCATAAAAGCCTGGGGCCGCCCTGATGGTTTTCTGTGGCCCAGCGCCTGGGGCATCGGAGACACGCAGGGGCAAGAATCCTCACCCACTGCCCCAATGCGTGCAGTGCAAACGGAGTCCATCCAGCTTCTGGGGGCCGTCAGCTGGGTGGGCAGGGAAGGATGAGGAAGGGTCACGGGTGGGAGACGCGGCCGGGAAGTCACAGGTGGGGCTCTCCGATGCCTTCATCTTCTCACTGTCTCCAGGCCTGCCCCAGTTCCCCGCCCCGCAGAGCTCCTGTGCTGACTTGGAGCGTAAAGGCAGCTCAGGGGCCTACTCTTCTCGAACTCAGACTTCCACTCACCCTCCTGGCCCACTGAAAGGCAATCCTGGCATGACACACGCATGACCCCAGTGTCCAGACGCCTTCCAGCACCCCCTGGAAGACTTCTGAGTGACTCCTCCCTGGAAATCTTTGCAGAGAAAGCTCCCTTCACTCAGTTTATGAACTTAACTCTTCAGTAAGTTCAGCAAGATGGCTGGAGGAGGTGTGTTTTACACCACTGACCACATGCGAAAGGGGCTCCCTGAAACTCAACGGATTTAAGCACTGCCGAGGCTTTGAAGAGTGATCCGACACCCCCAACCTGAGCTGTTTGTCATGTCAGGGACTGAGAGGTCACATTCCATTCACTCCTGCAGGTGAAGATCTCTGCTGGTGCTACAGACTGGAGGACATTCCCGGAATTTTCCACTTAAATCTCAGCTCTGCAGGTACCAAGATGTCGGCGATGTAGAGCATCATTCTGGGTTGATCGAGAGTTTTGTTTCACTATTTTTTTCCCCATTTAAAGTGTACATGTTAATGGTTTTTAGTATATTCACAAATACATGCATCTATCACTACAGGAAACATCAGCTTTAAATGTTACTCCAATTTTTATGGAAAACACAGTTATTCCAGTGTTTTATTCACTGAGCACCCAGGCAGGGAGAAGTCAGGCAACAGCCCTGACTCCCCCAATCCCCCCCACCCCCAAACTCAGGAGCCTCCAGACTCAGCAGCTTCCCGGTGTCTCTGTACCGAGCCCCCACCCCACTTCTTTCTCCTCCTTTTCATCTCGAAGATTTACTAGATCCTTTCTAAATGTAGAAAAATGTAAAGAGAACGTGAATGGCCCCTGCCACACCACCTAAACAAAGCAGGCCCATGCAAGCCTTACAGAGAAAGTGCCCTTGGTGCTGGGCTTTTGTTTTGCTGTTTTTTAAGACAAAACAATACAGGAAAGCGCTGCCTCCCCTGCTACCGTGACACTCACTCCTCTCTACCCTCATCCTATGTATCCTGCCAAAAATCAGTATAAAAATACAAATGCATACATGCATGCGCATATATGACCTGAGTTTCTTAACGTAAATAGGACTCAACATTCCTGAAATTTGCCTGTTTTTTTCCCTATTAAAAATGGTCTGAATAATGGTGTGCTCCTCATTCGGAAATCCTAACATCCAATGTGATGGCATTTGGAGGTGAAGCCTTTGGGACGTGACTAGGTAACAAGAATGGATCCCTCACGAGCGGGAGCAGTGCCCACACCCCGCGGTGCCCTCCCACGGCTCCCCCGTGGCTCAGGGGTAAAGGGGCCGCCTGCCAATGCAGGAGACGCAGCAGACCTGGGTTTGTTCCCTGAGTTGGGAAGATTCTCTCGAGGAAGAAATAGCACCCACTCCAGTGTTCTTGCCTGGAAAGTCCCCAGGATGGAGGAGCCTGGTGGGCTACAGTCCATGGGGCTTCAGAGGCAGGCAGGACAGAAACAGAGCTTCCCAGCCTCTTCCAGCAGGCGAGCACAGAAACCTGCATCCAGAAGTGGGTCCTCACTAGACCGTGCTGCCACCCTGACGGCAGACCTTCAGGCTCCGGAGCCCTGAGAAGTGCACTCCTGTTGCTTCCAGGCCACCCAGCCCATGGTGTGTCACTGCAGCAGCTTGAACAAACGAAGACAAAAGGCAACGAACGAAGTTCTTAAACCAGAACACTTGCTTTGCCCTCCCTCTACCATGCTGCTTTCCGATTATGTCATGATCTCGAGCAGCTTATTTAACCACACTGCACCACGGCCTTTTCATGTGTAAAATGGATATAGGTGAGTCAATACATGTCAGCTTCTCAGAATGTAAACAGCACTCAAAAACATCTTTACTGTTACTTATCACCGTTACTCTGGCCACCCGATGCCAAGACACAGCTCATTCACTGGACAAGAACCCGATGTCAGGAAAGACTGAAGGCGGGAGGAGAAGGGTATGACAGAGGATGAGATGGCTGGACGGCATCACCAACTCCATGGACATGAGTTTGAGCAAGCTCCAGGAGTTGGAAATGGACAGGGAGGCCTGGCGTGCTGCAGTCCATGGGGTCGCAAAAAGACAGAAAGGACTGAGCGACTAAACCAAACTGCTCCCTACTCCCAGATATTCCTGAAGCCCCCCAGCTCACACCCAGGCCCACCAGAACCAGGCTGGTCAGCATAACACAGACCAAGTCAAGTCTTCACCTTGATGGTAAAAAAAAAAAACACACACACACACACATTTCATAAGCATTTTTTATACACCAGCTAAACTAGATGTTCAGCAAAGAGAACACAGAGTCACTTCACATTCTTTTGGCAAATTAGGAAGCCCTGTTCCACTTACTGGAATTTCTCATCCAATTGATACTCTTCAGACACTAGAATTAAAAAATAAATGTGGCCAGTTTGAAGGGAGTTCAGTTCAGTTCAGTCACTTAGTCCTGTCCGACTCCTTGTAACCCCATGGACGATAGCACTCCAGGCCTCCCTGTCCATCACCAGCTCCCAGAGTTTACACAGACTCATGTCCATCAAGTCAGTGACGCCATCCAGCCATCTCATCCTCTGTCTCCTCCCAGCATCAGGGTCTTTTCCAGTGAGTGAGCTCTTCGCATCAGGTGGCCAAAGGATTGGAGTTTCAGCTTCAGCATCAGTCCTTCCAATGAATATTTAGGACTGATTTCCTTTAGGATGGACTGGTTGGATCTCCTTGCAGTCCAAGGGACTCAAGAGTCTTCTCCAACAACACAGTTCAAAAGCATCCATTCTTTGGCACTTCTGTGCTCAGCTTTCTTTATGGTCCAACTCTCACATCCATACATGACCAGTGGAAATACCATAGCTTTGACTCGGTGGACCTTTGTTTGCAAAGTAATGTCTCTGCTTTTTAATATGCCGTCTAGATTCATAACATTGTATGGGAGGCAGTGATCAAGACCATCCCCAAGAAAAAGAAATGCAAAAAGGCAAATTAGTTGTCTGAGGAGGCCTTACAAACAGCTGAGAAAAGAAAGGAAGCTTAATGCAGAGGAGAAAAGGAAAGATTTTGAAAGGACTCGTCCTACAGTTATTATGTATTTTCCTACTACTTTCTTTAAAAACAAAAGGTAAATACAGTCCAACCTGCCTTCTTATCTCACTGCCACCATCACAAACACTGCTTATCCTTCTAAGTCTACAATCCTAAGAACCTGTTCTACCACTTGTAGCTTTGAGACCTTAGGCAAATTATTTAACCTCTTTGTGCCTAAGTTTTCTCCAGACTCAGGCAACCAAGTTAATTAAGAGTGCGGCTACATTTACAACACAAAACTAGTAATGATCAACTTAAAGTTCAGTGTACAGATGTGAGGAAAGCTCTTTTGTTCTCTGAGATATTTTTTGTTTCTCCCTAACTCCAGGGAAGATCCCCTGGAGGAGGGCATGGCAACCCACTCCGGTTTTCTTGCCTGGAGAATCCCAGGGACAGAGTAGCCTGGCGGGCTACTGTCCAGGGGGTCGCAAAGAGTCGGACACGACTGAAGCGACTTAGCACTGAACAACTCCTGGCTCTGTTGCAGAGCTGGGTTTGCTGGCTCTGCGAGGCTCTCTTCTATGGATATAAATTCCTTGAAGAACATAACTAAGGCCCTGCTGGAAATCCTTACAGCAACAACATAAGCCCAGAGCCAAGTGTTCAGTTCCAACAGACAGACTTGAAGCCAGAGCCCTGGATCAGACTGGCAGAGACGGACAGAAGATGCTGAGAAGATGGAGGCAAGGACAACGGGAGCCTCTGGGAGCCGGGAGTGAGGAACAACCTCCCACCATGAGCCGTTTGTCTCTGCAAGAAGAAATCTTCAGATGCCCACGTAGGAAAATGAAGCTTCAAGGATATCTTTCAAACTCAGAGACAGTCCACAGTGACCACCCAAAAGGGGAAACTGAGGGATGTGGCCGTCCAGGGGTCGGTGCAGGAGGAGTTGAGAGGGGCCCGGCTGGCCAAGCCAGGGACAGTCAGGGGGCGCTGCACGGATGGCCCGCCTGCAAACAGGCACACCGAAGGCTTGCTCAAGTGGCCTATATTGTGCGTGAGACGGGACTCTGGGAGGCTGGGGCCTCTGGCCACTGCCGTCCAGTTTTGGGAAAGGATGGTGCTGAGGAGATGAAGCAGCTCCATTTCAGGGGACTGGTCCATTTCTCTGAAGGATGCAAAGAATTCTCTCATAAGCTCTACTTACTGGCTTCTGTTGAGCTAGGTGTTTAGAGTTCTATCAGTAATATTGAGGAGTCCCAGGTGGCACAGGGGTAAGAAGCCTCCTGCCGATGCAGGATTCGTGGGTTCAATCCCTGGGTTGGGAAGAACCACAGGAGAAGGAAACTGCAACCCACTCCAGTATTTTTGCCTGGAAAATCCCATGGGCAGAGGAGCCTGGCGGGCTACAGTCCACACAGTTGCAAAGAGTCAGACACGACTCAGTGGCTGAGCGCACCTGTGCACGACAGGCATCTTAAAGCCGTCTATAAACAGTTCAGCTCTCTCTCCTCCAAGTGCCCAATTATACGATATTTTCCTCACCTTACTGAGGTTAGGTGGGAGCTAGATTTGGCCAGTAAGATGTGAGTGGCTCACACATGTCACTCCTGCACAGCCTTGAGAGCCAGCAAGAGCCTTGCTGTTTTCCCCTTCTTCTCAGTCCTGGTGATGGGGTGTGTTCCCGCACCTCCATCTGGGAGTGAGGATGGGGATGACTTAGACCAGAGGCCCCCAGCCAAGCTCAGTAGATACGTAGGATGAGCAAGAAATAGTCTCTTCATTGTTTTATGCCCCTTAGTCTGGGGGGCTTATCTGTTACTTACTTTGGGGAGCATCTGTTACCCCATCACCTAGCCTACCCTCAGGGACACAATCACATCACTTAGTCACCAGACCATGTTGTCATTCCTGTTGTGTTCAGTCACTAAGCCACGTCCGACACTTTGCGATCCATGTACCACAGCACGCCAGGCCTCCTTGTCCCCCACTGTCCCCCAGAGTTCACCCAAGTTCATGTCCATTGAGTCAATGATGCCATCCGCCCATCTCATCCTGTCATCCTCTTCTCCTCCTCTGTCATCCCCTTCTCCTCCTGCCTTCACTCTTTCCCAGAATCGGGATCTTTTCCAGTGAGTTGTCTCTTTGCATCAAGTGGCCAAGGTCCTGGAGCTTCAGCTTTATTACCAGATCATGACCTTCTACTGAACTGGCAACTGGCTGTATTTCCAGAGGGTTTGCAGTACTAGGAATCCAGTAGTTTATTACAGATGTAGACACAATTTTTAATTATGAGAAACCAAACTCCTTTCCAAAAGTTCAGTCCCTGGTGTGGGAACTAAAATCCCACAAGCTGCGCAGTGGGGCCAAAAAATAAATATAAACAGCTCTCAGACAATCCCCTAAACTCTCCAGTTCTTCTCCTGAGACCCCAGTGAACACTTCCCAGGTGCAAGGCTAGACATTAAAACATGCTCCAAATGTGTCATCCACCAGTAGAGGAGAAGGCAACAATGTCAACAGACCCCAGCTTCTGCCGTGGAAGAGGCCGGGAGAACACTCTTGACTGACACGAGCGAGTGCCCGCCCCCAGATGTCAGGCAGGAATGGCCATTCAGGAGCTTCTTCGTCAGATCTCTCTCTCTGTTGAATCCAGAGTTTTAAAAGCCAGTTCCTTGAATATCACTATGGGTTGATAGCCCCCAAATCACGTTCACCCCTACTGCTCATGACTCCAAAGTCACATTTCAATTCATCATTTTATTTACAATAGGAATGGAGACAAAACTTGTAGTACTCTCCTACACGGGAAGAATCCACAAGGTTTTCCTCCAGCAAATGGATCAAAACATATGTCTCACACAATTGCAGCGTCGTCCTGGAACACTCGCTAAGCTGGGACCAGAAAAGTCGTCCCGTTTCTGAAGAACAGGCCCCAGAGACACGGATTCTGCTGATGTGAAGCCACTGACTCGGTCATTTGGGGTCAGTTTACTGTTTTAGCCATCGTCACCTATTCCACTTATAAATCGGTATCAATCCAGCCATTTCAGTGATTAGAATAACCATGTGTGGGCTGTGTGCTCAGGCGCCCAGTCGTGTCCGGGACGCTTTGCGACCCCACGGACTGTAGCCCGCCGGGCTCCTCTGTCCATGGGACTCTCCAGGCAAGAACACTGGAGCGGGGTGCCATGCCCTCCTCCAGGGGGATCTTCCCGACCCAGGGATCAAGCCCAGGGTCTCCCGCCCTGCAGGCAGACTCTTTACCAGCTGAGCTACCAGGGAAGCCCTAAATAATTATACCATGATCTAACTTCTTAGGTTGTTAAAATGACCAGATCAGAGTCACAGCTGATTGAGTCAACAAAATGCCTGGAAATAAAGAAGACAAGGGCAAATGTTCAGCCAACCCACTGGATGTTAAGGCCAAAGAGTCTGCCAGCCACCCGTATCCGCGCCTTGAGCGTTACAGTTCATATCTAAATTCTGACTTCCCAAGGTGCCCAGGGGCCAATCTCTAGGAACTCTGATGTGCGTGCTCAGAACCACTCGGATGTAACAGCCAATTAAATTATTAATGAAAGAACTGTACAAATAAAACATCATGCTCTTTTATGTAGTAAGAATTATCATTGTAAGCAATGCAAATTGAATAATAAGAATCATCAGGGCAGTTTGGTGATAAGCTAACAATTTCCGGCAATCAGACCAAACATCTCTGCTCAAGCTGTTTAATAAAATAAATAGCAGGTTGTTGACATTTTTGCTCAGTTAAGCAACATACATCCAGAGGTTACTTACGGTGTCCAGGGTGAAGGAATTTTAAAAGAAGTGGAGACTGAATGGTATTAAAGAGGAAAGACTCTCAACTTCCCTGGTGGTCCTGCGGTTGAGAATCCACCTTCCAAGGCAGGGGACACGGTTTCGCCCCTGGCTGGGGAACTAAGACCCCACAGGCTGAGGGGCAACTGAGCCCCCCGGTGCAACCGTCAAACCCGCGTGCTCCAGAGTCGGGCGCCGCGGTGAAGACCGAGTGAAGCCAAGTACGTGAATATACTTCTAAAAAAATAGTACAATGCTCATCAGATGTTTCAAAAAAAGAGAAGGGAACCACTTACAATAGGGATGACTGAGGTATTTTCATAAGAAATCAATGAATCCTATAAACTATCCCAGAATCAAATGATATCACTGGTTTATTCATACACACATTGTACATATATATTTACATATACAAATGCGTTAAAGGAATATACATATATAACCCAAAAATAGATTCTTAGGATGTTTCAGGTATTTTCACGTGAGGGATAAAGCTAAGTGCCATACAAATAATAGGCCGTCACTATACAGAAGCATTTATCAAGTGCCTAACTTCCTATCACATGGGCACACACCACTCTGCAAAAAAAAAAAAGCGCAGCATCTCCTTATTCACCTCAGAGGACCCAGTGGGACACTCTATAAAGCACGCAGTCCTCACCCAGAGCTCCGCATTGCCCAGGGTTCCTGCAGTTCACCCAAGACTGAGTCAGCAGAGAAGCTGGCCATTCACAGATCCAACCAACCAGAGAAAACCCATTAAATTCTAATTGGCAAGTCATTCCGACCTTCCAGTAGCTACTGCAGCCCACTCCCTGCCTCCTTTTGGGCACCTGGAAAAATATGCTTTCTCTCTGGGGTAATGACAGCCTCTGGTATTCAAGGGAAAAGGTCAAAGACAGTGAGGTCTCCGCCGCTCCCAGCAAGAATAGAGACATGCGAAAAAGGGGACTGAACTGACTCGTCGTAAGACGCGTTCATTTCACAAGCCCGCCTTCTGCCAGCGCCCGAGTGTCGCTTAGAAGCCCAGCCGCCGAGAGGCAGGGCCGGCCCGTCCTGCCCCTGGCAGGGCCTTCCCTGCCTTCCCCGCGAGCCGCCACGGAACCAGCGCAGCTCGGAGGCCATTCTCCTTCAAAGGGCGTCAGCTTCAAAACAGATGGGAGACGGCCCTGCTCTGAGTCGCAATTATTCCTGTGAACCTACCTCTCTCCTGTTAAACCAAAACCCTCTCACCTGAGTTACGTGGCTTTCACTGATGGAGATACGGCGGTTTAGTTGCCAAGTCACGTCCGACTCTTGCGACCCCATGGACCGTGGCTTGCCAGGCTCCTCTGCCCATGGGATTCTCCAGGCAAGAACACTGGAGTGGGGGTGCCATTTCCTTCTCCAGGAGATCTTCCTGACCCAGGAATCGAACCCAGGTCTCCTGCACTGCAGGCAGCTTTGAAATGAGCGCAAGTCTGAGTTTGAGCTCAGACGACTTCGTCCCTGGTCAACACCCAAATATCCATTCGGGCGTTCACACGCATATACCAGAGGGAGAGTGAAATAAATGTGGACACATCAGTGTCCACTCTAGGGAAGGGCACAACACGGCACTCTCTGCCGGGAAGTAACAGCCCACCCTCTGCCTTGCAGGGCCAATGCCGTCTGCCAGGTTTCCACAAGGAGACAAAGATGGGCCTGTGTATTCTTTAATTCTTAACTTTCATCATTTTTTGGCCACACTGCACAGCATGCAAGATCTTCCTTTCCCAACCAGGGATTGAACTCATGCCCCAGCAGTGGAAGCGTGGAGTCCCAACCACTGGACACCAGGCAAGTCCCAGACTGTGTTGTTCTTAAGCCAGGGTGCTGCGGACAGATGCCTAATCATCGTTCCAGAGGCCTTTATTTTCTCCTCCTTGAATGACAGAGAAGTCTTAACTGTTGCTATGTCTCTAACATTTGCCCACCTCCTGTTTAATAAGGAGGATGAGCCAGAGGCTGCGCATCTCCAGAAAACAGCAGAGGGGCCAGAAAGGAGGAGGAGGTGAGGAGGGACCCAGGGAGACAGGACGGGAGAAGCCGAGGCAAGGAGGCTCCCAGATCGTGATTCTGCACCACGAGAAGATTCCAAAAATGGTTTCAAGAGAGGCGTAGGTGGCCAACTTTTTATTTTCCTAGTAAAGGATACTGAAGGCACTCTCTGGCGCTTATTTTTCTCTTTGCCTTGGACTGGGGAAAAGCTCATCTTTTAACTCTTATTTGAACATATCTGTCTGACGCCCCCACCCCACCCCCATCAGACTCCACCCTGGAGGACCCCTGGTGTTCGGGGACCACTGAAATAGATAGACTGGACCCCAAATCCAAGAATTATTATCGACTTCCTCACCTCACTTGAGAACCGTTCACATTTCCTTATCTCCCTTCTGAGAATTTCTGTGAAACACCTTTCCTAAGGTGATATAACTACATGGCCATCTCAAAAAAGAAAAATCAACACATTTTATAATGGATTCCTTTCAACCCTTGATAAGGAAGGGGGATGTGTGCTTCTAACGGAGATGAATTCTAACGGAAGGATGCATTCACACTTTCAGCCTGGGGGCCCGACCCTCAGTGGCCAAGAACACAAGTGTGAAGGACGCGAACGCCTCCTTTTGCAGGCAGACAGCAGGAGGAGCGAGGACCGAAGGGTTCCCTCTACTCTTCTTGACGTGTCTACTCTTCCCCCGGCCAAGATCGCGGTTCTGACGGCAACCAATGGGCAGAGTCTGGACCCAAACCTGGGCTTTCCACAACAGCTAAAGATGTAGACCAGCCTAATCTCTGGTTCTTGCAAAACAAGGGCCATGTATGTTAAAGTGGCCCGCTCAGGGCCTTTGCGTAAAAATCTTGCTCAACCCTTGAGACTAGAGTTCTGTATTTGGCCTCTCCCTTCTTGGCAAACAGACTGCCGGAGGCCTTCAGCCTCAAGAACTGTTTGGTGGGACTTCCCTGGTGGTACAGGGGATAAGAATCTGTCTGCCAATGCAGGGACAGAGGTTCGATCCCAGGTCAGGGGAGACTCCACATGCCGTGTAGCAGCAAAGCCCGTGCACCATAACTCCCGAAGCCTGTGGCTCCCAGAGCCTGTGCGCCAGAGCAAGAGAAGCCAGCACGGTGAGGAGCCCCTGCACGGCAGCCAGAGCGGCCCCGGCACGGCAGCCAGAGAGGGGCCCGGCACGGCAGCCAGAGGGGGCCCCGGCACAGCAGCGAGGATGCGCGGCAACCTACGTCGATAAATGGTTTTTTAAAACAGAATTGTTGAGTGAATGAATGAGTTCTCATGCTGACCCTGCTATCTTGCAGTACAGGGAAACAAATGATTTAGAAATCTGTTCAATTCATTCTCATTAACGAATGGATTTTAATCTCATTACCAGTTATCAGTCAAAACCATGATTCTTGAGTCAGAGCAATTGCCGTCATTTGAGAGCTGCCATGAAATGGGTGCTTTCTGTCTGCCAAGCACTGTGCCAGACATCTAGCTTTCACTCATTTACTTATTTTTAATTGCAGTGCAGTTGACATACAACACTGTGCTAGTTTCAGGGAATAGTATTCCAACAACAGAGTACATTATGGAAGGATCGCCAGGTCAAGCCCAGAAACCCTTTGTCACCATGCAAATCACTACAGTGTTAATAACTCTGTTCCTTGTGCTGTATACAACATTCCCATGATTTACAGCCAGAAGCCTTCCTCTCTTAATCCCTTTCCCTTTTTCACCCAACCATCCTCCCCCTGTGCCAAATATTTTATAAGAATTATTTTATTTAACTCCCACTCCAACTCTATACGGTAAATATCACTATCCCCATTTTACAGATGGGCAAATGCAAGCTCAGATACTTCCCATTATTTTCTAGGAATCCACAGCTCAGAAATCTATACCCAAAGTCATTCAGCCGGAAAGAGGCAGGACAGGAGTCTGAAACTCTGGCCGATATTCTTGTCCCTAACATCCCCCTGGGGCCCTCGGGTCCCTTCACCAAAAGTACCCCGACCAGAAGCCATACTTTCACAGGACATTCACTCTGGCGGCACTGCGGAACGCCCGGCCACCCCTCTCCCCTAGAAGCCCGCGGCCTTCCCACGGCCTTCCCGCGGCCTTCTGAAGTCCCGCTCAGGCGTCCCGCCCGCTCTCGGGAGCCCTAATTCAGCCCCCCGGGCCTCGGTCCCCCGGCCGCCACGCTGTCCAATCAGACAAGGCCACTTCTCCGAGGACGGTCAGTGCCTTTCCCACAGGCTTTACAAGGGACCAAACCCTGATCTTGCTGTAAGTGAAGTGCGTGCTCCGAAGTTCACAAATCCCTTTCATCAGCTTTGGTTCGTGAGGACAGCGAGACAGACAGCAGTGGGGAAGCTCTTCCCTCCCACCCTGCCACCAGAGTCCCGGCTCCTGCGGCCCCTCGGGTTATGAGCAGAACACAGACCCTTACCTTCCTCGCAAAAACGAGTGTGATGACCAAGAGACACAGTAAGGACATTTTGAAAAAGCAATTAACGCCTTCCACCACGAAGGTCTTAATATCATACCTTTTCCAAAGGTTCTGGCAAATTCTAGGGGCATTTATTTACAAGGCCAAAGCGCAGATTCAGAAGTTCCCTCAGCCACCTACACGGGATTTAATGGAATGTCTCTGGGAAACCCCTCAGAGCCCCTGCCAGGACTGCTAGGTGGGCGGCCACAGGAGAGCCCCCAGCAGGCGGATGAGTCAGTCCTGGGGAGAGTGTTCTGCTTGGTTTATTAACATTCGGGCCCCATTTACGACTCAAGCATAACTTCCCCTGACATTAAAGGAACTGGGAGCTGAGATTAATTGCCCAGTTTCTAATTGCAGCTGGCCTCTTGGCCCCCGTGTTGTTAAGTACCCTGTCTCTCGGGGCACTTTGACAACAAGCAATCCGTCGTTGGCTATTCGGAAAGAGCTTTGGTGTCTACGCAGTTTGTGATTATAAAATAAAGGGTTCCAGCCTTCTAAGAATCTAACAGACTGTTGGCATGGCCCACAAATGCCTCAAATACTGAGACCATCACAGGAAAACACACTGAACTGAGTTTCTCGACTGTCTACACACCCTCGAGCCCGTCGCGCTGTCTCTGCCTCTTCTGCCCTTAGACGCCATGCTGAACATGGATTTCTTTTTCTTTTCTGGAGTCTCTTATTTTCTCCATTGTATTCATTTGGAAGGGGGAAAAAAAATCTCATAAATGTCATTTCCTATTCCAAGTAGTTTGCTATAGGCAACTCCACCATCACTTTGTACAAATAAATTTACATAAATCATTATTAGAATGTTTCATCTTAGCAACATTATTTGGTTCCCAGAGCACAAATTAAATGCATGCTTAAAGCAGAATATTTTAAAGTTACTCCTATACTGTTTATGAGACGGGATTAGAAATTTCCGTCTAATTCCTCCCTCATAATAGAATTCCTTTAGTTTTTCTTTGGACATTTAAGAACCACATGTATCACTGTCGGGGAAAGGGGTGTTTCTGGAAGCCAGCAGTGCAATAGATGATTCTGATACAGTTGGTCCACTTTTCAGAGTCTGTTCCCTTTGATTCCGTGGGGTCGGTTTTCAACAATTGGTGATTCCGAATGCCAGGAGCCAAGGAAATGAAAACCGTCTCCCTGATTAGATGGGTTTTTATCCGACATTATTCTGCAAGCACACTGGTCTTCAGCTGTGGTTTGACTTTTTTTTTTCCTAATAAACAAATTTGTAAACAACCTTGCTGAGAATGGCGCTGGGTTTGTGCTCGCTGTTCGCGTTGGGAAAATGCCTGTTTGGATCACCTGCACCACACATGGCCAGTCTAAACTGGCTCAACTTCTACTCCACCCAAGATTTCAAAATAAAATATTTTCTCTCTCGATATAAAGGCAGTGCCCATTTTGAAAACAAGTGTCAACATCGGGAAGAGAGTGAAGAGGGACGGACTGATACGGGCGGAATTCGCCAGCCCTGGCCCCGCTCTCCGCTGGTTCTAGAGAAGTCCTTCGTAACTTCTGGGCTCATCTTCTCATCGGGGTCTTAAAGGACTGGGCTCACCGCTCAGGGCAGTGACCTTCTCCCAGTGTGCGGTCTGGGGCGGACTCCAAACCCAGTGTCAAGAAAGCAGGGCCCCACGTGGTCGAGGGCACGCCCCTCGAGAAGGATGAGTGAGGCAGTCACGTGGAATTAGCTTAACAGCAAGACAGACCGAGGTGCAGAGCAGAGTGGTGCGACTCGCTGTGATGACACGGAATTTAAACCTTCCTGCGCCTGTTACCTCATCTTAAAATGAGATTACTTGCACCTACTTCACAAGGTTGTTTGGGCTATTAAATGAAACCAGGAAGGCAAAAGCGTAGAACAGCGTGACTCTTAGAAGAGGCTCAGTAAACAGTAGCTGACATTAGTCTCCAAGGATGGCCAGTGGGGTCAAGCTGGGGTGGTCATATCTATGTACTGTCCATACCGGCATATTTCCGGGTGTGAAAGGGACGGCTGTATCAATGGCAAACGCTATGATACCCTCAGGCGCTGGGGCGTGTGTGACTATTCCAGCTCCAGTCCTTCACCATCCAAACCCGGTGAGGAAGTAAGGTAGCAATTACAGCCTACATATTTTTACAACGTGCGATACCTTTTACAGCTCTTTCATAAACTGTTTTATTTCAGCCTTTCATAAACGGTGTGAAAAAGTATAGGTCTTAGTTAATTAGCCTTTAATGAAGAGCAGACAAAAGACAGATAAAGTTGAGCTTTCCCACAGTGACCCAGTGTTGCACGGGCAGGAAGGACCCTGAGCATCCTTCTTGCTCCTCCCTCCTTCCCAGTCTCCTAGCAACGAGAATCATGTGACTAGTTCTGGCCAATGGGCTATCAGTGTGGAACTGGTTTGAGTCACTCCCGGTCTAAGCCATGTAAGAATGGGTGTGTGTTTTCAACTCTTTTTCACATATCACAGCAACGAGGAAGCAACATTTTGAGACGTAGGTGTCACAAGATGGGGGAGACAGGAAACGTCAGAAGCTGGAGGCAGCAAAGCCACATTGGTGCAATCCAGTGCTGGCTGAGTGAGAAATGAACTCTTATTGCATGAAGCCCCCAAATTGGGGGTGTACTCTTTACCCTAGTATATGACGTAGGAGATTAGCAGGACTAGAACCCACATCTCCAGCTTTCTCCAGTTTTCACTCAGCAGTATCATAAAACCCCCACCAGACTGGGAAAACGTTGCCAAGATGAAATGCCATAGCTTCCTCATGGCAAATCTTCAATGCTTATTCAATTTAAAACAAACTGTTTATCTGGTTTAAAAATAAAATAGTTCATACTCGGTGCCAAGTGAAAAATCTTCAAAATGCAGGGTACATTTTAATTTGGTGTTTATTTGTTCCAACATCTATATTAACCCAAGAAGTCTGGACGCCTCATTTTAAAGATAACCCTAATAATTAAGTTGTTGAAATGAAACAGCCTTGGTGTCAACTCTAGGTTTAACTGAAAGTTAAACAGATGAACAGAAAGATCCGACAGAAGATGACCAACTCTCTCCTTCAGTCTAGAAGACCCCTCTCTTCCTCTCTAGCTTATTCAAATCCTGCTCAACCTTCCATCCTATTTTCTTTTCCTTCTTTTAGATTTCTTTTGCTGAGGACCATTTTTAAGGCCTTTATTGCATTTGTTACAACACTGTTTGTATTTTATGCTTTGGTGTTCGGCTGTGAGGCATGCAGAATCTAGTCCCCTGATCAGGGATCAAACTCTGCATTGGAGGGTGAAGTCTTAACCACGGACCACCAGGGAAGCCCTCGTCTTTTCTTTATGAGGAAAAAGGTCTACAGCTTAAATTTTGCAAGCAATGGTTATGCAACTGCTTAGTCCAGACAATGGCAATGTTTTCCTGTAATAGGTCAGAAAGTAAATTCTTTATGGTTTCTGACCCACCTATTCAATTCTGCCCTTGTAATAGAAAAGATAATATGGAAATGAATAAGCATGACTACGTTCCAAAATCAGACTGATTATATTATTTGCAGCCAAAGATGGAGAAGCTCATCTTAGAAATATCAAGAACCTCAGATATGCAGATGACACAACCCTTATGGCAGAAAGTGAAGAGGAACTAAAGAGCCTCTTGATGAAAGTGAAAGAGGAGAGTGAAAAAGTTGGCTTAAAACTCAACATTCAGAAAACTAAGATCATGGCATTTGGTCCCATCACTTCATGGGAAATAGATGGGGAAACAATGGAAACAGTGACAGACTTAATTTTGGGGGCTCCAAAATCACTGCAGATGGTGACTGCAGCCATGAAATTCAAAGAGGCTTGCTCCTTGGAAGAAAAGCTATGACTAACCTAGACAGTATATTAAAATGCAGAGACATTACTTTGCCAACAAAGGTCCATCTAGTCAAGGCTATGGTTTTCCAGTAGTCATGTATGGATGTGAGAGTTGGACTATACAGAAAGCTGAATGGCAAAGAATTGATGCTTTTGAACAACTGTGGTGTTGGAGAAGACTCTTGAGTCCCTTGGACTGCAAGGATATCCAATCAGTCTATCCTAAAGGAGATCAGTCCTGGGTGTTCATTGGAAGGACTGATGTTGAAGCTCAAACTCCAATACTTTGGCCACCTGTTGTGAAGAACTGACTCACTGGAAAAGACTCTGGATGCTGGGAAAGATTGAAGGTGGGAGGAGAAGGGGACGACAGAGGATGAGATGGCTGGATGGCATCACCGGCTCCATGGACATGAGTTTGAGCAAGCTCTGGGAGTTGGTGATGGTCAGGGAGGCCTGGCGTGCTGCAGTCCATGGGGTCGCACAGAGGCGGACACGCCTGAGCGGCTGGACTGAACTCACTGTTTTCCAATAAAACTGAATGTGTGCGTGTGTCTAATCGTTCAGTTGTGAGTCTTTGCAACTCCGTGGACTGTAGCCTGCCAGGCTCCTCTGTCCATGGGATTCTCAGGCAAGAATACTGGAGTGGGTTGCCATTCCCTTCTCCAGAGGTTCTTCCCGACTCAGGGATCAAACCCATGTCTTCTGTGTTGGCAGGAAAATTCTTTACCACTAGCACCAAATGTGAAGTCCCCAAAACTTAACTGAGGGACATTGAAATTTGAATTCTATATCATTTCTATGAAGAAAAAAAAAAATGCTATTCTTCTTTTAATTTTTTCCAATCATCTGAAAGTGTGAAAACCATGTTGGCTTGTCCACCCTCAGCAATAAGGAGTGAGCCACACCTGCCTGGCAGGCCCGCGTTGGCCCACCCAGGCTCAGAAGAGGCAGGTCTACAACAGGTTAAGCAGCTGCTTTCATGGGAGGAGAACAGAAATCCTGCTGTTCCGGTTCTTCCACTTCCTGGAGGCTGGGGGCGCAGAGCTCTGAGTCCAGGAAGGCCGGAGCTCCTGGGTCCCATGGAGCGCGGCGGCAGGGCGAGTGTGGCCAGCCAGAGCTGCCGGGATGAGCAGCAGCCTCAGCAGCGCCTCTAGCCCCCGGAAAGCGGCCACTGCTGGATCCGAAAGAGCTGAGTGCGGGCGGGGTCCGCTGGGCCATCACCAGATGAGCCAGCCCGCTGGGCTCCCGCTCCAACTGTGGCTGCAGCTTCAGTCCCGAGGCCCTCCCCATGTTCTGGGTTTCAGAACTCCTGGTACACTCTTGGCATCAACTTATAGACTCCTGCTTCTGCTTCCCACCCTTTCCCTCCATTCCACTTCTCAGCTCCGAATCAGCTCCTTGGAATCACCAGGCCCTGACCTCACAGGGAACTTGGTTCATCCCAGGGCCCCGTCAAGCCACGCCTGCCAGTCCGAGCATGGAGGGGAGGGGGCAGGAGTGGACGGCAAACAGTCAGTCGACAAGCAGAGGCCAGGTGTGGACAAGCCCACAGAGGCAGAAGGCTGGCCAGGGAGCAGGGCGACCTGGGTCCCCTGGAGGCAGCTGTCAGCCCAGGCAGCTCTATCGGGGCAGGCAGGGTTCCCTGTGGAAACTTAACGGGACGAGGCCCGGCGTGAGAGCCTGGCTCTGGCTGGGTCAGAGGCTCAGGGTCCTCCAAGACCCCGTCTGGTCCAGGCGCCAGACCCTCCCTGGGCGGGCTCACTCCCGGCATCACAGTCAGGCCAAGCAGATCCTCTTCCCTCCAGCGGAATAAACCCAGTGACATGGCCTGCCAGAGGCCCTCTGTCCTCCATGAATTCTCCTCTAAGCATCTTAGTCCCAGTCCTCAGAGTCTTCTCATTCCCTGAACCAGAGAACCACCCTCGCACACAGCCCCAGCCAAGAGCTGAGCACCCTCAGCCCTTGTCTTGCCAGCGAGTCTAGGCTCTTCGGCTCAAGTGTGAGCTGCCTGAGGATATACCTTATATTTTTATACATCCTATGGTTTGTTATCCCCATCTGTCCCGAGCACACAAAGCAGACACTTAACAATATTTATGAAACCCAATTCAAAGGTTCAATGTAAGGAAGATTATTATAATTCAGGTGAAACGCAGCATTGGGTTGGCCAAAAGTTTGTCCCTTAAGATCTGCTGGAAAAACTCAAACGAACTTTTGGCCTATCCAATATTACGGGAAAGAAAATGATTTAGAGAAACCACATACAGGAGAAACTAGTTTCTATAAGAAAATCCCCAGCGACGCTCCTACGGCTTTGTGAGTCTACGACACAAACCGAAGTTTTAAATGAAGGCGCAATTCAACATTCTTATTATCTTAATGCCTAAACTGCTTGACCACACCATCAGTTTGATCAGCTGCATAAACTGATCATTAAGAAGATGGGGAAGAAGACGGAGAGAGTATCAATTGCTGGAAAAGCAATCAATCTGGCATTTGCATTTAAATATGGCTTTGGTATTTC
This sequence comes from Nanger dama, assembly GCA_917880005.1. Taxonomy (NCBI): domain Eukaryota; kingdom Metazoa; phylum Chordata; class Mammalia; order Artiodactyla; family Bovidae; genus Nanger; species Nanger dama. The sequence goes on along the minus strand of CAKJTW010000003.1, from coordinate 2,076,924 downwards.
ATTTATTCGGTTCATTCTCCCTGAGGTGTAAACCAGCTGGGGAAGGCACAGCGTGGTTACCTGAGTCAGAATGGGTCCAGGAAACCACAGTCAGCATCGCTCCAGTCACAGCAAGGACGGAGAGGCCTCCATGATCACAAGAACGCTGGTCTTCCAGGAGATGGTGCGTCTAGTGGCTGGTGGAGAGGAGCAGAAGGAAGACGGGGTTAGAGCAGAGGAGAGCGAACCCTCTCAACCACAGGGGACGTCATCTCTAGCCTACCTCTCTAAAGCACGACACACTTCAATGAAGAAGTCAATTTGCAACTGCACCTCTTTATCTCTGGGAAAGTTATTGAAGCATCAAGTCTTTCACGAGGGAGTATTCCTGAACTTGCCTCACGGGGCATAAAAGAACCCAGAGATTTAAAAATACATGCCACAGACACTGTGAGATCATCTTATTTCACTATAGCTGCCACTGAGACATTTGTGAGATCATTTTATTTCACTACGGCCGCCACTGAAACACTCATCTATATAAAGGAAAAACATCAGAGTGCCAGCAAGCATTCAGGGCCAGTGCTCCACCACACGACCCCAACCTTGATCCTCCGGGTAGACCAGGTGGACAGGCTGCAAAGTCAATAGCTCTTTAGTCTGTTGCTGTCGAATAAGATTACTCTGGCTCTATTTCTGGAGAAGAAGATCCCATCAAGCTACAGCTCACATGTGGGCTGCAAGTCTGGAGGCTACAGTCAACCAGTAATCTTACGGAATAGAAAAGCTGGTACATGAGACGCGTGCCTGCTTAGACGCTCCAGTCGTGTCCGACTCTTTTGTGACCCCGTGGACTGTAGCCTGCCAGGCTCCTCTGTCCAGGGGACTTTCCAGGCAAGAATACTGGGGTTGCCATGCCCTCCTCCAGGGATCTTCCCAACCCAGGGGCTGAACCTGGGTCTCCTGCGTCTCTTGCATTGCAGGCAGATTCTTTACCGTTGAGCCATCAGGGAAGCCCAGCAGCATAATAATTTCTGGTGGAAGATAATTTTTTGGGCCTACACCTCAAGGAAGAGACAGCAATGACGCCCTTATGGAAAGAATGAGGGAGTCTCCTGATGGTCCAGTGGCTAAGCATCTGTGCCCCCAGTGCAGGGGCGCAGGTTCCACCCCTGGCCAAGAAACCGAGATCCCACACACCGCCTGGTGCAGCCAAAAGATAAGATCCCAAGAAAATATTTTAAAAAAAAGAAAGCAAAAGAAAAGGGTGGCATAAGCCTACGAGCCTTAGAGTGAGAATGTTAGGAAATAAATTCAGTCAATGGATCTCAAACAGTGCCCCCGAAAGGGTGCCACCAGTGCCGTTCTGGCAGCCTGTTGGAATTGCAGATTCTTGGTCCCGCCCACAGGGCACTGTATCTGCATATCGAGAGGTGGGTCCCAGCGATCTGCTTGAACGAGCCATCCGAGGCGGACACTGATACCTCTCAAATCATTAATTTATCCACCCATCCAAAGACACCGAGTGTGTTGTTGCAAAAGAAAATTATCCTACTCCAGAGGGACTTCCCTGCTGGCCCAGCCGCTAAGACCCGGGCTCCCGGTCCAGGACACCACAGTGCAATTGCTGGCCAGGCAGGCAGATCCCCCAGCTGTAACTGAAGTTCCCGCAGGCCACAGTGAAGGCCCGAGGGAGCTACGTGAGTGTTTATTCTTCTTAAAGCACCCTGCTCTAATGCACCTGAAGCTTCAGTTAAGGGCAAGGCACTAGGCTAGGGGTTAGGGAAGGAGGGTCAGAGGCAATGATGAAACCCCTGCCTTGGAGAAATGCCCTGTCTTCTGTGGGAGATAAGACGGGTATTTGTTACTGTTTAGTCACTAAGTCCTGTCCAACTCTCTCGTAACCCCATGGACTGTGACCCCACAGGCTCCTCAGTCCATGTCAGAAGATACCCTGGAGGAGGAAATGGCAACCCACTCCAGGATTCTTGCCTGGAGAATCCCATGGACAGAGCAGCCTGCTGGGCTACAGTCCACGGGGTCGCAAAGAGTCAGACATGACTTAGTGACTGAACAACGGCAACAACTGGAGCAGAAGACAGACACACAGGCGGCTCAGATAGAGCTCAGCCGCGCTGTTTCCTCTAACAGATAATCAGATGCTTACCAAGGAGACCTCTGGGGTGGGGAAGCGGGTAAGGAAGAGCATCAAGACAGTAATAAGGGGTCTGGAGATCCAGACAGGACTTTACAGGAGGGAACAGGCAAAAGCTGAAGCAAAGCCCAGAGGTGAGAAGACAAGAGAGCTGCTCAGATGCTCAGAGGAGCCAGGTCTGACCCAAAAGTGAGCAGCTTGCAGGTGGCCTGGGTGAGCCAAGGCCACGACCAAGCAGGCGAGTCGCCGCAAGGGGCTGGCTGTGTCTCCTCCTGAAGGAGGGGCACCTGCTGTGCTCAGAAGCCGATGTCGGATAAACCAGGCGACTATCCGAGTCCAGTGTGGTTTTTCCGTGCTTTAAGGACTGCTTTTTTAGAGAGGGGAGCATCTCATTTGCTTCAAGGATGAACTACAGAAGGTTTGCCCTGGAGGAAGACCCAAAAGAAAATTTTAAAGTAGGGTAAGAATCTGGATCTCCTTGCAGTCCAAGGGACTCTCAAGAGTCTTCTCCAACACCACAGTTCAAAAGCATCAATTTTTCGGTGCTCAGCCTTCTTCACAGTCCACCTCTCACATCCATGCATGACCACTGCACCTCATGGGAAGAGCTGACTCCTTGGAAGAGACTCTGATGCTGGGAGGGATTGGGGGCAGGAGGAGAAGGGACGACAGAGGATGAGGTGGCTGGATGGCATCACTGACTTGATGGACATGAGTCTGAGTGAACTCCGGGAGTTGGTGATGGACAGGGAGGCCTGGCGTGCTGTGATTCATGGAGTCGCAAAGAGTCAGACGCGACTGGGCGATTGAACTGAACTGAACTGAAGAATCTGGATACTACAGTCCCCTCAAGCCATTTGCAAAGCGGCAATATGTTACCACACCTAAAACGCCCCTAAGGGCACGGATGCTTTTAGTTTATAAAATAACTCCAGCGAAGAGGACGTGCTTTAGGCAAAAGGAACAGGTAAACCAGGGACCGGGGGTAAGGGGGTGCAGGGGTGTTAAAAGGTCACAGTTAAAGTAAGCCTTGGAGATCCTGCTTACAGCAGGGCCCTACAGTTATGGAGACCACACTGCACATACGAAGGCTGCCAAGAGTAGGTCTTAAAAGTTCTCATCACAAGAAATAAAAAATCGTAAAAGGTGGCGGATGTCAACTCAACCTATTGCAATCATTTCACAATGTATACAAATACCGAATCGTCACACGCCTGAAACTGTGATTTTATGTCAATTGCACCTCATACGCCTGAAACTACTATAATTTTCTGTCAATCAACCTCAATTAACAAAAATTAAAATGTGCCCAGGGCCTTCCATGTTGGTCCAGCAGTTAGGAATCCACCTTCCGATGCAGGGGGTGAGGCCCAATACCTGGTCGGGAACTAAGACCCCTCGCGCCGCAGGGCAGCCAAGTCGGTGTCCTGCAAGTGAGCCCGCCAGGCCCAGAGCCCACGCGCTGCCACCAGAGAGAAGCCCAAGCACCACAACACAAGCTCCCGCGGGCCACACCACGACCAGACACGGCCAAATAAATAGATATGTTTTAAAGACTAAATGTGAGCTGCAAGTATAGTCATTAAAACAAACAAACAAGAAAACATGCCCCCAAAGTTAAACCAATACTCAACACCTCCAATTAGAGAGAAAAGGAAAACTACTTTTTATGATCAAGAACGTATGACTTTGGCTTCCAGAAGACTGACATAAATAGCAGGCTTTATTTCCTGGTGCTGCTAGATGAGTGACGGAGAACTGAAAATGCTTTTGATATCATGCAAGGCTCTGATGGAAACCAAGCTGGAATCAGAATCGGCTGCTTCATAAACCTCAGTGTTTCATCCATCAAGAATTAGAGACACTGACTTGCCTCACCTTCTTTGAAATTTAAATAAGAAAATAGACAAGAAGTTGCTATGAAAATTATAAAGTGCAGTATTACACAGGGGTATATTTTTATTGTACGTATAATTATATTCGCTGAGACATTTGAGTACCGATCAATACGTGTTACTGTTTTGGCCTTTGAAAATATAAAAGTAAAATGTTTCTTATGCCCTTCAGACTCTCCTTTTAAATATTTGCAGACAGAGCAAAGTCCTAAGGCACAAACTTGGCATCAACCAAACCGTCTTCCCAAAAGACATTTCAAGGTAAATTTTTCACTTCTAAATTTTTAAAGTGAATTTTTCACTTCTAATTTTTTTTTAACCTTTATTCCTCTGACCACGATAGAGCATCCAGACATCTTTCAGCAGCTCCTGGTGAGCACGACCCAGTCTGCAGCAATACAGACAAATGATGGAGATAATTTATCATCTCTGCAGTAGTTTAGTCCCAGATGGACCATTTACTAATTTATTTCCATATGTAACTGGCAGAGAGATTAATCAGGCTTCCAACTCAGAAATCTGAATTGTGCTTTATTCCCGTAACAGGCTAACTCTGGGCCAGAGGAAGTACACGTTTACATAGAAAACCAAGAGTTCTCTTAAAAGGCTGTTGACCTCGGACACAGGCCTTTAAACACACACACACACACACACACACACACACACGTACACATGCACGTCAGCCTGCTCCTTGTCAACTTGGAGGGCTGGTTCTTTCTTCAGATGCTAACGGGCTTCCCATAGGAGCCGAGTCTGATAGACCTGCAGGCAGAAGCAATGCCAGATCAGGCCCGGCTGCAGCCACAGCCCTGCGTGCAAGCTCGGGGTCTCGAATTTCCTGAAACTGAAGAGATCTTTCGGCCATGGTGCTACGCCCAGCTGGCCGGCCGTGCAGCGCCCGGGCCCTGGAAAGTCTGTGCTTTCTTTTTCCACTCTTCTTAAGGGTCTGAACTTGACGGAATCCAGCAGTTGCCCAGCTGCAGTGAGCGATGGCTAATGAAGGGTCAGCGCTGCTCTCCGTCCCCCGAGTTCAGCTCTCAGTCGACTTTTGTTTTTAATTCTATCCCGACAATACCAGCCTTTAGCAAAGAGAGGTGAAGGGGATTACTGTCGGATGACACTGTTTGCAGCTAGAAGGCCAGCCGCTCCTGGCTCAGGGGCGGAAAGGAAGCTGACTGGTCCGGTCTTCAGTGCGATTCCAGGCCGCCGCCCGGGAGGCAGAGCCGCGGATGGAGGGGCCAGCTGGGTCTACTCACCTGGGTCCCTGATCAGCCGTGCGCTTTGGGAAAAGTCAGTTTTCTCCTCTGGAACATGAGTTTAACTCCCTGAGCTTCCTTCTGGCTCTAAAATCTTTGATTCCATGAAGGTAAAAAAAAATTATCAGCCATCCACCTGGTTTCTGTGTTTGGATGATGCCAAACAGCCAAAAGTTTGGAAGCATCTGAAAGTGACTGAATTGGTCCTGATGCCTGGTGCTGTGACAGACACAGACTTAGGAATCTCAGTATCCAACAGACTGTCTTTGAGCAGAAGACAGTGGTCAGCGTCTTTGAGCCTCGATTGTTCGGTGATGCGTATCTTTGCGAGTGTTTAAGAATTCAGTGAAATACAAGTTTGAAATACTGTTCTAGGTCTGGCCAAAGCCACAGAAGTCCCTAAATCAGGTCCTGTGTCTTATATATTTACATCACAGTTAAGAAAAGACACAACCCATCCTACCATAGTGAAATAAGTGCTACAATCTGAAGCCCAGCTGCTATGGACACATGATGGGAAGGATGGAAAAATCATCCCAGTGAGGGCGAGGGCGGGGATCCGAAAGGTTTTCTGGAGGAAGTGGAATTCAAGCTGGGAGGGTGGGAGGAAAGAAATCTGGGCAGAGGCCTAGCAACGTCCCCCCAGGGCCAAGATACAGTATTTATTACCCTGGGACAGGCCCCCAGGTACCGGAGAGACAGACCGAGCCACAGGGAAGGCTGGAAGGGACTAAGGCTGAACACCAGCCTGGGGACCGGCTCTCACCTTGTGAGCAGTGAGAGCCGTCAGCAGCTGCGAGGCAGTGGAGACTCCCAGCGAGCTGTGCCCAGGTTAGTTCATTCTGGCAGTTCTATTACCATTTACCGTTGGTAACACTAAAAGCAGTCTGTACCTTCATTTTTCTGTTATTCATTTCATGCTGCCACTATTTGGGAATCCCTCAAATTTACTTTTTCCAAATCAATTTCCTGGCCCTTCAAATGGAAGCAATGGAGTTTCCTACAGCACTGCCAGGGTTTCACATTTGAATGACTGGTGCGGCCTGGGGCTCTACGGTTAGGTTTCTCTGTTTTTCTATTCTTAGGAAAGAGTTACTGAAACATGGCCTAGACTGGTGTTTTTTGGAGTTTTTGTTTTTTTTTTAATACTGGAAAATATTTGGGGATGATGAAAAAAAAAAAGAACTATATAAACATCTCAACTGATGGAAGGGCTTTCAGTCCTCAAACAGACAGAAGCGGAGCCATCATCCAAAGTCACTCACTGGGGGATTACCCGGCGGTCCACTGGTTAAGACTTCACCTTCCAAGCGAAAGGGTTCAGGTTCGATTCCAGAATGGGGAGCAGATCGCACACGTCTTGTGGCCAAAAAACCAGAACATAAACAACAAGAGTAGCAGTGCAGCAAATTCCGTAAAGACTTTCAAATGGTCCCCATTAAAAAAAAAAACTTAGGAAACAACGCATTTCATTGGCGCTTTTTTGATTTCTATTTCAGAGCTTCAGGCTCATGAACCCAAGGTTTCCAGGGCTCCTCAAGTGTAATAGCGGAACATCAAGCAAACCCTCACACCAACGGTGTTTGGCTCCCTCTGCCTCGGGAGGCGCCAAGCACAGGAGCCTTCCTGCAGCTGTCATGGGGCAAGCTGCTCACCAGGATACCTGGGCCGGCCAGGCAGCCCAGGGTCCGGGGGACGGGATTTGCAAGCCTGCCTTCCCACCGGCCCCAAGGATGGGCTAGGGCTCTGTGTGAGAACAGGCAGAGGGGAGCCCCTCTGAGGAAGGAGCTGCCTTTAGGATGTGCTTGGTTTCTCCAGCTATGTCTGGATCTTTGCGTCCCCGTGGACTGTAGCCCGCCAGGCTCCTCTGTCCATGGAGTTCTCCAGGCCAGAAGACTGGAGTGGGTAGCCTTTCCCTTCTCCAGGAGATCTTCCCAACCCAGGGGTCGAACCCAGGTCTCCTGCATTGGCAGGTGGATTCTTTACCACTGAGCCACCAGGGAAGCTTTTAATATGAGCCACCAACAAAAAGATCCCTCTAGAGAATACTGACTTCAGCTCCCATCTCGGGGTGGCCAGCACCACAGACGAGCATCACGGAGAGGCAGGGCCAACAGTAGCTTCAGTTTGGAATAACTTATTATTGTTATTACTATTTTGATGTGGGCCATTTGTATAGTCTTTATTGAATCTTGGGCTTCCCTGATAGCTCAGTTGGTAGAGAATCTGCTTGCCGTGCAGGAGACGCCGGTTCGATCGCTGGGTGGGGAAGATCCCTTGTAGAAGGCCTAGGCTACCCACTCCAGTGTTCTTGGGCTTCCCTTGTGGCTTAGCTGGTAAAGAATCTGCCTGCAATGGGGAAGACCTGGGTTCGATCCCTGAGTGGGGAAGATCCCCTGAAGAAGGGAAAGGCTACCCACTCCAGTCTTCTGGCCTGGAGAGTTCCATGGACTACAGTCCATGGGGTCAAAAAGTAGTTGGACACCATGGAGCCACTTCTGTTTTCACTTACTGAATCTCAGCTTCCCAGCCAGAATCAAACCTGTACCTCCTGCGATGGAAGGCAAAGTCTTAGTCACTGGACTGCGAAGGAAGTCGCTGGATCACCTTATTTAGAAGAAAAGTGAAGTTGCTCAGCTGTGTCCAACTCTTTGCAACCCTATGGACTGTAGCCCACCAGGCTCCACCATCCATGGAATTCTCCAGGCAAGAATACTGGAGGGGCTGCCATTTCCTTCTCCAGGGGGATCTTCCCCACCCAGGGATCAAACCCGGGTCTCCCCGCATTGCAGGCAGACGCTTTACCATCTGAGCCCCAGAGAAAGGCAAGTAGGTGTCAGACACCCTGGGGTTCTACCCCTGATTTACGACCCGCAGTCTCTCCCAGCCCCCTACGTGCCTGGGTGGGCAGGAAGCTAGTTCCAAAACGCCGCCACCCCCATGGGTGCCCTCTCTTCACCGAACCAGATATTCGCTGTGAAGAATGTGCAGCAGATGCCAGGGGCAGTTCCCTGTGCCCACGTGAAACAGCCCCACAAATCCAGGAGCTGTTTCTCATACCACTTTTTGTAAAAGTCCACCTATGGTCAGAAGATAAATCTTCCTCAAATGAATAGATTAGCTTAAATTTCCATGCCATTTTACATTCCTCTTCCCTGATACATGAATCACAAAATTGTACGGTAAATGCAGGCTTACACTGAATAATGGGCATAAATAAAAATATTTTGACATGAAAAACAGTATAAATTGAACTACCACGTACTTGAAAGCTCCCGCAATCATAATGTGCACATCAAAATCCATTAACTTAATACCTAGGCTGCTATTCAAAAGCAGAGGTCTAGCCTGTAAATAAATACCCATTTGAACACTTCTCCTCCTAAATTACTGTACAATTTGATTGCAAAGTCACACACTTACAAAGTCTATCATCTTTACTTGGTTGCTCTCTAACCAACACTCCAAGTCTTATCAGGCTACAGTGTGGCAACATAATAGAAACAGAACCGTAAAACAGCACCAAAAGTAGCAGCGAATGTCAAAGACAAACCAGGGTCATTCTGGCAAGAAGGGAGATATTTACATAAGCTTTCAGAAAGACAATGGAGCCCCACTTTCTCTTTAACTGCATATCCAGTCAACCTCTCTGCTCACCAGATCACTTTTATAAAAAAGCAATTTCTGCAACAATCCATTCAAACACCTTAGTTGCTGTAAACTCAACAGCACTCAGATTTCGGTGCACACTGATTTGCTTTAAGACTCAGCTATTTTCAACCAAAGCTTTCATTACTTACCCATCACTACCCCTCCTCCAAAAACCAGCTTCACCGGCAACATCCTTCTTAAATATGTCATTTGCCAAGGCCATTTTCTTACCTTTGGAACTCACTCACATTGGTTTCATTTGATGACACTCACCCAAGCAAGGACAATTGTTTGACTCGAATCTTGCAACTTTCAACTTTGCCCAGATTTTGCTGTCGTGAGGAAAGGGGACGCCGAAATCCCAAAACATCGTTTAGCTGAGCTAATATACATCTGAATCGAGCTGTATTTTAAATTCCTTTACACTCACTTAATACAGTGCGTGCTGCCTGTCCACTGATGCGATATCAGAAACCTGCAAGCTACTATTCCTGCAACTGTGTCACTGTGGCCAGGCTGAAGCATGTACGTAGCTGTTGCCATGGAAACAAACACAGCTAGCGTAGAGTGCCACGCTGTGTTAATTCCTTCACCCATGAACCCCAGGGGAGTGCTGACAGTCATCTTCTTTCTCCTTTAGTCTCACACTGCTTTAATATTTTTTTTTAGCATTATCAAATGATGTACTAAATACATAGGGTACACCTGAAAATACGGATGGCTGAAATGAGAGCTGTGTGCCAACCTGGCCTGCTGGGAGTCTGTTTAAGGTGGTGCAAATATGCATGGATCCTTTCTTAAACTTCTCCTGGGAGAAACGGAGAACTTTGCTTCTCTCTTTTAAAAGGCGGTGGCACAGCACAGAAAACAAGCTGAGCCATCACATCCCACCTAAGAGCAGTCACCAGCACGCTCCGATGACGCCAGCAGAGATGTGCCAGAGCAATCCTGTGAGAGGCAAAGAAGGCTCTGCAAACTTTCCAAATGAGTCCAAGCTGAGAGTGGGTCTCCCCTCTGACTAGAGCTGTATCAGCAGGCTGTAAATACGATGTCTTAATTAGGCAAAGCATAAACCCCAATAAGGGTTTCATCTGTCCCCAGTTGCTCTTTGTCCCTAAACCCATGGAAGAAGGTATTAGAATGAGTGAGTGACTAACCAGAGGAAATCCGCCATCATTCAGAAGGATATGTGATTTTCCTGAAATCTTGTATTTCCTGAAATTGTATTTTCCTGAAATTCTTGTATTTGCATTGAGTTCAAATGTCCGCCCTTATCAAATGTTTGGATCGGTGAAGAAAAAGTCAAATTCTTTCCTTACTCCTAAAAGCCAAAATGTGTAGATGCTGTCTTGCTGGGCCATCTTCCCCTTCTTCAAACCGGGAGGCCACTGTAATTATTGGGGCTACTCATCACAGTCAACAAAAATAACGAAATCTTCATTACAACCTATCCCTTGGGGCCAGTTAATGACAGTCAATCTAGGTGAAAATGGCCATACTTTAGATCCCCGTGTTTATGTGCTTCACTGGAATACAGTTTTCACTCCAAACAATCAACCGTAGGCTTTGAAAGTCCAGATCCGTGACTCTGAACCGGCATGCGCTAAAGAAATCACTACGTTTTTGCAGAGGATATGGCAAAATTATCCTACAAAAGATCAGCAAAGTTTCACCATTATTCTCCTAAATGGGATCATTCTTGGCTATATGCTATAATGATAATGATCAACTCATCCCTAAGACAAGGCAAAACAGAGAACAGACGGGCCTGCTGGTGGAGGGACTCTGGCGACCTCAGGAAGACGTGAGGGTCCCACGTAAAGCCTGACCTGTGAGTGTCAGCAGGGCAGCAGCGATGACTCAGTTTTTTCCTTTATTTTTACTGGATTATAGTTGCTTACGATTTTGTGTTAGTTCCTACTGCACAGCAAAGTGAATCGCTAGGCAGACACATAGAGCGCCTCCTTTTCAGAGTTCCTCCCACTGAGGCCACTGGAGGGGTGGGCCACGGGTGGGGCCCCCCACCGCAGGCCTCAGCGTTCACACGCAGCGTGAGCAGGGTCCCCGAGCTCACAGCAGGCCCTCACCGTCTCACACGCAGTGTGACCCTCACCGCTCACACGCAGTGTGACCGCCACCATCTCACACGCAGCGTGAGCAGGGTCCCCGAGCTCACAGCAGGCCCTCACCGTCTCACACGCAGTGTGACCCTCACCGTCTCACACGCAGTGTGACCGTGCCACCGCCTCACACGCAGCGTGAGCAGGGTCCCCGAGCTCACAGCAGGCCCTCACCGTCTCACACGCAGCGTGAGCAGGGTCCCCGAGCTCACAGCAGGCCCTCAGCGTCACCGTCTCACTCGCAGTGTGACCCTCACCGTCTCACACGCAGTGTGACGGTCACCGTCTCACACGCAGCGTGAGCAGGGCCCCCCGAGCTCACAGCAGGCCCTCAGCATCACCGTCTCACACGCAGCGTGAGCAGCGTGGGACACGTCAGCCGCGACCTCCCGACTCGTCTCAGCCCGCACACACCCGCCTGGGGGGTCCACATGTTTGGTCTCTACGTCGGTGTCTCTATTTCTGTTTTGCAAATAAGATCATCAAAACCACTTTCCTAGAATCCACATATGAGCATTAATACACAATCTTTGTTTTTCTGATTTACTTCACAACAGTCTCCAGGTCCATTCACGTTCTTGACAAGGGCCCGGCCGGTACTTACAAACCTAAGGAGCAGGGTCAAAGCAATTAAACCAGTTTTCCCTGTTCACTTCACCCTTCTCGATATTTGCGGAACACTGGTAAAGGGCATTCACACAGGTCATCTCGTTCGACTCTGACAAGATCAGCGTGGGGAGCCGCTCCCTTCCCCAGCGGACCTCCCCGAGCCAGGGGTCGGCCCAGGTCTCCTGCACTGCAGCTGGATTCTTTCCTGCCTGAACCAGCAGGGGTCCCTTCATAAAGCTCTACGACAAGATCCCACTGTGGATGACTTTGGCAATTGCCAGCAAGCTCGTCTCCTGTGGGAGAGCTCTGAGTCCCCCACGTCGGGGCACTGGCCTGAACCACACCTCACTCAGAGGCAGGACTCTGCCTTCTGGTAACTGATTCCATGCTCCTTCCAAGAGCCACCCCCCCGCAGGTGTGCTCGCAGACGCAGCGGTTGTAAAGGACTAGAACGCCGCAGCAGCAGTGAGCTACAGACTGGATGACACAGACTTGACTACAGCAACAACACCTAGCAGAGGACAGACGCTAAGCCCAGAGGGACTGCTGTGAGGCTCAGTTACTGCCGGTGTTCAAGGCCAGGCAACGGGCCTCAGCCCTCACCCGCCCGAAAGTCTCCACGGGTGGAAGGGGATGGGTCAGCAGCGGCCCCCAAAGCACACCCTCTCCACCCGCCCCATCCCTGACCCCCCTTCCTGCCCAAGCATCCCACCCTCAGTCCTGGCCGCTCCTCAGAGGGGGCTCTGGAGGGGAAAGGTGGTCAGGGCCTCCTCGGGCTTTGGAGGAGATGGGGTTTGGGAGCGGCAGTAAGCACCAATACACTGGTGAGCTGGGCTAGCCTCCTGGGTGGTTGATGTTTTGGCTTCTTTTGGCGTTCTGTGATGATTCATTTTTCAGCCTTTTTCAATAGCCACCTATGATGGTTAATTGTTGGACTGGGCCACAGGGTACCCCAAGACTTGGCTAAACATGATGCCGGGTGTGTCTGAGGACGTTTCTGGATGAGACTTGCCTCAGTGGACCGAGTGAAGCCGGCCGCCCTCCGCGGCACGGGGGGACCCATCCCCTCCCTTGGGGACCCACCCCAGGCACTGGAGGCCAGAAAAGAACAAACGTCTTGTGAGGGAGAATCCGCTCCTCCTGCCTGTTTTCAAACTGGGACTTTCTTTCTCGCCTGCACTTACACTGGAACTTAGACCAACTTTCCTGGTCCTCAGCAACCCATTTCCCGCAGGAACTAATTTCTCGAGATAAATATGCATAGAGAAGCTTCCAGGACCGGGGGCGGGCAGTGGTTAAGACTTCACCTTCCACTGCAGGGGGTGGCTTCGATCCCTCATCGGGAAGCTAAGATCCCACACGCCTGGCAGCCAAAAAAACAAAACATAAAACAGCGGCAATATTATAACAAATTCAGTAAAGACTTTAAAAGTGGTCCACACACAAAATAATAACACACACACATACTGTTGGCTCTGTTTCTCTGGAAAGTCCTCAGACATTTCCTCAAAGAAGGAAGCCACTCTGGACCAGAAGCCTCCAGATCATCAAAAGCTGACTCATGGTGATCTGGGCTATTCTCGACCTCCTACCCACACCACCTTGAATATTGAGAATGCACTGCTTTGGGTCGGCTACATTTCGCTGCAGGAGGTGAACTCACTTTCGGGGAGTGAATCCTTCCAGGCCATGGCACCCGTTCTAGGTTGGCGTGGGGAGCTGGTCAAACAGCAGAAGACACCCTTCCAAGCAGCCTTCTGCGGAGGCACCTCCTGGAGGGCAGGGAAACGGGTGCCTTCCAGTGGATGCTCCCGTGCGCGAGCCAACGGTTCGGTCCCTTTTAATGAAAGCCTCTCTGAAGTGGGCTGTATGAGAGGACGATGAATGGGGCGAAGCGCATAGCCTGCTATAAATAGTTTTCGTGACTTGGCTGGCATTACGCACATTATGAGACAGAGGTGCCCTCAGAAGCCACGGAATCTCGAGGCAAGAGGGGAGGACAGGGCCGCAGGAAGGACAGGCCCCGCCTCGCCACTTCAGGGCTCTGACCCTGCATTACCTGTGAGTTCCCTCTGGACGCGTCCCTCCCTGACTGCTGGGGCCCAGCCAGCCTCCTGACACACAGTGGCCTGGCTCAGACGGAACCCGCCCTGTTTTGATTCGCATCTCATATGCCAGGAGTTGGGAAACCAAATAACAGAGTTGATTAGACTTTTGTCTGAAATAAAATGAAAACAGGCCTGAGAAAGTGTCCCTGAGCACAAAAGTGTCCACCTTTGGATGCCCTTGACTGTAGATCAATTAGCCTAAAGCCAGTCACCTAATGAGCACTTGCCCATCATTTAAAACATTTTGCCTGTTTTTACATGCCAGTGTCCTTTGCTTTTTTTTTTTTTTTTCATCTCTTTGGCATTATAAGATTTTAAACATCAAGTGCACACCCAGCTAGTTTTTAAATTTTAGTTGCCGATTCATTTTAATTTTTAACTTAAATATTTTTCTGGAGAGAGCGGCAATGAATGCAAAAACAATCCACCTGGAACTGAGTTTCTGGTGAAATGGTGCTTTAAGGGAATTTTCACTTCTAATTTTCTTTCTTTCTTTTTTTTTTTCAGAATTTGAAAATCTGCCCAACCACACCTGTGGTTCAGCCAGACCAAAATGCACCCGCAGCCTGCTACCTGGGCCCCTTTTTCTTCTCTGTGCACTGGACTCTCTGCACAGCTGAGTTTTCAGCCTCCGCAGGAGGGAAGGAATTTGGTATTGCTTGGCTTTTTTTTTCTACCATGAATGTAACTTACGGGCGCTCCTGAGCTCAGCTCAGCTTGTGGGTCTCAGCTAGAGCAAAGCTCACTGTCTACTCACTCAGGCCAGGAGCCTCTGTTGTGCATTTTAAAGCAGTCAGCACAGACCACAGATGGGGCAGGAGGCACCCACGACCTCCTGTATCAAAGCAGGACAAAGACGGAGGAAGTCTGAGAATCACTCATCTGACAGCCCAATTTGTTTTCCCTTGATGCTGCCTTTCTTTAAAAAAAATTATTTTATTCAAGTATAGTTGATGTTGTATTAATTTCTGCTGTACAGCAAAGGGATTTAGTTATCAGTTCAGTTCAGTCACTCAGTCGCGTCAGACTCTTCGCGACCCCACGGACTGCAGCACGCCAGGCCTCCCTGTCCATCACTAACTCCTGGAGGTTGCTCAAACTCATGTCCATGGAGTCAGTGATGCCATCCAGCCATCTCATCCTCTGTCGAGGATTCAGTGATACACATTCATATTCTTTTCCATTATGATTGAATCGCAGGATACTGAATACAGTTCCCTGTCTGAAACCGTAGGACCTCGCTTTTCTCTCCTCTGCATACCACAGTCTGTACCTGCTGACCCCAAACTCCCGTTCCTCCCCTCAGCCACCCTCCCTCCCCTTCGGCATCCACTAATCTGCTCTCTGTCTGCCAGTCTGGCTGCAGCTGAGTTCGTTTGTGACAGTCCAGCTCTTAACACAAGGAGGAGTGGGGAAGGCCCAAGGTCGGGGTAGACCCGGTATGACTGGACCGGGTGGTGCCAGTCCCACTCAAGAGCAGGGGCCGGGGGCCTTGCTGCAGTCTATTCCAAGTGCCCTGTGAGAGGGCAACCGAAGACCAGGCCTTGCCTTTCAGGCCAAAAGCCAAGCAGACCCAGGAGATCAGGCACAGCAAGCTAGTGAGTGGCCAGGCAGCATCAGGGCTGCAGAGCGGGCCGGGGAAAGAACTAGAGGGGCCCTGGGCTCCCCACCCCCCGGGGTTCTAATGGGACAGGAAAGAACTAGAGGGGCCCCTGGGCTCCCTACTCCCCCTCCCAGGGTTCTAATGGGCCAGGAAAGAACTAGAGGGGGCCCTGGGCTCCCCACCCCCCGGGGTTCTAATGGGACAGGAAAGAACTAGAGGGGCCCTGGGCTCCCCACCCCCACCTCCCGGGGTTCTAATGGGACAGGAAAGAACTAGAGGGGCCCCTGGGCTCCCCCACCCCCCGGGGTTCTAATGGGCCAGGAAAGAACTAGAGGGGCCCTGGCCCCCGTCCCCCATGGGGTTCTAATGGGACAGGAAAGAACTAGAAGGGGCCCCTGGCCCCCATCCCCCCCATCCCCCGGGGTTCTAATGGGACAGGAAAGAACTAGAGGGGGCCCCTGGGCTCCCCATCCCCCGCCTGGGGTTCTAATACAGACGTCGCCCCTCTGGGCAGAGCTCCTGAGTCACCGTGCAGAAAGCAAGACCCCACCCAGCCTGGCACTCTGGCTGGAGCTGCAATAGTGTCAGCCAGAGAGTGTGGGTCTCCTTCTCCTTGAGCAGCTGCTCTGCCATCTGTCACGCAGGAAATGGGGAGTTTGGGAGCAACCTCTTGGAGAAGAGAAATTGACCAGGAAGGTCTCACTCTCGAGATGCTCACTTGGAGGACTTCCTGGCAGTCCCGTGGTTAAGAATCTCTCTGCCAATACAGGGGATACGGGTTCGACCCGATGTCTGGGAAGATCCCACGTGCCTGGGGGCAAGCAAACCTGCCTGCAGCAACTACTGAAGCCCGTGTTCTAGAGCCCAAGCTCTGCAACGAGAGGCCACCAGAAGGAGAAGCTGACCCACCACCGTTAGAGAGTAACTCCCGATCGCTCGCTGCACGCAGAGCAAGCCTGCACGCAGCAGTGAAGACCCGGTGCAGACAAATCAATGAATTAATTTTAAAAAAAGATGTCCACTTGGATGCTGAGACAGCGCGTGGGAAGAAAATTCTCCTGAGAATGGAAACTTTTTCTTCTCATCCTCAAACAATCATCGGGACATTTGCTTTAAATGTCTCCAGTTGCGAACAGAGCAGTCAGGGGTCCTCAGTGTACATGAATCTCCTCCATGGACGATGAGGAGCTCAACTCACGTGCCCTCCAAGGGCTCAGGTCCACTGACACCTAGCCACTGGGGCAGTTGTAAAATGTCTTATTTTCCTTCATCAATCTGGGGTGCGAAGAATCACACCCAAGTGGTTTACCTTAATCCTCCCTACTTAAGTGAAAAATTTTAACACAATAAGTCACTAGTAGTGTACATAATCAGAATGGGAACCACTCCTATTGGAACATTTTGGGGTCAGTTTTAATAGCGATCAAATAATACTCACTTAAATAAAAAACATGTTTTTAATTCCCACAAAACAGCCTGAGACGGGGGGCAGCCTGGTGGCAGGACAGGGAGTGAGTGGGCTGTAGTTGGGCAGCTGATACCCTGAAGGCAGGGACCCAGAATTTCTCAGTCTCATCACTCTGCTGTCTTGCTGTGTGTTTCTAACAACTCCACAGGCTAATTAGCTTACTACCACGTTCTTCTACCCGCCTTAATCAGAAGCCAGAAGGACAGAGAACTCAAAAGGTTTGCGCCTCCTTCTTAACCGTAAAGTTCAGAGGGTGTTTTCATCCTTTCCATGTTCATTCATCAGCCAGAACTTGGTCATATGGCCATCCTCGCTGATGGTGTCAGCTGACGCTCTGGGGTTCTGCTGGTAGAAGCAAAAGGCGGGAATCGATACTGGTGAACAAGGACCCACCAGGACTTTTGGTTTCAAAGACACTAAACAGATACATGGATACAAACATATATAGTAAAAGATTACAAATATGCACGGAAATGATAAGCACCAAGTTCAAGACGGGCGGTTACACAGGGCACAAGGGCGAGCTGGGTCCTGGTACTGGGCAGGGACACACAGAGGTCTATAAGTGTATCTTTCATGTCTTATTTTTACATATTTGAAGCAAAAATGGTAAAATGCTGAGCCCTGCCAAAGACAAGTAATAGTTATATGGGTATTTTAGCTTTTTATGTTTGAAATAAATTATAATAAAATCTACAAAATTTAAGAAAGTTTCCCTGATGGCTCAATTGGTAAAGAATCCACCTGCAGTGCAGGAGATCTAGGTTCGACCCTCAGTGAGGAAGATCCCATGAAGAAGACAGTGGCAACCCACTCCAGTGTTCTTGCCTGGAGACTCCTATAGACAGAGGAGCCTGGTGGGCAACAGTCCATGGGGTCAAAGAGAGTCGGACCCGCCTGAGCAACTAAGCCAGCAGCACTACAAAACTCAGCATTGTCTCAGCAACCCGACTGCAACTCAACTCATAACTGAATCACATTTCATCAGTTCTAGAAAAGCACATTTTTCTACATGTGAACTCTGAAATGCTGCATCTTATTTTATTAGGCAGCATTTTCTCTTAGTAGGGTATAAAGTCCTACCTGACAATGAATAGTAACGGAGATTTGAAGATGTCTGACATATAAATTCTACGGCGTGTGGACTGTGGTGCATTTTAATAGGTCGGACGGCGGGGGTAGGGGTCATTTCCACAAGCAGACATCGCAAAGCTCATGAACCTCGCCGGGCCCGTGCCGGAGCTCTCTCCGTTGGGTGGTTTTCTGATTCACAAGCTGGTGCTCTTTCCCGCGATAGTGCCTCTGATGCTGATGAAAGTCATGCAAAACCCATACACTCTACTCATTTTCCCTGCGACTAGCCTGCGATAAGATCCCTCCTTTATTAAACCACTTGAGAATCTCCTGCCTGGTAAACAAGAAAAGTATAAGTGGCACCTACAGTTGAGACCCTTTGAAACGGGAAGAAATCAGAACCGGGCAATTGCAGGACCAGCGTTCTGGACAGGCCGAGAGGACACCGCCATCTGAGGGCAGCAAAAGCTTCTCCCTCCACCCAAAGTGAGGCCCATGCACCTGGCCTACAGAGGCGGCGGGCAAGACCACCGTAGTCCCTCTTCCTCTGGTAAGTGCTATAGTAGACGTCTCCTGTAGAAAATTAGTGAAGGATACACAGGCAACATTGTTCCTGCCAATATTATCAAGATTCAAAAATAAAAATAAAAACAAAAAAAAAGTTTTAAAAGATGCAAATAAACCAAAATGGGGGGGTGGGGGGACTCATACAGCTCGTTAATTTGAACACAGAAAAATAAATCACCAATTTTTTTCTTAATTTATGAAAGTTTTCTTCATTTCTCACATTCAGTTAGTATACAGTTGGCATTTTCAAAATTCAAACCTGATGTGAAGCACATTGGGAGACATCTGAGTGAAAAAATAGAAGTCCCAGCCATATGCTACTGGTGCATGAATTTGAATATCTGAAAGGTAATCTAGAAACCAGAGTGTTTCCAACTCTCCTCACCAACAACAGTAATTCCTAGCAACCACACGTTTTATATGGAGCCGCTTCACCATGTGAGAGACAATAGGAGCACAGACGGAGGCCAGGGAGGGAGTCTGCTGCAGCCTGGTGAGTTACAAGCCTGTGCCGTTCCCTGGGTCTCAGCCTCGCCGAAGCTCAGCCTGGGCACAGATAAGGATGCAATAATGACTCATTCCTCCCTGGACCTATTAACCCATAAATGTTTCAAGTTTGGTTGACAATTGGATGAAAAAATCAGAAGACTATGCACAACGATTCCTTCCAAAAGACATATACCACGCCACGAAACAAGCTCTAACACTAAGCCCACTGGACTCTTCACTTCTTTCTATTTATCCACATAGCCGGAAAGGAAGTGACCCAGGGCCAAGCCAGCAGCAGGGGCTCTCTCCCTTCTCATGTGTGCCCATGAGCAGGCTGGCAGGAGCCTGCAGCCCAGCAGGGAGGGTTTCCTGACAGTGCCCAGCGAGCCTGCTCATTCTGTCCCTGGGCCAGGGCTAACTGGGTCACTCAGCCAGGGAATATACAAGCTAAGGATCACGTGATCACTAATCCACTCACATGCATTCAGGGGATGCCAGTCCCTGCAGGACTGAAATCCAAGGTGCTGTGTTAGCCCACTTCCACAACCATGTGTCAAGAATCCACCTCATACGGTCGCAGGCAGCCTGCCACGCCACGGGGTGGTCCAAACACTGCGCGTGCTGATGCCAACACACTTGGCAATGGGGAATGGGTGTGACAGAAGTGAGCAATCTTGTACCAACCTATTGATACACTGAGAGAACAAAATGATAGCATTCCTGCTGGATCTGTCCTGGGAATAAATCCCGATGGACTGCCCTGCAATGCGCTCCAGTGTATGGAAACTGGAGATCTTCCCAAGGGCACCAGAGAGAGCCAGGGCAGGGCAGAGAGCCACGGCTCTGTGTGAGGGAGGGTTAGAGCGTCCACGACAACTCGGGCCACTCACCAGTGGACGGATGCGCCTCCCTCGTTTCCCCTGCCACCTTTATCCCAATCACAGCCCCAAGTCTGCCGAAAATCTCCAAGGAGTGGCTGCATGCTGCTTGGCAAGACCCTCTTCTTGGCAAGACCCTCTTCTTGGTATAAACTTCTTCAGATGACACCGTGGGATGCCCTGATGGTCCAGTGGTTAAGGACCTGCCTTGCAATGCCGGGGACAGTGGTTCAGTCCCTAGTCCGGGATGATCCCACATGCTGTGGGGCAGCTGAGCTCTGGAACCCATACTCAGCCACGGGAGAGGCCACCACGGCAAGAAGCCTTCACGCTGCAGCGGGAGCGTGTCCCCCGCTCGCTGCAGCGGGAGCGTGTCCCTCACTTGCTGCAGCGGGAGAAAGCCCAGGTGCAGCAGAGGAGACTCAGCACAGCCAAAGCAATAAACAGACAGGGCGGCAGCTTAGGATGGGGCCAGGCTAACTTCCCTGTCAAGGCGACCGTGGCCCTCAAGACCCACTTCCCAGTCCCAATGTTACCGCCTCCCAGCCCCTCAGTCCTTCTAGAGCTCCCAGATCCAACCCACATGTATCCCAGCAGCTTGCAAACCTGACAAGACCTTGTCACGAAGCTCTCTGTTCCCTGACAGGCCTCCAGGAATCCTGGAGGTCTAGAATGATCTCCGTCCCCGGCAAAGAAACCACATAAAGGTGGGTACAACCAAGGGCTAGAAGAGACGTCTGGTCTGTGACTCGGCCCCCTGCATGGCCTCTGCCTGGTTGAGCTGTGGCGGTCGCATCTTTCCCCTGCGGCCTGAGCGTGAGCGGCGGTGTGGCGTGCCCACAGGAGTCGTGGTGCTGTTTGTGGGCGTCGTGTCTGTGCGTGTTAGTCGCTCAGTCGCTTCCGACTCTTTGCAGCCCCCATGGACCATAGCCCACCAGGCTCCTCGGTCCATGGGCTTCTCCAGGTAAGAATACTGGAGTGGGTTGCCATGCCCGCCTCCAGGCGGTCTTCTCGACTCAGGGATCGAACTCGGATCTCCTACATCACAGGCGGATTCTTTCCCACCTGAGCCGCCAGGGAAGCACGTGGTGTTTGCTCACTCGCTCTAGTCTGTCAGTTGCCTAAAATTACACAGCTAATAAAACACTGTCCCTGAGCCCATCTGCTTTACGCAGCATGGACAGCAGCTGATTAAGCAGTCGGTCAAGTGAGCCCAGAAGTCCGTCTCACAGGACAAGAGCAAAGATCTGAAAAAAACCCGACCCCAGCAAGCACTGGGCTCACTGGAACTCCAAGTCAGAAAGGTGAGACGCAGCTATCGCGTGACCCCACCAACGGAACGCAGCAGGGACAGATGAAGACAGCTTTCGCAGAGCCCGAGCAGGCCAGGAGACACTTGGGAAGGCTGCGAATTTGCCCGTAGCCCCAAACCGATGCTCAATTAACAGCTCCCCTAATTGAGCAAGCGCTTTGCTGAAAAGGTCCTTCTGCTTGCTTGCAAGGCATACATCAGCCCGCCTTAACTTCGTCATAAGGAGAAAGCCCAAGTCGTATTCCTTAAGAGAGCAACCCCAACTTTACGTAGGTCACACTGCTGACCTACACAAACAATGGGAAGCATGTGACTCGTTCAGAAACAGCCAGAAAGGCCAATGCCTCGTTCGTTCCTTAACCCACGGTAATCCGAGAGTAACATTAACAGGCATTTGCCACAACCTGTTCATCAGTGGTCCTGCTATTAAACCATGAGGAGCAGGAAGAGAACGTCACACTCGTTTTAAAAAAAAAAAAAAGTATGCGTGTATGTAGTGACTGAAGCCTGGGAATCACACATTTAAAAATAGCTCTCAGGAGCATTAATAGAATGAAGCCTAAAAGCCTGCCTGGGAAGTAGAAATGATTATTATTATAACCTCACCTGGTCAATAAGCAGCCTGATGTCCAGGCATCTGAGGTGACTTGCCTCAACTCCCCCAGAAGTTAACACAGGCCCACCTCACCTCACAGGTATTTGGGGCTTGGTTCCAGATCACCGAGATAAAGCGCATCACAGGAATCTCTGGTTTTCCAGGGCTGGTAGAGCTGTGTTTATGCTATATGGCGGTCTATTTAGTGTCTAAAGCAGTAACATACGTACCTTACGTATTGCTAACAAGAACGCTAACCATCACTGGGAGCCTTGAGCCAGCCAAAATCCTTTCACAATCGTAAGAGTAGAGAGCACTGAGCATCGTAACAAATATAACAACACCAAAAAGTCTGAAAAACCACGAGAATTACCAAACCGTGACACAGAGACACAAAGTGGGCAAACAGTGTTGGAAAAATGGCCCCAAAAGACTTGCTTGTTGCAGGGTTGCCAGAAACCTTCAGTTGGTTAAAAAAATTTAAAAAAAGAAAAATCTTGGAAGCACAATACAATGAGGTATGCATGTAACAGCCGAGCCAAAATTAGACTGTGGAGATTCCAGGCTCCATGCCCGGGGCCACAGGGCGGTGTCTCTGCCTCAGGAGGTGGAGTGTGTGACGCCCAGGGCTAATATGGACCAGTCAGTACAGCCTCCAGAAGCGACACCTCCACGCACCCTCAGAGGTAACGTGCCTCTGAGCATCTGGAACCACTGGGCCCGTGAAGGGCCTAGCCAGAGACGATCGGAGCTCTGTCTCCAGAGCAGCCACCGCACCTGTGGTTCTGCTCAAAGCACACGCCGCCGAAGGAGGGTGGGCAGTGTCACACGCTCACAGAAGGCACCGCTGTCCCTGTCACGGGGCCGAGGGCGCGTGCCTGCTCAGTCACTCAGCTGTGTCCGACTCTGCGACCCATGGACTGTAGCCCACCAGGCTCCTCTGTCCATGGGAGTCTCCCAGGCAAGAACACGGGAGTGGGTTGCCATGCCCTCCTCCAGGGGATCTCCCGGACCCAGGGATCAAGCTCGAGTCCCCTGCACTGCCAGGCAGATTCTTTACCACTGAGCCTCCCGGGAAGCCCCTTGGGCATCTGGAACACGTTGTTTAGAGATGAGAGCACATCCTGGGAATTACAGTGTCCAGAGCGTCAGCTCCCCACGCACTGTCTCGACCTCTACCATCTCAGAGAGAGTCTGGTCCGATGGATGCGGAATGTGATGGCAGGAGAGGGACACACTTGGAAAAAGAGAAGGACTTGGCCGGGCAGAGGACATCAAGGCCACCCCAGCCTCTCACTTCACTCAGGAGGAGACTGAGGCATCGACAGGCAGTGAGGGCCCTGCCCAAGGTCTCCAGGCCACAGGCGGACGTGCTCTGAGCAGACTCCCAG
Source organism: Nanger dama (assembly GCA_917880005.1). NCBI lineage: Eukaryota > Metazoa > Chordata > Mammalia > Artiodactyla > Bovidae > Nanger > Nanger dama. Next base: position 2,053,774 of record CAKJTW010000003.1, on the reverse strand, counting down.
GCCTCCGATGACCAGTCACAGACTGGGACGTGGAGCGAGCCGGCGGATCGCCTATCCGCAGCTGGCTGTGACTCTGCCATCTGGGGCGGGGCTGAATGCCGCTGGCCCGTGGAGCCCGCTCTGAGCAGCAGGATCTGAACACCACACGGCCTGCGACCTTATGACGTTAGGCATCACCACGCCACCTCTCCAAACGACAGGCTTTGCCCATGGCAAGAATAAAATAATTCCCATCAGTTGGTCCTTTAAAAGTATATGTCCTTAAAAAATACTGTATGTCCTTGATGCCTCTTTTTTTCTTTACATTGTTTTTTTTATTTTATAATAATTTTATTGTTTTTTAATTTTCCCTTCTTCTGTTGGAAAAACTGTGGTGTTAGAGGAGATTCTTGAGAGTCCCTTGGACTGCAAGGAGATCCAACCAGTCCATCCTAAAGAGCTCAGTCCTGGGTGTTCACTGGAGGGACTGATGCTAAAGCCGAAACTCCAATACTTTGGCCTCCTGATTCGAAGAGCTGACTCAGTGGAAAAGACCTGATGCTGGGAAAGACTGAAGGCGAGAGGAGAAGGGGGACAACAGAGGATTAGACAGTTGGATGGAATCACCGACTCGATGGACATGAGTTTGAGTAAACTAAGTTAGCGATGGACAGGGAGGCCTGGTGTGCTGCAGTCCATGGGGTCGCAAAGAGTCGGACACGACTGAGCGACTGAACTGAACTGATTGGAAAAACTAGTACATCTACACACTTTAACATGTCACTTCAAAGGCAAATCCCAGAGCTGATTTAAATGTTTTATATTTTTAAATAAATTTTAAAAGGATCCATTCTTCATAAACACACAGAATTGATGATTATTTAATATAACCTGCATGAATAAATGCCTTCACTTTATTCTCCATCCTTGACTCTTTTAAGATATTTTTAGCCCTTGACATTTGTATATAATAAAATAAAACTCAATTGTTACCACCAAATATATATATATATATATATATATATATATATATATATATATATATTGTCCTTCTGGGGAATTCCCTGGCAGCCTACTGGTAAGATCTCCATGCTTCTCCTGCAGGGGTACAGGTTCGATCCTTTGTCAGGGAACTAAGATTCCACATGCCACAGCTGAGAGTATGCAAGCCACAGCAAAAGATCCTGCACATTGGAACTAAGATCCCACAAGCCCTGTGGCACAGCCGATGAAGAAAAAAAAAGTAGATGTCCTTCTCCACAGCACTTACAACTATCTGCAAATGACGCATAGTATCTACTCTGCTCAGTGTTCATCTCTCCGCTAGTCTGTCCATCCCAGGAGGGTGAGGATTTTGTCTGTTCTGTTCACGGCTGCATCTATTCCAGTGTGTGACACCTAAATATTTGCGAAATAAAGAAAGAGTTTAATTTTTAGTGGAAATTGTAAAGTGCCAACCATCATTCTCAAAAACTTCAGTGATTGCCTGCATACTTCTAATGGTATTTTTCCATGTGAAGAAACTTCTTGGGAGATTTCAAAAGGATTGTTGTATTTTTATCTCGTCTCGCAAGCACGGGCTTCATGGGGAAAGGAAGGCATTCCCCGTGTTCCTCAGCTCTCATTCACCACTCAGTCTGGATTCCTCCTCCTTCCCCCTCATGGGACCCACACAGACAAGAGGCAGATGAAAACTGGCAGGCAGGCCTTCCCAGGAGACGGGACTCCCACTCCTACGTGGAAACGGGGATGCGTGGAGAAAAGCTGGAAGTGGGAGGGAGCTCCTCAGCATGCAGGCAGAGATGGTGATGATCGAGGAGGCATGTGACTCACGCAGGGTCTCACTGCCCTGATGGCAGGGCCAGGGCTCGAACCCACACTCCCTAGCTCCCAGTACTCTTCACACTGTGCTTTTCATCATCAACAAAATCTGGGATCTGCTTTGAGAACTGACTTCAGTTCCAAAACCCACAACAAGGATCCAGAAAAAAAAGTCTCACAATATTCATGGAACCAGAGAGAGCCCTGCAGACACACTGCAGGCAGCCTCCCGCTGAGCAGATGGGACTGCGTGTCCAGCGTAAGCCCAGGACCCCTGCTGCCCTCTGGCCTGGCCGTGCGTCTCGCCAGTTCACATCTTCAAGCACAAAGGCCAAGGGCGTGAGCAGCTCCTCCTAAGTTCCCAGAAGCTATGTGACCACTTGTCATTGGCACGTCCAAAACGACAGTGCGTTTTCAGAGCATGGAAATTCTGCGACTTTGAAATCACAGACTGAAATGAATGGCCAAGTTCTCCACCACTCGATTTTTCTCCAAAGTATACTTCTGCTCGGATACAAGAGTGTTCAGTTGCTCAGCTGTGTCGGACTCTTCGAGACCCCATGGACTGTAGTCTGCCAGGTCCTCTGTGCATGGGGCTCTCCAGACAAGAACACTGGAGTGGGCTGCCAGTTCCTCCTCCAGGGGAGCTTCCCAGCCCAGGGATAGAACCCGTGTCTTCTGCGCTGCAGGCGGATTTTTGCTACTGAGTCGAGAAGCCCCATACACACCATCCCCACAGTGCACAGCTAGCCACGGCAGGCCTGGAGGCATTCCTGAGTGTCCAGACAGTCCCTCGACTCACATTCAGATCATTCTTGGGGTCAGGGCTCTCAGAAAACCTGCCTGGCTTACAATTCACATTATAAATCGCATTCACTCAGAGCTCAGCAGCCTAAAGGCCATCCCCTAAAGATCCTAGACCTAAATTACCCTTAATGAGGTTTGTGGCCCTCACATGAACAGTGCAGATTCACTGGAGGCAAAAAGGGCAGCATGCCGCTTTCAGAAAACAGCAAACCCCTGTTCTCAGCCATCTGCCTACAACTTCCACAGAACAAACAACTCTGTCTGTATGGTTCCAGAGCAGAGCACGCACTGAGGAGGGCCACTGGGCACGCAGCCAGCTGTGTGGGCTCTCTAGGGGACGAAAGGCTTCTCCTCTACCCTCTTCAGTTCTGTGCCTGGAACCTGTGAATTAAACTGGCAAAAGCCAGATTAACAGAAGAACGAACACACAAATTGTACCTGATGTTAATATTTTTACATCGGACAGGTGACTTTAGAAAGAAATGACACCCAAAGAATCAGTTAGACCCGGGGGTTTATACACTTTTAACAAAGAGTGATAAAACTACAGAGATGGGACATAATAAAGGAAAGATGGGTTAATGGGAAAGGGATTTGAAGTATATGCAGGAAACGAATGGGAGAGAAGGGTTATTCTAGGAAAAGGTGTCTCTGTGCAGACCCACCGCGGCTTCAACTCCCCTTCTCCAACGATAAGAATGTTTCCCTCTTCCTGGTAGAGTGGGACGCCTTTCTCCCAGGAAGCCCAGGCTCTGCTCGGAAGTGGAGACGGGGAGGGCAGAACGCCCTCCCTGAAGCCACTGCTTCTCGGGTGCCTTCAGCTCCAAGTATCAACAGGCTGAAGTGGCAGGTTTGGGGGTGGCATGCTCTGACCCCTCAGGACGGAGTAGCAAGGCCTGCCAGGTGGCTTGGGGATGGACTCTCGCGTGGCAAAAGTGATAAGCCTGAAAGACAAGATACCAGGCAGTCTCGCTTCCTCAGCAGTGGTGCAGCGTCCACGGTGCTGAACCCCGTCCCCAGGGCTACTGCTTTTGAGTTTGCTTGGTTTTGCTCTCAAGACCCAGGTACTGTCACACCAACTGTAACCGTCTCTTTCCGTCTCTTTCTCTCTTTCTGACACACACACACACCATTCCCGACACTAACAGAAAAGTTGATTGAATTTCCAGAGGAACTGCAAGGGAAGGGGACACGGTCGTATCTTTGTTTTTTCCCAGGATGCCAGAGGCTCACGGGAAAGCACAGCTGGAAAACCAGGTGAAGATGCTGATAATGGGAAAGAAGATGCTAAGGAGATAAGCCAGAGGGAGGAGAAGGTGCTTGGGAAGCGGAAAGAGGTGAGTGAGAGAAGGGGACGATGGGGCGTGGGGGAGGCTGTCTTCACAGGCAGATGAGCAGGGCTCCCCTCCCAGCGCACAGACCCGCGCGGCTGGGACAGCGCAGCAACGCTGCCCGGGTGGGGCTTTTCCGCCGCAGGTCGGAGGGGCCGGCTAGCGCCAATGCATTTGCCCTTGGCCCTCGGCATCACTCAGACTCGAGACCTCGGCGTCTGCAGCTGTAAACTCAGGACTCTCCTCACCTCCTCCCCGGGGTGAACCTCTGTGTAAATCGCATGCCCGGACAACAGCAACGTTACCTCCATCAAGTGCAATTAAATTGCCAAGGAACGCTCCTTATCACGAGATCTGAGAGCCGAGCGTCTCAGACCTTAGAAAGGACATCGTCAGCAGGAACCAGGCTCCGCTACAGAGACGGAGGCCCGAGAAGTCGGCCGAGGTCGCGCGCACTGTCAGGAGCAGAGCCTGTTGTCGCTCCCCCACTCCCACACTGCCTCGCACACCACGGTTAATTTTAGTTCCTCACACACTTGGCTCGTGCTTTCGAGGAATCTCATCGCCCCACTCCATCTGTGCGTTTTGCCGTCCTCCAAGCCTCACTCCCCCGTGCCTCCCATCCATCTATCTGTAGCGCCCTCCTTAGAAGAGGAGGGGTCCAAGAGTTTAAACTGATCGGCATCTGTTTGTCATTTCAACAGCACAGAGATGGCAAAACATTCCCAGCTGAGCGTGTTCCATATTACTCTGAAGGGCTAGTTCTAGACAGAAAATCTGCTTTGGACAAGGGTAGAAAAACATTTCTTCCCAAGATTTAGAGCACCGAGAATAAGCTCACCATCGCTGACGTATGGCACACAGTCACTTAGGAAGGTATGAAGCTTTACTTTTCAGAAGTGTTTCAAATACAGGGAAGATCATTTTGGTGGAAACCCGCCAACCAGCATGTATTCAAAGACGCGTAAGTGTTAAAATAACACATGTAACGAAGAGTCAAAGGCTTGGCTTTTAGAACAACCTCGAGAACGCTGAGGCTGTCACGCTGCAACACAAAGCGCTCCTCTGGGCCTGGTACCCAAGGACTGCGTAAGGAGCCCTGACTGTGACGGCGTGGTCGCCGCTGGGACTCAGCAGCACGCGTGCCCCTTATCTCTGTCGGGGCATCGGTCAAAAGCCACACCACTCGAAATGGCTGCAGGGATTTCAAAATGCCATCAGGTGTGGGCAAAGACAAACAATAACACCCAGCTTTCAAACTGTCCCAAGTAAGCACCCAAATTATTACAGAAGAGTAGTTACTTCACCCACAAGTTGCACATATCAGGGAAGCAGGCAGCATCACTGTTGGTGAAGCTACCGACACGCAGAAGGGCTTTTTATTTGCGTGCAGATACTGAGCGCACAGAGATGGCTATCTGTGCAGATAAATACTGCAGGGACTTTGAGCTTTAGAAAAATGGGATCTGGCCAAAGTCTCTCCTCTCTCCGATGCTTTAATCTTTGATATCCACACACAGGCCAGATGGAAATGGAAGCTCCTGCTCCTCCAAGGTGCAGCAGTAAATAAAGTAAGCGAAATTACAGGAGGAACACACACGTGGTACTCTACAGGCAGGAACTCATCTCTCTGCTGTCACAGTTCTGTCTTCCGTGATTAGGACGGCACTTAGGAGTCTGCTGGCTCGGTAGTAAAGAATCCGCCTGCCACTGTAGGAGATGCGGGTTCAATCCCCGGGTCGGGAAGATCCCCTGGAGAAGGAAATGGCAACCCGCTCCAGTACCCTTGCCTGGAGAATCCCATGGACAGAGGAGCCTCGCGGGCTACAGTCCAGGGGGTCAAAAGGGTTGGACACGACTTAGCGACTGAAAAACAACAACTGGAGCCAAGCAAATACAACGGTGCTCAGTGGCCCCCAGTGCATTTCGGGCTGTGGGGTGGGAACCGAGTCAGCCTACCCGCGTGCACTCTGTAAAGCACACACTCTGGCCAAGGGCCCCCGTTCGCAGTATCAGTCCTGAACTCTTCACCCTGACCCAGCCGCGGACCTCACCCGCCCTCTCCCACGCTCTCCCGGCACCGACTTTCCCCTGGGCCTCCTGCTGAGCTGCCCCTCTGGGGCCGGGCACCTTTGGTCCTCTGCTTGGCCACCCAGCCTTGCCTGAAGCACAGCTGCCGTCACGACTCTCCAGGTGAGCCATCAGGGGCTCCCTCGACCCATGTGAGGACCAGGGCCTCGCCTAGCACACGCCCAACCAAACAGGCGAGCATTCTACACACCCTGGGCAGGGCACGACTCCAGCCACACAGAAGGTTAAAGAGATGGAGGCCGTATCCCCAGCCTTCTAGAAGCTTGCAATTTCAGCAGGAGTACAGACGTAACCACTGTGTCAACACAGTGGAATAGAGAAGCCCAGAAAAGAAATGAAGACCGATGGTGGAAAGCGTCACCTGCATGAGCAGCTTTTAGACAGATGCAGGGCATCTCAGAGAAGGAAAGAAGCGCTCACTCACGCACTCATTTGTCCAACAAACTCTGCTCCGTATTCTCTACGCATATAGCTCTAGGGCCCTCCAGCTAACACATGGATAAATATGCCAGGAAGCTTCCAGGAGATGGCATGCACACCAACGTCCATAACGCCGAGTGGGTCGCAACAAGGGCTGAAAGAGCAATTGTAGAAGCCCTAGCTTCCTGTGGAAACTCACCTTCCCACGGCCCTCGCCGCTACGAAGATCAACAGAGGTGCTCCCAGGTGTTACACAAATGAGCTGAAGGTGACCCATGTGTATTGGCCCATAGGTTGTTTATTTCTTCACTGAACTCTGAGACCTCTTAGCTCAAAAGCCTGCTGATGCCAAACTCAAACTTGTACATATCCAATTATTTTAAAAATAGCCCAGACAAGCAGATTTTTGGTCATTTAGAAACAAGCTGCTTTGCATACCCCACAGAACTCCACCTGGCCTGTGCCAGCCATCAATAAGACAGGCTCTTGCGGTATTAAGACCCTAAGACACTGATGCCCTTTGGAGCTCAGGGACCTAGAGACTCCCCAGAACACTGCTGGGTGACATCGCCTAGACAGAGGCAAACCCCATCTCCCATTATGCTCTCCCCTGGACCTTCCACGTCCTCCTCCTCTTCCGAGGACCTTCCCCAACCCTCCAGCTAGAGGCCTCAGAAAGACCCTGAGGGCCATCTCCCATCCCCTCCATGCAAACCCGCCCAGGAACCACCCAGTAGAGCGTGTGTGCACCCCCTCCCACCTCGGGGTCAGGTTTTCCTCCTTGATCAGCCCTCTGATCACAGGAATGCTCTCCTGCAGGCTGCCTTGTTTATCACATGTCACCTGGCTCTCCGAGCCTAGGCTGACTGGAGGAAGGGGACGTACCTAACCCAAGCTACACATGCCCGATTATCTTCCTTAGGAATACAGAATTGGGATTCAGAGAATAGGACACAGCAAGTTAGGTACTGAAGCTTCCTTAAAATACGTTCTCCCCCACTCCAAGAACAATGAAGTTTGTTTAAAGTGGTCTCTGTTACTTGAAATGAAACTAATGGACTGGAATGGGTGAATTTAACTCAGATGACCATTATATCTCCTACTGTAGGCAAGAATTTTTCAGAAGAAATGGAGTAGCCATCATGGTCAACAAAAGAGTCTGAAATACAGTACTTGGATGCAACCTCAAAAACGACAGAATGATCTCTGTCTCCAAGACAAAGACAATGATCTTTGTCTCCAAGGCAAACCATTCAATATCACAGTTATCCAAGTCTATGCCCCAACCAGTAATGCTGAAGAAGCTGATGTTGAACGGTTTTATGAAGACCTACAAGACCTTTTAGAACTAACACCCAAAAAAGATGTCCTTTTGATTATAGGGGACTGGAATGCAAAAGTAGGAAGTCAAGAAACACCTGGAGTAACAGGCAAATTTGGCCTTGGAATGCGGAATGAAGCAGGGCAAAGACTAATAGAGTTTTGCTAAAAAAATGCACTGGTCATAGCAAACACCCTCTTCCAACAACATAAGAGAAGACTCTACACGTGGACATCACCAGATAGTCAACACCGAAATCAGACTGATTATATTCTTTGCAGCCAAAGATGGAGAAGCTCTATACAGTCAACAAAAACAAGACCAGGAGCTGACTGTGGCTCAGATCATGAACTCCTTATTACCAAATTCAGACTGAAATTGAAGAAAGTAGGGAAAACCACTAGACCATTCAGGTATGACCTAAATCAAATCCCTTATGATTATACAGTGGAAGTGAGAAATAGATTTAAGGGACTAGATCTGATAGACAGAGTGCCTGATGAACTATGGATGGAGGTTCGTGACATTGTACAGGAGACAGGGATCAAGACCATCCCCATGGGAAAGAAATGCAAAAAAGCAAAACGACTGTCTGGGGAGGCCTTACAATAGCTGTGAAAAGAAGAGAGGTGAAAAGCAAAGGAGAAAAGGAAAGATATAAGCATCTGAATGCAGAGTTCCAAAGAATAGCAAGAAGAGATAAGAAAGCCTTCTTCAGTGATCAGTGCAAAGAAATAGAGGAAAAGAACAGAATGGGAAAGACTAGAGATCTCTTCAAGAAAATTAGAGATACCAAGGGAATATTTCATGCAAAAGATGGGCTCAATAAAGGACAGAAGCAGAAGATATTAAGAAGAGGTGGCAAGAATACATGGAATAACTGTACAAAAAGATCTTCATGATGCAGATAATCATGATGGTGTGATCACTAATCTAGAGCCAGACATCTTGGAATGTGAGGTCAAGTGGGCCTTAGAAAGCATCACTACAAACAAAGCTAGTGGAGGTGATGGAATTCCAGTGGAGCTGTTTCAAATCCTGAAAGATGATGCTGTGAAACTGCTGCACTCAATATGCCAGCAAATTTGGAAAACTCAGCAGTGGCCACAGGACTGGAAAAGGTCATTTTCATTCCAATTCCAAAGAAAGGCAATGCCAAAGAATGCTCAAACTACCACACAATTGCACTCATCTCACATGCTAGTAAAGTAATGCTCAAAATTCTCCAAGCCAGGCTTCAGCAATACGTGAACTCCTTGATATTCAAGCTGGATTTAGAAAAGGCAGAGGAACCAGAGATCAAATTGCCAACATCAGCTGGATCATGGAAAAAGCAAGAGAGTTCCAGAAAAACATCCCTTTCTGCTTTATTGACTATGCCAAAGCCTTTGACTGTGTGGATCAGAATAAACTGTGGACAATTCTGAAAGAGATGGGAATACCAGACCACCTAACCTGCCTCTGGAGAAATCTGTATGCAGGTCAGGAAGCAACAGTTAGAACTGGACATGGAACAACAGACTGGTTCCAAATAGGAAAAGGAGTCCGTCAAGGCTGTATATTGTCACCCTGCTTATTTAACTTATATGCAGAGTACATCATGAGAAACGTTGGATTGGAAGAAACACAAGCTGGAATCAAGATTGCCGGGAGAAATATCAGTCACCTCAGATATGCAGATGACACCACCCTTATGGCAGAAATTGATGAGAAGCTAAAAAGCCTCTTGATGAAAGTGAAATAGGAGAGTGAAAAAGTTGGCTTAAAGCTCAACATTCAGAAAACGAAGATCATGGCATTTGGTCCCATCACTTCATGGGAAATAGATGGGGAAACAGTGTCAGACTTTATTTTTGGGGGCTCCAAAATCACTACAGATGGTGACTGCAGCCATGAAATTAGAAGACGCTTACTCCTTGGAAGAAAAGTTATGACCAACCTAGATAGTACTGAAGCAGAGACGTTACTTTGCCGACTAAGGTCCGTCTAGTCAAGGCTATGGTTTTTCCAGCGATCATGTATGGATGTGAGAGTTGGACTGTGAAGAAGGCTGAGCACCGAAGAAGTGATGCTTTTGAACTGTGGTGCTGGAGAAGACTCTTGAGAGTCCCTTGGGCTGCAAGGAAATGCAACCAGTCCATTCTGAAGGAGATCAGCCCTGGGATTTCTTTGGAAGGAATGATGCTAAAGCTGAAACTCCAGTACTTTGGCCACCTCATGCGAAGAGTTGACTCATTGGAAAAGACTCTGATGCTGGGAGGGATTGGGGACAGGAGGAAAAGGGGACGACAGAGGATGAGATGGCTGGATGGCATCACGGACTCGATGAACCTGAGTCTGAGTGAGCTCCGGGAGTTGGTGATGGACAGGGAGGCCTGGCATGCTGCGATTCATGGGGTCGCAAAGTGTCGGACAAGACTGAGTGACTGAACTGAACTAAATAACTTAGGAGCAAGAGAGCCCTACACAGACCAAGATGAGTTTCAACTGCTGACAACCAGGGAAGACTTCATGGAGGAAAAGGGATGGGAATTAGGCCTCAGAGAATGAGTTCTTCACAAGCGCTCATCCACAGGCAGGTGAACAAGCGTGGAACCTGCTCAGAGGGGAGGGAGACCAAGCTGGAGGCCACTGTGAAGTTGAAGGGGTAGGGAAGAATGAGGTCAGACAGGTAGGCTGCACCCAACTGCAAATGCCCGTGGTGCTCAAGTGGTAAGCCAGAGGAGGCCATTTTTTCTGAAGGAAAATGAGGTTTTTCACTTTCCTGAAATTCTGCAGCTGTGCTACGTGCTGAGGGTAAAGTCTCGACGTGACTTGAAGTGACGTGTTTCCATCTCTCTGCCTCCTTTACCTTCAACTCTACCTTCTACCACCTTCACCTAAGCTACAAACTATGAAGAAAGGATTGTGAAGATGAGTGTAAGGGCAGCTGGCTTCCAGAGCTACCAATATCCCACCATCTGTGAGCAAGGAGACCCCGTCATAGGCAAGGAAGACCCGATGAAGCTGTCTGAGCAGGGCAGAAACTAGGGCTGTGATACCCTAGGAGTCTGGGGCAAAGATGTTGCAGATGGTTTGGAGAAGGAGGGCCTAGAGCCAGAAGGTCAGGTGTAACAGGATGAAGCTCATCCTGGAATGAGGCCAGCAGGAAGGGGGAAACTACAGCCCACAGTCCCTCAAGGAGAAGCAGAGGACTGAGCCTGGCGAGGGGCTTGCGGGGCAGCCACGCTCTGTGGGTAGGGGGCAAGCCAAGGACCTGGAGCCAGAGGTAAACGTCAAACCTTAGGAAAAGAGGAGAGAGTGCTTCTAATAATAGGAGAAGGGACTGTGATAGAATAATCCTCTTCCAAATAACAAATATTGAACTTAGATTTAAAACACAGTAGGAGTCACAAACTCCAGTATTGTTGCCTGGGAGGAGCCTGGTGGGCTGCCATCTATGGGGTCACACAGAGTCAGACACAACTGAAGCAACTTAGCAGCAGCAGCAGGAATCGCAAAATTGGCAAAAACGGCTACACTTGAGTGAAGGAAAAGGAAATAGACGGAATTTTTGTTTTTTAGACCAGTACACACCAATTTCCATGAGAGCTCAGTTGGTAAAGAATCCACCTGCAATGCAGGAGACCCTGGTTTGATCCTTGGGTCGGGGAAGATCCCCTGGAGAAGGGATAGGCTACCCACTCCAGTATTCTTGAGCTTCTCTTGTGGCTCAGCTGGTAAAGAATCTGCCCGCAGTGCGGGAGACCTAGGTTAGATCTCCAGGTTGGGAAGATCCCCCGGAGAAGGGAAAGGCTACTCACTCCAGTATTCTGGTCTGCAGAATTCCAAGGACTATACCCATGGGGTCGCAAATAGTCCGACACGACTGAGCGACTTTCGCTTTCACTTTTCACTTACACACCAACTTCACTAGTGAGTGCTGCATAAGACACTTAAAACTTGAATAGAAAACCCTCCAGGTGTTACCAGCTTAAGACAGCCTGAGGCATCCGCAGCAGCCATCAAGTGAGGGGTGAAATTCCAGAAAAGGAGAATCTGAGAAGTCCCACTTTCTGTGCTAAAAACTGTGCCCAAATCTGTGGCTATATGTGTGTGAGGAAGACTGTAAGCTTCAGCCAAAGGTTAAGAGAACTGAAAAGGTTTAGCTACTGCCCAAAAAAAGAAAGACAGGGCTTGGAATCAGACTTAGTTCAAGATAACTCCCCAATGAAAGGAAACAAAACAATCAATATTTTCCAAGAATAACAGAATCCAGAATATCTAAAATGTATCATTGACAACATCCAGATTACAATCCAAAATGAGTACACATATACAGCAACAATATAATATTACCTATACTCAAGAGAAATGTCAGAAGCAATCAAAAAGGCTGACCCCAATAAAACATAGATTTTGAATTACAAAGGTTTTAAAAGCCTATTCAAACTATGCACATGATATTTTATCACAAAAAGTCTATCCGTAGCATAAATAAAATATGCTCATAATGAACAAGAACAAAATAGAACCAAATGAAAAATAAAAATCTGAAATCATAAAGTCTCCTGAATAGCCTTAAGAGCAAAATGGAAAGAAGAAAATACATGAACTTGAAGACAATATATTTTAGTCTATAAAACAGAGAGAAGTAAAGACTGGAGAAAGAGTCTTGAGGATCTATGGGACTGCCTTCTATTTGTCTGTCTACCAATGTCATGTATGGCAATTAAAGTCTGAGAAGAGAGAAGGACAGGAGAGGGAGGATGAGAAACAAAATGTGTACACATTCGAAATTTCCCAAGTTGTTTCAAGGTCTAAATTTTCACATATAAAAAGGCCAGTAAACACCAAACAAGATATAGAAAGCCAAAGGACACCTAGGCACATGGCAGCTGAACTCCTGGAGGAAAAAAATAAAATAGAAAGCAGAGACAGCGTGGTGGATGTGCCCAGATGGGCAGATGGCACATTAGGCAGGTGGACCCGCCTGAGAGGCTGAGACAGAGATGACAGCAGACTACTCATCAGAGACAATGCAAGTCAGGAGACGGTGGAGCCGTCTGTGAAGAGCCGAAGTGGAAAAGCCGTCAAATTAGAGTTTTACATCCAGTGAAAACAGCTTTCAAGAACAAAGTGAAATACAGACATTTTTCAGACATAGGAGAGCTAAAAGAATTCATTACCAGAAGATCTGCACCTTAAGAAATTTTAAAGGAAGTCTTTCAGGAGGAAGGAAAGTGATGCCAGGCAAAAATTCAGATATATATACAAAACAATAAAAAACACCAAGACATGATAACTGTATAGGTTAACATAAAAACCTGTTTTTCTTATTATTTAAATCCCTTTCAAAGGCAATTGATTAAAGCAAAAGTAGTAACAATGAGTGATAAAGTTTATGACAAACAGAAATAAAACCTAAGACCACAATAACACAGAGACCAGGAGAAAAGAAGCAGCGGTGCACTCGCCTAGCGCCCTCACACTATATGCCAGTTAGCACACCGTCGCTCGGAGGCAGACTGCCGCAAGTCAAAGATGCAGACGCAAACCCCCCGCAGGGCAGGCACTGCGGTGACACGACCCCCTGGGAATCTAAGTCACAGCGCGCAAGGGCGGAGGCGCAGCACGCTGTCAGGCTAGGCTGGGGTGGCCCTACTGCCGCCAGACAGAGCCTTTCTAATCAAGTAACGGGCGATTTCATAAGGATGACGGAGCCAGTTAACCAAGAGATCACAACTGCCCTTGACGTTTTGACATCTAATCACAGAATCTTTAAGTGCATGAAAGGAGGCGCTGGAACTGCCAGGGGAAATGGGTGAGTCCCCAGCGACAGGCTGAGGCCTCGGGACTAACGGAGCAAGCAAGCGGGGAGGCAGTGGGGACAGGAGACGCGAACACTCTTCACGGAGCTGCCCGACCGCCGCTCAGCGCGGCTCCCGGCGACGGGACCCCGCCGCTCAGGCGCCCACGCAGCGCCCACGGGAGGCGCCGCCCTGAGCCGGAGACACACCGGCGCACGAAGGGGCCAGCGCAAACAAAGATGCTCCCCATCCACAAGGAACTAAGTGAGGCGTCCACGGCAGAATGCAACTGGGAAACTCCTAACTATTGTAATTGAAAAATAAACAGCGTATCTCTAAATTACCCATAAGACAAAGAAGAAATCAAAAGAAAACTCAGAAGGCATTTTGAATTGAATGAAATTGAAAAAAAAAAACATATTGCAAATTGTGGGGCACGGCTAACACAGACTGAGAGGAAAGTTTAACGCACTGAACGCCTACACTAAAGAAGAGAAAGCTCCAGACTAGTGGCTTTATGATCCTCCATCTTAAGAAACTAGGGAGAAAAAAGAATGTAGATGAAACCCAAAGCAAGCAGAAGAAAGGAAATAATAGACTCAAAACTAAATATAATAGAAAACAAAAATATAGGAAATAAATCAATGAAAGTAGAAACTAGCTCTCTGAGGTCAATAAAACTAATAAATCTCTAATTAATATTATCAGGTAAATGGGAGAGAAAGAAAAAATTGCAAAAATCAGGAATGAGAATGGCAATATCACTACAGCTTATATATATTAAAAGGGGCATTATGAACAACTTTATGCCAATAAATTCAATAATTTAAATTAAGTTGACAAGTTCCATGAAACACATAAATTAATAAAAGTCAATAGGGAAAACAATCTGAATAAGCTTACATTTATTAGAGAAACTGAACTTTCAGAGAAAGATACATTCCCATGAAAAAGACTCCAGGTCTGAATGATTTCAGTGATAAATTCTACCAAACATTTAAGGAAAAAGTAATACTAATTCCTCACAGATACTTTCAGGAAATTGAAGAAGACAGAATGCTTTCCACTGTATTCTATGAGATGAGGATCACTCCAAAACCAAAACCAGGCAAAAAAAGCACACACACACAAAAAGTAAACACCAAGAGCCATCAGGAACATACACGCGAAAGTTCTTGACAAAAATGTCCAGCAAGGCTTCCCTGCTGGCTCAGAGGAAAGGATCCGCCTGCAAGTGCACGAGACAAGAGTCGGATCCTTGGTCCAGGAAGATCCCACATGCCGCAGAGCAGCTAAGCCCCTGCGCCGCAGATGCTGCGCTGCAGATGCTGCGCCCGGTGCTCCAGAGCTTGGGGCCACAGCTGCTGAACCCGCCTGCTGCCTGCAGGACGGAAGCCCAGTGCCCCCGGGCCCCTGCTGCGGGAGACCAGCCCCTGCCACGGAGAGGGGCCCACCCAGCACAGCTAGAGAAGCGTCTGCACGACCACCAAGACCCAGCACAACCAGCAGCACACAGCTGACAAAGACTGTGATGTTCACCAACATAGATTCAGTGAAAGATGTGTCACACACACACACACATACACACAACCAGCAGCACACACCTGACAAAGACCGCGATGTTCACCAACTTAGATTCAGTGAAAGATGTGCCACACACACACACACACAACCAACAGCACACACCTGACAAAGATTGTGATGTTCACCAACTTAGATTCAGTGAAAGATGTGTCACACACACACACAGACAACCAACATCACACAGCTGACAAAGACTGTGATGTTCACCAACTGAGACTCAGTGGACAATGTGTCACACACACACACATACACAAACACACCAACTGGGGTGTATTCCAGGGATGCAGGGTTGAAACATGTTAGAAAATTCAATGTAATTCACCGTGTGCTCTGCTGTGCTTACTTGCTCAGTCGTGTCCGACGCTCGCAACCCCATGGACCGTAGCCCACCAGGCTCCTCTGTCCAAGGGACTCTCCAGGCAAGAACACTGGAGTGGGTTGCCATTTCCTCCTCCAGGGGATCCTGCCAACCCAGGGATCAAACCCAGGTCTCCCGCATTGCAGGCAGACGCTTTACCGTCTGAGCCACCGGGGAAGTCTAATTCACCATAGCAACAACCAAAAAAGTCATATGCTCATTTCAGTAAACATTTGAGAAAATCCAATAGCTTTTCTTGGTAAAAACCAGCAAACAAGGAATAGAAAGGAACTTCACCAATTTAATTAAGAACACAATTTTTTTTTCAATCACATAGCTACTATCATACATAAAGACGAAAGACTGAATTCTTTGTTCCTAAGATGAGGAACAGGCAACATTTTCTGTTCTCGCCACTTCTGTTTAATATTTTATTGTAGGTTCTAGTCAGAACTTTCCAGACAAGAAAAGGCAATCAGATGAGAAAGGACAAAGTAAAATTGTATTTGCAGACGATGTAATCATCTTTGTACAAAATCTCAAACAATCTGCAAAAGAAGATGCTAGAACTAGTAAGTGAGTTCAGCAAAGGTGAAGAATACAACATCAGTATAAAAAACAGCTATACTTCTATATCTTGGCACACCATCAGAATTGAAAAGACAATTTACAGCAAGATATAAACATTAAAATACTGAAGGATAAATCTGACAAAACATATGGAAGACCTGTATGCTAAGAACCACAGACAACTACTGAGAGAAATTAAGGGCCTAAACAAATGGTGAGATATACCATGTTCATGGATTAGGAGACTCAATTCATTAAAATATTAATTCTCTCCAAATTAATCTGGATTCAACAAAATCTGAATCAAAATCCCATCACTATTTTGGTAACAGCTGCCAAGATGACTAACAATTTATGTGTAAGTACAAAGGACCCAGAACAGCCAAAACAACTTTCAAAAGAGTGAGTAGGGAGGATCTGCACTGCATCACCCTGAGATGTATTAAAAGCTGCAATAATCAAGACACGTGGTGCTGGCATTGAGACTGACAAATAGATCCAATGAAGGAAACGCAGAGTCCAGAAACATATTCACAGGCATTTGGGCAACTGATTTTAAACAAAGGCACAAAATAATTCAGTGGGAAAAGAAAGTTTCAACAAAGGGTTCTGGAACAATCTGAAATCCATATAGTTAAAAATGAATTTCAGTACATACCTTGTGCTAAGTCACTTCAGTCGTGTCCGACTCTGTGCAACCCCATAGATGGAAGCCCACCAGGCTCCCCCCGTCCCTGGGATTCTCCAGGCAAGAACACTGGAGTGGGTTGCCATTTCCTTCTCCAATGCATGAAAGTGAAAAGTGAAAGTGAAGTCAATCAGTCATGTCCGACTCTTAGTAACCGCATGGACTGCAGCCTACCAGGCTCCTCCGTCCATGGGATTTTCCAGGCAAGAGTACTAGAGTGGGGTGCTATTGCCTTCTCTGACATACCTTGTAATATATACAAAAATTAATTGATAATGGATCACAGAAATGAATACAAAACTATGAAGCTTTTAGAGAAAAACATAAGGGAAAACCTCTGTGAATCTCATGTTAGGCAAACACCTTTTAGTTATAACAGTAAAAGTCCCATCCATAAAAGAAAAAAATTGATAAACTGGACTTCAAATTAAGAATGCCTGTTCTTTGAAAGATACAGTTAAGAGAATGAAAATATACGTTATAGACTGTAATAAAATATTTGCATATCAGTTCAGTCGTTCAGTCGTGTCTGATTCCTTGCAACCCCACGACCCGCTGCACGCCAGGGCTCCCCGTCCATCACCAACTCCCGGAGTTCACTCAAACTCATGTCCATCAGGTTGGTGATGCCATCCAGCCATCTCATCCTCTGTCGTCCTCTTCTCCTCCTGCCTTCAGTCTTTCCCAGCATCAGGGTCTTTTTCAAGGAGTCAGTTCTTTGCATTAGGTGGCCAAAGAACTATAGTTTCAGCTTCAGCATCAGTTTCTTCAATGAATATTCAGGGCTGATTTCCTTTATCATACTTGATCAAAAAAAAACTTGTATCTAAAATATATTTTAAAACTCTCAAAACTCAATAATAAGTAAATAATCAGCTTGACAATACACTGGGGAAAAGACCTCAACAGGCACTTTACTAAAGAGGCGTCCTTCCGCACAGTCAGGGAAGCACCTGCCCACCATGCGGAGACCTGGCTTCAATCCCTGGGTGGGGAGCTCTCTTGGAGGACACGGCAGCCCACCCCAGTATTCTTGCTGGGAGAATCCCATGGACGGAGGAGCCTGGCAGGCTGCAGTCCACGGGATCGCAGAGTCGGACACAAGTTCTCACTATCTTTCTCACTAAAGAAGATATTAATGGCAAATAAGGACACGAGAAGATGCTCAGTAACAGGAGTCAGCACAGAAATGCAAATTAAATCCATAATGAGAAACCACCACTACATATCTGTTAAAATGGCTAAAATTTGTTAAGACCCCACCAAATTTTGGCCAGGATGTGAAGCAACTAGAACTCTCATACACTGTTGGTGGGAATGTAAAATGGTACAAAGACTTTGGGAAACATTCTGGCAGTTTCTTAAAAATTAAACACACACCTACCATACAATCCAGGCATTTCACTCTTGGGCATCAGCGCAAGAGAAATGAAAGGCTATGACCATACACAGATCTGCACACAGACACTCAGAGCAGTTGTGTTTCTGAGAGCCCCAAACTGGAAACGCTCAAATGTCTATGGAAAGTGAATGGAAAAATAAATTGTGGTATGCTCGTTCAAAGGAATATAGCTCAGTAGTGAAGAGACAGAAGTGCTCACACACACGAGAGCGTGCATGAGCCTAAAATAATTACACTGGATGAAAGGAGGTGGACACGCCCCCTTACACTGTGCCGCACACTCACACCAAGCACACCCACACACCACGTGACTCCATCTACAGAGAATTCTAGACGGTGCATCCATGGGGACAGGAGGCAGACTGGAGGTCACTCGCCTACTTGAAGGAGGGGAGGGATGAAAGGAGAGACTACAAAGAGGAAAGACGCTTTGACAGGTGACGAATATCTTCATTACCTTGACTGTTAGATGGATTCACAGGTGTATACAGATGTCAAAGCTTACCAAATGGCACATTTTGAATATGTACAGTGTACTGCACATCAGTGATGCCTCAGTTCAGTCTCTCAGTCGTGTCTGACTCTTTGCGACCCCATGAATCGCAGCACGCCAGGCCTCCCTGTTCATTACCATCTCTCGGAGTTCACTGAGACTCACGTCCATCGAGTCCGTGATGCCATCCAGCCATCTCATCCTCGGTCGTCCCCTTCTCCTCCTGCCCCCGATTCCTCCCAGCATCAGAGTCTTTTCCAATGAGTCAACTCTTCGCATGAGGTGGCCAAAGTCCTGGAGTTTCAGCTTTAGCATCATTCCTTCCAAAGAAATCCCAGGGCTGATCTCCTTCAGAGTGGAGTGGTTCCATCTCCTTGTAGTCCAAGGGACTCTCAAGAGTCTTCTCCAACGCCACAGTTCAAAAGCATCACTTCTTCGGCGCTCAGCCTTCTTCACAGTCCAACTCTCACATCCATACATGACCACAGGAAAAACCATAGCCTTGACTGGATAGATCTTAGTTGGCAAAGTAACGTCTCTGCTTTTGAATATGCTGTCTAGGTTGGTCATAACTTTTCTTCCAAGGAGTAAGTGTCTTCTAATTTCATGGCTGCAGTCACCATCTGCAGTGATTTTGGAGCCCCCAAAAGTGATGCCTCAATAAAGGTAATTTCTGGAAAGATTACCTAATATGTTAAGACATTCTTCTTAATGCTTTTGATCCTTGTATTTCTAGAGTATAAAAGGAATCAAAGCCTAGGTCCCTACGTAACCCCCAGGGCATGCACACATGCTCAGTTATTCAGCCATGTCTGACTCTTTGTGACCCCAAGGTCTGCAGCCCACCAGGCTCCTCCTGGAGACGCCTGAATCAGTATCATCTCACAGCATTTTCCAGTCACTTGGAAGTGTGCCTGCATCTGTCCATGGGCTTCTCCAGGAAGAATGCTGGAGTGGGCTGCCATGCCCTCCTCCAGGGGATCCTGCCCACCCAGGGACAGAACTCACCTCCCCTGCCTCACCTGCATTGACAGGCAGATTCGTTACCACCAGGCCACCTGGGAAGCCCGTAACCCATGGTAGCCGCCACAAGAACCCAATTTCTTTAAGCCTCGTGTCAAAACTGATATACATACACCCAGAAAAGAGGCACGCAAGTCAGTGCCTAGTCCATAAATGACGTGTTTGTTTGAAGATGAGCAGAATGTCCGGCATCAATCACACCGTCCCTCCCCTACAAACCTTCAGGTGAAGCAAGCACCTTGAGAAGATGCGCCCTGCTTTCTCTGGGGCATCGCTTACCCTGGCACACAGCTAAAGAAGCACTTTAAACTTTTGGCAGCACTGCTGTGGCGCCCAGAGGCTTTGACTGCCTTCTTATAGTGCTTCTCTGCCCTCTACGATTCCTCTTTTTTTAACTTGTAATCACTGGGAAACAAGCACAGAAAATATACTTGCCAATGTCAGGCACTATTTTCCTCTTTAAAGGCAGTAACACCTAAGAATTCCAAATGTTTGTCACTTACTCAATTTGAAAGAAAGGAAAATGCATTAGGTAATTTCCATTTACCCAGGAAGGGGACACTTAGGGTTCTAATTCGCTGAACTTGCTAGCTATTCCAGTTTGCTGTTGGTGTTCACTTTCTCCTGGATTAGACAATGCCTCCAGATTATAATTATGGACTTCAGGTTTCATTACACAGTCTTGTGGCTGTTGAGAAAGTTGGAGAAGAATCCGCATGCGAAATGGCCCTCTGCCCCAGTCTCCCGTCTATAGGCTCATCTGTCTGCCATGGTCTCCCGAGCACTTGCAAAACTTTAGGGCAGAATGTGCAACGAATGAATCTGATGAGATGAGCTCCTTTTTTTAAATTATAAACAATTTGTAATTTCACTATACTTCTTAGGTGAGTGATTTAAAATATATATGTCATTTTCTCTAGAATTAAGAAAGTGATCAAAAATTATTTCTTGGAACAATACAGAGTTAAACTCATCTCAGCAAGTTCAGCTGTGACCAGGTGGCCCTCAGCTTGCCAGAGAAGATGCTGTCAGAAAGATGGCTGTCGTTGGTGTTTAGTCACTCAGTCGTGTGGGAATGTTTTGCGACCCCATGGACTGTAGCCCACCAGGCTCCTCTGTCCATGGCACTCTCCAGGCAAGAATACCAGAGGGGACTGCCATTTCCTCTTCCAGGGGGTCTTCCCGACCCAGAGATCTAACCCACGCCTCCTGCAGCCTCGTCACTGGCAGGCAGATTATTTACCGCTGGGCCACCTGGGAAGTCCCATCCGTCATGTGGGACCTTGTTAAAATGCAGATTCTGATTCAGTAGGTCTGGGATGGAGCCTAAGATGCCGCATTCCTTTTTTTTTTTAATGCCTAAAACATTTTGTTCTGGGGTATGTGTGTGCTTAGTCACTCCGTCGTGCCCGACTCCTGCGAGCCCCGTAGACTG
Source organism: Nanger dama (assembly GCA_917880005.1). Classification (NCBI taxonomy): domain Eukaryota; kingdom Metazoa; phylum Chordata; class Mammalia; order Artiodactyla; family Bovidae; genus Nanger; species Nanger dama. The sequence continues at coordinate 2,032,662 of CAKJTW010000003.1, read as the reverse complement.
TGGCCCGCCAGGCTCCTCTGTCCAGGGGATTCCCCAGCAAGAACAGTGCAGTGGGCTGCCATTTGGCCCAGTAATAATGCTGTCGCAGTTTCAGGTGGACAGTGAAGGGAGCCAGGCAGACAATCACACATCCATTCTTCCTCAGACCCTCTTCCGTCCAGG